>JAHQIY010000004.1:1389500-2779000 GCA_019054805.1 Brachionus manjavacas
CCACTCGGTAAACAAAGCCTACTTTGAAACTTTTAATTGTAGCCGAGCGTTCAGTCGAGTATGTTATAAAGGAGCCTAATTTGGTAGAAAACAAATTTACATAGTTGCTTTTTGGTTTCGGCATGGCTCGAATTGAAAATTAAACTTGAAAAAAATTTATCATTCCACTAAATACTCTAAACATCTGTTAAATTATTTTAGTAATTGAATTGTTTATTTTGTTTTATTCTTGTAACGAAAGAATTATAAAAATATATTAAGTAACCATGTTTTTTTTTTAATTTTCAATTTATTTTATTCTTCTCGGAAAATTCAGCTGAAAAATTCAAATTGGTTCTAATCCATAAAAAATAGATAGCTCTGTGCACCTTTTTTCACTTTTTTTTAGTGAAAATACATCTATATGTATTTTTAAAAAAGAATTTTTTTTAATTAATTTTTTTTTACAAGCCTTTATTTAAAAAAATAAAATAAAATTCTTCATTTTTAAATCCAATTTAATATTTGATTTGATTAACTTTTCTATTTATTATCAATTTGATTTTAAAATCTAAATAATTACAGTCAATAAACTTGAGATAAAATTTTCAATTAAAATCTAAATCTTATTTAGAATAAAAATATAAAATCAATGAAAGTTTTATAAAATAAAAAAGGTAAAAATATTGCAGAAAATTTAAAAATAAACATATTTAAATACCGAATAACAAGTTTAAATGTTTAACGTTTCAAGAAAAAAATTATAAGGTTAAGAAAAAACGCTACCTAAAGTTGATATTAATATAAGAAAAAAGTTTTTTTTCTAAACCTAAATCTACAAAACTTAATCAGCCACCTACAGATGTAGTCATCAGACCAACAAGATGATCTTTAAAAGCAAAAAATTAAAATTAAATTTTAATTACAATTATTTTACTCTTTTATTCTTTTTTTATACTTACACAATTGAATTTTACTTAAATTTAAACATTGAACTCAATAAAATTAAAAAAAAAAATTTGATTGTTTCTTTTCTTTTTCATTACATACATTCATTAACTTAGTTTGACAAAATTATTTTTTAAAGGAGAGAAATTAATTTTTTTAGGTTATACACTTATATGATCCATAGAATGCATCGTTTGGCAGTGCACATGTCATTATTTATAGGAGAGCAGTCAAATGCATCCCGAAATTAATCTCAAATTTCTATGTACCAAATTTATTTTTTTATCACAAAAATATCTATATTTTTCCATTTATTGGTTTTTGAATAAAGTTTTTTTTTAATACCTTTTTTTTAAACTTTTTTTAATAAATTAAAAAAATTAATTAAATCAAAAAAATACGAATAAATTTGATAAAAAATTGATCATAAATTGAACTTCAAAATGCTTTTATATTAGGTTTAAATAATGTGTGCTTTTAAATAAAAATTCTTCAAAAATTTAATCTAATAAATTCGCACTTTTTTTAATTAATCAGTATTAAAATCAAATTATGAAAATTTACAGTTTTATACAGAATTTTGTCTTTTTTCGAAAATAATATTTGTTTTTAAATTTTTTTTTCGCATGTTTTATGCTGAGATGTGACACATTCTCTGACCCAAAATTGTCCTCAGTGTTCAAGAAAATTTGAATACCAGTGACACCATTTGCTAGCTTATGTCAAACTTTTTGGCTGCTTGACCCTGAGTGATGTTGTCTTTGTGATCAAAAGCTTTTTTTAGCTTGTTGAGTTGCACTTAAGCCATTTTTTTTTGGTGTTTGACCAGATCCTTGTTTCCTTTCTGGTGAAAATTGTTCACTACGTTTTAAAATTCGGTGTTAAGTAATCCTTGGAATTTTTTCTGCAATAAAATGCCTCACAGTGAATATCTTTCCAAGTGATCTATTTTCGTCAAAAAAAGCGCATACGCGAATTCTTAGGGCCTTTTCTTTAGATGAATTTATTTTGGTGATTTTTTTTCTTTTAAATAAATTTTTTTTATCGTATTTTTTTAAATAAATTTACTACAAGAATATAGAAAGAGATTTAAAAAAAAATTAAAATAGCATTGCAAATGATACTTAAAGTTCGTCCCGTTTTTAAGTTGTCACTTGTTAAATAGAGAATTAGCTGTTAAATGAGTGGATAATTAATATTCGAGTTCGATTTCAATCACTTTAATCGTTTTTTTACATTATATTATATTAACATTATGGTTCTTTTCTTCGATAAATATTTAAATGATTTAAATATCAAGTTGGTACATAAAGTTTATTGTTTAAAAGCTTAAAGCCTAAGCTACAATTATATAAAAAATACTTAATATTTGTACAGTAATTTGATGAAAAATGATTATTTAATAATTTGACACTTAATTTTAGTATTGCTAATTTTCAAGTGATATCTCAGATACTTGAGGTTTTGGTATCAGTTTTGGGATGAGATTTAGTACAAAAGTACTAAAGAGCTGAAAAATTTTTATGAATTTTTTTTTAATTTTTTAAAAAAACCTAATTTTAACATTTTGAAATTTTTTCAAACCATCTTAAAGAAATATTTGTTGTAAATGACTGAAAAATATTGAGTTATTTGAAGATTCTTGATCATTTATTTTTTGACTTGTAAAAAATATTTAAAAGACTGACTATGACTTTCATTTAAAAGGATAAACACTTGATTGAGAAGATTTTATGTAGCTGATAAATTGTTTATTGTTGACTTAAAAATTATCAGTATGAAGCCTGTATCTACAGCAAAACATTGATCTTTTCACAAAGGTAAAATAAAAAGCTACAAAAATACCTAAGCAAATATTTATACCAGGACCTATATGCTTTTAGTAGTAGTAGTAGTTTTGACTGTAGCTGGCTAGCCAGCGAGTGTGCTGATAAGGCACACTATGACAGCTGATTTGATTGATTGCTGCTCATCCAGCAATCAATGCCTGCTTTAAAGCTGTTAACATTAGGGGCTTCAACTAATTGATTTGGCAGTGAGTTCCATATGTTAGCGGTTCTGTTGAAAAAAAAGTTATCTCTATGTTGGAGCCTCGAAATTTCTTTGTGATATTTGAAGCAGTGACCTCTTCCTTGGATTTTGGTGACATTAAAATTGTTGCTTTTTTCAACCAATTCTATTCCATGCATGAACTTGTATAATTGAATTAGATCACCTCTTTTTCTTCTTTCCACTAGATTTGGAATGTCTAAAGCCTTCAATCTGCTTTCATACGGTTTGTTTCTAATTGAAGAAACAAATTTCGTAGCTCTGCGTTGAATCCTCTCAAGATTCTCACAATCCGACTTAAGAAATGGAGACCATACAGGCACAGCAAATTCCAAAAGAGGACCAACAAAAGTTAAATACAATGATCTAAATAACTTACAATCAAAACGAGCGAATGATTTCCTGATGCGACCCAACATTTGATTTGCTTTGTTTGTAGCCTCTATCACTTGGTTTTTCCATTTGAGATTTGTATTGAAGATAACTCCAAGATCTCTTTCGGTTTCAGACGTTGATAACTGTTTACCATTAATAGAATAAGTGAATTCTTTGTTTTTATGACCGTAATGCATAACCACACATTTTGATGTGTTGAAGAGAAGAAGCCAATCTTGAGTCCACTTGAAAATTAAATCTAAATCTGATTGAAGTTTCACTGCGCATATTTCTGATACCGTTTGCGAGAATATTTTTGTATCATCTGCATACACTTTGACAATATTCTCTATTCCTTTTGGTAGATCATTGATATACAAAACGAACAAAAGTGGACCAATCACTGATCCTTGTGGTACACCGCTAAAAATCTAAACCCAATCCGACAAAATTTCACCTTGAACAACTCGTTGTCTTCTATTTTTCAAAAAAGCTTCAATCCATTTTAGTGTCAGACCATCAAAGCCATACACTTTCAATTTAGCTATTAGTCGTCTGTGCGGAACAGTATCAAATGCTTTCGCAAAATCTAGCAGAATTACATCAACAGGAATACTTTTGTCTAGACTCATTGAGATGAAATCTAGAGTTTCCATAAGATTAGATGTACATGACTTTTTCCTGACAAATCCATGCTGTTCTTTAGATATAATATTGTTCTTATAAAGATAGTCTTCCATTTTAGTTCTTATTATGCTTTCCATTATTTTGCACGGAATTGAAGTTAAAGACACGGGACGATAATTGCTGGCCGTTGATTTATCACCTTTTTTAAACAATGGAGTAATATTTGCTGATCTGAATTGTATTGGAAGCTGACTATTAGATAAAGACTTTCTGAAAATTAAAGTTAAAGGAACAGTAAAGGCTTCTGCACAGTTTTTTAGCAATAGCGGATGAAGCTTGTCTACACCACATGATTTATTTTGATTAAGGTCTTGTAATTTTTTATAAACCACTTCATAACTAATATCATTTGGTTCAATGTCAATATATTCTAAACAGTTTTCATTTAGTTCAGCTACAAAAGGTGGAAGCTCCCCATCTTGTTCAATAACAAAAACATCTTGAAAACATTTATTTAGTAGATTTGATATCTCTTTCGGTTCTTGCGTTAATTCATTGTTTGACTTCTTTAATGCTTTGATTGATTCTCTGATTACTTGTTGATCATTTAGATATTTGTATAATAATTTTGGATTCTTCTTAGCTTTATCTACTAAATTTTGTTCATAAGTTAGTCTGGCTCTTTTTATTTCCGAAGAAACTAATTTACAGATACTTTTGTAATCATTATAAAGATTCATATCCTTCCAGTTACATGAACAGTTCCTGTATCTAAGATTTTTCTTATTCCTAACTAAGATCTTGAGATCATCTTTTATCCAAGGTTTTGAGATACTTTTCTTTTTAGAGCCATCCGTCACTGGAATGAATCGATTACTAGCTTCGCTTACATAGAAAATAAACTCATTGTACATTTCCTGAATATTTAAATTCTCAAATAAGTGCACCCAATCAATATTTGATAAAAAATCAGAAATTTTTTCAAAGTCAGCTTTACTATAAATGAACTTGTATGAACTTTTTCTCAGTTTAACAACATTAGAATAACGTTAAATCAGAAGAGGCCCCTGAGAGGAAGATTCCAAAACATTAGAGTATGCTTAGGAATAAATTAAGTGTCCAATTTTCTTTATGAAAAAAAAAAAAAAAATTTTAATATACCTAAGCAAAATTAAAAATTAAAAAAACATTGAGATTATTTTTTTAAAAAATACAATCAATTTTGTTTTATCAAAAATGTAATCTCTTTTTTTATATTTTAAACAAAATAATCCTTTCAAAATTATTTATCAAATAACATAAATAAAACTAGTTCTTTATTGTAAACTTTTTTGTTAGTTTAAATTTTATTTGAATAAACAATTAATTGATTAAACTTACCTTTCTTCAAATAAAATTAAAAAATTGATTGAAGATCTAAGTAACGATTTGTAATTTTCAGAATATAAATATTCTTGTTCTAGAAATTTAAATGTTCATCAAATTAAGAATACAGATTTATTAATTATTATTAAGATAGCGAAAAATTTCAAGTGATGATTACGTGTATAAATAAATTATAGTATTATTTAAATCTTTTTATGTTAATTACAAAAAAAATGTGGAGAAATACTTGGGCAGTTTGGAGCAGAACTTAGCAATAATTCTTTTCAGACAAATATTTAAGATTTTTGGCGAAATAAAAAAAAATCATAGGAAGTCTAAAGTTAATGTAAATTTAAATCCATTAAAAAGGAATGAAATTAAATAAAAAATTTTTTTAAAAATTTATACCTCATTTTTAAATTAATTAAGTATTTTTTTTTAAATAAAGTTTTTTGTAATTTTTTTTGAGACAATTATGCCCAAAAATCAAAAAACTATAAATATTCGTAAGAAAAATTATAAGAGCAAAATGGCGGCAAAATGTAAAAATTTTGCATTTTTACATTGTGATATTTAATTGGGAGAGTTTTTATAAAGTAAAGTTGGTAAAGCATCATTGTTTCAATTATTAACAGTTATTATCTATATTTTAAATACCATCAATTAATGGACTGACAAATAATTTAAATTTTAAGGAAGTTCCAGACGATTATGACAAATCGTTTTGTCCAAATCTCATTATCAAGCTAGTGTCGACTATGAGACAACGTCACAATTTAATTTCATTCCTTACAATCTTAGAGAATTACATTATTAAATAGCTTAATTAGAACTAAAAAAAAATAAAATAAAAATTTTAAATATTCTCTATATAATAAAAATTTTAAATATTCTCTATAATAATTTTAAATATTCTCTATAATAATTTTAAATATTCTCTATATCTATTCTTAAAATTTAATTATGGCTGCCTTGATAGCTTTGCCTTATTATCTTTTAGCTTGAATTATTTATTTTTTATTTGAATTTTGTTTCAAAGTCATCAAAAAAAAATTAAAAAAATTTGTGACAAAATGACAAGTAAATTCAGATTAAAAAATGAAATTAAAATTATTGATCAGTTTATTGTCACTGAGTGAAATGAATTTTTTCAAAAAAACAAAAAGGAAAATAAACAAAAATTGAGATTGTTGACGACGCAGACTTCAAAAAAAAAAATTATTATTGGAATCAACTTTTCTTCTAAAGAATGAATAAATGTAACCAACTTTTAATTACATATCGATCAAGCCCTTATCTGAAACAAACTGCATAAGCCGTATTTTCAGTTTCAAACTTTTCATCTAGGTTCTTAATTAAAAAAAAGAGGAAAAGGAAAAAAAGAAAAAAAAATACATTTGTTTTACTTATTAAAAAAAATTAGAATTCAATTTAATTTTTTACTCAAATAACCAGAATAATTAATTCGAATAAAAATAAAATATTTTGAAAAACCTGGAAATGGATTTGAAAGAATCGGATGGAACCTGTGGAACATAAATTTCAAAAAAATCTCAAACAAGAATCAAGTCTTTTTGTACATAATTGCTTATATTTCCAAAGGAAAATTGTATCGATTTTTATTTCAACTGAATAGCAAATCATGAGAAATTAAGAAGAAAATAACTTATTAAA
Organism: Brachionus manjavacas; assembly: GCA_019054805.1. Classification (NCBI taxonomy): domain Eukaryota; kingdom Metazoa; phylum Rotifera; class Eurotatoria; order Ploima; family Brachionidae; genus Brachionus; species Brachionus manjavacas. The sequence continues at coordinate 1,396,518 of JAHQIY010000004.1, forward strand.
TAAAGAAGTTAAACTTAAAAATGCCACTGTGACAACTTACAAGATTTAACTTGGGCACCATTTGAATCTTACTTAAAAGAGATTACAACAGTATGGAGGATTGAAATTGATAAAAATGAGTGACTCTAAAGTAGTTGTATAAAAGAAGCTAAAAAAACTTTTTATCGTCGAGTCATTTGATTTTAAAATAATTGATAAAATACAGGTGAGGTAGAAAAAACATAAAAAAGAGAGAAAAAAACACATAATTAATTTTAAAAATTTTCCTCGAGAGAAAAAAAAATATAAATTTTAAAAATCAAAAAAGATACAATTAATTACATAAAATTAAATAAAAAGAGGCGAAAATTAGACTGGGTCTTATACTTATACCGTATTCCCTCGTTCAACTATGCTGCACCATTAGCTAAACTACCAGCTTTTGGACAATGCACCAAAGTACATCTCACCGATGCTAAAAAATTTTTAATTTGATTTTTTAATTTGCATGTCTTAACTTTGGTAGAGCTGCATAATCGAACAAGGGAATACTGTAATTAACTCTTTACTTTTATTTCTTTGCAAATTTGCTTCGAGGCAAAATGGGTAAATGTGTATAATAGAGTACTCGTTGAGTCATGTACTATAGGTTCAAGTACTTGGTTCCTATGCTTTTATTTCATATCATCTCTCACTTATATCACTTTATTTTTGCTGAGTGAAATTGTTATTCTCTAAAAAAGATAGAACCAATTTATCAACAAAGCCAAACTTTTACGCGAGTTAAGGCCATTGTCTGGGAATTTAAAAATTAAATTAAGTAGTGAAATTTAAATTTAAGTTAGAGTGTGAATTTTAAGACAGTTATTGACAGTTAATGATTTTTTAATTTTTTCAAAGAAAAAAAAAATGGGATCAGATTTTTGCACTGCATAGCATCGTGGAATAGTGTATAGAACCTCTTATTATCAACTTCATCGATTTTAAGAAAGAATTTGATAGTGTTCACATTGACACCTTTTGGACCGTCGTTTCCGTACGGCATTACTCAGAAAATCGTAAATATTATAAAGTTTTTTTACGAAAATTTTGAGTGCAACGTGATCCAGCAGGAGTATGTCTCAAATTAATCTAAAATTAAAAAAGATGTTTTTCAAGGATCATCCTGTCTCCATTCCTTTACCTGACCCTTAATCGACTTTGCAATGAGGAAAACCACTCAAGGGAAACGAACAGACATAATTTTGGTCTAGAAGAAAATATTGAAGACCTTGACTTTGCGGATGATATTGCCTTAAATGGCAAAAAGAGAGCCACATGAAAGAGAAAGCCGAGAAGCTGAACCTTAACACTAGATCTGTTGGTTTTGATGAAGATTGAACGCGGTGTCAAACTCCATATCGCTAAAAAACACTCTGTTTAATTTTTACCGTATACCTTTGCAAATGAGCGCCCCCAAAATCATGTCTCTTTTGAAGAATTAAGGCCCTTAGATGATATAAGAAAGCAACATAGATGGAACTAAGCCACTTTTGATTAGCTTTTTAAAATGAGCTATTAGGGGGGCACTTATCTGCAAGAGTATATGGTAGTTATTTTTTTTCTTTATTTAAATGAAACTTTGGTCACAAAAGTTTTTTCCTTAATGTTAATTTTTATGCTTTTGATCACATATTGTGTGATCATCGATTTGGTGATCATTCTTGTTTACCAAACCAGCATTATTAAAATGATCCCATATTGGACAAGACCCATTTTTATTATTCAGTAAATTGTGTCTTCTTTTTCATTTATTTTTAGAACATTTTCTATTCTATTTTAAATTCAACAAGAAAAAATCACAGCCCCATTGAAATTTGGCTGAAAGGAAGGACTAAGCTCCATTCCAACCTTCCTGGGTATTACCAAAACTTTTTTTTAAATAAAATAAATAAATATTATTCAGTCTCAACAAAAATCACGTATTTTAACAAAAAAAAAGTAACAGTCTTTTATTTATGGCTTTTTTCTTTTTTTTCTTCCAAAGTTTTTAATTCTATTTTTCTTTTTTTCAAATGAATAAATTTTTTGCTAAAAAATGATTTTAATATATCTTAATTTTAAAAAATAAAACAAAAACAATAACATTTATGAAGCGAGTTTAAATTTAAGGTACAATTTTAGATTTTAGATTTTTATCTGAGACACCAAATTGGTCTTTTTAGTTTCTCCAGTTCAGAAAGAATAGGTGATTTTCCAAGTCTACAAAATCTGAAACTTTTGAAAATCATTAACTGATTTCATTTAAAAAAAAAAAAACTACAAAATTTACATATTTTACCAAAAATTGCGTAATTTTACATAAAATTATGTTGGACACGCAAAATTGAATTTTTTTTTTTTAAATATAATTATTTCAAAATTTTGGGAAACAGTCAATTTTACATTTTTCTTCCCAAAAACCTTATTTTTTGGCCGTAAACATTTTGGAATAATTTTACTAAAAGCTACATCCAACTAATATTCACGTCCGATTACGTAAACTTACATAAGATTGATAAAAATAATGTAATTTAGCCGATTATGGACCTTTTATAAAAGCACTGTATGTCTTAAATTTAAAAAAAATGACTGGAATATATTATTAGTTTTTTTTTATAAAATTTTTTTTGCTTATATTTTACTTAATTAGCCAAGATAATTTAAATGAAAGTACGATTTAATTAAATTAATGTCACCTTTTTTTTTTGTTCTATCAAACCAAAAATACAACAAAGAAAAGAATTTCAAAAAAAAGAAAAGTTTTTCTTTAAAAGTCAAATTATTAATGCTTGGAAAAGCTTACTGCAAGCTTCCTTAATGTTTAAAGAAATTGTTTGGAAAAAATATTGTTTATTCCTAGAAGAACAACTCCTAAAATGAACTATAAAATATAACTAAATTTAAAAACAAAAATACAAATTTAATTACTTAAGTTAGTTGAGAAAATAGTTTTCGAAGACTTTTTGAGTATGAGGACTCAGCGAGTTGTTCTTGGTGATGGAGTTTCTAGATGGTCAGAGGTACTGAGTAGAGTTCCGCAAGGGTCTGTACTTTGACCCCTGCTGTTAGTTCTATACATAAATGACCTACCTGACTGCGTTTCAAATAGAATGGAATTGTATGCAGATGACTCAAAAATACTCGGCATAGTTAATAAAGTTTATGAGAGAGCGATGTTACAGAAAGATCTGGATGCAGTATGTCAATAGATAAAGGTTTGGTCTATGGGACTGCGTGCTGATAAATGTAAAGTAATGCATTTTAGCAGACTAAATTCAAGGCATAAATATACACAAAAAAGCAACTTAAATGTTATACTAGCGACCACAGAGTGTGAGAGGGATCTTGGAGTGATGGTCGCATCAGATTTAAAGTGGACCCACCAAGTGAAAAGTGCAAGTGCGAAAGCGAGTAGGGTACTTGGAATGATCAAGCGAACGTTTACAAGTAGAGAGGAAAGGCTGTGGGTAAGATTGTACATATCCATGGTAAAACCTCATCTAGATTACAGTTTTGGAATCCAAGTATGAAAAGGGATGTGAACTCGTTAGAAAAGGTGCAAGAAAGGGATACAAAAATACCTATGTCTCTAAGAAACATGTCGCATGAAATGAGGTTTACAAAATAAGGAATGACAAAGCTGAGTGAAAGAAGAGTAAGAGGGGACTTGATTGAAATGTACGCGCCAGACATGTATTTTTCTCAAACAGAGTAATTCCGCATTGAAATTGCCAGTTGCCAGAAAATGTGGTGAAATCCAAGTCAACCGCAAATTTTAAAATGGCTTTAGATAAGTTCAATGGAATCGGCTGCTACAGCTCTACACGGCTAATCGGCGGTGATGGGCTCAGACTCTCTACTCTCCACTACTACTACTACTACTTCAACTTCTACTAGTTAGGAAAAAATAATTAAAAATTTTTAAATATCAATTATTTAGCGAAAAATAACAAAAAAAATTTTTTTAAAGTCTAAAAATAAAATTAGATAAAAGTTAAATTGTAGCTCTTATGAAAAATAAAAACTGATTTTAATATCTTTTAACATCAACAAAATCAAACTAAAACATTATTGGTTTCCATCATTTAGTTTTCGTAATTTATTTCTAATTTTAATCTAATAAAATTATACTCAAATTGATTAATTGAAAGTTTGTTTTTGATATTGAAATTGTATTTTTTGGTTTTATTTTTACCAAGCGAGTACATCCTTAACATTGTATTTTTTTCTAAGATAAAATCAATAGTATTAATTGAGAAGATATAAGATTCAAATATCATTATCTTCTATGTTAAATAATTAGTTAGAACAGCATCTTTTAACCTTAAATGTGTTTATAATAAATTGTAAGCTAATTTCATTTTACTGCATTAAAAAGAGGGAAAAAAAATTCTAAACAAAAATTGCTAATTAATCATCTAAAGCCGGACAGATTTAAGCGCTTCGATTTGGTCTCTAAGAATGATTTTTTTGTTCTCTCGAGGTAAACACGTTGTCAGGAGACTATTTTTTTTTAGAAAATATATAAATTATTTTTTTATTAAAAAAACTCAATTTAGTCAATTGATCTGACTTGAACGGAAACAAAATTTTAGCAGTAGTTATTCAAAGCTTCTATATTAAAAAATTTCTAGCAATTGGCAAAACTAAAAAAAAAGAATTACTTAATATAAATTTATACAAACAAATTTGCTAATTTTCTTTTATATTTGAATCAGACGCTAAGAGTAAAAACAAAGAAAATAATTTGGAAATTAAATGAAAAACAAGAGAATTTTGTTTGGACGCAGAATTACTGCAAATATTTGATAAGAATAATCCATTTGGTTTGGAAAAAATTTAATAAAAAAATTTGCCAATGTTTGCTTATTTATTTGCTGCTAAGTTTACTTCAATCTCTTATCTATAACATCAATTTATAGAAAAAAAATTTAAAGGTTTCCTATGAATTTCAACAAATGTTATCCAATCTCCAGCTAATTAATGTTTTATCGATTCTTGGCACGAAACATAAATCAGTTATAAGATTTGCAGTATCTTCAATAATTTAAGTTAACAATGGTAAAATGCTTTGGAATAGTTCCTGGTAACAAAAATGCACATAATTTGAATTTTACTTACGGGAACTGATCTGAAAGCCTATAAATTGTTTGTTAAGCTTTTTGTAAAGATTAGCAAGCCGTATCCAACATTCAAAGAAAAAAAGCTTTCAAATTTAACAAAAATTTTATTGTTAACTTTATTATATACTAAAAGCTATAAATTGAAATTAAGGTATTTTTCATAAAATTTGCATCAGTCAAGATTACTTAAAAAAAACTGAGCATAAATCACAAAAATTATTTAAAAATGTTTAATTTTTTTTCGATATGTTTATTTCCAATCAGAGTTGTTTATAAGTCCCAAAATTAAGTCCAACTCCGGACTTTTTTTTTTTCAAGAGTCCGCAACATTAACACTTTTTGGTACTTTTTTTGCTTATTGCTCAATAAATTTAATCATTTTTGACGATTTTTTTCCATCAAAGTTAAAATCAAAAAAATGTAATAATTAATAAATTTTGATTACAAAATATTTTTATTTTCAAGCATTAAATTATACGTAAAACCCCAAGGGGATTTTTGGACCCTCCAAAAATATTGTTTTATTTTTGTTAAAATAAAGTAAAGACATGGCTAATTGTCTTTTTAATTCCAAACTCTACTACATTTCATAAATGATAACTTTTTGAACCATGTCTCGATAAAAGCTAACCTACAAGCTCTTGAACTTCTTAGAGATGCGGGTGATACCCAACAAGAAGTCTCTGATGTCAATTATAATGATTATGAGGATAATTAAAATTTTAAACTGATTTTGAAAAAAAATGGAAAGACCAAATCAACCTAGCACCGAATATGAATCAAATGAATACTCAGGTAATGAAGAAGAATAAGCAAGTAACATTGAGAAAAATTTGAAATAAAGAACGATATGAGATTGACTGAGAAAGGAGAAGTGGCAAGAATTAGAAAAATGATAAATTTTAGATGAGAAAGTTAGACCAACACGTAAATAAATGAGACCAAACTGTCAGAATTTTTCATGATTTTTGACTTGTTGATGATAAATTTATATTGAATAGTACCAATTGTCACCAGAAAGCAGTAGATCCTAAACTTTCATTTACAAAAAGAGATATAGCTTTTATCGGCACCTTTTATGCAAGAAGTGTTTAATGCCAAAATGTTCCTCCCAAAGCAATATGGTCAAGAATTTATAAAATTCAATTTGTTTCCGTAATGGAAACAAATCGAGCGTTTCCTGTGACAAATTTAATTACAATTTTATTACAATTTACATGTGGTCTTTCTCTAGGAGAGAAGGTTTTTAAATCGATCTGTAAAAATTATTAAGAACAAGCTACGAATAAAGATTGAAAAAAAAAATTTCTTGTCTGTATTTTCATCTAATTTATTTGAATAAATTTAAATATTAACTTAAAAATATGCAAATTTTTTTTTAAAACCAAAATAAAAATTATAATAGACATTAATTTTTATATTTAGTTTATTTTTTAAACATATGTTGAATAATTATGTTTTCAAAAAGCATATTATTAAATTATTAACTTGTATTTTTCCTATTTACTTTAAATTAATAATAAACGTTTATTCAACTCAATTTTGTTCTTTGTCTTTTCTCTATCTCCTCTAAAGTTAATCGAAGGTATTCAGGCCAAATCCCCTAGACTAACAAGTTTTTAAAGGGCTTTTTTGGACCCTTTTAGTACTTAAAGTATAAGAAAAAATCGGTGTTTGAGTGTTAACTACCTGGAACGGAAGAAATTTCATTTGTCCTTGATTCTGACTGATGGATTCGCGATGCTATTTTTTTGACTCAGTTTAATAAAAAATAATTTAAAAAATAAAAAATAATCAAATCAAAATCATAGAAATCAAAAGAATTTTTAATTTTTTTGTTTTAATTAATTTGGAAACAGAATAATGAGCCAAAAAGAAATCAAGTTTCTTGGTAAAAAATTTGATTCTAAGTTAAATTTTAATATATTAGTAGACGAAATTAAAGAACGCTGCAATAAAAGGCTAAATATTATTAAGATATTGTCAAACAAAAAATGGAGTCTTAATCAAAACACACAAGGAAATCTATGTAAATCGTTAGTCGGATCAATTTTAGACTATTCTTTTCCTTGCTTGAATTCATTTTCAGAAAATAATATCAAAAAACTACAAGCAATTCAGAATACAGCATTAAGATCTGTCCTTAAGTTAAATTATGATACTCCCTCCAACATCGTGCATCATGAAGCTTTTAATAAACTTAAATTACTAACAGTCTCAAATCGGCTTTTTGAGTAGAGTGAGAGATATGTTGGGACAGGACTGGGTCATTCTATTCCATTGGTTGTAAGACTGGTGGAGGAATACAAAGAAGGTTTCGAATCGAGATATATTGAATACCCAACTCCATTGTGTAATTGCTACCTTACTATTTCCTCCTTTTTCCCTAAAACCTGAACTATGTAAACATATGCTACATGTAACAATCTATGTTTTCTAAACTTTCGTTTTTTTTAGTTTATTTACTCTATTTTGATTTTTTTTTTAATCTCATTTTATTAACTTTAATTTTATTTTTGATTTTGATTTTTTAATTTATTCTGAAGGAGCCTTAGCTCGGTACAGAAAACAAATAAATAAATTATAATTTGTAAAACTGGAAAAAATAGGCTTTGGGATCTTGGAACTTCGAGTCATCAAGATTAAGACAATTTAACACTGTAAGAATTTAAAAAAAATTGAAAAGGTTTTTATTCTTTTTAAAAAAAAATAAAAGTCCCAAAAACATTCTCTATACTTTCCAGAAACACCAAAAAGCTGATGATATAAATATTAATGATAAAAATGTCTAAAAGAAAATTGAATAAAACGATGTTGCCATGTAAATCGAAAGACAACTTTTAACAATTTACACTGATATTTCAACAATTTCATTTTTTTCCGAAAAAAAAATTTCTAATAGAGCCTTAAGAAAAATTTGATCAGATTTCTTACAAAATTTATTTAAATAATGGCACAAAAGTTAAGTCTGATTTGCCAAATGCGTGGAAGACCTGTTCCAAATTTTTTTGATATCTTGGATTTAAAGTCTCATTTCAGAATACTAATTATTAAGATAAAAAAAATTAAAAGATGGTTTAATTTTAATTTTTGATTTTTTGCTTTTCAAACTTTATTTTAAGTAAATAGAAATAATAAAAGAATCTTAATCTTTTTGAACGGGAAGTAGCAGTTACAAATCTTTTATTGGTGTGTGACATATCAATGCCGAAAATAAAACGAAAAACGACATCTAGAAAAAAGGCTCCGTAGATTTTAAATTATTTAGGGATCTGATCAGTAAGAAAAAATCCAATTCTAAACAAAAAATTTACTTATTAACTCGGACTTTTTTTCATTTTGTTCAAATTTGAACTTAGGTGAACACTACTCAGTCTGCCTGTCAATACTTAGCGGCGTCTCACAAGATTTTTACTCAGCCCTACACTCTTCATTAGCTATTCACATCAAGCAAGTTTGTTTTCTTGCTTTTTTCAAAGACGCTGAGCTTTTTTTTTGAAAAAAAAATTAGAATCCCGCTATTTTTTTACTTGTTTATTAAATAAATAATAGTTAAGCTTAAAATCTTAACTATTTATTTTTTTTAATTTATTAAATCAAATAAATTATTTTCACCAGCCGCCTACAACTGATCAGATCTGTTAATATAAATAATGGCTGATAATTTTAATAAAAATTTTGATCAAAATAATACAAACATTGATTACAATTTTTTTCCTTCAGTTTTTTTCACATTTTTGATCACATATTATGTTATCATGGATTTGGTGATCAGTCTTATTCACCAAACCAACATCATCAAAATGATCTTATTTTACATAAGACCCAAAAAAAACAAATACTGTAGGAATGTTATTTTTACAAAAATTCTTTCTTAGTTGAGATTTTTAATAGAGCTATTTTAAGGGGTAAATGATTTACCCCTTAAAATAGCTCTATTTTACCATGATGGTAAAATAATAAAAAAAATCTGATATTCCATTAATAAAAAAAATTTAATTATTAGCTTACTTTTTAGACATAACAAAAATAAAAAGAATTTGAATGAAAAAGCATCTGTTAAATTTTATTTTGCTGGAAGAATCTTTCTCTTGGACCATTTAATGTAGAAGCTATTCAGAGTAAATTGCGCAATCGAAAGTTATCTAATTGTAATTTATTTTCAGAATTGTTTCGATGTGTAACAAAAAAATAAAAAATTGTTCAACACTAATTAATGTGCGTTTTTGTTTAAACAGATAAAAATAATTTTTCTCCGATTATTCATCAGTATAAAAATAATTATTTAAATTTTTTTGTTGTTGAAAATTTCCTCAAACCAAAGGTAACACAAAATTAAAAGCTTGATGATGATATTCAGATTTGGTGCGTTCGATTAATTTTTATTTTGATGTTTTTCTGACATTTCTTAAATGAACGCATTTATCTGTCATAATTTCTTGATTCAAAATATTAAAAAATATCAATATTCAAGTTCAAGGTCAAATATAAATTTCAAACCAAAATTTTTTTTAGATATTATGAATTTTTATTATTAAAAGTATTATCAAACTTATTAAAATTTTAATTATTAAATTAATTATTAATTTTTTTTATTTATTTTTTCTTATTTTCTAATGTAAATATTTTTAATCTTAATTTTTTTTTACATTTAATGCCTATGAAGCGCTATGGATAAATTAATTAACTAATATTAAATGACAAAACTTTATTAAACATTATTTGAAGAAAGTTAAATGAATTTTTATCCTAAGTGAAAATCTAATTCAATATTTTGAAAATTTGGAACACAAAATTTAGCTCTGTTCCGCTTTTATATTTTTTAATGGACGATATCAACAGTCTATTTTTTATTAAACATTAAACCAAATTTATTAATTATAATCCCAAATAAAAAAAAATGAATAAACTAAATTCATTTAGATTAATAAAAGAAAAAATTAAATAAAAAAAAAATTAAATAAAAAATTAAAATTAAGACAAATTAAAAAAAAAACGAATCACAGTTCTGCTATGATTAACTGTTCAAATCATTTATTCTTATTATTATTTGACTTTCAGTTGTCAATTTTCAAAAAAAAATTTTGTTGGATTTAAGTTCGATTAATTTTATTTTAATATTTTAATTTCTTAAACATAATTGTAAATTAAAAATAGGAAAACTAACAGTACAAAAATCCTTGTATTTAATTTTATTTTATTTTTAACATCGCCAAGTCTGGCGTAATTTTATGAATAAATAATAATAATAATAATAATTAAGTTCGATTAAGTACAAGAGAATTTAATTAATTAGAATCAATTTTAAAGAATATATTGTAGCAAATTAGTGACTTAGCGATTCTATTTTTAATTTTTTTTTTTTTATATTATATAATTATTATTTAATTTGAGATTAGTTTCAATAAATTTAGTAGAACGAAATTTTTAATTTCTATTTTAATTAATATTAAATATGATTCAAAAGGTTTGTATGAGACATAATATGGATTTAATGTTTAATTAAAAAAAAATTTACTTCATTATTTTTATTTAGATTTTAAATCAATTAAGTTTTGATCGTGTGATCATGAACTTAAAGTAGCCTAAAATATACAGCAATTTAAAAGTAAAAATTATACAAATTTTTAATTGTATTTTTTTTTGTTAACCATCATTATAAAAAGTCGAAGTTGTTGTTGTGCCAGCAAGAAGATCTTTTTTTAGCTCTCCTTCCTTGATTTTTTGGTAAAGAGTTTTATTTTTGGTACAGTGAAGCATGACACAATCGGCAACAATAACACTTATGCTCAAAAGACCCACGCCAGCTCCAATGGTCATCATCAAAGGTACTATATTGAATTTTCCTGCCGTTCCCGACACATTTATAATAAATCTGAGACCATAAGCCTTGTACAGTGTTCGGTAATCGGCTCCATCAACCCGAAATCTGTTGGCAAATCTGAAGTTAAATCCAGTGGCTGTTTTTGTTTCTTTGGCATCAAATCTTCTAAATTCAAAACGTGGAAGGCACTTGTCCGAAAAATCGAAATCACAGTTCCATATTATTTCCACGACTATGACACCACCCTTAAAAAATAAAAAAAAAATTTTATCCTAGATTTTAACTAAGTAACTAAATTAATTAATTACTTTGTAAAGCATTCGGTATTTTTGCTCATCATCTGGCTCAGCTAATGTCATTATATAGTCAACTTGAAAAACAGGACAATAGGGATCTAAATAAAAATGCATTAAATTTTTTTTTCCATGATTAATCAATTGAGACTATCCATAAGGAAATTACTAATCATAATGAAATGGCCATAAAAAAAGGAAACTATAAAATAATAGTCTTTCCAAACCGTAGAAAAATCAAACAAAAGTATAATTCAAATAAGTGTAAATTAAAAAATTGTTAATCAAATCATTGGAAAAAAATTAAAAAAAAAATTATCTAATATTAGAAACCAGATTATCAATTTTTGATATTTCTAAAGCTATTTTTTTCTTATTTTTTTTCTAAAACCTTTGATAGGGTTTGGCATGAAGGTTTACTTTTTAAATTGATTGAAAAATAGAAGACAACGAGTTGTTCAAAGTAAAATTTTGTACCACAAGGGTCAGTGATTGGTCCACTATTGTTCATTTTGTATATCAATGATCTACCAAAAGGAATAGAGAATGTTGTCAATATGTATGCAGATGATACTAAAATATTCTCGCAAACTGTATCAGAAATTAGCGCAGTGAAACTACAATCAGATTTAGATTTAATTTTCAAGTGGGCTCAAGATTGGTTTCTTCTCTTCAATACATCAAAATGTGTTGTTATGCATTACGGTCATAAAAACAAAGAATTCACTTATTTTATTTTGTTAATGGTAAACAATTATCAACGTCAGAAACCGAAAAAAATCTTGGAGTTATATTCAATAAAAATCTTAAATGGAAAAATCAAGTGATAGAGGCTACAAACAAAGCAAATCAAATGTTGTGTCGCATCAGGAAATCATTCGCTTGTTTTGATTGTACTTTATTTAGATCATTAGTCCTTTTGAAAAGCTTTCTTTTTTGTAATTGCTACCTTAATATTTCCTCGTCCTCTTTTGGAATTTGCTGTGCCTGTATGGTCTGCAATTGTTTAGTCGGACTGTGATAATGTTGAAAGGAATCAACGCAGAGCTACGAAGTTGTTTCTTCAATTAGAAACAAATCGTATGAAAGCAGATTGAAGGCTTTGAAAATTCCAAATCTGGTGGAAAGAAGAACAAGAGGTGGTCTAATTCAATTATACAAGTTCATGCATGGAATAGAAATGGTTAAAAAAAAAAAAAAAATTAATGTCACCAAAATCCAAGGAAGAGGTCAATGCTTCAAAAAGAAATTTAAAAGAAAAGAAATTTCGAGGCTCCAACTTAGAGATCACTTTTCAGAATCGCTAACATATGGAACTCACTGCCAAATCAATTAGTTGAAGCCACCAATGTTAACAGCTTTAAAGCCAGCATTGATTGCTGGAAGAGCAGAAATCAATCACATCAACTGTCTTAGTGTACCTTATCAGCACACTCGCTGGCTAGCCAGCTACAGTCAAAACTACTACTACTACTACTCCTAAGATATTGTCAAACAAAAAATGGAGTCTTAATCAAAACACACAAGGAAATTTATGCAAATCTTTAGTCGGATCAATTTTAAACTATTCTTTTCCTTTCATAAATTCATTTTCAGAAAACAATATCAAAAAAATACAAGCAATTCAGAATACAGCAGTAAGATCTATCCAGACTTGTTTTTAAGTCACAAGTCTTAAGTCAAGTCAAGTCAATGACTTGACTTAATAAAGAGTATTTTTTATTAATCTAAATTTTAGTTAAATAAAACAATTTTTTTTACATAACTACTTTTTGAAAACGTCTATTGTTTTCGATATTTTTGTCTCGAAATTTACGTAAATTGAAGTAAAATTTCAAAAATGAGATTTTTTCTAATTAAAATTAAAAAAAAATTATTTAAAAAGGATAATAATCTGAAATGTTCATCATGTTTTAATGCCTTTTTAATTATTTGACCAACTTCCTTCCTTTTATTATATTATTTTTGGTGAGATCACTGTCATGCCCTGTCATGTAGAGCGAAGGACAAGAGCGAAGCTGCTGCTTCGTTAAATAAAATCGAGCCTGTTGCAGCCACGACTGATAAATAAAGTACCGTCAAAAAGTCTCTAATATTTTTTTGACTGGTAAGTATAAAATTTTAGCAGCTTTAACCCGTCATTGCTTTTTCAATTTATCTATTTTAAATCTCTTTAAAATTTTATTTTCACTTAGTTATCTACTTTTTCTTATTATTATTATTACTATAATTATTATTATTTTATTTCAATGAACGCCATAAAGGCGATGTAAATATTAAAAAGGCTTTCGGCCATAGCAAGAAAATTATTACCAGTATGTTTAAAAAAATTAGTTTTTATATAAGACAATAAATGATGCAAATCAAAAAATAAATTTTTGTATTGATCGTTAACATAGTCGCGATCAATTTATCAATAATTGGTTAACAGTTTTTTTTTAACATAGTTTTTTTACTTAAAAAAAATTAGACTTATTGACCAAATTACTGAATAAAAAATAAAATAAAATTAATTGTTAAAATTAAATTTTTACTGATGGAACATTGGTTAAAGTAAAAAATCAGAGTTGGTAAAATTTAAAAGTTAAAAAATTAAAATATATTACCAATTTTTCTGTGATAATTACACCTTGATATATATTTATTTGTTATAAACGGAAGAATATTTCTCCTTTAAAAAAATTTTAAAATATTCAAAAGTAAAAATTAGAAATCAACTTACTGTTTTTTATTAAATTTTTTGAATTCGACGTCATTTTTGATAAAAATTGTATAGTTTAAGACATTTCTAATCAAATGGTCTTCATTTCTTGAATCTTCATGCTCTGTTGGACACCATGCTTTTATCTTAATTAAAGATTTTAGTTTATTTTTATCTTAGGAAACGTTTTATTTAAATTTTAAAATATCAAAGTATGATTAACTTCTCATGGAACAAAAAAACAACATGGAGTCGAGCAATTAATCGACTAATTTAAATTTATTTTGAAAATTTTCATTAGAGTCGACTTATATTTATTTTTTTTAAATAAAAAAAATTTTACAAATTTTAGTTTGCCCTTTTATGTGTTTTTTTCTGGAATAAATTTTTTACAATAATTAAATATTTAATACATATGACAACATATTATTATTATTATTATTATTTATTCAATAAACACCGCAAGGGTGATGTAAAGAAAATATAAAAAGTATAATAAAATAAAGTAAAGTTTTGTCTTTCTAGATAAAAAAAAAAGAATGTTTCATATTTTTGTTAGTCACATGATTTAAATGAATTAAAAAAAAATACTAGAAATAATTTTTCAAATTTTGTTTTTCGATCGATTTATGCAAATCTTTAGTCGGATCAATTTTAGACTATTCTTTTCCTTTCATAAATTCATTTTCAGAAAACAATATCAAAAAAATACAAGCAATTTTTTATTTTTTTTTTTTTGTTAGTTTTTTTATTTTTTTTTTGGTTTTCTAAAGTTTTGAAAAAAAGAAAATTCAAACAAAAACAAAAGTAGTAAAAAAGAACTTGTTTAATGGCAATTTGGTAAATATAATTTTTTTTTTTTTTATTGCATTTTTGCTTAGAAATATATTACATTGCCGGTATATAATTATTTCGACAAACAATTTTCGACATGCTAGAATTAGACAGGTAAGTTTCGACACGTGTTTGTTTAAGAAAATTTTATTTCGACATTACATTAATTTGACAAATAAAAAATTAGACATGTATTAATTAGACAAGATTAGACATAATAAAAAAATAATTCATAAAAAAATTAATATTCAATTAATAAATATAAATTATACAAAAAATCAAGTAATTGATTAGAAGAAAAATCAGAAATAATTTGATTGATTTGTTCTTCTAGTTTAGCATAAACCGGTTTTTTCCATCTTTTTTATTGATGAAACAATTAAGTTTAAGCTTAAGTTTTCTAATTGAAGAGTCAATGAATCCATTGGAATATAAAATAAAAAAAAATAAAAAAAAAAAAGTGTGAATATTTGTCGAAACACTACATGTCAAGTTTTTTTTTCTGTCTAATATATATTTTCTGAAAATAAAAATTTCATGTCAAAGTATTAATTATCTGAAAATTGTTTTGTCGAAATAAACTTGTCAAAATATTATTTGTCGAAAATTGTTTGTTGAAGGCAAATCCTACATTGCCGGAAATTAACTTGTCTCATCATATCATCTGATATCATTTAATATCATTTTTTTAATTTTCCTCATTTCAGCTGATATCAATACAAGAACTCTAAATATTAGCTGATATCAGTTGTTTTAATGGTCAAATGATATCATATGATATGATGTGACAAGTTAATTTCCGGCTCAGTATTGTATTTGCATAATAAGCCATCCTTGTAATATACAAAAACGGCCATAAAAATATTGTTTAAAGGTTATTAAATTGTTTTAAATACCAAATTTTTTTTTCTATAATCTTATTATAAAATTTTTATTCAAATAGATTTTTATCTGCTGATTCAGAAAAATATTAATTTTGAACTTGACGTACTTAGTATTTTATCCTATACTTAATTCCTAAACTTATTAAATATTTCAAAGTATTAATTTTAACAATAATAAGTAATTTTGTTAAAATGGCAAAATGAACAGGTGTTTTTCATGTGAAAAATGCAGAAATTGAATTTGTGGAAATTGTTTGTCAAAGAGTTTTAAACAAAATTAAAATTATTCATTTTATTGTCCAAACTGTAAATAACATTAAAATATTTTAAGATCTTTAGACAATTCCTTTTTTTAATTTAATAGTTCAATTTTTGATTTTATAATCTTCTTAAAAATTTTCTTAATTTTTAAACACTTTCTCGTCATCCAAACAAAAACTACTAACAAATAGGTAAATCACTTAAAAAATCATTTTTTTGACTATAGTGACATGTCGCTAACTCAAACACTAAATTTTGTAAAAATCGTCATTTTTAGGCCTTTTTCGACTATAAGGACATGTCGCATTAGTCGAAAAAGGTCAAAATGAAAACCAGTGTTCGATACATAGTGAAATGTCACTATAGCCGAATATCCAACTATAGCGACATGTCACTAAAATCGAGCAATTACAACTAAAACAACTTTATTAAAGTAAAAATACTTTGTTTAATTTTAAAATACGATTAGTTCAAAATTTTTGAAAAATCAATATAACAACAGACTCTACAACTGTTTTTGAGTTTGGTCAAACCAGAAATTTGGTCTTGTCTTTTTTAGAAGAAGAATTGGGGCATTGAAGTCGATGATCAATTCTAAGAGTAAAGAATTTATCTTTAGATATTAAAATTAATCGATTGACTGTAAATTAATGCCAAAATAATTTTATGTCAAAATCAAAATAAGGAATTCATTGTTATTGTTAAAAATTAAATAAGGAATCGAATGTTATTTGATAATTAAGGAAGTTATTGTTTATTTTTAAATTAAGAAAATAATGTCAAGAAAATAATTGTCATTTTAATATATTTTTATTGAGCTTCTATATCTAGCAATTTGATAATTAAAAAACTTTCCGCTTTCTTTCGGAACAAAATATCTTAAAATAAAGATCGAATTTGTTTTTAAATATAAATTCCTTTGATGACTTGTGATGGGTACATATATTTACCCATTAAATTTTACGTAAAACTAGAATAAAATTTACTTAAATTGATAATTGATATTTTTGGAAAAATTCGAATGCAATCCAATAGATTAACTTTTAAACCTCTTCATATTATGACATTAAAATCATTTGACAATAATAATAATTTACTTTATATCAATTAATCTTTGAATTAATTTTACTAATTTTCATTTTAATGAAATATGTTTAATATGTTATGGAGATTAAAAAAAACATTAAAACCATTGATAAAATTAATTTATAAATTTAAATTTATAAACTAATTTTTTGTAAAGTTTATTTTAATTTTTTTTAAAAAAGGCATTTAAAACAAATTTCAAAATTAAATTCAAAAATTTCAAATAACTTATAAAATGAAAAGATCGATCTTTCCTCACAATTTTTTTGAAACAGAAAATTCAAAATAAACATTACAAAAAATCAGCATTTGAATTTTTGGATTGAAATGATATTTTGAATTGATCATCAACTTCAGGAAGCCTTTTTTTTAAATTTGTCAAACAGTTTTTTGTAAAAATATTTAAAAAAATTTAATTTATCTGCATTTTATTATTAATTAACTTTTCAAAATAAAATGAGGTTTTAAAAACTGTTTCGCTTAACATCTTTGATGTAATCTCACTTAATGAAACAAAATTAGATGAATCTATTCCGTTCTCTTTTATTAATGACTCTAATTACATAAAAACAGGAATAGTGATGGATGCAGTCTACTTATTATTTATAAGTTAAAATCTGAAAATTTTTATCTGTTTTTCCTTTGCAGAGTTTGAGGTTATTTCTATTGAACTTCAGTCAATATCAATTTAGATATACAATGGTAAAGTTTTATGATTTTTTAAAAATTACAAACTTTAAATTAAGGATAATAAAAAAATATTAGTTAAGATCAATAATTACTTCACAAACATTTACACCGGGAGTTGTTGAAGAATTAATGCATCGCCCAGTTGGAATCCCTAATAAAAGCTTTGAGCTTATTTCCTTCAGATTTTAAGAATATTAATTACCATTCCAGCTGTTTGTTGCATCACCGAGATCTAAACAATCTTCATCTGATTGGCATTTGGCTCTTGGTTTAGTAACTTCCTAGAAAATAAATCACTTTATTTTACCTTTAAATGAAAATACATAATGAAAATGCACTTGCCTCATCACACTGTCCCTGAGACTGCGTGGTCTCGATAAAATTGCTCATTATAAAAATACTGTTGTACTCGTTAGGCGGAACAACATAGTCGGCAGTGTCTAAAAGCCGATAAGTTTTGTTCGGGTCAAACGAAAACAACTTTTGGTAATAAAATGGATCATTTTTGTCCATTGATTTATTGATCGATGAGTTCATTGGCACAAACCCTTGTCCCTTGACTTTGGTGGTCACTGAACTAGACACGGTATCGAATGCTTGATACCCTTTTTTGTAAATGAGCTCCCATCCAATTATGTAAATGAGAAGAATGAACTGAGCCAGTCTGTAGGTTATTCCAACTCTGTGGGACTTGATGGTTGCTGATCGAACTGTTGAATAAACAAAAAATCCCATAAAGCCACTTTTTAGTTTATCTAATCGAACCATGTTTTTGCATTTAATCTGATTCTGTGAGCCTATTTATCTAATTAATAAAACAAACTTATATTTAATTGTTTGAATTCTCTTCCCTAAGGGTTGTATTTAATTTTCCATTTCTAATCGATTATAACAAGTTAGAATTGATTTTAAAGTAATAATGATCTATGTATCTGGATTAGTAAAATTGTGCAATACTTAAAAAAAATATGTTTAATACAACAAGAGTAAAAAATAGATCTTATCATTTTCTTTGAAACAAAAAATTTTACTGGAAAAAAATGTGGCTAAAATTTATAATTTAAATTTGGGTTTTTTTAAAAAATGTTTTTGAAAATTCTATTGAGATCATATTTAAGAGATTTTGTTTATTTTGATTTTAAATAAAATGAATACAAATATTTATTTGATTTTTTTTTAAATTTTAAATGAAGTAGTTCAAAATTCAAATTTTGAAAATGTTTTCATTTAAAAAAATTAATTTTCCTTTCTTAATTTTGGCAGCCTTGCAACATTTGGAATTATCGTTGTTATAAAATAATAATAAATTAAATAAATTCTCCTTTAGACCAGCTGAAAAAAAGAATTTTCGAACATCTTTATACTATCTAAAAATTTGGAGAGAATTTAGGAGAGCTTATATTTTTTAATTAATAAATTAATAATTTTTTTTTTTTGATTAATAAATAAATACAGTGAAAATATTTTTTTTTAATTTTTGAATCTAACATATTAAAAAGTTTAGGGTTTCATTACAAAAAAAATCATAACTGTGCAATCATTAAGACTTAAATTTTTCTATAAATTCAATCTTTTGAAATTAAAAAAAAAGTCATTTAAATTTTTTTTCTAATAATTTAAAGGATAATTTTACTATAATGAAATATTATCGCATTATAGATTACTAAATTTTTTCTTATATTCCTATTTTCATTTTCTTTAAATACTATTCTTCTTTAAAAAAAAATATTTTCTTTAAGATTTTGGAGAAGGTTTTTCTGTCGAAAAGCATCCATTCTTGAAAGTAATTTTTTAATTATTTTTTATAATATAAAATTATTTTAGCTTTTATGAATATAACGTTTTTTGCCATCGATTTTTACCCAAGAAATAATTCTAGCATTATTTATATGAATTTCCTCTTATTTAATGCTTTTAATTATTTGGAAATTGCTCATGGGATGATTTTCGATAAAGGCTTTTTAGCGCAAATTTATTTAAAAAAATGAAGATGTTTTTTTTTGAATGTCTATTAAAATAGACTGTTTATATGTAATAGTAATAATTGTCCCATTTTTATCCTAGTGGATAATGGAAGGCGCTCATCACCTTTTCAAGAACCTTTTTGAGCAAAGGCTTAGATTTTATTACTTTTCTAATAAATAAATAAATTGATAAAAATGAAAAACAAAGACAACAAAAAAAAAGATATATTTTAATTAGTCCGAAAATGGTCAATTAAAAATTCATATCTTCTCTTTTTTTCTCGTCCCGTTTATCAAATTTACTCTTCGATTGTCCATTTATAATATCTCCAGTTTTCTCTCTTTGGAGAATGTTTAACACTAAAAATTATTATTTTAAAAAATAAATTTGGTTTAATTTTTTGTGTTTGAATTACAGAATGTATAAAGTTGAAAAAACATTAAAAAAAGTGCGATGTTTCATAAACTTTTTTCACTTTCAAAAAAAAATAATTTAAAGTTAAAATTGCAAGCATTTTCATTTTTGAAATTAAACTCTTTGGTGAAATAGAATTAATGTGTTTAATTTTTGTTTGGAAATTTTTAATAAATATTGAAAATTCCTTTTTAACTTTTAAACAATTCATTTATTTATTTTATTCAATTATTTATGGTCTAACCGGTTAGGTGAATCACTTATTATCCGAACAATTCTTGTTCTCAGATTTTGTGAACCAACGGGTGAACCATAATTCTTTGCACAATATTCAAAATGAAAAAAAATATGAAACGAAAAAAGGAAAATCTTGAAACTTTGTGAACTTAAAGATTATTATGTGTTGTGCATAAAATCATAGTTTGTTAAATTTTTGAATTGTTTCTATGACTAAGGCAGTGAACAAATTGATAAAGCTATTTAATAGAATGCCTAATTGTCGAAACTGTTATAAAAATAAGTCAATAATTATTTGATATTTGATAACAATCAATGTCTCCTTAACTTTCATTTTTTTAGCTTATTTACTTTATAATGATTTTTTTATCTCATTTTATTAACTTTAATTTTATTTTTTATTTTGATTTTGATTTTTTTTTAATTTATTCTGAAGGAGCCATAGCTCGGTACAGAAAACAAATAAATAAAATAAATAATCTGATCTGGTTGACTTGGTATTTCTCTTTCAACAATTTCAAATACCAAATGCGCTCTCTACTTAAATCTTTGCCTTTCAGCATAAAACAATAAAAATTAAAGAAAATTAAAATTAATTTTTCACCCTTTAAGTGTTTTTTTTTTGTTTGTTGCTAAAACTGACCATTTTTTTTCACTAAATGAATGAAATTGAATTATTAAATAACAAAAATTTATAAAAAGTATTGTGATCGATAAAAACGGATATTCATGTTTGTGTTATCCGTCAAAAATTGATTTTTTTAGATTTAAATGAATTAAAAACTAAATTAATTTTGAAATTTATGTACTAAAGTGGTACCAGGTGTTCGAAAAAAAATATAATGCTTTGATAAATTTTATTCTGACTGTAAATTATTATAATCCTTCAAGCCTGCTTTGGACTGTTAATTAACAGAAAAATTTTAGCTAAAACTAAAAATTTTAAAAGCCGAAACAATAATTTATTTTATTAACAAAAAATTAAACAAAATAAAATCAAAAAAAACTTTTTTTCATGCTGAAATTTTAATAACAAATTCTAAGTGGATTGTCGGACAGAATTTCCTGAATTCCTGAATTTCCTGAAAAAAACATATCACATTTAAACCCAAGATGCCCATTCAAACTCCTAAAATTTGTCCTTTTTTTAACAGGACAGAATAAGAGCTATTATTCTTTATCAAAATTAGTGTTGGGCGGCCGGTCCAAAATACGGCCAGAATAAAAATTATCAACCTGATGTGGATTAGAACCCTTCCCTTTTTTTAGCAAAAAAATTTTATTTTTTTACAAGAACCATATTAAAGAATGTTTTATTTAACCAATAAAGCATGAAAGTGGTTCTATTGGAATTTAGTCTTGTATTTATTAGCTATTATTAGTGATGGGTCTTAAATTAACTAATTTAGTTTAGTCGGCTAAAATTAAGGCGACTAAAAATAAGTTTACTAAATTTTAGATACCTGGGAAAAAAATAAAAATTTTAGAAAAAATTTATTTAACTTTTTTTTATGGATTTTTATTAATATTAATGAAGAAAAAATACATGCAATCAAATTACAAAAAAAAACAATGCTGATTTCTTTAAAGTTCAAGTCTATGTTATAAATATTATTTTGTAAAAATTTTCCCATAATAATTGAATTTAAAAATGGTTTAACATTTTGTGTTTGAATTACAAAATGTATCCAATGTTGAAATAACATTGAAAAAGTGCGATGTTTCAAATATTATTTTCAGTTTCAAATAAAAAATAATTTTAAGTTAATATTGCAAGCATGAAAAACTTGATGTTTTTTTATGAATTTTGACTTTAGGTTTGTGATATGATGATCCTTAAGATAATATTTGTAGTTTAAAAAACTATCTACGCTCTGTTTTCCATTTTTTATCAATTGAGTTTTTGTTAAAAAGCACCAAACGAAAGTAAATTATCACTTATGTCAAAATTTTATAAGAAGAAAACAAAGTTTTTCGTGTCTAGTCCGTTAGATAAACTATGGTTCACCTGTTACTGGAACGATTCTTGTTTTCAGGTTTTATGAACTATCAGTTCACCTAATTTATGCTGAAAGGCAAAGATTTAAGAAGAGAGCGCATTTAGGTATTTGGGATTATGGAAAGAGTAATACCAAGTCAACCAGATCATAGCTAATGCTATTTCAAAAGCTCCTCCAAAAAAAATAAATAAAAAACTATTGACTAATTTTTATATCAGTTTCGAGAATAAGGCATTCTATTAAATTTTGAGCTTTATTCAATTTGTTCGCATAATCTAAAACTCTTTCGTCTTATTCTATTTTGAACAAAAAAATTGGGTGAACCAATAGTTCACAAAACCTGAGAACAAGAATTTTTCGGATAATAGGTGAACTATGGTTCACCTAACCAACTAGATCCAGTTTTTTAATGATTGAATACAAAATTTAATCAAAATGAATTATTTATCTATTTTTTTTCTTTTTAATGCTCATTTTTATTTTTTTTTTATTTATTTAATTTTATATTAATCAACTATATTTTTATTTTTTTCATCTGTTTCTAGTCTGAATGAGCATTTTCTCGGGAAAAAATAAATAAATGAATTATTTAAAAATTTAAAAAGAATTTTCTAATTTTTTTCAGATTTTAAAATAAAAATTAAACTCATTCTATTTCACCAAAGAGTTTAATTTCAAATATGAAAATGCTTGCAATTTTAACTTAAAAATATTTTTTTATTTGAGACTGAAAAAATAATTTAAAACTTCGCCTTTTTTAATGTTATTTCAACATTGAATACATTTTGTAATTCAAACACAAAAAATTAAACCAAATTAAACTTTAGTTATTAATTAAAGTTAAGTTGACCAAAATTTAGTTAACTAAACTAAAGAGAAAACTCCCATCACTAGCTATTACAGCCTTTGAATTTTTTTCTTTCTCAAAGATATGTTGATATTTTAGGAAATAACTTACTTCTATCAATAGATATGCTAATAGAAAGTGAGGCTTTCAAATGCCAAAGAGACAGTGTCCCTACCATCGAGTCAGATAAGTGAACGAACGATTCCAGAAGCAAAATATTGAAGTCCCTGAAAAAAAGTTCCGATCATAATTTTATTGAAAATTTATGGACTTGAAAATTTTTTAAAAAGTTTTAAAAAAGGTTTAAATTGAAGAACTTTAGTTCTTTGAACACAGTACAAGTCTCAGTAGTATCTAATCTTTTTTTAATGTTCTAATTTATTTAAAAAAGTTTAACAGGAAAAAAAATTTAGATATATTTTTAGGGCAACTTGAAGTACATGATCAAAACTTAATAGATTAAAATCTAAATAAAATTGACGAAAAAAGCTTATTTAAAATACTTTTTAATTAAACACAAAATTTTTATTATTTTAGTTAAATAAAAAAAATTTTTTTTTTCAATCAATCTTTAAATGATTTTTTAAAAATATTTATTTGAAAATTTTAAAGACAAATTTAAAATCCACATTAAAGCATCCAAATTATGGCTTTAAATGATGTTTTAATATTAATTAATTATTAATTACAGCGAAACAAAGTTAAATTTCTATTGCAAAATTTCAAAATATTGATTTTATTTTCTATTGCAAAATTTCAAAATATTTTGATTTTATTTAACTTCAGATAAAGATTCATATAATTTTCTTCCTTATTAAAGATTAAACAAATCATGTTTAATAAAGTTTAAAAATTTAGTACTTAAAAAATTGATAAAAAATACCTTTTTTTTAAATCAAAAATTAAAAATTTTGATCTGAAATTTACATCTGATCATAAACTTCAATTTGGCGAATTTTTAGCTTAAACATAAAATATTTTAGTCTATTAAGCCTACTTGTTCACTTTTTTTAATTCTATTTAATTAAAAACTATACAATGTCATAAACTGTGATATCCTCTAAGTTTACATGAAAAGAAAATACTTATTTGGAATATAGAAAATAAATTTAATTCAAAACAGGAAAAAGAGCTCTTTTTATTTTTTCGCAAAAGTTTTCTATCCAAACTGCTAAAAATATTAAAAATGCAAAATTAAAAAAAAAAAATTATTTAAATTTTTAAAAGACAGTCAAGTAGCTATTTCAAAATTTCTTCCCAAAAATCCTGGAAAATAATAAACTAAATTATTAAATTAATATGTCAATCTATTAGATCGATTATTAAAAATATACCAAATTAAATTAAATTAAATTATTATTGTTAAATTAACATAAAAAGTTTTATGTTAGAAAAATCGTCCTACTTGAAATTTTTTTGAAGTCAAATATACAAGTTACTTGACCAGTCAGTTTATTAAATTAAAATATATCAAACTTACTGTTGTGTGCATTTTGCTATTTTTAGAATCATGATGGATTTTTAATTGATGTTTCCCCCATTTCCCTTTGAGCTTAGTGTTATTTTCCCTTCTAAATTGAAACAATTACATTTGGTTGCATCAGTCGCAAGAGAAAATAAAAGTATTAATCTAATATTTGTTTACGAGATTTAATACAATCATAAGTGAAATTCAAAAATTGTTTGTTTAAAAGTTTAATATTTTGATATACTCATATTTTTTTTATAGAAAACTCATAAATTAGCTCATAGAAATTTGTTTCTCATTTTTCAATTGTTCAATAATCAAGCCAACAAATGGTTTAATATCGATTTTTGTAATTTTGTTTGAAGAGATAACAAGAAACTTTTTATTTAAAATCGCTATAGCTTGTACTTGTGCAAATTAAAAAAGCTAAGACTTTTTAATTTAAACATTAATTTCCTTTTTGGCAAGACTGCTTTTTTGTTACTTCCTCAATTGTTTTAATATTTTCTAAATACCTTCATTGGAACAATTGCTTGAAATTTACCTTTTAAATTGCTTTCCTGCAGCAAAAATGCATTTTAGATCAAGACTTTTAAAAAAGCTTTTTAATTAAAAATAATTTTTTTTTGTCTCTATTAGTTTTTATTTGAAATTTATTATCTACTATTCTCTGAAGATTTAAGAAATAAAATTAATTCTTTGGAATAAATAAGTAAAATTCATAAATATCATGAAATCGGATAATTAGTCTTTTTTTAGGAATTTACTCATTTATTTACTAATTAAACTCAAATTTCAAATTTTTATTTTTTTTTAAATAATCAATTTGTTATTTATGTAGCAACCTGAAATGAAACAGACTTATGTTATGTTCTCTCTGGGCCTTTATGCAAATTTCTTTTCTGCAGTTACTTTTTTGGTTTGTGTTTTCATAAAGTCTTCAAAAAATCTCGGCAGTGTAAACCGCATGTATGAACCCCTTTTATTAAAAAAAGAAGGACTGGTTTGCACTGGGTAATAATTGAAGTGTAGATGATCAACTCGATGCAGGAGTCACTTGAATTTTGTTATTAATATAAATTCCGAATAAAAGGGTTAACTTGACAAAATCTTATTTTTTCTTTAAATAATTAATCCCCAATTAAGCCCCTGAATATCTCTGGTAAGGGAACAGGCTTACAATAAGGATGGATTATCACATTTAGCTAAAAAATGAAATTTTACGTAAAATTTTGAAATATAAAAGATTTAAAGCAAAAAAAACAATTTTTTTTTCACTTTTTTTTGTTCTTAAACCAAAAATTTATTTTGCTACTTTTCCACTGTAAAAATTACATTTTTAATGTTAAATTACGTCAAAAAATTCTAAAAAAATGAAAAAAAAAAAGGAATTATTTTACAAAAATGGTGGATTTTTTTTAGTTGACTATTAAATCGTTAATTACGTTAATTTACGTAAAATAATCAAGTCGTAGAAGCACTGCACTTCAATTTGGGACAATTGTTTATAAAATTTTATCAAATTTATCGGAATTTAAATTTTATGTTATTTCACTAAATTTTACAAATTAATAAACCGACTAAAAAGATTTAGTCGATTTAGCATTCGACTATTTTTCGTCTATTTGAAATTTGACTATTGTAAAGTCTCAAGTTTGGACTTAAGGGATTTAAGCCAAGAAACAAACAAAACAATTAAATTTAGTTGATAGTTTATTAAATGGAATCCGAATTATTAAAACTGAAAGTAATGGTTTATATACTGAACATAAATAGTAATTACCCTGCAGAAAAAGAAAAAGCATGTTTGTAAAGGACTAGAGAAAAAGAACGAAAGAACTGAGTGTAGTTGTGACTGGATCCCAACACTATTTTTTAGTCGATTTTTGAATTTTACCAATCGACTGGAGTCGATTGCCAACACTAATAATAAGCATTCTTTAAAAAAAATCGAATTAATTAACCAAAATATTTTGAAAAATAAATACATTTTATTAAACTATCGGCTTTGACAAACCTGTTTGAAAAATCGAACTAATTTGACCAGAAACCAATCCTAGATCGATTTATCTCAATAAAAAGAAGAAATACAATAAATAAGGACATGGCTGTTACCTGTCATTTTAATTTTAAAGGATCTTTAAAGAAATCTCAGAGAATTTTATAGAGTTATTTTTAGAGGTTATCGTACATTTTTCTCTAAAATTGGAATTTCTCTATTTTTTCTCAAAAATCGGTCAAATTGTAAAGATTTTTTAAAGAATCTTTAAAGAGACTTCAAAATGTTTGACTGGGTAATCATCATTAAAAGTTGGCTTGGTATCATATATAACTAAAGATTTATTTTTGAATTTAAAGATAAGAAATTTTGAAAAAAAAAATGGTTTTGATTAATTCTGTAGCAGAAGCGCAATTAAGCATTGTTTTATTTTGTCATAGATTCAGAATTTTTGGTAAGTTTTACAATATGGCAAGTTTTTTTTCTATTTTACATTTCTAGAAATAATTGCGTGATAACATTTCAAATTTTAACATGCTTAGATATTGAGTTTTAGCGAAACAACGAAATTTCGAAATTTCAGAAAAATTGAATAGAAATAAGAAATTTCCATAAGATGAATCTTTCCTATAATTAGGGTAATTTTTACGCTTTTAATGAATTTTAAAAAAGATGATGCATTTTCCTCAATTTTATTTTTAAATATCCTTGAATAAAAGAAAGATCCTTGAAGATCGTCAAAACTACTAGAAATCGGCTGTCATAGTGAGGACGCCTCTTCGGCCTGGAACCCTCACAACAAAGCATACATTAAAATACTCGAGTGATTTCAAAGACGAGCCACAAAACTTCTCACGTTGAAAGATTAGATAAACCCAACTTAACGACATTAGAAGAGAGAAAATTGAGGGGAGATGCAGTACAGTATTAAAAAAGATTTTAAAATAGAAAACGGTCTTAACATTGTAAACTGGTACAATTCTAACGCTCTAGCGAATTCGATGGTCCAGCGAGTGAAATTAGAGGATACAAACATAGAAAACCGAGACAACTAATAGCTGACTGCGGTCAAAGAGAATTTTTTATTATTAACCGTATCGTCACCGTTTGGAATCAACTTCCAGCCACAGTAATTCAATCAAGAATCAAGAAAGACTTCTAAGCGAATTACGACAAATATAAAAAATCGGCTGTCATAGTGAGGAAAACTCTCACTCGCAGGATTATTCCTGTTACAGCAGGAGACTTGATAAGAGAGACTAGTTATAATGTCGGTTTTTACTTTAAAAAATAAAAATTAATTAAATTAGTCTGAGATAACTTATTCGAGTTATTGACTAATCTATTAGTCAAAAAACTTCGTCTTACCTTGGATAGTTGTTTGTCAAACCTCTTTTTTTGCCTTCAGATAATGCTTGCAGAATCGTTTAAGAAGCTAAGGTTTCTTGGAGCAAATTGGGATGGGTTAGGTATCACTCGGAGTAGAGAGGCAACTAGATTCGTTAAGGAAATGTCCATATCGAGTTTTTTAGTGACAGTTTTTAAAACTGAATTTATGTTAATTCGGTTTCATGTTTACTGTTAACATTTTTCTAATTGGTTATTTTGTGAAAAATAATCTTAAACATTCTAGTTAAAAGAAAACAATACAAAAATAAAAACAGATTAAATTTTCAATTATTTTGGTTTTAATTAATGAAGTTAAAAAATTAGATTATTATTTATTTATTTGTTTTCTGTACCGAGCAAAAGCTCCTTCAGATTAAAAAAAAAAAAATCAAAATAAAAAAAAGTTAAATAAGATAGAATAAAAAATTTAAAAAATAAAATGTAATAAAATGGTTTAAAATAGAGCTAGAGAGTTAAAGGATGCATATTTTTAAAAAATTGATTGATCACTGATTCCTCTCTTTTAAAATAACTGCAACACATGATGAGGCGGCTTTTGAGCCATTAGAGCGAAAATTAAGCGGGAAAAAACTTTAGATCAACTTTTAAATCGAACAATGAGGATTCATGAATATTTTTATTGATGCAATATATCGCTTTTGTTCTACTGTTCAATTAACCGCCTTTTAAAAGGGGTTAGTTTATTTGTGTTATCTTGGTATTGAGAAAATTTCAATAAGTGACTGTAAGATAAAGGTTTAAAAATTGTCTTCATTTTTATTGGCTTGTTCAATTATCTGTGTTTCAATAAATTATAATAAATTAATTTTTCTTTTTGTCACTCAACTCAATTGAAAAACTCCAAATGCGGAATCCCTCCTTTTCTCTGACGTTAAGGGAAGGACCCCTCATGAGAGTGAGAGGGTACCTTAGTTATTATCTGAGGTTCGCGGGTAAGGTGGGGCCCATAATTAATACCTTCCTTCGCATGACTGTTACCACCAGGCGCGATTACTGGTGGTAAATGAGCCTGATCCTTAAATGCGACAGGCTAAAATTTACGAGTCCCCCCAGGAAACAGCGCATCTGGTATACAGATGCTAGTGAGTATCAGCTTGGGGTCGTAGATGGCTACTCGGGAAGGGATTTCTCAGTAGCGGCCTCAACGGAAGCTATACTCTACAATGAGGCAGCTGCGTCAATCATCCCAGGACTCATGTCCGATCACCCGTCGATACTTAGGCTCTTCATCGACAATAAAGCAGTGATCGGACTATGGAAGAGAGTAAGAGCCAAATGGTATCGGTTCTACAGCACTGGGGCTGCTAACATGCACCGATTCCTTTCACTAATCATCATGGTGAACTGGATGAGAACCATTTTAGGAAATTAGTTGTAATTAGTTGTAAGGAAATTACATATCAGTATAGTATTTTGCCAAGTCACCAAGTTAAACTGTTTAATACATTCTATTATTAACGTGTCCTTTTTAGAGACTTTAAAAAAATTTATTTATTTTTTCTAACGAGTCTATATCTTAAACTCCGCGTAAACTGAAAATTTTAATTCTATTACATCGATCCTTATCATCACTTTTGCTCGGGTAGGAAATGGTTTACTATTTATTTCAAGTTTAAAAATGTTATTTCTTTAGAACCTTCAAAAGATTTCATCACATCACAAATGTTAAGATATGGTTAACTTTTGTTGTTTTCGCTATTGTAGAATATGAAATAATTTGATTTTCAATAATTTGATATTTATTCAATTCAGAGCTGGTCGAAAGTCCAAAAGAAGAAGCTTTGACTTTTTATTATTTTAAAATACTTCGCTCTTTTACTAATTATAATTAGTAATTTTTACTTATCCTAGTTAGTTGTTAAACATAGCTTGAAACAATGTCCATCAATCCTATGTTAAAAAGACCCTAAGTCATCGACCATGTTTTAAAATCAATTAGCATTAAATGCAGCTTTTGAGTAAAAAAAAATTTTAAACTAATAAGAGTAAATCTCAAATCCAGCCTTTTTTCTTTTAGAATATGTAATAATTAATTACATAGCAAGAGTTAATTACATAGTTTCCATGTTATAAGAATTAAAATTTAATTAGCTAAAAAATATCCTGAATATTGAATATTTTCCAAAAATAAAGCCCAAATTTAACTTTTACTCTAAAAAATTGTCTCTACTCTCAAAAAAAAATAATAATTAAAAAAACCCAGACTTGTTTTTAAGTCAAAGTTGTGACTTAAAATTTTTTTTTTAGAAAAAGGCTAAGTAAAGCCAGTCATCTTGACTGTCAAAATTTTGGACCGTTTAAAAAATCGGTAAAAAAAAAGCGGGCAGTCAAAGATACGGTCAGCATTGTGGCGGGCGGTCATTTAGCCGTTCAGCTTGGCGGCCAGAGTTTTGGACTGCCGCGCTGAAAAAAAGAGGTTAAAATATCAAAAAAAATATTAAAAAGTTAATATAATTAAATATGTTTATTAATTAAAAAAAAAACCCATATTTTAATTAGAAAAAAATAAAAAAATACCAACGGTCATTGACTTGACTTAAAAAAAAAAAAAAATTAAGTCAAGTCATTGACTTGACTTGACTTAAGACTTGTGACTTAAAAACAACTCTGAAAAAACCCCGAGAGCATTTTTGTAAGAAATTAAAGGGAAAATTAAAAAGTTTATAAAAAAAATTTAATCTTTTCGATACGTTAATTTTATTTGAGTTTTAGTTAAATGAATGATCAATTGATGAAATGTTAACTTTTATTCGGTCTGATAATTTTTCCATTTTCATCCGTGGAAGCTTCCTCTCTTTCTTGGTATTGTTTCACTCTAATGTTCTGTATTTACCATTTTTGAATTTTAGTTAAGATTTTAGAATTTAGATCTATATCTTTTAAAACATAGCGTCCTGTTAATTAAGTACCTGAAGTTTGAGCCAATTGAATATTTACAGGAGTTAAAATATGATTTATAATAGAGTTCCTACTTAAAGTTGAAAAAGGTCCACTCTGTAATCGATCTAACTGCAATTGAGTATGATTATGCTCAAATGGATTGCTATGTATTTGACCAAAATGAATAAGGAAATATTTTTTTGAAAGTAAAGACAATTTTTTTGTTTGAGTAAAAGGCAAGAAAAATATTAAATTTAAAAAAAAAATTTAAAATTTTTTTTTAATAAGAAAACTAATTTTTAAAACAGCCCTGATACTACTAAATAAGTCTATTTAAGAATATTCTACAATTGATTAATTTTTTTAAATGAAATTTGAACTCAGATAACATAAATTTGTGAACAAATCATCAAAAAAATTTAGAATCCTATGGAAAAAATTAATATACAGTTATTTGTCCAAAAATACAATTTTGAATTTGTCCATAATTTTATATTTCTACATTTTTATATTTTTAGCGTCCGCCGTCAAAAGAGAGCCACTGAACTGGTTCTTTAACTGAAAATTGAGTTTGGATGAATATATGAATTTTTAAATAATCAGTAAATTCACTTGGCTACATTTTTGAAATTTTAAATTTTTACAAACTAAATTAAATTATTCTTTTCTGATTGTCAAACTTTTTTTTTTTAAAACACTCAAAAAAGACATTCAAAAATTTAATTTTTTACTGAAAAATTGGATATTAGTGCAAACCAAAAAATTCACTTTAAGCGTTTTAAAAAAATTTCTTGATAGCTTATAAATATTTGAAATTGTTTAGCTTTAAACAGACTTCAGATGTTGTACAAATAAATGTATGATAGAATTAATATTAATTGTCAGTTATTAGAATGCTAAATAAATCTAATTTGAATTTTAATTAAATGCAATAAATGCAATATAATTCTGTAAATTTTTCACTAAAATAAATATAAAATTATTCTTCTAAATATATTTATTTGAAAATCAAAGCGAAAAATTGTTCTTTTAATTAAATACTCATGAGCAAATATTTGAAAAAAAATTCAATAAGAACAAAAAAGAATAATTTTTATTCTAATAATAAATTCTTCGAAAAAAATAATTTTTTAATGTGGATTTTTTGTTTTTATCATAAAGTATTATTTGTAAAGTTTGAATTTTTTTTTTTCACAAAAGATTTTAAAAGGAATATTAGCTCATTGGTATTGAAAAGTCTGATTTATGATGCCTTGGACTTTACTTTCAGCCATGTGATAGTTTATATTTGTTTAATAGTTTAATAGATATGTAAATAATTGAAATTGAAAATGGTCAATTTTTTCATGCAGTATCAAAAAAGTTTATTTTCAAAAATGAATTTAAGCTTTAAAAAACATATAAATTAATAAAATAAAAAAATTTAAAATCTGTTTTCTTGACCTGTCTACTTTGATTAATCAGTGGAATTAATGAAATACTCAGAGACAAAAATTTTTATGGTTAATTTGAAAAAAATTGATTAATTCTTATTTTTGATTAAAAATTTGAATGAAATTTAAAATAGTGTTTTTCATTTTTTTGTACTAAAAATTCACATTGCCATTTGATATATAAATTAAAAAACTGAAAATTCAAAAATTTTTAAAAAAAAATTTAAGAACTTAGAATACTTAGATATTTAGAAAAAAAATTTGTAAATTTACAATTATATTTACATACTTACCACAAAATTTTTAATTTTAGATTGAATGTTCATAGAATGAGAATTCGAATCTAGAAAAAAATGGAACATCAGCCAAAAATTAAAAGGAGGATTTTTTACTGGTCTTATTAAAGATTTTTTTGAACTTTTTCAAACCAAAGAAGTCATCTGACTAATATTTTACTTTGGACAAGCAATTAAAATAAAATATTATATATATATTCTAGACAATTTAGTAAAAAATTTTATTATTTGCTTCTTTTTTATAATAGGCGATAATCTAAGGTAAAAAAATTCTGATAAAAGCTCTGAGACTTTTTTAAAAAGTAAAAAAAAAGGTCATTAGAATCGATGTTAAATTGGTATAAATTATCAATAGAATAGAAATTAAAAAAATGCCATTTTTTTTGGGAAACATTTAATTGGAAAAAAATAAATCTATGCAATAAAAGTTAGAAATGAAAAAATTTAGTTAAAATGCAAAATAATTTATTTAATAAATCACATTTGAAAGAAAAACTTCTAATTAAAGAAATTAAGGAAACTAAAATTTGTTTAAAACGAACGGAAGTTAATAAATGAAAAATACTTTAAAATTAATAAGAACATCATTGAAATTAAACGAGGCACTTTATTTTCGAAATCTTTCTGCTCAATCATAATTTTAAATTAGTTTTTAAGCACTTCAGAGAATTAATGTCACTAAAGAATTTATCTGAGTGCTTTTACAATACTTTTTAATCATGCCGATATTAAAAATTTATTAATCAAACTTGTATTTTTTAAATTTTGATTTAAGCACTTATATCAATTTCATGTTCATTATCGAACATTTCAAATGTAATTACTAATCATTAGTTATTATTTTTAGATTAAAAAAAAATCGAGAATGATTATATAAATTGCGTTTTGGAACTCTCTAGAGAATTATGCCATAAATTTTATCCTCCCACAATATTCATATACAAAAAAATTATTTACAGTTTATTTGCTAACAGTAAAATCTACTTGCATTTTATTAACTCTAAAATTGAATGTTATTTATTTGAAATTTAATAATTTTTAAAAATAATTTTTTTTTTATTTGCTTGATAATTTAAAGTGACTTATCAATTGAGAAAAAACATAACTTCAGCTTTTGATCAATCGTTTTATTTGATTTTTAAATTAAGAATAAGTTTTTATTTTGACTTATTATCATATTAAAATGTACTTAAATATTAGAATTAATAAATCAATTGAAACTTGAAGAATAATTAAATAAAAAAAGTCAACAAAAGACTTTAAGATAAGTTTTCGACTTTCGACTTACTATGATTAATCAATCTCTATTATTATTTAAATCATCTTTATAGATTTTTGATACCTTAAATTATTTAAATAATCTACTAATTAATTAAAAATGATAGCAGAAATTTTTGATTTTAACTCCAAATTTTATTATATTTTTTAAAATTAGAAAAAAGTCTGTAAAGAACAAAAAAGTTGAAAATTAGATCACTTTAATAATCTACGTCATCAAATATATTATTTCAAGTCCAATTCCTCTTCTATTTTAAGTCTCGAGCTTCAGTAATATTATTATATGGCACCCTGAAATTCATGGTAAATTCAATAGGTTTATCTTGAGATATTAAAATTTATTTTTGCATTATTTTAAATAATTTGAATTTAACATGCTTTACATATTATTTATTAAAAAAAAAATAATTAAAAGAATGATTTCTTAATAGATTGATAAAATAGATTTTTAAATTTTGTATTGATTTAAAAATGAATTGACTCATTTCTTTTAGTAGTAGTAGTAGTAATAAATGGTTGGGTAGCTTCTGCCTATTGTTACACTTTACAGCCCTGAAACTAACAGAGTACTTGGCCATTCGATCTGTGACTGGTTGGAAGTTTCAAGCGGCGGTTTCCACAAGGCTCAGTACTCGGTTTACTCCTTTCTGTAGTATCCATTAGTGATGTTGGTTATGGAGTGCTTGGTTAACCTTTTTTCTAAATTTTGATTAACCAATGTCCGGTTAGCCAAAAATTTAGTTATAATTTGTATTTGTAAATTTTAGTTTCGGTTTTAGTTATTCAAATAAATTCTTATTTAATAAAAAATTAAACATTTAAATGATTTATTGAAAAGGATTCTTCAAGAATAAATTTAAAAAAAAACTATAATAAATTGTTTAATTATTAACAAAAAAAAATTTAATAAAATTAAAAAAATAAAAAAAAATTATAAGCAAAATTTGATAAATTAAAGAAAATAAAAGGATTCCTTATACTTTAACAAAAATAAAATTAAAATTTAGCCATTTTTTGTAATCAATTTTTTTTCAGAATTTTGAAGAATGTTTGAAAGCATTGTTCAACTTTAGTAGCTTTGTTGTTTTACTCAAAAAAATTGTTTAATTGTTTTTGACTAGGAGGAAAAGTCCGACAGAATTATGTAGAAGACTAAACAAGTCAATTCGCTATTACTAAAAATAACTCAGTACAGACTTTTTAAGCTAACGTGCAGGGTTGGAAAATTAATTTACGATAAAAAAACTAGATAGGATTGTTAATAAACAAAGGGACTGTAAAAAAGTTTAAGGAGCTTCGTCACAAAATCTATTCAATTTTTGAAAGAGTGCTTTATTTGTTTATATTGTTTAACGAGCCTTCCCATGACTCAAATTTCAAATCCTTTTAATTTTAGTTACAATAAAAAACACCTTATAGACCAAAATCGTCTAAAAAAAAAATTACTAGATGTGTTCGACTGGATTTAATATGAATAACTAAAAATTAAATCAATAGCCGTATTTTTGGTTAACAAAATTATGGCTAACCGGATTTTTGGAAACCCAATATTTGGACGAGAGGCAACAGTTACAAGTTGAGAAGAGAAAATGTTAAAAAATGCTCACAACGATTCAACTTTTTCACCAACAGATTTGTTAATGCTTGGAATAAGCTAACGAACCAAGTCATTAAATCAAAAACAATTAACAATTTTAAAAAGGCATGTATTTTACGTGATACTAAATTTATTTTTCTGCTACTAAAAAAAAAATGATACTAATTTTATTTTAATTTCTTTATTTTTATGCTATTAGAAAAAATTAATTGATACAAATTATAAGAAAATGATATTAATTTTTATTGATGATAATAAAAAATACAAAATAAGAAAAATAAGAAAAAAAAAGAAAAAATTTAATTGTTTTTAGATCTTATGCTCGCAGGTTTACTTTGATCACTGATTAGGTTTTTGCGAGATCTACCTCTCGGACGTTTGGCTGGGCAATTCTCTACTAAATTCAACACACTTGGCTCTGATTCGAATACACCATGAACGATATTTAGCTGCTCATTTGTTTGTTCATTTGACGTCGTTCGCGTTACAACTTGCTCTTGTAAATTTTGACCATTCTCACTTGCAGGTTCTTGTTCATCTTCGAATTCAATAATGAACGAAAGTTCGTCTTCGGCCACTTCATTTTCTAAATAACTTTGAGTTTCGATCAGCTGGCGGTTAAGAGCATCATTTTACTTCGCAGGCCTTCCTTTCTTTCTGTTTTCACCCAGTGGCACATCTTTTGCGCTCTCGTGCCATGGCATACCTCTATCGCGACAAGAAATGACTACTATATATTTGCACATATAGTTTTTTTCCAAAAGTACTCTTTCTCCATTTAGCATCATTCAATTTGATTATCCAAATTTTATTAACTTCTTTGAGCCATGATTGATAATTGGAGATCTCAGACAAAATAACATGTTTTTGTAGCTTCTTAATTAGTTCAATCCACATGTTTGAGTATATTAACACATTTATATAGTTGTCAAATAATATTTAATTGATTAATTATTTTATACCAATTAAAAAAAATATTAGTATCACATAAACAAAATAAGTATCATTTTATTCTGAACATTTTGAAATTCTTGATCTTTTTCTGATACCATCCTGATTAGCAGAAAAAATATTGGACTTCAAAGTCTTGAAGGATCATGGTATGTTAAGTGACCATTTTCCAATCCAGGCATACATATCAATTGAGCATTATATAACAGTTAAGTCACGAAGTTCTAATTTTGATTTCAAAAAAGCAAATTGGGGATTTTTCCAAGAAAACCAAAACATTAATTCTCTTACAAATATTGATAAACTTAATGAACTAATTTCATTGAAAATCATGAATGCGGCTCAAAACAGTATTCATTTTAAATCTCAGAAATTTTTTAAATCGACTCTACCGAAGAACATTGCATTACTTATTTAGAAACGTAGGAAAGTTCGAAAACTTTTTCAGAAAACAAGATGTCCTTCTCTGAAAATGACATTTAATAAGCTAACATCTGATTTACGTTCAAACTTAAAGGATTTTTGGAATCAAGTTCTTAGGAATTACATTAGACTCAAAACTTAGATTTAGTTTAATGGTGGATGAGATAAAAGAGCGCTGTAACTCAAGACTAAATATTATTAAATATCTATCGAATAAAAAATGGGGCCTTAAACCCAAAACATTAGGGAATCTATACAAATCCTTAATAGGATCAATTCTCGATTATTCTTTTCCTTGTTTAAATTCACTCACAGAAACCAACATTAAAAAAATTCAAGTGATTCAAAATTCAGCAGTTAGATCCATCTTGAAACTAAATACTCCTTCCAACATAATGCATCATGAGGCATGTAATAAACTTAAACTACTAACAGTCTCAAATCGACTTTTTGAGTTGAGTGAGAGATATGTCAGGGCAGGACTGAGTCATTCCTCGACTTTTTGAGAGGAGTGAGAGATATGTTAGGGCAGGACATGAGTGGTTGTCAGACTTGTGAAAGAATACAAAGAAGGTTTCGAATCAAGATATATTGAATACCCAACTCCATTGTGTAATTGCTATTTCTTTCTTCTTTTTTTCCTGAAACTTGAACTATTTTAACATGTGCCATATGTAACAATCTTTTCCAATTTATGTCTTTTCAACTTTCATTTTTTTAGCTTATTTACTCTATTTTGATTCTTTTTTTAACTAATTTTATTTTTATTTTATTTTTTTATTTTATTTTTAATTTATTCTGAAGGAGCTTTAGCTCGGTACAGAAAACAAATAAATAAAAATAAGTAATAAAGCCCTCAAAAAGCTGCCAACAAATC
The DNA here is from genome assembly GCA_019054805.1 of Brachionus manjavacas. Lineage (NCBI taxonomy): Eukaryota > Metazoa > Rotifera > Eurotatoria > Ploima > Brachionidae > Brachionus > Brachionus manjavacas. The sequence goes on from JAHQIY010000004.1 coordinate 1,434,289, forward strand.
CCACGCAATTTAAGGTGTCCATAAAAGGGGATTCTCCCATTGTACACCAGAAACGCTAAAAATACTATACGGAGCCTTAGTACGCCCTTACTTGGATTATGCTTAGTCAGCAAAAGAACGATTTAGCCGCTCTAGAAATAGTCCAATGCAGAGCTATCAAATTAATTCTAGTTGTAGTAGTAGGAATATAATGCTGTGGGAGACTTGAGTCTCCAAGTAGTGGCGCACGTAAACGCCCCACTATAACAGCCAATTGGCTTTTTTTAAAAAAGCTATTTTCAGATAGCTTATTTTTACAAATTTTATAAATAAATCCTGTTATTACATATTTCCTAATATCCCATTTTTAGCACAATTTTTACCTTAGTAGAAACAAAAAGAGTTTAGTAAAAAATAAAGCAGTCTTTCAATTTTTTTTTTTTTAGATGTTTGTGTTTGTTTCTCGTTTAGTCTCCACGTCCAGAGTATTCCGTCCAGATCCTGTAAATTTTTCATGCGCTTATAGTGCGTGTTTAGCGAATTAATTGGACTATCGTCACTAAAGGAATAATAGGCAACATCATCCAATATTACAAACTCATTCAAATTAACAGCATAAACTTACTCGAGCAAACCACAGAATACCAGCAAATCCCACAAAAATGCGAAAATGTACACGGACACGCGCTTTTTCTTGAGTATACTGGTATAGCAAGACGTCTACGTAAGCCAAGTGACTTTCGGAAGTTTTTATTATTATAATTATTATTATTATTATTTTAATTATTAATTCAAAGAAAAATTGTAATATCTTAACATAAACTCTCTAAATTGAAATGATATTTCAAGGTGCCATAAATTGATATTATTGAAGCTCGAGAATTAAGTAAGGAGAAAAATTGGACTTACAACAAAGTATTTGATGACGTAAATTATTAAAGCCATCTAATACTGAATTTTGCTCCAAAGAAAAATATCGATGCTTTAAATCAATCAAATTTTAAAAATTTTCGCATTATCACATATATTTTTTTTTGAATGGATTCTTTTTAAAAAAGGCCGAATGGTTTGCGTGTGAGTCATGCGAGCAGAGGATCGAGGGTTCAAAACCTGCTGATAATGAAATAATCTTAAAAATATCTCTGCAATACGGGGCGAATGTTTAAACCTCTTTCATCATAAAAATAGGGGGACCAGTTTCGGCTGGGTAATAAATGCGGTGTAGAGGATCAACTTGATAGGAGCCTCTGTGTCAGATCGTAGCCGTTGCTCAAAAAGGTACTTGAAAAGGAGATGAGCGCCTCCCCATTATCCACTAGGATACAATAAGGTCAATTATTATTATTATTTATATTCTTTTAAAAACAAAAAATCGTTTATCATTTTGTTTTTTAAATTGAACAAAAAAATTAAAACTAATTCATAATTTAGAAATAAATTAAACAATAAAATTATTTGACTAAATTAGAAAAAAATATAAATTACAGTCGATCTTCCGTATAACGAACACCTATATAACCAAATCCGCTGTGAAAACCAATTCCTGTGAAGACATTAATATAGTTTGCTTTCCAGTCAACCGCACATCTGTTCTACAACCTTTAGATCAAGGTATAATTCATTCCTTTAAAGTTTAATATAAGACAGATGTTGCAAGAGAACAGTTGCATGCCATAGAGCACGGCTTTGAGATACCATCAATAGATATCTTTTCTTCGATTTACAAAATCAAATGCGCGTGGGACGGTGTTTCTCCATCAACCATAAGAAATTGTTTTAGAAAAGCGGGCTTCAACGGCGATATTTTATTCGATTTAAGCGAACTGTGTGAGAACGAAGAGGATCAGTATAAAGAAATTTCATCCTTTGAGAAGAAACTTGATTTCGATAAATTTGCCTATGTGACAATCAATAGAAATCGTCGATTCAATAGCAACAAACAATCCAGTAGAGCAAGACAGTGATACAGAAATTAAAGAGCAACAAGATGCAAATAAACAAGTGATTAACAGCAATCAATAGAATAAATGAACTGAAACAATTTTTTTTAACAAAAAAAAGAGGATAATTCTAATCTAATTAATTAATGACTTAATATTGAAAATTTTATTATTGAAAGTAGCTTTACCAGACAACCATCTATTAACAATTTTTTTCAAAAAAATTAACTTTTTGTTTTTTTCGCATTTTTATTTTAGTTCTTTTAATCAATAAAATTTGATTAAAAATTTTTTTTGTACTTATCGTTTTATATGGGAATTTTTATATAACGAATACTGAATTTTCTGCCCAAGTAGTTCGTTATGCCGAGGATTGACAGTTACTGAATAGGATTCTTTTTTTTTAATTTGTACTTTACACTTTTTTGTTTGGCTTTTTTTTTATCTATCATTGCCTAAGTGGTGTTTACTGAAATAAATAATAATTATGATAAGTTGTAATTTACATTAATTCTTTTTGTCATCAATCATTTAATTGTAATTTAGTTTATTTTATTATTGAGATTTTTATAAGATCAGTAAATCAATGAGAGAAAAAGATTTAATAAGGTTTAGTCTTCAATAATTAATCAATAATATAACTAATTTTATTTTACTTTTAATTTTTGAGTTTAAAAGCTGCTATATCAAATAATTGACAAATAAAATTTTTTAATAGTTTTATAAATTATGTAATTAATAAGCAATCAATCTAATTTTAATTAAAAATCTGCATTAAGCCTATTTACCTAAAATATATTCCCGTAATTAGCATTTGTATGAGTTTTTAATAAATACATTAAAAAAAAAATGACCAAAAAAATTACTTTATTAATTTACAATAAAAACAAATCTATTAATAATTTGAATGAAAAATTTGAAAAAAATTTAGACATTAACTCTTAAATATTTTTTATTAATTTTAATTAAAAGCGATTTTCTTTAATTTTTATATTGGCTTCTTTGGTCTCGTCATCTCTATGGTCGTACTCTTTAAGTTGCTGGTAGAACTTTCGATTCTTGGTCAAATTTAATAAAACAAAATCAGCAATTAAAGTAGGGATGGCCATCAAGCCTATTCCAGCTCCTATTGTCAGAAAAAGAGGAATAAAATCGAAACGGCCTGCTTTACCTGTAACCACTATGATAAATCGCAAACCATAAGCTTTAACTAGCGTTCGATACAGAGTTCCATTAACCACATATTTATCGGCAAACCTAATGCCAATTAGTTAAATATTTTAAAATTAAAAATAAACGCAGAAATTACCTAAAATTAAATCCACTTGCTCCTGTCAAATCTCGAAATTTCAAATCAAATCTTTCGAATGAGTACTTGGGCATGCACTCGCTAAAATCCAAGTCCAAATTGCATTCCCAATTTATTTCAATTTGAATTACACCTCCTTTTTTTAGCATCATTTTTCGTTCCAACTCTTCTGGTTCAGCTTCCTTAAGAATATTGTTCACAAGAAAAATCGGACAATATGGATCATCAATTGGATGATGTCTGCACATGGATATGTATTCATTTGTTATATTTGGCAAAATATTTCTCCTTTTTTTAAGAGAAATTTCATTTTTTCTTATTATCAAACAAAATTATTACTACTGTCTTTTGTTATATTTTTTGAACTGAATATCATTTTTGATAAAAATCGTAAAATTGCCGACATTTTGAATTAAATTTCTTGTCGACCTGTTCAATAATTTTGTATAAAAAAATTGGTGAAAAAATTGAAAAACTCTACTCTGTTTCAATTTCCACAGGACACCATCCAGTTATTTCGCAAACCATAATGGATGGATCAATTGTTGAATTTATGCATTTGCCTGTTGGAACTCCACTCCAGTTATTGTACAAACTTGATTTCGCATCACAATCAGAATCTTTGGAACAGCTTTTTAAATAAAATCAAAATTAAATTTAGCTTTTAAAGGCTTTTAAAAATTTTTTTTTCAAAATAAAACAAGAATACGAAAAAATTTGATAATTCAGAAAATAAAAATTTTATTTTTTTTTATTTTTATTTTTGATTTTTTTAATTTGAGAGAGCGTTAGCTGGAAACAGATCAAAAAATTAATAAAATAAAACAGTTTAGCATTCAGATCTTTGGTATCTAAAAAAAGACTAATTTCAATTTTTTAAATAAATAATTTTATTTTCATGCATTTTTAATTTTGGATTATTTGAAGTGAATTTTCTTGATTGTTTGGTTAAGATCATTTTTACGACTTTGTTTGTCTTAAATTAAATTGTTCCATTATGAAAATAATCTAACTTTTTAAGATTTTAGACGATTTTTTATAATAAAAAATTGAAATTTTCAGAATTTCATTTATTGACTCTTTTTAAAATATTAATTAATTAATTTTAACCTTTTCCTTTTGTTGTTTAAAAAACCATTCTAGACGTGTTATAAACATTTATCAAAATTTCATATAAAAAGCATAAATTAAAACTTTAATTACATGATTTAAAAACTAATTCAGATTTCTTTAGATTTAAAAAAATTGAAAAATGATAAAAAAATCAGGGTCTATTGTCACAGAGCCTTAAAAGGTGCTTTTTCAATTTTTAATGGTAAAATCAAATTATTTAAGATATAAAAAACGCATTTTATAGTAGATATTATTATGCCCTTTTTTTAGGTCTATCTGGAAAAGTATGAGAGTATTTTTGGCTTTTATAAAAAAATTTGTTATTTGTGTTGATTTTTCACAATCTCGATCCAAAAAACAAATTAAAATACTAGAATTGAACTTAAGCTCGATAAAATAAAGACAAAAATAAATTAAAAATTTATTTCGAATACGCGGTGGCTGCTTGGTGTCGTACACGAAGAAAGACATTTTATTAGCTATAAGTACAAATAAGAGCAACAAAATTGGTCAAGTCACTTAAGCATCTATCATATGAGAAGAGATTAGAGAAGTTGGGACTCACTACTCTGGGCAAGAGAAGAGAGAGAGGAGATCTTGTCGAATATTGTTAATGGTTTAACCAAAGTGAACTGGCACAATCCAAACAAAATTTGCGCTTCGTTGAGCTGTTCTGGTCCAGCGAGGAGTATACGTGGGTACTAACACAGAATGTCTAAACAACTGACGAAAATCAACCAGATTCGTTTATAAGTGACAGTTTTAAGTCTAAGTTACAAAAATTTAAGTCAAAAATATAACTTGACTTATTTATTTAATTTAAAATACTGACAGAATGGCTTAATGACTTATTTTTTGTGTCTCATTTTGAATCTTAGATTTAAATTTAATTTTCAAAAAGAATTAAAAAAATTTTTTTTTATTTAATACATGAATTTCATTATATAAAGAGAAAGGCTTTTAGTGATATATAAGAAAATACAATGTTAAATTGAATTATTTTAGACGCTTTTTATTAATTTAGTTATTGCGAATTAAAATTATCCCTTTCTTCATTATTTTGTTTTTAATATAGAAATTTTTTTTATTTTTTTTTAAGAAAAAAAACAAAACAAAAAAATTAAATAAAATAATTAAAAATACTTTTTCATTTAAAAAAAAATCGATCCTAAATTATGATCCAAGTTTTAAATTAAAGATTTTTGAAAAAATGCTCGATTAAAAATTGATATTTAAATTAAGTTTTAAATATGATTAGAAATAGATAAAAATATTAATGGAGTGCATTTTCGAATGATAAATAAAAGATTAAAAAATAACTTATAATTTGAAAATATACCACATTTGTATTTTTTAATTATTTCCAATCATATTTAAAAACTAAATTTAAATATCAATTCAATAGAAAATTTCTTTAAGAAATTTAATAATTTTAAATTTAAAAAAAAAATAAATTAGTTTTATTGAATAGCTTATTCACGGTGGTGAAGTTAGGATGAAAAAGTATTCCAAAATATGTTTTATTAAAATGAACATCGATTTTAGTTTAAATATTTGTAATCATCTTAAAAATAAATAGTAAGCATTTTTAAAAAAAATAATTTGTTTAATTATTTTATTAAAGAGTTGCCTGTATTAAATAATTTTAATTAATAAACGTGTCATGAGAAATTGTGAAGAAAGGCTAAAGTTAGCTAAAAGATCACTTATTAGATATTCATATAAAATTAAATAAATATTTATTACAAAATTTTAATAATTTAGCTAAAATTTTTCAAATATAATCTTAAATCTAAATTTATAAATTAATTTTAAACCAAGCTTGATTAAAATGCTTATAAATAAAAATTTTTATATTAGAAAAAATATTTATTGGTGTTTGAATATAAAATATTTTATAAAGACTTTACAAATTTGCAATTAAAAAAATCCTTCTCAAAGATTTTTCCGAGAAAACGACAAAAAATATTGCTATAATTATCTTTTTTGCCTACAATGTCGCCATTTTATGCTATTGTTTTTAAAAATTTTAGAAAATTCTTGATTTCTTCATATGTTACAAGAACCACCTCATATGTTACAAGAATTATGGTAAAATTAAAATTAAAGATAAAATTTTAATTTAAAAAAATAAAACCACTTGTCTTTTTTTGACCTTGGAAAATCGCTTCTTTTTAAAATCAATCAAATCATTCAAGAATCAAATTAAATTCTTATTTATGAAAAAAATTTTATTTGACTCATCAAAAATATAATTTTAGGTTAAAAAGGGTGCAACATGTGAATGATCATGATTCAAATAAATTTGATTAGACGGACCAAAAAGACAAAATATCACTTCCCAATTTTTTTATTTTTTATAGTCAACTATTAAATCGATTTAAAAATCGGTTGATTTTTTCTAATTGACTATAAGATTCTAATATATCTCGAAATGAAAAATTAGGAATTAGCAATAAAAGTTTTTTGTAAAAAATAAAGATTTTTGAATAGATTTCAAATTTAAATTAACATTTTTCTTCCACAGGTCAGTCTTGGAAAGAAGAAATAAATTAAATCCACTAAAAATTCACAAAACGATGGTAGTTTCAGAAAATTTATAAAAAATTGAATTGGAATTTTTTTTAAAATATTTTAGATCATTAAAAATTTTTAATTTTTAAAATTTTAATCTTTTTTAATTTTTTAATTACGAATAAATTTTTTTTTAAAGTAAATCGTTAGATTGTAATTTTTGCTTTAAATTTTAAATTTTAAATCAATTTAAATATCTTTATTTAAAAAAAAAAACATTTATTGCTAGTTCCTAATTTTTCATTTCGTGATATATTAGAAACTTTATAGTCAACTAGGAAAAATCAATCGATTATTGATAATCAATTTCCAACACTAATTTAAAAAAATTCAAAATAAAAAAAGTAAATTTATTTACCGAAAATATGTCTTTGTAAAATCTTCTGAACATAGAGATTGTGTTTGAATGGTTTCAACAAAATTTGTCATCAAAAAAACCTTTTTAAATTCTTTAATTAAACATAAAAGAAATTATGTTTTAACTTACCGAGTTGTACTCATTTGGTGGAACTATGTAATCAGCAGTCTAATTTTTTAAGATTAAAAAAAATTTTAAAATTTAGAGAATTTTTTTGTACGTCAAAAATTCGATAGTTAAATTGACTTCGGTGCAGAATTTCCGGATCCAAAGTTCTCAGTCTATCCGGATATTTGACAAAGCCAAGGCCTTTTACTTTAGATGTAACAGTACTGCTTACAGAGTCCGTACCCTGATAACTTTTATTCTTTATTATATCCCATCTTAAATAAAAGTGTATGTTTGATTTTAAAAACTAAAACAAAAACCTTACCCGATGATGTAAATGAATATCAGAAGTTGAAGTATTCGAAATATAAAGGCGATTAAAAAGTTATGAATTTTGGCCTCTCGGACAGTTGTATACGAAAAATAGCCAAAAAAATTGTTTGAAAAAAAATTTTGAATATTTTGAAAATACTGTTTGGATTTTTTGTTAGCTAGACCCATAATTGGAGTAAATTTTTTCAAAAGTTAAGTTTAGAGAAATAATCAATTTGTTATCTTTGATTTAGAGAGTCTTTCTATTGAGAAGTGAGTGTGTGATAAATGCCATAAATAAATTTTTTTGTCCTAAATTATTTTGTATCAAATTTATTTGCTAAATACGCCCGCCGATTAAATATTGAACTCGTGGTTTTTAATGGCTGCGTTTTGTATTCATTTATCATGGATCATAACTGAAAATTTATTGAAAATACGAATTTCAAATTTATTTATTTTTATTTAAATTTAAAGCATGAGATTTGAATAATTTAATTCAAGATGCATATACGAAAAATCAACTTAATTCAAAAAAGCAAAAGTTTAAATTTAAAAAATTCATCTTTTGGATCAATTGTAATTTACACATTATCATTAAGTTATCTTCTGGTCAATTTTTGACGCTCAAAATGATCAACCAAATTTTAATTATGAAACAAATTGATATTTTTTAATAGAATTAGTGCAGAGGTACATTTTAAGATTTGACATACTTTGTTTAATCTTGTAAAATTAAACTCTGCAAAAGTCTGCCAAAAAAATTGAATAAAAAAGTGAGCTCAACAGTTAGTTTAGAATTTTTTCCGGTATCTGATTCTGCAGAAAAATTGGGGTAAGGTAGTAAAACAAGGAGTCAAGATGCAAAAATAGTGAAAAACTCCAAAATATATTTTATCTGGTCAATTTTAATGTACAACACTTTTTTTTTAAAACAATTGAATACATTATTTTGTAGCTAAGAAAATGACCATTGGATATAGAACCTTAGTTAAGATACTAAGATTTCGAGATAGAGTTGTTGACTTTATTCATGTATGAAAAAAATCTGGTATTGAGGCGTATCAAAGTCCGAATCAAGAACCAAAAACAAAAAAATTATATAACAAAAAACTAATAAAAAAAAAAACTTTACTTTTTTATTTTAAATTCAATTTTTATGTTTGAGCGTTATGAAAAATTTTTTTAAATTTCAAACTTAATTTAAACAATTTCCAATTAAATCCAAATTTTAATTTTTAAAAGATGTGCTTTCGCTCAAAAAATAAATTTAAGTTTCAATCTAAAAATTTTATTCAAATAGGATCAAGAGTTGTTGGGGCACTGTGAACAACAAACAGCGTTGCAGATGTTCTGCAAGAATGCTAAGAAATTAAAATTTTTTTTACAATAATTTTAATAACTATCAACAGATAGTTTTTAAATAATTATGTAATTTTTTTTATAGATTATGTATAGTCAATTACAAGCATTTTTGGAAAATTATTCCAGTCAAATAAGCTCAACCGGTTCGACATCAAGTGAATGAAGTAAGTTTGTGGTCCGTGTTCGTTTATTAAGTCCAAGCATTTTTTTTTAATTACTCCCTCGAAAAAAATAGAAGATATTCAAAATTCAGCAGTTCGAAGCTGAAAATGATACTTCCTCCAATATTATGCCTCAAGAGGTATTCAACAATTCTTCTGTTGTAGCTAAAGCTAAAGTTGGCAAAAGCAAAAGCCAAACGATGCTTAGAAAAGCAAGTTTTTTTATATAGTTTTTTGTTTTAATTTTTTTATTTTTTTTTCTAATTAATTAAAATTTACGATAAAAAATAATTAAGCAAAAGAAAAAAAATTAATTAATTACTGAGAGCAAATTTATTTAGACAATAAAAAATATAGGTAATTTTTTTTCCAGCTTTTTTTTATATTTAAATTCTCCCATGGTAAATACTTAAAATAATTTTATAAATGAAATAATAAATTACTATCGTAAAATCTTAAAATTGGCAAACTTTGTAGAAAAAAATTCATAAATACAAAAATTAATAAATTAAAATAATTTAAAGTACTATCGAACAAAATAATTAACACTATTTAGTTATTGAAGTTTATTTAGTTAAAAAATCAAGATTATCTGTTCAATAATTTCTTAGAATTTGTTCCCAAAATTTCGACAAATAAAAAAGTGCATTTACGATATAAAACCGTAAAATCTGTCAAATGATTTAATTTTATAAAAAGAGATATTTTGAATTTAATTATAAAATATTTTCTTTTTTTAGCTTTTTTTACTCAAAGTTTTATTGAATAATGTAAAATGTAAAATAGAAAAAAAAATCTTGCCACTTTTTGCTTTAGTTATAATTCACAAATGAGTTGTCAAATAATATTTTATTTACAAACGCTGAAAAAAAATGAATACAAGTGTGTTTTTTTTTAAATTAAACTAAAAGCACAATTAGTGATATTAATTTGACTAATTCTACAATTTTTAAATGCTTTAAATCTTACTAACTTTATCATTATATTTTTTAAAAGTCAAAATGATTTAAATTGAAAAAAATTCGTGTCACCTAATATTTTCAAAAACAAAAGCTTTAATTATCCCAAAAATTAACAAAAAATCAAATAAAATGTTTTTTAAAATATTTATTTTATTCAATTTTCGTATTTGCATTCTATTAGGTTCCTCAATTTTCCCCAAAAATTCTCTAAAATCAATCATCGACAAAATTGACCTAAATCATTTTAAAATATCCGTTGATATCAATAATGGAAAAATAATAAATGGTGAGCCTGCTAGAACTGGTGAATATCCATTCATGGCATCAATAGGCTTCCTTGATCCACTTACATATTCTCATAGATGTGGAGCGACAATCGTCAACAACAAAAATTTAATGACTGCTGCTCATTGTGTCCAAGATTTAGTTGAATCGAATAGTTCTTCTTTTAGACAATTGGAACAAGTATTTGTCGCTGTGGTAGGGACAAACGACCTTAATTCAGTTTACTTCACAGGTTCATCAGAAAATAGTCAAATATATGAAATTGATTCAATTACAATTCATCCTTCTTATTCAAATACAACAGATCCTGAAGACATTGCCGTCTTGACAGTGACTGAAGAAATTGTTTTTAACTCAAACACAAGTGCTGTTCAATTGCCTGATTCGACTGATCCTTCTGTAATCTTTGGAAAAAATGTGACAATACTTGGATGGGGACAGACCGAAACAGGAACTCCTTCTAACCATCTACTCAAAGCACGAATGACTGTCTTGAACTCTTTGCCACAACAGACAGAATGCGAAGGATTTGACGAAGAGCATTATTGCATCAGGGACTTGGGTGGAGATGACTCAAATGTTTGTTTTGGTGATTCTGGTGGTCCATTGATTTACAACCAAAATCAATGGGTTCAGTATGGTATTACAAGTTTTGGATTTGTTGACATTTTCCAACAATGTGATAATACAAGACCAAGCTTTTTTGCCATGGTACCTTTATTACTTCCATGGCTTAATGAACAAGGAGTAGCATTATAGTTTTTTTGTTTAAATATTAGAATTTAATTTAGAATCAAACTTTATGTAAAAAAACTTTGTCTCTTTTTGTCTAATGATTTTATTTTCGATTTCAGTCACTTAAAAAATAATTCTTAATTTTAATTTTACAATTAAAATATAATTTGATAAATTTTTACAATTATTCAATTTAATATTACATTAAAACTTCAGGAAAAACGTATTTTTGACTTTTTGTTAAGAAGTTAATTACCAGCATAATTGAAAATATTTTTTACAAAAAAATTCAAAATAAAGATACAAAATTAATTCATGGTGATATTTTAGATATTAAATACAAAAGGTAAAATTTTTAAAAAATTAAAAAAGAATTTTTTTCAGCGCTCATAATCAATATTTTTCTTTTTTGCAACAACCCTATTCATTTGTGTTACTTGAGCTTAGACATAGTTCTTCCGAATTTGACGTTTCATGTTGATGTATTGACTTAATAGTGTTGTTTTCATCAGAAAATAGTCAATCAAAAAATTAAAAAATAGTTTTCATCAGAAAATTTTTATTACATGCTCAATAAAAAAAAATTGGTTGTCCCTAAAATCCGGAACCAAAATAAAATCCGGAACCCGGAACATCCTAAAAAACGGAACGGAACCGAAGTCCTACTAAAATCCGGAACTGATTTAAAAATAATTTACAAAAGTCAATAGTTTTTTTATATTTTAAATTTAATGAAATTAACGGAAAATTAACAAAAAATTATTTTTTACTTCGTGTAACACGCGGATCAATTTGACAAATGTTTACTTCTAAAATTTTTTTTAAACTAAGTAATATATTTACATTCAACGCTTCGTCAGGTATTGAAGCTGGAATAATTTTCAACATATCTTCCTTAATTAAAACCGACTTATCACGAAGAACACTCATATCACAAACAAAATAAGACAAAGTTTTCAATTGACTTTTAGTATATTTTCTTAAAAAATAATTTTTAGATTTTTTATTTCAAAATTTAATACTCAAAATTACTTAAAAACGAACTTTCTGGTCTCAGAAACTGATTGTGTAAAACTTGGCAACCTGTCCTTTTCAGCATTCTCCACATCTTTCAACTCAGGCTCTATAATATAACCTCGATGTTTCTACAGAGTCCATGTCTTTTTTGAGTCTAAAATGGTTATCTTTCAGTGTAAAATTACCAACCATACAAAAGCCGCGTTGTATTTCATTATGATAAAATACTGAGAGTGAAAAATTTTTTTAAAATCATATATTTTTTAAATTTTTCTGGTTCCGTGTTTTAGACTGTTCCGGTTCCGAGTATTAGCAGCTAATTTTCAACTTGAACTAAGTTCCGGATTTTCTAATTGTAGTTCCGGGTTCCATGTTCCGGTTCCGGATTTTAGGGACAACCAAAAAAATTCACTTAATTTCAATTTTTATAATTAAAAATAATTTCATTTCAACTTATTATGTTTGTTATTTTTTTCCTTTTTTTTTAATACTTCAGAACATTCCATCATCAAAGTGAGCTCTAACTTGTAATTTTAATTCTACGGAACTTTCTTTTTGGTTTTCTTAACAGCATTTTATCGATTCACAAATTTCATTTTATTAAAAGCTCAGTTTAATTTTACTTTTTTTAAGTTAACTAGTTCTTAGTTGAGTGCATATCGTATGTTTGTCGTGTTATATCTTTCGCTGACAAAAACACTTGCTTAATAATTAAGCCTTCCATTGTTTAGATAATTTTTTTCTCTCAGTTTTACAATTTTCTCTACCATAAAACATTATTGGCCTTATGTAAGTTTTGAACAACTCAGCTTTTAGTTTTGAGTTTATGTGCCTTCTATTAATATCTAGCTTTGTTTGGAGTGAGTAAAATAATCTTCATGTGCTAAGTCTACGTTCTCTTAGGTGTTCTTTACGGCCCAGCTGTAAAATGACAGCGCACTTTGAATAAACGAAAAATTTATTGTACAAAAAAGTGTGAAAAAAAAGGGCACGAATGACTGAACATATTTAAACAAAAGTAACTTTACGTAAAATACGGTTAAATTACTTTTTTTGTTAAAATTACGTGAATTTTCCACAAAAATTATCTACATTAAAATAACCCGTACAGGTATTCTTGCTTTTTTTTACCAGATCAGAAATGCTATGGCGATTTAAAAAATCAAAATATTTTGTTATACCCTATAACAAGTACCATAGTGGAATAATGGTATTGTAATAAACCTACTATTCGGCTTATAGTGATTTATACTCAAGTTAAATGAAATTAAAGAAATTCTTCTTAGTAAATATTTTATTTAATTAAGTTTTTGGCCACTTCTAGCCTAAAGAAAAATACAATATATAAAGAAAAGATAGGAAAAAATAAACAAAAATAATAAGTAATACTAAATAATAACAAGTAATACTGAAAAACATGTGCTACAATTTCAACATGCTTTTATATAATTTACAAAAGATGCATATGTAATATATTAAATCAAAATAAACTGCTCTTTATGTGAGAAGATGATGTAGTTATTTAGAGAACTACAACAGTATGAAACAAATCTCAGAATCAGGTTTCATAGAATTAATATTTTTTTTTAAATATAAATAATATTTTTTATTCAATTCTGATCTTGCACTTAGTTCAAAAATTCATAGTGACAATTTTTCATTAGTCAAATAGGCAAAATTTATTGCCGAACAGATAAGGGATGAGGCAATTGAAAATATTGCTCATAACTTAGCTTTTTAAAGGGCACCAAGTCCCAACAAATAAAAGAGAATTTACGAATGACAAAAGATTTTTCAAACAATTTTGTTTAAAATGAAAATTTTATTTTTAGTCCTTATAATTAAAGTTTCGTGCCAAGTGAACCATGATATTTTTTCTTCAATCAAAACTTCATTTAACAAGCAGAGTTTTAAAGTGATTTTTAATTCAACCAAATTGGGAATTTCTAATAGCCCAGGCAGCAAAGTTGTAAATGGAAAACCAGCTTCGATTTCATCATATCCTTTCATGGTGTCTATCGGTTATTTGGCAGCCAATTTTTACTATCATGTCTGTGGCGGATCCATAGTTAATGATCGAAAAATAATCACAGCCAAACATTGTGTTCAAAGCTTGACTACTAGCTACGATGCACCAACTTTTTATGGCCTAAATGGCTATGTCCTTGTTGCAATTAGTGGCATAAGCAATTTAGAAGCGTTGTCAACTATTCCAGACCTGGAATCAAGCTTCATTAATATGGTTAAGAAAATTGATTATCAAAAAGATGACATATCAATTCTTGAGCTATTTTTACCAATGGTTTTTTCGGCAGAAGTGAATCGAGTATTTGTGCCCGGTGCGAATGAAAGAACTAAAATATTTGGTAAAAATGTAACTACTTTGGGATGGGGCGCTACTGAAGCAGTCAAAGTGTCGCCCATTTTGATGTCTGCAAATTTAACAGTTCTTAATGGACAAACAAATGAAAGAGAATGTCAAGGCTTTCAAGATGATAACTATTGTGTTATTGATTTTAGTTCGGCGAATACAAATGTATGCTATGGCGATTCAGGTGGCCCGCTTTTATATTTGGACAGCAGCAAGTGGTTTATTTACGGCGTTGCAAGTTTTGTCTTCGCAAATTCAAATGGAGATTGTCTAATTAAAAAGCCAAGTTTTTTTGCCCAACTTACAAATTCTTGGGCTTTAGAACAAATTTAATAGCTCTATACTGAAAATTTTTTCAAAATGTTAAAAATTAAAATTATTTTAAAATTTTTTTTTAAATTTCTCTTGAAATTTAAAAGAAACCAACCTTTTTTCACTTGTGAATTATTGAATTTAGCGAAAGCTTTAGATCAAGTCTGTTTTATATTACTCAATATTATTAAAAAAAAATTAAATCCTTTAATGTCACTTTATTTACATTTTTCTTGTAATTAGTAATTATATCACTAATATCCCATTTAATAATAATAGAAAAAATGGTTTCTATTTGGAAAAGTAAATTTTTGCTCAATTTTTAATTTTTTATAAATTCGAGCAAAATTTGATTTTGTCTTTTTATTTTTGGTTATTTTTTTATCACAATAAAAATGATAAGAAAAGGAGGTTAATTCAATTCAATAAATAAATTAAATAATTTATTTATTGAATTAATACAATAAATAAATTATTTAATGCTTCGTGATTTATTCAGAAACGATCTTTTAAAATTAATCTTATCAACTTAAAAACTTTCCAAAAATCATTTTGTTGCTTCTAATATTAAATTAAGCAGATTCTACAAAAAATAAAAATCTGGTCTAAACCAAATTATTAATTAATTAATTTAGTTAATTAAGATATTGAATCAGTTTTTAAACACAGCATTGATGAAAAGGAATTGATTTTTTAGACACAGATTGAAGCTTGACAAAAAAAAGACATTTCGAATTAAGAAAACACTATGCGCATAGTCAATATATGGTTTACTTTAAAATTAAGTTCCTTTAACTTAAAATATATATTGTTTTAAAAATTTTTGTTAATATACTGCGTTATTTTGTTGTTTCAAAATCAAAAAATGCTCTGAATCATAATCCGCTATATCTTTTATCTTTTATCTATAACTTTTATCTAATATATATTTTGTATTAATTTAAACCAGTCACTAGCGGCGTACCTCAAAGTTCTGTTTTAGGACTAATTCTTTTCATCATATTTATAAATGACTTGCCAGATAAATTGAGAGATTGTCTTCTGTACGCTGATGACACAAAGATTTTTAAGATTCTGAAAAATGCAGTTGATTACTCACTTCAAGGTGAAATAAACGCATTGCAAGAATGGTGCAAATTATGGGAAATGACCCTAAATTGCAAGAAATGTAAAATTATGCATTTAGGAAAAGGTAATCCTAAATAAAAGTATTTTCTCACTGATCAAGTCACCGGCGAAACTGTAAATGTGAAAGAGACGACTGATGAAACCTTGGGACTATAATATCATCAAATGGGAAATTCAATATACACTCAGAAAAAATGGCTTCAAAAGCAAATCGTATTCTCGGTATGATGTTAAATACCTTCAAAAATTTTGACAGTCACATAGAAAAAATTAAATATCCAACCTTTATAAGACCGCATTTGGAGTTTGCAGCACCAGTATGGAATCCTCGCTTCAAGAAATCGATTGGGCAAATTGAAAAGTTTTAAAGAAGAGCTTTTAGATCAATAAACGGCCTTTAGACACCTTGGCTACGACGAGCGACTGCGCAGAGATAGTTTTTCAGATCTAGTAACGCGCAGAACGAGAGGTGATTTAATTCAACAATTTAAGCTGTCCCGCGGAGCAGAACAAATAAATTGGCCCTTCTTTGACAACACACCGTCAAGTACATTAAATTTGAGAAGCAAAAGATAGTGCGAGAGATCACTAGCAACTCAAATAGACATCATTTCTTTATGAATAGAGTGTCCAAAACTTGGAATCAGCTACCAAGGATGATAGTTAAATCACGAAGCTTAAATGTTTTTAAAGCAAGATTGGACAAGTGGTTATAATTATCTATTATTTATAAGTTCCAGGGCTGTAAAGTGTAAAACTAGGCAGAAGCTGCCCAGCCATTTATTTATAATACTACTACTACTACTACTTTAAGTTTTAAAATGGAATAAAAGAAAAATTGATTAGTTGAATTTGTTTTAAAAAAAGAATATTTGAAAAGTTTAAAAATTAAAAAAGTGAAAAGTTGAATAATCGCAATGGTTGAATAATTGAAATAATTGAGAAAATTGTTAAATCCAAATTGGTCCAAAGTTGAAAAAACACTTTTCAAATTTGAATAATTTTTTAAATTGACCATGAAAGTTTTTTTTTTTTAATTTTAAATTTAATTTTAAAATGCCTATGAGGCTGAAATTAATATTAATATTAATAAATGATGATAATATTTAAGTGAAGTGCATGGAACCGTATTAATAAAATAAACCCAAAAAATGTTAGAATAGTTGTGTTGATTGTTCAAAATCTGACAAATATATTAGTATGAAAAAATCAAAACTTCTAAATTTATTGTGTAAATATCTTTAATTTATTTTATTGTTCAAATAATATATTCAATCTTTAAAGTTTTCATTTTTTAATCCAATATTTTTAATTTTCAAATTTTTTATTAATTTACAATTTGCAATAAAAAATTTTAATAAAAATGGATAATAGAGAAAAAATATCACAAAATATTGATATTATTTGATCATTAACATTCCCCTGTTTTTTTAGATTAATATTTGTTTGTTGAATCTAGTGAAACATTTTTTGTTAATGTTTTTTCAAAATCAAGTTTAAATAACTCAATTTTGTTAATTTAAATTAAAGAAAAAGAATTTTAATTTTATTTTTTAGAAAGGTTTGGAATAAAATTCACAATGCCAACGTCAGAAATTAAATAGAATTCGAAGATTTTTCGAATTCTATTTAATTTCTGACCCTGATTTATTTAGATTGTGTAATTAATTTAAATTTTTTTTTATCTGGAAGAACATAAATGTTTTTAAAAAAAATATAAATATGGTTTACGAAATTTTTATTAAAAATTAAATAAAATAAAAAAATTAATAAAAAAGATGAAAATCAAAAATTATAATGAAATTAAAAGCTCAAAATTTTTAATTAAAACTATTTTTTTACCTAAAATTAATTTGAAAATTTTGACCAATCTAAAATAAAAATTTATTTTTTTTTTAAAAAGATTTTTAGAAACATTAAATTATTTTCTTTTATGGATTAGTTTGTTTACTTTTTTTCAAAGTTCAGCTTTGAGCAATTTCCATCTCGTTATAAACAGATTTGTTTTTTATCTAATTTTCTGTAAGCTTACTTTCATAGTCAAACTTTTTTCCAAATGGAAAACTTGGTTTTAGTTGACAACGAACCAAAGTCACCATTCAAACAAGGCTATAAATCGATCAGCAAACAAATAAATCGATGCTATGCATTGTTTGATAAAATGGTGGCTTTTGGTACTACCATTCCAAACTCATTGCCGCTGGAAGACGGATCGCTGAGCCGCTGCTGGAATGGATTCTTAAAAGCCGAGTTTTTCTCAATTTAGAAAAATCGAGAAACTACGAAGTAAGCTTTAAGTAACTAGAAGAAAAATTTCTTATTTATCCCGAGAATCTCCTTCCAATTCGGCATTTTAATTCTCAATCAAAATGTGTTTTTCGATTGAAATTAAAATGACTCCGTAGATGCTATTTTAAAAAAAAGTCTCTCTATTTATACCCAAAGTTTTTATTTGAAATAATTTTGAAATTAGAAATATTAAAAAGCGTTATGATTACATTTTCCAGGATGGTGAAATTTTTATTAATTTGAATTTTTTCATTGGTAAGTTAACAATAATAATTTTAGATATTTATATTTTTAAAAAAAATTATAAAATTTATAATAAATTTAACATGATTTTGAAATTCTTTCAATTACATTCAATTCTTTTAATGGCAAGTTAATAAAAAATAATTATTTAGATTTCCAAGGGTTTTATGTTTAAAAATAAATTTTAAATTTCATTGTAACTAGAGAAACAAAGTTATATTACATATGAATTATGGTTCAATTGTAATAATTTGAATGGCTTTTTCAACATTAATTTTATTAACAGTATGTCTTTTCTAAATTTTTTTAATTTTAAATTATAGTCTAAAAAATCATAAATTTAATCTAAATTAATAATCATTAATTTAATTTAAATTCTTCATATTTGTTTGTTCTCAGAGATATCAAAATATTCAGATTTCAAATTTTTTTTTTTTTCAAAATTGCAAATTTTATTATTTAAAAAATCTAAGTGTAAAAAAAATTTGCTAATTGACCCACTGTATTTGATTTCCTGAAACTTTAGTAAAACATTCTTCCTGACACAGGATGTTCATGAGCCAACTTATAGACAGAATGAGTTAGATTTTATTTCGGAAGAAACTGAAAGAATATATGCCATTGGAAACAGGCTACAGCTTTGTACACCACATTAGAACAGACTTCACTCAGTCTTTTCTTGGGAATATTTTTTGGCCATCAATATATCAAAAAAATTCTAAATACTTCTCCGCAATGAAAAAAGAAATACTGTTGTGAACTGAGTCATCCCTTCGAGAAAAATTTAGTACTGTTTCAATCAATTTTTGATATATTTACATATAAAATATACCTTTTTTCTTTATTAACTTTTAAAAGATTATGTTTAAAAATTTCAAAATTTATATTTAATTAATTGTTGATAATTGAAATGGAACTGGTGTTTAATTCAATAAAATAGACTTTGCAACACTTGGCAAGATTTTTTTTCTATCTTAGATTTTTCAATAAATTTTGATTTGAATTAAAAAAAGCCCAAAAAAGAAATAGTTTTTAAATCAAAAAAACTCCATGATAAAATTCAAAATATCTCTTTTTATAGTACAAGTTTCAGTTCGACGCAATTTTTCTTAAAAAAATTGTTAAATTGTTAAATTGTTAATTGGTAGAAAAAATTCAAAAATTCAAAAATTCAAAAATAAAAATAATTTAAAGTACTATCGAAGAAAATCGAACAAAATAATTAAAAATATTCAGTTATTGAAGTTTATTTAGTTAAAAAATCAAGAAAATATGATCAATAATTAACTTTAAATTTATTCCAAAAATTTCGGCAAATAATAAAAAGTGCATTTATAACCGTAAATAAATGATATATAACCTTAAATGATATATAACCGTAAAAACTATCAAAAGATTGGGGTTGTGAAGTTCATTTCAATTCGATCGTTTCAATTCAGAAAAACTTGAATAACTTTTTTACTCAATGGTCAAATGCTCAATGGTTAAGCAACTTTGCTTAATCCAAAATATATGTCTGCAAAAACTCTGCAATGTAATTGCACACTTGATTGGAATACTTTTTAATGGCGTGCAAAATGGAGAAAATTGCAAAGTATTTTGCAGACTTATTTTTCTGCATTAAGCAAATTTGCTTATAAGTAAGCATTTTACCGAACTGAATTATCTCTTTTAGTAAAAAAGTTTTTCTAAATTGAAATGATCGAATTGAAACGAACTTCACGACCCCAAAAGAATTGATTTTATAAAAAAAGATATTTTGAATTAATAAAAACTTCTACTTTTTCATGGAGATTTTTTTATTATAAAACCATTTCTTTTTTTGGGCTTTTTTTAATTCAAATCAAAATTTATTGAAAAATGTAAAATAGAAAAAAAAATCTTGCCACTTTTAAAAAAATGAATACAAGTGTGTTTTTTTTTAAGTTAAACTAAAAGCACGATTAGTGATATTAATTTGACTAATTTTACAATTTTTAAATTATTTAAATTTAATTTTTTCATTGTTTTAATTCTTACTAACTTTATCATTATATATTTTTAAAGTCAAAATGATTTAATTTAAAGAAAAATTCGTGTCACCTAATATTTTCAAAAACAAAAGCTTTAATTATCCCAAAAAATAACAAAAAATCAAATAAAATGTTTTTTAAAATATTTATTTTATTCAATTTTCGTATTTGCATTCTTTTAGGTTTCTCAATTTTCCCCAAAAATTCTCTAAAATCAATCATCGACAAAATTGACCTAAATCATTTTAAAATATCCGTTGATATCAATAATGGAAAAATAATAAATGGTGAGCCTGCTAGAACTGGTGAATATCCATTCATGGCATCAATAGGCTTCCTTGATCCACTTACATATTCTCATAGATGTGGAGCGACAATCGTCAACAACAAAAATTTAATGACTGCTGCTCATTGTGTCCAAGATTTAGTTGAATCGAAAAGTTCTTCTTTTAGACAATTGGAACAAGTATTTGTCGCTGTGGTAGGGACAAACGACCTTAATTCAGTTTACTTCACAGGTTCATCAGAAAATAGTCAAATATATGAAATTGATTCAATTACAATTCATCCTTCTTATTCAAATACAACAGATCCTGAAGACATTGCCGTCTTGACAGTGACTGAAGAAATTGTTTTTAACTCAAACACAAGTGCTGTTCAATTGCCTGATTCGACTGATCCTTCTGTAATCTTTGGAAAAAATGTGACAATACTCGGATGGGGACAGACCGAAACAGGAACTTCTTCTAACCATCTACTCAAAGCACGAATGACTGTCTTGAACTCTTTGCCACAACAGACAGAATGCGAAGGATTTGACGAAGAGCATTATTGCATCAGGGACTTGGGTGGAGATGATTCAAATGCTTGTTTTGGTGATTCTGGTGGTCCATTGATTTACAACCAAAATCAATGGGTTCAGTATGGTATTACAAGTTTTGGATTTGTTGACATGTTTCAACAATGTGATAATACAAGACCAAGCTTTTACACCATGGTACCTTTATTATTACCGTGGCTTGATGAACAAGGAGTAAAATAAAAGTTTTATTTGTTGTCTAATAGTAACTTTAATATTATTTTCTAAATATTTAAATGTAACTCATTAAAAAAAAATCAATTATCAATTATTTTAACTTTTATTTTATTTAAAGAACTAAAAAATTGTTGTAATTGCAAAGAAATATAGTATCCAGTAATTTAGAGAAATAAAAAAATTATTTCTAAATTTTTGAATAAGAAATCAGTGATAAATACTTAGAGAAAAATTACAACAAAGAAGTTATGATTTAAAGCATCATTTGAAGTCGAATTTCGGACATGTAATTTTATTTAATTTATTATAATTTTATGTAATGTGTCATGTCTTCATTTGAGAAATAAAAAAGACAATCGGTTGATATTATCAATTATGAATAAAGGTCCGGAAAATTTTCATATGTTATTTGTAGAGTTGGTCGAAAATCAAAGAAAAAGTGTGACTTGGAATTTATGGCTTTGATTTTTTGACTTCTGAACAACTCTGCACAAAAGTTAAGTTTAAATTCATTTTTAACTTTGTTTTTTGTTAGAATCTTTTAGTTGTTTATCATATAAGAGTTAATGCTGGAATAAATGAAATAATTGAAAAAAACCAAATAAAGCAATTTACTTTAAAAAATTTCATTTATTTTTACTGTAGAATACATAAATGCATATTTTTGTTAAAAAGAACATAATCACTGACGATAATATAATTCCATAATTGATAAAAAATTTGTACATTCGTAAAAAAATAATTTGAAAACTAATTTTTCCATTCATTTTTCGACGTATTGTTGCCCTGTCCAAGTATGGTATTTACCATAGGATTGGGCTAATATAACATTGGACTTGTTAAAAATTGTCAGTAGTTTTATTATTAGACAAGACAACAACCAAAGTTGGTTTCATAATTTAAATGAAACGACGTCGGTATGACAATCATTCGGTTCTGGGTACATAGCTCTAAATCGAGCCATATCTTGTTCCGAAAATTTGTTTGGAGCTTTCAACCTTTTAATTGTGTCTAATTACACGATTTCCGGATGAACGGTACTTAAGACTATCGTCTTCGTATAATCCCTTTTTTCTTTTAATATTCGATAATATATTATCGTAATGCGAACGATCTTTTACGTCACCAAAATGCATAGTTTGAAAAGCTAGACGTGCCTGTGGATGCGTAATACCCATGGCTTCGAAGTTGTTGTTGCCCATATCGCGACCTACTCTTTTATATACCTTTGGCACGCCTAATACATGATAATGCCTTAAAAATAAATGATTAATTGGAAATTAATTTATTTGAATTACCTTTTTCCTTTAACTGGTTCCATTTCAACACCAATAATTCTTCCTTTTTCGAATAAAGATTTAATTGAATAGTAGGATGATAAATTGCAATTAACAATACAATGTCGTACATAGTCAGTTTTTGTTTTTTTATTTAAATAGACGTCGGTTTGGTATAAGTCCAAAGCTCTTTTTGAGGTCATCGGTCTTGAAATAATAAAATTGAAATAACAACTATTTATTACATAAATTATGGTGTCACTCTTTACACAGAATAGTGAGCCAAAAAGAAATCAAGTTCCTTGGTATTAAATTTGATGGTATTAAATAAAATGGAGTCTTAATCAAAACACAATAGGAAATTTATTTAAATCTTTAGTCGGATAAATTTTAGATTATTCTTTTCGTTGCTTTAATTCATTTTCAGAAAATAATATCAAAAAACTACTAAGTCATTCTATTCCATTGGTTGTAAGACTGGTGGAGGAGTACAAAGAAGGCTTCGAATCAAGATATATTGAATACCCACTCCATTGTGCAATTGCTACCTTACTATTTCTTCTTTTTTTCCTGAAACTTAAACTATGTTAACATTTGCCACTTGTAAAAACTTCAGTATATGTCATTAAAACTTTATATTGATTTTTTTGACCTTTTATCATCTTTATCTTTTAATTTAATTTTATATTCTAATTTACTGGAGGCAAATAACTGATGAATAATAAGATAAAAGAATAGAAAATAAATCTTTTTTTACGATACTCCCCTTCAGATATGTAAATTTTGAACTAAGATTTCTATTCTTACAGGTATACATATTTACCTGTAAGATAAAACTATTTCTTTTAAAAAACTATTTCTTTTTTGGGCTTTTTTTAATTCAAATCAAAATTTATTGAAAAATCTAAGATAGAAAAAAAATCTTGCCAAGTGTTGCAAAGTCTATTTTATTGAATTAAACACCAGTTCCATTTCAATTATCAACAATTAATTAAATATAAATTTTGAAATTTTTAAATATAATCTTTTAAAAGTTAATAAAGAAAAAAGGTATATTTTATATGTAAATATATCGAAAATTGATTGAAACAGTACTAAATTTTTCAAATGACTCAGTTCACAACAGTATTTCTTTTTTCATTGCGGAGAAGAATTTAGAATTTTTTTGATATATTGATGGCCAAAAAATATTCCCAAGAAAAGACTGAGTGAAGTCTGTTCAAATGTGGTGTACAAAGCTGTAGCCTGTTTCCAATGGCATATATTCTTTCAGTTTCTTCCGAAATAAAATCTAACTCATTCTGTCTATAAGTTGGCTCATGAACATCCTGTGTCAGGAAGAATGTTTTACTTAAGTTTCAGGAAATCAAATACAGTGGGTCAATTAGCAAATTTTTTTTACACTTAGATTTTTTAAATGATAAAATTTGCAATTATGAAAAAAAAATAATTTGAAATCTGAATATTTTGATATCTCTGAGAACAAACAAATATGAAGAATTTAAATTAAATTAATGATTATTAATTTAGATTAAATTTATGATTTTTTAGACTATAATTTAAAATTAAAAAAATTTAGAAAAGATATACTGTTAATAAAATTAATGTTGAAAAAGCCATTCAAATTATTACAATTGAACCATAATTCATATGTAATAAAACTTTGTTTCTCTAGTTACAATGAAATTTAAAATTTATTTTTAAACATAAAACCCTTGGAAATCTAAATAATTATTTTTTATTAACTTGCCATTCAAAGAATTGAATGTAATTGAAAGAATTTCAAAATCATGTTAAATTTATTATAAATATTATAATTTTTTTTAAAATATAAATATCTAAAATTATTATTGTTAACTTACCAATGAAAAAATTCAAATTAATAAAAATTTCACCATCCTGGAAAATGTAATCATAACGCTTTTTAATATTTCTAATTTCAAAATTATTTCAAATAAAAACTTTGGGTATAAATAGAGAGACTTTTTTTTAAAATAGCATCTACGGAGTCATTTTAATTTCAATCGAAAAACACATTTTGATTGAGAATTAAAATGCCGAATTGGAAGGAGATTCTCGGGATAAATAAGAAATTTTTCTTCTAGTTACTTAAAGCTTACTTCGTAGTTTCTCGATTTTTCTAAATTGAGAAAAACTCGGCTTTAAGAATCCATTCCAGCAGCGGCTCAGCGATCCGTCTTCCAGCGGCAATGAGTTTGGAATGGTAGTACCAAAAGCCACCATTTTATCAGACAATGCATAGCATCGATTTATTTGTTTGCTGATCGATTTATAGCCTTGTTTGAATGGTGACTTTGGTTCGTTGTCAACTAAAACCAAGCTTTCCATTTGGAAAAAAGTTTGACTATGAAAGTAAGCTTACAGAAAATTAGATAAAAAACAAATCTGTTTATAACGAGATGGAAATTGCTCAAAGCTGAACTTTGAAAAAAAGTAAACAAACTAATCCATAAAAGAAAATAATTTAATGTTTCTAAAAATCTTTTTAAAAAAAAAATAAATTTTTATTTTAGATTGGTCAAAATTTTCAAATTAATTTTTGGTAAAAAAATATTATAATTAAAAATTTTAAGCTTTTAATTTAATTAAAATTTTTTGATTATCATCTTTTTAATTAAATTTTTTATTTAATAATTAATAAAAGTAAACACTAAACTTATTTTTTTATATTTGTTTTAAAAATTGACTTTGATTCGTTGTCAACTAAAACTTAGTTTTCTATTTAAATAAAATTTGACTCGATTGTCAGAGCGTTCCACTCGCTGACTTTCCTGTTGGTGAATGTGTTTACTCTTTGAAGGCATTTGGTTGAGGCCTCGCCGGACAGTCTTCTTACATGACCTCTAATACCTCCGGCCGGTCCGGGTAGGGATAGTGAACTTGCGGGAACCGGGAGGTTCACCCAGCTAACTTCGTTGATGCCTTTGGTGAGTTTGAACATTTGGATCAGGTCTCCACGTACACGGCGCTCAAGAAGGGGAGTTAGTCTAAGGATGGCAAGACGGTCTTCGTAGCGCCAGTTTCGAATGCGGGGCACCAGTTTGGTGGCCCTTCTCTACACCTGCTCGAGCATATTTACGTCTTTCTTGCTTAGGGGGGACCGGAAAACAGGGTCTTACGAAGGCACAATAAAGGGTCCTGCAGGTATCTTTCTTCCAATATCAAAATGATCTTTTCAACTGGCCGAATATTCATGTAGCTCTGTCCACTTGATTTTTAATTACGAATTGAAAATTTCAAGTTACGTGAAAACGTGACTCCCAGATCCTTTTCAGTGTCGACGAAAGCTAGTGCACTCCTAAACTCGTCTTCCCCTACAGTAGTTCGGATTTGGCGTAGATGTTCTAACCGGAGCTGCTAAATTCCATCGCCTTGCATTTGCTCACGTTGAAGAGCATACGCTACGTGTTCGACCACTCAACTAGGTCATGTTGCAGAGTGGATAGGTCACTGGTGCTGCATATTGTGGCAATCAGTTGACTGTCATCGGCAAATAATTTTATTAGGTGGCTGACCGCCGTTGGCATGCCGTTGATGAAGATGACGAACAAAAGCGGCCCTAGGACGCTACCTTGAGGGGACCCCACTAGACACATCAATCCAGTCAGCAATGTGCCGATCCATCACTACCTGCTGCTGCCTTCTTGACAGGAAGTCGCTGACCCAATCGACATTGCCTGGACAGGAACCGCAGGCAACCAGTTTCGTTCTTAATGACGCATGGCAAACTCTGTCGAAGGCCTGTTGGACTTCTCATGCTAACTTCTAGTTCGGTTTGATTCGGTTTTGTTCAAAAAAAAAAAAAACACTATGAATAATAATTATCAGAATTAAAAAATTTACATTTCAAAATATAGATCCCTTATTATATAAATACCATAGCGTATTTTTTTGTCTTCGTCTTTTTGATTTATTTTTTTGTTCTTGACCAACTCAGGTTAAAATAAAAATAAAAATTCAATTTATTACATATCTATATATCTTTTTTTTTATTTCGTTTATTATAATCCTTTTTACTTTATTTTAATTTATTTTATTTAATCTTACATTATTTACTTTTTTTTTAAACTCTGAAGAAGCATTAGCTCGGTACAGATAAACAAATAAATAACAAGAGCTTTTTATTTTCCAACGCCTTATGTAGTTCTTATCTCACTTTTAACGAAATTTTTCCACCAATTCATTTAACTTAATTTTTTAACATTTTTCTTATAGAAAACTTTCTATACTATTGATCCTAAAATTTTGACCATGTTTAAAAAACAGTATCATATGTTTATATTAGCTTATTGATTATATTGTTTTTTTCTTTTTAATTTATTGCTGAAGAAGCTATGCTCGACTAGCTTTAAAATGAATAATTAAAAAATAAATAAATTAAAGTGAAAAATTAAAAAAAATTTTAAAAACCAAGATTTACTGAATAATTTTGTAAAACTAGAATCAAGACAATTTTAAAATTTTTTCTCTTTTTTCTCTAATGTTTTTCAGGTATTTTTTTCTACAATTCTTAATTTGCTGATAAGATTTTATTTTGTTTTTTTTCTTCAAGTTTTGGTTCTTGGGTTTGCTTCCTTGTATTAATTCATTTTTAGAGACGAATAAATTTTAATTCACAACAATTAATTGCACTCAAGTTAAAAAAAATCTTCTTAAATATAAAGAAGATATTAAAAGCGATCTCACGAAGTAATCACGCTTTTGAAATAGTAAACAGTCTCTTTTTTGTTTAAGATAACTTTTAAAAATATTTTAATAAATATGAAATAAAAATTTTTTTTTTCATTATCCAAAAAACTAAAATAAATAATTAATTCATTTTTTCCAAAAATTATATTTATCAAAGAAAATATCTCCTTAGATTTAATATCTCTAGCTGTTTCATGGCATCTAAGTCTTTTACTCAATTGATCGGCCTATTTTAAATCACTCAATTCATTTTTAGAAATAGCTTTTTCAATAAGTTCTTCGTTTTGTCCCAGAAGTCACGTAATTCACTAAGATCCTATAATGACATAATTCAATAGACCTCAAAACATCTTAGTTAAATTTAACTTTGATTTATTTTTTTTAAATTAAATTAGATTCAAATGTTTATTACTAAATTTTATTTTAGTATAAGAAAGTTAAAATTTTTAATAAATTTAAATCAAATTTAAGAGTTCATTTTTGTTTCAATAAATAAAAGAGTATGCATCAATCTCGAAAGAGATAAAGACGCAAGCCTTGGACTTAAACTAAGTTTATCTTAACTTTATTTCCCAAAATTGAAAATTTTTATTTTTATCCACACAATAGCTTAGTCATGTGACTTATTCTAAAGTTATTCTTTTAAGGAGATATTTTTTTATTAGTAGTAAATAAATTTTAAATGAGCCTAAATGGTAGACAAATATCTAAATAACATAATAAAAAAATTGGTAAATTTTTTACGTTTTTGTAAATAAATTGCAGTGTCATTATCATAAAAAATAAGTTACTCTTTGGCTTTATCATTAATTTAAAAAGACTTAGATAATGAGACTTACACATGTTTTAGATGAATTTAGAAATAGATGCTGAATCGGATGAACCTAGGGTGCAGATAAACAGACCAGTTTGTGATTATGCCAAATTTAAGGAGAAAAATCAAACAAACACTTTTAAAGGCTTTAGTGTAGTGGACACGGCTAGAGAAAGGATAATCAAAAGTTGTTCTCCGGGAAGAAAATGCTTTTTAGACACTGTTTTGAGTAGATTGCCCTTTTTGGTCTGGTTAAGTGAATACAATTTCAAAGAAACATTTTTGGCCGATTTGTTTGCTGGACTTACTGTGGGAATTATGCAAATACCGCAAGGAATGGGCTACGCTTTACTTGCTACTGTGCCTCCAATTTACGGTCTCTACACCTCTTTTTTTCCTGCTTTAATCTACTTTTTTTTGGGAACTTCAAGACAATTGTCAATCGGAATTTTTGCTATTACATCGCTTTTGACCGGTTCTTTGATTATAGGAATTGAAGATAAATACGTTCCACCTGAAGGATTTAATAGAACTTTGAATGAGATATCAATGGAAATAGATGCATCCCATTTTTTAAGTGATGACAGTGAACAGGCTCGTGTTCTTATCGCCACAGCGTCAGCCTTTTGGATCGGAATTATCCAAATTGGGATGTTTTGTTTTAATCTTGAATTTATAACATCCTTTTTGAGTGAGCCGATGATTAATGGTTTTTTAACAGGTACTAAAATTATTTTAGAGAGATTAAACTATATTTTTTATTATTAAGGAAGCGCTATACATGTTTTAACTTCACAAATGAAGTCGGTTCTAGGAATTTCAGTCCAAAGTTATTCAGGAGCTTTTCAAATACCATTGGTAAGATTTGTTCTTTTTCCTGTCTAAAATAACTAATTGTAAATTCAAAGACATGGTATGAAATTATACTGAAAATTTCTGAATCAAATTTAGCTTCGATTATTACCTCAGTTATTTGCATAGGTGTTTTATTAGCGGTCAAAATTTTTATTAATGAAAAATATGCTCACAAACTCAAAGGTAAATGCATTAAATTTTGATCAATAGAACCTCGTTTTTTTTCACACAACTTTAGCCGAATATATCTTTCATTAAAAAAAAAATTAGCTTAAATTTTAAATACAAAAAAATGAAATTTTAAAATAATTGAGTCGGACTTTGAATAATTTTTGATATATTTTCATCAGCCCTGTGTATGAAAAATAATATATTTTTGAACTTTATTGGAAAAAAAATTTATATCAACAAAAACACTTAAAATAATGAAAAAAAAACATTCAGGGTAGTATGATTTGACTAAACTGACATAAAATGGGGCAATTTGGTTAGATCTTTAAATTTCTTTAGTTCTTATCCCATTAATTTATCGAATTAAATAGATCAGTAAAACTTTGGGACAAAAGGGGTTAACGGGTGACACTATAAAATCGAGACGAACTTTAAAAGGCCATACATCCTTTAGTATTTATCAAAATAAAACGAAATTTTGAGAGAATGTAACATTTTTATTCTAGTTTTTATTTATGCTTTTATATTTTTTCAATAAGTCCTTTTCTTCGAATATAATTGAGTCGTTTGGATGTAGAGGCCAAAAGGTCCTGTACCAGATTTTGGTCCAAATTTCTTGTACAAAGTCGTATTTTATTCCTTAGTTCATCTAAGTTTTTTGCTGTCCAGCCATTCTCATACACTTTCCCCTTTAAAATGGACCAAAAATCTTCAATTGGTCATACATCTGGCACATTAACAGGGTTTTCGCATTTTTGCACAAATTTGATATTTTGGTAAGTCAAGTAGTTGACCACTGTATTGGAATGATGAGAGCTCGCCAAGTCGGGCCAGAAATTATAGTTGCCGTCTGAATAATGCTTTTTAATAAACGGAATTACTCCACGCTTTTTAAAGTCTAAATTGACAGTTTGGTTGACTGCAAGTCCACTTTATCGTATGATTAGCGCCGAAATATCCCTCTCAAAAATGACCAACCAAACAAGTAAAATCTGCTCAAATTTCTTAACTGGGGTATATTTTGTACTTGCTGGTGTTGGAGCAATGCTACTCAATAAAATATATCATTTTCATTGATTTACCATGACTAAGAGGGAAATAGGATTCATTGTCTAAAATCCAGGAAATATTTAGATTTTTTAAATACAAATTTCTACATTTAACTCTAGCTCCTTTTTTTTGCGTTTCGGTTCTGTAAGAGATTTTCATCTTTTTTCAACGTGTTATTTGAAGCTTCTTCAACAATTTCGAGACCATTTGCTGGCTTATATCAAACTTTTTGGCTGCTTGACGCTGAGTGATTTTGTTTTTGTGATCAAAAGCCTTTTTTAGCTTAAAGTCATTTTTTTCGGTGTTTGACCAGATCCTTGTTTCCTTTCTGGAGAAAAATATTCACTACGTTTAAAAATTCGGTAAACAGTACTCCTAGATTATTACCTAATTTTCAAAAAAAGATAAAGTATTTTTATATTTGGTTATTGGGTTTACTTGATTTACATACTTTCAAAACTTTTTATCATACTCTTTTTCATCCCAGCATACTTTACTCTTAATCACACTTTTTGCTGAAAAAAATTCCTGTCTATACTGAATTTTTCAAATAAATATTAAAGTTTACAAAAGAATATATTTAATCTTAGTCAATTAAGGTAAATGTTTAAAAAAAAAATAAATTGAATTTTAGATCAATTCACTCTCTCATTTTTTCAGACCACCAAGGTTAGGTTCACAAAATTATTAGACTCTTGTTATTATCTTGTTGTCAACAAATTACTACCACATATTATAAATTTTAAGATATTTAAATAGCGAGTTTTAAGATGAATTTTAATCTCGTCCTTTTCTTTAAAAAGGAAGGAAAACTTATTATCCTGTTCAAAAAATTCTTATTTCGAATGATTTTTGGTGGATTGTTTGCACTAGCTACCGGGAGATGATTCGAACTAGGGAAGACTTTTTGAATAAATAGCATTAGTATATTAATCAGATTTTAGTGTATTATTAAGGTGTTTGGTATGCTATTAATGCAAGTATGGTGGGATGAATAATGAGCATGCTGAAAAGTTTTGCTAGTATGTTAAAAAGTTTTATCGGTATGCTAAAACAACAATCAGTTTATTTATTTATTTAAAAATTCTGAGGAAATCCTCAGGCTACTCAGAATGAATCTAAGTCCTTCTTTTTAGCCTAGTGATTAAATAAAAATAAGAAAAAACTAAAGATTGCATAAGAGCAAAAAGAATAATAATTAAACTAGTTATCAAGATAAAATTAATGAACTTGAGAGGAAAAGTAAAAAGTTGTTTAGTAGAAAGTTTTTGCAGAAATGTATCTAATAGTTGTTTAAATCCAGTTGATAAAGTGCAAGGCAGCATGAATACTTATACTAATTTTCAATATATCCGTGTTCGATATTACCGCACTTTACTGTATTTGTTCGCCTAATCCTAAAATTATTCACCTATTTTTAATTATTGTAATATTAAAAAATAAGATAGAAAAAAGAAAATCATTGCATAAAAATTTAAAGTTGGGCGGAGAAAGTAAAATCTGCGTAGTTGTAGCAAAGATGAATCTATGCTCTTCAAGGTCAAATACTTGAAGGATGAAAAACTAATTTTAATTATCTTTAATTTTAATTTTTTATGTCAAAGCGAATTTTTATTTATTTATTTTTTTTATTCATTTTTATTTTTTATTTTTTCTTATTTATTTTTATTCTGTAGGAGCATTAGCTTGGAAGAGATAAACAAAAAAATAAATAAATTATTTAAAAGTTTAAAAAAGAATTTTCAATATTTTTTTCAAATTTCCGAAAAAAAAATTAAATTCAGTCTATTTCACTAAAGAGTTTAATTTCAAATATGAAAATTCTTGCAATATTTACTTAAAATTATTGTTTATTTGAAACTGAAAAAAAAATTTGAAACATCGCACTTTTTCAATGATATTAAAAAGATTTTAAAAAAAAAGAGTGAAAAATAATCAAGCCTAAAAGTTGTAGATCATCATAAATTAAAAAAAAATTTAATCTATTTGAAAAATTAAAGTTTCAAGGCATACTGTCTTAGACCAATTTTTTCTCAACTTCAAATATACAAATCGAAATTTTTAAGTCAAGTTTAATCGCTTGACTTAGACTTTATGACATTTGAACAACTCTGGCTATAATCAGAATAAGAAAATTTTTTTGAAAAACTGCATCTTAATAGGAGTTGAAAGAAAGAAATTTTGTTTTTATTTATTACTAATAAATATAATAAAAGGGGACCGTGAAGTTAAAATTTTTAGCTTACCAAATCTTAATTTTATTAAAAAGAACCTTAAATTATTTTTTAATTCTGGTAAATGCTCCAGTTCAATTACTCTCAAATTCAGTCGAAATTGAGAATTTTTAAACAAACCTTTTTTCATTAATTAAAATTGAGTAAGTTAAGCTTTTAAAAATCTGACTATAAAAAAACATGAAACAAAATACCTTTCACTAATTTCAACAAGAAAAAATTTAATTAAACACAGGAAATATTAATGATCAAATGTTATATGAGTATTTAGAGATTCATTTATTTTTTTGTCTCTATTATCTATTAGAATTTTATTTTGCAATTTGTAAATTTTTTTTTTAAGCGAAATAATTCTGTCATCGCTACTTAAATTATTTGAATTAAGTGGTTATGAAAGCTTCATTTTTCAATTTTAAATTAACATTCTAATTAATTTTATTAAAAATAATCATTAATAATTTTCGTTTTATTTTTACTTTAAACTGGACTCTAAAATGAAACATTGTTTGTTCCACCTTTTAAAACTAACAGAAAAATCTTTAGAACAAAATCCATATTTGGAATAAGAATTTGAATTTTTTATTGGAACTTCAAATATGAAAATTCACAATTCCCCTTCAATCTCTGTGCTGCAGGCTAAGAGACATCTACACAAAGAAAAAAAATTCTTAATCTATGATCATTTTATTTCTTAGAAATTCCATAAAAGCCATTATTTTTTTCAAATTAGTAGTATGAGTAGTTTTGACTGTAGCTGGTTAGCTAGCGAGTGTGCTGATAAGGCACACTAAGACAGCTGATGTGATTGATTTCTGCTCTTCCAGCAATCAATGCCGGCCTTAAAGCTGTTAACATTGGGGGCTTCAACTAATTGATTTGGCAGTGAGTTCCATATGTTAGCGGTTCTGTTGAAAAAAAGTTATCTCTATGTTGGAGCCTCGAAATTTCTTTGTGATATTTGAAGCAGTGACCTCTTCCTTGGATTTTGGTGACATTAAAATTGTTGCTTTTTTCAAACCATTTCTATTCCATGCATGAACTTGTATAATTGAAATAGATCACCTTTTTTTCTTCTTTCCACCAGATTTGGAATGTTCAAAGCCTTCAATCTGCTTTCATACGGTTTGTTTCTAATTGAAGAAACAAATTTCGTAGCTCTGCGTTGAATCCTCTCAAGATACCCACAATCCGACTTGATAAATGGAGACCATACAGGCACAGCAAATTCCAAAAGAGGACGAAAAAAAGTTAAATACAATGATCTAAATAACTTACAATCAAAACGAGCGAATGATTTCCTGATGCGACCCAACATTTGATTTGCTTTGTTTGTAGCCTCTATCACTTGATTTTTCCATTTGAGATTTGTATTAAAGATAACTCCAAGATCTCTTTCGGTTTCAGACGTTGATAACTGTTTACCATTAATAAAATAAGTGAATTCTTTGTTTTTATGACCGTAATGCATAACTACAAATTTTGATGTGTTGAAGAGAAGAAGCCAATCTTGAGTCCACTTGAAAATTAAATCTAAATCTGATTGAAGTCTCACGGCGCTTATTTCTGATACCGTTTGCGAGATATAATTAAATTAATTTAAAATTTTATTTTAGCACCAATTCCCACCGAACTCTTAATTGTAAAAAGTTATAAATTAAAAATTAAAAAAATTAATTAAACGTTTTCTAAAGGTTATTTTTGGAACTTTGATTTCATATTTGGGAAATCTAAATGAAAATTTTGGTTTAAAAGTAATTGGTTCAATAAAAGCTGGGTAAAATAAAAAAATCACTCAAATAATTCAATTTAATCTCTCAATTTTAGACTTCCCACACCGAGTGTACCTCGTTTAGATTTATTTAAAGACATAATAGTTGAATGCTTCTTGATAGCAATTATTTCTTTTGTCAGCAATTTTTCTTTGTGTGATCTTTTTTCTAAAATGCATCGGTATAAAATAGACACCAATCAAGAATTATTGGCTTATGGAACAAGCAATCTTTTTGGTTCTTTTTTTTCATGTTTTGTAAGTTCTGGTGCTCTAGCTCGATCTTTGGTTCTAAATAAAATCGGTGGAAAAACTCAGTTAGCTTCCTTGTTCTCTTGTGCCATCATTGGTATGGTGTTAATTTTTATTGCTCCCTTACTAAGAGACCTGCCTCGGGCTTGTCTTGCTTCAATTGTTCTAGTCGCCTTGCAAGGTTTGTTAAGAAAGATTGGAGACTTGAAATTGTACTGGAAAGTCAGCAAAAATGAGTTTGTATGAATAGATAAAATTTTTGTTTTTTAATTTTCTAATTTTTTTATTTAGTATCAATTTTTAATCACATTCATAGCTACAGTTGTCTTAAATGTTGATTATGGTCTTGCAATTGGTATTGTCTATTACATAATAATGCATATTATTAGATCAATAGAACCTTATTCGACAAGGCTGGGAAATATACCAGGAACAGAGCTGTACAAAGATACAAAAATATACAAACAGGTTAGTTTAATTTTTTTGCAATTTTTTTCTCAAAAAGTTCATTAATGGGAGGTTCAAATTTAGCTGGAATATGAAATCATATAATTTGCTTGCAGTTTATGAAATCATAAAAAATGTCTGCATATCTTTTTTTAAATTTGTATAAAAAAAAGTTAAAAAAGGATAGAAAAATTTATTAAACAATTAAATATTTATTTTCAGTTAAGTAAAAAATTCAGTTTGTTTTATTCATAAAAATGGTTTAGATTTTTTTAAATACAAAATTCGATTTATTAAAACTAGTATTTTGTCGAGTCAGTTAGTATATTCAAAGCACCATTCAATCAAATGAACACTGAAAGCTAGATCATATTCAGTGCAAT
Source organism: Brachionus manjavacas (assembly GCA_019054805.1). Taxonomy (NCBI): domain Eukaryota; kingdom Metazoa; phylum Rotifera; class Eurotatoria; order Ploima; family Brachionidae; genus Brachionus; species Brachionus manjavacas. Next base: position 1,469,859 of record JAHQIY010000004.1, read on the forward strand.
TTATTAGAGTCAAATCTTCTACTTTTGACAACTGTTCAATGAAAGAAGCATTTCTCTATCAAATATTTTATAGTCTTTTCTTAAGTAACATACATTATTGGTAATTGAAAATTTGTTTAAGAATTGACTCCAATTTTAGTATTTTGTTTAAAAAAATTGTTTTAGTAAATTTACTGAGTGCAAATTCCTTCAAACTCTTTCCATTAATGGAGTTATAATTTAAATGATATCTAGATTGATTGACAGAACTGTTCATATCGAGATATTTGTGCATTTTTGGTTGTTTTAATTTATTAAAGATAATATAGATAATAGCGAAATGCGGAATTTTTTTGGCGGAATTCCGCAACTTTTTTTTCATAGTAAAAAAAAATTTCCGCAAAATCAGATACCTAAAAAGCGGAATTTCCGCTTTTAAGTCATTTTTAGTTTTTTTGCCGAAAATTATTGCGGAAATTTCAAAAATTATGGAAAAAAATTTATTAAAAAAACCATAAGTTTAAAAACATGTTCAAATTTACTAATTGATCAAACAATCAAATCCATACTTTTTGCAAGACCAATTTTTACTTTTATCACTTTGATGATATCTACTCACCTTGGCACATTTTAAATGGTACCAATACTGACATGAGTCATATTCAATGCACTTTTCTAAACAAAGGTTTTTGCAAATTGGACAAGTAGACTTTTTAGCTTTCGTGCATAAATAGTTTGAACCTTTTAAAAAAGGCTCGAATTCAATTTAACATCCTCATTACTACTAATATGGTTATCTATTCGAATTTTATCCGGTTCAATTGAATTTGCCACTAGGCCAAGTTTTTTGCGACCCGTTGAACCGGAATTTTTAACTTTAGTTAAGCTGGCTAAATTTGGAATTTTAAAGTTTTAATCAATAGTTTTTATGAATAATAGTTTTCCATAATTTTTAAAATTTCCGCAATTATTTTCCGCAAAAAAACTAGAAATGACTAAAAAGCGGAAATTCCGCGTTTTAGGCACAACCATTTCTTTTAACCCAAACAAAACATATTTAATTTTATTCAAAAATGCCAATAATACATGCAAAAATCTCGATGTTGTATTAGAAAGCTACAGTTTCAGGTCTCCGTAGTTTTGGTTTGCATCCAATACTATTTAAAGGGCATAGAATCTTTTCCTAATTCATCATCAAAAAAATCGGGTCTCCCCGGTAGTCTTATCAACTGATAACATAAGATGTTATCAAATATTGAGCAACCGATTTTGTTATCAAGGTGATAACAACTTTTGTTATCAATAGATTTTGTTATCAGTAATTTAATATTATTTAATATTAAAAAAATAGTGTTTTCAATTAACTTATTATGTTATCAAATTTCAGTTAATTGTTCGATCTTATCTTCAACTTTTTTTGGTTCCTCAATTTCTTCGAAAGACTCAGCGTCCTCATCCGAAATTTCCTCATTTTCATCGCGTAAAGCATTAGAATGAGTAGACCGCTCAACCACATTTTGCTCACTTAATTCATCTTCTTCTGGTCTTTGCACTCCTGATTCTAATTCTCCCATTTCTAACTATTGCTCTACTAGGTCATCTAGGTCATCCAGACGGTCTGAACCAGTTTCTGACCCAGACTGAGAATCTATATCGAAAATTTCTTCTTCTTGTTCAGACTTATCAAATTCCATAAGCCTAAATTTTTAATAATAATTAATAATAATTAAATAAACAAAAATACAAAAAATTTTACTTTTGACCAGGTTTATAGTTTTTACCTAACTCTTTTAGCATTAAATCGAAAACATTTTTCGATCAGTGGTGCAGTTATTGTTGTAGCGCCATACATATTCATCTATGTATGACTGTAACATAGGCCTTGTGCACTTATTCATGTCCTTAAATTTGGCTTTACAACTGCGCCAAAAACTCTCTATTTTGTTGGTCCAAGCTCCTGTAAATTAATAAAATTAACAAAAAATAATATTAAATGATAAAAATTTAATTAAAAAGTAACCTGTGTCTGGGTCAATGAAGTTAAGGCTATGGTTCACCGTAAAATGTTTGAAATCTTTAAGTTTATTGATCTTACTATACGAAGACCAACAATCAGAAGCCAGGCATACATTTACTATAAATAATATTTAGCAGAGTTGTAGCTTCGCGGTCTGGAACAATAATCATAAAACATTTACTGTCATGATCGTTTCTCTCAACAAGACCGAACACCCAAAATTGGGCCCTTTTAATCCATAGACGATTGGTATATATACATCGACCATACTGAGTATATATCAAAACATGTACTGTGTAAACTTGAGAAAAAAATTACGGGGCTTAATCATCCTTTAAAAATTAAAATTTAGAATTTTTACTTTAAATTTTATTTTTTTTTTTTTCAAATGTCCATCTTTTCGCTATAATTTTCAGCATTGAAGCAGCTTTTCAAGCAATTTTTCTTTTTCGTTCCATAGTGGCATTTTGAAGTTTATGATCAATTTTTAAGTCTTAAGTCAAGTCAAGTCAATGACTTAAAATTTTTTTTTTTTAGTTAAGTTTAGTCAAGTCAACTAATTTTCTGATTTTTAAACTAAAAAATAAATATAATTTTTATTTTAATCCAAAAAAAGTTTAGTTTTAAAATCAGAAAATTAGTTGACTCGACTAAACTTCACTAAAACAATGAAAAAAATTTTTCAAGACATTGGCTTTGACTTAAAACTGTGACTTAAAAACAAATCTGACTAATAGTTATCTAATTTACAATATACCCGAATCTCTCAACCAGGACTGTACCCCCCATCCTGTTTAATTTTTAATTAAAAATATCCAAAAGAACAAGGCTAAAATAATTTAATTACCAAAAAAGTTTTAAAAAAACAAAAAGGAAATTGGTTTCTTTTTAGTTAAATCTCGCCGTCTATCAATAAATAATACACAAATAATTTTTTTTTAATAAAAGGCAATAGAAATTGACAATATTAAAATTGTGCGAATTCAATCTGAACTACATGCATCAAATGCAGACAGATTTCTTAACTTGGTTTATCAATTGACCGAAACCAAACCCCAGGAATGTATCGAAATTTATAACAAAAATATGGAACTAAAAAAAAAGCAAATGAAACAAGGCAAAACATTAATGGACAAATTAAGATTTAATAAGAAATCAAATAAAAGTGATGCGAATAAGAGAAATACCGATATTGCTATCAAAATGAACGAGATGGATTCAAATGAAAACCAAGAACCATTTATTTCAATGGCAAGTTTTAAATATTTAATAATCGATTGTTCGCCCTTTATTTTTGTTGATTCAGTTGGTGTTAAGGCAATTAAAAAAGTAATCAAAATAATAAATAATAAAAAAGGAGTATTATTTTGTTTAAATTAAGCTAATTTCTGAGTACAAAGAAATAGGAGTTACTGTTTTACTCGCTGAATGCAATGGTAATTTTTAACTAATCAAACTTTTGCTAAAGTCAACCAAAAAAAAGTCATTTTAAAGTCTATTAAAATTCAGATACAAAAAACTATCAGTCCTATTAAATAGACAATGTTAAAGGGGCATGATGATCATAAGGTATTCTATAATTTCGACAAGATATTTTCGTACAATATTAATTCGACACAATAATTTAGACAGGTGTGAACTAATTTTAGACAGGTATTTTTTTGGCAAGAATAATTTAGACAGGTAAAAAATTAATTCGACATTTATTGATAATTAGACAAAAAAAGTAAAGAAGTTTTTAACACTAAAAAAAAATTTTTTTTACTTAAATTCAATTAAAAAAGAAAGATATTTCAAAAAACTAGTAACATCTTCAGTTTTATATGTAATCATCGATTGATTTATCTTATAAATAGAACTAAAATTGATAAAAGATAAGTTAATTGATATCAGTCAAAAAATAAAAACTGATTCCTCCTTTGAACTTAAAAAGAGACATTTAAAGAAAGAATTTAGAAGAACTCAACGACAACAAATCTATCTAAATGAATTAAAAGAGCAGGCAAAAATAGAAAATCTTTTCTCTTTAAAAGATAGAAGTAGATTTTGGAAAAGGCTTGCACAATCTAAAAATAAAAGAAATGTTAGAAAAAAAATAACCCTCCCACCGGATAAACTCTTTTCCCACTTCTTAAATTTTTTTAAAGAGAATGAATCTACTCTCTCAAGTGATCAGCTAAATATTAAAAAACATGTGAATGAAACATTTGTGAACTACACTCGTCCTGATACCCTGCCTTTTTTTGAGCTGTCTCAACTAAAGAAAATAATATCAGACCTTGATAACTCAAAAGTAACTGGCTTTGAAAAAATCTCCTATAACCTTTTAAAAAATGTTAATTTTGTTGGTTTTCATGAAATTCTATTAGAATTCTTCAACCAACTTCTACTATTCAACAAAATCCCAAAAGATTTTAATACTTCAAAAATTAATCCTATTCTAAAAGACAACTTGAAAAACAGCTTTGATCTAAATAAGACCAATTTCTATTTCAAACTGCTTTGCTCAAATCTTAGAAAAACTAATTCTAATTAACTCTCCTGAACTCTATAAAGTTAGTAATAACCAATTTGGTTTTAGGAAAAAAACTTCTTGTAACCATGCCATTTTTGTATTGAAAGAAACAACTCTTAACTACATCAATAAAGGTTCTGGATGTAGGATAGCATCGTTAGATGCAGAAAAGGCCTTTGATAAAATATGGCGTGATGGCTTATTCTATAAATTATTAAAGAGACTGCATACTTCCTACTGGGTACTGCTTAGGATTTATTATAACTCAGCACTAGCTGTTTTATATCTTCCAAATAATCTAACAACAAAACCCTTTAAAATTGAAACTGGGGTAAAACAAGGAGCAATTTTATCCTCTTTTCTTTTCAACATATATATTGATGATCTTATAATAGAATGCCTTAACAATGAACTTGGAGCTCTTTATAAAAATCTAAATGTTTCTATCATTGTCTACGCAGATGATATAATCTTAATAAGCCCAGTTGACTCCCATCTACAAATGCTTTTGGATATTTGTGGGTCTTATGGGAATAAATGGAGAATAAAATTTAACCCTAATAAAACAAAAGTTGTTAACTTTGGCATTCAATTATTTATGTCGGTATTTCACCTTAATGGTACCGAACTTAAAGAAGCAAATCAGTTAGAATACTTAAGATTCATTATAGATTCAAATCTTGACTTTAACACACAGGCAATTATAAATTTTAAAAAAGTTCAGAGCAGCTTTTTTGGAATTTCGTATCTTCTGCCTAAAAAAAGTCCTACCTCTTCACCTAAATTCAAATCATTTATATACAAAACATATTGCCTATCGAAATTCACATATGGTCTTGAGGCTCTCACTCTTAATTCGACCACTAAGGATTCAATAAATAAATTACAAAACAACTTAATTAGACAAATGTTTGGTTTAAAAGCCTACTGTCACATGTCACGAGTCTTAAAAGTACTGAAAGTATTCAACTTTGATGAACTTTATCTATTCTCAAAACTAACTTTTATTGATACAATTAAATATAATTATCTATCATCGCAATTCTTTAAATCTATGCTTAGTGACCCCCCCCCCCTCTGATAAATCTTTTTCCTCCGATTTGGTACTTATTTCCAAGCACTTTAAAATTGAAACTTCAAAAATTACATTAAATATAAACCAACTTAAAGAAAATCTTAAGATTAATCTGGTTGGTATATCTGATTCAATTTGGTTATGTCTTTGCAATTTAAAATTAAAACATTGCAGAATTCTCCTAAATGAGCTAATTCAAAATAAAAGAAATTCATGAATTTTGGTCCCAATTATCTTGCTTTCTAACTTTCATGCCTTTTTCTATTTTTGAACTAATGTTCCTTTTTTATTTTTATAATTTTATTTTTAGGTAATAATTTTTCATTTTTTAAAAAAACACAACAACACAAAAAAAATTTATTTTTATTTTTTTACTTCTCCTTAAAGGAGGTTAATTCAATTCAATAATAAATTTTAACATTGATTGTGAGCCACAACTATTATCCTTTTCTCATATCTTTTAAACAACTCTTTATTAGTAAAATTAAATTCTCAAAAAATAGAATCTGAAACTATGTTTTCTTTAATTTACTTGTAATAATTATCTTATTTTTTTTTAATTTTTAATTTTATTTCTTTTATTTTAATAAACATAACCCTGAAGGGGCGAAAGCCCAAAGGTTTAAACAAAAAAAAAAATATCTTCTCTTCTACAATTACATAACATTTTTTACGCTTATTGGCTAGACCAGTGGATAACAGTGGCTTTCCTTCATGATTTTTTGTCTTTGAATTACAAAATGTATCCAATGTTGAAATTAGATTGAATAAGTGCGATGTTTCAAATTATAATTTTAAGTCTCAAGTAAAAAAATATTTTAAGTTAATATTGCAAGTATGAAAAACTTTGTTATGTTTTTTATAAATTCTGACTTTGAGTTTGTGATATGATGATTTATAAGATAATCTGTGTTTAAAAACTAGTACGCTCTGTTTTTTATTTTTTTTAAAAATTGAGTTTTTATTAAAATGCATCAAATGAACGTCAATTATCACTAAAGTCAAAATTTATAAAGAAAATTTGTCCGAATCTTGTCGGATGTTAATGTAACAATTCTTGTTATCAGCTTTTATCAAATTCACCTAATCTAAAAATTGTAAAATTATTTTGAAATTTTTTCATCTATCTAGAAAAAAGCTAAATTAATAATAAAAAATAAGATCGAAAAAATATATACATAGAAGATTTAAATTTGAGCGGACTAGGAAATTTTGCGAAATAGATGAATCGTTTTTGTTCAAAATCAAACACTTGAAGGGTGAAATATTAATTTTAATTTTCTTTAATTTTTATTATTTATGCTGAAAGCCAAAGATTTAAGTAGAAAGTGCATCTGGGTATTTGGGATTCTTGAAAGGGTAATACCTAGTCAAACAGATTAGAGCAAATGTTATTTCTAGAGTTTTATGAAATAAAAAAACAAAAAAATTCAAAATTAAGTATATGAGTTCAGTATGTTGCAACTGCTAATGATGTGCACATACTCTAAAAAATCCACGAAGCTAGAATGTTGAAATTTAATTTCTGATAAATTTGCAGTTTTAACAGAATTTGGTAAATAAATTAAATAAAATTATAAAAAAATTTTCAATATTTTTTTCAAACTTTCAAATAAAAATTAAACTCTTTCCATTTCACTATCAAGTTTAATTTCAAATATGAAAATGCTTGCAATATTAACTTCAGAGTTGTTTAAAAGTCACAAGTCTCAAGTCAAGTCCAAGTCAAGACTTTTTTTTTTCAAATGTTCCACAAACCAAGACAAACCGGTCCATTACACGGACGGTTTTTTGCAACAAAATAAACAGTCTAGATTAAACGGGCGACCAAAAAACCGGCCAGAAAAGAAAAAAATTCTTGAATTGGCTTTTTTTTGAAAAATTTTTTTTTAAAGTCCTGACTTGGACCGGTTTGTCTTGGTTTGTCTTGATTAAATTAATTGAGTCATCAGTAAAATAAAAAAGAGTGAATTGATTATCATTCTAATAAAAAGAAAACAAAAATGTGTTAGAGAAGAAAAAAATTAAAAAATTAAAAAAAATGTGGTTTTACCAGATTATATGAGTGACAGTGATATAAGTTAAGGTGAAAATGATGTCGAAAAAAAAGTAATTCAATAAAAAGTAATTTAATTTAATATAAATTAATGCCGAATAGAAAAAAAATCTATTCGGCATTAATTTATATTAAAGAATAGTCTTGAAACAACAGAAATAGCGCTTTAATCAACAGATTTAACAGTTGGTACAAAAATTCTCAAAGTTAATGTTTATTTATCAGTCAATGAGCATTTAGACTATAGTGGAAAAAATGTCAGCCAAAATTGTTTAATTTTTTTTATCTTTTCTTTAAGGCACATGATTTCAAGAAAAAATTTAAAACAAGTCAAATGACTTATTTTTCGAAACTAAAAATTTTAAAAGACTTTTACATAGCATTGAATATAGTCTTTTTATTTTACATTTTTTCTTTTAGATTCATTTATTGATCGACTAAAACGAATGGAAACTGTCTTTTCAAATGGAAAAAGTGCTGGATTTTATAACGAAAAATTGATTTACCTATCCATAAATGATGCTGTATTGAGTGCACAGAATAAATTGTGATTTTTAGATAATGAGTTAAAAAAAACTTAAGATAGAAAGTTAAATAAGCTTTAAATTAAAACATTTGAATAAATTTTTTGATTTCCATAATAATTCAAATAATTTTTTTTTGATTTATTAAACATATTCTGTCTAAGATTCAAGACTTCACAAATATAGGCTATCGTTTTTACGAGATCTTTTAAAAAAAAACTAATAAAAAAAACCTCGATCAATATTTTTTTCAAGTAATTAAAAAAAAAGTGTTCAAAAAGAAAAATTTAAAATTTAACTCTTTAAATTTCGAACGACTTGTTTTGATCCGTTATTAGATAGCCTATAAATTAAAGTTTGAGATTCATTGCATGTTGGGCTGGTAGAACGGTTCCGGTTTTATTTAGTAAGATGGCCTAACTAAGTCACTTATTTTTAAATAATTTAAATTTAAGCAAACTAAGGTGAGAAAATTCGAAATATGATCACCCAATTTGCCCCAAGATTTTTTATCACCCATATAGACCGATAGGTTAACCGGGTGAGGAGCAATTGGGTTTATTGGGTTAACATAATTTCCCCAATCTTTAGTATTAACCCAGTTAGCCGGATTTTCACCCGATTGCCCCAAAAATAACTCGGTTGCCCCGAAATTTTAAGTTTTTTATAAAGATTGCTCTTTTTATATTCAAAAGGAATAAAAAAAATTATTTTCATCAATAATTTTTAATTATCGATTTGGATTTAACTATTTTACAATTAATTTTTACAAAAATTTAAAAATAAATTTTGAATAAACGAAACTGAAATTTAATTTTTGATAGATTATTTTAATTTAAAAATGAACTATGGTTCCCCTAACTGACTATACCCAGTTTTTCAACTATTAAATTTAAACTTAAAAATCCAAATGAATTATGTAAGTTTTTTTTTAAATATATTTTTATGCTGAAGGAGCATTGACTCGGTACAGATAAACAAATAAATAAATAAAATATTTAAAAGTTGAAAAATGAATTTTAAAATTAATATTTCTTTCAAAATTTCTTAATAAAAATTAAACTCATTCAAGATTTACTTAAGAGTTTAATTTCAACAATGAAGATTTGAAATTGAAAATGCGGGGAATAATTTTTCAAAAAATAAAACTTACTTAAATCCCAGATTTAACAAAATTAATACGATATTTTGGGGCAAACGGTTTAAAATCGGTCCAAATCGGTTAAATGGGTTATTTTTGGCCTTAATGGGGTGAATTCACCAGGAATTCACCTGGTTAAAGATCAGCACCTTGATTAATGACAGCTGTTAGCTTTTTATTTTATTTAGATGCTTTTATTTTAATTTAACTCAAGATAATAAATTAAAGCATCTAAATAAAATAAAAGATCTTTAGTAAGCAGTCTAATCAGCCTTGCTTGGATCAAACTTTTTGATGGTAAAAATCGGCCAAAATCAAATTTCAAATTTGATTAATTGCACCTGGATTTTTTTTAAACTCATTTTTAACCTCAAAAAGATAAGGACAAATCAAATAAAAAAAAGCTTATTTTTCTACATACTCTCTATTATATAATTATTTAAAAAAATTGAAGACGTCTAATGTTAATAAGGAAAAAAAAATACTTATCAAAAATTGTCACCCGGTTTACACATAAAATAATATCCCCATCTTACAGTATTTTTCAAATACAGTAGAATCCCTCAAAAGTGAACACTCGCCGTCGCAAGGGATTTTTGTTCATTCATAGGGCTGTTTACATTTGAGGATGCTCTCTCAAAAGTGAACTGTTCACTTTTGTGAGATTAATAAATGTTAAGTTAATTTTTGTGTAAAACAAAAATAAAAATAAAAATAAGACCATGTATTCCGCACAAACAAAAAAAGAAGTCAAAATTAGTGAAATTCATCGTATGATTGGAGAAATAAGATCTTATTTAACTAATAATCACCCTAGTTTATGTAAAGAATTTATGACTTTCGAGAGCAATTTAGTTGATGTGGCCAATGTTAAACAATCGAAAATCGAAGATTATTTTAAAAATTAAATAAAATATGTATTATAAATTTAAAAGTCATGTATATTATGAAGATATTAAAAAAAATTTTTGAATTTAACTGTAAATAAATTTTTTTTCGAGTTTTTGTTCACTTTTTCTAAATTTTTCATGTTTACATACCGAACGTTCACATTTGAGGGTGTTCACATTTGAGGGATTTTATGCCATGTAAAAAGATTCATTTTGGTCGGTCGCAAGAAATTTGTGTTCACTTATAGGGCTGTTCACATTTGAGGATGTTCATTTTGAGAGCTTCTACTGTAGTGAAAAATTTTTTGGTCCTGAGCCGGCTTTAAAATTGATACCGGTCTACCAGCCCTACTTGAATGTATAATACAGGTATTTTTCTAGAGGTCTTAAAAACAAAATAAGAAATAATTCTAAAAAAATTCCTTATTATTAATAGTGTTAGGATACGGTCAAGACAAACCGGTCCAATACACGGACGATTTTTTGAGGTCATTTGGCCGGTCAGCTAGGCGGTCAAATTTTTGGACCGCCGAAATAAACGGTCTAAAAGAAACGGGCGGTCAAAAATACGGCCAAATTTTTGGAGGTTAGCCACTTAAATTGAAATTTTTTCGAAATAATTTTTTTAATTTTTAGGAAATTAAATAATTAAAATGATAAAAAAAAAAATTTTATCAAAATTTTATTATTTTAATTTTATTTAAAAAAAAAAATCAATTTAAAAAAAATTAAATTTTTTTTAGTTTAAAAAGTTTTTATAAGATTTTTTTTTTATTTTTCAAAATTTAAAAAAAAATTTTGTGAGCGCCCACCAAAAAGTTGGCCGGTTTTTTGGCCGCCCGTTTATTTAGACCGTTTATTTTGGCGGTCCAAAAAATAGAGCGCCTAGCTAAACGGCCAAATGACCGACCGCTTAAAGGTTGTCCGACTAATGCGGACACGGTCACGGTTTCTGAAAATTTTGGCCGGTTAAGTGTCCGCATGTACGGATCCCAACGCTAATTATTAACTAGCGATTTTATTTGATTTGGTCTTTTAAAATTGAAATATTAGAGAGATGATCTTTTTTTAAAATTTGTCTTTTTGATCAAAATTATTTGTTAACATGAAATTTAATATGTATATTTATAAGGATGTAAATTTTTATGAAGTGGCTATTTCAAAATTTTAATGTAATTTCAGTTAATATACTAACGAATTACTCTAAAAAAATTTTATCAGAGCAAGCTTAAATATTCATATTCAACTTGAAATATAAAATCATTTGGCCCGGCCTGTTATGTGACCAAGTGGGTAATGTAACTTGATGACTCCATGATAGTTTGGTGACTCGAGATTTTTTTTTTCGGTCACATAAGTTTGGGTTACATATAAGATACCAAAAAATAACAATTTCATTAGTCAATAAAATATTTTAATGGGTCGCAAACATTTTAAAATATAAGAATTTCTTCAAATGTGATAAATGTGGCAAATTTTTTAAAAATTATAAGGGTGTTAATTTACATAAGTTCGAAATGCACTTTTCTGAAAAAAATTGGGAATTTTCCTTTTTTTTTTATTTTATCAAACATAATTGATTTAATAAATATTAATTCTATATTTTTTTTTGATTTTAAATTAATAAAAGATGGTCGCAAAAATTTTTTTTTGGGTCACAGAGATTTTTCAATCGAAACATTTGGATTTTCAGAATTTGGATTCAGCTCTTCCACTCATATTATTGTAATTATATTTTAAATAGTATAAATTTTTTTTATCATTTAAGGCCTATTGTGACGACTTTTATTTCGTTTAATTTTTATTTTATCCTTGTCAATTAAAAAAAATATTTATTATTTTTAATTTAACAAATGATTTCATTTTTAAAATAAGTTCCTTCAAAAAAAAATTTCTCATAAATACACATTTAATTTAAACGAGCGATAAGCCTTGTTTTTTTAGACTAAAACTACTTTGTGTCTTCAATCTAATCCACGGAAGCAAGGAAGGTACCATGGTAAAAAAACTAGGTAAATTGTTTAGGCAATTTCCTTCATTGTCACTTTGTCCGAAGCTTGTCAATCCATATAGAACCCATCGGTTATTTTCCAGTCTGATAAGCGGTCCGCCTGAATCACCAAAACAAGCATTTGATTTATCAGAAGTCAAATCTTTCATACAATAGAATTTTAAATCAAGACCACCACATTCTCTGCGTAAACCCATGAAATTAATAGAAGTCATTGCAGTCATCCTTAATCTAGTTGAAAGCTTTCCTTTTTCAGTTAAACCCCAGCCGACTACAGTCATTTTTCTTCCAAAAACCACCCCTGGATTTGAAGTTGAGGGTAGACTAATGGTTTTAACTCTAGAATTAAAGGTAATCCTTTTAGCAGTTTTCAAGATAGCGATATCGTAAGGATCACTAATTGACCTGTAATTGATATTGTAGGATATTCTTTGGACTAAGTAAATCTGTGTTTCAGAATTGGCATCCGAAGGATTTAGGCTTTGGGTGCCGGCAATTATAACCAAACTTTTGCCTGTTCGTCGTCGAAAAGACTGAGGATCATAGTTATTGCCAATATCTTTGACGCAATGGGCTGCTGTTAAAATAAAATCTCGACTTATAATATTTGCACCACATCTATGTCTATAACTAGTTTGATTTATTAGACCCAACGACACAATGAATGGAAATGCACCAGATGGTGCAGGCTCTCCGTTGATTATAAAAAAGGCAGGATCTGACAGAAAATTTTTCAAATTTTGACATTTAATTGATTGATTTGCTAAAAAAATCGTAAAAAAAAAACAAATTTTTTTTCTCATTTCAATAACTATTGTCGAAAAATTAAAAATTAAATTTATTTAAAGCTTATATTTAAGGAACCAAAGTGGGCTAACCTTGTTATTAAAGCAATTTAGTATTTAATTATTCACTTCGTTCTGTTTATTTTTTAAAGTTCGTTCAAAATAATCTGACCAGAAAAAATAAATTAAAATCTTTTAAAAATTTTAATCATCAAGAGAAAATAATGAGACTTCCATATAAAATATTCAAATTAAAATTCTAGAGTCATCCAACACATAGTTCCATTTGATTTCGATTCATTTTATTTTTTTAAAAGATCTTTCTAATTTCTTGTTTTGTTACTTTCATTCGTTTTAACTTTTTTTTTTAATCACTATTTTTATTTTCAAAAAAAATAGCTAAATCTCTAATGAATTTAAAAAGAAGCAGTTTAATTTTTGAAAAAAATTGGTTAAAGGATATGGCGCAATTTAAAAAAAAAATCAGAATTTTGAATGGCAAAAAATACATTCTACACTATAAACAATCCAAGTTGCACTATAATATTTACATGCACTAAATTAATCAAGGGTGCACTATAAATAACATTCTTACACAATAAATATCCTTAATAAGCACTAATATAATTTTTATTTTGCACTAAAATAATCTTTGATAATTTTTATAATAATAATAATAATTGTCCCTATTCTACCCTAGTGGATAATGGGGAGTCCGAAAAATTCTTGTTCTCAGATTTATTGAACTATTGGCTCACTCAATATTTTTTTAAAAAATAGAATTAGGGTGAACCAAAATAGAATTAGACGAACAATTTTTAAATTATTTAAACAAATTGAATAAAACCATTTAATAAAGACTAAATGATATTATGTCAATTAATATATATATATGTCAATTAAAAAACAAATATTTGTTAATTAAAACTAGATAATTCGTCAGTTATACTAGTGTCAGTTATACTTTAATAAAATGTATAATTCTCGAATCTGATATAAAAATTAGTTAATAATTATTTTATTTTTAATTTGAAGGAGCTTTAAAAATAGCTTAGCATTTGCTCTGATCTATTTGACTTGGTATTATTCTTTCAACAATTTCAAATACCCAAATGCGCAATCTACTTAAATCTTTGCCTTTAGCATAAAACAATAAAAATTAAAGAAATTTAATTTTTCACCCTTTAAGTGTTTGACTTTGGGGAACATAGATTCATGGATGAGGTATAATAAAACATAAAAAAAGAATTCACAACATAAAAAAAGAATTCACAACATAAAAATAATTTCTATTTATCAAACTGACAAAAAAACATAAGTCAATTGTTATTAAACTAAGAATAAAACATAAATTATTTTTGATTTAATTAATTAGTCCTTTTCATACCATGGTCCTATTATTCTTTTTTGAGAACTAATTTTATTTTTGAATTTTTTTAATATAATACCAGGAAAACCGATTGAGTCTAAATCTTTATTCTTGGTTGACTTAAGATGAATAATATTATTCACTATTTCATCTTCACATGATTTCGGAATTTTTTTCGAATTTTTATTTATCTTTAAAAAAACAAACAAATTTAATTGCTAATTATTTTTTACCTGTACAAAAATTACATTAGCTTTAAAATGATACCAGCACATGATAATTTTCGAATTAATTAACACATTTTTAATACTATTTGAACTTGCACGATCAGCATCAATGCATATATATTCGATTAGATCAATAATATTAATATTTACTTGTTTACCTATTTCAATTAGTGAGTTCCATCAAAAAGTAAATTTAGGGTACTGTTTAAAAAAATGTTCTAAATCAACCTAGAAGTAAAAAATTTTTAATAAAAGTACAATTTAAATAAAAATTAATGAAAATGCTATCTTTTTCTTATTAAATGTTTTTCATTCACAATTTACCTAAAATTTTAAAAATTAATTGCTAATAAATAATTCATGAAATTCCGATACAAATAATTTTTTCAATATTATTCTAAAATTATATTTACCTTCAGTCTCAACAAGTCTTAATGGCAAACTACAGAGTACAATTAAGTATTTGAAAATGAAGAAATTTATATTCTGTTGTGAGAGCTCTATTTTTTCATCACTGCTTTCAAATGCCATAACCGATAGTTTTCTTTCAGATTTTTAATTCATTGTAGATATTTGTATTGCATTTTTTTAAATGTCTTATAAAATTCGAGATGTTACAAGTCAAGTCGTTGACGATTTCATTGCATGATGTACATTTTGCATAAGTGCATAATTTTTTTTTCGAATTTGCTTTAATTGTTAAAAAAGTAAAATCAGCTATAAAATAAATTTTTTTATTTTATTTAATAATTATAAAATAAAATAATTTTTTTAATTACATTTGAATCATTTTTAATGAAAGATTAAAGGAAAACCTATTACAAAAACCAGACTGGCATAAAAGTCAGAAAAATGGTCTAATAAGTCAAAGTATGACTTGGTTATAAAATATATATTTTTTTCTGTTATAACTTGTAATATAGTACTAGTTTCATAAATTAAAAAAAAAAGTCAGGAATTTGACTTGATTCAGTTAATTTAAAGTCATAATTTTTTTTTATTAGTGTTTTTTTTTAAACAGGCATAATATTGTTTAAAATTTTGATCTTATATATTTTTTAATTTTTTTTTCTGTTTAATTCATTTCTAAAATCAAAGGCAAAATTTTTTTTGTTTTTATAAAAAAATACACTTAAAAAGAATATGACAATTATGTGAATTACTAAAAAAATCATGTTTCAATATTTCCATTGATAAAGAAATTTAAACAAATAATTTTATTTTTTTCTGAAAATAAATTCAAGACTTATAATTTTTTTATATATTTTAATTATATTTTAAAAATTAATTAAATTTTTGATTTGATTATTTTCTAATTTTTGAAACAAGTCAAAGTACTGACATACACATGATTTATTTCAATAAAGTGTCACTATTAAAAACTTTTTTATAAAAACTTGTTCAATTAAAAAATTAATTAAAAAAAATAGTGACCTTTTAATATTAAATTTTACTTGCTTTTATTTAGTGTGTTTTTTAAAAATGACTATATTAATTTTTTTTTTTGGCTTGGTTAACGGCATCGAATTGGTTTCCTCAATCTGCTGCACAACTTGAGTAACTTCGCTTGTTTGAGATTTAGAAAAATGCAGGGAGCTAGAAGGTGCTGAGTTTTCCATCTAATAGTTAAATAAATAATATGAAAAAAATTAATGAATAATTAGATAGAAAATTATTTAAATATTGAAAATAAAAGATAAATAAATCATTATCTGTTCCCATTTCAAATCGAAAATTTGAAATGCAATTTAAATAAAGCTAGAAAATTATTCACATGTTTTTCTTAAAAACGCTAATGAAACGCTACTTATATAAATATTAAAATTAAATACAGAAGCATCAATTCTAGTGAAACTATAACATAAACCACCAAAAATATTGTCCTTATTAGTATTTTTATCAAAAAATATTTTATTAATAATTTCAAATTTTTAGTTTAAAATAACATAAATTTAATAGAAAATTATTGTGACAATCAGTAATTTATTTTAACGCATTTTTAAACAGTAGTAAATTTGACCTAAAAAGCAAAGGGTTCTTCGGATCCCTTTTGTCTATAGCATCTAAAAAAATGGGCCTTTGGACGCTAAAGCACTAAAAGATTGAAATGAGGAAAATATTATGATTTAAATTTAAAATGAAAAATTATGATAAAAATTTTATTAGAAAAAAGATTAAAAATTATTATGTAATCTAAATAAAATTTAAAAAATTAAAGAAGTAATTTAATTAAAAATATTCTGTCTGGCAAATTATAATTTTCTTTGCACTTTCAATTTCGAGCTTTTTATCATTTTCATCTCGTTATAGATAGCTTTGTTTTTTTCCTGAATTTTAAAGCTTACTTTTGTAGTCAATTTTTTTCCAAACTGAAAACTTGGTTTTAGTTGACAACGAACCAAAGTCATCATTCAAACAAGGCTATAAACCGATCAATATCTAAATGAATCGATGTTATGCATTGTTTGATAAAATGGTGGCTTTTGGTACTACCATTCCAAACTCATTGCCGCTGGAAGACGGATTGCTGAGCCGCTGCTGGAATGGATTCTTAAAAGCCGAGTTTTTCTCAATTTAGAAAAATCGAGAAACTACGAAGTAAGCTTGTTCAATCAGTAAAAAATATTGCTGATCTATCCCGAGAATCTCCTTCCAATTCGACATTTTAATTCTCAATCGAAATGTGTTGTTCGATTGATATTAAAATGACTCCGTAGATGCTTTTTTTTAAAAAAAGTCTTTCTTTTTATACCATAAAGCATTTCAAATGATTGTGAAATTGCTCTTATTTGGAATCTTTTCATTGGAAAGTTAGCGATAATTATTTAGCATTTCCAAGATTTTTATGTCTAAAAATAAATTTATAATTAACCTGTAACTTGAGGAGACAAAACGCAAAAACATTTTAGAATAGTTTTAAATTTTCATATCATTATTATTTTTAAAATTTTTTGCGAAATTGTGAATTTTAAAAATTCATTTTTAATATTTTTTATTAGCTATTTTTATTATTTATTTTTTTATTATTTATGTAATATCCTCAAATCACCAGATTTTAACAGATTGGGAAAATAAAGTTTTATAGATCAAAGATTTATATCACCTAGATTAATTATATTAGGATATAACAATTTATGGGTCTGACCGGTTATGTGACCAGCTGGTCATCTAAAATTTTACCAAGCCATGACCAACCTATTAAGTTACTAACAATGGTTACTTATTATGCAACCCTTATTCCTTAAATTGGTTTGTATTTGTCTCGTCTTGTTCTATTTCAAGTTCAATTAAGTCTATTTTCATTTTCTCTAATTACTTAAGTTTTTCTGCAATTGAGCATTTTTTGGTCAAATGTCCTTTTAGGTGACAGCTTTCACATGTTGAATCTTTAACTGGGCATTTGGCTATGTTGTGCCTTTCATCGCCACAAAACTAGCATTTTTGTTTCCAGCCGACTATTGAGACCACACATTTTAGGCCACACATGATTGTTGGGCCAGACAGGCTCCGAATTAAATTATATACTTCCTTAGGGTACGAAATTTTTACCCTTCTTACTCCATTTTTCCTCTCAGGGTCTATCTTTGTATTTTTCTTCAGACATTTGTTCAATTTCGAGGCCATTAATTCGGACAGCGTTGTAGCGAACGAAGTTAAAATATTAGAAATCTCGATCAAAAATTTCTTCTGCGTCATATGTGGGTTCAAATTCGATTATCCATATCTTATTTGATGAGAAGTTGTAAATAGATGTGATTGCGTCATTCTCGACTGGAGTAAGGGTTACATCAAGTGCATCAAAAAGAGCTTTGTGAGTAACTGGTTTGTCCAACTTTTTAAGGGTGAGTTTGAGCGAATTTTTAAAAATCCAGCGACTTTTTGGGGTTGACATTGCCAACTCACAAATTAAACATTTTTAAGTCACGTGATGACGCTATAAATTAAGATCAAGATTGCTAAGCCCAAAGTCGATTTTGCTTTTACAGTGCTTTATTTAAATGCACAACAATATACATTGAAATGCTCTCTTAATTATAATTAAAAAACTCGTTAGTTAATGAATTGTATTGATAAATTGATTAATGATTTCTTAAATAAATAAAAATGATTACAATCTAATCGAACTTTTCGCTTTCAATCCGCATACGATTTTGGTATTTTTAACTCTTGCTTAGTCCTCTAAAGACAGGTATATCTCTCTTATGGAATGATATGTTAAAATAATTAAATTATTACTTATAATAATTAGTTGTTCTCTTAATAGTTTTAATTTTACTACTAATTTTAATGAATTGCATTCTTTAAAATAAATCAAGTATTTAAATGGATCGTAAATCTTGGATTTAAGTGAGACATTTGAGCAAATTGAAGCTTATACTCCTCCAAACTCTTCAATAAATAGAGAAGTTGAACCGGATGTTGCCTCAAGAAAACGAAAAGCTAAAAGCTGGGTATTCGATCAAGAGTTTGAAACAAAAGCAATGGCTATTGAGTGGATTAAGGAACAAAGAATATGGTCAGCCATAAAAGATTATAACACAGAATCAGGTCGTAAATGTAGAGGTCCACAATGTAAAGATGAAATTTGTCTGCAATACTACAACAACAACTTCAGAGTAGCTTTATTTTTAAATGGTAACGAGCACACACATCATACATTTTTGGTTTTGCTCCACAAATGCAAAATAATTCGTTCAATTGTACTTTTCATTTTTTTTTAAATCTTTTCATTTTTCCTTCTTTTCATTCAAAATACAATTTTTTTATTAATAAATTTTTAAGTCAAATAAGATAACGTTTCATTTTTTTAAGTGAAATTTTCAATTTTTTATGTAGATATTTTCATTATAAATGAGAGAAAGGTTTAAATATCTTAAGAAGTACATTAATTACACTATGCAATTAATTAGTTTAGGTGAGCAATTAAATACCTCCCTTAATAAGATTAGATTTGAAATAGAAAAATTCAAGAGCGAGGATTGGGATACATTTCTTAAGTCACTTGGGCCTAACACAATCTCTTCATGTTCTTTTTGGAAACAAGTCAATTCGTTTAAATAAAAATTTCTCCAGCAATGTCATCCCCAAACTTGTATAAGTAACGATATGTTCAAAAAACTCCCTGACTCATTTTTTCTGGGTCTAGCAAGTTTTTTCAACCTCTGTCTAGCTGCATCCTAAATTCCAGAAGCTTGAAAAATCTCTAAAATAACAATAATCCCCAAAAAGAAAGTCAGTTCTGACCCGTCTAAATACCGATCAATTAGTGTCACCAAGAAATTCCCTAAAGACAAGAGTCTTATCTGCAAAGAATAGTGTGGTTTAAGGGAGTATCGCCGTACCTCCGACAATTTGGTATTTTTAACTCAAAAGGTCTCTAAGACTTTAGTAAGAAAGAAAAAAGTATGTTCCCTCTTCTTCGACATCCCTCAGTCTTTTGACAAAGTATGACACATGGTTTAATCTACAAACTTAGCAAAATTGGGGCCCCTCTTTACATTCCGGTATGTGTTGTTAAAAATCGAATTTTTTTTGTGAAAATGAATGACTTTGTCTCGGATTCAGGTTCCATAGATACTGGAATTCCCTAGGGTGCAGTCATTAGTCCTCTACTCTTTAATTTTTTTTTATAATGATATCCCCAAACAGGACCAAATAAAACGGCAACATTGCTTTCATTATAAAAAACCATCTAAAAAATTTGCAGCTGAGGAGGCTAAAGATGTCTCCAGAAAATGTAGCTACATTTTTCACTCTAGGAATCTTCAAAAAAAAAAGCTTAGCCTAAATTTTTTTGGAAAGCAAATATCCTACACTTACTCCCCAGTCTTACTTGGAATATAATTTGACCAAAGTTTTTGTTTCAACTCCCAGGTTGAGTTCATTCGTTCTAGATGTCATGATCACGTGAACTTAATTAAAATTTTGTCACACAGATCGTGGAAGTTAAGTAAAAAAGCCTTAATTGGAATCTGTAATGCACTTATGGGTTCCATTATAGACAATAGTTTTTTCATCTTATCCCGTGTCTCCCAGGCAAACATTCAAAAACTGCAAGTAATTCAAAAAACATGTTTTAAGTGAATCTATTACTTACCATATGACACACCGTCTATTTAACCTTCTGGCCTTCTCGAGGAACAAAAGGTAGATAGAATTGAGTCAAGACTCAGAATTCTGCCAGAAAAGTACAAAAAAAAAGTTTGATATATAAAAACATGGCAATGGCGAAAGGAGTTTTATTGCTCATTTATTTTAAATATTATATATTTCAATGAACGCCTTGTAGGCGATGTAAAAATTCTTTAATTTTCTAAATTATTATTCAAGTTATTAGTTTGTAATGTTTCTATTTTCTTGTTTCTGTTTTCTTTTTTCTATTTTTGCGACCGAATCACTCAAGGACTCAAATCACGATCAAGTAGAGCAAGGAGAACAATAGGCAAACAATTTAAGCCAAAATCGATCCGAACCACTTCAACGATGGACGTCAATATTCGTAACTTCATTTTCGCATTTGCTGGACGTTCAGCAGCATTATGTAAGTATTTTTCCAAATTTAGTTTTATTAGTACGATTTAGTTAGGATCTCAAGTATTTGTTTATTTTTTTATCAGCTAAATTTGAGTTAAAGCATTACCTTAATGATTCAACAATTCCATCTTTCTCTAATTCCTTTCTCTCTCGATACATTTCTTTTACTTTACTATCACAGAGTTTGCTTAGTTCTTCGCTGTTTCTATTTTCACATGAAAAGATTCCTTCTAGCCCACTTAAGATTGACTTTTTACTAATTTTTTCTTCGTTTCTTATGGTCTCCTCGATTAATCCATTGATTAGTGTTCTTGTGTAAGCGTTTGAATTCAGCTTCTTTACAAAGTTCAATTTTCTTTTAAGTAACATCTTGTCAGTAGTTTCCATTTTTAGAGCCGCCATTAATCTCGATGTTCTCGATTTTTTACTAAGTTGAAGTATTTTTTTAATCAAGGTTCCCTCTGTAATTTTAAGTTTTCTTATATGACTTGAATTTATCTTTAAAGGTTCGCATCCATAGGAAAGTATTGGTCTACATAGTGTTTTAAAAAGCACAATTTTTATGCTTGTCTTCATTTGTACATTTGTGATGCAAAGGTTGTTTGTAGTGTTAAAGCTTCTAATGGTGCTTTTGATTCTTGAATCTACATGATCATTATTATTGTTTTTGGAGTTGACCATTAAACCAGGATATTTTATTTTATTAACTTTTTCTATTCTTTTTTGATTCATTTTAATATCAATAACTTCGTTCCTTTGTTTTTTGTTGCCAAAGATTATTAATTGTGTTTTATCCGGGTTAAATTTAATTTCATTTTTTTGCCGAACTCTTCGCATATTTTAAGTCCCTTCTGTAATTTTTCCTTATCTTGACTATGAATTAAAATATCATCTGCGTAAAGTATGATTCCAACCAGTTGATTGCCAATTTTTAGCCCTAAATTTTCGCTCTCAATTAGTTCTGCTAGATCTTCAATGTAAATAGAAAACAGTTTCGGTGATAATGGGCCTCCTTGCTTTACTCCAACTGAGGTTTTAAATATGCTGCTTATTTCATTTTGATTTGTAACATAAGCTAAGGAATTGTCATAGTAATTTTTTAGACTTCTCCAAATTAATGGGTTCAGTTTTCCGGTAATTTTGTTAAATAAAATCGTTCTATTTACCTTATCGAATGCTTTGCTTGCATATATCGTACATGCTTACATGAAAAATAATAAAGATTTATACGTGGCCGTTGTCAATTGTTTATTTGAAAGGAGATGGCAATTTTATCGATGCATAGAAAATAGAAATTAGATTAATTTTAAAATTTTTTTCTAGTATTTTTATCAAAAAATATTTTATTAATAATTTCAAATTTTTAGTTTAAAATAACATAAATTTAATAGAAAATTATTGTGACAATCAGTAATTTATTTTAACGCATTTTTAAACAGTAGTAAATTTGACCTAAAAAGCAAAGGGTTCTTCGGATCCTTTTTGTCTATAGCATCTAAAAAAAATGGGCCTTTGGACGCTAAAGCACTAAAAGATTGAAATGAGGAAAATATTATGATTTAAATTTAAAATGAAAAATTATGATAAAAATTTTATTAGAAAAAAGATTAAAAATTATTATGTAATCTAAATAAAATTTAAAAAATTAAAGAAGTAATTTAATTAAAAATATTCTGTCTGGCAAATTATAATTTTCTTTGCACTTTCAATTTCGAGCTTTTTATCATTTTCATCTCGTTATAGATAGCTTTGTTTTTTTCCTGAATTTTAAAGCTTACTTTTGTAGTCAATTTTTTTCCAAACTGAAAGCTTGGTTTTAGTTGACAACGAACCAAAGTCACCATTCAAACAAGGCTATAAACCGATCAATATCTAAATGAATCGATGTTATGCATTGTTTGATAAAATGGTGGCTTTTGGTACTACCATTCCAAACTCATTGCCGCTGGAAGACGGATTGCTGAGCCGCTGCTGGAATGGATTCTTAAAAGCCGAGTTTTTCTCAATTTAGAAAAATCGAGAAACTACGAAGTAAGCTTGTTCAATCAGTAAAAAATATTGCTGATCTATCCCGAGAATCTCCTTCAATTCGACATTTTAATTCTCAATCGAAATGTGTTGTTCGATTGATATTAAAATGACTCCGTAGATGCTTTTTTTTAAAAAAAGTCTTTCTTTTTATACCATAAAGCATTTCAAATGATTGTGAAATTGCTCTTATTTGGAATCTTTTCATTGGAAAGTAAGCGATAATTATTTAGCATTTCCAAGATTTTTATGTCTAAAAATAAATTTATAATTAACCTGTAACTAGAGGAGACAAAACGCAAAAACATTTTAGAATAGTTTTAAATTTTCATATCATTATTATTTTTAAAATTTTTTGCGAAATTGTGAATTTTAAAAATTCATTTTTAATATTTTTTATTAGCTATTTTTATTATTTATTTTTTTATTATTTATGTAATATCCTCAAATCACCAGATTTTAACAGATTGGGAAAATAAAGTTTTATAGATCAAAGATTTATATCACCTAGATTAATTATATTAGGATATAACAATTTATGGGTCTGACCGGTTATGTGACCAGCTGGTCATCTAAAATTTTACCAAGCCATGACCAACCTATTAAGTTACTAACAATGGTTACTTATTATGCAACCCTTATTCCTTAAATTGGTTTGTATTTGTCTCGTCTTGTTCTATTTCAAGTTCAATTAAGTCTATTTTCATTTTCTCTAATTACTTAAGTTTTTCTGCAATTGAGCATTTTTTGGTCAAATGTCCTTTTAGGTGACAGCTTTCACATGTTGAATCTTTAACTGGGCATTTGGCTATGTTGTGCCTTTCATCGCCACAAAACTAGCATTTTTGTTTCCAGCCGACTATTGAGACCACACATTTTAGGCCACACATGATTGTTGGGCCAGACAGGCTCCGAATTAAATTATATACTTCCTTAGGGTACGAAATTTTTACCCTTCTTACTCCATTTTTCCTCTCAGGTCTATCTTTGTATTTTTCTTCAGACATTTGTTCAATTTCGAGGCCATTAATTCGGACAGCGTTGTAGAAATTTTTAATCAGGTGGTTATCAAAGTCATTTGGAAGGAAGTGAAACCGAAAGGTACAAAAATTTCTAGGATCCGGAAATTTATTCGCATCTTCAAGCTTAAATTTGGTTCCATTGATGTTAATTTCTCGATCAAAAATTTCTTCTGCGTCATATGTGGGTTCAAATTCGATTATCCATATCTTATTTGATGAAAAGTTGTAAATAGATGTGATTGCGTCATTCTCGACTGGAGTAAGGGTTACATCAAGTGCACCAAAAAGAGCTTTGTGAGTAACTGGTTTGTCCAACTTTTTAAGGGTGAGTTTGAGCGAATTTTTAAAAATCCAGCGACTTTTTGGGGTTGACATTGCCAACTCACATTAAACATTTTTAAGTCACGTGATGACGCTATAAACTAAGATCAAGATTGCTAAGCCCAAAGTCGATTTTGCTTTTACAGTGCTTTATTTAAATGCACAACAATATACATTGAAATGCTCTCTTAATTTTAAATAAAAAACTCCATAGTTAATGAATTGTATTGATAAATTGATTAATGATTTCTTAAATAAATAAATATGATTACAATCTAATCGAACTTTTCGCTTTCAATCCGCATACGATTTTGGAATTTTAACTTTGAATTGCATTCTTTAAAATAAATCAAGTATTTAAATGGATCGTAAATCTTGGATTTAAGTGAGACATTTGAGCAAATTGAAGCTTATACTCCTCCAAACTCTTCAATAAATAGAGAAGTTGAACCGGATGTTGCCTCAAGAAAACGAAAAGCTAAAAGCTGGGTATTCGATCAAGAGTTTGAAACAAAAGCAATGGCTATTGAGTGGATTAAGGAACAAAGAATATGGTCAGCCATAAAAGATTATAACACAGAATCAGGTCGTAAATGTAGAGGTCCACAATGTAAAGATGAAATTTGTCTGCAATACTACAACAACAACTTCAGAGTAGCTTTATTTTTAAATGGTAACGAGCACACACATCATACATTTTTGGTTCTGCTCCACAAATGCAAAATAATTCGTTCAATTGTACTTTTCATTTTTTTAAATCTTTTCATTTTTCCTTCTTTTCATTCAAAATACAATTTTTTTATTAATAAATTTTTAAGTCAAATAAGATAACGTTTCATTTTTTTAAGTGAAATTTTCAATTTTTTATGTAGACATTTTCATTATAAATGAGAGAAAGGTTTAAATATCTTAAGAAGTACATTAATTACACTTCGCAATTAATTAGTTTAGGTGAGCAATTAAATACCTCCCTTAATAAGATTAGATTTGAAATAGAAAAATTCAAGAGCGAGAATTGGGATACATTTCTTAAGTCACTTGGGCCTAACACAATCTCTTCATGTTCTTTTTGGAAACAAGTCAATTCGTTTTAATAAAAATTTCTCCAGCAATGTCATCCCCAAACTTGTATAAGTAACGATATGTTCAAAAAACTCCCTGACTCGTTTTTTCTGGGTCTAGCAAGTTTTTTCAACCTCTGTCTAGCTGCATCCTAAATTCCAGAAGCTTGAAAAATCTCTAAAATAACAATAATCCCCAAAAAGAAAGTCAGTTCTGACCCGTCTAAATACCGATCAATTAGTGTCACCAAGAAATTCCCTAAAGACAAGAGTCTTATCTGCAAAGAATAGTGTGGTTTAAGGGAGTATCGCCGTACCTCCGACAATTTGGTATTTTTAACTCAAAAGGTCTCTAAGACTTTAGTAAGAAAGAAAAAAGTATGTTCCCTCTTCTTCGACATCCCTCAGTCTTTTGACAAAGTATGACACATGGTTTAATCTACAAACTTAGCAAAATTGGGGCCCCTCTTTACATTCCGGTATGTGTTGTTAAAAATCGAATTTTTTTTGTGAAAATGAATGACTTTGTCTCGGATTCAGGTTCCATAGATACTGGAATTCCCTAGGGTGCAGTCATTAGTCCTCTACTCTTTAATTTTTTTTTATAATGATATCCCCAAACAGGACCAAATAAAACGGCAACATTGCTTTCATTATAAAAAACCATCTAAAAAATTTGCAGCTGAGGAGGCTAAAGATGTCTCCAGAAAATGTAGCTACATTTTTCACTCTAGGAATCTTCAAAAAAAAAAGCTTAGCCTAAATTTTTTTGGAAAGCAAATATCCTACACTTACTCCCCAGTCTTACTTGGAATATAATTTGACCAAAGTTTTTGTTTCAACTCCCAGGTTGAGTTCATTCGTTCTAGATGTCATGATCACGTGAACTTAATTAAAATTTTGTCACACAGATCGTGGAAGTTAAGTAAAAAGCCTTAATTGGAATCTGTAATGCACTTATGGGTTCCATTATAGACAATAGTTTTTTCATCTTATCCCGTGTCTCCCAGGCAAACATTCAAAAACTGCAAGTAATTCAAAAAACATGTTTTAAGTGAATCTATTACTTACCATATGACACACCGTCTATTTAACCTTCTGGCCTTCTCGAGGAACAAAAGGTAGATAGAATTGAGTCAAGACTCAGAATTCTGCCAGAAAAGTACAAAAAAAAAGTTTGATATATAAAAACATGGCAATGGCGAAAGGAGTTTTATTGCTCATTTATTTTAAATATTATATATTTCAATGAACGCCTTGTAGGCGATGTAAAAATTCTTTAATTTTCTAAATTATTATTCAAGTTATTAGTTTGTAATGTTTCTATTTTCTTGTTTCTGTTTTCTTTTTTCTATTTTTGCGACCGAATCACTCAAGGACTCAAATCACGATCAAGTCGAGCAAGGAGAACAATAGGCAAACAATTTAAGCCAAAATCGATCCGAACCACTTCAACGATGGACGTCAATATTCGTAACTTCATCTTCGCATTTGCTGGACGTTCAAAAGCATTATGTAAGTATTTTTCCAGATTTAGTTTTATTAGTACGATTTAGTCAGGAGCTCAAGTATTTGTTTGTTTTTTTTATTAGCTAAATTTGAATTTAAGCAGAATCTTAAGGATTCAATAATTCCATCTTTCTCTAACTCCTTTCTCTCTCGACACATTTCTTTTACTTTACTATCGGAGAATTTGCTTAGTTCTTCGCTGTTTCTATTTTCACATGAAAAGATTCCTTCTAGCCCACTTAAGATTGACTTTTTACTAATTTTTTCTTCGTTTCTTATGGTCTCCTCGATTAATCCATTGATTAGTGTTCTTGTGTAAGCGTTTGAATTCAGCTTCTTTACAAAGTTCAATTTTCTTTTAAGTAACATCTTGTCAGTAGTTTCCATTTTTAGAGCCGCCATTAATCTCGATGTTCTCGATTTTTTACTAAGTTGAAGTATTTTTTTAATCAAGGTTCCCTCTGTAATTTTAAGTTTTCTTATATGACTTGAATTTATCTTTAAAGGTTCGCATCCATAGGAAAGTATTGGTCTACATAGTGTTTTAAAAAGCACAATTTTTATGCTTGTCTTCATTTGTACATTTGTGATGCAAAGGTTGTTTGTAGTGTTAAAGCTTCTAATGGTGCTTTTGATTCTTGAATCTACATGATCATTATTATTGTTTTTGGAGTTGACCATTAAACCAGGATATTTTATTTTATTAACTTTTTCTATTCTTTTTTGATTCATTTTAATATCAATAACTTCGTTCCTTTGTTTTTTGTTGCCAAAGATTATTAATTGTGTTTTATCCGGGTTAAATTTAATTTCATTTTTTTGCCGAACTCTTCGCATATTTTAAGTGCCTTCTGTAATTTTTCCTTATCTTGACTATGAATTAAAATATCATCTGCGTAAAGTATGATTCCAACCAGTTGATTGCCAATTTTTAGCCCTAAATTTTCGCTCTCAATTAGTTCTGCTAGATCTTCAATGTAAATAGAAAACAGTTTCGGTGATAATGGGCCTCCTTGCTTTACTCCAACTGAGGTTTTAAATATGCTGCTTATTTCATTTTGATTTGTAACATAAGCTAAGGAATTGTCATAGTAATTTTTTAGACTTCTCCAAATTAATGGGTTCAGTTTTCCGGTAATTTTGTTAAATAAAATCGTTCTATTTACCTTATCGAATGCTTTGCTTGCATATATCGTACATGCTTACATGAAAAATAATAAAGATTTATACGTGGCCGTTGTCAATTGTTTATTTGAAAGGAGATGGCAATTTTATCGATGCATAGAAAATAGAAATTAGATTAATTTTAAAATTTTTTTCTAGTATTTTTATCAAAAAATATTTTATTAATAATTTCAAATTTTTAGTTTAAAATAACATAAATTTAATAGAAAATTATTGTGACAATCAGTAATTTATTTTAACGCATTTTTAAACAGTAGTAAATTTGACCTAAAAAGCAAAGGGTTCTTCGGATCCTTTTTGTCTATAGCATCTAAAAAAATGGGCCTTTGGACGCTAAAGCACTAAAAGATTGAAATGAGGAAAATATTATTCTTTAAATTTAAAATGAAAAATTATGATAAAAATTTTATTAGAAAAAAGATTAAAAATTATTATGTAATCTAAATAAAATTTAAAAAATTAAAGAAGTAATTTAATTAAAAATATTCTGTCTGGCAAATTATAATTTTCTTTGCACTTTCAATTTCGAGCTTTTTATCATTTTCATCTCGTTATAGATAGCTTTGTTTTTTTCCTGAATTTTAAAGCTTACTTTTTGTAGTCAATTTTTTTCCAAACTGAAAGCTTGGTTTTAGTTGACAACGAACCAAAGTCACCATTCAAACAAGGCTATAAACCGATCAATATCTAAATGAATCGATGTTATGCATTGTTTGATAAAATGGTGGCTTTTGGTACTACCATTCCAAACTCATTGCCGCTGGAAGACGGATTGCTGAGCCGCTGCTGGAATGGATTCTTAAAAGCCGAGTTTTTCTCAATTTAGAAAAATCGAGAAACTACGAAGTAAGCTTGTTCAATCAGTAAAAAATATTGCTGATCTATCCCGAGAATCTCCTTCCAATTCGACATTTTAATTCTCAATCGAAATGTGTTGTTCGATTGATATTAAAATGACTCCGTAGATGCTTTTTTTTAAAAAAGTCTTTCTTTTTATACCATAAAGCATTTCAAATGATTGTGAAATTGCTCTTATTTGGAATCTTTTCATTGGAAAGTAAGCGATAATTATTTAGCATTTCCAAGATTTTTATGTCTAAAAATAAATTTATAATTAACCTGTAACTAGAGGAGACAAAACGCAAAAACATTTTAGAATAGTTTTAAATTTTCATATCATTATTATTTTTAAAATTTTTTTGCGAGGTATGTGAATTAACTGACACACTCGATTTGCGTACCATCGAAAATTAAAATTTAACTTGTTGCTTTTTTTTATTTATTTTCATTTGAACTGTGTTTTAAATTATCTTTATGATTAACTTTTGTTTTGACTTATCAAGACACTGGGATATATTCAACGCATGTTTAATTATTTTAAGAAAAGCTTAAATTTATCAATGCTTAAGTTTGATAAATTTTCGTCTTCAGTTAACTTAGAAAAGCCTGTCAGATCATCATGCTATTAAAAGCACCAAAACAAGTCAAATGTTCCGTTTTGATTTTTCACTTGAATTTGTAAATTTTAACTGAATTTTACAATTAATAATTATGAATCTAGCTAGCATATCCCCGAATTAGTAATTAAATAAAAATTTTCAAATCACTGACTTACACCAGGGTAAATTGTTCAAAGATTTTCCCGAATTTTTGTGGAATATTATGGAATAAACTCTCCAACGAATAAATTGGGAGTTCCTCAAAATTTTGTTGCCAAAAGCTGATCATTCCTTTTGTCTATAGCATTTCGAATAGTTTTAAATTTTCATATCATTATTATTTTTAAAATTTTTTTGCGAGGTATGTGAATTAACTGACACACTCGATTTGCGTACCATCGAAAATTAAAATTTAACTTGTTGCTTTTTAATTGTTAAAATTATTTGTTAAAATTTAACAAATAATTAATTTTTTTTTTAAATAAAGAAAAAAATGTTTTAGATTAGCTAAATTGCCTTAATTTTTAAATAATTAAATAAGGCTAAAAAATTTTATTCAAATAAGGTGTCAATAAAAATAAAATCAAAACCTAATTTCTCATTATTTATTTATATATTTCATTTAGCGCCAATTCTGGTGATGTTTTAAGATTAAAAAATGTATACTTAAAATCTAAGACAAAAATAATGATACAAATTAGAAATAATAACAAAAAAAAAAAAAAAATTTAAGTACCCAGTAGAAGACTCTCCATCACTGTTGAACTGCTTATTCCTTCTATTAGTTTGGCTTGAGTCGGCTTTAGTTGGTTTTTTATCGGTTGGTGTCTATTAGAGTTTAAAAAAAAAAAAAATTCTATTGCATTAATTTTGTCTTATTTGGTTTTACTTTTAATCATTTCTTTTTTTTTTGTCTTGCTTTCCTTAAGTTTCAATTTTGTAAACACGTATCGAATTTAACTCTCTCAAATTTTTTTCATATTTTTATTTCTTGAATTTATTTTACCTAACTTTTTAGTTTTTAATTTTAATTTTATTTATTTAACTTTATTTTAATTTGAATAAATGATATTATGTCAATTAATATATATATATGTCAATTAAAAAACAAATATTTGACTATTAAAACTTGATAATTCGTCAGTTATACTAGTGTCAATCTGAAAAAAAAAAATTTTCAATTAAATATAAACAAATTTTTCAATGAAAAAAATTTTTTTCTGTGAAATATAAAATTATTTGTCAAGTAAAAAAAAAATAAAATGAAAATTTGAAAATTCTGTAAATAATCTATCTCGAAAGGTAATTCCTATTATGTGCTTGCACATGTAATGTTTAAACCACGATAGACAAGTACATGTGCTCAAACGCCAATTGTCTTCATTTAGACGAATAATGCGTAATTCTTGAAAAGTATCTTGATTTAAAGCAACCAAAGCAGATTTCTTATCTGGATATTCTTTAAAGAGAACATAAATAATTTTTCTGCGTCGTTTAGGTGGTTTTTCATGTGGCAAGACTATTTCTTCTACATCGTTGTCACTGTCTTGGTCATGATTTGCTATTGGATTTCTGGTTAGAGCTGAACTTGAAGATTGTGTTTGATCTAACTGTTCAAGATTTGGAATATCCATTTTTTCCCTTTATTAGCTTTTCGTTTTTCGTTGGAGTATATAAATTTATTTTATTTGTTTATTTGTTAACTGTACCGTAATGAGACATTTACTTATAGGAATCAAAATTTACAGATATAATTGACAATTATTAAATAGTTAATTTTCATTTATTCTATTTTAAGTGACAAAAATTTAATATAATTGACAAGTTAGTATTGACGAAAAAATAATTAACATTTCTCTAAATTAATTGACGGTTTCTCTCCCTGCCTTTTAATTTTTAATTTTTATTTTTTTATTTAATCTGAAGGAGCTTTAGCTCGATACAGATATACAAATAAAATAAATAAAGATTTTTTTGTTAATTTAGTTTCAATTAAAATAATAATTTTTAATTTGAACAAATAATAGATTTAATTTTTGCATAATAAAAAGCATCAAAAATACAAAATATAAAAAATTTTTTAATCTATTAATTAATTAATTTATTATATTAATCTCATTTTAAAGCTTAATTCAACGCCAATTGAAAATTTTTTTTTGTCCATTTTGTATATAGTAATAACCATTTAAATGCAACTGGGGATGACCTTATTGTAAGAGAAAAATAAAAGCTTTATTTAAGATTTCTAACATAAGTTGTTAGTTGATCAACATCTGACATTTTTTAAAATAAAATATTTTTTTTTCAATTCAATGATTGCTTCTAATTAAAATTAGCTATTTTGATACATGCTTTTTTTTTTATTACTTAGCTATTCTTATTATTATTATATTATCACTTTATTTTCTTTATTTCTCAACAGGTAATATAAAAATTTTTTACGAACTTAGAAAACTAAGCACTTATAGTTACAAAAAATATGAAAGAAAATTTTAAATTTTGTAGCTTGTGATATATTTCTGAAATTAAAAAATTAGTTCGAAATTTGGCCATTTAACCAATTTGATAATCGAGGAACCATAGCAAAAAAACTTGGTGCGGTATTCAAACAATTTCCATTTGAATCTACAAATACAAAACTAGTAATACCGTAATATGTCCATCTATTTTTTTCAAAACTCAAAAGCGATCCACCTGAATCCCCAAAACAAACATTAGAGCTAGTTTCACTCAAGTCCTGGACACAGTAATAGTCATTGTCATAACCTTGACATGAGGACTGAAGTGGTGTTCCATTTAAAACAGTCAATTTAGTGGTCATCAATTGGCTTGACAGAGTTCCTAGTTCATTCACACCCCATCCTAAAGTAGTCACCGTTTGACCAAATATTCCTGATGGATCAAGTGTTGTTGGCAATATTACTGAAAATACCAGAGGTGAAAAATTGAGCATACTATCAATGGCAAGGATAGCAATATCGTTGGGATTTATTGAATCTGTATAATTAGGATTAATAATTATCCGTCTTACTAAGTAAATATTTTGATTTTTAAAAAGATCTAGGAAATTAATTCCACTTATAGTTCCTGTCCCGGCTATGATGCTAAGAGCTTGGTTATTCTCTTGAAAATATGATGTGGAATTGTATGCTTGACCGACATCAGAGACACAATGAGCAGCAGTTACCACATATTGGCGTCTTACTATTGTTCCTCCACATCGGTGTCGATAAGAATTTGGACTAAACATTCCAAGAGAGACCATAAATGGAAAGGCTCCGGGCACTCCTGGCTGTCCATTGATTATTTTTTGGTCATTAGTCCAATTTTTTGTCTTGATACTTGGTAAATTTAAAGAATCAAAAATCACTCGAAATTTTTCTTTTTCTATTTGCTCAACAATATTCTCTAAAATATTAGTTTCCAGTCGAGCAGAGCTTAATTGAAACACAAATATTACAAGAAAATAAAAATTCATTTTTGTTATAAAATATTTTTTAATTATGTATTTATATTAAGAAAAAATAACTAATTATACGATGGATCTAGGTCTAGATAAAATTAAAGCGTATAAGGTCATTCAGATATTTTAAGTCATTCTGTTAATACAGAGAATGACTTAAAATATTATAAGATTTTTTTTATTTAACGTAATCATCCTACTACAGTGACATGTCTTTAAAATAGAGTACTCTATTTTAGTGACATGTTATTCAAAATTGAGCACTGTTTAAAAAAAAAAATTCAATTTTAGTGACATGTAATTAAAAGCGAGCACATTTTAAAACTTTTAACAATTGTTCAAGCGAGTCTATTGTACTAGGTGACCAATTTCCTCAATGGCGATATGTGTCCAAAACTGGTCACCTAATTTTTGGAGGGGTAATATGAGACCAGGATTTGGTCACATAATTTCTACGTTGGTCACTTTATTAATACATTGGTCACTTAATAATTTTATTAATTTCAACAATTATACTATAAAATTTTGAGATTGCATAAAAGTATACCTGATTTTGAAGAAATAAAAATCATAAAAATCAAACAATAAAATTTTAAAATTTACCTAATCATCATCATCTTTAGAAAACTTAAAATAGTAGCTTTTTTGAAAAATTATTTTCCAAGAAATGAATATTAAAGTTAAAGAATCTGTCAAAGATACACCTGAATTTAAGCTTTTTTTTCAGTTACTAGAATATGAGTTGGTCGAGTCAGAAAAATTTTGCCCAAAGTTAGTTGTAAAAAAAATATATATCTTTAATTGGTTACATAATAAAATTTTTGCACGTAATTTTTTCCAAATTTTTTTAAATAACCTTTTTGGTCACATATTACCCCTCCAAAAATTAGGTGACCTGTTTTGGTCACATATCACCATTGAGGAAATTGGTCACATAATATGTTACCAATTGGTCACCTAGTACAATAGACCCGTTAAAGCTTAAATAAAATTCTTTAAAAAAATTAAAATTGAATTAACTATGTTTTTAGTCGTTTTTTTTTACATAGGTCAAATTTATTCATTTTTTGAATTAAATTAAACAAGTCCTTTCATGAAACCATCCGAGCTCGTATGTTAATCATTGCAGGCTTTATGTTCTATCTGTTGATTTTTATTCCTATTAGATAAATCGGTATTATTAAAAGATTCCTTGTAAAGACATTAAAAAAAAATATGATAAATGATCATCATTAAATATGTAATTACCAGTTTCTCAGACCTGAGTTAATCGTACAATGTTAACTGTACGCTGTAACAATAAGTCCCAATTTTTCAAATAAATACGTATTTTTATAAAAGAACCAATTTACCGCAATTTTTC
The DNA here is from genome assembly GCA_019054805.1 of Brachionus manjavacas. NCBI lineage: Eukaryota > Metazoa > Rotifera > Eurotatoria > Ploima > Brachionidae > Brachionus > Brachionus manjavacas. The sequence goes on from JAHQIY010000004.1 coordinate 1,504,373, forward strand.
TTCATAAAAATTTCCCACACCGGGAATTGAACCCGGGCCGCCTGCGTGAAAGGCAGGAATCCTAACCACTAGACCATATGGGAATACATTCATGCAAATTCAATTGGTTTTAGTGAACTAAAGAAAAAAGATTCTGATTTATATTTTTTTAATCATTTAATCATTACATAAAGAAAAATTGAAATATTTAAATATATATGACAATTAAACTACCAATGACAATTAAATCCGCTTTTTTTTCTCCAAAAGTCTATTGAATCCCATGGGAATAAAACAGGATAGTTTTGACAAAAGTCAAGTATCGCAACATAAGTAAAAACATCCTTAACAAGAAAACGTGAATTTGAAAAATTGCTTTGAAGCGCGCCCCCAATTTCCACATCCTAATTACGATTCATTTAAAGCTTGAAAACTTTAGAGTATAAATATTTTTATTTATTTATTAAATATAAATATTATAAATTAATTGTTGTGATTTTTAAATTTTGTTTTCTAAAGATTTAGATTATTTTCATTTTCTGAGAAACCATCTCAGAAGCATGTGATACTTATTCCATAACTTACCAGGTTCCAAATTTAAAATATTGTAAATATTGGCTTCTTTATCTAATGATTTAAAAAAAAGAGAAAAATTCTTTAAAAGAAATAATTTTTCTTTTTTATCTTAGTATCAAACATTGCGCGGTACTGAGAATTTGGAAAACTGCATATATAGCTATGACTCCAAAGTAATAATCTCAATTATTAGATCCATTTAACTAATTTTAATAATAGTAAAAATGATTTAGGCTGTAACAGGAGTAATCCTGCGAGTAAGGGTTTTCCTCACTATGACAGTTGATTTTTTACATCATTTTTTTATTTTTAGTTACTGGTTTTGAAGTCGTTCTTGGTGCTGGATTGAATTACTGTAGACGGAAGTTGATTCTAAACGGTGACGATAAGGTTTGTAATAAAAATTATTTTTTACCGCAGTTATTTGTTAGTTTATCGATTTTCTATTTTTTTATCTTCTTATTACACTCAGAGTGTTAGGATTATAACTGTTTACAATGTTTAGGCCATTTTTTATTTTGAATACTATACTGCATCTTCTCTCTTCTAATATCGTTAAGTGAGTTTATCAAATCTTTCGACAATAGCTCGTATGTTGAAAATCGCAATCCTAATTTCCGCATCCTAATTACGAATGACAAGTTTTGTGACTCTTCTTTGAACTCTGCTTTATTGTGGGGTTCCAGACCGAAAAGGCGCATTCAAAATGAGACCAAAAACCATTAAGTAGGACAAATTGTCTAAAAAAGGTTCTTGAACACATAATCTTTTTTAGATTATATTGTTATTTAGAGCAAAAGTCTTTACTTATTCAAGAACATTCGGGTTTTAGATAACACAGACGAACTGCCGTCTATTCTTATCCAAAAAATTCCCGAATCCTTTAACAGAAAGAAAAAAGTCAAAGCTTTGTTATTATATTTAAAGCTTTGACAGAGTCTGACTGTATTTTACGTAAAATTTACAAAATTCTTCGAAATATTTCGTAAAAATATTTTTTTTAATTTTAAAAAATTATTTTAAATGCATGTTGATTAGCAAAAACATTTAAAAAATCAATTAAGACTAGTGATAATAGCAAACTTTCCTGATAATTCACATGAGATTATTGGTTTTTATGAAGCAATTGATCACTCAAAATCATGGTAATTAAAAGTAAATTTTTTTGGAAATAAATAATAAAAATAATTAAGTTTAAAATTATCAAAAAATTTAATGAAATATGTGTCAGAGGCAACTAATTTTCAAGAGATGAGGAACAAGGTTGTTAATTTCCTTAAAAAGGAAAGATTTACTATAAACAAATCTTAAAAAAAACTGGTGGCCAAAAAATGAAAATTGAAAGTCTTAAAATTCATTTAGAAAAAAATGGTTAACGGACAATGATATAATAGTGGAATTTTGATGGTTTAGAACTTTTTTTCTCTAGTTTCTAAAATTAATATTTTTATAAGGAGGGAAACCTTTTGCGCAGTTAGGGGTCAATTAATAGGCCAGAGTTAACTAATTCGTAAAGAAATTATCATTTTTAAAACTTTCTTTTATAATTTTTATTTTCCTGCTGCCGAGTCAAAAAGAATTCAGATATTGAATTAAAACGGTTTCAATCTTCCGACTTAAGCTACTTTAGCTATGAAAGCTTAAAATAAAGCTTGAAAAATTCTGTCCAAATTTATTTATTTTGTTTTTAAAAACTTATTTAAAAAAATTTTTAAGTCATTAAGAACGAAACTGGTTGCCTGCGTTCCAGTCATGGAATTGTCGATTGGGTCATGGACTTCCTGTCAAGAAGGCAGCAGCAGGTAGTGATCGATCGGCACATTGCTGACTGGATTGATGTATCTAATGTGGTCCTTCAAGGTAGCGTCCTAGGTCCGCTTCTGTTCGTCATCTTCATCAACGCCATGCCAACGGCGGTCAGCCACCTCATAAAATTATTTGCCGATGACAGTTAACCGATTGCTACACTAATTAATATTAAAAATCAAGTTAACAGAGCTACAGGAATATTCGGCCAGTTGAAAAGATCATTTAGATATTGGACCATAGATACATGCAGGATCCTTTATTGTGCCTTCTTAAGACCCAATCTGGAATATGCCGCTGTTGTCTGGTCCCCCTTAAGCAAGAAGGACGCAAAGAAGCTCAGAGAAGATCTTTTCAAACTGGTTCCTCGCATTAGAAACTCGCTCTACGAAACCCCTTCATGAGCGCCGTGTTTGTGGAGACCTGATCCAGATCATTAAACTCACCAAAGGCATCAGCGAAGTGAGCCTAGTGAACCCCCCGGTTCCCGCAAGTTCACTATCGCAACCCGGCCCGCAAAAGTATACAAGAAGACTGTCCGGCAAAGCCTCCACCAAATGTCTACAACCTGCAAACTTTTTCTAACAGGATAGTCAATGAGTGGAACGCGCCGCCAGCTATAGTGAAAGACGCCGACTCGGTCAATTTCAAGAACGGATACTATGCCTTCCGGTCTAGTGAAAAATCTTGAACATGAACATTTATTTATAAAATAATTTTTTTACAGGTTTTTGTATCTGTAATATCATCTCTTAATTTGACATAAATTTCAAACAGCATTTCTTTTTTCAGTACTATTCTATGTTTTAAGTGCAAGGAGCTACCTTAGGTGACCTTCTAGAAGTCCACCTCTGTAAACTAGCCTTGCTGTAGCATATATGGGTTATTATTATTATTATTACATGCCGGGTTAAAAGTAACCTTATTTAAAACTAAGCTCCTATTATGGGAAAAAATTCTTTTTTTTTAACAATATTGGATCAATAGAATTGTATTTGTATTAATTTAGTTTCCTTAAATTTTCCTCCGAACACTTTGAAAAAAGATTTAATTAAAAGTAATTGTGAACTGGATGAGTATATGATAATTTTGGGAGACCTTAATGCTTAGATGCCAATATCCGGGTCCTTGAAGAAATTATTGACTCAGAGCTTGACCTGTGTGTCTTAAATGAACCATCTAAGCCCATGTATTTTAGATATAAGGATAGGGAAACAGGGCAATTAAATTGCGAGAAACGAGGCGTTAACTTTTAACTTTTATAAAAAAAGAGTCTTTTATTAAAAACCCGATTCTTTACATTGGCGCCCGATAAAAACACTTGGTTAGGTTCAAATTTTCCTTAAGTGGCAGTTAACCGAACGCTAGAATGATCAGAGAGATTCGTACCTTGTACGTAGCGCTCATAATTATGGTTAGCAGGAAAATTTACTATTGGGCGAGGAACAATGAAGAAGAAGCTGTGTTGAGCTTCCAGGATAACTTTACTCAAGATATCCGATTTAATCCTCCCCCAGAATCAATACCAAGTAGTCAATCTTCTTATGAAAGATTGTTTACGACCTTGCGAAGTTACTTCGACTTTTCTTTCGACACGACATGGCCAGTATTTCTATTTGAGGCACTGTTTCTCTTCGGCACGGTTTTCACCGCGTGGCAGGTATTAGTTTTCATGTTTAAAACCACGCGATGGATATTCACAGCTGGCTCGTGGTCCCAATCAACAAACAAGCGAACACCGATATGCAAGAGCAAAGACGATAAATGAGGCTGGTTAAGTATCAGAACCAAGCGATGTCCAACGGCAAGAAGGTTCATCTCGTCCTTGACTTATTATCCCCTGAAATAACTGAAGAACAAGAGAGTTTCCTTTTGAAAGATAAACCAAATGCAGGATATCATGATGTACGAAAAGCACTTCTCAGACTTTTTGCAAAGCAAGAAACGGTCCAGGATCCTATTATGACGCTTGTAAATAGGACACAACATGATTACGAAAGCTTATTTCAATACATGGGAGCACTAAAAAGACTCTCAAGAGAGGCTTTCGAAAAAGATTCATTCCCTTGAGATGAGTTAATCAAGGATCGATTTGTGCGCGGAATCAAAGACGAGCGAATAAAAAACAAATAGTGTGACCAGTAAAACCTCTCGCTCAACGAGATGATGGAGTTGGCCAGTGAATGGGAAAGCAAATTAAAAAAAACAGACACGGTCAAATTTGAACATCATATCAACAAGCTAAGTACGACCAAAAGTGGCTACGAGAACCCCGAAACACGTGTTCCCAATAAAGTAAACAAAAGACTAAGGTTCTCAACTGAAAAACCTTAGTCTTTAAACTCAACTGAAAGCGAGGACTTGGGACGTATCAGTAATAAGGAAAAACCTGAGAACTCAAGAAAATTTTAGAATTTTACCAGTTGACTCAACATACGCGTGAAAACATCCATTCCAGACGATCGGAACCGATCCGCGGAGTCTCTAAAATAAATAACAAAGTAGTGGCATTTGATCTCGACACAGGTGCCGACATTTCAGCAATTAGCAAAGAGGCATACGACTCCTTACAACCCCAATCAAAACTGGTCACAGTTAATCGTGAAATATACTCAGCTGGTGGGGTAATGGACAATGTACTTGGTCTGGCAACGGTCGACTTACATATAGGTAACGATTCGGTCTCCTCTCACCTTTGAATTGTCGAAAATTTAATGGTCGATTGCCTACTTGGTCGTGACTTACTCCCGTACTCCTTAAAAAACATGTCAAAACTTTTACAAAAGAAAATTCAAGCCGTGTCCGAGGTACTTTTGATGGATAAAGACGGAAAAGTCAATGACTCTACCGATAAAGCAAAAAGGTCAATAACAGAACGAATGTTGGAGAACTCACAAAGGGGAAGCCGATTGGTCCTCAACTGTATTAAGGATAACTTGGACGAAGTGGCAAGTACAATCGAGATGTTTAAAACCAAATTGGTTGAATAATCGGCATCTTGTCTCCTTGAGTTAAAACAAAAGGTACTATATCCAGTTAAACCTAAGATCAGTCTTATTTACCCCTTCCATACCCCAGTACGATGCAAAGTCAGGCGAGTCCCATTCCGAAAGCGAATGGAATTTAAGAAGATGCTGGACGAGATGTTGGATGCGGGACTCATACAAAAGAGCGAAAGCCCTTGGAGCTCACCAGTTCTACTTGTGAATAAACCTGATGGATCAATCAGGTTTACAGTCGACTACTCAAAGTTGACTAGTATCACTGTGAAAGACGCTCATCCATTGCCGAATACAGAAGACATGTTCGCGCTCTTAGCTAACTCTTAATGGTATACTAAACTCGATCTGTATCAAGGCTTTTATCAAATCCCATTAGATGAGGAATCAAAGAAATACACAACGTTTGCGTGCGAATGGGGCTTATATGAAAACAATGTTATGCCAATGGGTCTTACAAATGCACCAGCTACTTTCCAGAGGATGATGAATGATGTTCTCAAAGAGTGTATCGAAGAAGGATACGTATCTGTATTTCTCGACGGCATCCTAATCCACTCTTCTACACTTGATGAGCATTTTAGACACTTGACAAATGTCGTCGACAAGCTGCGCCGAAACGATCCTAAAGTAAAATTAAAAAAGTGTGAGCTGGCTAACAAGGAAGTAATATTTTTAGGACATGTTATATCATACGGGCGCATCAAACCGGACCCGTTAAAAGTTGAAGCCCTTCATAGATACCCTCGACCGACCAACTTGACTCAAGTCCAATCGTTCCTGGGTCTGGCCCAGTACTATAGAAAATTCATAAAGTTTTTCTCAGCTATAGCCGCACATCTTTATTTTTTGACAACAAAAGATGGATGCAAGAAGGATGGAACACTCAAGTGGAGTGACTGGTGCGAGAACGCCTTTAATCAACTAAGGTCAATCTTAACATCTGACTCCTTTTTAGTTTTGACAGACATGTCCAAAACATTTAGACTTGATACCGACGCAAGCAATACCGGGGTTGGTACGGTACTGTCTCAGTTTCAAGACTGTTCCTGGAGACCGATCGCCTACTTTAGTAGAGGTCTAAACTCAGCTCAGCGTAACTAAAGTATGACGGAGAAAGAGCTTTTAGCGATCGTCTTATCGGTTGAACACTTCCATCAATATTTATATGGAAACATTTTCGAAGTTTACGCAGACCATCAACCCTTATCATATCTAAGAACAGTGGTAAACCGAACGCAAGGCTCGCTCGCTTGTTAATAAGATAAGGGAACTACGACTTCAATATTATTTACCGAAACGGAAAAAAACACTCAAACGCTGACGCTTTGTCGAGAAGGTCGATTGATGTACCCCCAATGTCAGTAGAAGACGAGTCAGAAACACCGCTCATTCTCAATGTCATCCAGAATCTAAGGGGAAAAGCGTACGATTTTTCTGATATAAACTTAATGGACCAATCAAACGATCCTGACATTGAATAGATTATTGAACTTCAAAACAAAAAGATTCCAGGCTCTTCGATCTCCAAAAGCAATTTAACTGACGGTCAGAAATCTCTGATGAGATTTTATGAAGATTTATCGGTAATTGACGAAAAACTCTACTTTGTTGACAAGCGTGACAATAGGACCAAACTGGTGTTACCAAGCGACAAGATATTCACAGCCATTGATCTAATCCACTCGAATATTCTAAGTGGACACTTGGGTTCAAAAAGAAGCAAAGAAAAAATTGTTCGCAAGATTTTTCAGACCAAAATTGGGACAATATGTCGATCAGTTTATCAAGTTTTGTGAGATTTGTCAAAAAACAAAAAACCCCAATAGACTTCCCAAAGCTAAGTTAAAACCAATCATTACCGACCATCCACTTCAATGAGTGACAATGGACATCGTCGGACCGCTGCCCGCCTCAACAGGCGGGAACAAATACATCTTAGTCATATGTTGCCATTTCTCAAAATTCGTCGTCTTGTACTCTTTGCCAGACCAAACGGCGGATTCAATTATCGAAAAATACCTCTCTTTCGCACTACTTTTTGGCTTTTCCACTAATGTGCTAACAGACCTCGGTACAAATTTCCAAGCAGAAATTATGACAAGACTTTATGAAATTTTGGATGTGTATCAGTTGAGGACAAGTGCATACCATCCTGAGTGCAACGGCTTGACAGAGAGATTTAACAGGACACTTAAAATGATGCTTTCAGGATTCGTGGACGAAAACCAGAACAATTGGGACCGACTCTTAGACAAACTTATTTTCGCATATAATGTGTCCGTTCATAGCGCTACTGGGTACACTCCGTATGAGCTGATGCTCGGCCGTAAACCAAAACTTCCGATTGATTTGGTATTAGACAATTCCAACAGGCCAATCAATCAAGTAGACTGCGGGGACGTATTAGTAGACCCTCCAAACCTCGAACAGTCCAAGGTTGAAATGTATTTGAAACAATTGAAAGAGCATTTAGCCGAGGCATTTGAACAAGTAAAATTGAAAAGAGATTTAAAATTAGAAAAAACTCATTTGCTCTATAATCGGAATATAAAACCAGAGACCTATCAAGTTGGTGAATTAGTGTTGAAGAACGTAGTCACGATCAAACAAGGGTTGTCAAAGAAACTTGCTCATAAGTGGGAGGGACCTTTTTTAATTGTCAAGCAGTTAAATGATTTAAACTATCAGGTTCGTTGGGCAAAAAACCCGAAGTCTAAAGCTAGAACTGTCCACCACAACCGGCTAAAAAGATACTTTGGACCTTTTCCAACCAAATCTGATGAACCCTCGAGTAACGAGTCCGAATTAACCCAACCAACACCGCATAGTAATTTGAACAGTCGAAATGTGAAAAAAAGGGGTCGTCCGAGAAAATGTGCTAGTTATGTGGCGGTAAATATAAATAAAGTCCCAAAACCCAAAAAAAGAAAACCTGGCCGTCCCAAAAGAAATATACCCCCACTAACCCCATTCCAAAACAGTCTCACCCAAATTTTAAACCCCCTGAAGCCGCCCAAAATGACCCTAAACGCGATCATGAAACTGACCGACCCGCCCGGATCAGGCGTCCAGTCGATCGCCTGACATATTACCGAAAAATTTAATTAAACTCATTAAAACATTTCTTTAATTTTTATTTTTTTCTTTATAATTTCGCTCCAAATTTAAACTTGTTTAATTATTAAAATTCAAAATTGCCAAGACATTTTTATGAACAAATTCAATTTGAGTTTCGCATAATAGACCATTAAATCACTAATTTTGCTTTCTTTATAATTTCATAATTTCAAATATTCTCAGATTTAATTCAATTTCGAAATATGAATAAAAATAAACAGTCAAAACATGTCCTTTAATAACCAGATAAAAACAAAAGGAAGAGGACGAACACCTGGTGCAGTCAACTTAGCGACGGCTCAAAAAGAACAAGACAATACGCTCGAGAGTGCAATCACAAATGATGTCACAGTGGAGAACAACGTGGACGTGACGGTACCCCTATTAGTATCTTTGAGAGTACCGCACGTCTCGCCTAAAACTGGAGCTTGAGTTGACAATATAATATATGTCAGCCCAAGTGGAAGAACTCGAATCCAATCGCTTCAATTTTTCCAAAGTTAATCGAAAAGACCTAGAGTTTAATTTCAACGTAGTATATAACAACATACATGACATATATAACAAGTCGATTCCGACCATCTCAGACTACGCGATTATGTTTCGACGTACGCTTCGACATCACGCCTATACCTATCTCTTGGGGGACATAGAATGGGCTAAGGTGATTGAGCAACCAAGGAACATCACTACAACAATTGCATTCGAACGTTTCACGCAAAAAAATTTACATCCTCAAATTGTCAAGTCTCTTGATGGCGCAATATGGCACGGTAAAGAGATCGTCGCGTGTGTTAATCCTAGGAGAACAAAGCCAAAAACGTATATAAACAGCCGATCACAGAGTTTACACTCGAGAACCGAATGAAAATACGAGAAATCGAACTTAGAAGAAGGAAGGCTGAATTGGACGAACTCGAATCGGACCTCGAGCAACGAGAACAGTCGTTTAGATCAATTCTTATCCACGACCAAAAGAAATACATTCGCCTCCTTGAAGAAGAGAACCAGACTCTTAAGGCTCTTAACCAGCAGCTTCAACACCGTGAACAACAGACCGGCGTAGAATGGAGCTATATAGATTGCGTCCGTAAGCAGTTTAGAAAAAAGCTGACTAGACAATTAGCAAGAGAAAAGCAATTCAATGAGAGAAAGCGCGAAGTACGCATTCGGGAGCCCAGCTCGAATTTAACGAAGTAAGGTTCTCGCAACGCATCGCCCAAGAAGTCAAGACAAGAGTTGAGGCCAGAATTGCAAATCGCCCAGAGCCACTACCGCCGGCGTTGGTCCCCGTATTTGTTGACCTTTGCTCCAGAACAACAGCCAAAAATTCAAAGCTAACAGAAGAAGAATGGGTGACTTCTAAGCCCGGATGGGATCGATTCCTCGATGAAAAGCTTAAATCAAAGTTCGAAGTGATGGCCCTTGCCGTTGCAGATCGTAAAAAAAGGTTCGAACCCAGCAAATCCGTCGTTTTAGAACTGGCCGAGACGGAGTGCAGACTCTGCTCATGTCCGATTATGTTCTTAAGCTCGAACGAGTTAATGCGGTCGCCTGTTTTGTGGTGACTGCATTTACCGGTCAACTGTGGACATTCTCAAGTGCCCAAAATGTGAGACACCCGTAGACTACAGCAATATATCACAATTTTTTTACAAGGAACTATAAGTCTAGTCTCAAAATTTATTTTTTTGTTTTTGGTCATTAGAATGTGGGTCCATTCTTTTCATGGGTGGCGGCCTATGATATGCCAGCGAAACTTACTTCTCTTTTCTTTAGTAATTTTAATATAAAATAAGATTAATTTGAACGGAGGGAATAAAATACAAGCACATTTATAAACAGAGTCTTTTTAAAAACCCGATTCTTTACAATTTATTAATAGATTCAAAAATGGAAAATAATCATGCCTCGGTAATGTTCACTTTTTGAATCAACAAAGACTTCAGACTAGACCTGACTGAGGCTGAACCACGAATCTGATGAAGATAAAGCAAACTTGTTTTCTTTTATATTAAGTAAGACTTTTTCTGAATCGAATAGCGATTGTACAGACTTTGATACAAATTAATACAACTATGTAGAGGAATTTGTGTCAAAGTTGGACTACAGTGACAACCAATTTTCAAGAGTCTTATTTTTAGAGCAAGTGAACAAAGTGATTACGATGATTCAAAAGAAAGCTGGTTACTCTACTGATCCTGTTGATTATAGAGGAATCAGTCTTCTTAGTTATCTTCGTAAACTAGCTATAAGAGTTATTAGAAATCTTACATATTACTTTTTAGAAAGTAAATAACTCATTATTGATGAGTAGCCCGGATTTAGAAATAATGGAGGCTTTGATGATAATCTTTTATTCATGACCCAAAAGATACAAGAGCGAAAAAGATAAACATAATGGATACAAGATAAACATAATGGCAGCAAGGTATGTGGTATCTTTTTGATATTTCGAAAGCCTTTGATAAAGCCTGGCATGGACTAATCTATAAACTAGTCTACCTGGGTGTACCTATGTATCTAGTCAGGTCCGTTAAGATTTTTTTATCGGAAAGATTTTTTAAAGTCAAGATTAATAATAAGTTTATCCAGGTGACCAGGTGACCTGGGGGCGATATTTTACCTTGAAAAATAGGAAAAGTCATCAAAGTAATTAAAAAGTACATAATTGGGCTAATGAATTGGTTGTCTGCTTGGCGTCTGAAAATGAATCCCTCAAAATGCTGCTATACTATTTTTTCAGAAGGTGGTCGAGTTCGACTGAAAATGGATTTAAGATTGTCTGGAGACCTGATACCTTATAATCCTAGCCCTTTCTTTTTAGGAATGACTTTCGATGAGTACTTATGTTTTAATAAGCAATTTCAAAACTTAAGAGTGAGAGCCCTAAAAAGGCTCAACATAATCAAAATTTTTGCTCACAGCTGTTGGCTACTAACGTCAAATTAACAAGATTTAAATTTGATGTATAGAGCCTTAATTGGTTCTATTTTTGATTACTCTTTCTTTGCCGTGGCATGTATTTCTAAGACCAACTTAAAACTTGTTCAAACAGTTCAAAACAAAGCTATTCGGTGTATCTATAAGTTAAGATGGGACAGCCCAACTAGGTGTCTCTTCTCAGTTAGTAACATTTTGTTTATTAAGGAAAGATTCTTACAAATAGGTGCTAGATATATGTTAAAATGTTTCTACTATAAAAACAGATTCGTTAAGCTACTTGTCGAGGAAAATAGTGGTTCGTGTTTTGAAAAAACAGCTTAAGTATCGGTTACCTCTACTCCTGTAGGAGCATTTTTCTCTTTAATTCGAATTGCGTATGCGTGTACTGTTCTAATTAGTTTGTATTTGATTCACTTTTATTTAATAATATTGGATCAATAGAATATTAAATAAACTAACTGATTGTTGTTAATTAAATTTAATTTAATTTTGTCACAAAGTTCGAATTTCTAGAATTATTACTCAAATAGAATATAATAAAAAAAGATAAAAAAATTCCAATAGTAACTGTTTTGCATTTTCAAAACTATTTTCACTTTAAACTTTTCTTAATTTATATATAGATGTAAACACAAGATTTTTTTTATTTTAAAAAAAGTAATAAAAAGAAAAATAGTGAATTTATTTTCAGAAAAATTTATCTGAAAAAAAACAATATAAGAAAACTTAATTTACCTGTAAATAAATTTTTTATTTTTTTACCTGAATGAAAAAATTATTTATTTTCACGTAAATGTCAATAATCAAAATAATAAAAATAGAAACAATTCAAAGACCATAATAATTGAAACAAATTAATTAAGCCGAATTAATGAAGTGAAACCATAATAAAAAATTAATCCTAAATCTTTATTTAAAATGCACTTGTTTCTTACTAAACTCCTTTTACTTATCATAAACAAAACTACCTTAATACACTTAAAACTTTTGAAAAAAAATGTCTGAAAAGTTATATCTTGGACAACTTTTCAACAACTTTGACGAATTTATCCAAACTTTAAATGAATATTCGAAACAAAGCTATTCGATTTGGACAACCGTTAGTAGTCGAAAACTTAAAGACAACAATTTTAAATATCTTGAAATCAAGTGTATCCATCACAGGGAGATAAATGATATAACATCAAAGAGTACTGGTATATGACCCAACAAAGCTATATTAATTCATGTGGCTGTTTAGCCGAAATTAGGGTAAATTATTCAATGTGTGGAACCGAGTCTTGTTTATCATGTGAATCTAAGAATATAGTTTGTGATAATTGTTCTTGTATTTTTAATTTAAAATGTGTTCATAGAACTTATGCTCCAAAAAAAAGAAATGGATTTGTAATGAAAGTGGTAATTGATTAATCTTTTTTTTTATCTGAAAATAAACTTTTTTTTTAATTCACTTACAGATATTTCATCTGATTTTCTTTTTGTTTATTAACAGAAAATTTACGTGAAAATAAACGTATTCAAAGAAAAAACACTTTTTAAATTGTTGAACGCATTATACTGCTAAACTAAATGTCCTTTTGCACGGTAGGAATTTTTTTAAGTAACCTTAGATTTTTTGGACTGATTGATTTTTTGACCACTCCTCAAATTAACATATAATTGAAGAAATTTCGGCCCTTTTTACTTTTAGGATACAATTAGTAATTTTTCGTAAATTTTCCTATACTATGGAAAATAACGTAAATTTGCCAAAAAGACAAGTTTCATACAAAGTTGTTTAAAATTCACGAGCCTCAAGTCAAGCCAAAGTCCAGACTTTTTTTTCTAAATCAGAGTCAAAAACTTTTCAATTTTTTTCACGACGAATATCATGACTAAAAAATTCTTGAAGTATTAAATTGTCTTAATCATGATTCGAAGTTCCAAGATATCAAAGTCAATATTTCTCCAGTCTTACAAACTAATCAAATAAAATTTCGGACATCAGTATACTTCACTTCAATTTTAGAAAAAAAATCACAAATTTAGTAAAATTATTACTATCTCATTAAACAAAAACTAATTTGTTTTTTTATTCACAAAATTAATAAAACATATCTAATAGAGCGAAACTGCCAAAAATTAAAATATTAATTCACTAATTAGGTAAAGCCTGCACTAATTTGATAAAAATATACCTGAAACAGTACTTAATTTAATTTATAATTATTTATTGACACAAATTGATTTATAAAAATCAAAATAAATTAAACAAAAAATATAAATGCTCAAATGTAACTTTAAATAATGTTGAATAAAATTTCTTCAGAAACAAAATCAAGAGAGACTGTATTGCTCGATCCAATCGACGACACGCTAAACGAAATTGAAGATATTCCTCACACTCAAATTCTCAAAGAACCAACAACGAAGAGAAAAAAGACAAGGTGATTTGTTATTAAATCTAATCGAATTTCAATCATATGAGTTAGTTTCAAACAAAGAAATTGACATTGAATCATCCGAAGACGATGACGAAGATGATAATGTTGCAAGATAGCAATTATGGAGAAAACAGATGAAATCAAAAGCATTTAAATAAGTTGTTGAGAAGTGTAACGCAAAAATGTTTAAAAAAAGGTTTTTTATTGTACAAATTGTTGTACAAAAAAATGGTTGCCGTGATTTTTAAAAGTAATTTTAAACATAATTTATTCGACAAAATTTAATTATTTATTGATTCAACGTCACATTAACAAGATTTAAATTTGATAAAAAACAAAAAATAGTATAGTATAAATAGATTATTAAAACGAAATTATATATTAAATATAAATAAATAAACATAATTTAAATTTGATTTTTGCCTTTACAATTATTTATATTCAATTCACATTACTATTTGTTTCATTCAATTTTAAAAATATATTTTTTTTTTTTTAAATAGTTTATGCCATAATGATTCAGCATAAGCTTCTTGGTTGTTTACATCATTCCAATCATCTTTTTAGTAAGTTTAACATTACTTATTAAATTTTGTTTTGGATCATTATTAATTTTTAAGTGGTTTAGATCAATTCTAATCGCACGGTGGTCACTTGTATTTGACTGGTGATCTTGTCCACTTAAAATGTTTACTTGTTCGATTTTTCCTGCATTGTTTTCTTTCACTAAAACGTGATCAATTCGACTCCTCACCATATGTATTGTTTCAATTTTGTCTTTATCGTTTTTAATTAATCGATTTTGTTTATATGTGAAGTCAGTTGTTTGAGTAAATAAGTAGTCTACAACAGTTAGTGATTCATATTCAACCAATAGATTAAAATTTTAGTAAAATTTGAGTTTCGGTTTAAGTCAGTATTGAAATCGCCTAGAATACAAATATTCGGTTCGTTGTTACTCGTATGAATCTTATCGATTAGATTTAATATTTGACTAACAAGTGCTTCACATTTGACGACTGAATCTACCGGAACTTCATAATTCATATATACCCCTACAAGGTAAGTTTCTATATTTGGCATACAGAGATTCGGTCTGATATGAATTCAATTTTAATATATTTTTGTAATTTTTTATTAATTACCCATCCAGTACCGCCGTGTGGCCTACCAATTGAATATTCAGGAGTCATTGACGACTTGTGCACAAATTTAAAATTTTCATTAAGTAATTTTTTAGCTTGTTTTGCCGTTTTTAAAAAAGTTTCTTGTAGAAAAACAAAGTCTGCTTGATTTAGTAGTTCATTGACGTAATTAAAATTTGAAAGTAGATTTTTACAATTCAGTGTACAAATTGTCAATTTCTCTATTTGAGGTTCTGGTTGGAATTTTTCTTTCTGTGGTTCTTGTAGACAGATGTACGATGTGGTTGGTTTAGGGTGAGTAATTTCATTAATTTGGTTTAATTTTGTTTGATTTTCGATTTCACTTGCCGTATTTTCGTTTACATGTGTAACTTTTTGTATGAGTTTTTCTAGCTATAATGTTTCTGCTACTGGTGAATCATTTGATTTGATTTGATTCTCCGTAGTGTGTTATTTCGAATCGCCCAATAATAACCACTATTTTTACCTTCTTGATCATTCTTTTGTTTTCTCTCGTCTCGAAGTACTTTTTGTACTAATCTTTCTTCTGGTGTTAGGTCGAGGTTGATATACGTTTTATTAAACTTAGGGATATTTTTTAGTACTTTTGATTGTTAAAGGACTTTGAATTTCGTTTCTTCTGAGTCAACTTTAATCAGTCCGCTCCGACTCCTCAACTCCTACTATAATTAGATTCTTCTTTCTTTTTTCTCTTTCACTCATCTCATTTGAAAAGACAGGCATAGCAATTACAGCTTCGATTTTTTGTAGGGTTTTCTCTTCAGATTCAGGTTTGTTTTCAGTCTCTTCACTCTTTTTAAATAGATTAGACCAATTCATCTTCGGGGTTTCTTTTTTTTCCATTCGTTCAATTTTTTGGTTCAACATGTGTACCAATTCAACCAATTTCTTATTTTCATTTAGAAGTCCTTCAATCAATCGATCTTGTTCATCTTGATGATCCAACATGGCAGTGACTAGCTGAATCGGGTCTCTTTTTGTTTGTTTTTCATTTGAGTTAAATTCCCCCTCTCTCTTCCATTTACTATTCTTGCTGTTAATGTATTTCTCAGTGGTCATATCTTTAAGTTCAGCAATTTTAGTAGCTATATCCATTTGGTCGGTTTCCATTTCTAGTGACATTTTAGGTGAGACTTTACTTCAGATGAGGTTAATCTGCGTGCTTATTTTGACGTTTTAAGTTTTTAATTAATATTTTTAATTTCTTTTTTTAAGTTTTCAAAAATAATAGATCTAAATTTTCTATTTAAAGATCAAATGTCAAAAATAAACATGTCTAAATTAACTCTGTCGAGTTTTAAATAATTTTGCGAAATTATACATGTCGAAGTTAATTCTTGCGAAATTTACTTATCTAAATTAACTTTGTGGAAATTAACTTGTCTAAACTAAGCATATTCAAAAAATAAGTAATTTTTTAATATTTTTTTATGTAATTTATTCTACCATAAAATTAAAAAATAAAATGATTTAATTGAATTAGTGTTTTTTCATCTTTTTTTCTTTTACTTTTTTAATTTTTGCGCTCTTTTTCTGAAATAAATATTATAAACTGAATTAGTTAATTGTTTATTGATTTTGTTATATTTTTACGAAATTAATGAAGATTTTTACTGGATTTGTTAATAGAAATCATTTATGTTCTAAATTTTCCTGTTTTTCAATAATATAGAATAATTATTCTAGAAAAATCATATTTAAAGAAAGATCACGAAAATTTCCATAGACGAAAATCATGTCGCGGAAAAATGATATTTTTTCCATTCCAGGTTGTTATAATGAAGAGAAGCATGTGTTGGACTTTTTTAAAAAAATTTAAAAAAAATTCGGAATCAACACTTTTTTACTTTTTGTCAAAAGTATTGATATCAGTATTGGTTTCGTAGCAATCTTTTAGTAAATAATTAACCATAAAACTATTAGAAAAATGAGCTCTTAAATTGAAGAAAATAAGGAATTTCAAAAAAATTGCTTCAATTTATGCAAATTTTTTTCAAAAAAAATTTTACAAACCCGCGGTTCCTCTTGTTAAAATATATTAAAAATTTTTTTTTAAAATTGAATTTGTGATCAATTTCACTATGCTTTAGAAAAAAGTTGACAGTGATTCTTTAGCAGCTCTAGAGCAATGCTCTAGAACATTCATTTTTTTCCTTTGCGCATGCGTAAGCATTTTTAATAATAATTTGTATTACAAAAATTAACATTATTAATTAAATTCTATAGAACATCCCCTTGTCATAATAATAATAATAATAATAAATTTAATCATAGCAGGGAATCACCCTGCGAGCATTCTAAAACAACTTGAATCGGTATGATGACTGGTTGTGCGTTTGGTGAGAAGGAATGTGGGACGATGAGTGTTCGAGCTAAGACCCCCCAGTCCACGCTTCTGGAGCTGCCCAGGCCTTCAACTCACCGTCTCACTGACTGGGCCATGGTTGGTCGTTGAGGTTTAGGTGGTGGTGGTGTTCGTGCGGGCAAGATGTATGTCAAGGCGGGCCTTGAAGCTGTTAAGGGTTGGAGCGTTGACTGCAGAAGACGCGAGGTTGTTCCAGGTAGATGCAACTCTGTTATTTAGGAAGTTTGTTCGCGCCGGGCAGTTGGAAAGTTGGACAAAAGGGCGTTTTTTGTGACCCCTGATTGCGTTGGCTTGGCCGTGGCAGGCGATGGACGACATAAGTTTGGTTTAGGCTAGCCAATTGACGTCAAGTAGTCCATTTATGATCTTGTAGTGGGAGATTGGGTCACCCCCTGATCTGCGTGATGCGAGGGTGGTTAGGTTCAGGATGGCGAGCCTATCTTGGTAGCTGCGGTCTTTAAAGCGGCCTACTAGCTCGGTTGCTCTCCTTTGGATGTTTTCGATGATCCTTACATCTGCTCGTCTATGGGGATTCAATACTGAGGTGGCATATTCGAGGTGAGGACGGACAAAAGCAGTGTACAAGGACTTGAAGGATTGAGGATTCCAGGCATGGAAGGCCTGGCGGAGTTGTCCAAGAATGGAGTTGGCTTTGGCCGCTGAGTGCTGGCAGTGGATTCTCTATTTCAGGTCACTTGAGAAATATACGCCGAGGTCCTTTTCCGTTTTGATCTCTTCAAATGTCAGTCTGGAACCGGTTTCAGCTGATATCATGGTGAGCTTGGAAGAAGTTCAAAAGTGATTAGTTTTATTTTTGAAAACCATGAATTTACATTTCTAGACGTTGAAATTCATTTGCCAGGTGTTAGCCCAGGTCGCAATCAGATCTATGTCGGACTGTAGTAGGGCAATATCGAGGCCGTTCTTGATGGTGGCAATGATCTTGGTGTCATCGACAAAGAGCTTGCAGTGGTGGTGTACTCCGTTTGGCATGTCGTTGATGAACAGGGTGAATAGTAGAGGAACAAGAACGGATCCCTGAGGTAAACCACTCGTGACCTGGCACCAGTCTGAAGAGCTGGAGCCGATTAACAAATCATATGATTAAAAAATTAATACAATTAGAGGATACAACATGATATAACATGATATTATAATATCTTGAACATGCTCTAGAGCAAATGACTAAGCAAGCAGTCAACTTATTTCAGAAACGTATTGTTCAAATATTGTTACATCTTGTACTCTAATACTAAATCGAATTCAATATTCGATTTTCAATAATACAAAATATTTTTTAATTTAAATCAATTTGAACACAATAGAAAATTTTTTGTGTGTAAATCGATTATTTTATTGTTACATTATCTGTTTATAGGCACTCCTTTATATAATAAAATATACCATTATCAATCTTTAAATATTCTTTCAATTTTTAATTTATTTGTAAATCTGTACTTAGCTAATGCTCCTTCAGAATAAAAATTTATAAAATGAAAAAAAAAAAAATTAAAAATAAAGTTAAATATGATAAAATAAATAAAAAGAATAAATATGATAAAAAAAATAAAAAGAATAAATAAGTTTAAATAATGAAAAGAAAATTAAAAACGTTAAGTTGAAAAAGCTAAAGGTTAAACATGTTTAAATATTTAATAGTTCAAGAAAAAAAAATTGTCAAGTAGCAATTCTTTCAAGGTAAATGAAAAGTCTAAATAACATGTAAAAGTAAGATCGATTACTTCTCAAAATTTAAATTTTTAAAAAAGTTCAAAATTTAAAATAAATTAAGCATAAATTTATTGGATTAAACAATTTAAAAAATTATTTATTTTTCTGCTTGATTCTTTGATTAATCCACGACGAGTATCTTGGCACCATTGTGTAAAAGCTTGGCGCAGTATTAATACAATTATTATTGCTATCTGCAAAAGTAAAGCTGGTGATTCCGTACAAAACCCACTTGTTATTTTCAAAACTCAATAGAGGACCGCCTGAGTCTCCATAGCACACGTTTGACTGCTTTTCTGACAAGTCTTTGGCACAGTAAAAATCGGCATCGTAGCCCTGGCACTGGGCTTTTGCTGGAGAACCATTCAAAATGCTTAACGTTGTTGTCAATAGTTGTGATGAAAGATTTCCGAATTCTGTAAAACCCCATCCAAATGTGGCCATTAAGCCATCTAAAATAGATGTGGGATCACTTATTTCGTTGGGTATTTCTACCGAGAATAAATCGGAGGAAAATGTCATCAAACTTTGCAAACCTAAAAGTGCTAGATCACTCGGATCTGTGATAGACTCAAAATTTTCATTTAGATCAATAGAGTTGATTAAAAATATGTTTCCTGAAGTAAGTAAATTTAAAAAGTCTAGTTGGTTTAAGCTTTTAATTCCAGCAATTGCGACCAGAACTCTTCCATTTTGTTTGTAGAACTCTCTGTAGTTGTAATTGGCGCCTAGGTCTTTGAAACAATGCGCGGCTGTTAAAATGTGGCTGTTGGTTAGAATGGATCCTCCACATCGGTGAAAATACATATTCGGTCCAATTAGTCCAAGAGACACGGCAAATGGAAATGAGCCTGGACCTGCAACCTCTCCGTTTATGATTTTTTCGTCAACATTGGATTTATTTGATTTTAGAGTATCAATTTTTGACACTTGGATCTTAAAGCTGTCTGCCGAAGACTGTCTCATGATATCTTCAAAAATCGGATCTAACGTAGGCCCGCATGACACATAGAAAATTAGATTAAAAAAGAGAAATTTTGAAATCATCGTTTGATTAACAATAATTATATCATTAAATTTATATTCAAAAATTGTACTAGAAATTTAAGTTTTTCAATTGTTCTAATTTTTAAAATAAAAAAATTAGATCATATAGAATGATATTTAATCTAAATGACACTAAAAGTCTAAAAGTTATTTTGTTTTTTGATAGATTTTTTGTCAAATAGAAATTTTTTTTACAATAAACTTAAAATTTTATATTGAAAATTGACGTAAAAAATAAAAATTCGAATTTTTTAGAGATTTTTTTTAATTTCTCCTTGAATTTATTTATTCTTCAAAGAGAAATTGAAAAAAAAAAATAATAAAATTCAATTTTTTCTTTGGCGACTTCAATTTTTACGCGTAAATTTGCGTAAAATTACGTAATTCTATCAGATTTTAATTAAATTTTGGTTCTTACTTTTGAGCAATTCAATAAAATTAATTTTTTAATTAATTCAAAATTATCTTTTAGTGATTAAGAGTTTACACATAAGTTATCTGAAAATAAATAAAATAATTAAACACTTTTTATTGTGTTTGAGTTTTTATTAATTTTATTATATTTTTACGCTAATCAAAAATTAAAAAGAGTAAAAAAAACATTAACAAGTTTTTAAAAACAAGTTTTTAAATTTGTTACAAGTTGAGGTGGTACAAGTCAATAAGTTATTGCTAATAAAACAAAAGTCATTGCATTATTTATTGTTAAATTAAATTTTTCTTTGTCCCGCACCTTCAAAATTTAGATTCTTTTTTGACTTCTTAATTTTTTACAGTACTCATATAAAAATGTAAATATAAGAGCAAAATAAGAGAACTTTGTTAAGGTTTCAAGTTTCTTTAGTTGTTTATTAAAGTGTAAGAACGGATTTGGGTTTAGGGTCTAGGACCGAATAAATATCAACTAAACTGTACTTCAAATGTTTTAATGATATATTAAAAGTCTAATGTATTAAAAGTCCTCATTATATAAAAGAGGGGGTAGATGCTCACAATAGTAAAGTTCACTTTTTAATCAGGAGGCTTGATTGCGAGGAACGAAGCAGCCGTGACGAGCTATATATTCTCACAATGAGAGTGTATTGTAAATTTAGAATGCGCGATTTGAAAATATTTTTCTGACTGAGAATTTTTAATAAAGCCTTAACATATACTATTCTATTCTAAATTTGCAAAAAAAAATTGAAAATTTACCAATTAAAATTTACTAATAAAACTTTACTTTTTACTATTTTTTTTCTCTGTCAAAAACTAAAAAAAAACACAGTAAACAATAAAACAACAAATAATAAACACCACAACACCACTCATAAACTCAAATAAACGCGCTGCTTAGAATACCGAAGAAACCGTTGATGATGATGATGATTAACTTTAATTATAAACAATGTGTTTTTTTATAAACACGATTATACTAGATTTTTTCAAATATTTATTTTAATCATAATTTCAATATTAATTTTATATTAAATTAAATTTTTTGAAAAAAAAGTCTAACGTTTCGTTACTCGCATATAAAGCTTTGCTTACCCGTAATTTAGATTTGATTTATTTCCTTATTTATTTACACTAGCGTGAAAATATAAGAAAAATTTTCTCAGGTAAATTATACAAAAAAATTTATTTATAAGTAAATAAAGTGTAAGGTAAAGTAATTAATAATTTTTATTTTCACGTTCATTACCTGAAAATAGGTTCACTCATAAAAAATACGGAAATTCTAAATTTCAAAAGAGATTTTGACACGAATTTTTTAATATATTAAAAAATAATTTTTCAATATATTTTCAATTATCTTATTTTGATTAATTGTATTGTTTTTTTAATATTTTATCTCGAAAACTTTCTGTAAATTATAAAAATAATGAAAAAAATTGAAATATATTTTTGTATTTAATAAACTACTAAAAAAAGGCTTCTTGATTTTTTTGATTTTCCAAAGAAAAAAGATTTTTAAACTTTGACAGGATAAATTAAAGGCATTGGAAACTTTACGATTGTCGAGTTTTGTTTGATCCAAGAACAAGCTATTGGAAAGTAAAACATTGAATTGAAAAATTTTTTTTTTTTTGAATCTTAAAAAAATTATAAGTAAGATAAAATAAATTTTGGATTTTATAAATTTTTTATACATTTATTTATAATTATTTACATATATCAAATTCTGGTAATTTTCGGCTGAGTGCTAACAAAATTTAAATCGATTTCTTTAACTTTTTGAAAATATTTTCTCTTCTTGGTACAATGGAGCATTACACAATCGGCAATCAGTACACTTATGCTCATTAGACCGAGACCTGCTCCAATAGTCATCATTAGTGGAACAAGATTGAATTTACCACCAACACCAGAAACATTTATTATAAACCGGAGGCCAAACGCTTTGTACAATTCTCTGTATTCTACTCCATCTTTTCGAAATCTGTTCGCATAGCGGAAATTAAAACCAGAAGCGGTTCTTGTTTCACCAAAGGGAAGATCGAATCGCTTAAAATTGTACTTTGGAAAACAACGAGAATACAAGTCAAAATCACAATTCCATATTATCTCAATAATAACCACGCCACCCTAATAAAAATTTGAAAATTTAAGTTTATAACAATTTTTTTAAATTTTACTCTTAACAACATTAGGTATTTTTCGGTGTCATTGGGCTCGGCTTTGTTCAAAATATAACCTATTTGAAACACCGGACAGTATGGGTCTTTTTCATCATGATAAGAACATTGTGAAATGTAGGAATTTGTTATGTTTTTCAAAATATTTCTCCTTTCAAAAAATTATTAAAATTTTAATATTATTTAAAAATTCAATTTTAATTTTCTAATCTAAAGGGATTTTTTTATTTGCTATTGAAAAAACTATTGCCCAAACGTGACGGTTGATAATTGGAAACAAATAAAAATAGATTAAAATACATAAAAAATGTGATTCACGCAAAAAAAGAAAATTAAAAATTTACAATTATAAAAATGAAAACGCATAAAATAAATTAACTGAAATCTGAAAATCACATTAATTAATTTTTTAGATCAATATTAAATCTTAAAAAAGTTTTATTAAAATACTTAGTCAATAATTAAAAAAAGTTTTTTTTTTCATTTTTTATTTCTTCTTCAAGATTTAAATTTTTCATTCAAAAAGAGTTAAGATCTCAAAAATTTAAATGAAAAAAAATTAAAAAGTTAATAACACATTTAGCAAATAAAAAAATAAATTTCCCGGCGTTCCAAAGCAAAAAAGTCAAAAGATTTCAGCAATCTATTAAATTCAACCAAGTCTTTGGTTTTGAAAATGTTAGACCATTTATTGGAGAATATTTCACTAAAATAGAATAAAATTTAAGATAATAGACAAAATGGGCAGATCAAATAAAACTGCATATCTGTAAGAATTTTTCAACAAAACGCAAAAAGACGGATCGACAATATCGACTATTCAGCACCTTTGAAAAAAGCTTTTAATAAAGCATTTAGATCAAACGCAAGCTAAGACGTCAACAAGGTATTTCTTGGTCGTTTCAAAATAGGAATTTTACCGGAAATCTTAAAATATTATATGTCCAACATAACCAAAATCTGAGGATCAGAACCTAAAGAGTCTTTAAAACCTGAACCAGCTTGCACTGACCTCGATATTGACACCCAAGTGCCAAGTCTGAAAGAAATAGAAGCTGCGATAAAAGCTCTGAAGAACAGAAAAGCCCCAGGTATTGACGGAATCACAGCAGAAATGTTGAAAGCTGACAGTAGGATCACAATAGGGATATTGCAAGACCTCTTCAGCAAGATAAGACGGCAGGAAATCGTACCATAGGAATGGTCAAAAGGCCTTTGGTCTGAATTTCACCGATATTTCTCTAAAAGACTGGCTTGGAAATAATAACAGTGACTCAGGTTATTAAATGATGAATGATGAAGAGATTGTAAATGTGAAAATGAAGAATCGGACGAAGAAGACTTGCCAAACAAACCTGAGCCAATTGTTCAAATTCAACAGCAATTCTAATGTGTGATAAGCTTAAGAAATTTTGTTCAGAAACATTCTTAAGAGATTTTTGAAATAAGAATTTATGAGATTTTCATTTAAGATTTCTAAACAAAATCCTAAATTGTCATAAAAAATCTTAACAATTTAAGGATTTGTAAATATTTTTAAGATTCAAAAATAATTATTTAAGAATCTTAGATATTCCGTTTTCCTTGGGACCCCTCAAGATTCCTAATAATGATTTTTATTAGGGTATTTAACAAAGAAGAAATTTTCTTGAACTCTAAAAGTAAAATGAACATTGCAAATAAAAATTGAGTTTTAAAAAGAAGAGTTGATCTAAGTAAAGCTTTTGAAAATTCTAAATGCCCATTTAATTTTTATCGCAGATTTCTAAATAAACTTTTTAATAACTTGAAGCTTTTTTTAAGATACATTGAAATTTAATTGCGAATTTAAAATTTTTAAAAGCTTTAATTTGATAAATTTAGATAATCAAAAAAATTATTAACTTTAATTGTTCGTTTTTAGAATTAGGCATTTTATTAATTTAAATTATTAAACTTTGTTTTTAGTTTTTTCGGCATTAGAACGTTTCATTGCAAGACAAATCATAGCAAGGTAAATTTTTCATAGCAAGATAAATTTCATTGCAAAGTTAAAATAAAAAATAAATAAATAAACAAGATTTACCTGGATTAATTGATTGCAAATAAAGTTAATTTAAAAAAATTAAATGTTTTATTGTTAATTGAATAAAAAATAAAATAATTAAATTAAATTAAATTTAATGTCTACTCTTCAAAATTCAAAATTAAATCTTCAATATATTGACACAATTATTCTTTATTATACAATTTACACAAACTTAGCAAGCGTGAATCTTTTTTTATTTGTTCAGCCGGTCTATTAAACATTTCTCCAGCTCTTACTTTGATGAATTTGTAAATGAAATTTTGATGCAATCAAAAAATAATCCACCATAAAAAATTATTTGCAATGAAAAAATTATCTGCTATGAATAAATTATATGCAATGAAAAAAAACTAGTTTCTATGAACAAAAAAATGATGCAATGAAAAAATTAAAGATGCGATGAATTTTGTTTTGCAATGAAAATTAGCTTGCTATGAAACGTCACACAGAGTTTTTTCATATGTTTTTATTCTGAGGGAGCATTTGCTCGGTAAAAAATAAATAAATGAATTGTTTAAAAGTTAAAGAAATCTTTTCAAATTTTTCAATAAAAATTAAATTCATTCTATTTCACTAAGAAATTTAATTTCAAAAATGTAAATGCTTGCTATATTAATTTGAAATTGGAGAATGAAAAAAATATTTGAAACATCGCACTCTATCAATGTTATTTCAACATTGGATACATTTTGTAATTCAAATACAAAAAATTAAACCATTTATGTAATAGGATAAAGAGTTGTTGTAAAAAATATTGCAATTTCGATGAAAAGATTCAACTTTTCCAATCTTTATTACTGGGCGTTCTAGTCTTAAAATTTTTTAAATCTTCTTTATTCTTTATTCAAAAGCTCAAAACTTAATCACTTATTTTTTGTCCAAATAAATTTTAATATACTCACTGTTTTTTATTAAAAAGCTTGAACTCAATGTTATTTTTGACAAATATTGTGTAATTAAGAATATTTCGAACCACATTGTCTTCAAAACGATCGTTGTCGTGTTCAGCCGGGCACCAAGCCTTAATTTCGCAAACTTTCAATTCTGGCTTGACCAAGGAACGAATGCATTTTCCGGTGGGAATTCCATTCCAAGTATTTATGACTGTTTCAATGCTGGCGCAATCTTGATCCGTATTGCACACCGCTCTGTACTTGTTGTATTCTTCGGCACACACTCCTTGTTTCTGCTCGGTTTTTATGAAATTGGTCATTACAAAAATGCTGTTGTATTCGTTGGGTGGAATAATGTAGTCGGCTGTGTCCAGTAGTTTGTATTCAATTCCTTTCTTAAGGCTAAAAAAATCTTTGAAATAATCCGGATCAGAGTAGTTGGGTCTGCGATGCAGGCTCACGTTGACTGGCACGAATCCTTGGCCTTTGACTTTTGTGGTGACCACGCTGCAAACGTTCTCGTTTTTTTGATACCCTTTGTTGTGAATGAGCTCCCAGCCAATTATGTAGAATAGGAGAAGTACTTGAACTAGTCGGTAGACTATTCCGACCTTAAAGCTTTTTATTGTTGCCGAGCGAACTGTTGAGTATGTAAATACGCTCAGAAAAAATGAACTGATCATTGTGGTATATCTAGATTGTGAATTTAATCGACTGTTAACCATTTCTAAATTAGATATTTTTGTCCCTCATCTAAAATAATGAGATGTTAGATGAGTAGTTGAAAAGGAAATTTCCTTGTTTAAAAGGAAATTGATTTATTTGAATTAAAAAATGGAAATTTCAGGGAAAATCTTTTATTTGTTTTTAAAGTTCAATTTTAAATCATATAAAATAACAAAAAAAAATTGAAAACTTTCTTCACTTACTTAAATACTGTCCAAAATTAAGCTTCTGCTGATGACACGAAGATCTTTTTTTAACAATTAATAATTTAAACTCGATTTATAAGCTACAATCAGGTAAAGATAAAGTTTGTAAGTGGCCAAAAAAGGTTTAAAAATCTTCTTTATTAATTCAATTTTAATATTTTAGCTAAGTTTTCTCGTAGATCGATTTTAATTTTAATTTTTTTAACCTATTTGATTATTTGAATAAAATTTTTTTAAAAATAAAATCAAAATAATCTTAATGGAGAAAATTAAGGATTGTCCAGTTTTAAAATTATATCATTTGAATAAAATTAACACTAAAATTGACAATAATTTGACTTGGCGAAATAAATATTTTACTTTACTTTTCTGAAATATTATTAAAATTACTTCTTTAGATAATAGTAAAATAGTATTAATGAACTTTTTGAGAATTTTGAGATGCCGCGATCACAACTAGACTTCGGCAAAAGTCAAGAAAAAAAAGTCATCAGATTTTTTTTAAAAAAAGTCATTCGAGTTGACTTTAAATTTTTTTTTAATTTTGTTTTTTAATATCAAAAAAAGAAAAAATTAGCATTAAGTGTTCGACATCAACATTTAATTTAAAAAAAAAATTTAAAAAATTATTTTTTTCTCTAAATTTTTCAATTTTAGTGACTTAAGTGCTTGTGCGAAAGCGAGTAGGGTACTTGGAATGCTAAAGCGAACGTTTACAAGTAGAGAGGAAAGACTGTAGGTAAGATTGTATATATCCATGGTGAGACCCCACCTAGATTACGCAGTGCAGGTTTGGAATCCAAGTATGAAAATGGACGTGAATACGTTGGAAAAGGTGCAAGAGAGGGCAACAAAAATACCTTTGTCTGTAAGAAACATGCCGTATGAAAAGAGGCTGACAAAATTAGGACTGACAAAGCTGAGTGAAAGAAGAGTGAGAGGGGACTTGATTGAAATGTACAAACTAGTGAATGGAATAGAAAAGGTAAGCTTGGTCAAGAATCTAGTGAGTAAATCAGAAAACAAGGGACCAGCCGGGGCGTTAAGAGGAAATAGCATCAGAGTCCAGAGAGAGAGTTTCCCAGCTAAAATTAGAAACGCTTTTGCGGCGGCAGTAAATGCCAGACATGTATTTTTCTCAAACAGAGTAGTTCCGCATTGGAATAGTTTGCCAGAAAACGTGGTGAAATCCAAGTCAACCGCTAATTTTAAAATGGCTTTAGATAAGTTCAATGGAATCGGCTTCTACAGCTCTACACGGCCATTTGGCGGTGATGGGCTTAGACAATCTACATGTTAGGTGTCGCAGCAAGAACTACTACTACTACTACTACTACTACTACTACTACTACTACTTAAAATAAAAAAATACTTAGCATTATATATAACTGTATGATCCTGGATTAAGTACAACTGAAGAACATTGTCTAAGAAGCACTTCTAAAAACTTTCATCTATCTTTCAACACGAACATCATATTCGTGTTCTATGTGCTGAAGTGCAAATATGTTCTAGCTACTACATAAACCATTTGCATTTTTGTCTAGATTCCTTTTAATAAACTTTGAACTAAATTTAATTGTTTTATTTATATGTTTAAGTCCAAAATCGAGATATTAAAGTTAAGGATTAAATCAAATAATTTTTAATATTGTCTAAAGGGATATCCTTTCCCTTAGAATGATCCCTTTAGACATCTCGACTAATAATAATTTTTGAAAGAGTATTTATGTCTCCAAGAATTTGATATCATTTTTTTTTATTTAATCTAATGCTCTAATGCTGTTGAGACCCTTTATGATTTGAGTTATTGAATAAAAAAGTTGAGATGATAATTTTGTTTTACTTTTTTTTAGTCGAATTAATCTCGCAGAATAAAAAGTTCATTTTTTTTTACATGATTATTTTCATTTTTTATTAACAGCCTAGCAAACACTCTTGACGTTATTAAATTCACTAAAAATTGAATCAAACTGTTTATTTTTTTAATACTAAAATAAAAAATAAAAAAATTCAATTGATTTAAAAACAAATCAAAGATTTGATTTATAATAAAAATTTTTTTTTTTATTATTTGTGCAAATTTTTCAAAACATTTTTTTATTTTTCGAAAAAGGAAATATCATTGTTCAAATCGTACTGAATTCACAATGCATTAACTCTTTGTTAGGTTGAAAAACTTTAACAGCTCAATTTGAAAAAAAATTATTTTGAAAGATTTGTTTTTTTTAAATTTTAAAAGATTTCATCAAAAATTTTTCTCTGCCTTTAAAAAAAATTTAACCATCTATTAAGTTAAAAACTACGTAAGATACTTAGTTCTCAAATTTTTAAAAGCATGTTCAATCAAAACAATTAGCTTTATTATGAAAGGGAAAAAACAATCAAAATTTTCCATTATCTAGTCATCTATATATTTTCCTGATTGGTATCATGATATTTTGATATTAATACACTTTAACTAGCTTAGAATTCCAGATTCTACTAGGAGCTTCTTGTAAACTGTAAGAATGTTCTAAAAGAAAAAATAAAAACAATTTTGGAAACACTCTAGCTGAAATTTAATGCATTAATTTATGAAAATCTCATATCAAAAATAAAAAAGTTAAATATTTATCATTGAGAAATATATCGAACTTAAATCTATAATTGTAATAGACTTAAAACTTGCATCTCTTTCAGATGGAATAAAAGCGATGGATGCAAGTTAATTAGTTTTGTTGACTCAAAGTATCCTAGGACTTAAATCAACTAAGAACAACACTAAAAGCCTATACACCATAGACAAAATTAAAAGTAATTTTGAAGAGTTTAGGCAAGCTCGACGGATTAATAAAATAACTAAAATTAGCATCATTATATTTGTTTAGACTTTTCAAACAAAGCTTGATTCAAATAGATAAAACTAATTTAATTTATTTCATTTATTTCCCTAGTTGAGTTTTAGAATATTGCTTTTTTGTTTGAAATCAACCTGTCGAAATTCAATTAGATTTAATTAAGGAAAAACTAATATTAAAAAACAATGTTTTGTTTTCTAATTTAAACGATTTGATATGGAAAAATTCCCAATAAAATTAATTGTTATTATTTGGAAAAAAAATTGTGCCTGTGAGAGCTGGCAGACCGGTTCAATAAGATCAGTTTAAAATTGGTTCTCTGAAATGGCTTTTAAAAATAAAAGAATCAAATTTGTTTTAACACAAAGTATGAAAATGGTTTGAATGACTTCTTTTTTTAATATGGAAAAAAAATTTTTTTTTTATTTAAAAAAATTTTTAAGATGGTTTTAAAATTTTCAGATAGCAAAATAAAGTGTAAATGATATTTTAAGAAAAGTATACGAATTCACGTGATTCATCCAAACTGGAACTACCAATCTTTGACCTTGATAAAAAAAAAATTATAACCTGTCATATAAATTATAAAAACAATCATTTTAAATTAAAGTAGTAAAAGCCACTTCTTATCGAGAATAGGATAAAAAATTCAAATTTAGAAAATATACAGAAAAATCTAGAATAAAATTATTTTATTATTATTTTTATTTAAAAATCACCACTTGGGTGATGAAAAAAGATATAAAAATAAAATTAGAAAAAAATATAAAAAGTTAAATAAGAAAAAGTTAACTTAATTTTTTTTTGTTTTTTAGTTTCTAAATAAATTTTAAATGGACATAAATAATATTAAAAGAAAAATTTAACTTTTTATATTTTTTTTCTAATTTGATTTTTATATTTACTTGCATCACTCAAATGGTGTTTTATGAAATAAATAAATAATAATTCGAATTTTACTTTATTTAACACTAGAAGACTGGAAAATTTTCAAAAATTCAAATAAAAAAAAAACTCAAACAATTTTTTCTAATTTTTTCCCATTTTATTAATTTAATAAAAAATGAACATAAATCTTGAATAAAGTAAATTTTAGACTTTTAAATATTTTTGCACTTTTTTTTCTTATTTTGTACTTGAATTCAGCAATTTTTAAACTATTTGAATTAATTAATGTTATTTTTTTTAGTAACATAAAATTGTGTAATTGAAAGATAGAATTGAAAAAAAATTATTTTATATTATAAAAAAGTTTTTTTTTTCTTCTTGGGTCAAAAAAAATTGAGTCTTCTGATGAATGAATATGCAAAATATTGAGAAGTGATTCAAGGCCTACCTATTCGGTGTTGTCACGAAAGTGATTTCTAAAATTTAAAGAAAATTTTAAGAGTGCTATAAAGTAAATTTTTTTTGAATATTTATGTCATTTTAAAAAAATTGAGGCGTGTGCTTCTAAAAGATATTTTAGAATTTTTAAAAAAAGGAAACATCATTACAATTATTAAATTCAATTTTAAGTAATTAATCACTATTGAATAAAAATGACAAGAAAAAAGTCCCATCTTGATTTTGACAAATTCTTACAAAATTTATACCAGTATATTCAGCCTACATGATTATTAGATTGACTACTAAATAAATATTTAAATTGTGACTGACAAAATTAATGAAACCAAATTTTTTATTAAATATTTGATTAAAAATGACAACAATTATGTCAAAAAAAATATGAAAATTAATAAGCCCAAAATAATTTAGAAAATTTAAAACATTAAATAAAACCATGCAATCCTAAAATGTTCCAGTTAAGTCTAATTAAAAATAAATAATTTTTTTATATGGACTAATTTAAAATGCTTAAGTGAATTAAATGTAACATCAAGCTTTAATTTATAAAAACTATTGTTCAATTAATGAAATTTCACCAGATATTGATAAATCTGCATATATTTGCAATTCAAGTGGCATTTAGTTTAAGATAACTTTTTTTCTAAATTATTCCTCTTTATGTAATCAATAAAAATGAAACTTAATAGCTTATTAGCAATCAAACTTAAAATGATCTTCAAACAAACGTTAATTATGATGCCACCAGCTAACCAATTAACTTTGGAAGAATTAAAACAATCTAAGTGCTCAAGTTTTTAATGACTTCCAGAATTTTGAACAGTCCTAAATGCTCGCTTAATAAGAAATTTTTTTTATTATCTATTTTTAAAAAAAATGCAAGAAATTTATTTTTTAATTTTGAATGACGATTTATTCAATTTAAAAGATATGAGAAAAATCAATTTTAAATCATGAAAGCAAATGATTGATAATTTAAAAAAATAAAATAAATGAAAAATGACTTTTTTTTTAAATACCCCAGGGGTTGAGCTTTTGACGAAATACCATTGCTAATTTATTGGAAAAAGAGTTTTTTTTATTCAATAAATGCTATCGATTTCGATGAGATTGAGTAATGTAAACCTAAATCATCAATCAGTTAAAATATTGATTGTAATATTAATAATAGAAGTTAAATTAGTTAAGAATGATTAATCAACTTATCAATAGCAAAATCATTCACTTCTCTAATATTAAGCTTTACTCAAATAATTATTGATGATTTATAAAAAATGCCAACTCTAATTTTGAGTCAAATCAAGTTCTCTCTACTGAAAATAAGAATCTTTCATAAAATCAAGTCAAGTCTTTATGACTTTTAAGCAACACTTTACTTGAAGACTCAAAGGAGAATTCAAGAAGTACATGATTAAAGAAAATACAAATTACATAATTTCTATTTTTACAATTAAAAATTATTTCATTTTCATTTAGTTGTGTTTGTTTAGTTGTGTCATTGTGATTCTTTATTTCCATGGATAATTCAGAATACAGACAAAGACCCCGTCATTGGAGAGAGGTCCACTGCACACAGCGCCTCTAAAATGTAAATCTCAAGCTTGCCCTGAGAAGATTCGAATCCGAAATGACTGGATCATCTTTTAATGCTTCGTGGTCGTGTTCAGACTTGTAAAAAAGTCAGGAAAAAAGTCTAAACTAGTCAAAAACAAGTTAAAGTATGACTTGGACTTGAAAATATATTTTTTAAAAATAACAAGTCTTGACTAGGATTTTTACTTATTTTAGAAATAGAATTAAAATTTATAAAAAATTAAAAGAATTGAAATTTTTTATTCGGGGAAAAAAAAATTATTGTTTAAATTTCTTTTTCAATGTAAATATTAAAACATGATTTTTAAAACAATTCACATAATTGTCATATTCTTTTTAAGTGAATTGGTTAAATAAAAAACAAAATAAATTAGTGTGTAAAAAATTTAACAAGATAAAAAAATAAAAAATCACGATTTAAAAAAATTAATGACTTGTAATTTTTATATTTTTGAAACAAGTCAAAGTCCTGACTTGAACTTGACTTGTGACTTTTATACAACTATGGTCGTGTAAAGTAAGTTGCAAAATAAATTAATTGGTATTAAATATTAAATAAATAGGTAAGAATATTTGTTCATGTCTCGATTGGGACAAAAAATTTATTTGCAAACATGCCATCAAAATAGAAACCACCTCATCTCCACAAATGAATTGCTCATTAACACAATGTAAAACTTATCCCCACAATTCAAAACTCTTTAGCAAAAAAAATTGTATTTTTTCTTTTAATATGCTAACAATATTTGCTAAAAAAAAGCATATGCAAATATTTTTTTAAATTTACAAATTAAATTTATTTGTAAAAATGCCAACGGACCCCAGAAACAAAAAAAAACTTCAAAATTAAAACAAAATATAAGTGTCACGCTAATAAATAGATGACACGATCAAGGATAAATAAAAGAATATTTTATTTCACTTGTCAATGGGTAGAATATATATATCTCTCCTTTGGTAGCTGGCTCGTACATTTATTTATGTTAAGAATATAAACAAATAAATAAAGTTTTCACAATCAACTTTCAATATTTAAAAGTGAAATCGTTTAAATATGTCCTTGGCATGACGTTAAAAGGCTACGAGTGCTTGAGGGTTAGTCACCCGAGGTTACTGTGTATCAAATCGACTCTGAGTCCGCAAACGAAGTACCCATTCCAAGCAAAAATTACCCGTTCTCATGTTGTCGCAGCGCCAGAACCAGGCGTTCATAAACAATGAGAAACAGGCGACTGTTTTCCACAAAGCCGCGACAAAGCTAAAACAAAATAAGCCTAGCTGGCATTGCTTCTCGATTGCTACGTGCAACGTGCGACTGCGAAGAAGGCTGGAACTTTGCACCAGCTTGTTCTAAGTTCCGAAAAACATTCAATTGAACTAATTGTGATTCGCGAACATCGTAGAATCACAGAAAACGACATAGAGTTCAAGAAAAAATCTGACTCGAGTTTTTTTTATAGCTCAGCGACGCACCAAGGAACTGGAGGTGTTGGGCTTCTAATTAGCAGAGCGTACAATACAATCGAACTAGGCTCAGACTACAAAATTGTCTCATGTCTCATGTCTTTAGTGGCCAAAGTTATATTAACCCTTATCCGTCGAAAATTGGGTCAAAAGTGACCCATCACTACATTGTTGACGAAAATGGGTAATTTTTGACCCAAGCAAATTTTTTCAATTAATTTTCAATTAATAAATTATTTATCTCTTGTTTAGAATCCTAAAAAAAAGCACTTTACTTTTTATCCTTAATTTTCAATTGATAATTGAAGGGTTGTTTTCAAATTAATGAATTTCTCAGAAAAAAAGCTTGCTTTATAAATCAATGATTTTTTAAAAATCAATTTAAAAAAAATGAGTTTCTATGAATTTAATTTTATTAATTACTCACCTGAACTGAACAACGAATTAGAATATTGTTTTCATAAGCTTCGGAAGATTATGGAAACAATGATCCAACTTCTAATGGTGAAATGCAGCATCGAATTCCTCGCTAAGCTACATTTACGCTAAATTCAGAAGATATAAATTCTTCTAATAATATTTATTATGGGAAAGAAAAATGTAATAGATGGAGTTCTAATCCTCAATATTATCCGAATGTATCTTATGTACAAAATCATCAATCAATGCTCAATTCGTGTGTTAGAAACTGTACCAAAATGAGCCATTTTTTTCTCATTTTATTGATATTTAATAATTAGGAATATTGTTTTATACACTAATAAAAGAATAATTAAAATAGAAGATTTTACATCCGAAATTCGGAGTAACTGGGAAAAATGACGTCGAAGTCAACCAAATGTGGTCTTGTGAGTCATTTCATCACTCAAATTGGGCATTTTTAATAAAATTATTTTAAAACACATATAATTTTTTTCTCTTTCTTTTTCGTCAACAATGTTATTTTTTCAATATTCGACGGATAAGGGTTAAATAGGATTCGTGATCGAAATAGAAATAATTCTTAAAAGCAAGCTCTAAGGATATTTCAGAAGATCAAACCACTCATGACAATGATAGTTCAGCACTGTCAGGTAAAACTACAACATCTACAAAATTAAAATTGAAACCGGTTAATTTTAAATAATTAATATTACCTTTTAAAATGTTCGCTTCGATAAATTTTTCTTTTAAAGGTTCCAAATGTAGTTTTTGTCTTGGAACAAAAAAATCTATCTAAATCGATTCAAACTGTTAAGGAATTTAAAAAAATCAAGTTAGATCTAATATTAATGAAAATAAACCTTTTTTCAATTTCAATCAGAAGGTGGCCATTCGCCTCAAAAACCTAGCCTTGAAATATTTAAATTAATCAAAGACCTTCAACTCAACATCATTCACCCGCTGAGCATAACCCGAACTCCATACTAGACCTTCTAATCAATGACTCAACCAGCCTTACAGATTTAACAACCTCCACTTAAAGCATAAAATTTAAAGCTTAAGTTACTTTGTTTATCCTTTCAAAGTATTTTTTTTGACTGTTCTTATTTTATTCAGTTTTAATATTTAAAATTATGAAAGTCTTATTTTATTTTTTTTAATTTTTGTTTTTATTTTATTTTTAAATAAACTCCCAAGCTCAAACGGGGACTGAAAGGAAGCAGATAACTTCCAAGCAGTTTGTCCAAAACCCCAGGCTTGTAATAATATGACAATGAGAAAGTGGAAGTAACTTTGGGCAACGGCTCCGATGAAAAACATTTTCATTTTGCACAGCATCATAAAAACATCTCGAAAATCATGATAGCAATCGACCAAGGCGCTATCACATAGTTTGAAAATATAAATTGATACGTAATAAGTTTTTATTGTTTGTTTTAGGTTGAACAGATATGATCTCTGATTTTCACCTAATAGCATTCCTTTAATCAAGCCATGCAAAATAAGAAGATTTCTGCGAGTTTTATTCTAGTCTAATTGAGCTCTCTGAGTTAACTGATGTCAATTTCAATCCTGAAAACTTGATGCAAAAAGTACGGCTTCCTACAATGCCGCTAAAAATTCATTTAGTAATGTAGAAGTTTTACGAAGTGTTAATTATTAAATGCAGTTTTAAATTGTAAAAAAGAAAAAAAAAATGATCCCAGAAGAGCATCAACTCTTTATTTTTTTTTAAATTAAAAACAGTTTGTTGGTTTAAAATATTACAAGTTTGCCAACTATTTTTTCAGCAGTTGGCTTTCTAGTAAATATTTAATTTAGAATTTTTTTTTACTTTCTGTTTAATTTGCCCTAATTAGCTACTGAGTCTTTCAATGCTGCAATTAAACGAGATTTTACTTTACATAAGATATTAAGTGAAATTAATTTTATTCACAAGTGTTTCGAAATTGTCAAATACTACTCGAGATAGATCGAATATTATCGTCAAAAACTAGTCTTTGGCTGGAAAAGACTATGAACGCCCATACCAACTAAAAGCTGATTACCTATGCTTAAAAGCAGAGTTGTTTAAAAGTCACAAGTCTCAAGTCAAGTCCAAATCCGGACTTTTTTTTTTTATTTTTCAAAAGTCCGAGAAAATACTTAAAATTTTTTTTTCAAAAAAATTTTTTTCAAAAAAATTTTTATTCGATGAATATCATTACTAGAAAATTCCTAAATTGTGTCAAATTAATGATTGTCCAAATCTTGGTTGCTTTGGATAAAAGGACAATTTTTATAACATTTCTAAAAATTATTCAAAATTCACTTTTAAATATGGTAACACAGCCTAAATGTATTTAATGTAAATTTGGTGACGTAATTTGAAAAACCGAAATAAATCAGTCGTTTTATTTTTTTTTCTAAACAGCCTACATATTCTTGTAAATCTTGAAGAGAGGAATCCAAATATATATGAAATATTTTAAATTTAAACCTTTTTTTTTAATTCAAAGTTTTTTTTCTGCTAATTCGGTAGAATTTTTCAAATTAGTAATTATGTTTGTCAATTTTTGATCCGATGAGGGAACAAGTTTGAACTGGCCTTATTTGCTTATCGTTTTCAGCGGGTCTTAATTAATAGAAAATAATTTTATTAGAATTTTAAGATAGCCGATGGGTCCGTTGTCTAATGCTGTTATTTTTTATGGGTTAAGAGGTTAATGAGGTATTACCTCATTACCCAAAAATCCCACCCATTTACCCCTAAAAATAAAATATTTAACATAATTAGACTGAAAGGACAAAATGATCACAATGACGTAATTTTTTATGAAAAATTTAAAATTTTGTTTCTCCTTTTTTTACAAAAATAATTTAATTTTATTTGATAAAAATATTCATTCTGTATTATCAAAAATAGTCAATATATTATAAAAATGAATCAGAACAAACAAAAAGAAGTTTAAAAAAAAAAGTATTCGATGAAAGATCTTGATCACGCAAGAAAAGATGTTTTTGAAAAAAAATTGAACACTACTCAAGCTTTAAATTTATACAACTATCCGAGACAGATCTTTTAAACTAATCTTTTTAACTAGAAAAAAATCAAACATAAAATTTATTTTGAATTCGTTAATAATTCGTTTAAATTTTTTTCTAAAAAGTTTTGTTGTAGCGTATGTTTAAAAGAATAATAAAAAAGATTTTAAATATTTATATTTTTAAAAATAACATTTAAAATCCTTTTTTTAATTCTTATTGGGCTAATTGGGTGAATTCGGTGAATATCCTGAAAAAGAGGTTTGTTCAAAATCAGGGGTAACTGGGTTAACCTAATTCACCCAATAAAGTCTCACCCAATTAACCGCAGGAGGTAAAGGGGTGACTAGAAAAAACTGGTCTAATTCGGTGAGCATTTTTGGAGTTTTTGAATAAATTTGAATGCGAAATATGCAATAAAAAAAAAGGGTTACCCGGTTAGGCTCATTTACTAATGTGCCTTTTTTAATTTTTTTTTAGATTCAATTTTTTAAAGAAAATACTCATTTAAATCTCTCTCATCTTTAAGACTTGGAATTTTTAGGTTTTGTAAAATTCAGTACAAAATGAAAAAAGAACAGAAAAAAATGTAAAAAAATTGAATAGCTTGTTTTCTAAAGGTTTAAACTAAGTTCTGTAAATTCATCATTGTGCAACATTCAAAGTTGCATCAAATATCAAGGTCTTCTAAGTTTGCAGAGTTATGCAGAGATTTTGCATACCATTAGCAGACATTTACAGCTGATGCAACTTTGAATGTTGCACCATGCTGCATTCACAAAACTAATTTCAAACTATGGAAAAAAAGTTATTCCATTTTTTTGTACTGAACTTCACAAAACTGACTTTTTACTTTAACAAGAAAAATTTAAAATCTGGACTTGGACTTTAATTTGAGACTCTTAAACAACTCAGCTCAAAAGATAACAAACAGGGCGAATTTCAAAAAAATAGGAAAACTTTACAATGAGTGCCATAATCTAAATATAAAAAAAATGGATTGTAAATAATTGCAAATACTTTATTATATTGGATATTAATATTATCTAAATTTAAATTTGTCTTAAAATAATTTTATCATTGATTTTAAATCGATTTTTTTTTGAATAAAAATAAATTAAAAAAAAATATTTCTAATAATCACAAAAATTTTATGTTAAATAGATTTTTGTGCTGATGAGATTTTAATTTGTGGGGAAATGATTTTTGATTGTGGGGAGTCAATAACCCCATCGGAATAGTGTTACATTCAAGTTTTGTGCCAGTTTCAAGGTCCAGATCTAAAGATTGAATTTAATTGAAAAAGAGAAAGATAAAAGCGTCCAAATGGCTCTTGAACGACGAAATTCTTCAGGTCAGATTAATCCAGCTCCTCAGAGTATCGATCTTGGAAATGATGTTTCAAATGATTCACGAAAAGCTGATCAAATTATTAATAATCAAGATCAGCAATCAGATACAAAAAACAAGTTATTAATCAACATGTATTAATTTCCATTACTAAAAAAAATCCTAAAAAAAGGACAGACCGACCAAAACCTAATAATTTTTCTACGTTTATGATTTTTTTTTAATTTTTTTACTACTAAAACCATTAAATATCCAACTAAAATAAATATTATCCATTACTGAATTAATTTAATTATTTATACCCTTGCTATGAGGCGCATTAATCAAAATTTCAAAGCCAGATTTGGATAAAAATTCCTTTCTTTTTAATAAGTGAGCTTTATTTTATTGTAGAAAATCTATTACAAATATTCCAAAAATTAAAAAAATTAATTCAATACTTAATTGTTTCAATATTATAAATTGCACTAAGAACCTTTAGAACTTCTCACATTCTTTTGTATTTAGACTACTAGATATTATATATATACCTACCTCATTTAACAAAAAAACTTTGATGCGGAATTTTCAGAATTTAATATTTACTTTGATTGAATAATTTTTTATTAGTAGAGAAAATACAGTTTCTTAAAACTATTGAAATTATTTTTAAAAACTTGAGTAAATAATGTTAAAAAACTTGTTTTAGTATTTGTATTATTACTGAGCAGATAAAGCTATTAGCAATAAGCTATTAAAAAATCAATTACTCCTAAGAACGCTTAAGTGATGTCTTTTTTAACCAGTGTAAATATTTTTAGATGATAAATGCATTTTATTCTTAAAAATAAAGAGCGGCTAAAGGCGAATTTAGATTTAATTTAAAATAAATCTGAAAAGTTGAATTAAAAGATGCATTTTAAAGAAAAGACAAGAAAATCGGAATGATCCTTTAAGATGGTCGAACAGTTATTTATGAAAATTTTTTTAAAAAATAAATTTTAAAAATAGTATAAAATTATGTGCTAAATTTGGGAGAAATTTTACAGTTAAAAGGGATTTTCAGATAAAATTAGAAAACTAAAAATTGTATTTAAGAAATTAGAAAAAAAATTAAATGATAAAAATGGTTAAATTAAGTTTTCAAAAAGCATTAGATTGGTTTTGTTTTGGTGAAGAGGACTCAAATGAAGATGATCTGTCAAGTGCTGCTTCTTTTGATTCATACTTGAATTCATTGAATATTTACTTTTTAGTTGGGCTACGTGAGTTTTGTTAAAAATTAAACCAATTTTTTTTTTAATAAAATCGAATTTTTTAAACATTTGTTATTTGTTGATTATTTTTCGCATTTAATTTTTTTTTATGATTTAAAAAGACTCTTCATGAATTGTTTTTTTTTTTGAATTTTTCATCAAATAATTTTTCAGCTAATAATTTCACGTAGATTTCGGATAAATAATTTTTCATAATGACTTTCAACTTCAAAGTTTCTAATTTATTTATTTAATTTTAATTAAATTGAAAAAAGAAAAACTCAATTTTGCTGATTTTAAAACATAGCTTTATTTTACAAAAAATACATCAAATCAAAAATACGGCGATTTTTGACATTAAATATGATTTAACTTTTTTTATTTATCTCTTCCAAACAAGTTGTCAATTTTTTTTCAATTTTTTCATCAAGTTTATATTTTGAGTTTATTATGTTAAAAATGACTTTTAGAATCAAAAATATGTTGAGAATTAAAAAAAAATTATAGCCTTTCTTTATGTTTCTATAAGTTGATTTCATTATTAAAAATTATTTTAAAATGTCCCTTTAAATAATTATTAAAAAAATTAATTATTACTTGTAAGATAAAACTAGGAAAATTCGAATTTGAATCAATTTTTTCGTCATCGCACTTATAATTTAAATAATTTGTGAAAAATATTTCAATTTTATTATTGATTTCATGTTTTTATACCTGGGGATGGACTAAAAAGAACCTTTTAAAGGATAAGCTATTTTTAAACCCTTAGGAATAAGAGTTTATTTTTTTGAGTGTCTCAAAAAAAATGAAATTTAGGCTTTCAAAAGACGAAGTTTTCGAATTTCAAGGAAAAAATTAAAAATTAAGACAGTGATTAATCTTTGAATTTCTTGAACTTTATTTGTTGATTAAATTATTGCAAATTATTCTAAAATATCGCACTAAATAAATATTTAAAAAAGTTAATTATAACTTGTAAAATATAATTGAAAAAGTTCGCATTCGAATCAGTATTGGCTGATTCACACTGATCAGAAAACGATGTGGCATTGTACCAGCATCGAATGTCATCCACTTTGGCACACACTCCATTCGGTGTGTTTGAACAAGTGCAACCATCTTGTGGACACACGCTTGGCATCTCGTTAAATTGTCTCTCGTATCCAACACAGTGATAGCAAGTGAACAAATTGTCTGGATCAAGTTTTACTTTTATATCCAAAAGCCTGTTATAATTGTCCATTCCGCCCCAATATCTTTCTTTCCAGTCGTTTTGTGGAAAATTGTGCTGAGGTTCATTCCAATAGACCCAGTTCGAATACTTTTTTAGAATATTCTCTGCAAAGTAATCCATTAGTTCCACCAGATATTTTTTGTCATTCACTGGAGTCGATTCTTCCATCATGGAATAACACGATATACCCATCAATCCGTTCCTAAATTCTTTTGATATTGACGTTTTTTCACTATTTGGATCAAAAGTGGAACTAACTCCGCCTAAAACAGCATTTCCTGAACAACCAGTGTAAGGAGTAGTGTCTAAAAACTCTAGAATTTCTCTCAAACCTTCTTTAATGTTTTGACTACTCAGTGCTGTGCTAGAAAGATAAGCGGAACCTCCTCTTTCTGATTCAGCTGTTTTAAAATAGTCAAAATAATTATCAAATGCATCATAGCCTGGGTTGCATGTTATTTGAAATTCAGGAAAAGGGATACAACCAACCTTTAATTTTTCAAACAAATTCTCACATTGGTCTTTTTCATTGAAACAACCGGCTGCAAACAGTCCTCTTTTGAAAGTTCCAAAATTATCTGGAATAAAATATGTAAAGGCATAATTTGGAGCATTTATAATCCAGTCAGAAACTAAATCAGCTGTAGTTGAACTCAAATCATAATTTCCAACAAAAACTGACATTTTACCAGGACTTGGGTGCAATTTTATGGTCAAACTGACTGCTATTCCATAAGTGCTTCCACCAGAGCCTCTAATTGCTCGGAAAATTTCTGGGTTTTGATTTTCAGATAATGTTATCAATGAATAATTTGCCAAGATTAAATCAATGCTCAAAAGATTGTCCACACCGAGGCCAAATAGTCTAGATAATGGTCCATGGCCTCCACCAACTGTCCAACCGTAAATACCCACTCCAGGATCCGCGCCACTCACCACCACCAAACTCTTGTTTGATTGTTCTTCGACAAACTTGTAAATTTGGCTAAAATTATTACCCGGGCCTAAGGTAACAGTTTTCTGTTCTAAATTAATACTCTTTTGGTTCATTGAGCTCATGTCAATGTGAACCGAATTGTCCAATATGTTTCTATTATCTTGATGGTGCCCTGTGCTTTGAACTGAAAGGCGCAGATTGAATTTTTTGGCAAATTTAAGTGCTTCAATAATGTCATTGTTTGTAGCTGGTTGAATGATGACAGCTGGTTTTGGAATGAGAGTTCTTTTGTTCCATGTATGAGGCTTATAGTCATTGTCTCCGCGCAAATAGACCCTTCCATCTATTTTGCTTTCCATGTCCACAAAATCTGATAATGTTGGCCAATTACTGTCACCAGGCAAGGCATATTTAAAACACCAGTGATTCGAAACACTTGAAAATATGATTAAAATTAAAAAAATCATTTTCATTTTTATCATAGAATAAAAAAAAATTGATATTTATACCAGAAATTATAAATTTCTTCCAAAAAGTTCTAATCGAATAAAAAATTTTTAAGGTAATTTTGAAAAGTGTATGAATATGTGTTATTTGATTTTACCTTTTAAATTAACTAAATATTATGCACTTTTACTAGCTTTTTTAAAAAATTTTTTAGCTTCTTGTCAAAATTTGTTTAAATTTGAATCACGCCATTAAAAGTAAAATTAGGATAGACTTACTCACCATTTCACCTGAGAATCTGGTAAATACGTTTCAAAAATAATTAAATTATTTTAGCTTTTAGTGTTTATTTCAATTCTTTTAATATTTTTTACCAAAAAAAAAATAATAAATAAATTTTTAAATCTATTCTCAATTAAATGGGTCCAAAACCTAAAAATGAATAAGAAAAATTGAATGTTTGTTTACAAATTATAAAAATTAATTGTTAGATTCAATCAATTCTAATGATTTTTTTTATTAATTAAAATTTTGAAGAAAAGAATTTTGTATTTCTTTCAAAAAATGTTATGAACCGATACTGAAAAATGTGATTCACTCAAAAGAATCATCTAGGGTTAACATTTTATTAAAATTTCAAAAGTTTTCATTCATAAATTTTACCTTTCAGCTCACTTTATCCGCCATAAAATCATGAATTGTTTTTATTTAATTAAACTGCTCTTTGACGATTTTAAGAAATTATTTTAGGTGAATAAGGTGATTAAGTCCGTCTTGATTTTACTTTTATTTGCTGGATTCAAATTTAAATAAATTTTTTCTAAAAGCAATTAAAATTTTTAAATTAAGAATTAAAACCATATTCTTACATTTATAAAATTCAAAGAAGCCAAAAAAATTTTCCATCCAAATTTCTTTTTCATTTAAGATTTTATTTAGCGATCGTTTTAATTAAAAAGCTAAGAAATAGACTCTTATATTTTTTAAAATAAGATAGAATAATTTATTATGATTTTTAAGCTTTTTCATAAGCCGCTTTTAAGTCCACGAAACATAAGTGCACCGGTGTTTTCTTTCTCCTGGCCATCTTCATTAACCTTCTTAGAATAAAGATCTGGTCCGCACATCCTCTATTCCTCCTGAAGCCTCCTTGCATCTCCGACAGCCTGCTGTCTACGGTTCTCACGAGTCTATCGAGGACTACATAGGTAAAGACCTTGCCAACAATACTTAGCAAACTTATACCTCTATAGTTCTCACACTCACTGCTGTCACCTTTCTTGTGCCAAGGTACGACCACGGCTCTCACCCAATCACTTGGCACTTTCTCTTGGTGCCATACCATTTTGAATAGCTTAAGCAACTCTTCTACTAGTACAGGCTCTCCTGCTTTTACGATTTCTGCGGGAATTCCATCGAACCCTGGGGCTTTCCGTGTCTTCAGAGCTCTGATAGCAAACTCGATTTCATACTGTTCCGGAACTGGTTCATCTTCTTCGCTGTCATTTCCCACGGGCTAACTAAGGTATGCGTTTCCAGTTGTCGTCCCACATTAAGCAATTCTTCAAAATGCTCTCTCCACCTTTCCTTTGTTTCCCCACAGTCTTTGATAACGGACCCATCCTTCTTCCTAAGCTGGCTCGTTTGCACCTGCTTAAGACCTCCTATCTCGCAGATCGTCTGGTACAAAGCTCTTGTGTTTATTAGCCGCGGCATGTTGCTCCAACTCCTTGGCCTTTTTTTGCCAGTACTCCTTCTTAGCTTTCCTGACTAGTCTTGTGCAAAGCTTGTT
Source organism: Brachionus manjavacas (assembly GCA_019054805.1). Classification (NCBI taxonomy): domain Eukaryota; kingdom Metazoa; phylum Rotifera; class Eurotatoria; order Ploima; family Brachionidae; genus Brachionus; species Brachionus manjavacas. Next base: position 1,548,728 of record JAHQIY010000004.1, read on the forward strand.
TAGTTCGTGGTACCGGTTTATAGTGGCTTTCTTTTGCCTTCTGGTAACGGCACTTCTTACCATTCTGAAGACTTCGGCTTTTTCATTGATAGCTTTCAGAGCTTCATCGTTCATCCATTCATTGCGCTGCTTCTTCTTTCGTCCACATACTTTTTGACCTACCTCACTTATGGCCGTCCTGAAACGAGCCCAGCTCTGCTCGAGATCTTCACATTCGTCGCTCAAAACACTGAATTTGTTTTTAAGCTCTATCTGGAACTCGCCTTTCTTGAGGCTATGACTTAGTTGCTCTACGTCCAGACATGCAAATGGGCTAACCTTTCGCGAGCTCTTAAGTCTTAGTCGCTGGCAGCAAGTAGTGATCCGTGGTTCCGAAGTCTGCTCCAGCCCCGACCCTGGTGTCCTGAATAGCTGACAGCCATCTCCGGATAACCATTATGTGGTCGATCTGGCTTTTGGTCTTCTGAGAATTGAAATTCACAAGTGTAATCTTGTGCTAAGAAATAGACTCTTATATTTTTAAAAATAAGATAGAACAATTTTTTATGATTTTTAAGCTTTTCAAGCATCATTAAAGCTTTTTATCATTTTTAATTGCAAAGATTTAATTGAACGAAAGTTTGTTTAAAATAAAAAAATTTAAGATTTTAAGATTTTTGTTTTGGAATTAAAAAAATTAAGAAAATTAAAAAAATTAAATTTTCATATCAAAATATTTTATATTTCGTTAAAGTACAGGATTATTTAGTATTTGTGACATTAATAAAATAGATCTTTAAATTGATTCATCACTTTGATTTTAATCTTCATCTTCCGAATCATTTGCAAAAGGTGCTTTTAATTTTCAATTTTCTTTTTTCAAGCTATTAAATTTTGTTAAAATCAAATCTTCCAAAAACAAAATAATTTCTTCTGGAAAAATTTTTCGCATTTAGATTTGAATGTTAAGTTTTAATGAAGACATGTCTTATTTTAATGTTGTCCTTTGGAATATGGATTTAAAAGTTTAAAAAAAATCAGTGTTTCTAGCCCAAATGACCAAAATCGACAAAATGGGATATTTTTTAAATATCTAAATTTTCATTAATTTAATATAGAATGCTTTCGTACTTAATAAGCTCGATCGAAATACAGAATGATCTTTAAGTAATACGGAAAAGAGCAAAAAGAATAATTTTCCAAGTACACAAAGCAACAACTTAAAAAATTAATTAATGAACTATGTAAAATTTTTTTTATATTTTATTTCAATTTCAAAATAAAAAAACTCTTTATTTGAAAACTAAAAAGAAGTGCGCTTAACCTTTAAGCAGCTGTGTTTCAAAGAATAACATTTCTTTTTAAAACAAATATTTTAATTTCCTTTTATTTTATTTCTGAAATATTTTAATATTTAAAGAACTTTAAAGAATGATTAATCTAAAACTAATACAAGATTATTTTAGAAAATAAGGATATTAATAAAAAAAGGTTCGAGGAAAGTTTAGTTTTTTATTTTTATCAAAAACAAATTTTAATTTCCGTAAGGTTTTTTTTGCTTAATAATTTTTATAAAATTATATTTTTAAACAAGAATTTCTTTGAAAAATTTTTATATTTAGGACGAATTTTTTTCCGTAAAAGTTTTTTATTTTCATTTTACCTCAATTTGAAAATTTATTAATGTGATCAAAAATAAATTGAGCAACTAAATGTATCAAGTTAAACTCAGGAGATGAATCTAAAGATTGATCTTATAAGATTTTTTAAGATCAGATTAGTAATAAGATCAATTTCAAATGCAAAAAAAATTGCAAATAAAATCATTACTAATTGAAATTTAAGATCTTGGTAATTTCTTAAGAATAAAGAATAATGAATAATTTTGTTTTAAAATTCGTTTTGATTTCTTGATTAATTTCTTAAAGTTTTCTTAACTCGAGATTCAAACAAATTAAATGATATTAATAACCTGACAAGATTGTAAAATTTAACTCAAAGTTTTAACTCGTAAAGATTGTTTTAAAATTTTTTTATATTTTCTTGTAAGATCTTAATCAAAATTATAAGGTATAAATTTGATTCAAGAAATTTGCAAGATAAATCAATAAGAACTCGAATTTTTCTTATAAATATTAATGTTAAGAAAATAATAATTAAAATCATTTTTAAACAATCAAAAATTTCTCTTATTCAGGAGTTATCATTTATTAAATAAACTAACAGAGCTTCATTTTGATTCACCATGATTTTTATTCAGAATGAAAAATCAAGCCTTTATAAAAAAGATTGTTTGATCTAAAAACTTCTAGAGTTTCTTTTACCAAATAAACTTTTAAAAATTTTTAATTTTATGTTAGCTACCGAATATCACAAAATATAACCAATATTTGTTTAGAATAGAATTTTGTAAATTATGCGTTCAACTCTTGTTAAGAAGGATGAAAATAGCCTCATTAAAATTAGATTTTTATTTTTTTTGCAATATTGTCTAAATTATTTTCAGATCTAAAAATAAATATTAATCATCTTAAAAATTTATGATCTAATAAAACAATTAATCTTTAAAACTTGTCAACTGAATTTCAAATTTTTAACTTGATTTTCGTAAACAACGCCCTTTGAAACCTCATATTTTATTTTTATGGAGGGTTGAAAAAAAAATTTGTACCCAGAGATCTAAAAATAATCAACCCTCTAACAAGTTGTTGTTTTTCAGACCCAGGTATTCAATGATAAAATTAAAATTATTTTAAAATAATACATTTACTAAAAGAACTTAAAATTTTCTAAGGTCTGGTTAAATTTTTATTTAAAAAAAAGGGTGTGTCAATTTTATTTACAGAAAATCAGGAGTCTTATTCATGAGTTATCATTTATTTTTTTTTTCGAAAGCTTTAAATCTAAAAACGGAAAAGGACCTCGACGTATATTTCTCTAGTGACCTGAAATAGAGCACCCACTGCCAACTCCTTTCTTGGACAACTCCGCTAGGCCTTCCATGCCTGGAATCCTCAATCTTTCAAGTCCCTGTACACTGATTTTGTCCGACCTCACCTCGAATATGCCACCTCAGTATGGAATCCCCATTGACGAGCAGATGTAAGGATCATCGAAAACATTCAAAAGAGAGCAACCAAACAAGTAGACCGCATCAGAGACCGCAGCTACCAAGATAGGCTCGCCATCCTGAACCTAACCACCCTCGAATCACGCAGATCAAGGGGTGACCCGATCTCCCACTATAAGATCGCAAATGGACTACTTGACGTCAACTGGCTAGCCTCAACCAAACTTATGTCGTCCATCGCATGCCACGGCCCAGCCAACGCAATCGACATTCATCTTGCCCGAACACTCATCGTCCCACATTCCTTCTCGCCAAACGCACAACCAGTCATCATAGCGATTCAAGTTGTTTTAGATTGCTCGCAGGGTGATTCCCTGCTTTGACTCAATTTATTATTATTATTATTATTATTATTATTATTTAGTTTAAAATTCGATATTAAAAGTCTGTTAGGCGAAAAACTCTTGTTCTCAGGTTCTGTGAGCTATTAGTTCACCTGTATTTTTTTCACGTTTAAGTGAACCAAAATAGAATTTTGTGAACAAATTGAATAAAGCTTTTTAATAGATTGCCTAATTCTCGAAACAGATATAAAAATAAACAAGCAAATGATTTCTTTACCTTAAAACATAAATAATAAAAATTAAAGAAAATTAAAATTAATTTTTCACCATCTAAGTGCTTCTTCATCTATTTCGCAAAATTTACCTACTCCGCCCGACTTTCAATTTTCAATATAATTATTTTTTCTATCTTATTTTTTAATATTATATTAGCTTGTTTCAAAATAGATGAAAAAATTTCAAAATAATTCAACAATTTTTAGATTAGGTCAACTAATAGTTCTTAAAATCTGAGAACAAGAACTGTACCAGTAACAGGTGAACAACAGTTTGTCTAACCCACTAGACCCGAACAACTTCGTTTTTTACTTTATAAATTTTGACTTTAGTGATAATTGTGTGATGAATTTTTACAAAAACTCAATTTGTAAAAATGGAAAAAAAGAGCGTAGATAGTTTTTTAAATTACAAATTTTCTTTTAAGGATCATCATTTCACAAAGCCAAAGTCAAAATTTATAAAAAAAAAAAAAAAAAGATTTCCATACATAAACTTAAAATTATTTATTTTTTGAAACATCGCACTTTCTCAATGTCATTTCAACATTGGATTCAAACACAAAATTATATAATTTATTTGAAATAGAGTTTTTAAGTACCTCAAATTTATTAAAATTTACCTCAAATTTAATTAAAAACTATTTTTTTATTAAAAAAGTAGCAAAATATAAAAAAAGTATTAAAATAAAAAAAAATTACATCAATTTATAAAAAAAGAAAGCAATTTCATTATAAGACCGCTAAAAGTTAATACTCACCTCTAAAAATAAAAAAAGTATGGTTTACTTTACCTTTACTACGCTTATTTTTAACAACAATTTCTTCTTCGTCATCTTGGGTATAGTCTTTTTCGTTTTCCAATAATACTTGTTCTGAGAGAGTATTTTCTTGATCCAAACTCATTTTGAAGTTATTTAATTTCGTATAATCAAAATATTATTTATTTTTATTTAATTGTATTATTTTTAATTTATTTGTTTTCTGTGCCGAGCAAGAGCTCCTTCAGAATAAGTTAAAAATAAATTAAAAAAATAAAATAAAAATAAAATTAAAGTTAATAAAATTAGATTAAAAAAAAAAACAAATCAAATACAATTCTTTTTATATAAATTTTTGAGGCCGAAAATTAATTAATTAGAGAGGTTTTAATCGATTAGATAGACATTTAAACAATTTGTTTGATTTTTTAATAAATAGGTATTTTTTTAAGTAAAAGAGTTGATTTCATTTTTGTTGGTTACACTTTTATTAATATTTTGAGGTATTTTTTAACAAATTAAAGGTAACTTTTAATTGCTATCTTTTAATTTCTTCTTTTGTTCTTTAACTGTCCAATTTTTAAAATCCTTAAACTACCTCATGTACCTTTATTCATTTTTTATATTTATTTTTTTTTTATCTGAAGGAGCTAATGCTCGATACAGATAGACAAATAAATAAATAAATAGATAAATTTTAATAAATGAGAGGTATCAAAAAACCGATAGCCATTTATTTGCAATTAATTAAAATTATAAAATTAGAAAGAGAATTTTTAATTCTGACTTAGGAATAATGTCTAAATTAAATCTTGCCAAAACAAAAACCTTCAAAACCGGAACCCAGTCAATCTAAAATTTTTAAATCATTTCCATTTTACTGTAATATTTAAATTATCTCTGGATTTGTTTCAGCAAGATTTCTTAAACTAGAATTTTTGTTTTCAATTAAAAAAATAAATAAATGAACATTTAGAGATAAATAAAATGCTTTATTAAAATCATAAAATAAAATATACAGCATTTAAATAAATTTAGAAGATTACAGATAACGAAAACAACAATTTCATGCAAAAACAAATAACTTGAATAAATTCACAAATTTAGTGATGCTTTGAAAGACGATCTTTTATTTTTGTGCTTAGTTCCTTAATTTATAATTAAAATTTTCACCAAGAGATAGATAAAAAACTTTTATTTAACTTTTATTCATGGATTCTAATATCCGGTAATTTGAGTGAAATTCAAATCTCAAATGAATCGATGAATGAATGAATGAATGGATGAATCAATCAATCGATTTGTAATAGTTTCATTTTAGAATTGGCGCAAACAAAGCTAGATTATGCGAGAATGTGTTCAATGAATCTAAGTTGATCAAAGTCAGTCCAAAGTGCATTCGTTGACTCACCAGGCTTAGTGAGTAGCAGTGAGCCAGCCATAGAGTAACGATAAGAGACCGCTTCGATTGATGATAGCATTGAATCAAAGACACTCATTGATTAGCAGGTAATTGGTACAATATGAAAAGAATTACTCATACAAGATAATAGAAAGCAGAGAGCGAAATATGCTTTGCTGCAGCACAAAAACAAAACAAAACAAACAAAAGATTAAGCATTTATCAGAACTTGAACTAGATAAAATACCGAGATAAAACAAAAGTGGATAAGATAATAAAAAAACAAAAAATAGCTCATGTCTGTTTGACATGTTCTTGTTAGTCGATTTAATCGACATTAATAAATCACTTTCTCTCTTTTTCTTTCAATGCACATACTTGGCTTATCATCATCAGCAGCACACAAAAAATTCCCATTCTCAGCAGATCTTTCACTCTCTGCATCTAAACGATTTACAATCCAAAAAAATCCAAAAAGAAAAAAAGCCAAAAATCCTCATGGACCTAACAACTCTCAGCTTCAATCATTACAAAATCGCATCGAATAAAAATCCAAAGTGCTAAAACAATCATCGAGTGTAAATTTTCATAGATAATAATTGCTTTTCTTTGTTGTTTTTTTTTTAACAAATAAATGTCCACAATGACAAACTTGTGTCTCTTGTACATATTATTGATTTATTGAAGCAGTCCTCAGACGATCTTAATCCTCCTCTTGTCTCTATTGAATTAAAACCAAACAAAATACTTGAAATTACCCAAACTGGCAAAATTTATATCACATACATACACAGACACACACAAGCAATACTAGCCCAAGCACAAGTAGCACTTGATGTCCATTTGATTTATTCTTTAAATAAATTATTAATAAATTAATTAATTGCATAATCTATGCTTCTTCGCATTCTTCTAAACAAACATTCAATCCAATTCACAAAGATGAATTGAACTACAATTTTCAATTATTCCTTTTTATTTTTTGTCTCATTATTAATAAACTAATTTGAATTTGTAAAATTGAGTTCGGTTCTTTTTTTCAACTTAAAACAATCACTACCACTCAATTGATCTCTGTTTGAATTATGTACTTTACTTTTTTTTAAATTAAAAAAAATTGGCTCATTAAAATTTTTATAATTAATTTAATTTTTTTTTTCAAATTGTTTAACAAAAAATTATTAAGCTAAATTAAAAAAATCTACAATAATTTTATTCATTAATTACTTTTTTTTGTTTAAATACAACTGCACATTTAGCTAATAAAATATTATATAATAAAAAATTTTTAGTTAATAAACAAAAATTTCAAATGCGCAATTTAATTGCATTGCAATTTACATAGTTTTTTGACTTTTAAAGCTTTAAAATTTTAATTAAAAATTATTGCTAATATGCAATGCAATTAAATTGCGCATTTTAAATGTTTGAGCAAATTGAAAATTGAATAAAAAATTTAACTTTGCCAAATTAAAGTTTATTTTTCGAATACTTTTTTGATCAGTATCTATTTGAATTTAAATTTAAATTATTTTAAGGTTTAAAATTAAGTTGCAACATGAATAAATCAGGTGATAAAATCTAACTTTTAAATTTTTATTTAATATTTTTAATAAATTAAAATAAATCAATTCTGAAAATGCACAATAAATAACTTTAAACGCAATGTTTGTACGATTTTAATAGTTTTTTTATGATTATCTTCATCGGTCACCTTCTCACTTTAATTTAAATTTTAAGCAACAAAAAAAATTTAAAAAGTCTTTTTTTGAACAAAAATTATTTCTTATGACATTTAAGATAAATAGTTAAGAATAAAAATAAATTAACTAATTTATTTATTAAGCTATTTTATCCTTTTTCAAAAATGAATTGTTTGTATTTTTTAGAATTCAAATTTTTTTAATTTATTACGTATAACTTTCGGTCTCGTTGTTGTTTCATTTGACCTCTCTTTGAGTTTGCACTAAGGAGTCAATACAAACCAAAAGACATCAAAATCCTTGAAATGCTTCAAAGAAAGTTTTCGAAGTTATTTCCAGAGCTAAAGTCAAAGTTTTAAATTTAAAGGCGAGAATCTTTTCATCATAGAAATAATAGACTCCAAATCATTAATGGAAACTAATTACTAGCCTAAAATAATTCATACAGTCCTGCAGGTGGTTCTAGGAGTGGACAACTTTCAATTGAAAGACAGCTTGTATGTAACAGTACAAGAGGCATCTCCAAGCAAAACCAAAATAAAAATCTTAAAAAATAAAATCGAAAACAATTTGGGTTTTGAAAAAATAACATTTTTTTTCAATGACTCAGATCAATTGGGAAGTAAAAGTGGACATAAAATGTAAAACCAGAGCGTCTACTGGCGTCACTGCTTGGAATTATATCCCTATAGCATAACTTACTACAACTAAATTTTTTTTTGTTTATTTTTTACAATCATCATTTAATCAAAATATATCTCAATAAAATAAAGTTTAAAAATCATTTTTGTTTATTTTTTAATTCAGTGTGAAAAAATTTAACTGGAAATTGGAGATTTTTTAATTTTTTTTTTTTTTTAGATTTTTTAACGGAATTTAGTATCTCGGTTTTTAGGAACAATCAAGACTGCAAGTTTAGTTTGAAGAATGCATTTTTTCATTAACACAATTTTTAATAAGAAAATTTAAGCAATACATTAAATTAAATTTTGTTTTTACAATATTGATAAAAATTGTATAAAAAATTCAGGTTTGTGTTTATTAAATTAATAAAGAATAAATATTATTAAATTATACAAGTAAATTAACTAAAGTTAAGTTTAATATTAGTCTCAATATTTTCAAAGCAAGATTGGATTTTTGGCTTAGAGAAGAAGAGAACAGGAAAAAGCTTGGTTAATGGTGTTTCAAGAATTCAAAAATCAGCACAAGATTTTTTTTTTCCTTATTCACTCTTTGTGGAGCAAAGGCTCATTACTTTTGATTTCCACTCAAGTGAATCTTTTGCCCTTACCCTTGCTTGTCCCCATGTCATTCCCATTTCGATGAGCTCTTTCGTGATTGTTGACCTCGCCCTTGAGGTGTCCATTGAAGGGCTATTTTTTGGTATCCGTGTTTCTTTCATTCTAAGTACATGCCCAAGCCATCGCAGTCTTTTGTTCTTAATGCATTGACTTAATGGCTCTGAATTTGTTCTTCTGTATAGGTCAGCATTCGACAATGTCTCAGGCCAGTGTATCCCGAGAATCCTCCACAGGCTTCCCGTGTGGAAGCTGTTTAGACTTTTTCTGTCAGATTCACACATTCCCCAACATTCACTCTCGTACATCAGTGTTGCTTTTACTACACTGTTGTGTTGTATAGTTTAAGTTTTGTTTCCTTACTGAAGCTGGTTGACTTCCATACTGGTTTGACTCTTTGCTTTAGCAAGTCTATTCTTAATGTCTCTGTGTATTCCCAACGTTGTATTGATTGTGCTACCTAGGTATGTGAATTCATTTACACACTCGATTGGTGTACCATTGATGGTGATCGGGGTATTCGATTTGGTATTTATGCACATAACTTTCGTTTTGGCAACATTTATTTCGAGTCCGTTTGGTTTAGCAAAGTCTAAGTCTTCAAGCTTTGCTGTTAATCCCCATTGTATACCCCTCGCACTGGCAGTTGATTCATTATTTTTGCTCAACATTATTTTTCATTTTTTTTAGTTATTTTTAGTTATTTTTAGTATCAACTTTATCAAATTTTATTTTATTTTTATTTTATTGTCTTTTATCATGGTATTTTTAAATATATTTTTCTATCTCATTTAATCGGCTATTAAGGGCAGTCAAGAAAATTAGCTAAGAAGATAGGTTCAAATGTTATGATGCCCAGACTGAGAGGCTCATATAAAGGCTAGAAACTTTGGGCTGGACAGCACTAGAAGACAAACCTTACTCAGCTTCACAAGATTCAACATAGACATGGCAGACTTATTCAAGTTCAAGTTCCGAGATTAAGGATTTTATATAGTTAGAATTTTAATTGAAAAAGTTTGAGGAAAAGTAATAAATAAAAATATGAAAATAAGATATTTTTAGTTATTTGTTTTCTGATACAAAATTATTTAGAGAAAAGGAAGGTGGTAGAGGATCACAAATTTTAGTGACCATGTTTTTATACTCGTGATCAGTTAGAACAAGTGTATCTGGTTTAGAAAATGAGTTGTCATTAGATAGGGTCTGAAACAAGCATCAATAAAGTTCTTTCCCTTCTCTCCCTCTCTCTCTAAATACATCTCTAGTCTAGATCAAAAAATTTAGGTCCAAATAGATAATCAAGTTTGTTCTAAGATGCTAATAGAAAAAAATTCATGAATCTACTCCATAACTCTTTGATTTTGTTAATTAACACTGTTGAGTGATAATCAAAATGCCGATCTAGTCACATTCGGCGTCTTTACTCACTTATCTCTCTATCTTCAAACAAAAATCAAAATAAGGTACGTAATTAAGTCGGATTGCACAACAAAGATAATAGAAATCACGTCAAGTTCATCACTCAAGTGTCAAGCAAAGTCAAGTCTAGTGTTTTCTACTCGAGCCGAATAGATCAACAAGCACTGTCATAATCTGCTATAAATCCGTGCTTGTTTTTACATTGCATAATACCTATCGGCCTTTTCTTTCTCCATCAATCAAACAAACGACTTTCAAATTTAATTGAAAAAATAATAAAAATATTTTTCTTCTTTTTTTGCGCGACTAAAAACATTCTAAATGTTTATTTATTTACTCTAAGATAAGAACAACGCTAGAAAAACACAACTTGTTGCTGAAAATCGCCAGTCGATTTCAATTTCCTATCAGAAATTGAATATAGAATGAAGCGGCGCCTAAGCAAATTAGTTCTAGACAGCCCGGTCCGGTTTTCCTTTGTACAACAACACTTGTTTATAAAAGACAAATGATAATACATGAAAAAGTATCATACTGTTCTTAGAAATTTTCCATTTTCTTGTCGTTCTTCCAGGCTATAAATTTTCATTTATCATTGATAGCAATCATTATTTTTCTTGTTTATCGATTGCTTTCAGCTAAATCACTGTCATTTGTATCGCACGACAAAATCAAGATCCTAATTAGATAATTAATTACGTATGATTTCGAACACGATGATTTGTGTTACTTTCCTCAAGCATTGACTCTCAATGACTGGCCATATTGATGACCGGCTGTTTTTTCAATCATCCACATTATCAGCATTTTTTTTGATGTGCTTTCGCCCTCAAGTATACACGTGAGATTAATTATATACTTACTGATGTATCACCTGGGCTTGAAGTAAAAGTCGGCTTAAAAAACTTTAAATATCAAGTTTTTTTGCAAGTAAAGTTTGGGTATATAAATTTCATTCTCAAATAAGCCTTTGTGAAATTCAGTACAAAATGATAAAAAGAACAGAAAAAATGTAAAAAATTGAATAACTTTTTTCAAAAGGTTTAAACTTAGTTCTGTAAATGCTACATAGTGCAACTTTCAAAGTGGCACCAAAGCCTGCTAGGTTTGCAGAGTTAACCAGAAATATTTTTTATTTTATTTATTTAAAAAAATAATTTAGACAGAGCCTTTGGTTTTTTTTGAGACCAAAAAAAATTTACAAAGTTAATAAAAGTTTGAAAAGAGTTAAATAAGGTTTAAAGTTAATGTAAAAAAAGATTTTCATAAAATTTGGATAAATAAATATAATAAAATTTAAGATGTCTCACTGTGAGAGAAGAAAGTTGAATTAAATATAATTTAACAAAAAATTTAAATATTTTATGTTTAGACTGTAATTGATCTTTTTTAGCTTTATTTTTTATTTATTTTCAATTGAATAACGAAAGAAAAAGCGGATTAATAATTGGTGAGGTTAATAAATTTTTGTCTATTTTTGTGAGGTATAGACAATGAAAATATTTAAAAGTAAAAATCCTTTCTGTACTTTTTGTACTTTTTCTAATTAATTTATTTGGCCCTGTTCCTTTTTGTACTTTTTGTTCTTAATGGTAATAAAAAAAATCTTTTATTAATCAATATTTTAAATATAAATTTTAAATTTAACTAAAACTTTTCTTACCTCCAGCATACCCGAATCCCTAAACCAGGGCTCCGCCCCGGACCTCGTTTAAGTTTTAATAAAATGATTAAAATTACCATTAATCACAAAAAGTACAAAAAGGAACAGGGCCAAATAAATTAATTATAAAAAGGACAAAAAGTACAGAAAGGAAAATGATTTTTTAAAAGTTTGATCTCATTGTCTATCCATGATTTTTGTTGCATTGCATCGCCTTTAAGGCGTTCATTGAAATGAATACAAGAAGATACTAGTTATCTTTAATTGAGATTATCGTTTTTCATGATCAAGATTGTGCTTTCAATTTCTATTCCGTATTTCACTTATTACTCTAAGATAGGTCCAACTAGTATGCCGTTGTCTAGGCTTATGGGAACGTTTCAGGACCCGCAAGTCAAGAGTCAAGTTGAAATAATGGCGCCGAAAGACGAAAACAAAATAATAAATTTTTGTTGTTTTAAATTAAAAAAATTTATTTATTCAAAAATCAAAAATATATCAAAAATGCAATTTCAAAAACGAAATTATTTTATTAATCGACCCGTTTCGACCAAAATGGCCTTCTTCAGGATCTAAAATGACTATTTATTTAGGAAAAGTTGATTAAATACCTAAAGTAATGAAATTTTTTTGAGAAATATAGAAATATTAAAATTTTAAACAAAAAATTTTTTTCATAATTTTTAGAAAGAAATAATTAATGAGAAATTATTCTAAATAAAATATAACCACAAATTTTTTTTTTTAAATTCAAAAACAAATTCAATTTTATGTTTAAATTATTTCCTAAAAATAGCAACTACTACATAAATTCATTATTCTAATTCTACATTTTTCAACTTGGTTTAAGAACTTTTTTTTTTATTTAGAATTTACATAATGATTTTTTAATCTTTTTTATAAAAATTTAAAATTTGTTTTCTTTTTAAATAAATAGGAAATTTTTTAAAACTAAACTCAAACCAATTTAATTTTTTCAATAAAATCGTTTTATTTTTTTTACATTTATTATAGGTATATTTAAACTTATAAAAAAGTGTTAATTTTTTAGCAAAGGATCAATCATATTTAGATGTTTTAATATTTTTTTACAGCTTAGGCAACGGTATTTTAAATATTCTGCTCTTCATATTAAAGACTTAAATGTAACGCATGCAACATTTAAACAAATTTTATATTTAAACTTGTAATAAGTATTTTTAAAAATTAAATAGATGAAGTGTTAATCTGTCTTCATGGCATGGGCACTAGCCTGTTGATTAACCTTGAAAGTTTAGAAAAAAGAAAGAGAAGTATAATGGCAAAGTAGAATTTTTGTTCAAAAATTTTAAATGCGCAATTTATTTGCTTTGCATATTTGCAATAATTTCAAATTTAAATTTGAAAACCTTAACAGTTAAAAAACTGTGTTAACTGCAATGCAATTAAATTGCGCATTTTAAGTTTTTGAGCAAAAAGAGCAAATTGAAAATTGAACAAAAATTTTACTTTGCCAGTATAATCATAGATTTTAAGAATAATTGATTTATTATTTTTGATTTTAAAAAAAATTTCATTTTATTTCAATTAAAAAATCATTCACTAGATCATTTGACTGAAAGTAACGACTGCAAAAGTTTTGGCCATGATAAACATTTATGAGTTAAAAAAGGTATTTTAGGGTATTTTTTTGTTAAAAAGCTAACTACAAATATCCAATTGAATAGCTATTGATGAGATAGGAGATGTAAATATTTGACTTTTTCTGAAAGAATGAGAACAAATAAATAGTATCTTGTAGAGATTAGAAAAAATTGAAATTTACGTAATTTCTAATTTATTTGGGGAAGCGGTTAGCTAATTCTTAATTAGATCCTCCCACCAGCCAATCACATACATATGATATTTATCTATTATTACTGACCAATCCTGTAAAATGCTCTTACTTTTATTACAATTTATAAATAGGTTGTAAAACTATTAACAAATAGCTTTTAAAAAAATTTCAGCTTCTTTGGTAATTATTTAATTAATCAATTTAGAGAAGTGTACACATTTCAAAAAATCGCTTTTAAGCCACGTTCAATTTTGAGCCAAACGTATAATTAGTATACGTCGTTTAGAACGTGTTTATTGAACGAACACCTCTGCATTTTGTTCGTCTAGGAATAAGCGCGTAACACTCTTTGAAAATAAGATTATAAAAACCTTTTTTTTGTATTTTAGATTTTTTAATTTTATTTAATCCAGAAAAATGGAATCTAGACGTGAAGCGCTGAAGATAAAATTGGCCAAAATGAGACTCAGGCTGAAACAAAAGAGAGAACAATTTCTTAGCAAGTGCTCCAACTCCAGCCGTATTCGTCACTTGGACATCCAGAAAGAGTTGAATAGAAATTCCGATTGTCCAAATGATTCTGTGCTATCGGTCGAAGTTGTGTTTGACAGTGCTGTATTTATGAGCGACAATTATACCAGCAGCTCATTGTCCAGAACTTCGACCCCCATCTGCCGAAAGCCTCTGAGAGAAAAAAGGAAAAAAATGCAAAAGAAGCTCAGAAAACCTAATCTGAAAGAAAACAATTTGTACAACTATTCCACTTCTGTTTTTCAATCGCCTTCCACGACTTCGAGCGTGTTCAATAACGATTTTGGCCAACTTAAAGTTTGGTATCTTTAGTCTTTTTAGTTGTGAATAGTAGAACCGATTTTTTTAACCAATAAATTAAACTTTAATATAATTGTTTTAAATCTTAATTTTTCTTATTTGTAAATTTAGTAATAAATTTTCCAATTTAGAATTAAATTTGTATCTTATTCAAGATTTAGTAGTCAATGTATTTTTCTTTTTGTGTTCATTTTTTGATTTTGTTATTAATAAAATTTTATAAAAATTAAAAATTTATTTTTTAGAAAATAAAATAATAAATAAGGTACAAAAAGAAGCGATCCAACAACGATGAACTTCTGCTAAATGATCATTTTTTATTGTTCTTTCTCTTTTTGTTTCTAACAGGATTCTGTAAGCCTTACCAGCATATTTCTGCAGTACTCATTTGCCATATTTTCTATGCATATTTCAACCGAGTCACTTATTTAAATTGAATTCATTATTTACTCAGCAGAAAATACTCAACACTCAAGCTAAATGTGCAGTTGTATTTAAACAAAAAAAAGTAATTAATGAATAAAATTATTGTAGATTTTTTAAATTTAGCTTAATAATTTTTTGTTAAACAATTTAAAAAAAAAAATTAATTATAAAAATTTTAATGAGCCAATTTTTTTTAATTTAAAAAAAAGTAAAGTACATAATTCAAACAGAGATCAATTGAGTGGTAGTGATTGTTTTAAGTTGAAAAAAAGAACCGAACTCAATTTTACAAATTCAAATTAGTTTATTAATAATGAGACAAAAAATAAAAAGGAATAATTGAAAATTGTACTTCAATTCATCTTTGTGAATTGGATTGAATGTTTGTTTAGAAGAATGCGAAGAAGCATAGATTATGCAATTAATTAATTTATTAATAATTTATTTAAAGAATAAATCAAATGGACATCAAGTGCTACTTGTGCTTGGGCTAGTATTGCTTGTGTGTGTCTGTGTATGTATGTGATATAAATTTTGCCAGTTTGGGTAATTTCAAGTATTTTGTTTGGTTTTAATTCAATAGAGACAAGAGGAGGATTAAGATCGTCTGAGGACTGCTTCAATAAATCAATAATATGTACAAGAGACACAAGTTTGTCATTGTGGACATTTATTTGTTAAAAAAAAAACAACAAAGAAAAGCAATTATTGTCTATGAAAATTTACACTCGATGATTGTTTTAGCACTTTGGATTTTTATTCGATGCGATTTTGTGATGATTGAAGCTGAGAGTTGTTAGGTCCATGAGGATTTTTGGCTTTTTTTCTTTTTGGATTTTTTTGGATTGTAAATCGTTTAGATGCAGAGAGTGAAAGATCTGCTGAGAATGGGAATTTTTTGTGTGCTGCTGATGATGATAAGCCAAGTATGTGCATTGAAAGAAAAAGAGAGAAAGTGATTTATTAATGTCGATTAAATCGACTAACAAGAACATGTCAAACAGACATGAGCTATTTTTTTTTGTTTTTTTATTATCTTATCCACTTTTGTTTTATCTCGGTATTTTATCTAGTTCAAGTTCTGATAAATGCTTAATCTTTTGTTTGTTTTGTTTTGTTTTTGTGCTGCAGCAAAGCATATTTCGCTCTCTGCTTTCTATTATCTTGTATGAGTAATTCTTTTCATATTGTACCAATTACCTGCTAATCAATGAGTGTCTTTGATTCAATGCTATCATCACTCGAAGCGGTCTCTTATCGTTACTCTATGGCTGGCTCACTGCTACTCACTAAGCCTGGTGAGTCAACGAATGCACTTTGGACTGACTTTGATCAACTTAGATTCATTGAACACATTCTCGCATAATCTAGCTTTGTTTGCGCCAATTCTAAAATGAAACTATTACAAATCGATTGATTGATTCATCCATTCATTCATTCATTCATCGATTCATTTGAGATTTGAATTTCACTCAAATTACCGGATATTAGAATACATGAATAAAAGTTAAATAAAAGTTTTTTATCTATCTCTTGGTGAAAATTTTAATTCTAAATTAAGGAACTAAGCACAAAAATAAAAGATCGTCTTTCAAAGCATCACTAAATTTGTGAATTTATTCAAGTTATTTGTTTTTGCATGAAATTGTTTTTTTCGTTATCTGTAATCTTCTAAATTTATTTAAATGCTGTATATTTTATTTTATGATTTTAATAAAGCATTTTATTTATTTCTAAATGTTCATTTATTTATTTTTTTAATTGAAAACAAAAATTCTAGTTTAAGAAATCTTGCTGAAACAAATCCAGAGATAATTTAAATATTACAGTAAAATGGAAATGATTTAAAAATTTTAGATTGACTGGGTTCCGGTTTTCAAGGTTTTTGTTTTGGCAAGATTTAATTTAGACATTATTCCTAAGTCAGAATTAAAAAATCTCTTTCTAATTTTATAATTTTAATTAAATGCAAATAAATGGCTATCGGTTTTTTGATACCTCTCATTTATTAAAATTTATCTATTTATTTATTTGTCTATCTGTATCGAGCATTAGCTCCTTCAGATAAAAAAAAAAAAAATAAAAAATGAATAAAGGTACATGAGATAGTTTAAGGATTTTAAAAATTGGACAGTTAAAGAACAAAAGAAGAAATTAAAAGATAGCAATTAAAAGTTACCTTTAATTTGTTAAAAAATACCTCAAAATATTAATAAAAGTGTAACCAACAAAAATGAAATCAACTCTTTTACTTAAAAAAATACCTATTTATTAAAAAATCAAACAAATTGTTTAAATGTCTATCTAATCGATTAAAACCTCTCTAATTAATTAATTTTCGGCCTCAAAAATTTATATTAAAAGAATTGTATTTGATTTGGTTTTTTTTTTATCTAATTTTATTAACTTTAATTTTATTTTTATTTTATTTTTTTAATTTATTTTTAACTTATTCTGAAGGAGCTCTTGCTCGGTATAGAAAACAAATAAATTAAAAATAATACAATTAAATAAAAATAAATAATATTTTGATTATACGAAATTAAATAACTTCAAAATGAGTTTGGATCAAGAAAATACTCTCTCAGAAGAAGTATTATTGGAAAACGAAAAAGACTATACCCAAGATGACGAAGAAGAAATTGTTGTTAAAAATAAGCGTAGTAAAGGTAAAGTAAACGATACTTTTTTTATTTTTAGAGGTGAGTATTAACTTTTAGCGATCTTATAATGAAATTGCTTTCTTTTTTTATAAATTGATGTAATTTTTTTTTATTTTAATACTTTTTTTATATTTTGCTACTTTTTTAATAAAAAAATAGTCTTTAATTAAATTTGAGGTTAATTTTAATAAATTTGAGGTACTTAAAAACTCTATTTCCAAATAAATTAATATTTAATGATCTTATTCTCAAAAAATTAAAATTATTTATTTCCCAGTAGACAAATGGATTTAGATCTTGAATAAGAAACTGGTAGGATCAGGACAATTTCTTGTAAAGTTTCTATTATAAGATAAAACAATTTCAGGAATTGTAGAAATTCAAATTCGTTACCTGATCCTAAATATTTTTCAATTCTTATAATTGTATTTTTGGGTCTAATTCAATTGAACCAGGCCAAACGGTTATTTTGATAATAAATTCATTCTCAATCAATTTAAAAGATTATTACAAATGCTATAATTTAGAAAAGGAATTCAATTTTCGCGTAATAGTTGTTGATACCGTCAACATAGAACACATACAGATCAAAAAATAAGTATTGATTATCTCAGATAAATCAAAAGTATTTATTTTGGGTCCTTCAAAATATTTAAAATTGAAATCTTACAGATTTAAACCTGATGGACAATGTCTTTAGGATGAATTTAAATGGTTTGACGATCAAAAAAATGTATTCATTTTTAAATCATCCAGCCTTTTTGCCTGAAAGCAATGTTCAAATTTTAACTACAAATTATGGACATTAAATTGGTTTAATTTTTGTGTTTGAATCCAATGTTGAAATGACATTGAGAAAGTGCGATGTTTCAAAAAATAAATAATTTTAAGTTTATGTATGGAAATCTTTTTTTTTTTTTATAAATTTTGACTTTGGCTTTGTGAAATGATGATCCTTAAAAGAAAATTTGTAATTTAAAAAACTATCTACGCTTTTTTTTATTTTTACAAATTGAGTTTTTGTAAAAATTCATCACACAATTATCACTAAAGTCAAAATTTATAAAGTAAAAAACGAAGTTGTTCGGGTCTAGTGGGTTAGAAAAACTGTTGTTCACCTGTTACTGGAACAGTTCTTGTTTTCAGATTTTAAGAACTATTAGTTGACCTAATCTAAAAATTGTTAAATTATTTTGAAATTTTTACATCTATTTTGAAACAAGCTAATATAATGTTAAAAAATAAGATAGAAAAAATAATTATATTGAAAATTGAATGTCGGGCGGAGTAGGTAAATTTTGCGAAATAGATGAAGAATATGGGAAATATTCTTCATGATGAAGAATATGATAAAATATGGGTGAACTAATAGCTCACAAAACCTGAGAATTAGAGTTTTTCGCCTAACAGACTTTTAATATCGAATTTTAAACTAAATGAATTATTTATCTTTTTTTCTTTGAATTAATTTTTTATGTTTTAATTTTTTTTCAAATATTTTTATTCTGAAGGAGTAAAAGCTCGGTACAGATTAACAAATAAATAAATTATTAAAAATTTATAAAAAGTTAAATCATTAGTACGTCTTTGGTGTTATTTAAAACAGTATGTAAGAGCGAGAACAAACCAAAAATTCCCTAGTTTGATTAAGCTATCAACAGAAAAAAGACAAAAGTTTTTAGATTTAAAGCTTTCGAAAAAATAATAAGACGTTTTTGGCGTTGTCTAGTAGGTAACAAAAATGGTGCAACGTACGGTGAAGTTTTAAAAGCTCATTTTTCTGGAAAATCAAAAGAAAGTAAAGCCGAACACTTAAGAATTTTAAATTCTTTACTCTAAAGACTTTTTTATTTAAAAAATTTAAAAAAATTAAATGAAATCACATGATTTTGAGACTTTATTTATTCAAAATAAAACTATAAATCAAAAAAGAAATCATAGATTTTTTCAGAATTTTGTCTAGTTTATTAAAATAAAATTTTGGTCTTAAGTGATCTCTGGGACTAGACACGATTTAAGTGAAAAAAAGGGTTGTTTGGCTGTTTTTCTATAAATAAAATTGACACACCCTTTTTTTTAAATAAAAATTTAACCAGACCTTAGAAAATTTTAAGTTCTTTTAGTAAATGTATTATTTCAAAATAATTTTAATTTTATCATTGAATACCTGGGTCTGAAAAAACAACAACTTTTTAGAGGGTTGATTATTTTTAGATCTCTGGGTACAAATTTTTTTTTCAACCCTCCATAAAAATAAAATATGAGGTTTCAAAGGGCGTTGTTTACGAAAATCAAGTTAAAAATTTGAAATTCAGTTGACAAGTTTTAAAGATTAATTATTTTATTAGATCATAAATTTTTAAGATGATTAATATTTATTTTTAGATCTGAAAATAATTTAGATAATATTGCAAAAAAAATAAAAATCTAATTTTAATGAGGCTATTTTCATCCTTCTTAATAAGAGTTGAACGCATAATTTACAAAATTCTATTCTAAACAAATATTGGTTATATTTTGTGATATTCGGTAGCTAACATAGAATTAAAAATTTTTAAAATTTTATTTGGTAAAATAAACTCTAGCAGTTTTTAGATCAAACAATCCTTTTTATAAAGGCTTGATTTTTCATTCTGAATAAAAATCATGGTGAATCAAAATGAAGCTCTGTTAGTTTATTTAAATAAATGATAACTCCTGAATAAGAGAAATTTTTGATTGTTTAAAAATGATTTTAATTATTATTTTCTTAACATTAATATTTATAAGAAAAATTCGAGTTCTTATTGATTTATCTTGCAAATTTCTTGAATCAAATTTATACCTTATAATTTTGATTAAGATCTTTCAAGAAAATATAAAAAAATTTTAAAACAATCTTTACGAGTTAAAACTTTGAGTTAAATTTTACAATCTTGTCAGGTTATTAATATCATTTAATTTGTTTGAATCTCGAGTTAAGAAAACTTTAAGAAATTAATCAAGAAATCAAAACGAATTTTAAAACAAAATTATTCATTATTCTTTATTCTTAAGAAATTACCAAGATCTTAAATTTCAATTAGTAATGATTTTATTTGCAATTTTTTTGACATTTGAAATTGATCTTATTACTAATCTGATCTTAAAAAATCTTATAAGATCAATCTTTAGATTCATCTCCTGAGTTTAACTTGATACATTTAGTTGCTCAATTTATTTTTGATCACATTAATAAATTTTCAAATTGAGGTAAAATGAAAATAAAAAACTTTTACGGAAAAAAATTCGTCCTAAATTTAAAAATTTTTCAAAGAAATTCTTGTTTAAAAATATAATTTTATAAAAATTATTAAGCAAAAAAACCTTACGGAAATTAAAATTTGTTTTTGATAAAAATAAAAAACTAAACTTTCCTCGAACCTTTTTTTATTAATATCCTTATTTTCTAAAATAATCTTGTATTAGTTTTAGATTAATCATTCTTTAAAGTTCTTTAAATATTAAAATATTTCAGAAATAAAATAAAAGGAAATTAAAATATTTGTTTTAAAAAGAAATGTTATTCTTTGAAACACAGCTGCTTAAAGGTTAAGCGCACTTCTTTTTAGTTTTCAAATAAAGAGTTTTTTTATTTTGAAATTGAAATAAAATATAAAAAAAAAATTTTACATAGTTCATTAATTAATTTTTTAAGTTGTTGCTTTGTGTACTTGGAAAATTATTCTTTTTGCTCTTTTCCGTATTACTTAAAGATCATTCTGTATTTCGATCGAGCTTATTAAGTACGAAAGCATTCTATATTGAATTAATGAAAATATAGATATTTAAAAAATATCCCACATTTTGGTCGATTGGGCTAGAAACACTGATTTTTTTTAAACTTTTAAATCCATATTCCAAAGGACAACATTAAAATAAGACATGTCTTCATAAAACTTAACATTTAAATCTAAATGCGAAAAATATTTCCAGAAGAAATTATTTTGTTTTTGGAAGATTTGATTTTAACAAAATTTTAAAGCTTGTAAAAAGAAAATTGACAATTAAAAGCACCTTTTGCAAATGATTCGGAAGATGAAGATTAAAATAAAAGTGATGAATCAATTTAAAGATCTGTTTTATTAATGTCACAAATACTAACTAATCCTGTACTTTAATGAAATATAAAATATTTTGATATGAAAATTTAATTTTTTCAAAAAAAAAAAAAAAAAAAAAAAAATTAACATTTTTATCAAAAAATACAAATTTGCACCGTAATCGACGATGTCCATACCAAGTCAATGGAAGGACGACCCGTTCGTTATGATCGACGACTTTCCTAGACCTGCATCCGCCAGCGCTGATTACAGCAAAAAATACCACCTCTGGTTTAAAAAAATCGTTCAAACAATTGATGGCATGCAAATCAAAATATCGCATTTGGAAGACGCAAATGAATCGTTGAAAGAGCAAAATAAAGCCTTGAAGGACCGACTCGACGCAAGTGAGGGAAGCCGAACAGCTGTCCCTACTGAAGCTGCAACAAACAGTAGCAACTGGTCCCAAGTGGTTAAAAGCCTGACGAAAAAAGGAACCAAGCCGCATAACGAGCTATTAGCCGCAATAGACTCGCACATGAAGGAGCAATCAAACCGAGCCAAAAATGTCGCAGTTGTCGGGGTTCCGTTGTCGACAAAGAACACAGAGATAGCAAGGATGGCCGATGATGAGGTCTGGACTGATCGTATTCTCCACACGCTTGGAGTCGATAAGAGCAGAAGGCGACGAATCCGACGATTGAGATCAACAAAGAAGAGGGACTCAAATGAGACGGTGCCCGGCGCAATAGTCGTTGAGATGCAGGACGAGGAGGACAAGAGGGCGCTACTGTCAGAGGCTAGAAAACTCAACGCCGATCCTGATCTAAACCGAATATACATCCGCCCAGACCGCACCCCAGCCGAGCAAGAGCAGTTCAGCAAGCTATTGAAAGAGCGCATACAAGCCAACAAGGACTTGGAGTCAAACGACAAGCTTGACAAACCATACCGATTCGTCATACGAGGTGACAGGATACGTTGCTTGGACGTGTTAAGGGGGCATGATGACGGTGGTAAGTATCCATATGCTAACTGGAGAGAAGCTTGCAAGGTGAGAGGGAGGCCTACCACAGCAGCAACTACCAACAACCAGCCACTGGCCGAAACCGATAACACAGCCAGAGCCGAGGCAGTCGGACAGGGAGCTACCAACGGTAGCTTCTAGCCCATCAGCCATCAACAAAGCTCACAGCGCGCAGTCAAGTCCACTAAAATTTCTTTATACAAATGCAACTTCATTGAACCAGGGGAAGTTAAGTGAGCTGGCTATAATAGCAGCATTAGAGTCGCCTCATCTGTTATGCATCACCGAGACATGGTTCGACGTATCATCAGCACCGCATTTGAGTAACTATGTGCTCTACAGGAGGGATAGAGGTGGAACAAGGAGATGCTGCGGCGGAGTGGCCATTTATGTGCGCTCGGACATGAAGTCATCCGTGGTACTGGACGGCGTATTGATAGAACAACTGACGACTAATGACACAGAGCAAGTCTGGTGCGAAATAAATTAAGGTAAGGATAACATCCTTGTCGGCTGCATTTATCGTCCACCACCTGCATGCATTCGCGACTCGGCACGAACTAAAAATTTATCGGAAAGGATCAATAAATCGATCGTGTCGGCCAAAAAAGCAATCGACAATAAGCGCTACACGGCACTGATTATATTCGGGGACTTCAACTATCCTGAGATTGAGTGGAGGCACAATTGTCCATCAGTATTGAGCGGCGAGAGCTCTCTCGGGCAAAAGTTCGTGGATGCCATCAACGACGTTGACTTGACGCAACTGGTCCGGTTTCCAACATTTATTAAGGCGGATGGCAAAACCACTAAAACCCAGGACCTGATTTTAACCGACGATCCAACAAGAATCGACGAGGTGAAACAGGCCCCTCCACTTGGCCCAGCCATTCAAGGACACGTAGTGATGCAATGGGAGTTAGCCCTAGCATCAGCAAGCAAGCAACAAGGCTCACCGCCTCGTCGTCGATTGGCTGTACACAAGGGAGACTTCATTGAGATGGAGAAAGAGCTTCGTAAATTTGACTGGCCCAGACTCTTCAACGGACAGCAGGTCGACGTCATGTACAGTTTATTCCTTGACATCTATGCAGTGATTTCATCCCAATAACACGAACCAAAAAGAGGACCGATGCCCCGTGGATGAACAACGAGCTAAAACGAATGGTAAAACGGAAGAGACAGTTGAAGTACATAAACGACAATACGAGGAGCAAGTCCACAATTGAAGCATACCGAGCTATGAGTGCTAATGTTAAAAGAGCCACAAACAAAGCCGTAAGGTCATTTGAATTAAGCCTCGCTAATGACAAGAAGAATCCAAAACGATTATTCACCTACATCGGCTCAAAGCAGTCAGTCAAGCAAGGAATCGCCAAAATCTATTCAAATGGTATCGAGTACAGCGGTGGTAAGGAGATTGCTGACGCACTAAACGCCCATTTCTCTTCGGTTTTTGCAGATGAAAGAGAAGATGAAAGTCTTCCGGATTTCGAGGATAGACCCGGCATTAAATCTCGCCTAGCGAATCTAGAAATAACAACTGCAGAAGTAGAAAAACGTCTTTCAAGCTTGAAGGGAGATAAGTCGCCAGGTAATGACCTCGTTCACCCTCTAGTTCTCAAGAAATGTGCCGCCGCTCGGGCAGAGCCATTGGCCATGATCTTCGAGAGCTCACTCGTGGAAGGAGAGGTGCCGTCATGCTGGAGGGATGCCAACGTGACTCCAATCTTCAAGAAAGGCTGTCGCAAGGATCCGGGTAATTACAGACCAGTTTCTCTAACCTCTAACACCGATTTTGCGAAGGCTTTTGACAAGGTTCCACATCAAAGACTGTTGCTTAAGCTCAGGGCTCAGTCATAGGTCCAACGCTCTTCGTGGTCTTCATAAACGACCTCCCAGATCATATAAGCTTTCCATGTAAGCTGTATGGAAAGGTGGAGAGAACATTTTGAAGAATTGCTTAATGTGGGACGACAACTGGAAACGCATACCTTAGTTAGCCCGTGGGGAATGACAGCGAAGAAGATGAACCAGTTCCGGAACAGTATGAAATCGAGTTTGCTATCAGAGCTCTGAAGACACGGAAAGTCCCAGGGTTCGATGGAATTCCCGCAGAAATCGTAAAAGCAGGAGAGCCTGTACTAGTAGAAGAGTTGCTTAAGCTATTCAAAATGGTATGGCACCAAGAGAAAGTGCCAAGTGATTGGGTGAGAGCCGTGGTCGTACCTTGGCACAAGAAAGGTGACAGCAGTGAGTGTGAGAACTATAGAGGTATAAGTTTGCTAAGTATTGTTGGCAAGGTCTTTACCTATGTAGTCCTCGATAGACTCGTGAGAACCGTAGACAGCAGGCTGTCGGAGATGCAAGGAGGCTTCAGGAGGAATAGAGGATGTGCGGACCAGATCTTTATTCTAAGAAGGTTAATGGAGATGGCCAGGAGAAAGAAAACACCGGTGCACTTATGTTTCGTGGACTTAAAAGCGGCTTATGAAAAAGCTTAAAAATCATAATAAATTATTCTATCTTATTTTAAAAAATATAAGAGTATATTACTTAGCTTTTTAATTAAAACGATCGCTAAATAAAATCTTAAATGAAAAAGAAATTTGGATGGAAAATTTGTTTAGGCTTCTTTGAATTTTAAAAATGTAAGAATATGGTTTTAGTTCTTAATTTAAAAATTTTAATTGCTTTTAGAAAAAATTTATTTAAATTTGAATCTAGCAAATAAAAGTAAAATCAAGACGGACTTAATCACCTTATTCACCTAAAAACATTTCTTTAAATCGTCATAGAGCAGTTTAATTAAATAAAAACAATTCATGATTTTATGGCGGATAAAGTGAGCTGAAAGGTAAAATTTATGAATGAAAACTTTTGAAATTTTAATAAAATGTTAACCCTAGATGATTCTTTTTTGAGTGAATCACATTTTTCAGTATCGGTTCATAACATTTTTTGAAAGAAATACAAAATTCTTTTCTTCAAAATTTTAATTAATAAAAAAAATCATTAGAATTGATTGAATCTAACAATTAATTTTTATAATTTGTAAACAAACATTCAATTTTTCTTATTCATTTTTTAGGTTATGGACCCATTTAATTGAGAATAGATTTAAAAATGCATTTTTGTTTTATAGGTAAAAATAATAAAAAGAATCGAAATAAACACTAAAAGCTAAAATAATTTAATTATTTTTGAAACGTATTTACCAGATTCTTAGGTGAAATGGTGAGCAAGTCTATCCTAATTTTACTTTTAATGGCGTGATTCAAATTTAAACAAATTTTGACAAGAAGCTAAAAAATTTTTTAAAAAAGCTAGTAAAAGTGCATAATATTTAGTTAATTTAAAAGGTAAAATCAAATAACACATATTCATACACTTTTCAAAATTACCTTAAAAATTTTTATTCGATTAGAACTTTTTGGAAGAAATTTATAATTTCTGGTATAAATATCAATTTTTTTATTCTATGATAAAAATGAAAATGATTTTTTTAATTTTAATCATATTTTCAAGTGTTTCGAATCACTGGTGTTTTAAATATGCCTTGCCTGGTGACAGTAATTGGCCAACATTATCAGATTTTGTGGGCATGGAAAGCAAAATAGATGGAAGGGTCTATTTGCGCGGAGACAATGACTATAAGCCTCATACATGGAACAAAAGAACTCTCATTCCAAAACCAGCTGTCATCATTCAACCAGCTACAAACAATGACATTATTGAAGCACTTAAATTTGCCAAAAAATTCAATCTGCGCCTTTCAGTTCAAAGCACAGGGCACCATCAAGATAATAGAAACATATTGGACAATTCGGTTCACATTGACATGAGCTCAATGAACCAAAAGAGTATTAATTTAGAACAGAAAACTGTTACCTTAGGCCCGGGTAATAATTTTAGCCAAATTTACAAGTTTGTCGAAGAACAATCAAACAAGAGTTTGGTGGTGGTGAGTGGCGCGGATCCTGGAGTGGGTATTTACGGTTGGACAGTTGGTGGAGGCCATGGACCATTATCTAGACTATTTGGCCTCGGTGTGGACAATCTATTGAGCATTGATTTAATCTTGGCAAATTATTCATTGATAACATTATCTGAAAATCAAAACCCGGAAATTTTCCGAGCAATTAGAGGCTCTGGTGGAAGCACTTATGGAATAGCAGTCAGTTTGACCATAAAATTGCATCCAAGTCCTGGTAAAATGTCAGTTTTTGTTGGAAATTATGATTTGAGTTCAACTACAGCTGATTTAGTTTCTGACTGGATTATAAATGCTCCAAATTATGCCTTTACATATTTTATTCCAGATAATTTTGGAACTTTCAAAAGAGGACTGTTTGCAGCCGGTTGTTTCAATGAAAAAGACCAATGTGAGAATTTGTTTGAAAAATTAAAGGTTGGTTGTATCCCTTTTCCTGAATTTCAAATAACATGCAACCCAGGCTATGATGCATTTGATAATTATTTTGACTATTTTAAAACTGCTGAATCAGAAAGAGGAGGTTCCGCTTATCTTTCTAGCACAGCACTGAGTAGTCAAAACATTAAAGAAGGTTTGAGAGAAATTCTAGAGTTTTTAGACACTACTCCTTACACTGGTTGTTCAGGAAATGCTGTTTTAGGCGGAGTTAGTTCCACTTTGGATCCAAATAGTGAAAAAACGTCAATATCAAAAGAATTTAGGAACGGATTGATGGGTATATCGTGTTATTCCATGATGGAAGAATCGACTCCAGTGAATGACAAAAAAAATCTGGTGGAACTAATGGATTATTTTGCAGAGAATATTCTAAAAAAATATTCGAACTGGGTCTATTGGAATGAACCTCAGCACAATTTTCCACAAAACGACTGGAAAGAAAGATATTGGGGCGGAATGGACAATTATAACAGGCTTTTGGATATAAAAGTAAAACTTGATCCAGACAATTTGTTCACTTGCTATCACTGTGTTGGATACGAGAGACAATTTAACGAGATGCCAAGCGTGTGTCCACAAGATGGTTGCACTTGTTCAAACACACCGAATGGAGTGTGTGCCAAAGTGGATGACATTCGATGCTGGTACAATGCCACATCGTTTTCTGATCAGTGTGAATCAGCCAATACTGATTCGAATGCGAACTTTTTCAATTATATTTTACAAGTTATAATTAACTTTTTTAAATATTTATTTAGTGCGATTTTTTAGAATAATTTGCAATAATTTAATCAACAAATAAAGTTCAAGAAATTCAAAGCTTAATCACTGTCTTAATTTTTAATTTTCTCTTGAAATTCGAAAACTTCGTCTTTTGAAAGCCTAAATTTCATTTTTTTTGAGACACTCAAAAAAATAAACTCTTATTCCTAAGGGTTTAAAAATAGCTTATCCTTTAAAAGGTTCTTTTTAGTCCATCCCCAGGTATAAAAAACATGAAATCAATAATAAAATTGAAATTTTTTTCACAAATTATTTATATTATTAGTGCGATGACGGTTATATCTTACAAGTAATAATTAATTAATTTATTATTATTTAAAGAGACATTTTAAAATAATTTTTAATAATGAAATCAACTTATAGAAACATAAAGAAAGGCTATAATTTTTTTTTAATTCTCAACATATTTTTGATTCTAAAAGTCATTTTTAACATAATAAACTCAAAATATAAACTTGATGAAAAAATTGAAAAAAAATTGACAACTTGTTTGGAAGAGATAAATAAAAAAAGTTAAATTATGGTTAATGTCAAATATCGCCGTATTTTTAATAAGATGTATTTTTTGGGTACAATTGGTTATTCAAAATAAAGCAATGTTTTAAAATCAGCAAAATTGAGTTTTTCTTTTTTCAATTTAATTAAAATTAAATAAATAAATTAGAAAATTTGAAGTTGAAAGTCATTATGAAAAATTATATATCCAAAATCTATGAGAAATTATTAGCTATTAGATGTCTTTTTAAATCATAATAAAAAAATTAAATGCGAAAAATAATCAACAAATAACAAATTCTATTTTATTAAAAAAAAATTGGTTTAATTTTTAACAAAACTCACGTAGCCCAACTAAAAAGTAAATATTCAATGAATTCAAGTATGAATCAAAAGAAGCAACACTTGACAGACCATCTTCATTTGAGTCCTCTTCACCAAAACAAAACCAATCTAATGCTTTTTGAAAGCTTAATTTAACCATTTTTATCATTTAATTTTTTTCTAATTTCTTAAATACAATTTTTAGTTTTCTAATTTTATCTGAAAATCCCTTTTAACTGTAAAATTTCTCCCAAATTTAGCACATAATTTTATACTATTTTTTAAATTTATTTTTTAAAAATTTTTGAATCCATTTTTCAGATACAATACTATCGTAATCCTTCTTCCGATTATGCTGCATCACAAGCTAAGAAATGCAAATTAAAAAATCAAATTAAAATTTTTTTAGGATGGGTGAGATATCCTTTGGTGCATTGTCAAAAAGCTGTTAGTTTAGCTTATGGTGCAGCATAGTTGAATGAGAGAATACAAAATTGATTAATTTTTATTTAATTTAAGTAATTATCTAGGACAATATATTTTTTTTTGGATTAACTTTTAGCCCTAAAGTCTAAATATAAATTACTAAAGAGTTAAAAATCAAAATTGTGAATTAAATTTTTTAGTCGTTTTTTAAAAAAGTGAACCATTTGACACATCATTTCCAAGATGATACTCTGAAGAGCTGGATTAATCTTACCTGAAGAATTTCTTCGAACAAGAGCAATTTTCACTCTTTCTTATCTCTCATTTTCAATTTGATTTAATGTTTAAATCAATGACCTTGAGACTAACACAAGTCTTGAATGTATACTACTGGGATGACATATTTACCTATACAATTTTTGTCCTTATCAAGACATGAACAATCCTTTAAGACATTAATGGCCTTAATCGATGATTAAATAAATCCACTTTTGCACGTAAATTGTTTTGAGTATTTAAAAAATGTTAAGAAATAATTAGAAAAAAAAGAGCGATTTATCAAAAATTTTTGGACAAAATTTTGCAAAATATTACTCTATTGGATTTAAATACAAAAATTAAAATTGTGTTCCAAAAATTAAATTTTAATTTTAGATGCTTTATAGAAAAAAAAAATATTCAAAGGTAAATTAACAGGCTGGTGTCCTTGTCTTCAAAATAGAGATAAAAACTTTTTTTTGAAAAATTTATTCAAAAAAAATTTAAAATTAATAAATTAAATTTTAATTATTTTCAAAAAGAGAATAAAAAATGTAGAAAAATTACAAAATAGTTTTTAGATTAAACATTTCTTACAAAATCTGTGAAAAGTCAGTCAAAATTTTAGTATTTTATTTACTATTGCGATTCTGAGGGATAAAAGTAATATAAAACTTGGAGGAGTTGGGCATATTGTTGAGATAGATATATCACTTTATGCCAAAGTGAAACACTGGAAAGGTAAAAACTTGTGCCGAGCCCAAGTTTGGGTTTTTGGGTTGGTTCAAAGGCCAACTGAGACAAAACAGAGTAAAGTTTTTCTGTCGATTGTACCAAACAAAGACGCACTAACGCTGTTAAGTATTGTGTCTGAAAAGTATTTACCTGGTTCTATAATTTACTCAGACTGTTGGTCATCATGCTTCAAAATTTCGACTATAAAAAACTTCAAGCATCAAACTGTTAATCACAGTTAAAACTTTGAAGAGTCAATGACAAGTAAAACAATTTAAATAGAAGAATTTAAAAAAATTTATTTTATTATTATTTTTAGTCTAGAAACACACACAAACCGAATTGAGAGCCTATGGCGAGCATGCAAGCATAGATTTAAAGAAATTTATGGCTGTAAACGAAGCATGATTCAATCTTATATCGATGAATTTATGTGGCCCTAAAATTAACAAGTTAACACTGATCGTGTTTAAGCTAATAATTTAATCTTGTCAGAAATTTCAAAGTATTATCAACCGGGAAAAAGTTAATTTTAGGTTAAATTTGGTTTAATTTTTTGTGAATTTTCTTCAAACCCTTTAGATTATATCCGTGAAATACAAAACTGTAAAATATAACATTAAAATTTAATTTTTTTATTTCGTTAAATTATTTTCTTATATTTTTTCACATTTTTTTGTTTACAAATTGAATTTTTTTTTTGTAATAAAATAGTTGACAAAATATACTGTTGATCTTTTATTCAGCTGATAAATTTATTTTTATAATTAAAATTGATAATTTATTTGTTGACAAAATATACAGTTGACAATTCAATTGTTGATAAAATATATTCGGCCACTTTTTGGCCCGTTTAGCAACCGTTTTAATTTAAACGAGCGGACAAAGTTCGAAATTTTGCGGGCGGGTTTGTAATTTAATAAAAATACTTTTCTTTAAAAATAAATCAAAAATAAATTTTTAAATATTTTTCAAAAACGGACTTGATTTATATTTTTATTTTTAGTCAAATTTATAATTTGAATTTTTGCCGTACCAGGTAGTTCTTTAGCGGCCTGGTTAAACTCAAAGTCACTAGAATTAAGGTTTTTAGAATAATATTTAAAAAAAAATTTTATTTTAAATTTAAAAAGTTACTAAACGGGCAAATGTCCGCCCGCCAAAATTGGGACGGTTTCATAGACCGCCCGTTTAAATTTAAACGGTAATTAAACGTGTCAAAAAGTAGCCCGCCAAACAGACGGGCCAACGACCGCGAGTAACCGCCCGTCTATTGGATCGGTTAGCTCTGTCCGCATCCAACACTAATACAAATGTAATATTTTTTGTTTAAAAAGCATGAAGTTTTAAAAAGAACAATCGTCTAAACAACGGCATCCTATGTCCGAGCAATCCTGATTCAATGGAATTAAACGAAGTTGTACTAAAACCAAAGCGACTTTCCAATTGAAAATGCGTTCGCTTTGACACCTCAAGGATTTCAGCCGCATCAGCTCAACGTTGAAACTGGAGCAATTGTCATGATGATGAAAAATTGGTCGGTTGTTATTATATTATTTGCAATGCCAATAGGTCATTTATAAGTTTACTTCGCTCTTCTTAGACTTCAAATCAATAGTTTCTACATAAAAATCTATTAACTAAAAACCATAAACTTATTTTATTTTATTAGAAAAATTTTCATTTAACTCATTTTATTTTCTAACGCTGGGCTAAAAAGAAGGACTAAGTCCCATTCTGAGCAGCCTGAGGTCCTCCTCGAACTTATTTAGAAAATAAATCTATAAAAAAATTCAATAAAGTGTGCTGGAAGAATTTTTAGAATGATTTTACTTTTATGTTTTGTTTTTAAATTTTATTAATAAACATTTATTCATTATCATTATTTATTATTTATTTATTTGTTTTCTGTACCGAGCTAGAGCGGGTCCTACTAAAATACTGACCCCCAATTTTTTTAAATTTTCTGACCCCCATTTATTTTGCAAAGCAAAAATATTTTTAAAAGTTTTAATTTATCATTTAGTTTGAATTTTTCTCTATTTTTTGAAAATTAAACTAGTTTGTCTCCAAAATTTTTATTTTTTGTGAAAATCGAATATTTTTATACTTTTAAAAACCTGACCCCCTACTGACCCCCAATTTTTTACGACTGACCCCCAACTGACCCCCAACTGACCCCCATTTTTCTTGAAGAGAATTTAACAAGCTTTCCAAAAATGTGTCTAGTTTTTCTCCAGGATGTATAGTTTTTGAGATATTTTGATTATAATAAAAGACCTTAGTTATTCTGAAATCGGATTTTAAAATTTTTAATACGATATACCATTAGATCAAGATTTTTCTAAGCTTTTTGATTTTTTTGTTTGTTTTCTTAAATTCAATTTTATCAAATCATTCTTCCTTTTTGGCTCAAAATAATTAAGTTCCTCGATCAATTCATTAACTTTAAAAGTAAATTCATCTTCGCTTTTGCTAGAAATTTTCTATTGCAATCTTTTTCCTCTTTTTTCTGATTTTCGTAAAGGCAAGTTACATTTCTTTTTATTTTAATTTGATCTTTTGGTGGTGGAATCATTTTTAAAAATTTTGAAAAAGACATATTATGTAATAAGATATTTGGAAAAAATGAAAATCGTCATGATGACTTAATTTCTAGCAAAAGCGAAGATGAATTTACTTTTAAAGTTAATGAATTGATCGAGGAACTTAATTATTTTGAGCCAAAAAGGAAGAATGATTTGATAAAATTGAATTTAAGAAAACAAACAAAAAAATCAAAAAGCTTAGAAAAATCTTGATCTAATGGTATATCGTATTAAAAATTTTAAAATCCGATTTCAGAATAACTAAGGTCTTTTATTATAATCAAAATATCTCAAAAACTATACATCCTGGAGAAAAACTAGACACATTTTTGGAAAGCTTGTTAAATTCTCTTCAAGAAAAATGGGGTCAGTTGGGGTCAGTTGGGGGTCAGTCGTAAAAAATGGGAGTCAGTAGGGGGTCAGGTTTTTAAAAGTATAAAAATATTCGATTTTCACAAAAAATAAAAATTTTGGAGACAAACTAGTTTAATTTTCAAAAAATAGAGAAAAATTCAAACTAAATGATAAATTAAAACTTTTAAAAATATTTTTGCTTTGCAAAATAAATGGGGGTCAGAAAATTTAAAAAAATTGGGGGTCAGTATTTTAGTAGGACCCAGCTAGAGCTCCTTCAGAATAAATTTAAAAAAAAACAAAAAAAAAACAAAAGAAAGTAAATAAGCTAAAAAAAATGATCGTATGCTGTAGTCTGTATTGCTTGTAGTTTTTTGATTTTATTTTCTGAAAATGAATCCAAGCATGGAATAGTCTAAAATTGATCCGACTAAAGATTTATATAAATTTCCTAGTGTGTTTTGAGCAAGGCCCCATTTTTTATTTGACAATATCTTAATAATATTTAGCCTTTTGTTGCAGCGTTCTTTAATTTCGTCTACTAATATATTAAAATTTAATTTTGAATCAAATTTAATACCAAGAAACTTGATTTCTTTAAGTTGGTTAATTCTTTTCAAAAACCACTAATTAAAACCAGAATTAATAAAATAATTAGTTTCAGACTGATTTTATTAAAACATTTACAAAAAAATTCTGAATAAAATAAAATATTAAATACAATTTTTGTCTGATTAAAAAAAAAAATTAAATTAAAATAATCTCATTCCAAAGTGTTCAAAGAAGAGCACAAGTCAGTTTGATTGAAGCTTTTCCGACGAGTCCTATTGGTAATAGGCTGAGCTGACCTGTGTCTATAGTACAGCCAGACAATCCAAACAATAGCCAATACTAGAGCCAATGTGTACAAACAAATCAAAAAAGAAGTAATTGTAAAAACGGACAATTTGGCTTGAGAAGTTGCTACAGTTTGATCTTTGCCTAATGTACTGTTCGTCAACGAATTCATTTTTTCTTCATTCAAACTCTCCACTAATAACTTAACTATTGAAAATAAAGAGAAAAATAACTTTTTTTTATATTTGAAAATTAAAGGGCGTTGGTTAGTGTTTGTTAAATGTTAGTCTAATTGTTTAAATACGATGATGATAGGAGTGGACAAACGAGGTCGAATGTGAACCGGACAAGTCATCTTGAGTCAACAAATTGCTTTTCTGGAAGTACTCATCACGATTGTTGAAGGCCATGTTGTGAACTGGCGAATAGCCATTTATGATCTCTTTTCCGCCTTGCCGGCTCAGACTAGAGCTAGCGCTGTAGCTAGAAAAGTGGTTTGAATTGGCGGCACTTCCCGGATTCAAGTTGTTCTGGCTGCTGGATGAACTAGAACGCCGGTCTCTCTTGATAGAAGTGCCGTACCAAATAAACCAAATAATTACAAATATCAAGAACAAGCCAAAGATGTAGCCGAAAACAATTACTATAAGCCACACGCCGTTGTCTGTCGCAGGCGTATTCTCAGAGTTAGCTTGATCAGTAAGAGCATTTCTATCTGATGAAGCAAGTGAAGAAGCATCGCGAGCTAAATAATAAACAAAATTAATAAGCACAGTTCAAGAGGCAAACTTCAATTCTAATAGTCATTACATTATTTTAATAAATTTTTTTTTTATTTAGACTTTTATCTACATTTATTTGATAAAATAATTAAAAAAATAAAATTAATAATTTTGGTGATGTTAGTGTTAGGTTTTATTTTAAACAATTTGAATGCTTTTTGTTATTATTACAACTATAAACGCTACCATTAGTATAGAATTTAACCTACCAATTGATTGAGACGAGCCGTTTCGCAGGCTAATTTCACAGTTGTCGCCGGCAAAGCCATTTTGACATGCACCTTTGAATAAAAGTAAAAAATATAAAAATAAGTTTCAAATTTTTTAAATTAAATATTTATTTAAATAAGCTAAAGAAATTTAAATTTTATTTGATCGCATATTTTATCACTAATTTTAGTGACATGTCACTATTGTTGTGTATTCGGCTAAAGTGACATTTTCTTCCATTTATCGATTAATCGATTCCATTAATCGTTTTTTGTTCATTTATTAATGAGAACATGAGAGACAAAAATAATAGTAGAAGAATTGTTTAGTTAGGTTTAAATAAAAGCAAACGGGAAAAACAAATGAAAAAAGATAATATGAGAATCAAGAAAAAATAAATAAACGACAAAAAAACATGAAAATGATCTTAAGAGTCATAAATTTTTATAATTAGGTAGCAGCTACATTAAGGAGTAGGGTTTGTAATAAATCTAGAACCGAAGCCTCTTTGGTACTTCGAAAAAAGTTATTTAGTCAATGGAACTGTATAATCTAGAGCATTACGAAGGTAATTTTCATAGAGATTGCTTAATCTGTGGTCAATTTTACTTTAATTTAATTTTCTGCTTTACAGAATAATGATTCAAGAGAAGTTTTTTGAGTAAGTTTTAGAATGTGTCTTACAGAGTTATTTTGAATAACTTGTTGTAGTTCTCTAAATAACTACGGGGTTGTGAAGTTCGTTTCAATTCGATCATTTCAATTCAGAAAAACTTGAATAACATTTTTACTAAAAGAGATAATTCAGTTCTGTAAAATGCTTAATTATAAGCAAATTTGCTTAATGCATTCAAATAAGTCTGCAAAATACTCTTCAATTTTCTGCATTTTGCACCCCATTATAAAGTATTCCAATCAAGTGTGCAATTACATTGCAGAGTTTTTGCAGACATATATTTTTGGATTGAGCAAAGTTGCTTAACCATTGAGCATTTTACAAAACTAAATGATCTCTTTTAGTAAAAAAGTTATTCAAGTTTTTCTGAATTGAAATGATCGAATTGAAATGAACTTCACAACCCCAATAACTACATCATCTTCTCACTTAAAGAGCAGTTTATTTTGATTTAATATAATACATATGCATCTTGTGTAAATTATATAAAAGCATGTTGTAATTGTAGCACATGTTTTTCAGTATTACTTGTTATTATTTAGTATTACTTATTATTTTTGTTTATTTTTTCCTATCTTTTCTTTTTATATTGTATTTTTCTTTAGGCTAGAAGTGGCCAAAAACTTAATTAAATAAAATATTTACTAAGAAGAATTTCTTTAATTTCATTTAACTTGAGTATTAATCACTATAAGCCGAATAGTAGGTTTATTACAAACTTGTAGACCTGTTAAAAAGAGTCGACAAGCTTGTTTACCTGGGAAGCATGGTGTCAAGCAAAAGTACCAGCGCCGAGGAGGATAAGCCTCGGAGCCTTCAAATTCCATCAACTAAGGAAGGATGTGTGTAACCAGACGGCGCTTAGTACCAGAACAAAAGTCAGGATGTACAAGGCGACCGTGCTGTCTACAATCCTATATGGAGCTGAGACATGGACTTGCAACGATGATGATTATGCCAAACTCAACCGTTACCACCTCAGAAGATTGCAGCAGCTAGCGGGCCCCAGGAAAGTTGGCTCGACAAGCATAAAGCTATACTAGAGAGCGCAATCTGTAACGCTGGAGAACACAGTGAGGAGGTACAGATTACGCTGGGCTGGACACATAAGAAGGTATTGAGACAACCGATGGACAAAAAAAGTGCTTTTCGGTGATCTCGTCCTAAGAAAGCAAGGATGTGGCAGGCCGAGGTTGGAGTAGAATAACTGCTTCAAAAGCGATTTGGAAAGGGCAGGACTGTGAGGCGCGAAGCAATATCGTCCCTAACTTCGACTACGAAGAAATAGGACCCTTATTATTATTATTATTATTATTATTATTATTATTATTATTATTATTATTATTATTATTATTATTTGTAGCTTTTTTAAGTCAAAGTTATTACTTGAACTCAATTTTTTTTTATAATTAACAATCACAAAAATCATAAAGACTTGACTTGACTTAAAACTTGTGACTTAAAAACAAGTCTGATTTGGTCTTTACTTCATTTATTTGTTTATCAAAGCAAAGACTTACATCAAAGTACAGACCCATTAGTTTTAGAATAGGGATTAGTTTTGTTGAATTGCTGAAGCCTAAAGATATTTTTTAGTCACTTATTTTTTGAAAAAATTTTCATCTATCATTTACATAGTCATGGCTCTATTTTTTAAGTAGCTATTTATTTCTCCTTAAATTCTTCCTGTCTTTTTAAATTTGATGAAAGTGATCAACTCATCAGCAAAAAGGAGTGAGTATCTTTTGTTCGAAAGAATTGAAAAATTGAGTAAACAAGAAAAAAAATAAAAAACAAAAACTTGTAGTTTTTTTTTCTATAATTTGATATATCACACTTGGCATAAAAATATAATTAACTTTTAAATATTTATTATCATTAAACTTATAAAAATGAAAAAATTAAAGTCAAACTGTTTGAATACCCGACTCCATTGTGTAATTAAAAATGGCTTAAATGCTTTTCAGCAAAGATTTTTAGAAAGAATGTTATCATGCTCTTTTAAGAATTTATTCAATCATTACTCGCCTGAGAATTTAAAAAATAGATTTT
The DNA here is from genome assembly GCA_019054805.1 of Brachionus manjavacas. Lineage (NCBI taxonomy): Eukaryota > Metazoa > Rotifera > Eurotatoria > Ploima > Brachionidae > Brachionus > Brachionus manjavacas. The sequence goes on from JAHQIY010000004.1 coordinate 1,586,427, forward strand.
TTAAAAATGACTCGAGAAATTTAAGTTACAATTTAAGGAATAGTGCAAATCTGTTTGAACCGATGGCAAAAACGAATAGTGGAGAAAAACATTTTGATTTTTTTATTCAAGATTAATTAATAGCTTTGTGATCAAACGAGCAATGCTGAAATTTACAACATTCAAGCTATCAATTTATAATAATATCAATTTGATCTTTATTGCCTTTGTAAAAAAATTTGAAATGAATTTATCAATTTATTTGTTTTCAAAATTACAGATAATTTTATTTTTATAAAAATTATAATTTTAATTATTAAAAGTTTTGTTAAATTAAATAAATGAAATGTTAATCAGTCGACTACGATAAGGGCACTAGCCTGTTGATTAACCTTGAAAATTAAAAAATTAAACTGGTTGAAGACCAGACTCCATTGTATAATTGTTACCTAACTATTTCTTATTTTTTCCTGAACAATTAAATATTTAAAAATTCTGTATCCTGTAACTCTCTTTTTCATTATATCTAATTTCTAATTTTTTTCTATTTTAACCTTTATCATTATTTCTTTATTTTTATTTGATCTTTTTTAATTCTATAAGAGCAAACATATAATAAATTAATAAATACCTAATCATGATTTTAAATGAGTAGCTAAAATGAGTGTTCAGATGTAAAAAAAATAATTTTTATTAAAAATTAAACAGATTCAAATAAATAGCATCGGCGATCCGTCAGTCAAAATCACGGAAAAATGAAATTTCTGCCGTACCAGGTAATTATTGTGGCGGCCTTACAAAATTCAGTGTCAGATCTTGGAATCATTTTTTAATGACTTGGAATTTAATTTAGAACTTTTAAAAAACTCTGGTTTTAAAGCAAATAAAGAAATTACTTCTATTTAAATTACTAGAACCATTTTGAAAAGTATTCATTGATTAAATTGTAAAGCGATTTTTCATGAATCCCTAAGCTAATTAAAAATTAATTTCCAATACTTACAGAACTCTTGATTTTTCTGATCGTAAAGACAAGTAGAATTGTTGTAGCATGAAATTTTTTGATTTTTAGCAGAGCAAACATTTTTTGTCTCGCACAAATCACCCGAGTAACCTTTTGGACAAACACACTCGGGCATTCGGGTTACTTCATTTATTCTACAATGTCCATTATTAACACAATGCTTGTTTTCACACAAAAGCTTGATAGAACGTTCACACTTTTCACCAAAATAAAACGAGTCGCACACGCACTTTGGCTCGTCATTTTCTATGATACAGCTAGAGTTGTTGCTACAGAAATGTTTGCATTTGTCTACTCTGGTCTCACATTTGGCGCCAGTAAAGTTGCTGGAACACTCACATTTGTATTTGGCTGGCATGGTTCTGGCGCATTTACCCTCGTTTTGACAAGGCTGCGGATCACACGGGTCCAACTCGATCTGACACGCTTTACCAGTAAAGCCCTCGGTGCATACACATGTGTAATTTTCACCTGTGCCTTCAATGCACTCGGCGTTGTTCTTGCACACGCCATAGCCACACACTTCAATATCGTGCTCGCACTGGTCTCCAGTAAAGCCTATTGGACAATCACAGTAGAAGGCGCCTCTGGGTCTGCTATGGCACAAGCCTGCATTTTTGCACGGCAAAGTAACGCAGGCATCCATTTCATGCTCGCAATTAAGACCAGTAAATCCCGCAGCACAACTGCAAGTGTACGCGTTGAAACTCTCAACTTTATTACAAAATCCGCCATTCTGGCACGGACTTTGCACATCACACAAATGCATCTTGTTCTCACATAGCGTGCCTGTAAAACCAACCTCACACTGGCACAAGAATCCATTAAAATTTTGAACACACTTCCCTTCATTTTGACACGGGTTTTCCAATTCGCAGACATGTAATCTGGTTTCACACACTTGGCCAGTAAAGTGTGCTTTGCACTCGCACAAATATCCATTTTGGAATCTATCATTCTGAATGCACGTGCCTTCATTTAGACAAGGCTTTTGCTCACCACAGATATCAACTTTTTGGTCACAGAATTCACCACGATAACCGTGCGAACAAATGCATTTTATGTCATGGTTTTCAAGTGAACATGTTGAGTTGTTCTGGCACAGATGACAGTAGTTTTCGCTTGAGCTGCTAGTTTGGAAGGTCGTAGTTGTTTGTAGATTAGATGTAGATCCTTGGGTGGAAATGGTTGTTGAATCGGGAGTTGTTGGTGTTGTCGTAGTAAGATCAGTAAGAGTAGGGGTAGTGATGATAGCAGTGGTTGCTATTGAAGAAGTAGAATGAATATTTTCTGATATGGTTGACTCAGCTGACACGCTGGTGATTATAGGTGCAGTAGTATTTATTATTTTTTGAATTGACTCAGTTGTATCTTCGGTTTGAGTGGTGTCTGATGCCGATATGGTAATTGTAGGCGCTGTTTTTAGCAAAGTAGCAATTGATTGACAAATAAAATTTTTCATGTAGTACCCCTCGTAGCATATGCATTCAAAGGAGCCGAATTTGTTGTTACAAAAACTGTTGATGGGACAAATTCCAGGCCTCAGACATTCATTTTCATCTAAATTTTTAAAAAATTTTATTATTTTCAAGTAATAGATTAATTGAACTTAGGTTTGCGCATCGATTAATTTCTTGTCGATAAAAATCTCCTGAAAACTTAAGAAAAAATTAAATCAAAAATATTTTTTTTTTTCGGGCTTAGATTTACTTATTCTATTTTTTTAGACGCTTATATTAAGAAAAATTGAATTTTTCAAAAATAAAAAATAGTTAATCTTTATTTTTGGCATCTTGAAGTTGATGATCAATTAAAGAGTTTTTCTTTAGATATTAAAATTAACCTTCGAAGAAAATATTTGCTCAATTTTAATTGATAAGATCGATTTTTAAATTTAAATTTTTTAACTGACTTTTTATTTTTAATTTTTTATTTCAAAAGTATTTTTGTCTAGAATCCGAAATAAACTCTACAAAAAATGATGTAATAAATTTAATTTAAAAAACGATTTGATCAATCGATTGAAGAAATATTTATTCAAAATTTTTTTTTGATTTTTTAAATCTGCATTTCGTGTAAAACATGTTAGATTAAAATAATTCAAATTTGTTAATTTTAATATCTAAGATAAAGTCTTTGAATTGATCATCAACTTGAAGTTGCCAAATTTTTTGGCTAATTTGATAAATAAAATTTTTACTGATTTTTTAAAAATTAAAAATTATACAATAAAGAGCTTTATTGAGAAAAAAATTGATCTAGAGGTCTTCTAAAAAACCTTTACTTGTCATAATTTTTCAAAATCTTGAATTGCTTTAAAAAAAAATGCAAACATACAAAAGGTTAAAAATATAAAGCCTTTACATTTTTTCTAATGCAAACATAGTTATTTTTTGTGTTTTTACCATATTTTACGAACATTTAAGTTATCCTACTTTTTAGTTTTTTAAATGACTTTCTATCAATATTGTAGAACTATGATGCAAAAATTGGAATAAATAAAATTAATTTTTTCCTATGACATTTTCAATGTTAATGACTTTTTTTAAAATTTTATTTTTTGCTTAAAACTTATGTCAATTAAAGCAATATCTAAATATAAATTAAAGGAAGATTAAAATTGATACCACAAATAAAATACCCAAAATTTTTTATTTTTTCCCCAAATACTAAATAAAATTCTCCAAATATTCAATTAAGACAAAGTGCTCAAATTTATCTTTGATACTTTTTAATTGTTGTAAAACGATAATAAAATTAAAAATGCATAATATATTTATCTACTTTAATTTTATAATTTAATTTTAAATGTCTGGTTAAATAAGCATTTAAAAAAATTTATTCTCAATTTAGATTATTTGTTGTCAATTAGAAAATAAAAGAAATTTTTCTAGTTGAAAAAAATGTATTTTTAAAACCTTTATAATAAAATTTAGTTACCATGTTTTAAATAATTTTAGTTTATTAAATATTTTTTTTGCTGTTCATAATTTAGAACATTCGTTTTTGAACACCTGTTAATATCTGAAGGTTAAATTATAATTCGGGCTATTCTAACTAAATTTCTCTAAATTACATGTTTTCTTAAAGATCAAGCGTGATTTTGAATTAAATGTAAAAAAAATATTTTTCGAGTAATTTTTTTTGCATTATTTTTTTCGAAAGTCTTTGTCAAAAAATTTATAGTCAAAAATTTTTCTCCAATTTTTTATTTTTGTCGAAAAATGGAAAAAAATTGGTCTACTAAAAACTATTTCGATGCGCAATCGTTAATTAATCATAAATGAAAAAATAATTTTTAATATTGGGTCAATAGACTACTTATAAAAAGAAAGAAAAAGAAAAAAACGTGTTCATATTTTCTCTCTTTTATGTTTAGTTCTAAAATGGCAGCAAAAAAATTAAAAAATTTTACCATTTTGACATGTTTCTCCAAAAAAACCATCTGCGCATTTGCAGCTGGCTAAACTTGAGTTGAACTGAATGCAAGTTGCTCCGTTCAGGCACTGTTTAGTCTCACATGTACTCCTCTGAAGCTCACAGTTTTTGCCAAAATGACTCTCTGGACACAAACATTCATATTCAGATTTATAATCTAAGAATTTATTTCGGCACAAGCCTTCATTTTGACAAGGATTCGATTCGCATGGATTCGGATCAATTATTTCTAATAAAAAAAAATTAGTAGATAGAAATTAAAACAAGATTTACTTTAAAAAAAAATTAATAATCAAATAAAATTTTCAGTAAAAACTAGAGTAGATGCTGATATTGATAGCTTTCCAGATGAGCTAGTTTGGAATGACTCTAAAGTATTAAACTTTCTTGATCACCCAAAAATCTTGCTAAATAATGACTCATAAGATATGATTCAAGGAATAATGGGAATTTAATTGAGCTAGTGTCGTAAACAATTAAAGGAAAAAAATGTTTGAAAATTTTTTATCGAGATTAATAATTAGCCTTGTAGCTTTGATTTAAAAATTTATTTTACTTTTTGATTATTGAATTAATGAATCCAAGTTTACGATTATTTTAATTATGTTTTTTACTTGATTTTTTTATTACGGTTTTCATCAAATTATCTTGAATCAGTGAATTGAAATGAAAATTTATTGGATTCATTTTTCAAATTTTTAAATAAAATAAAATTAAATTTCTAAAATATTGCCTCAAATTAGCCAAACACTACCTTTACTTTTTTTTCGAAAAGGAATTATCTTTTTAACTAATAAAAAAATAAAAGCCTTGTCAGTTTGGGAATTCCAAAAAAATGTCAACAAGGGTCGTCCTAGCAAAAAAAAAGAGTGGAACAGTTGAAAATGAAACTAGAAATGAATTTGAAAAAGTCCATGAAATCACAAAAAGGTCGCTCCCAAATCTAATCACAAAAATTTAAGAAATTTTTAATTTTTTTAAATAAATTTTTTAGTTAAATTATTTTTAGAGATCCTTTGATTAATTTAATATTTCAAAAATAATTAGATTAAGGGACAAAAAAATTTTGAAGATCATTTAATAAATTAAAGAGATCGATTAAATTTATCCCTAGAATAATTGGGAAAAATTACAAAATTTTTTTTTAAGCTTTTAAAATTACTAACTAACCTGTTTCGCAGTAATAGCCGGTAAATTCTGCTTTACAGTCACATCCCGTACCATAAATATCATCTAGCTTACACTTTCCTCCATTTAAGCATTTTGACTCATCGCAAGGTTTAATTTCAATGTGGCAGTTGACACCAGTCCAATTGGGCTTACACAAACATTTGTAATAGAGATCTCCAACTATTTCACAAATTCCATTCTCGCACGGCCTAAAGTCACAAGGATGTCGTATCAAGTCACAAAATGGGCCCATATAGCCGACCTCGCATTCACATCGAAACTCTCCAGTTTTATTGTTAAGCAAACACTGTCCATGTTTGCATGGGTTAAAGTCAACACATGGCTGCTTTTTGCTCAACGTTAAATCATCTTTATCTAGCGGCTCGAACAATTTAGTCGATGTCATAGATCTTGACTTGAGCAGCTCGTTGTTTACAAAATTTGGCACTGGCGAAAAAGGACCTGGCTGGGCATTGCTCAAGTAGTTGAGAGTGGAGTAGAATCCAGCGCGGTTTACCGCTTTGGGTGAAACATATGGACACTTACACTCATAGGTCATGTTACTTGGAAGCTCTGAACATTGGCATTCCGGCGAGCATGGATTTGAAGAACATTGGCGTAGATCTTTTTATTTTATCAATAAAATTTGTTTTTTTTTTAATTCTTTTTATTGTACCTGCTTCGCAATATGTTCCATGAAAGCCTGGTACACATTCACACATAAATTTTGAGCCTATTGAATCACATTTGCCACTATTGAAGCATGGCATGCTAAAACATGGATCTTGGACATTTAGTTCACAGTTTGGACCTTCAAAGCCACTATTGCACTCACAGTAATAATTCCTATCATCAGTGGCGATACAAGTTCCGTTGTTAAGACACGGAAACTTCATGCAAATGTTTACTTAAAAAAATAACTTTTTTATACCAAAAATCATAGTAAAATCAACATTTAAAAAAATTATAAAATAATTATATTAAATATATTATTGATTTGTGTAGGATTGTTTAAATGATATTTTTTCGAAGCTTTTTCAAATTTTAGCGCCCAAGTCCCTGACTCTCAATTACTTTTAAAAAATAAAGCTTTCATATTTTAATTTTTTAATTAAGGATTTAGAACTTGAACTCTCTTTAAATTTTATTTTGTTAACACTAAATAAAATTAGAATGATTACAAAATTTTGGTAAACGATCAAAATAGAGAAATAAATTTTTAGAGAATAGCTAAATAAGAGAAAAATTTATAGAGAAAAAAATGTGTCAATTAATTAGAGAATATTTTTATTAGAGAAAAAAATTTACCGAAAAAAAATTACAAAATTTTTATTGAAAAAAAAATAGAAAAAGTCTGATAAACTGATTAATTAATTAATATTCCATCAATAAAATTGAAAATCCAGTAAGGAACAACTCTAAATTTTCGATATATTTATTTATATTAAAAATATTGTCTGTGCTTTTCTCTATATTTTTTTCCCTAATTTTTTTTTCTCTATTATACAAATTCTCTAATTTTCCTTTCTCTATTTTATGATTTCTCTAAACTTGTCTTGACTCTAATTAATTTCTCTAATTTTTTTTTTCTCTATTTTGATAGTTCACCAAAATTTTAATTGTTTTTAAAATTTTAAAACAATTAAAATTTTGAACCCTAGAAGGTCCAGGAGTTTTTATTAGACTCCTTTTTTATCTAAAATCGTTTTGTAAAAAATTTAGTAAAAAGAATTTTGCTCATTTAATTAGAAATTTTATTCTATATAAATTTAATTTTGGGTTTTTAATTTTATAATAGCTGAATCTAAATCCAAAAAAAAAATTTAGGTGAGACTTGTCTCTTGCCTAAAATAATTAAAAATAATGTGATTCTTTTCATGATAATTGCTAAATATTTAATGTTTTCAAGAAAAACTCAAATGAAAAAAATCATAAAAAATTTGACTGATTTTTTAAACTTAAAATATTTCATTATTTTAAAGAAAAAGTGATGAGATAAATTTGTTTTTATCTAAAAAGATAGCAATAATAATGAAAGAAGTTTTTTTTTTTTATTTTATGACTGACTTTCTGGTGTTAAAAATGCTTTATTGTGCCACTGTTACAAATCACTGCAGCTCTTTAAATATTTTTTTAAAAATAAATTATTTGCATACAGAATTTCTGTCAAATTTTTTATTTTCCTTGTTTAGCTTGTTCTCTAAAGAATCGAAACAAACAGAAACGGAATTTATTATTGAATTTTTAAAGCAAGATTAAGTAAATGATCATGATCAAAAATTACTATTAAAAATTTATTTATAATTATTAAATTTAATGCAGAATCATTCAATAATTGTCTGATTTTTGTCAAAAATTCTATTTGCACAATAATGCATAAAACTTGGTTATGGTTAAACATTACATGTTTTCGCATTTACTTAATAATTAAGTATAACCAATTTACTAATAATTTTCGTGCATGAGTATCAAAATTTATCTTCTTAACTTCCTTTTGTCATTTTTTTAAAAAAAAAATATTTTTTCTGAATTTTTAATAATCAAAAAAAAAGAAATATCCATCGGTTTGTTTTGTAACATTTTCAAAATTTTGTTCACTTTTTTTTATTGTCAAACTGCTTAACACGGGGATGAAAGGGACTTTAATTCCTATACAAACTGCCAGGAGCCTTCCCTAACTTTTAAATTTTATATAAAAGAAAATTTGTCATTTTTGATGATTAATTTTATCGACGATAATTAAAAAAAAATTAAAAATTTTACTAATTTTTTTTCACTAGCGCTAATAATTTTGTAGTAAAAGTTAACTAAAGCTTATTTAAACTTCTATACACTATCATACTTCTAACTTATTCTCGAACTGTTTTTTCTTGAATAATGTCAGTTTTTGTTTTAATTTTTAATTTTCCATTTATTTAAACTTTTTAATTTTCTCATTGTTTATTTTTAATAATCAAAAGAAACGTTTAGCTTTAATTTTCAAAAAAATAAGCAGACTTTTTAAATTTAAATCCACTCACCTTCATTAATTAATAAATAAATTAACAAAAAATAATTAAAACTTACAGGTATCACAATTCTGGCCAGTAAATCCGTCCAAGCATATTTTTAGACCGGTTTCCTGATTGCAAGAGTAATGAAGAGAAGAATTGGATGAACAGTAGGTCTCACAGTCAGAGCCGTAGTAGTCTTTGGCGCAATAGAGCTTTGATTCGACAGTCAAACTGGAATTATGGTCAAATAAACTGGTGAAGCTTTTGCGCACAGTATAAGTTGTATTGGTACTGGGAATCGACAGGGGCACGTCAGCCAAAGCATTTGTATAGAAATCAACGTGCTGGTACTTATCACCGATGTAGTAATCCCTTACCTCGACCATCATGCCAATGCCTTTCTTTAAAAAAAAATTCAATAATTCGCTTTTAAAAAATTTTCAAGTCTTACAGGTGGAATTTTTTTAATCCTGAATTTATAGGTAAAATTTTTGCTCGAAAAGTCAATGTGGTTTGAGCCCAGCACCGGGGTAATGTGATCTCCTAGTGAACAATTTTGCGGATTGCGGAATGGAAGATCCACAAGGCAGAAGAGAAACCCGATGCGGCAGTTTTCGGTCGGACTAGTGTCCGGTCCGCACAGCTGATTTGAATAGGTCCGATTTGGATAATTTTTAAACTCAAGTAGACGCATTTCAAACACCATCTCCGAGTTCACATATACAAACAAACATAGAAGTATAAAAAATTTCATTTTTTTATAAAATTATCATCAAATCTAAATAAGAAACAATTTTTTTTAAAAAGGCGATCAATGCAAAAATTATATAGCTAATCCAGAAGATATAGTCTTTTGTTATTTTCCTACAAATTTCGTATAATTAACATTTAATTCAAGTGTAGCGAGGGGATTACGGGAGAACAAGTGGACCTAACGTGATTTTCCTCATCCTTTTCAAACTTTTTTGTATTATTCATGTTTTTATAGCTTAAAACAAGGTTAATTTCTAAATTAAATAAAATTCCACTACCATTAAAGCGCATTGATGAGGAATTTTGTTATTAATTGCTATTTGTATAAGAGATTTTATGGCCAAAATTTGATCTATTTGCCAAATGCTCTTATAGTGAAAACTAATGTAAATTTCGGCACAATAGACACAAATCTATGGTTTCATGAGATTTTGTTTCCAATCGGGTTTAGATTTTATCTCGATTACATGTGACAGTTGGACAATACAGAACAGTCTTTGTTCTTGTACTTGGCTATTGAAAATTGATACTGAAAATTCCAGAAATTTTCATTCAATGAATCCCATAAAAAAGTTATTCGAATAATTTTAAAAATATTCTAGCACTCTATTCACTTAAAAAAACCTTAATTTGTAAAAGTGCACCTTTTTTTTAATCAATGAAATGTTCAATGAAAATTACATATTTTGGCTGAAAATGTTCGTTTTGATTTCTAGCTGTTCGGTGTTGATTAGGTAAATATTGATCAACTAGAATAGGTAAATAAATATTTTTAAAACTAGACATTAATTATTTAATTAGCAAAAAGCAAATAGAAATCAATATTTAATGTACATTTAGAGTTGTTTTCTTTATTTGTAAATTCAGATCGCCCCTGTTTATTTAAAATTCTACTTCTTTCTTAATTATTTGTATTAACATTAGCATGTTTAAGTGAAATTAAATAGCCAAACAATAAATGAAAATAATTAACTTTTCATACCATTTTTATTTTCAAATAACTATAAAAATCAAAAACTCTATATTTTTAAAATTTTTTATTTTAATAATGAATTTAAAATTAAGTGCTAATCAGTCTCTTGAGACATGGACACTAGCCTGTTGATTTACCTTGAAAATATTTTCTAAATGAACATTCTATCCAATTGCTTTAGATGGTGTGATGGTGTCACCACGATTATTTTATTAACAAAAATATACAATTCACTAATTACTAATTACTTTTGTACGGATATAAATATTTAAAAAGTAAATTTAATATACAAAAACTTCTAAAATTCTATCAGCATTTAAAAGATCGGCTTCTTCTGATTCTATGCTCTAAATTGAGATGTCATTTAGTCGCTCTTGGCTCGTTAAATTCCTCAAATAATTTTTTATCTTCCTTTATTATATTCTATTTAAATTTTTTTTTCATATTTCGTGTGAATAAATTTTTTAGAAATAAGTCTGGATTTTTTTTTTATTCTTTAAAAAAAAAATAATATATTTAATATATTTTATCAATAAATAAATAATAAATCTAATTAGAATGGTGGGGCAGTTGCTCTATTTGCCCAACCTCTGGCTCTGAATAGTTACTATAATTTTGTATATTTCGTTAGATTCTTGTATATTTCTTTTAAATGTTTTAAACGTAGAACAAATTTTAAAATAAATTAAAAAATTGAATATTAAATTGAAATGCAAAATGAATTGACTTTCTTTTTTAAATTTAAATTAAAGTTCATTAAATTGATTTCATAGCTAGAAAAGGAAACTATATGCAAAGTAACCTAAAACAAGATTTTTAAATATTTTAGAACATTTTTATTTATCATCTCATATTAATAACTCAAATTAATGAAAATTTTTTCCTGTTTGACCATTTCAGACCTCAGAGTCCTAAATAAACTTTATTCTGGCCCTAAAATTTTAACTTTTTGTGATTTTTATTTTAGTTGGAATGCCTTTTGAACTTAATTTTGAAGTAACTAGACTTGATAATGGCTTTGTCTTGGATATTTAAAATTTCTAAGGCTAAAAAATTTATTTCGATTTTTTTAAATAAATTATTCAAAAAAATCTAATAGTATGGTGGTATTTTAGATTTTTAAATATTTTAATTGCTAAATGACTCGGATTTTTTTTAAATTTAAAAACAATTGATAATGAAAACCATATGCATCAGTCAAATAGATTTTATATTTCGCAATTTGTGTGAAATTGTTATTAATTAAATTTAATAAAATTATACATTATAATTTTCTAAATGCCATTCGTAACGTGTTACTTTTGTAATATGTAATAACTTGTAATCTACATCTAAATTAATTTTTGACTTTTATTTTTCGGAAGATATTCCTGGAATTGAATGTTTTAATGGACAATTTAATTTTGAAAAAATATTAGCTATGTACCATTTAAATAAATATCTAATTTCATTTCAAATAAAGACGGTATTGTGATTTTAAGAACAAAAATTAAGTCTAAAATTTTTTATGTAAACTGGATCATCTTATACTAAATTTTTTTTATTTTTAGAATTTTTTGCACTAATGTAATCATTTTTAAACTCAGAATTTTTAATCTGTTACTTTGATTTTTTCTCTAAACTAAAATTTGTTAATAAAAATAAATTTACTAGACAATTTCTACAATTCAGTAAATTTTTCTTAATCGAGAAATCAAATATCAGGAATTTTTTAGATAAATATACAATCGAAAAATTTTCACATTTTTTTAAATTTTTTGAATTTTTACAATTTTTTTCTACATGGTAAGTCCAAAAAACTTCGTCGAAATTCCTATAATCTAATTTCAGAAATAAGCATTTCGAATTAATTTATCTGCTATAAATTTCAGATCTATTTACATCGAAAAAAAATTTTAAAATATATCTTAATAGCATGCTAAATCTGGTTATCATACTTATTGTATTTATTCAAAAAGTCTTCCGGAATTTTCATTTGAATCATCTACCTTTAACAAGTGCAAACAATTCGCCATAAAGCATTCGAAATGGGGTGGTCTAAAAAAAGGAGAGTCTGCATTGACAAAAATTCAAATTAAATTTTTTTCTAAACTAAACAAATTAACTTAAATTTAATAATTTTGTTATGTAAACTTGTTTATTTATTTCTAAAAATCAGTAACATTTTTTTGATTGCTTTAAAGAACGCTGAAAAGTTTTGACAGTAAGTTGGTCGAGTAGACCCGTGAAACTTTCATTTGCCAACTTGTTCTTTTTATAAATTGTGAAAACCGAGTTCGAATGAACCAAGATGTTTTCTGGATCTAAATTTGTTTTTTCCAGCAAAAACTAAAAATGAAATAGTAAAAATTTTTAAAAATTAAAATTATTTTAAAATAGTAGTTTGAAGAATAATTTTCTGAAAAGTAACCCTAGGACTAATTGAATGAGGAATTAAGTTAAGATTGTTGATGAAAAAAGATGGCTAGTTGCGAGCGCTGTCTCTTACACAAATGGTTCAATTGGAGAGGTTAAACGCTAAGTTGAATCTAGCCGATGTATTTTCCGTTTAGGAAATAAAATGATAGAAAATTAATAGATTTTTTAAAATAAATCGAAGCATAAATGGGAAGTTTATTTGCTTGACTTGATAGGCCTTGACTAGTTTGTTCAGCAAACAAACAATCAGCAAACTAAATAAAATGGGATTTGGCTTTTAATTGGAAAAAGGGAAGGCACATTTAAGTAAAGAAGAGGCCACCGAAATAATTGCTATTTGAGAAAATAAGTTTTTTCGATTATGGCCAAGATTGAGGTATAGATTTTCAACTTGCTATATCTGTGCAAAACGGGGCTTAATTAAACAAAAATCTAACCTTTAAAATCTGGATTAATTAACTTATTAGGTAAGGATTAGGGAACAAGTGAATGAATCGATTATTCAGTTGGTAACCGATTCTCGGCATATTATTATCTTGGTATTTTAGAATAAAAACTAGACTAATCCCACGAGTGTTTCACGGTATTAGAAAAATGTTGAACTTTTTTTTTCTTTTTTTTAAATTCCTATTTTGAGCCATTTTAACTCAATTTTCCAAAAGCTCAACTCGATGTGTGAAAGGCGTTAAATAGTTTGAGAAAGAGCCTCTTGACCAAACAGATTGGTAAAAATCCGTGCGCAAATATTTAAAATATTTTTGCTTAATTAAAACTAATCAAGAAAAAAAAGATGTTTCAATTTTTAAACTCTTGCAAAAAGCAAACCAAATCAACTTTGGAGATTTGGCTACGAGGCTAAATCTAATCAAAAAACTAGAATTAGAACTAGATTGAGCTTATGTTGACACTTTAATTGAATTTAAATCTTTTTTTTTGTAAATAAAAAAAATCATCCTTTTTTTTTATTTAAGTCTTTACTTTGGTTTATTTGAGATATGATTAAAATTGTATAAAGCTGACTTTAATTAATTTAGATTTAAATTTTAATTATTTTTTCTCAAGCCTCATTTCGAAGCAAATTTGTTTACATTGGATTATAGCGGACTATCAACTGTCCTTTAAATTTTAGCTACTTTTTCCTTTTCGATTTAATACCCTGTATTGTCAATTAAACCAGTAATTGTCCAAGATTTCTATAGAATTGCATATTAGCTTTTAAGCTGCGTTCTTAATTACAAAATTCTAAGTTTTTCTATCATCTAAAACTAAAAATAAAATTGTCAACTTTGACTAGTTGTATAAGATTTTTAAATCTGCATTCGTGGTCAATTTCGACAAAGTAAAATTTTGCCCAATTTTCATTTTTGCTGTGTTAATTTTAGTCGATATGCAAATTTAATTTTCGGCTATAAAAAAGATATAAAAAAATGTTTTAGTGATATAAAATTTATTTTCTGATATAAAAATTTTTGTTTCATTCCATCTTAGAAATCACAACTTAGTATCTAACGCAGAAAATTATTTTTACTATCTAAATATAAACACTATGTAAAAAAGATGTAACTTACTTAATAAAAAATTAATTACTATCTAAATTATCAAAACACTATTAAAAAAAATGTTTCACCAAAAAAAAAAATTCTCATCTACAAAATGAATAATTAACTTGATAAATATATTTAATAAATATATTTATAATAATAATTTTTTATACAGTAATAAAATTAGATAGTAACATGCACTTTTATGTTAAAATATTCTTATGCCATTATCTAATTTTCAAAATGCTTCATAGATCATGTTCAACAAATCTTTTGCAGTCACTAGGTTTTGTCACTTCAGGACCTAAAAAATGGTTTATCTGTAGTTTTATTTTCAGTAATAATTAAAGTCAATTTTTTGATATATAAATTAATTTGATAAGCTTATCATTAATAAATTTTTGCTAGCTATGATGTGTATATTAATATTAATATTAATTGGCACAATATGAAAACTATTAATAAGGGAAAAATGATTCTAGAAAACATTAAAATGACAAAAAGTTCGACATTAACTGAATCCTCTGGTGGTTCTTTTGTTATTAGACATCACACTGGCGACCAAACCATTTTAGATGAAGAATCAATCGATGAAAATATAAATGTGATCAATGTTCCAAAAGCCAAACGTGGAAAAAATGAAGATCTTTACGAAACTTACGAATATTTTAGCCTTGCAATAAACGCAGTCACCAATTTCAGCTAAAAAATATAATAATTATTTTTTATTATAATTATTAATTAATTATATTTAAAAAATATATTTTTTATACTTAAAAATATAAATTTATATCGAATAAATCACTTATGTATTCACTAAATCTTTTAATATAGTGAAAATATTTTTTCAAACAATAATTATAAAATTAGATAGTAACATGCATCGTTTTTGATAGTAAAAATAATCTTATGCTATTATCTAATTTTCAATATGGTTTCATGCCATATAGATCATGTTCACCAAATTTTTTACAGTCACTAGGTTTTGTCACTTCAGGACCTAGAAATTGTTTACCTATAGACATAATTTATACAAACTTCTCCAAAGCTTTTGATAGAGTTTCACATAGACTTTTCATTTTTAAACTGAATAGTGTCAAAAACAGAGTTGGGCAAAAGTCATCAAGTCAAAGTCAAGTCAAGTCATTTGACTTGACTTCAAATTTTTTTTTTTAAATATCTCTAAAATTCAAAAATTTAGAGAAAAAAATAAAGTTTTATTTTTTTTGAAAGATTTCTTGTCAGTACCCTTGTTCAAAGTGTTGACACTTCACATAAAAGAAGTATTAATCGGTCTTTTGTGACAAGGGCAGTAACATGTTGATTAACCTTGAAATTGATCAACAATTACAAGTTATTATTGTTCACAACTATATGTAATTAACTAGTCAAATCTAAAAAATTTTAAAAAAATTGTTTTTTGAATTTAAAATTTTTTTTAAATTTTGCGCCATTTTTTTGAATATTAAAAACGTTTTCTTGAAATATTTGTTTGCTATCTTAAATAATTTCTCTGGGCCGCCTAGTTGACTCACTGGAACGGAAACAAAAACATTGAGACGTCTGATTAACTCGGTGAAACGGCAGATATTCTATGGTAACGGAAATTTTTGTGTATGTTAAATAATAAAATTTGATGTCAAGTCGCTGACTTGACTTTGAAAAGACTTTAAAATGACTTTTTTTTGACTTTTGCCCAAGTCTGGTCAAAAATATGCTGATGATACAAAAAAAGCAAATGATAACCTTTTACTTCAAAAGGAAATGGATTTGGCTGCTAGTATTATTTATTTATTTGTTTATCTGTATCGAGCTAATGCTCCTTCAGAATAAAAATATATATAAAAAAATAGTAATTTTCTCCACAAATTTAGTATAAATAAGAACAAATATATAATAAAATTTTTTATATTTTATCATTAAAGCATAATTTAATTGATACAAATAAAACAAATAAAGAAAAAACATAACGGATTCATTAAAACCAACTCTTAATAATTTTAAAAATTTGCTATAAATACAATTAAAATAAAATTAACGCTGCAATAAAAGGCTAAATATTATTAAGATATTTTCAAACAAAATATGGGACTTTAATCAAAACACACTTGGAAAAGAAATGGAACAAACATAAATAAAAATCGAAAAATTAAATTTTATATGTTTTCTGATAGATCTCGACGAGCTGAATCATAATCTGTTTCATCTTTCTGAAAAGAGCGGAAAGATGAAACTATGAGCAGTTCATTTTTTAGATTATTTATCTCAAGAACCATTCCTAATTAAACCAAAAAGCTTTTAAAACTTTAAAAACGTACAATTTTTAGCTTATAAATAGTTTTGATAAATAGGAATGAATAAAGGTACATGCTAATTTGCTTACATTGCATTGATAGAACTTTCTTTTTTTAATTGATAGGTGACACAGTTCACTTAATTACTTTTCTATCTTTTATATTCAAGATGCAGTTTAATTATTCAAAAGATGCAGTTTATTTGTATAATTATTTGTATTTATTTATTTATTTATTGAATTGAATTAACCTCCTTTAAGGAGAAGTAAAAGAAAATAAAGATAAAATTTTTTTTTTTTTTTGTGTTTTTGTGTTTTTTTAAAAAATGAAAAATTATTATCTAAAAATAAAATTACAAAAATAAAAAGGAACATTAGTTCGAAAATAGAAAAAGGGATGAAAGTTAGAAAGCAAGATAATTCGGACCAAAATTCATGAATTTCTTTTATTTTGAATTAGCTCATTTAGGAGAGTTCTGTAATGTTTTAATTTTAAATTGCAAAGACATAACCAAATTGAATCAGATATACCATCATTAGAAATCAGATTAATCTTAAGATTTTCTTTAAGTTGGTTTATATTTACTGAAATTTTTGAGGTTTCAATTTTAAAGTACTTGGAAATAAGTACTAAGTCGGAGGAAAAAGATTTATTAGAGGGGGGTCACTTAGCATATATTTTAAAAATTGTGATGATAGATAATTATATTTAATTGTATCAATAAAAGTTAGTTTTGAAAATAGATAAAGTTCATCAAAGTTGAATAATTTTAGTACTTTTAAGACTCGTGACATGTGACAGTAGGCTTTTAAACCAAACATTTGTCTAATTAAGTTGTTTTGTAATTTATTTATTGAATCCTTTGTGGTCGAATTAAGAGTAAGAGCCTCAAGACCATATGTGAATTTAGATAAGCAAAATGTTTTGTATATAAAAGATTTGAATTTAGGTGAAGAGGTAGGACTATTTTTAGGCAGAAGATATGAAATACCAAAAAAGCTGCTCTGAACTTTTTTAAAATTTATAACTGCCTGTGTGTTTAGGTCAAGATTAGAATCTATAATGAATCCTAAGTATTTTAACTGATTTGCTTCTTCAAGTTCGGATCCATTAAGGTGAAACTATTTGTATTAACTTTGTTTAAAACAAGACAACTACCAAAATAACTACCTGTAACTGATAATGATCGTTTTGTCGTTCAAGGTAGTTATTTTGGAGGCCAAGTAAATTACTATTGACATCAAATGCCAACAAAAATTTAGAAATAAATAAATATTAACGGTTTAATATTTTTGAAAAAAAATAACAAAAATTGAAGACTTTTTAGAGAGACATTAAAAAAAATTTTAATGATATTTTAGAGAATTTAGTCAACCAGACGATCAAACGTTGAACTATGCTGAAGCTCATGCATAAACAAAAATATTGAAGGAGCCGGGCAACAAAAGGAGAGAGGCAATAATATTGTTTTTGAATTACATTTTTCGTTTGAAGAGTAAGAGCTCATTAAAGATTCGATCGAAAAAGGAGAAATAAAGGCAATTTTTGGGTACAAAAAAGTCAATCAAATGAGAAAATTGGCTATTATTATCGCTTCATGGGAAATGAGCAATATTATATCTTCAATTGACTGATGGCTCACGAGGTCATTATTTTGTGGCTGATAAAGACCTTTCTAGTCATCCAGACCAAGTTAAAGAAAAAAAAAATCCAAACAGAGATTTTACAACGAATAGATGAATTGCATAATTTTGGATTCAACCCTCAAGCAATCATGTATGTTTACATGGTAAAATCCAGAAATCATTTGACTTTAACAAAAGAAGAATGCAAAGAGTATTTTAATATGCTGGTAGCCGAACTATGGAAAAGTTTTGATGCTATTTATGAATTTTTATTAATTTTTTCGTCAATTCAATACGCATGGTCACAGTCAACAAAGAAAATTGGTAGCTTAGTTCCTTCATTTTTTGATTTTGGTTAAAAAACTACGATTGTTGTCATACCACAGCCTGTTGCTATAGGCTTAAACTAATAAATTCTAATAGTGTCTGTATGGACATTCCATTTAATAATAATACAAAAAATGAAACAAAATAAAAACACAGCCGAGTCTTCAATTTCAACTACCCTAAGCGAGGAAAATGTCATAATAAAGTCGAAAGATGAATGTGTCGAGAATGATATACCGGCCAAAGTTCAAAGATTAGATGTACAAGAATTGTCAAATAGAAAAAATTCTGGAAATATATCCATCAAAAAGAAAAAAGGTTTTTTATTGTCCGAATTGCTGGACAAAAAAATAGAGTTTAATTATGTTATCTTTCAATTATTTTTTCTTTATATTAAATAGTAATTACTTTTTTTAATAATGTAACATTTCATTCTTTTTGTTCCAATGTTTTCCCCTATTTAATGACATGCCACTTATAATAAATAATATCGAAAATTGCCCAAAAGTATCAATTTTTCAAAATTCTAGTTTCTTTATTTTGAATTATGTTTTTTTTCTAAGAATTTTTGTCAAACCCATCAAATTAGGTGTCAAAATTAAATGTTGGAGTCCGGATAGGTCGCTGGTGCTGCGTATTGTGGCAATCAGTTTACTGTTATCGACAAATAGTTTGACCAGGTGGCTGACCGCCGTTGGCATGTCGTTGATGAAGATGACGAACAGTAGCGGACCTAGGACGCTATCTTGATAGATCCAACTAGATACATCAATCCAGTCAGCACTGTGCCGACCCATCACTACCCGCTGCTGCCTACTTGACAAGAAGTCGCTGACCCAATCGACAATGCAAGGACAGAACCCGCAGGCAACCAGTTTGGCTCTTAATAACGAGTGGCAAACTCTGTCGAAGGCCTTTGCAAAGTCGAGGAAGACCACTGATGTGGAATCCCCTATCGATGCCATCACTTCGATCCTATCGATGCGGTCCAAAGTCTCCAGGAAAAAGGTGACTACTGAATTTCTCAGGACAAAACCGTGTTGTTCCGGAACGATCGCTATGTTGCTGTAGAGCTAATCGATCATGACGTCTCTTACCTTACGCTCCATCAACTTGCAGGGGATTGACGTCAAGGAGAAAGGTCTGTAGTCACCAGGGGCACTCATGCTATCTTTCTCGAAAATGGGGCTGATCTGAGCGAGTCTCCAAGCGTGCAGGATCCTGCCACTGGTGTACGAAATGGTGAAGATAGCGCTGAGGACCTCCGAAAAGGCACAACTATTTAACGAAGAATGAGATACCGTAGCGCAGTATGTAATTGCGGACGTTGCCGAGCGAGAAGAAATCGACATCTATCTCATGCTGGGGACTTGAAGTTAGCTGGAGAGGCTGAGCTGGGCAATGTAGGCGAAGGATGAATACACTTCCAAATTTGATAAGAGAATGTTAACGAGCAGGCCTTTAATGGAGTCTCTGCAATGTTTCTGGCTGTTGATACAATTGCTAAGAAGCTTTTGCTGAAGCCTCAAGGCTCTGACAAAAGATGCTTCGAACTTAGAGATGGCATTTCATACAGCAAGTTTGACCTGCTAACAGATTGAGGAGTAAGCGGTCCACAACTCAAGGCAGCAGGGAGCTGATTGAATCCGACATTAGATTTTACACTTCATCCTGCTTAGCACCTTGATTTTAGGTTTGAACCACTTAGGATTAGGGCGCTTGGAGGCTCTGGGCACCTTGTTCGTAGTTCCAAGTCTGGGTTGCGTGCAGGCCGACCTTCTCAGCAAAACCAAGGGAAGGTCCGTGTGCTACTCGGAAGGCTTTGTCATAATCGATCATGACCACGAGCTCCAGGATGTTGGTCCCTAGCGTTGTATAGAGAACGTGCTGGGTCTGGAAGTTCTTACTTAGAGTGTCCAAAAACTTCAAGCTGGGTAAACGTCCTTTGTTGATACAGAAACTCTCATCGTGGGTCCAGCTGATATCTGGGAAGTTAAAGTATACGGTCACTAGAAGACTTTTTGTTGAATATTTTTCGTTGATGCATCGGCGATGGGGACCTGTAGATGCACCCAACAAGAAAAGTGTTGCACAGAATCTCGTTGCTGACCTCGAAGCTCTCTACGTCACAGTACATAGATAGCTACACCTCCCCCTCGGGCCATTTTCCTGTTAATGTTGGAGTTGTCAAATTTGCAATTGCTCAGAGCGTTGAACCATGTCTCAGTTATGAGGATTACGTCAGGTGATTCATGAATAGCTGATAGGGAGTTGAAATCGCTCCTTTGGTAACGAGAAATGTGGCGTTAGTATTAAAAAAATTTTAAACTTGGTTGGATTACCGGAGATGTCCTTGCTATTTGAAGATTAGGTGCGATTAGTCGAAGTAGATCTCCCGGAGCTCATTTCACCCAATGCCCCAATAATACTTTTTACCAGCTTTGGGATGACCAGAGGGTTTAGTTTTGAAAACATGTTTAAAAAATCTGAAACTGAGAGTCTTTTTCTAAAAGTTCTCTCGTCTTTAATTAGATTTTAGTTTGTTGATTCTAACGTATTATTTGTACTTGGTGTTCGTAAAAATAAAAATTCATGTGAAAAATGGCACTAAATTTCTACTTCACCAAATAATTATCAAATTCTATCACAAAAATAAATCACCAAAAAAATATTAAAAAATGAACCAAATAAATATATTTTTCACCAAAACAATTTTATTTCACCAAAAAAAATATTATATTTTCACCAAATTTATTAATTGCTTTAAACCAAAAAAATATTTATTTTAACCAAAATAATAGTTTTTATCACCAATAATAATACAAATCAAACCAAAAATAATTACTGAATAATAAAGGCTTCTTTTGCCTTTGCAGGTTTTCCAGGTTTTCTTTTTTCGCCGAATATTTTTCGCTGATAATGGTATTTCACATTCAGGAATATTAAGAATTTTTGATATACCAATTAAGTGCTTGCAAATATTATTCGTGATGTACCATCTACATAACCATTTTCCATCGCTGGTATAATGCTTGCGTTGATTTCTTTAATTGCCTATTTTATTGAGATCTTCCAAAGCTTCATCAAATAGTTGATAATTGTTGTGCACGTTGTATACTTGACATCTGCTTCATTTCCTTTTTCTGTGCAATGTTTCAGATTCGATATCCGAATCTAATCAAATCTTTCTGACACCATTAAGTTGGTCAAAGAAAGTATGGATACACTGGATTCGACTCAAGATCAGAGTGTAAGATACTACAACAGCCAATCAAACCCGACTCGTTCAAATAACCTTCAAAGCAACCGCCCCTCTCCATACTCAATCCCTCAAAGGAACACACCACAAATCCAAGCAAACCCAAAAATTTCCGATATCACTTATTCTCAAAATTACAACATGAACTTCCCCTATCTTTTAACACAACAGTACCAAACCCCGAACTTATATTACGATCCAAATGGACAACCACAACCAACCAATCAAACTATTAGAAACCCACATCCTCAAATTCCAAACAACACGCACCAAAATACTATTGATAACACATCATCAAATTACAACAACTACCCAACTTTTACATCATTGTTCAACAATAACAACTACCAGATAAACCAACCAACTACCGAAAACCATCTTCAAAAATCCTTTAGTCATCAAGAACAAAAACAAATTTTCACTCTTAAATTCAAAAGCAACAAAGAATTTCCAAGTAATTTTAAGAATTATTTTACACTAGAAGACGAAATAAAACAACTAAAACCGAAAATTGACGTCACAGCCGCTTTTATCAACATGAAAAATGAGTTGGTCATAAAAACAGACAACCCTAAACACATCGAAGCACTAACAAACTGGCCACCTAAAGCATTCCACCACGGTCTACAACAAATTACAAATCAATCTAAACATTATATAGCACTGCACAACGTAGATCTTGATTTTGACGTCACTTTACAAAGAGCAAAAGAATACGTAAAAGAAAAAT
This sequence comes from Brachionus manjavacas, assembly GCA_019054805.1. NCBI lineage: Eukaryota > Metazoa > Rotifera > Eurotatoria > Ploima > Brachionidae > Brachionus > Brachionus manjavacas. The sequence continues at coordinate 1,608,951 of JAHQIY010000004.1, forward strand.
ACAATATAGACGACATGTTGCGCATGATGAAAAAGTCCACACAACAAAAACTCCCACTAGTAAAAGCAGTAATTAACGATAGGAAATCATTTAACCAAATTATTGAAACCGGACACATCAAAATTGGATATTCGCGTATTCGAGTGACACCATGGAAATTCGGGACTACTCCAGACCAATGTTTCAACTGCCAGAAGTTTGGACACACTAAAGAAAAATGTATAGAAAAAAACCCTACCTGTCTCAGATGCTCTGGTAAACACCACTTCAAATCATGTCATGTAAAAGACCAAGCCAAATTTAAATGCGTAAACTGTGGTGAAAATCACGCAGCCTGTTCTAAGTCATGCAAAATTCTCCAAGAAGCAGTTATCGCAAAATCAGCCGAACAAGAAAAAAAGACTACAAAAAAAAACACAAAATAGCAATAATTTTCAAAGAAATTATTCCAGTTTCAATAGCCAGCAACAACAAAACCCTTCAACACTCTCAATCATTAAATTTATAATAGACCTAATTAGAAACTTGAACAAAATCACCTCAACAGTCCACGAAGACCCAAAACCTCTACTCGATATTATTTCAACAAATCTTGGGCAACGATATAGTCGTGAACTCGAACCAATACTTTTCGCAAGTCTAAAAAATGACCGCTTCGATGCAAACATGTCCGATCCATACATTGAATATGAAAATGAACAACAATAAGCCGCTGAAAATGCTACACCTTAACTGCCAATCAATCGTCAAATCCCACAAAACCTTACAACTACTGAACATGACAAATAAACACCTACCAGATATAATTAGTTTAAATGAAACATTTCTAAAACCAGGAATCAATTTGGAATTAGAAAATTACTCAATTCTTAGAAACGATCGCCAAATCCAAAAAGGAGGAGGAACAGCCCTCTGCATCAGAAGTAATTTATCATTTAAACCACTAAACATTTCAAGCTCAACCAATGAAGTAACGGGCATAGTTACAAAACTTACCAACAATATATACCTTGCCATCTTTAGTATATACGTAAGCCCATCAAACCAACTCGATGAAAGTCTACTCAACACTATAATCAAAGACTATCCAAACTTTATTATCCTCGGTGACTTAAATGCAAGACACAAATCCTGGAAATGTAAAATTGGAAACAAAAAGGAAAGATTCTCGATGAAATTATACGAAGAAACCATCTCTCAATCTTAAATTGTGAGCAACCTACATACAGGAGAAGCAAAAACATCCTTGACCTAAGCATCTGCTCCCAACAATTAACAAAATACTTCGCCTCTCATACTGTATTGAACGAATCCTTAAGTGACCACCAGCCAACTTTAACCATAATGAATAATATTCAATCACCAACAAATATACAAACTCACAAATCGATCAACTGGACAAAATTCTATACCACTCTTTCAAACAACGAATCCAATCAACCGCAAATCTACACAGAAAAGCATTTAGACCAAGAAGCACTTAAAATAACAGCAGATATAAAAAGCGCCCTATCAACAGCGACTCACACCTTTAACACTACATCTAAATTCAAGACAGCAAACATTCCCCCAGAACTTCTTAAACTAATCAAGCAGAAAAGAAAAATGCGTCGATTGTACCAAAAACAAATTCGCCAATTCATAAAACATTAACCAATCTACTAGACCGCAAATGCAAAACAGAGCTAAAAAACTTTTACCAAAACCAAACACTCACTCAATTCAAAGAACTAAACAATTTTAAACAATCGGATACGAAGCACTGGAAGCTTCTAAACAAACTGGAACCGCAAAAACAATCATGAAGTCAACCAAAAATTCAACTTTACAACAACATCCACCGATTTGGGTACCGCCGAAACTTTTGCATCAAATCTTGAACAAATTTTCAACATCGAATTATGTCCCGAACCAGCCAGCCAAACTCCAGCACCAATAGTAACACCAAGCGAAGTAATAACGAACAAAGAGCTAATCGATACACTAAAATCATCACGTAACAAAGCGTCACCAGGCCCTGATGGAATTAATAACAAAGCCCTCAAAAACTTGCCTACCAACTACATGTTCAAATTTTTAAATCTATTCAACTCGTCATTAAGATTAGGTTACATTCCAAAAATTTGGAAATTATCAACAATAACAATGATCCTCAAGAAAGGCAAACCATCCGAAAATTTTTCATCTTACAGACCTATTTCATTATTAAGCTGTATAGGCAAGTGGCTTGAAAAATAATAAACAACAAGCTTAAAACATGGATAGAACAAGAGAAGGTTTTGCCACAAACACAATCAGGTTTCAGATCAGGCAAAAGTACTCAAGATCAAATCCTCAGACTAAACCAATCCATTATTAATGGATTTAATAAAAGAACCTAACACTAGCCGTGTTTTTCGACTTAGAGAAAGCATTTGACAAAACTCCCCATTCAGGAATACTCGACTCAATCAGCTCACTTCAAATCAGTCCAAACATAAAAAAATGGGTAACTAGCTTTCTTGAAGACCGACATTTTCAAGTCAGAGTCAACAGCGCTGTCTCGTCAACTAGGAAAATAACATGCGGAGTTCCACAAGGAAGCTGTCTTTCTCCAACTCTTTTTATCATTTACTTTAGCCAAATCTCCAAACACATACCATTTTCAGTAAACCATGCTCTCTTCGCAGACGACCTAGCAATTTGGGCCTCAGGCCGTAACCTTAAAGAAATCACTCAAAAAATCCAATCAGCCATCAACAGCATTAACAACTTCTGCAACACCAAAGGCTTCACGATAAACAAATCCAAGACCAACTACACTACATTCACAACTGCCGGATATCGAAAAACATACAACGATAAATACTCAACCGAACTCTTTTTAGACAATCAAAAAATTCCTCTTGAACCGTTTCCAACATTCCTCGGAATCAAACTAGACCCAAAACTTAATTACAAACAGCATCTTACAACTATCACCCAAAAACAAATAACAAAAATAAATCTAATTAAAAAGATAAAAATCTCAAATTCAAAAACGGTACCAAACTATGCAAAATTGTCTACAATTCACTTATCCGATCCCTGCTCGACTATTGCCTAGTAATCGCTAACACTGGCACCCAAAAAATTAGCAACGATATACAAAAAATACAAAACAAAATACTGAAAATTATTAAAAAATTCCCACTCAAAACTTCAATCGAATCAATACACAAACACTTCAACATGACTAAACTTGACACCCGACTAAAACAGCTATTTCTCAAATTCGTAACCGGAAAAAAACAAAATGACCTACTCTTCGACGAACTCAGAACCTACATATCAGAAACCACATGCAATACGCACAATAAAAGATTCTTGACTCCCTTCGACGTTGTCATAGAACAGTTCGATCTCACACAATAAAAACTATTTATTTACAATCATTTACTTATTTACTTTTTTTTTTTTTTTGTTTTTTTTTTTTTTTTTTTTTCTTTTCACAATTTTATATTCTCTATAGTCAATTGTAAAATTATATTCTAAATTATTATCTAAAGAATGCAGGCTGAAAAGAAGGTTTACATCGTTCTGAACTGCCTGGGGCCTCGGCCCAAATTATATTTTAAAAAAAAAAAAAAAAAAATATCCGAATCTACTTCATCACTAGTATCTTGATAAACAAGTACGTTTTCACTTGATGACGATACTGTGTTATCTTGAATTACTGCTGTTGTCATTGTATCGATCGAGTTTCAATTGATTTTTTAAAGATTTGCGGTAAAATAACATAACGAAAAATACTATTTATAATATTTTTGGTGAATAAAAAATTGAAATGGTGAAGTATAAATTAATTTGGTTAAATTAATATTAATTTGGTTTAGAAACCTATTTTGAATTGGCGGTTTGATTTGCACAGGCAATTGTGATTTTTTGGTGTAATCGAGTTTCGCCTTAGATCATATTTTTTTGGTGAATAAAAAAAATATTATTGGTGAACGATAATTGTATGCCGTCAATAATTAGATTCCAACAGCCAAATTTCGTTGAAATATTCTGAAAAAGTGTTTACTGATCATTGTTTAATTTTTCCCAAAACCATTTGTAATTGCAGGTGATGAATCAGCAACTAAACAAGTAGGACAAAAATCATGATCAAATTATAGATGAATCATTTCTTTAACAATGCTGAATGTAAATCCACGTGAAATTTTATTTGAAAATGGTAATTTTTAGTAAAAAAAGGAACTTTTGTACAAATTTAAAAAAAGTAAAGTTTAAACAAAAAACAAAAATTAAAAATTAAACATTGTTCAATTATACACATCTCAATTTCAGAATAATGTTTTTGACAATGCTTGGCCAACTTGGAAAATGCTGAATCTGAGTTATATATTAAAATGGAAACTTTTTTACCCGAACAAGCTAAGAGTTGAATGCAGCGTTATTATTTCCTAACAAATCGAGTTTTTACTTATTTAAATGGCCTTCTTCAGGACATATTTAATTCCGAATCAGAAGACTTTTAAGCTAAATTGGATAGTTGGCTCGATGCATAATTCTTTAGGAAATTTTTCAATTACTTTGAATAAGATAGTGACTACTGCAGCAACAATACCAATTCCAATGCAAAAAAAGCGAATTAGGGCTTAAAAAATTACGAGTCAATTGACAGAGTTCCGGGTAAAAAAGGAAATTAAAATTAAATAGTAAATCAATTTGTTTCATTAATTTTTTAGACTTTTATTTTGATTTTATGTGTGAATTAATTTTGTTTCTCTTTATTTTTTTTAATTTTTGATCCTATAATAATTAAATAATATACAAGTAAAATAAATAGTAAATTTTTTATTTTTTAAATACTATAATTATTTATTTAATATGATTCATATTTTTTTTTTATAATTTATTCTGAAGAAGCTCTAGCTTGGTTCAGAAAACAAATAAATAAATAATAAAATTAAAAAAGGTAAATTTGAAAGTTTGGATTTTATTTAATGGAATTCAAATTAAAAAAAAACTTAAAATTCATTTATTTCTCCGTGTTTGAGAGTGACAAAACAGTTTTGATCCAATTCCAATTTTGCCAAAATTTCACCCAACTTTTCCTTTGGTTCCATATAATACTAAAAAATTAGGCATATTCGCCATGTTCTATATTTCAATCTTTGAAATTATTTTAATATCTACCTCACTAGCCAAAGACAATGTTCCCCAATGAATAGCAAATGTTTTGTTTGATTTAACATCCAAATGAATTTTTACAGCCTCTTCTGGATCAATATGCTGCGGCCCCATCATCCATCTTTAATTTTTTTTAAATATTTTTTGAATAATAAATATTAAAATTTACCTTGGTTCATATGCACCAATAGGTATAAATGAAAAATCAAAAGGTCCATGGGTGTGTCCAATTTCTTTAAAAGCAGGACAGTAGCCGGTGTCTCCTGCAAAATATACTTTACTTGTGTTGCCCTTAATAATCCAGCCTCCCCACAGAGCTTTGTTTCTGTCATTTATGCTTCTTGACGACCAATGCTGAGCAGGTGTAAAAATAAATTCCAAATCTCTAATTTTTTTTGATTGCCACCAAGTGAACTCATGAACATTGTTCGTAATTCCACATGAGCTGAACCATTCGCCTGTTCCTTTGCCAACAAACCAATTAAGTAAATCACCGAACTTGTTATGAAGAGCAAGAATGCTTTTGTAATCCAAATGGTCATAGTGATTGTGGCTAATGATCACGGCGTCAATTTTTGGTATTCTTTCAATTTTAATTGGAACTGGTCGATAGCGCTTCCGACCAGAAAATTTAAATGGTGAAACTCTTCAAAAATAAAATTAATTCATATTTTTAAAATTTTTATCAATTTTACCTTTCGGCAAACAGTGGGTCCATTAAAATAATCATATTTTGAAAATTGATCAGACTAGTTGCATGTCCAATCCAAATCACCTTAAATTTTTTAGAAGTATCCTCTTCACAAAATTTCTTTATTTCATCATCAGTAACATGATGCACAGGTAAATTTTTGTCTAATATATTGCTGTCTGTCGGTGTATTTTTATTGTCCGGGTAAAAAAGTTTCCATTTTAATAAGTCACTCAGATTCGGCATTTTCCAAGTTGGCCAAGGATTGTCAAAAATACCATTCTGATATAGTGGTTCGGACAGAACATTTGAATCAATATTTGATGAAGCCATGGTTTAAATTATTAATATTTTGATTTTTTTAAATATGAAGTCATTTTAATTATTTTAGCGGTTTTTATTTAGTGCCTTATTAGATAGGGACACGTCAGATAAAAATAATATTTTAGTCTTTCCAAATATTTAAGTTTATGTTTAGATGTGTGATTTATTGGTATCTAAATATTAGTCATATCTAAATAATAATTATGCTTTATGTTGAAAAAATTAATAAAAATTAAGTAAAAATGCAAAACTAACGACAAAATAATTTATTTTGACAATTAATTTTGTTGCCATTGATTTTTCACTAAAGGAAAACCATCTTACTTGGTGAACTATTTTTTTTACTGCTGATTCAAGTTTTTGACGTTCTTAAACGCTTAATAAGGTCCTTAAAATGTTCAACGAAATTACAACTAATTTTTGCCCTCCAAATTGTCTCTCTAGGTAATCATTAGAGGGGGCATTCGGTTAATAATGTTAGAACAATAATCCCGAAAATGATCCAAATTGCTTTTTTTATTACACTAAAAAAAAATTGCATTTTTTTTGAGAATGCGTGTGAGCTTAAGTAACATTCACTCGACTCACACTCAATACACAGTTTTTTAAAAAAAAATTAAAAAGTTTTTTTTTGTTAGAGTGAAAAACTTTAAAAAATAGAATATTTAGAAAACCAAACATATTTCAAAAAAAATCTTTTTGCTTGATTCACAAATTTAATCATAGAATAGTGGGCCAGGTACTTGAAAATTTTTTCTAAACACTCCTAATTAAATCCCCTTTTTATATTGATTTTTCCAAAAATTAATGAAATTATTTAATTAAAATTTAAAATGAAAGTTTTTTTAAAACTTTTGACAAATATTGATGAAATTAGGCGAAATTCCAAAAAATATTTATCAAACTTAAGTGATTGGGATCGAATCTAAATTGATATAAAAATTGTCATTCGAATTTGGTAAATTAAATTTTTTTTTTAATTAAGCTTATGTATCATCTATACAAAGCATGATAGATCACAATTTTTCGAGGATTTTAAAATCATGCTTTTCCAGGTTTTAAATTATTTACAAATTAATTTTTAGCTTAAAACCTATTTACAAATTTTAAGACTTGCATATCGATTTTCATTAACGTTATAAAATAGTTATTCGTCGTTTTCTCATTAAATACCAGGACTAAAGAGAATTTTCTTTAGCTCGGAAGATATAGATTTAGAAACTGAATTTGAAAGATTAGCTATTCTTTTAATTGTTTGCTTTAAAGAAAAAATTAAGTATGAGTTGGTTTCAGAATTATCAGGTCAATAATAACTTTGAATATTTTAAGATACAGGAAGCAGAGCTTTATACATGCGAGTAACGAGCCGTTATTTTATAACAAATTTTTCTCCCTTAGTACCTCCTTGAGCAGCAAAAAGTTTCAACGTGTCCATATATTCAAGTGTCATTATTTTTTTAACAGGTTTAACTTCAATTTCCATATCATCAACCAAGTCTTCTGAATCATTTGAGTTAGACTCTTCATTATGATTTAAATTATCAGTGATCACGAGGCATTTTTAAAATGAAAGAAAATCGGAACAATAAAAATATTTTTTTTTCTATTTTATTTTTTTGTACATGTCACAAAATCGAATTAAGTTAACATGGAAATCATAATACCTATTGTGCGTTATTCAAAAATCCTGTCACAAAATCAAATTGTCAAAAAATCGAATAATACAAAATCAAGGATAGACTGTATTTTAGAAGTTAAGTATATTTTTGAATTAATTGAGCAATAAATTGAATTAGAAAGACCTGCAAATTGATCAATTTTTAGCAGCTCCAGAGCTATTGAGGGCTATAAAATTTATAATTGGCATATTTAGTTCAGTGACTTTTCATTGTTTACTTTTCGACTTTTTCGTTCTCTAAATATAGTCATGTAACGTAATAGTAAGAACAATAATTTATTTATTTTTATTTTATTATTTATTTGTTTTTTGTATTTTACTATGTGCACATCTGGTTATTAGCTCGTCGCGATGCTCGTTCCTCGCAATAATTATTATGTTTTCAAATTTCATTTTATGTAGGCAGCTACTGTTCTTAACCTTGCTATAGTTAAAAGCTGGATTGGAGAAGATTTTTGTCAAAATCTGGTAAGAAAAAGCCTTCACTCTCTAAAGTCGTTTTACAGTGGTGTTCCGGATTTAGTAATTTACGATAATTTACGTAAAAAACAGTAAATTTACCGAATTTTACGTAAAATATTGTAAATTTACGTAAATTTACAAAAGTAAAAAAACGTAAATTAACTTGATTTTACGTAAAATTTGGTAAATTTCGATCATTTTACGTAAATTTATGTAAAAAAAAAAAGGTCCAAAAAATTGAAATAATTTGGCACTTTTTAAAAAAAAATGAATTTTTGTTATCCTTCAATATTTATATCCAAAATTATGAAAAAAATTACCATAATTTACGTAAATTTTGGTAAAATGTAATCAATTTAATGGAAAAAATAGTAAAAAATGGTAAAAAATGATTATTTAAAATTTTAAATTAATTTGAAAAAAAATTTTTATTAGGTTGGTTATAATTTTTCAAACACTTAAAGGGTGAAAAATTAATTTTAATTTTCTTTAATTTTTATTATTTTTGTTGAAAGGCAAAGATTTAAGAAAAATAATAAAAATTAAAGAAAATTAAAATTAATTTTTCACCCTTTAAGTGTTTGAAAAATTATAACCAACCTAATAAAATTCATTTTTTTTTAAAAAGTGCCAAATTATTTCAATTTTTGGGACATTTTTTTTTTTACATAAATTTACGTTAAATGATCGAAATTTACCAAATTTTACGTAAAATCAAGTTAATTTACGTTTTTTTACTTTTGTAAATTTACGTAAATTTACAATATTTTACGTAAAATTCGGTAAATTTACTGTTTTTTACGTAAATTATCGTAAATTACTAAATCCGGAACACCACTGTACATGAAATTTTTCTTTGATTATTCTGATTATGGCAAAGGCACAATCGCTTCAAAATTGCCTCAATCCACAATTACACAGCACATTACAATGAAGCAATGTTCTTTAAGTAGTTAATGAATTTTTTATTAAATGAATTACCTTGAAATAATTCCATTCAGAAAAGATAAACAAATAAAAAATTTTAGGTTTTAAATCTTACAAATAATTTTTTTTTACAAATTTTTCACTCAAAAAAAGCCTTTTTTTGTGTGAATTTGAGTGATATTCACTCAACTCATATACAGAGAAACCTTGTGAACCATAAAGATCTTATGGCCTGCCACCGAAGATTAGTTAACTTAATAAAATTCTTCTATGAGAAATTCGAGTGTAGCGTGATTCTGTGAAAAAGACAATCTGAGAGCTTCTAAGTTAGTCAAGGGTGCGTTCTCTTTCCGACACTTTTCCTAATATTGATTGACTATGTCATGAAGAAAACAACTGTCAGTGCGAGGGATATACAACGGGGATTAGCAGCAAAGCTTGATGCAAATGAAAACCAAGATTTGGTAAGAACAACGTTAAAACAACCGGACCCGAAATAAATGGAACCAAAACAAAAGTAATCAGTACAGCGATGATAACACGTAGAGAAAGCAAATAATACCTCTGCTAGACTCCGACCAGCATGTAAATCAAGGGAACGAAAATTAAATTGTACAACACTGTAGTAAAAGTAACACTGATGTGCGGTAGCGAATATTGTGGGAATATGACAAAAAAGCCTGAACATTATCCACAGTGAAAGTCTGGGGAGAATTTATCGGAATAGATTGCAGAGTTGGTCAAAGGTAAAAGTCATGAAGTCAAAGTCAAGTCTGGACTTTGACTAAAACTAAAAAATTTTTTTAAAAATTTTTGTTTTAAATAAAATTTAGTTCTCAAATTTCAATGTTTTTAAATTAAATTTTATCATTGTTAATTTTCTGTAATTTGGTGCTAATATAGAATGATGAGGTCTAATCTTATAGCCTGAAAATAATAAAGTTGACTTGAGTGGACTCAAGTCATCAAGTCAGTGTATTAAGAATTAAAGACTGCGATGGCTTGGGTATGTACTTAGAATGAAAAGAACAAGGATACCAAAAATAGCCCTTCAATAGACACCTCAAGGGTGACCAACAGTAACATGGAGGTCAACAATCACGAAAGAGCACATCGAAATGTGAATGACATCGGGAGAAGCAAGGGTAAAGGCATAACCTCATGCTCCACAAAGAGTGAATTAGGAAAAAAAAAATAAATCCATTTTAAGCTTTTTTTTTTAATTTTACACAATTTCTATTTTTTAATCAAAAAAAGAGTAAAAAGAAGGCAAATAAATATTTAATAAAACAATAAGTTATTAAATTTGAAGTTCATGATAAAAAATTTTTTAAAATAAGTACAAAGTAAAATAATTATAATTAAAATTTAAATTTTTTTTTAATTTCTTATTCGTATTATAAATAATAAAACAAAATATTATTTACATTGGGCTGAAAAGAAGGACTTAGATCCATTCTGAGCTGACCCGAATCTGTTTTTAAAAAAATTTTCTTTAAAATTTTTTTTTTTTTACATTTTCAAACAATAAAGAATTATTATTATTGTTATTATAAAATAATTATAATAATAAAAAGATTCATTTACCAAAATTTTATTTTGAAGGATGAAACTTTCCTTAAACAACTGTTTTTTCCATTTTTTTTAAGTTCTTGATCGATTTTTATTTTAAAATGATTTACAAAATATCTCTTAATAATTTTCATTGAAAATTTGAAATTGTAAAAAACAATTTAATGGCCTCAATATTTCGAAATAAAGAATACAAAAAATCAATAATCAAGCCTTTTTTTATCAAATATATTTATTTCATTTATTTGTTAATTATTTTCTATTTTTTTAGCTAAATATTAAACATTACAATGTCCACGCAGATTTTTGCCCATGTTCTTCATCATTATATTTGTCGTCTAAACTTTCATGGTTCACATTTGGCACAATATATTCTTGGTCTCCCTTCAAATCTTTCCTATTGCTCATTAAACTCGGATTTTCTCCCAATTTTTTCAGCCTTTCTGCTGTCACTGACTCCATTGTCCGTCTCATCATCGGATACTGCTCCAGTACATTGTAAAAATGATCAACAGACAGCGAATACAAGTTGCAGTATGTGACAGCCTGACAACTGGCCACTCGAGTCGCCCTAGTCAACAAACATATCTCGCCAAAGTAGGATCCATCACTGAGAGTAGTCATCACTTCATTGTTTGACTTAAGAATGTCGACTATGCCCTCCTGGATAAAATACATCTTTGAGCCAATTGTACCCTCACGGCAAATTATGTCACCAGGCTGGAATACTTCAAACTTCAACTTGGTCACCACATCGGACACAAAATTTTGATCTGCATTGGCAAAGAAGGGCACTGATGAAACCAAAGAGCGGCAATTGTAGTTGATGATGTCAAGTCTAAGTCTTTCGGAGAGCTCATTTAAAATGGCGTCCTCGTCGAACATTTTGCCCTGATAGCGGTGCTCGTAGTATTCGGTGATGCGACTGCGTAGGTCACGCGGAAACTTTCGCCAAGCCATGTATTCACGCACTTGTTTATACTTTTGATGATACACGCGTTGTGAAGTGTCAACACTTTGAACAAGGGCACTGACAAGACCTATGGTCACAGCATAGCACATAGCACCAGTGACCATACTGAGCATGGTGAGCCACATGTCTGTGTAAGTTTGAGGCGCATAGCGGCCGTAACCGATGCAGAGCATGTGCGAAAAAGCTTTGAATAAGGCCACTGTGTACTGCTTGGTCCAGTCGGCATCCTCAAGGTTGTTCAAGCAAACCCAGGACTCTTTTGGAAATGATTGAAGCATTGGTACCAAAAATTGTAGACAACCACTCCAATGAGCAAGCAGAATGATGAGCGCTACCAGATTAAAAATTCTAATTACAATACTTGCTACACTCAAAAACTAAACAAAATTTTAATTAAATATTTTCAAATCATCATTTTTTTAAATACAGTACTTTTTTAAATATTTTCTGTTTTCACGTAAAATTACTCAAGTAAAAAAAAAGTAAATTTAGCGGATTTTACCAGAATTAACGTAAAATTACCGGAAATTACGTAAATTTTTGTTAAAAGTAAAAATTCCAAAAAATACTACATTTTTTGACTTTTCAAAAATCTTTTGAACCTGAATTCGGAAAAAAAATACTTTTATTCACGTAATTTTACGTGAAATTTGAAAATGGTATTAGATCGGAGCCGTTGCTCAAAAAGGTACTTGAAAAGGAGATGAGCGCCTTCCCATTATCTACTAGGATAGAATAGGGACAATTATTATTCAAAATTTTTAAAGCCTGGACTTGGGCTTTTGAAAGAAAATTAAAAAAGAAATTAAAGTCTTTGCTCGGACTTTGGAAAAAGAAAAAAAACAAAAAAGTTATGACTTGAACTTGACTTGAGACCTGATGACTTTTAGACAACTCTGCTTCAAAAAATGAAGAAATACTGAATATTTGGGCTGGGATTTCATTAAAGGGAGCAACGAATTTTGCTGTAAGATTCTGAGAATGAAAAAAAGCTTTTACTTTAGAATTGTTTAAGATTCTTAAAATGTTTTAATTAGGTTTTATTTTCAATTAATGAAAAAATGGAGATTGTTCAAATCACTGAATGATATTGGGATGTGTATAATTGAACAATTTTTAATTTTGCGTTTTTGTTTATTGTTTAAACTTTACTTTTTTTTAAATTTGTACAAAAGTTAATTTTTTTACAAAAAATTACCATTTTCAAATAAAATTTCACGTAAAATTACGTGAATTTTTTATTAGAATTCAGGCCCAAAAAATTTTAAAAAAGTCAAAAATGTCAAATTTTCCTAAAAAGTTATTATTTTTTGGAATTTTTACTTTTAACAAAAATTTCGTAATTTCCGGTAATTTTACGATAATTCTGGTAAAATCCGCTAAATTTACTTTTTTTTTTACTTTGGTAATTAAACGTAATTTTACGTGAAAACATAAAATAATGGCAGTACTGTATTTGAAAAACATTCTAATATTAAGTTGGTTCAATTTTTTATTTTTTGTGTTTGAATTAAAAAATGTATCCAATGTTGAATTATCATTGAAAGAGTGCGATGTTTCATATATTTTTTTTTAGTTCCAAAAAAAAATAATTTTAAATTAAAATTGCAAGCATTTTCATTTTTGAAATTAAACTCTTTGGTGATATAGAATGAGTTTAATTTTTATTTGGAAATTTGAAAAAAAAAATTGAAAATTAAAAATTATTTTTTAATTATTTTCTATATTATTTTCTACCTTAATGCTCCTTCAGAATAAAAACATATGAAAAAAAAATGAATAAAAAGAATAATTCATTTAGATAAAAGTTGCATGGATAGACAATGAGATCAAACTTTTAAAAAATCATTTTCCTTTCTTTACTTTTTGTACTTTTTCAAAATATTATTTTATTTGGCCCTGTTCCTTTTTGTACTTTCTGTACTTTTTGTACTTTTTCTAACTATTTTATTTGGCCCTGTTCCTTTTTGTACTTTCTTTACTTTTTGTACTTTTTCAAAATATTATTTTATTTGGCTCTGTTCCTTTTTGTACTTTCTGTACTTTTTGTACTTTTTCTAACTATTTTATTTGGCCCTGTTCCTTTTTGTACTTTCTGTACTTTTTGTACTTTTTCAGAATATTATTTTATTTGGCCCTGTTCCTTTTTGTACTTTCTGTACTTTTTGTACTTTTTCTAACTATTTTATTTGGCCCTGTTCCTTTTTGTACTTTCTGTACTTTTTGTACTTTTTCTAACTATTTTATTTGGCCCTGTTCCTTTTTGTACTTTCTTTACTTTTTGTACTTTTTCAGAATATTATTTTATTTGGCTCTGTTTCTGTGATTAATGATAATTTTAATAATTTTATTAAAACTTAAACGGGGTCCGGGGCGGAGCCCTGGTTTAGGGATTCGGGTATGCTGAAGGTAAGAAAAATATTAGTTAAATATTAATAAAAGGTTTTTTTATTACCATTAAGAACCAAAAGTACAAAAAGTACAGAAAGTACAAAAAGTAACAGGGCCAAATAAAATAATATTCTGAAAAAGTACAAAAAGTACAGAAAGTACAAAAAGGAACAGGGCCAAATAAAATAATATTCTGAAAAAGTACAAAAAGTACAGAAAGTACAAAAAGGAACAGGGCCAAATAAAATAATATTCTGAAAAAGTACAAAAAGTACAGAAAGTACAAAAAGTAACAGGGCCAAATAAAATAATATTCTGAAAAAGTACAAAAAGTACAGAAAGGATTTTTATTTTTAAATATTTTCATTGTATATACCTCAAAAGTTGATATTCAATCGTTGAAAAACAAATTGAATAAATTGAATAAAGCTGTTTAATAGAATGTCTAATTCTCGAAACTGATGTAAAAATTAGTTAATAATTAGTTGATTTTTAATTTGAAGGAGCTTTAGAAATAGCTCAGCATTTGCTCTGATCTGGTTGACTTGGAATTACTCTTTTAACAATCCCAAGTACCCTAATGCGCTCTTCACTTAAATCTTTGCCTTTCAGCATAAAATAATAAAAATTAAAGAAAAAAAAAATCATTTTTTCACCCTTCAAGTGTTTGTACTGTTTAGTTGCTGATTCATCACCTGCAATTACAAAAAGATTTGGGAAAAATTAAACAGTGTCTTTTCAACAGGACTGATGTCTTTTCAACTTTCATTTTTTTAAGCTTATTTACTCTATTTTGATTCTTTTTTTTTTATCTAATTTTATTAACTTTAATTTTATTTTATTTTTTTATTTTATTTTTAACTTATTCTGAAGGAGCTTTAGCTCGGTACAGAAAACAAATAAATAAACAAATAATTGGAATCTAATTTATCAAATATATTTTTATTTTTACGAACACCATGTACAAACAATATGTTACAATCAGCAAGCTAAAATCAAATAAAAGACTAGGTAACTTTTAGAAAAAGACTCTCAGTTTAAGATTTTTAAACTTGTTTTCAACCAAACTATTGAAAACATGGTTCAAAGATATTAGAAGAAAAATTCACAAAAATCAATTTGGCTATAAAAGCCAGTACTCGTGTAAACACGCGTATTTTCTAGTTAATGAAAATATCCAATATTATAATGTAAACAAAACGAATGTTTACAGGGCCAGTTTAGATGCCCAGAAGGCTTAGGCAGACTGCATACAATTGGACTCGAAAAAAACTCGTACTCGCCTAACTCGGAAAATTCGAGTTTATACTCGTACCCCTAGTCGGCAAACTCGTAAAACTCGAGTATTTACTCATGTAAAAACTCGAGTTAAAAACTATGAATTTCACTAGTCAAAATTTTTTTGTTATATTTTTTTATAATTTTTATTTTAGTTTATTAGTAAATCAAAATTTAATATCAAACTTATTAGAAAATATATAATTTTAATAATTTTTTTTATTTCGCTTTGTTTTCCAATAAATCAACATTAACACGAATCAAAATTTTTTCAATCAGAGTTTCTACATCATCTGCCAGAAACGAAAACAGATCATTAATGGCTTTGCTAACAAAGTCAAAAAATTATGAGTCTCATGAAAAAGTTGCGAGATTTAGTTTGCAAGAAGAGATAAAAAAAGAAAGAATCGATTTTTTAAATTTTATTGAAGACCAAACTGTTACTGGAAAGTGTACTAAGTCGTTTTGGAGTGAGTATGTTGAAAGATTTCTAAGACTAAGACAAGTTGCTTTAGTTCTTTTCTAGATTCCAGCGTCGACAGCTTTCATAGAAAGGTTCAATAGTATATGTGGCTTAGTTTGCGACAAGCGTTCAATGAACATGAATCCTGAAGCTTTGATTGAAAAAATTTTGATTCGTGTTAATGTTGATTTATTGGAAAACAAAGCGAAATAAAAAAAATTATTAAAATTATATATTTTCAAATAAGTTTGATATTAAATTTTGATTTACTAATAAACTAAAATAAAAATTATTAAAAAATATAACAAAAAAATTTTGACTAGTGAAATTCATAGTTTTTAACTCGAGTTTTTAGACTTTTTCGAGTTTTTACACGAGTAAATGCTCGAATTTTCCGAGTTAGGCGAGTACGAGTTTTTTTCGAGTCTAATTGTATGGCAGACTGTGGAGAAAAGGCTTGTTTTATAAGCTAAAAAAAGAAATACCTGAAATGTTTTGGAGAACATTGTATTTTTATTATGAAGCAACAAAAGTTGTCGTTAAATTTTATGATAGGAAATCAAATCCTTTTACCATCACTGATGGATTAAAGCAAGGTCGGATTTTATCACCTTATTTATTCAATTTTTTACATAAATGAGCTTTTAAATACCTGCTTTAGTCTCAAAATTGGGTGCAGAATAGGTCCTCATAATTTATCTATAATTGCGTACTGTGATAATATTGTTCTTCTTAGTCCAACAAGATTCCATTTAAAGCTCCTTCTAGATAAATGTAGCCTGTTTGGAACGCAATGGAAAATAAATTTTAACGCGAAAAAATCTGTAATATATTGTTCAGAACACCAAGGAAACAAATTGAATGTAAAAAGGGATTTCTTTTTAAATGGGAGTATTCTTGATAGAGTCTCTAACTTAACATATCTTGGTCTTCCGATAGGTAACCAAAATTTATTAAATAAGTACTGGGATGAAAAATTCTTTAAAGTTCAGAGGGCCATATATACATTAAGTGGAATAGGATGTAGGGCATATGGGTTGAATCCTATAGTTCTAGCTAAAATCTTTAATATTTACTGTCAATCAATCATGAGCTATGGCTTAGAAATGTGCTTTATTAAAAAACAAAATTGAGCGAGTATGATAAATCTCAAGCTTGTCTGATTAAAAGAAATCTTGGTCTATCCAAGTTTGCAAGAAGCACTCTTCTATTAAATGCTCTAAGGGTTAATAAAATTAGTAAGCTTTACTTAAAGTATAAAATACTATTTTTTCAACAAGTTAAACGTCTAGAAAATGTCAAAGTTGTTTTCGATTATCGCAAGAACTACTATACTAAAAATAAATGTCCGCAGAATTCTTTCATTTACCAGCTAAGAGAAACAACAGAGATAGTTGGTAACTTGGAAGCTCTAAATTTTAAAGACTGTTTGTTGAGGCTAAATGAGCATTTTGATATTAAATTGAATAATATCAATAAAGTAGATTAGTTAAGAAAATAATTAATCTTTGTCGTTTGATTTCTGAGGATGAACTGAACTCCTCTTTTATAAAAATATTTTATACTAAGTTCTTGGTGAACAAGTAACTTAAGTCTTCTTTATTTTTTATTTTATAATAATTTTTATATATGTTTTTTTATTTTAAATCGTCCATGGGATGTAGTTTAATTTTTCAACAAATAATAATAATAATAATGGTCCAAAGATAGGTCTGCCAATTATGCAGAACCGATACATTTAAAATTGATTTTTTTTTTGAAAGTCAATTCTCAATTTAGATTTCTATTTTTTTCAAAATTTGACTTAATCCTGTGACAAGCAAGGTCAAAACAAGCATTTTTCTGAAATTTAGATTTTAAAGTCTAGAAAATTTTTTTTTTAAAAGCAAAATAAACTCATTTTGTTTTTTGTTCTTAATAACATTTAGTATATAAAATCAGTTTTTAGGCAGAAAAACAAATTTATTAATTTTTTATAAAATGATTCAGGAATATTTTTAAACCTTACTTCTTCCCATTCATGAACATATCGAACTAATCGACTTAGACGCAGCAAACGCAACAAACTGAGTAATTTTGCTAATCGAAGAACTTTGAGAGCTCGACCTGTTTGAGCTAATTGATATTTTCTGTCGCTTTTTTCAATTAGCAAAAATATATAGTCCAAAGGTATTGTACTTAAAAAATCAACTATAAACCAAGTTCGGAAATAGCTTTTTGCTATTTTTTTTGGCTGAAGGATTATTTCGTTATCACCATTATTTTTCATAACACCTATAGATAAAAAAATTAAAAGATAATCCTTTAAAAATCATTATTTTAATATAAAATAAAATATTTTTTTTTGGTAGCCATTAGATATTTTTTGTGAATTTAAACTAGAGTTGGTCAAATGAAGAGTTGGTAAACCGGTTCCAATTTTAAAGCCGGTTTCAAAAACAGAACCGTTTTTAAAACAGAATTGGTTTTTTGAATCAATTTACAATTTGTTTATTAAAGATAAAAACTTTTGTGAATAAAACTAATTTTTGTGTTATTTCAGTCTTTAAATTTTTTAAATTCTATATTTAATAACCCTTTTTAACTTTTTTTAATGCCTTAAATAATACGAATCATTTGATTAATTCTTAAAAATCTCATTAATAAAAGGCCAAAAAATAGCTAAAATTTAAAAAAATCAATCAAAAGTTTCTTTTAAACTTTTTTTTTAAATTTTTAAAAAAATTTTTTTTTTTAGTTTGCTTGAGTTCTGCTAACTAACTAAAAACAAGTTCAGTCGAGGCGAAAGATGTTTTTAGCTAGTTAGCATAACTCAAGCAAACTCTCTGGTAGGTTCTCTTCTAAAGTAACGACGAAATGGCAAATGGCAGCAGAAAATGCAATAATACAAAGAGATACTTTGAAGAGAGAATCAAGCTAAAAGATATTTGTTACCTTTTTCTTTTTTAATTTTACCTAATTTTTAATTTACCAATTCTAATAATAGTAAATTTCTCAGAAACACAAATAATGAGGATCGATGGATAATATAAAGAAGACAAGCAACAAAATTTAGGCGATAGTCTATAACGGGTGACAACTTGGAATCGAGACGAACTTTAAGTATCATTTGAAATGCTATTTTAATTTTATTTTCAAAAACCCTTTCCATATTCTTGTAGTAAATTTAATTTTAAATACGAAAAACTAAGATGAACTAAGGAATAAAATACGACTTTGTACAAGAAATATGGACCAAAAAACGATCTTGATGAACTTAGCACGACTGCAAATAGGACTAAAGCAGTTTTATCTCTTTAATGGAAGCAGTTTTATTAACTCGCAATCGATCACACTACTACTACTATCGTAGTTTAGTTTTTAATTGATAGATTTTTCATTTAAGTAATTATTATTATTTCAAAAATTACGCCAAATTTGGATGATAAAAAAAATTAAAAATTAAAGATTAAAATTATCAAAAAAAACTATTATAAAATAAACACTATTTTTTTGTCTTTCTAGACTTCAAGATTATATCCTTAATAGTAAAAAAAATAATACATAATTTCAATTTTTACAATTAAAATTAATTTAATTTTCAACTTTTTTTTTGAAAAAAAAGAAATTACAGAGACAGGTCATCGTTATAGGAGAGAGGTCCGCTGCACCCATTCCAGCACCTCTCAAATGTAATATTTGAATATATATTTAAATAAATGTTGGCTGACCGGTATCTTGACCATGAGTCAGTCGGTTTTTAAAAATGTGAGTGTGCGTGGATATTTAGACACACCCTAGTGCACCAATTCCAGCAATTCTTAAATGTAATATTTGAATGGCTACTATTTAATTCAGTATCTAATAATAATTATTTAGTATCTAATTTTGATAATATCTATTTTATTTTATTGGAACCTAATTTATTTAATCAATATCTAAACTAATTGATAAGTATCTAATTTAATACATTGAGTATCAAATCAACATATGTAATTTTGATAAATTAATCAATTAATATGATCGATTTTTTATATAAATTTGTCACACTAAAACTAAAATTTTTGAAAAAACATTACAAAATATTAAAATGAGTGATTCAGAATCTTCTTCAACTTAAATTCTTCGACTTGCTACACAAAATCAGCCAGGTTTGGATACTGACGACGAAATAGACAGCATCGAAGTCGATCTAAAACCTAAGCGGGACAAATCAAAAGTTTACGATGAGTTTCAACGCTATGCTTCTTATCAAGAAGCATTAAAGGTAATCCAAGATAAAGATATTTTGTTTGAGGATACATTTTGGGGGAAAAAAAAACCTAAAATTAGGTAAGGGAACTAACAGTGATAAACAGTTCTTCAAATGCAAGAATTGTCCAAAAATGTTGTACATTGAAAAACCTAAAACAGATTCGGGTTCAATTATTTTTGTTGAAGACTGTAACCATAACCATTTCAGGACAAATGGTAACTCAAGAAAATATCGAACTCATCGATTCATCAAGTTCAAATACCACGGTCAATCAATCCAACCAAGTCTCAACTTCACATGAAGAAGAATCGAATATACCTCCTGGCACTTCTAGAATTGTAATTATTCCATTGTCAAATGTGAATACTAATAAAAAACCAAGAGGAAGACCACCTAAAAATCGCAATGAAGTTAATGAACAAACCGTTGAGAATCCAAGCAAACGAAGGAAAATTTCGAAAAACAAATAAACAAATAAATTAAGCTCTTTAATAGAGCCGTTTAATTTTTTTCTCTCTTTTTTATTATTTTTTTTTTCTTGAGTGTGATATTTTATTTTTTATTTGATACAAATATTATTTTATTAGATACTATGAAATTTTATTAGATATTTTTTTTTATTTTTATTAGATACAGATTAAAATAAATTAGATACTAAAATAATTTTTAGCCATATTTGAATGTTATTAAATGTAATATTTATTTTAAATTTTTATTCGTAAAAATTAAGATCAATAAATAGAAAATATGTTTAAGGTAAAATAATTTTTATGTTTACCATCGTATCTTCTTCTTCCAAAAAAAAATTAAAAAAGATATAACGTTTAGTTAAATTAAAAAACTGATTCCGAAAAAAAAACTTTTTTAAAAAAAGGAACCAAAAAGCCTGATTACTAATTAAATATCAATAAAAAAACTAACCTGTTCGAAAATTGACAGCAATGTCGACCAAAAACAATGAATCACTAACTAGATTGAAAATGAGTAGACCAAAATGATTCCAACTATCATTAAAAAAAGATATGGCTACAGGTAAAATGATCACATTTGCGATTAACAAAATTAGCATCACAAGATCCCAATAGAATCTAAAATTGGAGCATGGATGAATGATGAAGCGCCCAACTTTTTGTTGTCTAAGTTTCTCTTTTAGAAGTCCTTCTTTATTTCCGAAATATTTCATTGAAAGTTTGTTGTCCGATGGCTGCAACATGCTCCCAAAATAAGATTTTATTTTTGAACACGATGTTTTTGCCATGACAAAATCAGTTGATTCAATATTTTGCTTAAAAGGATCTTGAGCAGATTTGTTTACAAAATCTTTATTTGATTGAATACTTTTTTCATCAATTGATTCTTTTAAAGTATTTCTGGGTACATTTAAAAATGGACATATCTTTGATGTAACTGATTGGAAACTTGGTCTATGATTATTTGGATTTATATAAGGTGAACTAAATATTTGGTATTTAGAGTTGAGCTGATTTTTAGAAGCGTTTCCAGCTGAGGAAAAAGCACTTAAGTGTTGGCTGGTATCCGACCATATTTCATTATTCTCAATACAAATTGGTGATTCCTTTACAGATGATTGTTCCATAATTTCATTTAGAAAATTGTTCATGGTTTTTCTTTTTTGGCTGCTTTTTGGGGTCTTAGTATTTTTCGATGCCATTTTATCTAAGCGAAAAAATTTGGATTAAATAACAAGTAAATGAGAAAAAGTGAATTTTAAAATTAATCTCTACAATTTGGCTTCTTTTCCTCTTTTTTAAGTCTTGCTTTAATTTTTTATAAGAAGATAAATCGAATAAATCTGCCACAATGATAGTTTAAAATTTTATACAAAAATAAAATGTTGACTTTTCTCTATGAGTTCTAAATTGATGCTACAGAGTATAAATTGGAATATTTAAAAAAGTTAAAATTTAAAACCCTAAACCCTTAAAAAAAGACAAGCTAAAGTTAAGTTTAAGTTAAGGCGTTTGGTATTTCACTTACTATTTGTTCTATTGAAATGTTTTAAAACGATTATTTAACTTATAAAACCTGTCCTTTTTTAACATTATAATTTATTTGATATTTTTGGTATTTAATTTTAGAATATAAAATAAAATCTTTTACAAAAACAATTGAATATTTTTATTTGTTTTAAAATTAATTTAATGTCAAACCATATGATTTTAGATCATTTCATATCCTTGATCGCTTCAACTTTCTTAAAATACATCATAATTAGTTAGTGGACAATAATATACCCGAATTCTTTATTTATTTATTTAAAAAAAAATTTATCTGAAAAAAAAAAACACAAAAATAAAAAATTGATTGATTCATATTTTCTTAAAATGCGTTTCTATTTAGCCTTCTTCAAGTTCATGACTGAAATAGAAATAATTTTTGTTTAATTTAATTAGATATTAAAAAATTGTTTTTTTTTTATTTAGACATTTTCAAGAAAAAAGTAAAAAAAATTAGAATAAAATGATAAATAAAAATAAAAATATTTTAATATAATGATATTTTTACATTATATTATTTTTGGTCTAATATTTTGTGTTTTGAATTTCAAAATGTATCCAATGTTGAAATAATTTTTTAGTTTCAAATAAAAAAATAATATTAACCGGACGTCAAGTCAAGTGCTGAGAAGTATACTGAATCACTTAAATGTCTGAGAAAACATCCATACCGAATTTATACAACTAGAATTCATCTATATTTTCGATTTTGTTGGCTATTTGCTGGAATTTCAGAACATTTTCTTTATAATTCACGACGAATTTGATTGATCTTAATTCTGACCATGTAGTTCTTTTGACATCGTCTGGCCTATAAGTTGCCAGCAGCAGGTGAGATTTCGACTCAGCCCATGTCAGGTTTTCTCTCTTTTTCTTTAGATTCGTGACTAATTGCAATTCATTTTCTCTTAAGAATTTGTTAACTGCAGTTACTAATCTATTTTTATGTGATAAGTGGGGTTTATTACAAAAATTTTATTGTCAAAAAAATTAAGAAATTGATGTGAAAAAATCATGTCTATTTTAAATAACAAATTATTGTTAAGAAATTTATTTTCATTTAAAAAAAAATTAATATAATAAAAAAACAATAAATAAGTTTGAATTTCGGCATATGTATCTAAAATTCTTGAGCTAATTGCACCTCAACTTTTTCTAGGGCTCTTTTTCTTAACTTTTGTTTAGCCGGTTTTTGGAGATTCTTTTTCGACTTAGTGAACTACTAACTTGCCAACTATTTGTTCATCAGTAATAGAAGCCATCCATTCATCAATTAACTTTTGTTTTATAAAGTGCAGCTTTGGTTTGGCACTGGACATAACATTTAAAGCTTCTTTGTCTCAATAAATTTAACATTATTTTAGTCTAAATTTTCATGGATAGACAATGAGATCAAACTTTTAAAAAATCATTTTCCTTTCTGTACTTTTTGTACCTTTTCAAAATATTATTTTATTTGGCCCTGTTCCTTTTTGTACTTTTTGCGATTAATGGAAATTTTAATCATTGTATTAAAACTTAAACGGGGTCCGGGGCGGAGCCCTGGTTTAGGGATTCGGGTATGCTGAAGGTAAGAAAAATATTAGTTAAATAAAAAATTTATATTTAAAATATTGATTTATAAAGGTTTTTTTATTACCATTAAGAACAAAAAGTACAAAAAGGAACAGGGCCAAATAAAATAATATTCTGAAAAAGTACAAAAAGTACAGAAAGTATTTTAACTTTTAAATATTTTCATTGTCTATACCTCACTTCATTTTATCTTATAAGTTTTCGAATTTTTTAAATGAAATTGTATCAGATAAGATCTAAATTTAAATCAATTAACTAGAACCTCTTAAAACAGGTCTAGGGTGCAATTTATAATAAGAAAAACGAAACAGATTCGCTGCTAATTCTTATCAGTCTTGCTACCAGCAATGATTAAAAAAAACAAAAATCCAAAATTAATTATTTTATTTTTCATTGAAATTGGAACACTATTGAATTTTACTATTTGATTAATTACAAGCCATTGAAAAAAAAATTCCAAAAAGACATTTTCAACAAAAACCTATAAACACTGATCGCAAGGGAATAGCTTTTCTAAATAAGCAATGACTAAAATTTACAATGAAGCTTGTTCTTCAACATCAAAGCTTTTATTTTTGGCTTTTTTTTCAATTTCTGATGAATTTGATGTGTTTTGGGCTTCATGCTTTACCAAGCTTTCTTGTTCAATCTTTAAATCTTGTTGACTGCCAATAATGCTCGGATTTTTGCCCAATTTGTTCAACCGCTCAGTTGCCACTGACTCCATAGTTTGTCTCATCATCGGATACTGCTCCAGCACATTGTAAAAATGATCAACAGACAGCGAATACAAGTTGCAGTATGTGACAGCCTGACAACTGGCCACTCGAGTCGCCCTAGTCAACAAACATATCTCGCCAAAGAAAGATCCATCGCCAAGAGTGGTAATTATTTCATTGTTTGTCTTTAAAACATTTATTTTTCCTTCTTGAATAAAATACATCTTTGTTCCAATGGTTCCCTCTCGACAAACCATATCACCAGGCTGGTAAACTTCAAAATTTAGCTTGGTAAGCAAATCTGATATGAAATTTGGATCCGCTTGGGCAAAAAGTGGTGCAGATGAAATCAAAGAGCGGCAATTGTGGTTAATAATGTCGAATTTTAGTTTTTCAGATATTTCATTTAAAATTTCTTCCTCGTCGAACATTTTGCCTTGAAAGCGGTGTTCATAGTAGTCAATAACACGATTTCGTAGGTCACGCGGAAACTTTCGCCAAGCCATGTATTCACGCACTAGTTTATACTTCTGATTATACATGCGTCGCGAAGGATCATAGCTTTGAATAAGGGCGCTCACAAGACCTATGGTCACAGCATAGCACATGGCACCAGTGACCATACTGAGCATGGTGAGCCACATGTCCGTGTAGGTCTGGGGCGGATAGCGGCCGTAGCCGATGCAGAGCATGTGTGACAAAGCTTTGAATAGAGCCAGTGAGTACTGTTCGGTCCATGTGGCATTTTCCAATTTGTTCAAGGCGATCCATGATTGGGCTGGAAATGACTGGAGCATTGGTACCAAAAATTGTAAGCATCCATTCCAATGGGCAAGTAGAATAATTAATCCAACTAGCTTAAAAATTCTCATCACCATACTTGCTACACTCAAAATCTGTATGAAAAAAAATTATCTTATTTTCATTGTTTAAATGACTTAAAATTTATTAAAAACACTTGAATTTTTTTTTAATTTGAAATGGCCCGAAACGGGCACATACTAATTTGACATGATGGTTGACGGGAGCGAGAGATAATATTATCAAACCACAAAAATACTAAAAAATACCACATAAACCACATAATAAAATTGAAAATAAAAAAACTATTGCTCACATTTATTTAAATAAAGATAAAGAAAAAATATTTTTTTTTCAATTTTTTTCAAGAGGGCCAAATAAAATAATTAGAAAAAGTACAAAAAGTACAGAAAGTACAAAAAGGAACAGGGCCAAATAAAATAATATTTTGAAAAGGTACAAAAAGTACAGAAAGGAAAATGTTTTTTTAAAAGTTTGATCTCATTGTCTATCCATGACTCATTTTTGAGAGATAATTAAAAAAATAATTTGTTTTCTTTGAGGATTGAAAATTGAATATTAGAGTCATAGATTCGAAAATATTAAGAAATGTAAAATTTGTGGAGTATGACTCCATCCATTCATTTTATGTGTCATGTCTTAAAACACATATTTATTTGGACATAGATAGTCAAAATTATATGTGTAGTAAGAAATAACTACATCCACATGAATAAATAAAATAACAAGCTCTTAAAAATAATAAATAAGCCATAAGAGATTAATTTTTATAACAACTTAATAAATAAATCATACTATACTTTCCTGATTTTTTCTATTATTGTTTAAGTTTTTATTTTGTATTATTTTATTTTAAAAAAATATAAAGTAATTTAAATAAAAATTTCTAAACGATAAATTTATTATCCAAATATATATTTTTTTAGATAAATTTTATGTGTCTCTAGTCACTTTGGCTTATTAAACAATTTAATGTGGACGGAGTCACACTCAAATTTGTGACACCCAATTGAAAAAAAAAATTTTTTTTTTATTTAAATAAATGTGAGCTATAGTCTTTTTATTTTTTATTAAATTATTTTTTTAGATGGTTTAAATTAAAAATGGTTGATAATTAATAACTTGATTTAAAATAAATTTATATTTATTTTTTGTTGTTATATTTAATCTGTGATACGTGGTTTAATTTCCTATTTTTGTGCTAACGGTTTACAATGGTCCGACGGCAGCTTTACGTAAATTTTCTTAAAGCACGATTGTGAAATTTCGTGAATTTACATGTTTCACGTAAAGTGTAAAAGGGTCAAAAAAAAGCGTTGTTTTATTAGAAGAATTAGACAATAACTGCTTGGAACGGAAAAAAGATTGGGTTATAAACAGGTTCTTTACATTTTATATTTCAAAAATAATTAAAAGCTAATTTTTTTAAATAAAGCAAATGACAAATATGTCCCCGACACATTGTCTTTTTGAAAAATTAGTTTAATAAATCTTCTTAAAGCAAAATTTACAAGGACTAATTATTAATTATTTTAATACGATGATCCATTCAAAAGTTATGCTAAAAATTCATTTTTTTTCATAAAATTCATATTCAGTTTTTTTCCACTAATCTAGTTATATTACCAATAATTTTATTTTAAACCAAATTTTGATTACAATAATCATAAATTTAATAAAAAAAAATATCGAAAGACGCATAAAAAATAGCAAAATTAAAATACGGCTCTTTTTAATTCTTCTTTCCTTGATTTCTTTGACCATTTCATTTGCTTATGATAATGTGATAATAGATTCGAAAATATCAAGAAATGTAAAATTTGTGACACGCAGTTCAATAAAAAAAATATTATTTTTTTATTTGAATAAACATAGAAATAGTTTTTTTTGTTTTGCTATTTTTTGTACTTCTTTTGATGTTTTTTTTATTAAATTTGTGATTATTGTAATCAAAACATGGTTTAAAATATAATTTTGAACTTGAATACTCAATTTTCTAAGAATAAACAAAAATGAATAAAATCATATTTTAATAATCAATAGAAACACAATCAATCGAGTCAGAGCTCAGTACTCAATTAGCTTTATTAACAGCAAACGATAACTCAACTCAAACAGTCCAAAAAAGAGGAAGAGGACGTCCGAGAAAAACTGATTTGGTTCAAACATCAAATGTCACTCAAAAGAGTAAAAAGAGAAAAATAAATCAAAATTGATTAATTAATAGAATATTTTTATCGAATAATTTATTTTTTTTTTTATTTTTTTTTTTACCTGGAAATTTTAAAAAGCCTAGTAAAGCAAAAAATACAAAAATGTTTTTTTAAAAAAGCTATAATAAGCTATAATTAAATATGCTATTAAACTAAGGCCTGGTAATATAAATTTATTAACAAATAAAGCTTTTTAATCAATGAGCTTTAAATAATAATTTTATAAAAATCTAATTTTGAACTATTACCAACAAAAAATGCTTTTGATCTTTCTTTGTTCTCTTCAATGAACTTGTAAAAGAATTTAATTGAAAAAAATTACCATCTTTTGGAAAAATTTTAAAATAGAAAAGGTTTCATATCGTAAACTTGCTATCCAGTATCATCAAAATGGCTCGAGAATTATTTACTATTGGTAAGTCATCTAGTCTCAGAACTGCTGTAGTAATAAGAATGAAAAACTTGAAATACACAGATATTCTTTTAACATACACAGACTTTTTAAAATGAAATAAAAAATGCTGTCAATTGTTTCACGACAAGAGTAAGAGAAGTAAAAAAAGCTTTAGGAAATTTTTGTCTTTAATTTATTAGATAATTTTTTTAATCACTAAAACTGGTATTTAACCCTTATTGATAATTATTAAAAAAGCTTTATTAAATAATAAATCAAATCTGACTTTTTCTTTTTGACCTGGAGCAATCTGCATAAAATTGCCATCAACCATTATGTCAAATCAGTTGTGCATGTTTAAAAAAACAAAATGACAGTCGCTAACTTGACTTGATTTTACAATTTTGCGTCACCCAAATTTAATCTCTGCAATATTTTGTTCTTTGTTCAAAAAATTCACAATGCCTAAATTTTTGAGAATAAAAATAATAAAACCAATCACTTACCCTTTCCCATTGATGAAGGTATCGAACTAATCGACTGAGCCGAAGCAAACGCAGCAAACTAAGCAATTTGATCAGACGCAGAGCCTTGAAGGCTCGCCCAGTTTGAGCAAGTTTACCTGTATCATTTTCTTGAACCAACAAAAATATGTAGTCGAATGGAATAGAACTAAGAACGTCTACAAAAAACCAAGTTTTAATATAGTGTTTGGCTATTTTCTTTGGCCGAAGAATTATCTCATTTCCATAATTATTTCGCATAATACCTTTTTAAGAATTTAAAATTTAAAAATTTTAAATTGATACCATCTGAATTTATTTTAAAAAGGAATTATTATGACATACAGTCGAGTCTGGATAATACGATGTGTTTGGGCGCAAAAAATGGACATCGTATTAACCAATATCGTATTAATCAAATTTGCATGTTAAAGGATGGGAAGAAAAAAATTGAAAATAAATTTTTTTTAAGGAATTATTGTTTAATTAAAAATAATAAATAGATTAAAAGAAAAATATTTATCAATTTTACTTTGAAAAGACTGATCGACGCTACAAAATTGATCCATTTTGGACAACTGATCAATGAATAAAGAACAGTCTTCGTTCTTTTGGGAAAAATACAATCGTAGTTTATCTATGCATTAGTTTTAAAGGTAATATTATGCCTTTTTTTAAATCCGTTTAACCATCCATTGATAGCTTTAAAATCAGTTTGATTTAGCATAGTTTGCATATTTAAAAGCCTGGGCTTGAATCAATCAATAATTAGAACCTCTCATTCTTTTAGAGCTAGGATTGATTAAATTTTTTACATATAAGTTTTTTATCTTTTCCTGATTCTCTGCATTAAGAATAGAAGAAACAACCCGGGATTCAACCCGGGATTTAAATAACGCAAAATTTCACGCAAAAAAACGCATCTACAAACAAACGCCTGTTTTTATGCATAAACGCGTAATAATCTTTAACAAAACAGCATTTTTAACGTGTTTTTAAGATTTTATAAAAATAATGGCAAAAGTTCAAAATATAAATAAATAAATCAAAAAAGTTGATTTCATACGAAATTTAAAATCTCTTATTATTTTTGAAAGCATAAAAAAAAATTTTAAAAATTATTTGTGTATTAACGCATCGTGATCTTCTTTGTTTTTGAGAGAAAAGTGGAGTTATGTGTATTTACGCACTAAAATGAGAGCTCAATATTTTTCAGCAAAAAATAATGAAAGATTGATTTTTTTGATTGATATTTTGACGTAATTGTTTTTTCAAAAAAAAACAATCGTGTTCATGAATGATTTTTAGTGATTTAAATAATATTTTAAGAATTATTGAAATGATGCTTTTTTTTATTCAAAGTAAATTAACAAAAAATAAAACAAAATAAGAAGGAAGCGTAATTAAAGATTTCTCTGAATTTATTATTTGATAAAAGATTCATAAAAGAAAATTTAGTTTTAATCTGACAATTTTTTAATAGACTGGCGAATATGGTATTTTACTGGCAACAAAAAAACATAGTGGAGGTATTCGGTTAGAGTTGATCTCTTTAAGCGTTTTTGATTTATTATAATTATATGTAGGATGTTAAAAGTTCTTCATGAATGGAAAAATAATTGGATTAAAGTTTTTGTTGAGCATGATGATACATCCAATTAAAAAGACAATCTTTGATAGTTGATATAAGTTAAATCGTAATTGATTCATTGATTAAAACTTCTCATGTATTGACATGTTCAGCTACCAATTAAAACCAACATTTCCTTTTTATAACATTAATCAATCAACTAACATAAAATTTAAATTTTCATTTTTCTTAAATTTACACTTTTCAACAATTCAACTTTTATTTAAATTTTTTTTATTAGATCAATCTTGTACAAAAATTCGGTCACCCTACGAATAGCCAGCTGACTCAGAAACAAATAAACAAGAATATTCAACAACATCACTAACAAAAGCATTACAATGGAAGTCAGTATGATATCAAGAATCGTTGAATTTGTTAATAGTGTTGTGAGTTTTTTTGTTAAAGACTTAAATTTTTCTAAGGCAACCAATTTATAATCATCGTTTTTTTATTTTTGTTTGACTTGACATTAATTAATTAATTCAACTTTTAATTTGAAAAAAAATATCTCTTGCTGTATTTTGTTTTTATAATCTATTTCTTTATTTAATTTTTATTATTTTGTATTTATTATTTTATTTTTTATAATAAATTCGCCAACCTAGTTACATTCATACCTTTTTTATTAATTTTTTATTAATATGCAAAATAATATTTTTTTATAATCTCGATATAACGGGCATTTATTAGTTTATTTTAAGTAAAAAATTAGACGTTTTTATGCATTTTGATGCAGTGTGCTTAAATGCGTCTAAATGAAAGATCCTATGACACCGAAAGTTATTTAATAAACGCGATTTTATGCTTAGATTTACTCAATTCTACACTTGCTTTTACGCGTAATATTTTGCGTAATTTTAATCTCGGTAATGTAAATAAAAAAGCACATCCCAAATTTGGATATTGGAATTCCCAATACAAATAATTCATAATTAGACAAAACAAATGAATAAAAAACTAGTCCAAAAAATTCAAATAATGGATCAGTCCATAACATAATTCATTATAGCTGAAATATATTCAATTCTAACTCTCAACCGATCAAATAAGTACAAGTCGCTAAAAAGCGAAACTAACTTAACTTTCGGGAAAGCAATAAATTTTAAAATCTGACAGAAAAAAGAGAATTAAAATGGTTTAATTTTTTAGCTTTGAAATTGACAAAATGTATCTACTGTTGAAAAACAGTGGAAAAGTGCGATGTTTCAAATATTTGAAACATCGTATTAGGGTGAACCAGAATTGAATAAGAAGAACAATTTTTAGATTATGTGAACAAATTGAAAAAAGCTATTTAATAGAATGCATAATTCTCGAAACTATATATTTTTTTTATTTATATTTTTTTTATTTATTTTTTTACATTATGTGGTATCAAAAATCTATCATGTGGCTGAAAGGAAGGACTAAGTCTCCATTCCAACCGGCCAAGGCTTCACCTAAATTATTTTTTTAAATAAATAAATAAAATAATTCTCGAAACTGATATTAAAATTAGTTAATAATTATTTGATTAAGTGCTATTTTTAAAGCTCCTTTTAATTTGAAGGAGCTTTAAAAATAGCTTAGCATTTGCTATGATCTGGTTGACTTGGTATTACTCTTTCCATAATTCCAAATACCTAGATGCGCTCTCCTCTTAAATCTTTGCCTTTCAGCATCAAACAATAAAAATTAAGGAAATTTTAAATCGACTAAATTTAAAATCGACTAAATTTAATTTGACTTTGGGGGACATAATTTCATCTGTTTCGCAAAATTTTCCTACTCCGCCAAACTTTAAATTTCCTGTTAAATTATATTATTTATCTTTTTTTTAATAATTACATTAGCTTTTTTCTAACTAGATGAAACAATTTCAAAATAAGTGAACAATTTTTAGATTAGGTCAACTAATAGTTCATAAAACATGAGAACAAGAATTGTTCTAGTAACAGGTGAACCATAGTTTTGCTAAGCGACTAGACCCGAAAAACTTTGTTTTCTTCTTATAAAATTTTGACAAAAGTGATAATTTATTTTCGTTTGGTGCATTTTAACAAATACTTAATTTATGAAAAAAAGGAAAAAATAGCGTAGATAGTTTTTTAAACTACAAAAATTATCTTTAGGGATCATCATATCACAAACCCAAAGTATGGTTCACCTGTTATTGGAACAATTCTTGTTCTCAGGTTTTATGAACTATTAGTTGACCTAAAAATAACAACAAAGTTTTTCATGCTTGCAATATTAACTAAAAGTTATTATTTTTTCTGAAACTGAAAAAAATATTCGAAACATCGCACTTTTTCAATGTTATTTCAACATTAGATACATATTGTAATTCAAACACAAAAAATTAAATCATATTTTAAACGAGTTAAATTTTTACTTGTACAATTGAAAAAAAATCTTAGAAATCCTTTTTTTAAATTTTAAAAAATCATTTTGATTTTAATTTAAATACAATCGTTGAAAATGTTCATAAATATTCAAACCTTTCATTTATGACTTAAAAAAGTTAAAATTAAATTAATTAATTGTATTAATCAATAAAAAATTTAATAATAATAATAATAATAATATTTGGCTACAAAATGTTTTTTTTCAATTTTTTTTACATTCAATGATTTCTTTGAAAAAACAAATATATTCACTAGTTCTAGTGAATATTTTTGATTCTGGTTAAATTAAAAAGAATACAAATTTTGAAAAATTAGCTTGCCTTTAAAAAAATTGAGGCAATTTTTTTCGATTTGTCTAAAAAAAGGCTACTAAAAATACTAACAATTTTTTAATTTATAAGAAAAAATGATTGACGTTTGTTTAGATCAACAGATTAGATTTAAACAAGCAGATACTTACTGATTAGAGTTAACAAGATTTAAACTCGTTCTATTTTACCAAAAAGTTTAATTTCAAATTTGAAAATGCTTGCATTATTAATTTAGAATTATTTTTTTATTTAAAACTGAAAAAAAAATTTGATTCATCGCACCTTTTCAATGCTATTTGAACAGTATATTCAAACAAAAAAAATAAACCAAATAAACTTTATTATTACATTTTGTTCTGTTCTAATTTAATTAAATCTTTTAACGGATTCAATTAATAAAGGTATTTGTGTGCATTCCTTGTACACCGACTAAACAAAATCGTTTGATAAAGTTCCTCACCCAAAACTTATTTACAATTTTGAAAAATATGGTATACAGGGTAATTTATAATCGTGGATAAAGGGTTTTTTGACTGAGGGGAGCCAAAGAGTTGTTTTGAGAGAATCAGTATCATCTTGGGAGGAGGTCTCAAGTAGTGTGCCTCAAGGTTCTGTACTTGGACCAATTTTATTTGTCGTCTATATAAATGATTTACTAGAAGTGTAAGAGAGCCCGTGTAAGGTGTATGCGGATGATAACAAGTTACTTAATATTTGGAAATCTATCCCAAACAATAAATTGCATAACGACATAATAAAACTAGAACGATGGTCGATGGATTGGGAAGTGGAACTAAATGGCAATAAATGAAAAGTTTTCTATTATGGAAAGAATTACGAATAATCTTCAAGCAATGGTGAAAAAGATTTGGGAGTGATTGTTTCTAGTGATTTAAAATGGCAAAATCAAGTGAATTTATCAGTAAACAAAGCTAATAAAGTCCTTGGTATTTTAAGATATGGTTTCTCTTGACTTAGTAAAAATGCATTCAAGCTTTTATACCAGTCTCTTGTTAGAACTCAACTTGAATATGCGATTTGTGTTTGGAGCCCAGTTCAAAAACGTGACATAAACATGTTGGAAAAAGCACAAGAAAGGGCTACAAAATTGGTTGATGACTTTCACGGTGTTGAATATGAAGAAAGACTCAAACAACTATCACTAGGCTCTTTAAGTAAGAGACGTGTTCGTGGTGACTTAATCCAGTTCTTTAAAATCATCCATGTCTATGAGAGAGTGAATCTTGTCAATGGAATTAATTATGCGAATAACAACCGGATGATCAGGGGAAATCAGTTCAGGTCAAATTGTGAATTGGCCAAAACCAGTCAGAGCAAACATACGTTTTTAATATATCGTATTGTACCAATTTGGAATAAATTGCCTAAAGAATTAGTTATAGCGAAAAGTTTGAATAGCTTCAAAGCTCAATTAGACGAATGGATGAATGGAAACTGCTAAAGCTCATTTATGGGCTAGGTACTTACTGTACCGCATCTCAATGCAGCAGTTTATAATACTACTACTACTACTATAATGATCGTATTTAAACGAACTTCACATACCCTACAAATACAATTTTAAGTCAAATAGGAATTAAAATTGTAATTTCCCAACTTCATTGTAAAAAGGTGTTTTGATTAATTTGATTTTTTTTCGGATATTTAAAAAAAAATAAGATTTAAATTGTCATAATATACTATCATTATTTCAATGTAAAAAAAAATTGGACAATTAATTTGAGAAATTATCAGAAGAAAAAAGACCTAGGCTAGCATCTTCGTTATGACATTAAACTATCAAATTTTTAAAGAAAACATCTAATTTTTACTAGAAACAATTCTTATCAAACCGATTTAGTCAACAGAAATTCAAAATCGTACTTAAAAATTTAGATAAATTTGATTAAAAAAATTAATGCAAATGAATGTTAATCTAATTAATTTTTTTTTTTTAATTTCCTAAAATCAAAATAAAATATAAAATAAATGTGCAAAAAAAACAAAAAAAATTACAAAAATCTACTTAAAAAGCAAAAAATATTTATTTTTTCCTTTTTACTTTATTCTTATCCATCTAAGTTAAAAAATTAAAAAAAAAACAAATCTTACCAGTTCGAAATTTGATAATTATATCAAGCAAAAACATTGTGTCACTAATTAAATTGAATGCAAGTAAGCCAGGATGGATCCAGTAGTCATTAAAAAATGAAATGGCTACAGGTAGAATTATCACATTTGCAATTAATAATATTAGCATAACTAGATCCCAGACAAATCGAAAGCTTGAGCATGGATGAATGATCCAACGGCCAATTTTTTGCTGTCTAATTTTTTCTTTTAAAACTGCCCGCTTGCTTCCAAATAGCTTCAATGCAAGCTTATTATTCGATGGTTGTAATATGTTATCAAAATAGGATTTTAATCTGGAAAAAATAGTCTTTTTAGGCCCATTTTGATCACCGGATTCAATACTGGGGTTAAATTGTTCTCGACCAGATTTATTTAATATATCTTCAACAAAATCCGGGCAGATCACGTCACCTTTAGATATTTTCTGAAAAGAGTCTTTTAAATTGTGTTGAATTGGCACGGTCAAATTTCCATCGGACACCAATTGGATAGGCGAGATTGCATGATCTCTAGTGACATCATCAGATGACAATGACGAAAGTGAGCTTGATGGTTCGATGGTCACTTTTACTCGTGGTTCTGCAGCGAACTGGAATTCATTTCTGTCTTTTAAAACTGTAAATTTTTCTTCTCTTTTACTTCTAGATTCAAATTCAAATGGATTGCTAATATTTTCTGGACTCAGATGGGCTATATTGTTTAATTTTTTGGATTGGCGGTGATTTTTTTCTACTACTTTTTGGACTTTTTGTAAACCATCCGTATTTTCTGGTAGCATTTTATCTAGATGTCAATAATTAAGCTTAAAATTTCAAGGTTGGTCAACAGGCTAATTTAGCCCTTATCTTGAATAGCTGATTAAACAGGTCTTAAATTTAATAAATATATTCTATTATTGTAAATTAAAAAAAAAATCTTTAAGAAAGATCATTTAAAAATAAATTTTTTTCTGACAGAATTTAGTTTATTAAAAATTTGAAAGTTAATCTTTAATATTTTTTATTTTTAATTAATTTTTGGTTTCATATAAGATTGATTATAATCATTTAACTAAAATTTCTTTTACCGTTTTATAGGCTCTATTAAAATCCTGTAAATTTCTTGAAAATTTCAAAATCTATTGTGGATTCTCTATTTTTGTGTTTAAATTTTCAGCCAGATTTTGTTTTTACCAAAATTCAAGAAAATACGTGCGTCATTATGGCACTTTTTGTCTTCTAATTTAATTTTAAAAAGTAAGTTTTTATTATTCCATTCTATTCAAAACTTGACTTACGTTGTATTATGTCTAGATTTTAATTTATCTTCCCATGGAATACTTTTTCTTTACTTTTGATGCTTTTTTAAAATTTCAAAATGAAAATTAAAATTGAATTTACATTTTATCACTGAATTTTTCAGAAAAATTTTTTAATCAAAAATTGATTTATTAAATTTTTTAGTAAAAATTAAAAATTTATCATTATCTTTACAAAAAACTATCAAATTGCAGGAAAAAAATATCTCTCGATCTAAATAATTGGCACACAATCAATATCTAATTACTTTTACGACCATAGAAAACTTTATCCACAAATTTAGTAAAACATACCCAGAGTTGTTTTAAAGTCCCAAATTTAAGTCCAAATCTTTAAAAAAAATTCTAGTCTGGACTTTTTTTTTCGTTTTCTTCTAAAAAAAACTTGAGCCAAAGACTTTTTTTAAAATTTTTTATTAATATTTGAATTTTTTACCGCTTCAGATAATTTTTGTGAAAAAAAAAAGTTCGGACTTGGACTTGAAAAAAAATAAATAAAAGTCTTTTGGACGGACTTTTGAAAAAAAAAAATCCGGACTTAACTAGATACTGAACACACCATGATTTAATTGAACAACAACCAAGAATTAAATAAATTTTCGCTGATTGAGTAATTTTCTAAAAATTTAGGAATTTTGAAAGAATGTTTTTAATCATTTCCATGAATACAATTTTAAAATTTTAAAATACCCATCGGTTTACGCATTCCAAGGTTTTAGGACAAAAAGTTTGATCCAAATTGACATTTTTGGTCTAAAACTAGCTGATTTTTTTACGAAAATTCCCGAGTCATTTTGACCAATTCGACCTTTAAGTTAATCTCAGATTTTGGAAGCTTATTTCGATTTTTTTGGAAATGAACTCAAAAAAAATTTTTAAATGATTTAATTAAATAATATGTTTTTAAAAAATAAGGCGAACTTCAAATTCATTTATTTTTAAATTGTTCCCTTCGAAATCTTTAACAATTTTTTTTCTATTTTATTGATAAACTTATATTTAACTTGTATTCCATTAAAATAAAATTCGACTTTAATCTAGCCATAAATCAAGCTTATTTCTAGAAGAACCAAAACATTCGACTTATTAAACTAATTTGAATTTATCCTAAAAATTAATTTTTTATTTTTTATTATAAAAGATTTTATTTTATTTTCAAATTTAATAGATTTTAAACAAACAGCTTTGAGAGAAAACAATCGGCATTATTGATTTGTATCTAAGACAATAAATTAACTACAAAAGCTTCTTTTAGAAGGAGGAAATTATTTATTAAAAAAAATATAGAAAATGTAAAAAAAGAGTTTTGTTTTTTTTATTTCAATTTTTTCATTTGAAATTTAACTTTGAAAATTTAAAGATCGTTAAAGTAGATATTTGAAGAAATTTTTTAAAACAAATAAAAAAAAATTCCCCTCATAAGCTCTCTGTTGGACAGAAAATATTTAATCATTTTAGAAAGGTACTGGCAATAAAAGATTGATAAAGAAAAATTGATCTTTTTTAATATCATTAATTTTTATTCTATTTTTTTTCATTAGATTTTTTATCTTAATTATTTTTTATATTATTTGTCTGTATTTAGTAACTCTGCACTTCTACAAGCTTGACCCAAAAAGGGTCGCATTTTACATAAAAAGACGGTGGGGTTACTTTTTGGAAAAATTTTATGTATTTTTCCTTAATTATAAAAATGAAAGAAAATTCGCCTAACCTCATATATTAATGGAGTGAATTAAAACTGGTGTAAATTCAGCTACCAAAATTCGAGTTTTTTGACAGCTCTATTTATAAAATAAGGTATAATTTCGTGTTTTATTTGGAAAAATACTTATAGATAAAAATAGAGTAAATTTTTTTATCAAATGTTAAATTAATCTGGACGCTTCAATCTTTCTAAATTCCAGTTTTTAGCTTTTTTCGCTTGTTTTTTTCTTTCATGCCTTTTTTTATTTGCAAGAAGCTTCAATAAAAATATTGTTCCAAAATTCAGATAAAAAAAAAATTTTAAAATGAGTCCAAAGCTTGATTTTTTAAGGTTTTGTCTCAAGATTACTACATCATTTTAAAAAAATAAGCTTTTTTTGTTTATTTAAGAAACCGCTCAAATTTCGTATTTAAATCTGAATTTTTTTTGATATTTAAACGAGGACATTAGTTTAGTTAAAATTCAAGCAAATAGAATTTTATATAGTTGAGAGTCCGAGTTTTCAACTTTCTTTAAAAAAGATTGTTTATTATCATCGGCTATTCAAAAATTTAGTGATATAAAAATTTAAAGATTTCAAAAATTTTAATCATCTTTGCTAATCAATTAAACAGTGTCCTCATTTCTCTTAAGAGACCGATTCAATTGTTCTAATAATAAAAAAATAATAATAATAAATTATTTAATTTTTAATTGAAAAAAAAACAAAATACCGTATTCCCTGGTATTAAGTAACAATGTTTTAATATAGGTGAGAATTTCACCGATTGTTAAAAATGAGTTTATTTCAAGACAAAAATAAAAATTCAGAAATTGGCAGAGTAGAAATTTCATTTTTAAAAATTTCAAATAAAATAAATTAAAATCTGTATTTTATCTGATTTTGCATTTTTGCACTTATAACAACAGATTAAAAATTAATTACCATTTTTTTAAAATGTCCTTAATAATTGCTGAAATGGGTGCAGCGGACCTCTTTCCAATAACGACGACCTGTCTCTGTAATTCGTTGTGTCAACAAAAAAAGGAAACAAACAAACACTATAAGTTGAAAATGAAATTGTTTTTTATTGTAAAGATTAAAATTATGCCATAATTTCATTAAATTCATTAAAAATGGTTTGCTGACCTGTGGATTGACCACGAGTCAGTCGGGTTGTATTGAAAATTAAAAGAAAAGTTTCGAAAGCTGCCTGACTTACTGGAAGCAGCTTGTCCGTTGCCAGAGCGTAGGCTCGTCTGCCTGATCATCGCCAAATCTGGCGTAATTTTTGAAATAAAAAAAATAAT
This sequence comes from Brachionus manjavacas, assembly GCA_019054805.1. Classification (NCBI taxonomy): domain Eukaryota; kingdom Metazoa; phylum Rotifera; class Eurotatoria; order Ploima; family Brachionidae; genus Brachionus; species Brachionus manjavacas. The sequence goes on from JAHQIY010000004.1 coordinate 1,648,101, forward strand.
AAAAAATAGAGTCAAAAAATAGAGAAAAAATAGACCAGTATATTTTAATCAAAAAAATTGCAGTAGAAATCTGACAATTCTTGAAGTTCCTGAAAGATCATGGTTTTTTACTAAATTTCTTTTTTAAAGATTTTTTTAATTGAGATTCTGAATTTTAGACTTTTTTGTAATGAATCATATTTCTTTATTGATTGTCTTAAACTAAACTTGACTTAAAAATTTTTTTAATGAAATTAAAAGGGTTTTGAAAAAAGTATGAAAAATAATCAAGCCTTAAAATTGTAGATCATCAAAAGTTCAAAATAAAATTGAATCTACAGTGGGCATTTTTTAAATAAAATTACCGTGCCATCATCGGTGCCGTAAAAAACAAAAAAAGGGCATATGAAAAAATTCAGTATTAAGGCCAGAGTTGGTCAAAAGTCAAAGTCTAAAGTCAAAAAAGATTACGAAATCTCAAGATTATTCTATAAAATATTTAAAAAAATAGAGAAAAACTAAATAACACATAAATTGATAACTTCTTTGTTTAAAGTCGAATTTTATCATTTTATGCATTATGTGAAGAATTGGTCGAAAATTAAAGACAAAGTCTGAATTAGAATTTATGACTTTGACTTTAGAAAAAATCTGATTTAGGTTTTCTATCTTAGAGTGAAATTATTCTATTATGGCTTTTACTTTTTAACTTCTGAAAAACTCTGGGCAAAACAATAGTTTATTCTTAAATATACTTTTTTATCAATTTTTTAAAGGTTATACCTGTTATTAAAGAATACAAGAGTTAATGTTCGAATATGGGAAATGATTGGAAAAATGAAATAAATGAATTCACTTTGAAAATTTGTATTCTTAACTGTGAAATACATAAATGTTTATATTTGTGAAAAATAAAATCTATCTAGGAAATATTAGTAAACTTTTATTAGATATTTTTATTTCAATTTTAAGTTTTCTTATTTTCCAAAGAAAAAAATCAAGCATTCGGACATCACTTTTCAAATATTATTAAATAATCACTTAGAAAATCATAAATAATTATATTTAATTCGGTTAAAAGTAGCAAAATTATAAGCATTCAACTAATATTCCTCAAAAAATACGAATAATAGGATAAAATTGACTTTTTTTAATTTTATTTGGAGCAGGTGGTCAAAATAATTGGTAAAAGAAAATTCGACTTGAACTCGTTAAGCGAGTTAATAATGAGCGAAATAAAAAAATGATTAAAACAATTTTAATATAAAATGTAATTTATTTCAAAAAAAAATATATAAAATAAGAATTAAGATATAAATAGATGTTTTTAAAAAATTGAAATTGTCAAACCAAAAAATTAGTAAAAAATTTAAAAAAATTATTATAAAAGTATCTTTTAAAAAAAAAATTAAAACTCAGCATCGCACAAATTCTTTTGATCATTTTAATCAATTTAGAAGTAGTAGTAGTAGTAAGGTATGCTGTAGGGACCTAAATCCCGAGCAGATGCGCATGTAAACGCCCTGCTATAACAGCCATCGACCATTTTTGACGCTTAACATTATTTATCTGAAACCAAGAAGTTTGTCGATGCGATTCTTGAACATATTTGTATCGCTTATACTTCGAGTCGCCGCGTCAAGTGTCTTCCAGTTTCCGGCAATTCGGCTAATTTCTTACAAGCTGACGTTCAATTAAAGAGACGCCTTTTTTGGCGAACAAGCGAAGCAATCTCTAAATTCCACCATGGCGGCTTCTGGCATCCTTTTGGTGGCTTCTTTCTCTGAACGAACATTTGAGATGCTAAACCAAAAATTTCAAGGAAGGTCTTGTAGCATTCCTGGACGCATTTTGTCTCGAGGGTGGACTTCAAATCGAAACTGCCGAGGTCCAAAGTCATTGATAAATAATTTCCTTTTCTCCAATTGAAGATTCTGCTATCGAATGTATTTGTCTTTGAAATTATCTGAAATTGTAAACTACAATGGTTCCTTGATGCACTACAGTGGTTCTTGCTAAAATGAAATGGTCCGTTCCCGAAAAGGAATGAAATGGAGACGCATTCCATAAAAAACCATTCCCGTTCCGTTCCATTTCCATCCGTTTCGTTCCATCAATACCATTCTATTCCAAACGTTCCATTCATTCCATTCCATTCGAACCGTTCCATTCCATTCGAACCGTTCCATTCCATTCGAACCGTTCCATTCCATTCCATTTCATTTTAGCAAGAACAACTGTACTACGTTAGTTTCAAAAATTTAAAATAAATTTAACAAAAAATTATAAAAAATAACTATTAATAAATAAATATAAAAATATTATTTATATGATAAATAATACAGTGGTTCTTGATAAAATGGAATGAATGGAACGGTTGGAATGGAATGAATGGAACGGTTCGAATGGAATGAATGGAACGGTTCGAATGGAATGAATGGAACGGTTGGAATGGAATGAATGGAACGGTTGGAATGGAATGAATGGAACGGTTTGAATGGAATGGAACGGTTGGAATGGAATGAATGGAACGGTTGGAATGGAATGAATGGAACGGTTGGAATGGAATGAATGGAACGGTTGGAATGGAATGAATGGAACGGTTGGAATGGAATGAATGGAACGGTTTGAATGGAATGGAACGGTTCGAATGGAATGAATGGAACGGTTGGAGTGGAATGAATGGAACGGTTGGAGTGGAATGAATGGAACGGTTGGAATGGAATGAATGGAACGGTTGGAATGGAATGAATGGAACGGTTTGAATGGAATGGAACGGTTCGAATGGAATGAATGGAACGGTTGGAATGGAATGAATGGAACGGTTCGAATGGAATGGAATGAATGGAACGGTTCGAATGGAACGGTTGGAATGGAATGAATGGAACGGTTCGAATGGAATGGAATGAATGGAACGGAACGGGAATGGTTTTTTATGGAATGCGTCTCCATTTCATTCCTTTTCGGGAACGGACCATTTCATTTTAGCAAGAACCACTGTACTCAATAATGGACGGCCGATTTCTCCTTCAGAGACTTTATTTGGATTACTGGCTAGAATTAGGTCAAGGAGACTTATCGGTTGACTATCATTCATGAAAGTATTCCCATTTACAATTTGCACTAAGCTTGAACTGCTGATCACATCACTTACAATTGCACTTTGAGACGACACGTTGACAAGGACTGGAGAACCATTTTCATCCCATTCAATTTATGACATTTTAAAATCTCCCTTTACAACGACTGCCGAGAATGATTTGCTTTGTATCAGTCGTGATGCAGCTTCTAGTGATTTTGCAATGCTGTGGTCAGTTTTAATTATAAATTCTTTGTCGACTAGCTGTGGTGGTTGTCTATAGACACAACCAACTAAAAAAAAAATTAAAAAAATTAATATAAAAGTATCATTTTAAAAAATAATTCAAACTCAGCTTCGCACAGATCCTTTTGATCATTTTAATCAATTTCCTTTTTAATATTTTAATATTTAAAAATTAATAAACAAAAAAAAAATTATCTTTATTATTTATTTATAATTCTTTTCCAACATCTTAATCATGAATAATTAATACATATTTTTTCTTAAAGAAATTAAAAGACTTCCAAATTGAATATGAAAATAGGCGGAGGGGTTTGCCTTTATATTAACTCTGTCTTCGAAGTCTATAGGAGTTCATGGTTAGTTTTCTTGACCCCAGGTGTGAGCAGTTATGGGTGACTGTCAAAATCGAGAGAGAAAAACCATTCCTAATGGGCTGAATTTACGGGCCATCTTCACACAACACCACCAACTCTTTAAGGGATTCGGATATTGCCATAGCAAATTCAATTGAATTACAAAATTATTAAGAAACTTGAAGCATTTGGGAATCATACTTATGGGCGACTTTAATTTGCCTCAGATCGAGTGGAACGAGGACGGGGCTCCATTGCTACAGGGTGTTTTTACTTCGTGCAACCATTTTGGCAATGCAATCAGCAGCTTTGTACAAATGGTTAAAGAAAAGACGTTTTTTTGCAATGAACGGCCGACCAGTCAGCTCGACCTTGAGCTAGTGAGTGATCCAAACCTCATCTCATATGTTAAAAGGAGCATCATCGAGTACAAGCTGAAGCTAGTGCAGTCGGCGAAAAGTAATCCAAGGCTATTTTTCTCATGAATGAACCGGAACTATTCGTCAAGGAAAGGCATAGCAGTTTTTATGGACTTGAGTGATCAGCTAATTGATCAGATCCAATTATTTTATACAATTTTAGTTGTTATTTATATTTAATTTGATAGAATAAGTCTATTGGAGATTGAGGTGTTTTACATTTGAGCAGGATTTAATTTAGAATGACTTTTTCTGAATTTTTTTTTTAATTAAAAACTTTTACTAAGTAATTTTTTTAAATAATTCAAAAGATAAATTTTTGATTTTTTTCTTTATTAAAAAAAAGGCCCTTGAAAAGTGTTGCAAAGACAAAATTTAAAATTTAAAAATAAAAGTTAAAATTTCACCGTTTTACAACATTAATTTGCTTATTTAAGCGATTCAAAAAAAGATAAAAATAAAATTAAGAATAAAACAAAAGCTTTTAGAAAACCAAATAGAAGTAATCTTATGATTATCTTAATAATTTTTTGTCTTGAATAAGAAATTAAATTAAATTTTTCCTAGATTGTGTGATTCTAAACGTTCTTTATATATACTTGTAAAACACCCTACGTATCACTTGATCATCAGCTTCTCAACTAATGCGCAATGATAAGTAAGAATTAATACACTTGTCACTATCTCAGAAGATAGACGCTTCTAGATGCTGATATAAACATTTATATAATAGCTCACATCGTGTCTTAACTATAAGCCCGTGTTCTTGACACGAACGCATGGGAATAAATAATGATTCCATTTTCAGTGCTTAAAGAGATATTTTGGTGATTACACTAACTTTATAAATTGTTAGAGCCCAACAATTATTTAATAAACTATTCAAAAGTATACTTGATTTATCATTCATTAACCCACCTTACATACTCAGGGTTCTAAAAATAACTGACCCTTTAAAAATGTGTAGTTCTTTCAAACTCAGGTATTCAATGATGAAATCTAAATGTTTTTTTAAAAAAATATATTCATAAAGAGCATAAAATTTTCTATACTCTGTTGTTTAATTTATATTTAAAAAAAGGGTGTACCATTTTTTATTATTGAAAACAATCAAAATTTTGTTTTCATCTGTTTGAGGGAAGGTATAAGATTTTAATACGCGTCTAGAGAACTCATTTTTTTTGTAAATGATGTTGACAATGTTGACAATGAATTGGGTTTTAAAACTATGGGGAATTAAGACCTACCGTAAATCCATGCAAATTTTCCCGTGGGTCTGATGTATAAATTGCCTTAAGCCCAGTACCTAAGATTCCGTTACAACCCGATTTTTTTCAATTTCATTTTCACTTTAACCCCTTTGGCTTGTAATGTATACTAAAAACAAACCTTATAATTATTAACATATAATTTCAAAAATTTTTACGCAATCAATAAAAAAAAAATTACAATCTAAAATTACAATAATGCAGTAAAATAATTTTTATTGTTCTTTTGATTGATTTAAAAAAAAAATATTTATAAATTAAATCATCATATTAAAATCTATCATTTCCAGAATTTTTTTACCTTAGGATTAGTTATAAAATTTAATTTAATTAAAATAAAAGAAAATTGATTTTTTTTAATTTATTTTTTAGTTTTTTTTTTCAAGGCCTTTAAAACTTATTTTTGGATTTTTATCGAGATTTTTCCTAAGTCTCTTTTTTCTGAATTATATTTTTGAAAGATCAATTTTTAGAAACAAACATTCTCTCAAATATTTAAAAAGAATTCTGTTTTTTAAAGAAAAAATTTGAGTAATAATTATCGAAATTTAAAAATTCATCATATTAAAATGGAAATTTTCTCAGAATCTTACTCAAACCCTTATTTTTTTTCCTTTTTTTAATACTTATTTTAACTTTTTAATTTTAAATTTTTTTTACATAGCCTTAAAGGTGTTCATTGAAATTAAATAATAATAATAATATTGAAACTCTTTTAGGTATTGTTCATATGATGATAAAAAAAATTTCAGATATCAAGTTAAAGAAGTTTTATTGTATCTTAAAGAATCATTAAAAGGTTTTAAAATTTTTTGTTGACTTGGAAAAAGAAATTTTCTTAATTAATTATTTTTTATTTGTTTTCTCATGTAGCCATTTTGAACAGAAGATTCCAGCTTTCTCGAATTCTTCTTTTAAACAGTCCGTCTACTCTATCTCTGGTCTTTTCCATACATTTGCTGCCGATCTAAGCCTTGGTATTTTGATAATGTAGTTGATGTGATCAAGTGATTCTGTTTTTTTTTGTCATTCGAAGTTTTCGAGGACCGACTAGCTGCATCAAGAGTCCCTTATGAAAACCTTTTAGTTTTTGATAATCTGTAAGACAGCATCTAAGGTCATAAAATATTTTTTTTAACTTGAAATCAAATTAGGTATTATTATTGAATTTAAAAAAGATTAAATGCAGCTTGGTTTATTTAGAAAAATTTGAAAAATTTTTTCTTTTAAATTTAAAATCGGATGCATATTTCAACCGGAGGCTTGCATCCATTTTCAAACAAACAAGGATCTAAAAAAAAATAAATTAGATTTAAATTAAAAATTGGCAATAAAATTTTTGGAAAGTTACTCAATCTTAATTTTTTGCACTGGCAGTATGTTCTTAAAATTGAGTAAATTTTTCCACTTGATCCGTATTTTTTGAACAGTAATTCAAATATGGTTGTTTCAATTAGATTCTTTTGAAAGTGTCCAACTTCTAGACCAGTGTGTCCAATTTCGTCACCAACATCATCAGGAAATTGTATTTGCAAAATTCTTCCTCGATTCTTTACCATTGCCTTAATTATTTTTGCAAATAAAAATAAAATTGTTCTTTTTTGTTTATCTAATCTTACTCTCTTGTCCAGAATGCACTCTTCAATAAGCTTATCAACATGAGCTCTTTCTTCATCGGACAATCTTTGGATCAAACGTTGTAGACAGTCATCTAGCAGAGCTTTTGTGCATTCCTCCCTATCAATTATGTCTCTTTTGATACCACACAAGCATTTGTCTGAATATTGAGTAGACGAATCAATGTAGTTGTCAGAAGGATAGATTCGGATCTGACTTATATGGCTTTGAGAAATGGAGTCAATTTTTACCATTATATCTTCACCAATTGTTGGCAATGTAGTTCGGATGACTAAACTGTCTGCGTATGTGGTTGCGCATTTAAATTTGTTGTGATTGGAAACAATGGGACTCCAGACAGCTGGATCAAATAAATTTGACAAAACTGAAATAGATTGACTGCAGTCTAATGGTGCGCCCAAGTCTGATGAATGCACTGCGCCATTGCCATTGCATGTGTTTATCTCAACAAACTCTCCATTTATGGTTTCGATTCGAATCATGCAGTTGCATGTTACCTGGGAACTACTTGAGCAGGGACTAAATTCACTTTTTACCTTTTTAAAAAATTAATTGCAGGCTTTTTTAAAAGACGCTCTTTCTACTTGAATCATTTTGCTCTGGTACATACAAAATTGACCAGTTTGATGAAACTCAAAATTATTAAAGTTAAAATTTGTCATGTGAGGGTCATTACTGGACCGGCATTCATATTTGTCGTCTATTGCCTAGAGGTAAGGTTAAGAGGAGATTTTTTAAAAGAAAGTGTAATACGAACAAAAGCTAGACTGGACGTCAGAGCCAAGATTGTGATTGAGAATATTTTCATTTTTTTTTCGGGTTTCTTTATTAATTTTTAAATATTTTTCAAGATATTTATACCAAAGGATTTTTAGCTAATTTATCATTTATGATTTTTAACAATCACGAATTTTATTTACTTTTGAAGAATTTTTAGAATTTAAACAATAGACTCAAAATATTAAAATTAAAGGAATTGAAAATGTCTAGAATAAAAATTATTTTATGGAGAGCATGTGGCTAAAACATTATTCCAAAATTGAATTGATGTTTTTTATTTTGATAGCTTTTAAATTTAATATATTTTTTTTAAATTAGAATCAGGATTACTAATTAGGTTTTTAAGAATTTATTAACAAAGTTTCAAACTAGATTTTATGTAACATCATTAAATTTTACCGTTCCCAGATAATTAAAAATATTAAAGAAGAATGATCATACATTTAAATAATCTCTGTATATTCATAATAATTTTTTATTATATTTATTAAATTTTTTAGATCTATGTTTTTTTGGTATAAACGGAATGATTGAAGATAAATCAAGAACCCATTTTGAGCTTTCCGCACCAAAAAAAATTAATTTTAGATTACAAACATTATTTAAAATTCATAAGATATGAAAATATTGAAAAACTTGGGATGAGCTTAACTCTCAAAGGCCGAAAAATTTTTTTACTTATTTTTTCATTTAAAAAAAAATTCATGTAACTTTTTTAAATTAAATTTTTTATTATGCAACTAAATCGTAATCTAGATTAAATTTAAAAAATATATTTCAAATAGACCTTAACTTTGATTTTTGAAATTTTAATTATCTAAAAGTATCTAAATAATCGAAAGATATTAGAAGATAAAACTATTCCAAAGTAACTAAAAAAATGATTTTAATAAAAAAAAGGTTATCCTGGTAAACTTCCACTAAAAATGAACCAAAATCAGAATCATTTATAATATTTTTGCAAGAGATATGTTAGCAAACGTCAAAAAGAGCAAAATAATTAATAAATAGAAATTTAAAATTTTTTCAAATATCTTCCTTAACTTGTAAATTCAAGAATTCTGGCACCAGTTTTTGGATCACAGATCAGTTGGCTGAATTATTAAGTCCAAAGCATTTATTGACAATATCATTAATCTAAGTGATAAAATTAAACGACAAAATGTTGAAACAAAAATTTGTATTTCAGTTGAGTTAAATACCGATATATCTTAGAAAATTTTATTATACCTAGACTTTTTTTATTTAAAAAATAACTTTAATTTTGAAACTAAAATTTTCTTCGATTTTTCAGAATTTACTTTGCTCCATCTTTCTCCTTTTTGATTTCTCGAACGTTCATTCCTAAATTTTTTAATTACTTACAGAGAGTTTTTTTTTGTTATTAAATGATTTTTTTGTAAATGCCAAGATTATTTAATTTTATTTCAAATTAGAGAAAGTTTGTTAGTTTTGACTAAGATTTATTATCAAAAATACTTTTCTCAAATTGGTCATTTTTTTCGAATAATGTAACTAAATATTTTTAAAATTTCATAAAATTTTTGTTGAGATACTTTAGAACAATAATTCCAAGATATTTTAAATTTAAAAAAATTAGAAAATTCGATGGCTTAAAAAGAAGGAGCGTTTAATTGTTCAATAATACATTTTTTGAGGTTTTCAAAAACGTAATGACAAAACAACAATCCATTATTTTAACTAATTAAAAAAAAAAAAAAATTATAAAATATTGAGCAATTTGCGCATGAATGAATATTCTCAATTTAATGCACTATAAAATCAAAATCAAATGTAGACAAAATGACAAAAAAAGGTAATATTTTCAAAAATAAAAGAATTCAAATATTAAAAATATGATTTTTTAAAAAATTGGTTGATCATTAGGAAGAATCATATTTAAAATTTCTTTTTCAAAAATTTTAATTTAGAATTTAAATTCATTAAGAAAACAGGACAAAATGGTAATTTTTTGTTTCTGAATTCATAAAGACATGTATTTATCGAATCAATTCTTTGTAAGAATTCTTTACCTTTAAGATAGAAAAGCTTCATAATTAAATTTTATGAAAGAGATTAAATTTTATTTATTTTATTAAAGCTCAATTAAATTTGAATAAAATTATAAGCCTTTTTTTTAAATTCCAAATTTTTTTTACATTTTTTAAGTGTTCTTGTTTTATATAAAATAGTTTTATTCGTTAAATAATAATAATAATAATAATAATAATAATGTATATAAGCTACACCAAGACTTGCTTGCGGAGGTCACCTTTGGTAGCTCCTTGCACATAACACATAGAAAAATACTTAAAAAATAAATACTATTTGAATTTTAGGTCAAAATAAGAGCTAAGATTACAGAAAGAAAAAGCTGTAAAAGAAATTTTTATAAATAAATAAATAATTTGTTATGAAAATCTTAATTGAAAGTGGCCACTCTAAGTGACCAGGTTAAATAAGCTTATGGAAGAGAAAGAAAAACAAGAAATACAAAGAAATAAATAATAATAATAAATACTTTAAATGTTGGTTTATATATATACATTAGCTTTAATGTTCTGTCACTATATAAAATAGGAAAGTCTTTTAACACTTAAAAAACAAAACGCTAAAAACAAATATAATACTATATAGGTCTTGAACATAGAAACATTAGTTTCATGCGTGTTCAAATTTAGCTCTTATTTCACGACACTTCACTTCCCCTTACGTTTAATTCATAAAATTTCTCTCCAATAAATGAAATGACACTAAATTGTAAAATAAATATAATAAACTTAATTTATAAATAAATCTATAAGTAGATAACTCATCAATTGACATTCACTGTAATATGGTTTTGGCTGCTTCCTGTAAGCCCTAGTATCATGTTCCACAGGGTCTTCATTTCTAACAGGCTTCTTGACAATTCTCTTTTCTCTAAAAACTATATTCTCTTCTACTTGAATCTCACCACTGTCCTTGCTTTCAGCTAACCCTTGTTCTTTCCCCTTTGTCATCGAACACCTTTCCTCCCCAGTCTCAAACTCTGCTGTATTACTCGCACTTTCTATTTTCCCAGACCTCTCCTCTAGCTCTTCTGCTTTATCAAAATTACTCTTGTTTAACCTGATTCTGCTCGTCAAACAAAATCTCGCGATCCTAGAATCACTTCACTTCCTCTTTCAACATATATTTTTATAAAAGAAGTGCTTTTGCGTCTTGTAAAGCTGAAGACCAGTTGTCATGAAATTTCATGACCAGGTGAATAAAAATAAAAATAAAAAAAAATTATGACCAGTTAATAAAAACTGTATGCTGTAGTGGCTTCTGACCGACTTTTGTTAGCGACAAGTTGGACAAGGCTGGAGTGATTAAGTGCGTTAGTGACGTATGCACTGGCTGATGCAATGTCTCCCAGGACTTGCGAGCCTAATTCGTTCCATTCAACGTCTGGCATGTTGAAGTCACCCATTAAGATAGTTGTCGAGTAAACATTCTTAGCAACGACGCTTACAGCTGCTGTGATTGACCGTGCGATTCCGCTGTCAACATTACTAGGCATGCTCGATTCGGTTTGCAATGTCGGTGGTCGGTAAATGCAACCCACAAGTAAAAGCTTTTGGTCTCTCAATTTGATTGCAACCCAAGCCTGTTCACAATCAGTGCTCAGTAAACTCGACTCCGTCGCTCTAAAGGCTTCGATTCCATTTTTTACGTAACGGGTGTTCAAAAAAGGTCGGCCCGATTTTTGAATTAAAAAAACATAGAGTTCTATTTTTTAAAATTTTCTAACATTTTACACACTTGTTCAAAATTTTATCCTGTTTTCGAAACTGAAAGTCTTTTTTTTCAAAAAATGAGACATCGACCTGATTGGTCAGCGTTCTTGACCACTACTAATGACCAAAATAATCCTCCAAATTTTTTTTTTCAAATTTACATGTTTTATATATTTACTGAATCCTTATTTAATGGTGATTAAAATGAGCTATTTGTCGCTTTAATGTGATAAACGGTTGAAAAAATATAAATAAAAATCTAATAAATATTAATTAACATAAATCTTTTTAAGAGTTTATATCCTACTTTTTTAAGGCCACATTTAGAGTTTGCATCATCGGTGTGGAACACGTTGAATAAAAGGGAGATAAGGAAGGGAGAAGGAGTTCAGAGGAGAGCTACAGGAATGGTGGTGGAGCTAAAAGCACTGGAATATGGGGAAAGGTTAAAGAGGTTGGAGTACACTAACCTGGAATTAAGGAGAAAAAGGGGTGACTTAATACAATTATATAAAGTATCCAAGGGGTTAGAGGAGGTGGACCTGGGTATGACTATAAGAAGGGGGAATGAAGGTAGATCACATACACACCAAATTGCTAAGGAGATCTGTGGGAATTGCAATAAAAGAGGGAAATTCTTGCCTAACAGGACTGCAACCACCTGGAATTTACTTCCATTCTATGTAGTAAATGCGGTTACAGTAAACGGTTTCAAGTCGGAACTTGATGCACACATGGCGTCGGGAAGTCTTAGGAGATCGGTATATCAGGTTTAGAAATTGGCATAGCAGATAAGGATTTTAGCTGAAATAATGTAGCCTTATAAACTGCGTTCACACAGGTTCGCCTGTGTCACAGCTTTCAATACTTCTACTACTACTACTACTACTAAATACTAGGATTGTCCAAAAATATGAAAAAAATGAATTTTTTTGCTTTATTAAGCTTTGCTTTTGAACAGAATCATTTGGTTGTCTGATAATTTACATTTATATAAAACTTTCAATCATCTATCTAAATAATACCCGAATATGAAAAAAAGTGTTCACCTTGAGTCTAAATTTATTGTCTATTTAAAGCATACACTTAAGTCTATATGAAAGGATTAAGTGTAAAATTTTTTGTTAGTTTTTTTTTGAAGTACCAGCTTTCAATTTATCATTTTGAAGCAGAGAGAAAATGCTTTAATTTAATATGCAATACTAGATAGCTGCACTCTTTATATTTCAAAAAATTCAAAAAAAAAACAATTCATTTTTAAATGATTTTTATTTATAAAATTTATTTATGACAAAAGTTTCCTTTAACTTATTCGACCATAGCTCCTCGTCTAATAAAAGAATCTAGAGAATTTTTTAATTTCACATACAGGAACATTCTTAATAGCTCTTAATATTTCTTTTTTGAATGTTTCTAAATCACTAAATTTACTTCAGCGAATTCGAGTAACAACAGCGTTCCAAAAATAGAAATCGCACGGGTTAAGATCCGGAGAATTAGGAGGCCAGTTGTTTTTTGAAAGGAATTTGAAGAAGTTGATTTCACACCATTGTTGGCTTATTCGTGCTGTGTGCGGAGTCGCTCCGTCTTGTTTATAAGCCCATTTTGTTGTGCCAAACAATCGATTCCCATTCCTTTTGGCAAAAGGTAAAATTCTGTTTCTGTAATTAACAGAATTTATTTTTTTGCCAAAATAGATTTGAATTTTAGAAATTAAAATTATTTAAAAATATAATTTTCTCTTCACATACCTTTTTCAACGAAATATGGTTCTGTTGCTCCATTTTCTGTTAGTCCGATCCAGACCATAACCGACAATGGATTCTTCATAACTCCATAAAGACCTTTCAAAAGGTAGTTTAATTTTTTATTTTAAACAATCTAAGTTTTCATTACCTCCTTTTTTTACCGCCTCTTCACGTGAATAAGCATAAACCCTTTGGTTCTGCTTATTTAGACCACCGTTTACTGTAAAAATTTTCTCGTCTGAAAACATATAGGGGTGATTTTTAAATTCGATTTTTTTATTTTTTCGCCACCATTGTGCAAATCTATACCTCTTTTTAATGTGATCAGGTTTTAAAAGAGGGATTTATCTCTTCTTATAGGCCTTATTATCATAAATTTTGTAAAAAATAAAATAAATTAAGAAATAATCAAATTAAGCTAACCATCAAATTTAAATCTTTAAGAATATTTTCCACAGAACCCAGAGATAAGTCGAGCTTCTTGCTTATTTGTCGAACCGAATAAGAATTAAGAAGACGCTTGACTTTTTTTTTTTTAATATGACCATTAGCTGTTCAAGGTCGTCCAGTCGAAAAGCTTTGTTTCATTTTTCCACTCTCCCGAAAAACTTGTATCCATTCGTTAACAGTTCGCTTGGATACAGAACCACCAATTATTTCAAGGATATTTTTGGTACTTTTTCCTTGTTTAAACAAATCGATAACTATTTGCTGAACTTCATTGGATTTATGTTTTCCCATTTTTTCGATTATTTTCAAGTTTAAAGAATTTTTTTGTTATATTTCAATATGAATTTAAAAAAAAGAAAATTTTCAATTTTTTTTGAAATATAAAGAGTGCAGCTATCTAGTATTGCATATTAAATTAAAGCATTTTCTCTCTGCTTCAAAAAAAAACTAACAAAAAATTTTACACTTAATCCTTTCATATAGACCAAAGTGTATGTTTTAAATAGACAATAAATTTAGACTCAAGGTAGATGTCTCTTTTTTTGAAAAAAAAGACTTTCATTTTCGAAAACAGGATAAAATTTTGAACAAGTGTGTAAAATGTTAGAAAATTTTAAAAATAGAACTCTATTTTTTTTTATTCAAAAATCGGGCGGACCTTTTTTGAACACCCGTTAGATGCAGACACCACCGCCTTTCACGTCACCCAAGCGATCTACTCTAAACAGCTGATAACCGATGAGTTCTGACACGGAACTTGGGCTAAACCAAGTCTCTGTGATGCAGAGTATATCTGGTTCCAAGCTAAATGCCGTAGATTCGAGCATGTGCATCTTATTGTTAAGACTAGTAGCGTTCTTGTACCAGAATTTAGTTATATTAGGGCAACTGACCAACGATCCAGAACAGACCGAAGAGAGAAATGATGATGACGATGATACCGAGGACGAGCAAGAGAGCGGTGAGAAAGCTGAGCCATTCATTGACACGTCTGGACTCATGAAAGAAGAAGAAGGTAAGAGGGTACCTTGATGAGTTTACTTGGCGTCATGACAATAATTTGATAAGAAATGGTGCTTTTGAGGCTATTTTAGATCAATTAGCTAAAGTTTTACCAGTAGGTGGTGATTATACTCAATTTGAATATAAATATGAAGAAAATGTAGATATTGAGTTCTATGAGAATAGTCAAGAAGATGAATTGAAGGGCAATGAAGTTTTACAAGATGGCTGCATTGATGATTTTGTCTATGTACCAATAGATTCATATAATTTGAAAAAAATTATTAGTGAAATGGAGCGCTTGAATATTGTGAAAACAAATCAATTGGTAAATCATGTTAACGTTGATGTTCGTGTAGATGAACCGGATGATATTAGTGTAGACGCTGATGGTTTTGAAACAAATTTAAATTATCATGTAAAATGTCTAAGTGAATTAGACTGGACTGATGCGTAATCAATACAATAATTGGACAATTTAAAGAAAATATTTATGAGTATTATAAGTTTTGTACCAAGTGAAAATGAGTTTGAAATTATTAATGAGCTGTGTTTACTTTTAGAACCATAAAAAGAACATCAAAAGAACTCACAACAGTTTTATCATCTTTAAATCAAATCTCTTTTAGCCATTTATTTCCAGCAATATACCATTTCATTAGTCAAGAGTTTAATTCAATCGAATTTTCAAAAATAGAGATAATGAGACTTAAAGAACTTTTCATACAGTTGAAAGAAGATTCTTCTATTTATTGAAAAATAATTTATTCAAGGCAATAACTTATCTTGACCCAAGTTACAAAAACTTTGAATTTGTAAATGACGTTTCTCAAAGACGTCAAATGATTGAAGTGGCCAAAATATATTAGAAAGATTTATATCAATCAAAAATTCAAATTGAAAAAACAAATAGTCAACAGCTCATTTCAGGATCTCAGACTTCACCACTAACGCCTTTAGATCAAAACCGTGATCAGATCGTAACAAAAAATAGCACATCTTCCTCAAGTTCATCTCCACGTAATAATAATTTAAGCGAAAATTTGCATCGACCCCCGTTTCTACAAGGACAAATTTTAAGAAGAGAAAAACATTAATTAATAAATTAAAGGATTCTAAAAATCGTCCTGATAGTAATCGCAGACTTTGAAAAAGAAATTGATTTTTATGAAAATCAAGCAAATGTTTTTCATTCCTTAATCACTTCAAATGATTTAAAAGATTCTCTTCTATTTTATAAAAATTTTGAATCTAATTTACCTATTCTCTCATCTATAGTCAAAGAACTCTATTGTTTATCTCCGACTTCAGTTCCTGCGGAAAGTCTGTTCTTTGTAGCTGGCTTTATTGGTAAATCATGTTAACGTTGATGTTCGTGTAGATGAACCGGATGATATTAGTGTAGGTGCTGATGTAGGTGTAGACGCTGATGGTTTTGAAACAAATTTAAATTATCATGTAAAACGTCTAAATGAATTAGACTGGACTGATTTCAGATGTGTAATCAATGCAATAATAGTTTTATTTAACAGTCTAATTTACGAAAAAATTTAAATAAAAAAATTGAAAATAATAAATTGATTGTTTTTAATTAAATTGTATATTAACTTAGAAATGAAAAATAATTTTTTTACAATCGTAACGATGACAGAATTTTAACATTTGAATAAAATAGATTTACAAAATACAAAAAAATTCTGATTAGGATAGATCATAGAGACAAGAAATAAATAAATTTCAAAAAATTGATGTTTTTTTATAATTAATAAAAATAGTCTTTTTTTGTTGAATTTAGTGAAACATATTTTGTTTCATGTTGTTTTATCATCAAATTTTAAAAATATCAATTTTGTCAATTTAAATTAATAAAGAAAAATTTTATTTTTGTAATTTTGGGAAGGTTTGTATGAAATTTTACAATGCCAAAGAAAAGGTTATCTGATGTTCGCCGGTGTTTCCAAAATCCAGATTGCTCCTAGACAAGAAGAATTTTTTTACTATTTTTCAAAATACTAATTTTGGATAACTAATATTTTTTTTTATTAATTTGCTAATTTGAATCCTGCTAAATTGAATCCGTATTAGTTAGAGTAAATTGAAAACTGAACGAAAGAGCAACAACTTCCTAAACAAGAATCAGAAATGATGTGCAAAAATTAAGAGGTAGATAATAAGACATTTAAATTGATAGTTCAAGAAGAGTTTAAAGACATTAAATGACTGTAACTGTGGGATCTTAATTTAATCACGCAGGCACACATTCATTAACACACAATTCAGGTGACTTATGAAAATTAATTGAATAGTATTTGCACATAGTCACGTTTTTACTTCGTGTAGAAGTGAAACGAGAGATTTATAAAATTCCGGGTGCTGGACTTATCCGTGAGAGGAGAGTGACACCTTTTGGGCGGTCCAAATCATTTTAATTAAGAAATCTAATGAGAAGACCCACAAATGCATTCATTATCCTATACCTTAGAAAACAATCAATAACACTACAGCATAGGTGCCTTTTTCCCCTTAGATCTTATCTTTAAAGTCTGACAATCTAAAATAAGATCTTCGTTACACAAAAAAATTTGATTTAAAAAAAATAAATTTTTTTATTAATATTTTTAATTGAAAAAACAATTTTAAAATTAAAAAGTAAAAGGTTTAAGGATAAAGTAAATACTAACAAGTATTTTAATTAAAAGAAAATGAAGGTGGACTCAATACTTGACTTTGTTTTCTAATCAATTTTGATGGTATCGAAGGGCTTTTCTTCAACAAATTCGGTATATTCAAATTTGTCTTGATCAATCGAATCTTTTTTCTTGATGACGAATGAGAAGATGCTTTTTCCATATTCCTGGTAGACATTGAGCTTTGTTCTTCGTCACTGGACTCTTTGTCTTTGGCTTCATTTTCGCTAGAACTTCCCGACGGATTGGGTGTCGCTTTGGCAACAATATCCTTCAAAGCCTCCTGGTCTATCTTCAAGTCTTGTCTGGTGCTGATTATGCTCGGATTTTTGCCCAATTTGTTCAACCTTTCTGCTGCCACCGATTCCATTGTCCGTCTCATCATCGGATACTGCTCCAGTACATTGTAAAAATGATCAACAGACAGCGAATACAAGTTGCAGTATGTGACAGCCTGACAACTGGCCACTCGAGTCGCCCTAGTCAACAAACATATCTCGCCAAAGTAGGATCCATCACTGAGAGTAGTCATCACTTCATTGTTTGACTTAAGAATGTCGACTATGCCCTCCTGGATAAAATACATCTTTGAGCCAATTGTACCCTCACGGCAAATTATGTCACCAGGCTGGAATACTTCAAACTTCAACTTGGTCACCACATCGGACACAAAATTTTGATCTGCATTGGCAAAGAAGGGCAACTGATGAAACCAAAGAGCGGCAATTGTAGTTGATGATGTCAAGTCTAAGTCTTTCGGAGAGCTCATTTAAAATGGCGTCCTCGTCGAACATTTTGCCCTGATAGCGGTGTTCGTAGTATTCGGTGATGCGACTGCGTAGGTCACGCGGAAACTTGCGCCACACCATGTACTCCTCTACTTGTTTGTACTTTTCGTTGTACATGCGCCTTGAAGTGTCAAAGCTTTGCACAAGAGCACTCACATGGCCAATGGTTACAGCATAGCACATGGCGCCAGTGACCATGCTGAGCATGGTGAGCCACATGTCCGTGTAGGTCTGGGGCGGATAGCGGCCGTAGCCGATGCAGAGCATGTGTGACAAAGCTTTGAATAGAGCCACTGTGTACTGTTCGGTCCAGTCGGCCTCTTGCAGATTGTTCAAGCAAACCCAGGACTCTTTCGGAAATGATTGAAGCATTGGGACCAGAAATTGTAAGCATCCGTTCCAATGGGCTAGTAGAATGATTAGTGCCACTAGGTTCAAGATTCTCATCACCATGCTGGCTATGCTCAAAAACTAGACAGCAAAGAAATATTTTATTCTCTTATTTTCAATAGCAAGTTTTAATTAAATTATAATTTAAAGCAAAATTAATTGTTTAATTAATACAAATAAACTAAAATAAATACATTTAAATGGTCGGTGAGAAAACTAGTACGCTATGTTAGTAAGGAATTGTGCAATAGTGGAAGCAAGCAGAATGTAATATTTTTAAATTATCAAAGAGTTTTTTTTTTAGTAAAACTTTTTAAAAGGCATGAGGAAACATTTCGAGTTTATTGAATTAAATGATAGAGTCAGTAAAAGTCAGTTGATAAAAAAATAAAAATATTTGACTTGTCCTCATAAGAACACCTTACACTTTAGGGTTCATTTTGATTGCAATATGAAAACTTGGTACAAAATTTCAGTACAGCAATTAAAAACTGAAATGCGCTCTCAAAATTTGTAATCGAGATATGTTTTTTTTACATTTTGACGTTCAAATTTAAAAAAATTTTAAAATATAAAAGATAAAAAAAATACAGCATGTTGAAAAAATTTTAAAATTATTTATTTATTTATTTAATTTGACGAAAAATTGAGTTTATAAGGAAAAAATTAAAAACACTAATTTGTAGAGCTTTTTTTCTTTAATTTGAAATAACAAACAAATTACAATTAACACTTAAATATTTATAATCACCAAACTTTCTCTAAAAATTAAAAAATTTAAGTCGGTTCAAAAGTTTAGAAATTTGGATAATCCAAAAGATTGAATAATTTTATCAATCTTTTTACACACTTTTTTGATTATTCTTACATATCTCTTAATTGTGAATAAATTGTGCTCCTAAACTGCTTAATTTAAATATTCTCCAACTCCATATATAGATCCACAAAAGAAACAAAAAATTATGAATACTCTCTGATTTTCGCAGATGATCTAGTTACATTCTTCATTTATAACACTAAAAAACTAAAAAAAGATTTTCAGATTTAAAGAAAAAAACTTAACTTTTGTGAATTAAGCTATTTTTTATATTAATTACATTTCTATGTAAAACATCGCCAAGCCTGGCGTAAAATTTTGAATAAATTAAATTAAATTAAATAATAAAAAGGGGAACCTAGAAAATAAGATAAATCAACTAATTGATAAAATATAAATACACCAACGAACTAGAACAATGGCTTATTAAGTGGAAAATGAAGATATCAGTTGAAAAGTTTAAATTTCGGGGAATAAGTTTTTCAGCATGAAAATCTACACAAAAAAATGAAAAAAACATATAACCGATATGTGTCATACTCTAGCCTATACGTGTCCAAAATAGGACGCATTAGTATCGTTCTTTCAATGTACAGTACGTTTCTGAAATAAGTTGACAGTTTTTAGAGCATTTAGAGCAAGTTTTTTTAATAAATTATTACAAAAATTTATATAATCAATAGAAAACCCTATTGCCACATGGATGAGGTACAATAAAACATAAAAAAGTTTAAAAAAAACATAAAAAAAGAATTCACAACATAAAAATAATTTCTATTTATCAAACTGACAAAAAAAACATGAGTCAATTGTTATTAAACTAAGAATAAAACATAAATTATTTTTGATTTAATTAATTAGTCCTTTTCGTACCATGGTCCTCCTATTCTTTTTTGAGAACTATTATTAAATTTTTTAAATTTTTTAAATATAATACCAGGAAAACCGATTGAGTCTAAATCTTTATTCTTGGTTGACTTAAGATGAATAATATTATTCATTATTTCATCTTCACATGATTTCGGAATTTTTTTCGAATTTTTATTTATCTTTAAAAATACAAATCAATTAAATTGCTAATTATTTTTTGGCATATATTTTTTTGAGTAGCTAATTTATTTTTTTCGAGTAGCTAATTTATTTTTCAAAATAGCTAATTGAATAAAAATATTTTTCGGCAGTAGCTAAATTATTTGCGATAATAGCTAATTTATTTTTTTAAGTAGAAACTGATAAAAAATTAATTTTAATCTAAAAAAGCACTTAATTGACATCATATAAGTGACAATTAGATAAGAAGTCAGAATTCTATAATTTTTATAATGGTAATTATAATGTTTAATTATTATGAGTATAAAATTAACAGACTTTTGAGTCTAGGAATTACTTTGAAATTCTTGATCTTTTCTTAGTTTCATCTTCATTAATTGACAAAATTACCGACTTTTGTGTCCTAAATAGTCAAGACATGACTAGTGACCATTTCCCAATCGAAGCATCGATTTCTATGGGCTATCAATTAGAAAATAAATCAGCAGCTAAAAAGTTTAACTATAAGAAAGCAAACTGGCAATTATTCAGCGAGATTTTAAATTCTCAAATAGTGAATATCACTGAAAGTTCCCTCACAATAGATCAACTAAATGATAAAATTACAGAAAAAATTATTTCTACTTCACATAAAAGCATTCCTTATCATTCGCAGAAAATCTACAAAACCAGTCTTCCCCCGAACATTGTTAATTTTAATTAAAGAGCGGAGGAAAGAAAGAAGAAACTTCCAAAAAATTCGCTGTCAAAATCTCAAGAAAAAATTTAATCAACTTACATTCGAGTTAAAGGTCTCTTTAAAAAAATTTTGGAATCAAAATTGGTTTGATTTTATTGAGAAAATGGGAAAAAAACCACTGACAAGTAGACCATTCTGGAAAAAAATAAATAAATTTAGATCAAAAAAAGGATCAAATTTAATCCCAAATTTGATTTTAAATGACAAGGAATTCAAAACTAATGAAGAAAAGGGAAAATGCTTTGGAGAACTCCTATCTTCAATATTTAGTCCTAATTCTGATTTAATCGATCGTGATAAAGATTTCGAAATACTTAATTCTAACTCTGAATTCCTTAGAAATTATGATCAGTCTAATTTTAATGATCCAATTTGCTTAAATGAATTAATTATGGCTCTAAAACGATTGAAAAATGAAGCGGCATCAGGACCTGACCAAATTCATAATCTAATGTTAAAAAACTTACCTAGAAATTCATTAATAGAAATAATAGAACTTTTCAATTTATCTCTTCGAGAAGGTAAAGCATGGAAAACATCGAACATTACTATGATTCAAAAAAAGCCTCTTCTTTATAAGATCCTTTAAATTATAGACCAATTAGTATAACGAGTTGTTTAGGAAAGCTCCTGGAACGCATAGTATTTTCAAGATTATACAATTATTTGGAACAAAATTCACAACTTATCCAGGAGCAATCTGGATTTAGGAAACACCGGCGAACATCAGATAATCTTTTCTTTTTAATTCAAAAAATTGTGGAATCATTTAATAGAAAAAAAAGAGTTTGTGGCCTTTTTTTTGATATTTCTAAAGCCTTTAATAGGGTTTGGCATGAAGGTCTACTTTTTAAATTGATTAAAATGAATCCACCTCATTACTTGACTAACTGGATTGGATCCTTTTTAGATAGTTGGACATTTAAGGTAAATGTGATCATCTGAGCGAAGAATATAAAATATAAAATATAAAAAAGCAGGTGTTCCTCAAGGCTCAGTAATTAGTCCTCTTTTATTTAGTATTTATATTAATGACATCCCAAAAAGAAACTAAGCAAATAACGAATACTCTCTGCTTTTCGCAGATGATCTTGTTACATTCTTCATTTATAACAAAAAGGGGAAATTAGAAAATAATATAAATAAATACACCAACGAACTAGAACAATGGCTTATTAAATGGAAAATGAAGATATCAGTTGAAAAGTCGTGTTCAGTAGTCTTTTCTAGGTGCAAAAAAGAGGGTGATAATCTAAACTTAAAAATCTATGGAAACAGAATAGTGAGCCAAAATGAAATCAAGTTTCTTGGTATTGAATTTGGTTCTAAGTTAAACTTTAATATACTAGTAGACGAAATTAAAGAACGCTGCAACAAAAGGCTAAATTTTATTAAGATATTGTCAAACAAAAAATGGGGTCTCAATCAAAACACACTAGGTAATTTATATAAATCTTTAGTCGGATCGATTTTAGACTATTCTTTTCCTTGCTTAAAATATTTTCAGAAAATAATATCAAAAAACTACAAGCAATACAGAATACAGCAGTAAGATCTATCCTTTAGTTAAAATATGATACTCCCTCCAACATCGTGCAACATGAAGCTTTTAATAAACTAAAATTACTAACAGTCTCGAATCGTCTTTTTGAGTTGAGTGAGAAATATGTTGGGACAGGACTGAGTCATTCTATTCCATTGGTTATAAGACTGGTGAAAGAATACAAAGAAGGTTTCGAATCAAGATATATTGAATACCCAACTCCATTGTGTAATTGCTACCTTACTATTTCTTCTTTTTTTCCTGAAACTTGAACTATTTAAACATGTGCCACATGAAACAATCTTTTCCAATTTATGTCTTTTCAACTTTCATTTTTTTTAGCTTATTTACTCTATTTTGATTCTTTTTTTTTATTTAATTTTATTAACTTTAATTTTATTTTTATTTATTTTTTTTATTTTATTTTTAATTTATTCTGAAGGAGCTTTAGCTCGGTACAGAAAACAAATAAAAAAAAAAAAAAAGAAAAAAAAAAGTAACTTCGAAACAAAAAATTTAAAGTAAAAACAAAATATGAGCCAAGAAAATTCTGAATCATCAACGACTTTACTTGTTCGACGAGAGGATGAATATGATGAAGCGAATCAAACTGACAACGACGCCGATGAATTGCCTACCTAAAAGTTTCGTGGCTCTTCTAAACCGTATGATTCTTGCAAAACGTATGAGAATCTAGAAGAGTGTATAAGAGAACTTTCTTCGGGTCAAATCGAAACGAAATTATTTGAACTCAACAGGACCTTGGGCTACTTTTAAGAAAATTTGTCATGGAACGATTCTTACAAGATAATCGAAATCAATGAACAAGTATGGGAATTAAGTGAATGTTCTTGTCAGTATTGGAAAAAAAATTACATTTGCAAACATGTAATAGGTATAAGCTATGAACTGTCTAAGTTTGATACCTTTCCAGCTTTGGACTTGAATATTGAGCAAAACTCGAAGAGAGGTAGACGCAAAAAATTTATGTTTAATTTCTCTCTTATTCAAATTATAAAAACAATTTTTGATTTATGTTTTAATTTTTTTTTTCTCCATTTTTATGTTTTATTATACCTCGTCCTTGCCATATGATAAAAATAGACACAATTAGTGGATACTTAAAAACGCTGTAGCGCAGCTCTAGAGCATGTGCTCAAGCAAGCTGTCAACTTATTTCAGAGACGTAGTGTATTTCGAGAACGGTAAGTCTTATCAACAAAATTCAAAAAAAATTTGAATTCAGCATCCAAAGCTTTACGTATGACCAATTTTTGAGATAAAAATCTCATTTGGTTCAAAAGTTTTTTAGGAATTTAAAGGTTGGATCACATTGCCTTGTATATCAGACCCCTATTTGAACCATAAACCCTATTAGAACCATATGTTCATGGTATCAAAATAAACAAAATTTAAATTAGAAAAAAGTTATCTGAGCAAAGTTTTGACTTGAAATTCAAAATTTTAGAAAAAAAGCTCTCGAAGTAATAAAAAATTTAAATTAAAAAAAAACAATTTTTGAAATAAAATATTACACTTTATTACTTTTTTACACCATTTTACGTTAAATTACATAATTAAATGTAATAATTATTCTCCGTCATTTTTTTTAAATTAATGCAAATACTAGTATCTATATTTTTTTTTGCTAAAAGATAATTTCAAAAATGACAAACCACTTGAAGCAAAATGATTTTAAAAGTTAAACAATAAATCCTTTGTCTTAATAAATAAAAAATTACAAAACAGTTTTATTTTCATTTTGATAAATCTTTTTGATAAAAGATTCTAATTTTCAAATTTATTTCAAATTCGGGTGACCGAATCTTATTAATTGTAAATGAATTTAAGCTTTTCGATTAGCTTTTTTTGAAGAGTTGTTTAAATGCCTCAAGCCAAAGTAGGGAAAAGTCAGAGTGAAAATGACTTTTGCTTTTAAATTTTTTTTCGTTCAAGAGAACTCAAAACTAAAATTTTTGACCAACACTGCCTATTTGACTACAAATTTTATTTACCCATCTTATTGAATTGTGTTCCAAAAACACCTACACTCATCAGATTTATGTTTAGGGTCATTTTCTTGGTGCAGGAAAAAGTTAAAACTGAAGTTAACTATTTTTGTATGTTGTTCTAAAAAAAATACATGCTCCTCTAAATAGTCTAGTAAACTAATTGAGGTTTTTTTCATGCGTTTGAGTAATTGTCCGTTTGAAAAAGCTAATTTTCAAGCGGAAAATACCCGCTGGTCAATATTGAATAGGATGCAGTTTTTTAAGCTCTAAGGTTTTCATTCACTGAGCTTAGAGTCAATCGGAAAGAAACCGAGATTTTAAAAATTAAAAAAAATGGATTGTCTTACATTGCGTTTACCTTCTTGTTTACGATTATTTAATCTCTTAAAAAAATTAAATGTGTGAAATAAAATTAAGTGGAATGATGCTAGGCTTTTACAAAGATTAAAGCGATGGTAGACATAAGCTTCCCGTTTCCTTCCAGAAGACTCCTGGCCACAATTAAATCAAACAAAACTAACATAGCGATAATAAATATAAATATAAAACTGATATGCAAACTTACATTTTTGAATTCCTTTAAAACAAAAAAAATAAGTTCATTCATTTTTTAAGAAAGAATGCCGGCTGTAGCTACGGGTCCCAACCGCCCGAGGTGAGGGTCGTGAGCGGTCCAGAGCCGAGGCAATAGCCGGCACTCTACTTCAAAGCTTAGTCAGTTATACTCCAAAGAGTCTTTATAAAAGCCGATGTGAAGGTGCCTAAGGTTACTAGCAAAAAGCAGCACTTACCTCTTCCCATTGATGGACGTAGCGGACTAGGCGGCTGAGACGAAGCAAACGCAGCAAGCTTAGCAGCTTTACTAGACGTAGCACCTTGAGGGCCCGACCGGTCCGAGCCAATTGGTATTTTTCGCCGCTTTCACGAACTAACAAAAATATGTAGTCTAATGGTATTGAACTTAAAAAATCAACAAAAAACCAGGTGCGGATATAGTGTTTGGCTATTTGTTTAGGCTGAAGTATTATCTCATCAACATAATCGTTTTGTAAAACACCTTAAAATTTTTAAAATAAAATTTAATTTTCAAAATTTATTTTTATTTGAAAAAGTCTAATTTTTTTTATCTAATATATAGTGGTTTATAAAAAAATGTGACAATTTTAAGATATAGTTTTGACTTGAAAAAAAAAGTCAAGTCTAAACAATCTTTTTATTTATGTTTTTTTTTATTTAATTTTTAATAATTAATTTAAAGTAAAAAAAAGGCTTGGAGCTACAGTACTGCTTTGATTTTCTGTTTTTACGTAATTTTACGTGAAATTCCGGAAATTTACCAAAGTAAAAAAGTAATGTGAGAATTTTGACATTTTTTGACATTTTTAAAAAATTTTGGGCCTGAATTCGGAAAAAAAATTACGTTATTCACGTAATTTTACGTGTAATTTTATTTTGAAATGGTAATTTTTATAAAAAAAAGGAAATTTTTTGCAAATTTGGAAAAAGTAAATTTTAAACAATAAGCAGAAACTCAAAATTAAATAATGTTCAATGATTCGACTTATCTCCATTTTTTTAAATGATTTCTGTTATTTTGGCATTTTTCTTTTGTTAAAGATTTTTCGAAATCTTTGACCGCCATTTGGGCATCAGCTTTGGATAAAATAATTCTCTTCTTAACATGCTTTTTTAACTCGCTGCACAAAAGTTCAATTGAATTTAAATCGGGAGACTTTGGGGGGGATTAAATCTTTATTTAAAAGAAATGACTCAAATATTATAACTTATCCGAACAATTTTGTTTAAATTTAAAAAAGGAGTGCAATGATTAAAAAAGATTAAAGAACGATGCTTTTGGTCATTGTCCCGGTGTAATTAAAAGGCTATCATTTCCTACCTTCACTAATATATCTCCAATTCGTCATCTAATTAATATCTATTCTTCATCTAATAAATTTCCTCTTGAGTATAATTATATATATCCACACTAATAAATTAAATGGAACCTAAAATATTTCGAATTCCACTCTAATTAATTAAACCTCATTTAAATAAATTCGTCATCATCAAACCAATTCTGAGAATTACGAGGAAAAAAACTTCGATCTTTTAGTTGCTTTTAATGGCATTGGGAAATGGTCTGATCGGAAATCGAAAAGCTTTGATTTTTTTTACTTGATTCACTCCGCAAGTGTCAACTGATATGGCTATAAATAATAGAGGTAATTACTTTCGATATGTAACGATTTTTAGAGAATAGTATAGCCATACCAGTTGACATGGATGAAACCGCCATTACGACGAATGTAACCACCGATACAGTCCACAAGGCTTTCGATCCAAATGCTATTAGCGACAGCGAAGATGATACTAGTGGCAGTTAAGAACCAGCAGCCAAGAAGAAGAAGACTAGAAGAAAGCGAGGACATGGACTTTGCTATGATAAGTTGGAGACTTATGACTCGTAGAAGGATGCTTTAGCTGCGGTTTCAACACACAGCGAACAGCGAACAAAGACCCTTCCAGGGACAGAAGATATTTTACCGATGCAGCACTGTCCGGGGTAGTAAATGCCCGGTCAAATGCTACTTACTTCGCCAGGAAACAGGTTTGTTTAATAAATCTTTATTTAAAAAACGAAAGCGTGGTTCTCCTAAAAAAGCTACTAAGGCTCTTGTTAGGATGTAAAAGTTTTTTGTCGCTTATTTTTCTTATTATTTCTTATAATTTCTCATTATTTGTTTCTTATTTTTTGTTTGTTTGTCGTTTTGCTTAAAAAATAAATAATTGATTATTACTATTAACTATCGATTTATATTTAAAATTGATTAGATGATCCCCAAATTATATAGTGGAGCTTTATTTTATTAGCGAAGATGGAAATTTATTAGTGAGGTAAGGAAATTGCTCCCTAATTAAAAGTCTAAATCGTAGTTCTAAACCCCAAATAGTAAAAAATAATCAGATCTCCCAGTAAAGTTCTGCATCTATTTTGCTCTTAAAAATTTCAAAAAGTTCTAAAGTAAGGCTTTTTAGTAATTAATCTTTGGCGAAAATATTTGAGTCATAGTAGTTATTCGTTTAGAACTAATAAAAACTAATAAAAACCTTTTTTAAATGATTTATATAATTTTGACATTATTTTTTCGCGTAATATAATCTATACCCATAAATTTATTAAAAATGACCATAAATATAATAAAGTTTCCATAAATTTATTAAAAATAGAATAAACTTAACAGTTATTTATCAAATTGAATAAAAATGTAATAGAAAATAGAAAATTATCCTAAATTGATTAAAACAAACTTAATTTGAATAAAAAGAACATTAATTGGTTCATTAGAATTAAGAAACTCATTAGATTTACACTTTTAAGATAAATTAATTGATTAAACGTTATTTCATGTGCATTTAGACTTCAGATGTTAGATTTCAGCTCGATTGGTTTGGATTTACCAATACATAATAATAAAAAAAGAGGCCCTCCTTCTAAAACTGTAAAGAGCCTAGAAGTTCAAGCTTCTGACCTAATTAAAGCACCTGAAGAAAATGCCATTTTCGATGATGACTTAACATCTCAAGATGATACTTCCAAGCGACCAAGATTTGATGACAGTGTTAGTAAATTATGTGATACTTGCGGCAAGCCTTTACAAAAAGAATTGTATTATTATTGCGCAATAAACAAATGTAAACAAAAAAATGAGTTTATTATTTTTCTAATGAATCTGATTAATCTTTAATGAATTTGATATTTTTTTAATAAATTTGTTACTTATTTCTTTAATTTGATAATAATATAATAAATTTGTTGTATTTTCTTTTATTTTATTATAATTTAATAAATTTATGGTAAACTTTAATAAATTTATGGTATTTTTAAAAAATTTATGGTTAGAAGTGTTAACGGCCATTATTTTTTGTTATAGAATGGGATTTAAATCGGGAGACTTTGGTGGAGATTAAATTTGATTAAATGATTAAATGAGGAGATTAAATGGCGGTCAAAGATTTTGAAAAATCTTTAACGAAATAAAAATGCCAAAATTATACACATCATTTAAAAAGGGTTTTTATTAGTTATTTATTTAAAAGATATGACACATAAAAAATAACTCTTTTCCAACTTTAATCATTTTTCTCTTTTTGTCCTTCATTTTTAATTCCTTTATTGTATTTAATTTTTTTTTAAAGTATGAACTTAAAACATTTGGCTGAAAGGAAGGACTAAGATACATTCCAAACTGCCAGGGTATAACCCGAACTATATTTTTAATAAATAATAATATGACTCAAATATCGCCTAAGATTAATTACTAAAAAGCCTTACTTTAGAATTTTTAAGATTTTTAAGAGCAAAATGAATGCATATTTAAAAGTAAATTTACGAAATTTCACGTAAAATTACGTAAAAACAGAAAATCATAACAGTACTGTAACAATCGAAATGAGCGAATTCTGCCCATACTAAGTGAAGCTTCTTTTGCCCAGTAAAAACTATGCCAAATCCTAGAGTCTTGGAAAATAGCTAGTATAACCATGATACCTAATAAATCTTCTCCCGCTCAAGACCATAATAACTATCGTTCAATTAGTATGACAAGTTGCATTGGCAAGTTCCTTGAACATATTATTAAAACTAGAATATATATATTATTCTTGAGAACAATAAATTTCTTATTTAAGAGCAATAAGGGTTTAGAAAACATAGACACAATGCAGATAATCTTTTATTCTTACTCAAAAAGTTGTAGATGGCTTTTGATAGAGTTTTGCACGATGGACTAATTTACAAGCTTGTTAAAATTAATCTACCTCCTTATCTTATCTATTGAATAAGATCGTTTCTTTATTTAAGATCGTTTAGAGTAAATGTAAATGGTCATCTAAGTGATCAATACTCTATTAAAGCAGAAGTTCCAAGGGTCAGTAATTAGTCCACTTCTTTTTAGCATATTTTCAAATGTCATAGTAAAAATAGCAAAAGAAACTGTCAATGCTCTCTTCTTTTTGCAGATGATCTGGCTACTTTTTCTTATTTTCATTGTCATTACTTAAAAGAAATTGAAAGATGGCTTTTAAAATGGAAAAAGAAAATTTCTATTGAAAAGTCTTGTTACATGATCTTTGAGAAAAAAACAAAAGCTAAAATCAATCTTGACCCTAAAATTAATGGCAACAATTTAAATAATGAGGAAATAGTAAAAGTCTTAGGCATCATATTGGACTTAAAACTTACTTTTGGTCCAATGGTAGATGAATTAAAAAAGTGCTGTAATAGAAGGTTTAATATAATAAAATGTTCATTTGATGATAAGGAGTTCCGAAAGAATGAAAAACTGCGAACACTACTATGATTGAAAATGCCTCTACTTCACAAGAACCTTCAAATTACAGACCAATTAGTAAAATAAGCTGTTTAGAAAAATTACTGGAACGTATAAACAAAATTCCCTTCTCAAAATCCATCTAATGACTTGATTACTGGATTAGATCATTTTTAGACTCTAGGACATTTAAAGTAAATGTAAAAGACCAGTTGATCGAAGAATACCAAATAACTGCAGGAGTCTCTCAAGGCCCAGTAATTAGTCCTCTTTTATTTATTATATATTGATGACATCCCCAAAAGAAACAAAACAAATAATGAATACTCTCTGCTTTTCGCAGATGATTTAGTTACATTCTTCATTTAAAACTAAAAAGGGAATCTAGAAAATAAGAATCAATTTGATAAATAAATAAACCAACGAACTAGAACAATGGCTTATTAAATGGAAAATGAAGATATCAGTTAAAAAGTTGTGTTCAGTAGTCTTTTCTAGGTGCAAAAAAGAGAGTGATAATCTAAACTTAAAAATATTGCAAACAGAATAGTGAGCCAAAAAGAGATCAAGTTTCTTGGTATTAAATTTGATTCTAAGTTAAATTCTGCAGTCACGTGAAAACTACGTCATGTTCAATCACTTTAAGTCTCCTATGTGCATAACTTTTCAAATCTATGAGCTTTTTTTGATCTGTAAAAGCCAAAGTCAAGAAAATTTCAAGATCTATACACTGGTATCTAGATAGATCAAGCTTAATAAATGATGGAAACAGAATAGTCAGCAAAGAGAAATCAAGTTTATTGGTATTGAATTTGATTCTAAGTTAAATTTTAATAATCTGGTAGACGAAATTAAAGAACGCGGCCAAAAAAAGCTAAATATTATCAAGATATTGTCAAACAAAAAATGTCTTAATCAAAACACACTAGAAAATTTATATAAATCTTTAATCGGATCAATTTTAGACTATTCTTTTCCTTGCTTGAATTCATTTTCAGGAAATAATATCAAAAAACTAAAAGCAATTCAGAATACAGCAGTCAGATCTATCCTTAAGTTAAAATATGATACTCCCTCCAACATCGTGCAACATGAAGCTTTTAATAAACTAAAATTACTAACAGTCTCGAATCGGCTTTTTGAGTCGGGTGAGAGATTTTATTTTTTTTTTATTTAAAAATAAAATCACTTATTTAAAATTAAATGTTTTATTTTATGGAAAGTATGCAAAGTATCTGTTACTTCCGTTACTTTTTTGGAAGTAATGTAATTTCAACATTCTCTGCCAAAACGAATCCAATAAATCCAACTTAAAAGAATCCACTGGAGTCTTTTGAAAGCTCTTAAATTTTTTGGACTTTTTTTCACAACAATTCACTAAAAATGCAGAAAGTTTACCTATTTTTATTTATTGAGAAGCCGGCCGAATGAGAAGATTGGTATTTAAAACCTGAATTTAAAAAAATCAGATAAGAAGAAGAGATGGTGTCAATAGATATTTCCCTGATTTCTCAGTTAGTTGAATTTATACAAACAACTAAATTAACTCTTCTTAATTTTTTTATTTTAAGGCAGTTTAACATCTCTTTTACTAATATTGATCAGTTTCTAACTCATTTGGTTTTAATTTTTTAAATTATAGTTTATTTTATTCTAATAATGTCTCAAAATCATGTGCTTTCAATTTAAATTTTGAATATTTTTTAAATAAACAAATCTTTAAAGGAAATTCTTAAGTGTTTGGCTATAGTTTCTTTTTTAACCCATCAGTTTGTTTATTTTCTAAATTGAATGAATTGTTGTGAAGAACTACTAAAATAATTTAAACTCAAATTTCAAACCAATTTAGATATTCAAGCTACGTTTTTTTGGCCGTGAAAAAATTTTTTATTTTTGAAGTATTTTTTTAAATGTTGAACCAAAATAAAAATGTTTGATGAAAATTTTCAAAATCAAATTTTTGAAATTTTACCTGTGCGAAAATTGACCACAATATCGAGCAAAAACAATGAATCACTGACCAAATTGAAAATAAGCAAACCGGTATGGCTCCAGTTATCATTAAAAAAAGATATGGCTACAGGTAAAATAATCACATTTGCAATTAACAAAATTAGCATCACAAGATCCCAATAGAATCTAAAATTGGAACATGGATGAATGATCCAGTGTCCGACTTCTTGCTGTCTTAATTTTTCTTTCAATACGCCTTTCTTACTTCCGAACAACTTCATGGCAAGCTTGTTGTCCGATGGCTGCAGCATGCTCACAAAATACGATTTTAAATAAGAATAAGTGGCTTTAGGCTCGCTAAAATCACTTGATTCATTGTTAAACAAATCTTGACCGGGTTTGCCCATAAAGTCCTTAAGCAAGTTAGCGCATGTTTCACAGTCGCATTCGTTCAGATTCTTCTTGCACACATTTTCGCGTAAATTGAGCAATGAATGTATTGAGCCAGCGAGAGCAGGACCGGCCAAGTGTCCATTATGGGTCGCGTACAATTGACTAGTTGATCTGTACTGGTTTAAATGTTTGCTAGGCAAGCTAAAACTGTGGTGCTTAGAGCTGACTTGGTATTTAGATGATTCGTCACGGGATAGCGATGAAATGGAGTCTGACCGCTCTATGGTCACTTCTACCGGCGGTTTAGTACCTGGCCGAAATTCATTTTTGCCCTTAAAAACCGGTGATTGCTTTGTCTGAATTTTTTTATCTATAAATTTAGTTTCTAATGGACTATGTACAATGTTGGAACTTTTTTGTTGACTATTTTTTGGATGATTTGACAAGCTATCATCGTGGTCTATTACTTGTGTGTGTTGGTTGCCGTTTGTCTTGGTCTCTCCGTTTTGATCGTGAATGTCGAACTTTATTATTGGAGGTCGTATCATTCTGCAAACATAATCAGATTTTAAACAACATTTTTAATCTAAATTTTTTTATTTTTTTTAACTCAATATTGACAATTTAACTAAAATTTATAAACTAATTTAAACCAGACAGTTAGTTGAAAAAAAATGAGAAAAGTAAAAAAAATTTTTAAAAATTTTTTATCAATGACTTAAATTCAAGTCAAGTCAATGACTTGAATTTTTTTTTTTTAATGAAATAAATATCTAAATAGTAGTAGTAGTTGTGGTAGTAGTATGAGCTGTAACACATAATTGTGAGTGCAGTTCATAACGCTGCACTTTATCAGCTTGCAACCTAGGTTGCATTAAGTCAAAGTTCCTCAGTATCAGATTCTGTGCTCCAGGTCTCCGGCTTCATGTGTCCATCAATTTTGGCCTTAAACTGATTGACCGTATCAGTCCCTACTATTTCCGAGGGTAAAATTAAAACAACGGGTTGTAGCTGTTCGATTAAGCAAGAACTTATCCCTCGTGGTCCCTCCTTGCTTTTCCCTTGTTATCTGGCTATTGTGTCTCCTGATTGTCCCCTCACTTACTCCCTCATTCTCTCTGATATCCAAATAAACCCTCTCGAACCCTTTCCTTATCCTATATATTTGTAATAAGTCCCCTCTTTTCCTTCTTGCTTCCAGGTCTGTAAACCCAAGCTCCCTAAGTCTTTCTTCGTACTCTAATCCTCTTAATTCTATTACCATCTTAGTCGCCCTTTTCTGGATTCCTTCCACCTTATTAATTTCACTTCTAGTCATAGAATTATATACCGCCGAAGCGAATTCTAAATGCGTTCTGACGAAAGTTGAATACAGCTTTTTGAAAAATTCTTTATTAAAAAATTTGAACGTTTTCCTTATTTTACCTAAATCACTGTTAGCTTTAGATACCGCCGCTTCTACTTGTTTACTATGCTTTCCATCACTTGAAACCATAATACCCAGATCTTTCTCAACCTCCGATTACTGCAACCATACTTTTTCTTCTCCATGTTGAATATAATATTTGCTTCTTGGGTTCTTCTTCCCGAAATGCACGATTTTGTATTTCTTACTGTTTATGGACATTGACCACTTCTTGCACCAATTATCTTTTTCATTTATATCTGCTTGAAATTCTGAATGTGACATTTCATTCCCCTCTGAAATCACCTTACTATCAGCAGCGTACATCTGCATTATGTTATTTATTTTGTCTGGCATAAGTTATTGATATATATCACGAAAAGTAAGGGACCTGATACTGATCCTTGAGGCACACCACTTTTTATATTTCTCCAGCTTAACTCCAACGTGCCCATAACCACACTTTTTCTTCTATAGTTTAAGAATGCTTTAATCCAGTCAAGTAATTGATGTAACTTGATGATTAGTTTCGTATGTGAAACGTTATCAAACGCCTTCTCAAAGTCCGTGTATAGTACATCCACCCATTTATTTTTACCCACGCTCATCGATACTATATGCTGAAACTCAAAAAGGTTAGTTACACATGCCTTTAGTTAAACAAAACCATCCTGTCTACTAGAGTTCAAATTGTAATTTTTTACATGTATTGTTATCCAATCTCTAACTATTCCTTCCATTACTTTACCACATACTGATTTCAAGGAAACTGGTCTGTAATTTGACGCCTTCAGTTTACTCCCTTTCTTGTACAATGGGAAGATGTTCGCTTTCCTCCATTCATCCGGTACGTCTCTCTCATTTAACCATTTGCTGAAAATGATAGCGAGTGCTTTTGACAACTCTTAACTGCAAATTTTTAATACCATTTGTGCCACCCCGTCTCCGCCTGGTGACTTGTCGCAATTTAGTTTCTCCAACCATAATACCATAATCTAAATGCATTTATCCATAAGTTTCAGCCTTCAGACAAATAACGCACTTTTATAAATAGATGATACATTTCTTAAAGAAATAGAATTTAATTTTTTGCGATTATTTTGATTTAGTTCAAGTAAAAAATTTGACTTTAAAAAAAAATTTAAGTCATAACTTTTACTTAAATTTTTGTGACTTACGTCTGATATGAATTTAGGTAAAAATATATTTCGATAGAAAGAATGGGATTAAAAAAGCTGCAAATTTCGAAGGTTTAATTTTTTTAATGTAGAAAAATAGAAACATTATTTAAATCCATTTTTGGGATCTTGAAATTGATGATCAATTCAAAAAGTTTATCTTTAGATATTAAAATTAATATTTTAATTAATTAAAATAATTTTAAGGTAATATGCTTTATTTAGTATGAAGATTTAATAAATAAAATAATTTAAAAAAATTATTTCTCAATTGATTTATGTTTTATTTTAAATTAAAAAAATTATTTTTTCATTCTATTATTTATTTGGAATTTAATATTTTAATTTCATTTTAAAATTGATTTTTGAATTCCAGAAAAAAATACTTTTTAAATAAAAAAAATCAAAATAAAATTTATAAACATTAGTTTAATTTCTATTAAAAATTAAAAAAATATTGAAAACAAGCTTGTTTAGTTTAGTTTATTTTATGAACGGAAAATAATTTTTACTTATATAAAAATTTGGTCAGAAAATTGACACTTAATAATGAAAAAAAAATTAACAGAATATAATTTTGGATTTTCATTTAAGTTTTTAATTTGAGAAACTTAATAAAAAATTATTAAAAACATGTTCTTGAATTCATTAATTCAATTTTTTAATATTTTTTAAAATTTTGTCGCATTTATTACAATTAAAAAAATTTGCCAACAATATTGTCGGCCGAAATGGTGCTATTTAATAATCATTTTTAGAATGCGGTAGTAACAAGAATGAATTTTGTACAATACACTGATTTTGAGACATTTAAAAACGAAACAAAAAAAGCAATTGATAAAGTTCCAATAGAGGAAAAAAAGAGAGCGGTTGACTGTTTTACCACAAGGGGAAGAAAAGAAGAACAAGCTGATGGAACTTAAATTTTAAAATAAAAATTCTAATCAATAATACTAAAATTTAATTTTGAATGATTATTTAGCTTTATTAATATTAGTCAAAAGACTTTTTTTGACTTGACTTGAAATTTTTTGCATCAAATATGATGACGGCCCATTTCACCGTATACGTCTCCTACGCCTCAGCCACATTACGATATATATAAATATAAGCTGTTTTTTTATCAGGCAGCTTTCGGAACTTAAACTTGAATTCTCTTTAATAAAAACTGACTGACTCGTGGTCATCCACCGGTCAACATTTTAGGTTTTTTCTTTTGACTTGAAAAAATTCAAGTGAAGTCAAAAGACTTGAGGTGGATCTTGTTGAGCCACAGATTGATGTTGTGAAATCTCAAGCGAATGTTGAAAATATGCCTAAAGGAAAATGAGATCGTGGACGTCCAAGAAAAAAGAAAGTTGAGGATGAGGTAGTTGATTTAAATAAACTAGCAAAAAAGTAATCAGGTCGTCCACCTAAGGTAAGATACTCTTGTTATTATTTTTTATTCTTGAATGCATGAAAGTATTCTAAAAAATATATTTCTATTCGGGTCTTCCTTATTAGCGCAATTTTAGATCTAAAAAACGCAAATCTTAATATCAAAATTTAAAAAAAAAACTTAATTTAAAATAATTATTAAACTAATTTTATATTCAGCGCATTAAAATTTAAAATTTTAATAATCTCAAAAAAAAATTGTTTGTGTTTACATTTAACTTTTTATATATTTCCTTATTTAAGAATTTTCTAATTTTTCTCTTCATTAAAATTAAAATGCAAAATTTTTTATTTATTATATTTAAATGCAGGATTTTTTCATGATAATAATAATAATAATTATCCCTATTCTATCCTAGTGGATAATGGGGAGGCGCTCATCTCCTTTTCAAGTACCTTTTTGAGCAACGGCTTCGATCTGACACAGAGACTACTGCATCGAGTAGGATTTTTTCATAAAAATTTATAATATAATAATTTTTACATTCAATTGTTAAAAAAAATCAAAATTTATTTTAATTAAATAAATTCAATATAAGAGCAAAATGCAATAGTAATAGTAATAAAATAAAATTAAATGGGGAATCTTAAAATCGCTCTTAAAATTTTGATTTTTTTTTTGATTTTTAATTTAAATGTATTTCTGTCAGTTTAACTTGATTTTATAAATTTTCTGTAAATAGATATATCATCAATTTTCGATCATAAATCTAACCTTAAAAAAAAGGATAGAAAATCTTTTAGTTACAAAAAATAGCTTATTTTCATTTTTAAAAAAGAAATTGAAAATTATGGTGAAGTAATAAAAAATTTAGCCGAAAAATATAATCCTATACCATTACAGATACAGTTCACATCAAAATAGAGAATAAAAAAATCTAGCATTTCTAAACTTTTTCACAATTCTGTGTATTCCGAAATGTTCGATTGAGAAATTAATACCAAGTTAACTAAAAAATTAAAAAATTCTGAATTTCTTTTAACGATCTTAAAATTTTTTTAAATTTTTAATACTTTCAAAAAATATAAATTTTGTCCTAATTTATGAACGGTGAAGATTTTTTTTTTCGCAGAAATTTTTTATTTATCTGTTTATCTAGCTCCAATGTCCATTATTTTTAGTGTTGGACGCGGCCAAGACAAACCGGTCCATTACACGGCCAGTTTTTTGCGGCCAAAAAATAAAAATAAATTTTTTTTAAAAAAAATAAAAATAAAAAATTTTATTAAAAAATAAAAAAATAAAAATTAAAAATTTTAGAAACTGGTTCTTTTTGTTGGTTATTGGTTTTTGGATGTTTGAAGTTGTTGGTTCTTTATTGTTGACCAAATACCAACAACCTCCAGCTACCAACAACAAACAACCAGTTTCTTTTTTTATTTTTATTTTTTTATTTTTTAAAAAAAAAAATTATTTTTAATTTTTTTTTATTAAAAAACTGTTTTTTTAATTAATAAACATATTAAATTATCTTAAATTTTTATTTTTTATTATCTTATCACCAGACCGTATATATTTGGCCGTTTATTTTGGCCGTCCGCCAAAAAGTTGGCCGGCAAATGCGGACACGGTCACGGTTTCTGAAAATTTTGGCCGGTTAAGTGGCCGCTTGTACGGATCCCAACACTAATTATTTTGTCCAATTCATGAAAAAATTAAGTCAAAATCATTTGTAAGAGAAACCAATATTGCTCAAAAGAACTATTAAGATCTTTCAAAAAAAACATTTATTTTATTCCAATCTTAAAGGCTTTAAATGAAAGTTTTTTTACATTAATTGATATTTTGAATTGGTTCCGCTTTTCACTTTAAAAACACGTTAAAAATTTAACAATGTCTATTTATCAAAAAGTGTTTAATAATACTGAAGTGAGCTTTTAAATTATGAGAACAAATTTCTAATTTCCTTTTAAATTCAAAATTCAAAATTCATTAAAAAAACAGGCTCATAAACGCACTTGATTACAGCTTAATGAGACTTGATTATTAATCGATCAGTTAACTGGGAACAGATGAACGAATTGTGGAGAAAGTCGAAATTATAATCGCATCTTGATCATTCAATCGTTAAACTAAGACTAAAACCACAAAGCCAAATTGATCATTCAAAATTTTAAAAAGCTCTAAATAAATATTTTTTTAATGTTAACTTTTTTGTTTCTTAAAAAACTAGGATACGGAAGTACTGTAAAACCAAGAATTAATTAGAAAGTTTCGTGTAATTTCGTGTATTGGAAAAATAAATCTTTTCATAATCATTCTTTATTTTATTTTAGCTATTTAGTAAATGTTTAAAGGAGACAGAAAAGAAGTAATCAAAAAGGGAAATAATTTAGGTGGGAGGAAGCTCGATGGATGTCAAACATGGAGAAGAGAAATAAGGATAAAAATGTGATTAGAAGAACAGAATTAAAAGAAGTCGGAAATAAATAAAATGTTTTTGAAAAAAGAGAGAGACAAAATGTCACGGATAAAATATTACATTTAATAAAAAAAAAAATTTTACTTATTTTTTTCACTCATCAGCAACTGAAATTACCCTTTTATTTTTTTTTCATGAAAAGAAAATCAGATTTAATTAATTGATCAATTCCTTTTTTTTTTGTACTTTATAAAAGGGCTAAAAAATTTAAAATACCAAAGAGCATTAAAAATACAAAAAAGATTGTTACTTTATAATATTCTCGTTGTCTATGCCTCGAAAATTTGTTTATGCAGGACAAAAATTTAAGAACAAAAATTTAATGATTAACTTCAATTTGGTTTAAAATCAGATTTGAAGAAAAAAATTAGATTTCCAGCATTCAAATTTAATTAAATTTTTTTAGTAAAATTATTTTAAATCAAACTTAAAAATTATTTTAAAATTTTTTAAAGAAATTAAGTGAACAAACAAAATTTTGACCAAATTAATTTATTTAGATATAAATTTTACTCATTTATTATAAAAATTATCTTATCGACTTAAGTGGAATATTATTTTAGGTGAAAATTTTTTTTAAATTTTTAAAAAATTTTACCACATTTTTAAATTTTCTGAAAAAATTAAAAAAAAAAATTTAATTTAATTGCTTGATTTGAAAAATTATTGCCATTTGATGACCAGAAAAAAAGATATATTATTTGAGAGTGAACAGAAATGTTTTTAGTTTTTATAAAATTTGTCTACGCTTTTCTATTTCGAATATAAAACAGAAAGCTTATTTCTTATAAAAAATTTAGCAACAACTAGCACTTCTTTTAATAATGTTAAAATATTAGAAGTTTGCATCCGTTTTTACACAATAATCCAAAGTACTTAGTGTCATCTAAAATTAGATAAAGAGTGAATTTTAGCAGAATTTCTAAATACATTTAACAGCGTTTTTTCTTTTTTAACCAACATAAATTTAATCATTTTTTTTTCATTTTTAGCACTAGTTTACAAAGTGTTGAGTAAAAATTTGAGAAAATATTGATTTTTTTGATGTTCAAATGAGCATGACATCAGTGCAACAAAATGGTTGAAAAAAAATCAAAAAAAGTAATGAATTTATTCTAATATCAACAAAATAGATTCAAGTTAATTTTAACTTGAACCTTGAATCTGAAAATTTTTCAAAAATTAAAATTAAAAAGATACTCTAAGTGAAAAGCAAATTTTTTATTTAAAAAAATTATTAACCGGATATGAATAAAAAATTGAACTTTCTTGAAATTAAAATCACAATTATAAAACTTTATCAAGGCCACATAAATTAGGGCTAGTTTTGTAGCTTATTTCTTCTAGATTATGATAAAAAAAGAATTATAATTAATTTAAATAAATGAAGTGTTAATCAGGCTTTTTGACATTAACCAGTTGATTAATCTTGAAATGAAAAAAATTTTCAAAAAAGAAACAAATTTTAATTTAATATTTAAAGCATATAAATTCATATTTTAAAACTAGACTTTTTAGTCAAATAGAACGAATTTAATTTTTATTAAAAAATTTGAAATTTTTTTTTTAAATTTTAAATAATCATTTTAATTTAAAAAACAAAAGCTACTAATAAAAAAATTTTTAATCAAAGAAATTGTAGGAATTTTTAAATTTTTGTCTTTCTGTCATTAACTTTAGATTATAGAAAATTGATCCTTTTACAAGTGCAAATTAAAATATAATGTTCACAATAGCATTTTGTAGAAGAAGAAAAGCTCTTTAATCTAGAAAGTTGATCGATTTGAATTCATAAATTTTTTTTTTTTTCAAAAAAAGTAATAAAACATAATTTTTTTTTCAAAATTTAAATAAAATTCAAAAAGAAAACTTAAAATATTTTTTAAATAAAAAAAAAATACAAAAACTAAAAAGCATTTTTCGTGAATTTTCAAAACTATCCTTATTTTTTCTTTATCATCTTCCGTTCAAAACTTAAACCAGTAATAAATTTTTTTTGCTAAGATGCTTGGAAAAAATAGAATTTTTAAATTTTTTTTAATATTTTTAAATTTAAAAATTCTTTATTTTAATTTTTAAATTTTTTTCTCTTAATTTTAGAATTTGACGAGGATTCAAAGTCATATAAGACTCATAAGATAAAAATTTATTTTTGTTTTTCAATTAAATTTTTATTTAACAAAATTTTAAAAAATTTAAAAATTCTATTTAATGGAAAAAAAATTGCAATTTTGCATTCGGATCAAAAAAGTAATGGAGATTGTTTCCGATGATTAATCGTTTACCTTTTTTTGCTATACAGATTAATGATAATAAGATTTTTACCAAATAAAAATTAAACTCCTCTATTTCACTAAAACTAATATCAAATATGTAAATGCTTGCAATATTAAATTAAAATTATTTTTTTTTTGCAGCATCGGACCTTTACAATGTTATTTCAAAAGTAGATACATTATGTAATTCAAACACAAAATATTAAGCAATTTTTTACCAAAGATAATTTAATTAGCAACTGCCAACACGGTTTTGCCCCGTGCAAAAGTTGTGTTACAAATCTCTTGGAAACTGTAGATTTTCTATCTGGTAGTTTCTATTTAAAAAAGCCTGTTGACATTGTTTTTATGGACTTCAGTAAAGCATTTGATAAAGTACCACTCAAAAGGCTGATTTTTAAGCTCTATCGCTTTGGTATAAGTGAGTCTCTAATAAATGAATGGAAGCTTTTTCGACAGAAAGGAAGCAAAGAGTGGTTTTGGAGAGGATGTTTTTTGTGGTGTTCCACAGAGCTCAGTATTAAGTCAAGTCTTATGTGTTATTTTTATAAATGATTTGCCAGATAGAGTAAAAAATGCTTGAAAATTATTTGCTGATGACACTAAAATTGCCAGAATTATTGAGAACTGGGAAGACATCGCTAATTTACAAAACGGTATTGATATTTGGTTTAAATGATAAAGCAAGTGACTTTTTGAATTTAATAAGGAAAAATGTGTTGTTATTCACAATGGTTCTAAAAATCAAATGACAAGTGCTACTTGCGAACCATCCCAATGGATTTAACTCAAAAAAGAGATTTAAGGTTGTATTCATCATTGGTAAGACCTTATTTGGAGCATGCAGTTCAAGTTTGGAATACAATTTACTAAAAAGAACGACAGATTAGATGAGATTTAATTGAAAAGTTTAAAATTGTAAAAAACTTTGATAAGGTTGAATGGTAGTTCCTGAAGATGGTGGAACAAGTTGCCAAGAGAAGTGGTTGAAGATTTTTTTTGAAATTCAGATAAAAAAATTAAAATAAATTTTTTTTAAAGGACTAAACTTAGTTCTTAGAATGCAAAATAGTGCAACATTCAGAGATGCATCAAATATCAAGATTCGCTAAAATTGCAGAGTTCAGCAGAAACTAAATTTCGAATGCTCACCATTAGCAGACTTTTTCAGTCGACGCAACTTTGAATGTTGCACCATGCTGCATTCTAAGAACTAATCTTTAACTTTTAGAAAAAAAGTTAATTAATTTTTTTACACTTTGTTCTGTTCTTTTGTCCCGAATTTCACAAAACCGTGGTTAAGAAAAGACTTAAAGGTAACTAAAGCACAATTAATCCTTGTTTTCTGTTTAATGATTAGTGGTAGTAATCCTTTTTCTATAACCTTATTATTTTATTATAATTATATTGAAGAATGGCTGAAGAGCCTAAAGCCAAAAACATATAAATATTTAAAGAAAAAAAATAAAAAGATACCTAAAAGATTTGAGAAGCATGCTCGAAAAATTTGTACGAGGTCGGACTTAGTCATTGATGATGAGTCCTATTTCACCTTTTCGCATAGCACCATAGGGATCATTGATT
Source organism: Brachionus manjavacas (assembly GCA_019054805.1). Lineage (NCBI taxonomy): Eukaryota > Metazoa > Rotifera > Eurotatoria > Ploima > Brachionidae > Brachionus > Brachionus manjavacas. Next base: position 1,690,835 of record JAHQIY010000004.1, read on the forward strand.
GATTTAATTCAAGGATCGTCTCTTATTGTCCTCTAGCTGTATGACACTACAAAAAAGAAAAATTTAAGAAAAAAATTCTTATGTGGATGGCAGCGTCTCCTAAAGGCTTCTTTTGGTCCTCTTCTCTTCGTAACATATATCAATGACTTGCCTGACGCATGTAGATCTATCTGCAAGCTTTATGCAGATGATACAAAGCTAATGAGCCACGTGACCAATGAGGATCAATTCAAAATGCTTCAACAGGACCTCGATAATTTAGTAGACTGGTCATTGTACTGGAAGATGAGCTTTAATCAGATTAAATGTGTAAGTATGCATCTTGGTGTTGAAAACAGATGTCACGACTACATTATGGATGGTCAAAAACTAGCAAAAACAAGTAAAGATCGTGACTTGGGAATTATCATCACCAGTGACCTAAAATCAGGAGAACAATGTAAAAGAGCAGCAGCGAGAGCCTCGATGGTAGCATCAAGAATAAAAACACATTTACCTACTTCTCTCTCGAACTTGTAAACCTGCTCTTTAAGTCATTCGTTAGGCCGCACCTTGAGTTTGCAGTCGGCCCTTGGAATCCTTATCGACGTTACGACATAGAAACACTTGAGCGTGTTCAGAGAAAATTTTCTAAACTTGTCCCGGAACTAAAGTCGAAACCATATGCAGTCAGAAGAGAAACTCTTAATTGGATAACACTTGAAGAAAGACGGCAGCGTGTAGATCTAATTCAGCTACATAAAATTCACCACGGACATGATCAAGTTGAGTTAATACATGGAAACCAATTACTAGCTTCAAACGGTCTTGATAGTCCAGCAGGTCATACAAGAAAGGGTCAGTTAGCTATTGAGAGACAGATCATTAGAAATTGTTTAGTTCGATATAACTTTTTTACAAACAGGACAGCTGGTAACTGGAACACAATAGACATAACAACTAGAAGCACAATCAACACGAATAAATTTAAAAATCGAATTGATAAACTTCTCGGGTATAGTAAAGCTGCATATGATAACTGGACGTAGGCTGTTAAAGCAGATCGTCTACTGACGATTCTGCTCGGGATCCTCGATCCCCCACAGCTTGTATACTACTACTACTACTAACTGCATTCAAAAGACAAAATTTAAATAAATAGTATCTTTAATGAAGTTAAATAATTCCTTTTTAAATTATATCGCTGAATTCTGCTGCTGATTGAAATAATTTTCTAATGATAAATTTAATGTTCTTGAACTGAAAAAAGTAAATTGAAGAGTTTTTCTCATTTTTTTCCTTTCAATCTAATTACTCTCAATTTTAGATCTAAATCTTAAAAGGTTTCAATTGAAAATCTAAAATAAAAATTTAATTTTAAACTTTTAATCTATCTAATATCAAAATATATTTTTAAACTAATATTTAAAAAAAATCATTGTAAAATATTGTGAGTATAAAAATTTTGTAGATTCTGTTTCAGGACGATTTTCTAGAGATCAAGAAAAATATCAAAAGGTTAACTTTAAGAGTCACCAAAAATTTTTACGAATTTTTTAAAAAAATCGTGTTTATTTTTTAATTTGAAATTGACTTATTTTGACTGGCATGAAAAAAATTCATGTTTTTTAAATCAAAAAATCAAATCTATAAATTTTTTTTAAAATGATTTTAACAAATAAATTATAAATAAATCAAATTAAATTAGAATAGCGTAAATCTAAATTTTTTTTTATTCAAAAATTTAAATCTTAAATTATCTAAAAAAGCTAAGACTTTAGAAGCTTAGAGATTAGAAAAAGTTTTAACCCGTGTTTGTTAGAAAATTAAACATTTTTAAAAATAATGTATTACTTTAAAAAGCTTAATAAAAATTTTTGTATCAGTTCTAAGTCTAGATTTTAATTTTTCCTGAATTTCGAGACTTAGACTTCAATTCTAATTAATTTTAAATATAATTCTAGGACATAAATTATTCAACATTTTATATTTAAAATTTTTAAATTTTTTATATTAAAAAAATTTTATTTTTAAAATTTTTTATCAGCAATCTTAGTCATAGCTTAAACTGATCAAACTGACTTCCTAGATAATCACACTTTCTTATTTTTTGGCACATTCAATTTTAAAATGTCATATAGTAGCTTTTACTTATACTAAAGCGGATAACAAAAATTCATCATCGGTTCCAAATTTGCGACTTTAGATTAATTTAAATTGATTGATTTTACTAATAATTAAGTCGCATGCAAACTCGGATAATTTTTCACGATCGATTGTCTGATCATTTTTCTTCTTGATAATAAAGTCATTGATTTTTTACAAAAAAAAATCTAAAATAAAAAAATTAAATTTTAGATGAACAAATTTTTAATTTATTAATATTAGTTTCTCTAAATGAGAGCATTCTGATACGAATTAAGCAGCATTAACATTGTCAGTAAATTAAAACTGTTCGGAACACTAGCGCTTTGACACTCAAATGAATCAGGCAAGAAAATTTGATAAAAATAATTTTCTTAATTTCATTTAGTGTTTAACATTTGGCCGTTTTGCATTGCGTTTTTATGCATTTGATCAAATTAATTTTTTTTAATTTGTCAAGTGCTAAAATTATTTACAAAATTATATTTCACCTTTTATTGTAAATTCTTTAAAATAAGGAAAATAATCGAAAAAATTAATCTTTTTTTTCCATTAAAATAAAATTCTATTTTATATAAACAAAAAATTTTGATTCATAGCAGTGTTGATTTGATCATTGAACTTTACCATTTTTTAATTTTTGAAAAACTACAGTCTTTACATAATTAATGAAAATTACTATTCTTACCAAAATTTATGTAAAAGTGGTAAAACAGTATAAGAATGAACTATCAAAATAGAAAAAAAAATAGAGAATATACAAAAGAGAGAAAAATTAAAATAGAGAAAAGTTTTAATTTCAATTTCATTATTATTCTATTTATTTATTTGTTTTATCTTTGCCGAGCTAAAGCTCCTTCTGATTGAAAAAAAAATAAATAAAATAAAATAAAAATGTAAAGAAAAAATATAAGAAAAATTAAAATAAGTTAAAATATAATAAAGAGACAATTAAAAATTGATAAATTTTAAAAGATAAATTGTGAAATAGAAGCTGCGATAAAGGCTCTGAAGAACCGGAAAGCACCCGGCATTGACGGAGTCACAGCAGAAATGTTAAAAGCTGATGGCAGGATCACAATAGGGATATTGCAAGACCTCTTCAGCAAGATATGGCGGCAAGAAATATTACCGAACAAGCGGGATTTAGACGAGGTAGAGGATGCATAGACCAGATATTTACACTTAGGACTATCATAGAAGAAAGTCTGGAATGGAATAGCCCCGTGTATCTTAACTTCATTGACTACAAGAAAGCCTTTGATAGCATACACAGAGAAACCTTGTGGGCTATATTAAGATCTTATGGCCTACCACAGAAGATAGTTAACTCTGATATAAAAAGAAGATATAAAACTCTTCTACGAAAATTTCGAGTGTAACGTGATTCTGGAAAAAGGAAAATCTGGGAGTTTCAAAGTGTGTACAGGAGTCAGACAAGGGTGCGTTCTCTCTCCGACCCAATTCATAATACTGATTGACTATGTCATGAAGAAAACTACTGTTAGTGCGAGAGGTATTCAATGGGGATTAACTGCAAAACTTGAAGACTTAGGCCAAAACGAAAGTTATGTGCATAAACACCAAATTGGATACCCCGATCATCATCGATGGTACACAAATCGAGTGTGTAAATGAGTTCACATACCTAGGTAGCACTATCAGCACAACGCTGGGAACACACAGAGACATTAAGAATAGACTAGAGCAAAGAGTGTCTTTGCTAGACTCCGACCAGCATGGAAATCAAAAAGCTACAGCAAGGAAACAAAGCTTAAACTATACAACAGTGTAGTAAAAGCAACATTGATGTACGGAAGTGAATGTTGGGGGATGAGTGAATCTGACAGGAAAAGCCTTAACACCTTCCACACTGGAAGCCTGCGGAGGATTCTCCGGATACACTGGCCTGAGACATTGTCAAATGCTGAGCTTTACACAAGAACAAATTCAGAACCATTAAGTCAATGCATTAAGAACAAAAGGCTGCGAAGGCTCGGGCATGTACTTAAAATGAAAGATACACGGATACCAAAAAGGGCCTTTCAATGGACACCTCAAGGGCGAGGTCAACAATCACGAAAGAGCTCATCGAAATGGGTATGACATGGGGAGAAGCAAGGGTGAAGGCAAAAGATCGACTTGAGTGGAAATCAAAAGTAATGACCCTATGCTCCACACGGAGCGAATAAGGAAAAAAAAAAAATAAAAAAAAAAAAAGATAAATTGTAAATCAATAGTTTAAATTTAAAAATTCTAATAATTTCAAGCTAGATGAATCATTTTAATTCACCTATAGTAAATCGACTTCGCTCTAATAAAGACTATAAGCCGAATATGGAGTCTGATTTGTTGTTGTTGTTTGCTGGTAATCTATTAAAGTCAATGACATTAAAAGAATTTTAATTTTAAATTTAAAAAATGCTTCAAACATCTTTTTAAAAGATGCGTTAAAAAGATGTTTTACTTTTTTGTACTATATTTACGATAAAATTTAATTTTTTTCTATTAATTAAACGATTTAATTTAAAAAATAAAATTTCTTTGAAGTAAATGGCCATGATAATATGATCAAAATTTAATTTAAAATTAAAATAAAAATTTCAATTTTTGGTTGATTTTTTCATTAAAAAGAACTCGTATTTATTTTTTCTAATTATTCTTTAGATGATTATTATTCTATTTAAACACCTAAACACATAAACTTTCTTGAAGTCATATTTTAGTCAACAAATATGCCCCAACATTATAACTTACCTTACCCATTAGTATGCCTTTACATCAATTGCCTCCATAATTCACATCATTGTCCCAAAATTTCACTCAATTGCATCAGAAAAAAATCTCATTAATTCTTGAATAAAGAATTTTTTAATAATTCTTGTTCTGCAAAATTTAATTATTAAGCCACGAACCGAATAGGAATCTATTTTCAAGTTCGATAGTTGTCACTTCTTTTACAAATTAAATGTTTCCCCAAGTTTACTTTATTTGATTTTGTAACACCCCAAGCACTTCAGCCCCTGACTCTCAATTACTCCAATATGTAAAGCTTGCATTTTCAATTGTGAAAACAGATTCAGTTTTTGTTTTAAATAAAGATTTAACAAAAATGGGAATACAATCGCATTATTAAGAGGGTTCCTTGAAAGTAGTGAAAAAGATGATTAAACCATTTACTATGAGCGGAGATAGGAAGAAAGAAAGGACATGAACTTTCTGCAAAATGGATTGTGGAACGACTAATGAAAAGAGTGAGAGGCCAATAACACATGCTTACATCCAATATATAAAGCTTGCATTTAGAAAGGAGGTTCAGCTTTAGTTTTTAAATAAAGGTTAAGAAATCTTGAAATTTTTTTTAATATTTTTTATTTACCAACACTCAAAGTATCAATAATTTTTATTCTGTCTTGAAGCTGAAATTTCGAATGATGAAAAAAATTTCATCAAACTAACTTTTAATAGTAATTTTCCAAAAAATTCAGGATTACAAAAAAATACTTAAACGAGTTTTCGAGATTTTCAAATATTTTTACAAAATAATATTTATAACTTAGACTTAAACTTTAAAAAAATTAGAGGTAACTAATTCGACTAATTTAAAAATTAGTCGGCTAAATTTTAGTTTATTAAAAACTAGCACACATGGACAATTCGAATAATCTTAACATTATTTTGAAATTATTCTGTTCGAAATTTTCCGAATATTTCAATTAATCGATTATTTAAAATAAAATTAATTTTTTATTTTAAATCAATTCGAATATTTAAATTATTTGATAACGAAAATGTGAAGCTTAGTGTACCAAAATATTTATTCTCGGTAACAACTGAAATGTTAAAAGAGTATTTAAATCGACCCGGAAGAGTGCTCAAAAATTTTAGACATCATTTGAAAAAAAATTTATTAGACAAATTTGTATTCTTCATCTCTCCTTTTTTCCAAAATAGTTAATTTTTTTAATAGTAAACATTAAACGTCATGAGTAAAAATTTATTCTTGAATGCTTTATTTTTTTAAAATATTCTAATAATCAAAATATTGTTATAAATATATGAAATATATGAATAGCTTGATAAATATTTATATTGTATGTTTTTTTACATAGAATTATTAATTCTTTTTAATTTTAAAATTTATAAACATAAAAAGCGCATTTTAATTTTAAAATATAAAATAAAGTAATATCCTGATTTACTTCAATTACTTCAAAATGATTTGAAGTAAAATAGGAAATTACTTCATTCCTAAAAACAAAATAGGAATGAAGTAATTTCGAACTTCATTCCTATTTAGTTTTAAAGTAAAACCAGCTGACCCGCGGTCATTCCACCGGTCAGCCAACATTTTTAACCCATGCCCAATAAATCAATAAATTTTTTTGCTATGCCTTCCAAATGTTGTAAAGTATTTCCAACATATCCATCAACTAGACGTTCAAAATTCTTTTCTTTGTCTAGTTCTTTCTTTCTTTTATTTCGTTTTAAAAATTCCCCATCTAGAAGTCTAGCATAATCATTTTCTGATTTTGACTGTTCTAGTCTAAAAAGCTCAACAGTCTTTATTACATGCATTTTTTTTCTTACATCTGCCTGGATTCTACATGCCAATTTTCTACATTGTAAAACAGAGGAATACAAACAATGTGTTTTTTTGAATTTTTTTACTTGGGTTTTATGTCTTTGGATTGATGAAAAATAAAAATTAATTCTTCCGCCTATTATCTCCATAAAAACAATTCTTTTGTTAATCAAAAAAAAATTTATAAACTTTTGCAACATCCTGTATATCTGTAAAAATCAGATTAATCAGAAAAAAAAAATTTAAAAAAGTTTTAAAATTCAGTGATTTTTTGGCTGACAAAAGAATTGTTTAATTTTTGTTTTTATTGTTATACACCTTTAATAAATATTTTCTTTATATTTTCCGGATTTGTTAGAATCTGGCGCCTCACTGTTAAAATACAAATAATAATAAAGAAAATAATCAAAAAATAACTTTATTTATAAATGGCCTCTTATAACCTTGACAAAAAGAAAGAAAAAATAACAAAAAGGATAAAAAGTTTTAAATCATAATTTTTTCTAAAAAATTAATTTTTATCTCTAATATTTTAAACAGTGTTAAATACCAGCGACTTGCTAATCGCATGAGATCGCTGTATTGCACTGCCAAACTATAGACATTTAAGTCAGCTAGAGCCGGTGTTGTAGTTATTGAGAGAACTACAAGATTTTGCTTGGTACCCTTAAATTAAGGAAATCAAGAGGTGACAAAATTGAGAAATTTAAAATATAGAAATATTTTTTTGACTCTTTCAAAGTCTTTAGTAAAGTAAACCTCGGTCTACCAACAAAATTACCTAAAAATGACTGAATTTATTCTTTTTAATGTTGGACGAGTCAATAATTTGAATGTAAAAATTTGACAATTTTTTTATCACATAGCGTCCTTTAATTAATTCCCTAATTGTGAACGCTAATTAAAAAAAGTGCAGTCCATCTTTTTCTAAATCGTTTCCAGATTAAAATTCTTTTCCTGGTATTTATTTTTAAATTGCGGTACCCAAGCTTTTAAAAAGGAAATTTCATAATGACTTAAGCGAATCTATGATTTTTTCCCACTGCACTCATCAAAAGCTTCAAATAAACAAAATATTTTAATTTTTTTCCAATAAAGCATTATTAACAACATTTAATTTTTTCTTCAAATATTTTTAGCCTAGTAGAATGGAACAAATTATGCTTCTGCTTTGATCAGTGGCTTTTTTGAATTTCTCTCAATTGAGTTATTCTTTCGGATTAGACAAAACCCTAAGCCATGAAAAGAAAAGCGCATATTCTCTAAAACATAAAACTAATAAATTCTTTAAAAAGCTATTTTAGGAATATAAATTTTTTAATGGTTTATCCTCCTCAAGTCACTTTTCCATGATCTAAAGAGATTTAAAAGAAAAAATAGAAATGAATAAAAAGGGACTAAATACTCTTTTTTTAATAACTAAAGAATATTCAATAAAGCTTAAAATCCTCTTTGAATTTGTAATTTTTAAGGAAAATTCAAAGATAATATCAGCTATTTTTATTCTTTGATAAAAATTCTATGTTTATTTTAAATTCGGCTTAACAAAATAACCAATAATCTATTAAATGAATAATACAAATTAAAAAAACGCAAAATTTTTTAAAATTTTAAATCAAAAAAATTAGACACATCTGCAAAATAAAAATTTACAGAACATGTTTTAGTCATTCAGAACTAAAGTTTAGGAATTTTTTGAATTTTGTTTTTTTTGTACCAGAATTTTTTCTGTATAAAAATAGCGAAGCAAGTCCGAAGAAAAGAGTAAGGGAAAAGCTTCCAGCTGAATGGAAATAGAAAAAATTATCAGATAGAATAAATATAAACCGCATCAAATTCAATTGATTTTTTGATAAACTTTTTAAAATTTAAAATTTATTTTCTGTTAGGTAAATTTTAAATTCAAATTTCAAAAAGAAAATTCAAATTTTTACTTTAATCTCACAAAAAATACTCTAAAAATTAAGTTCAACAAAAAAAAAAGCTAAAATTTGACTTATTTCCTATTTAGAAAATAACTCTAAAATTTTTTTTGTACATGTTCTACCTTTGCTTTCTAAAATATAATGAAACAAAATACAAATTAAAAGGTTATTAATTTGTGATCTTAGTCAATAGCCGATTCTTAGAATTTTTAATTAAAATTTTATTATATAATTGAAATTAGAATATTTATTTTCTAATTTAAAAATTAAAAAAATTAAAATACATTGAACTTTATTTGGTTAAAAATAAAAAAGATTATTAAAGATAAGTGATCAAGCTTATAATTTAAGAAGATACTCTAAGAGCTGTAAGATAATATTCGTAGCCCATGCCTGGATTATGCAGATGATCTTAAAATTATTGGAGTCATAAATAACAAAGTCGAGAAGATGTCAAAGAAATTACAGGAAGATTTAGACATTTGAATGAATGGTCAAATAGATGGTCGACGAAACTAAATGTTTTAAAGTGTAAAACAATGTACATTGGAAAAAAACAGTGAAAAAACGGAATATACTTTATTGAATGAAGGAAAAAATGTTACTTTAAAAAAGATCTGGTTGAAAAAGATCTAGGTGTTTTTTTTCCAAATGACCTCAAATGGAACGCGCAATGCAGGGCAGCAGCGGCGAAAGCAAATAGGGTTTTTGGACAAATCAAGAACTCATTTGTTTGCCTAGATCAGGCTACGTTGAAACTTTTATGCATTAGTCTCGTAAGACCTCATCTTGAATACGCAGTGAGTATGTGGAGTTCTGCATCAAAGTCCGATATAATAATTTTGGAAAGGGTACAAAGAAGGGCAACAATATTAGTCAAATCGTTGAGGAACGTTTCATATGAGGATAGACTAAATACCTTGGGACTTACAAGTCTAGAAGATCGTAGAACTAGAGGAGACCTCATTCAAATGTACAAAATAATCAATGGCTTTGAGAAAATTAATCTAGTGAATGGTATCTATTCTGCCAAAAACTTGGCACTAAATTTAAGAAGAGAGAATAATATGAGGCTTATAAGAGAATTGACCAAACGCGGCTCATAGAGATACAATTTCCTTACAGATCGAGTAATGTCAAAATGGAATAACCTGTCACAGGACAGTGTCAGTCCTAAATCAATCAACAGTTTCAAATCAAGGAAAGACAATGAATTGTTTGGCAATGGGCAAAACAAGAGAAGAAAGACTGTCAAAGCCCGCCAAGGGCTAAATGCCGACAAGCGTTAGTTTAGCTTAGCTATACTACAGTCTCAATACTACTATTCTACTCAGATTTAATGCTCAATTACCTTTTATTTTAAAAAATCCTCGAATTGAGTCTCTAAAAAGCGACAAAAAAGATTCTTCTGGAAGTGTTTCAAAATTAGAAAAACGTGTTTTTTGTCCATATTTAAAACTTAACTAAAACAAACTAAAAATAAATTATTTTGACAAAATATATAATTAATCACAAATTTAACATTATTAAATACAAAAGAAATTTTGTGATGCAAAAAAAGAAAAAGCAAAAAAGAATATTTTTTTTTAAAGTATTATTTTGATGATGTGAAATTAAAAAAAAATTAAGTAAAAAGTAAAGTATAATTACTAGTTAGAAATAAATTACTTTAAAAAAATTCGAATATCACAAACTTCAAAAAATTTGATAAATTTTTTTCTACAAATTTTAAAAATAATTTATTGAATGCAAAAATTGAAGTTAATAGGCTTATTTAAAGATTTCAATTTCAACATTCACTTCAAGAAATATTTTAACTACAAAATTAGTAAAATTTTTTTGATTCTTGACGCTCAAAAATTTTAACTGAAACAAAAATATTTTTTTTAATTTTAATTAATTTTTTTTTATGATTCAAATTTATTTTTTTTAAATTATTCAATTATTTAATTTTTAATTAAAAGCTAAAATTATTTAGATAAAAATATTAACAATTAGACGGAATTAGATACAACCGAGATAAGACTGAGTTTATGTTGTACAATGACTCTATAGGAACAAACCAGGAACATGAAAATCGATTAGAACTTGACTATAAGCCAATTAAGCGAGTTACGGAGATGAAGTATTTAGGCATTCAATTATCAACCAAAGACACAAGTAGTGCCCATATAAACAAGAGAAAACAACTGACTATGGTAGCAGTTAATCGTCTGAAGACACTTAGGTTAACGGGCCCGCACATTCACCCAAATTTAAAAGCGCATATGTACAAGACGTTCGTGAGACTGATACTTATGTATGGTATTAATTGCCTTAACTTAAGGAAAAGTGACATGCTAATGATAAAAAGACTAGAAAGTAACATTGTGAAGAAAATTGTAGGAATACCCACGAGAACTAAAACCAGAAGTCTATTTCACGCGTTAAAAATTGACCTAACACTACACAAATTAAAATTAATGAAACTTAAATTATACATAAGGTTGCATAACAATGATTACACTAGATCGATCTTAACCGAATTAGAAAGTATGTTTATTAAAGATGATTTCAAATAAACATGAAGTTTATGAAATTATCGGAATATCACAAATGAATTATGGAACTTCCACCTTTGACGCATGCAAAATAGCAATAGATAGATTAAATGAGCAAAAGAACTTAGATATGAAGTGTGATGAACTCAGCGCTCAAGTCACTCATGCATTTGTCATTAAGGACAAACAGAGAATGTCAAACACAGTCACTGAATTATTAAAATTTTAAATATATTAACTAGTTTATATAAAAAAGCCTATACCATTACGACGATATATTATTCTAATACTTAATTAACATCACCTTTTTTTTAGATGAAATTGAACTATGTCCCTGTAAATACGTTTTCTTTTTTTTTATGCAATTGTTTATTAGATAACTTAATATGACAATCATATCTTAAAATATTTTTATTTTGTAAAAAATTTTAAGTATGCTTTATTTCACAGCATACTTAGTTAATGTGGTCCTTTGAGGACCCTTGCCTAGTCTGAAATAAATAAATAAACTAACAATTAGATTACTTGATAAAAAAAAATTTGAGGGAGTACCTTTTAGATTCTCGATAACGACTTTATGTCCAAATTTTAGCGCCCATTGTTTCAAATAAAAGATTAAATCTAAATAATTAGAAAAAAATATGAAAAATTTTAAATTTTTAAAGGAAAGAGTTTTAAATAATTTACAATAGTTAAAAATAATTAGAAATATGTTCCAATTTTTAATTTTAAAAAATTAGATTAAACAGAGTCATTTAATTAAATTAGAATAATCATTGAATTAAGAAAGTTCGAATTTAAAATCTCAGTTGAGCTGTTGATAAAGACGAACTTAAGTAAATCCAAGACTCAACAATAAAATACATTTCAATTAAATTAAGAGAGTTTCTGCCTTAAATATTAAACTAATAGAAAATATTAAAAAGACTGATTAAAATCACATGTAGAAATCTTTAATCTATATAAAAAAAAATTAATCGTTTAACATGGGGGAAATGTTCGAGTTTTTTTTTAATTTAAATAATTTACATTTTTTTATCCGCTTTAAATGGGTTTAGGTATGGACAATACTTTATTAAAAAATTATTCAATTATTCAGAGATTATTAATTTCCCTTAACCGAAGCTGTGCCCCGTTTAACCACCAATTTCTTTAAACAAAATTAACTGAAATTATACTTGATGTTCTTGATTGATATTATTTTTATCTTTTTTAAAATGAAATAGTTTTATCTTTATACTAAAATATTTTTTCTTATAAAGAATTTTTTGTCCATGACTGATAAAAAAGCTTCCATTTACTGTATTTTTAATTTACTAAAAAAATACGTCTTTAAAAATTTTTTTAAAAATAGTTTTAGAGCAAATCTCGAATCCTCTTTTTTGAATATAAAAAAATTTAAAAAGTGAACAAAAAATAAAAATAATTTTTATAACGTTTGTAAAAAATTTCACCTCATATAAATTGAACAAAAATATTTATTTAAAACTTGGCTCTTAGGCACTCAATAAAAATACAATGCATAATTCAAAAAACATTCACTTCTGCCTGTACTTGTTATCAGATGAACAAATTAAAAAATAAACTTTTATTATTAAATTAATCTTCCTGCCTAAGTTTGAAATAAAAAATTCAAAAATTTCTGCCAGCGGGCTCAACAAAAATCTTAGATAAATTTTACCGCGAGCTTTTACTTCAAGATCACTTTAAATCGTCTTAAATTAGCGATAAAAAAATTTTCATTTAGAACCTGGATTCGATCATAAAAAAAGGTTTTCTCCTTTTTGAGAATAATTTGCCCAAAATTCTCATCAAGTTCTAAATAAATGATTTCATGTCTCGGAAGAAAAACTATAATAAAAAATAAAAATTCGATTGATGAAAAAAAATCAATAATACAAAATTAAATTTAGTCATTTATCTAATCTGGCGTTTGTCTAGTGAATGGTGTGCCAAATGCGGATATCATGTATCCGCTCCAAATGAAGTGTGTGGGCTTAGAAGCTGAGAAACTCTTGGTTTAAAGATGGAGCGTGCCGTGCAACTGGCAGTCTTGATTTTGGAATTTTCTCAAAATCAGAGCAAATCTCTTGGGCCTGTAAACAAAGCCCGAATATAAACAAAATTCTAACACTTTTTATATTTATTTACAAATAAACAACTCCAAAAAGAACACTGTTTAATAAAAACCAGATTAAATTTATTCGATTTGAATAAAAAAAAGAGCAACTCTCAAGGCTTGCATTATCAGTCTTTATTCTCAAAGGTAACAGCATAAAACCTTTGAAAGAAATTCCATAAATACCTACGAGTATGGCTTGATTTTCAGGCTTATGATAGGGCTCGGGGTGATTTTGCGATTATGCATTTCAGCACAACACGTCTTAGATAAGATAATAAATTAAAGAGAGAATAAGCTGAAGAAAATTAATGCCAGTTTTTGTTGGCATCAATAAATTTATTCGCGTTTATTTCCAAATAGAATGTAGCTAGACCTGTCCGATCTGTCATGATCAATCAAATCTGAGCAAAGAGTCTGCCAGATTTGGCTTGAATCTAAGATAAAAAAACTTTGTAACTTTTGATAATTGCTTGATCATGTTACATTGGTTTATGTTTTAGTTTATCAGGTTTAGATTAGAGAGAATTTTAGAAGGTTAAATTTTTTATGAAACTTGTGTTCAAATAATTTTTTTAAGAGTTCTTTGTTTTAGAATTTTTTTATTTGGGAAATGCCTGGAGGCCAAAACAGCCAAAAGTGTTTCAGTCTAAAATTAGCCTATTCGATGCAAATTAAATTGAATTCCCTTTTTGTCAAAAAAATATAAAAATTTTTTTTTGCTTAAAATATTTTGTATATTTTTTTTTATTTCAGATTAAAGTATTTAATTTCTGTCCAAATTATTTTATACCATTTTTTTTTTAATTCTAAAATGAACCATACTAATGTGTTAGTTTCTTACCTCAAGGATGATGTAAAAGACTGAAAATTTTATATCAAGGAAAAAAAGTGTTGTTGTAAGTCAAAAGCACAGTTATAAATCATTTTTTAAGAGATAATTTTAATTAAAAAAGAAGATAAAATAAATAGCAGATAATTCAGTTTGGTAATAAGATAAAAAAAATTCAGTAGATAATTTAATTGAAAGGTAGATAATTCTTTAATGTAGTAGATAAGTATTATAAAAGTGTTAATATCAAAGATGAGGGTACTTATCGAGATAGACCGAGTTTAAAGCCATTTTATAAAGAGTAGTGAAAAAATTGTTGCAGAAACTGGTCTCTTGATGTAAACGGGGACTTTGCAACGACAAAGGAATTTTTATTTAATGCCGAAAAAAAAAAAAAAATAAAGAAGATGGTTGACATGATCTTGATGAGTAATTGCAGTAAAATAAATTCGAAAAATTGGGAACCAAGCACTTGTTGTTATTGTCGAAGGCAAGACAAAACGAGGTCGAACAACAAAAAAAAGCAAGATAAGCTTTAGAGACAAGTTCGATTGCTCCGATTAACAGGCAGCTAGACAATCAAAATTATCAACAAGTACTGTCCAAAGTGTAAATTTTACAATCGTTAATGACTCTAATCAAAATCAACAGGTCTTAGCTTCAAGTTGAAGTTCAGAGGATTTAAAATAAGCGAAAAGAAAAATTCACAACATTTACCAAAGCCAACATTTACCAGTCTTCGAAAATATTATGAACAAACAAAAAGAATGAAAATAAAAATCGGGAACTCAAAAATTCGAATTGGTAATAAATTAGATCTTAAATTCAATTACAAAGAAAATTTGAAAACTATCAATTCAAAACAAATCTCCGAAATTAACCTAATCACAAAAATTTTAATTTTTTAGTGGAAATCATCTTTTAAAATCAACAGAATTTTATAAAAAAAATGCAAAATCGGGTCTTGAAAATCATCAAGTATTTTCCAAAATAGAGAAGTATCAAAACAAATCAAAAAGAGCTATGAATCGATGACAGAGCAAACAAGCTTCTTTCAAAATTTATCAACACCAAGCAAATCCATGAGTTAATAGCTCACGAGATCCATGACTTTCTGCTTCAAAGCTCCTCAAGAAAAATTCAAAATACAAAACCCCCTTCGATATGATCCTCAAAACATCAAACTCTTAGCCGAAATTTTACACATACAATTAAAAGAAAACTAAATAATACGGTAACAGAAATGCAGCGAAACTTTACAATAAGATTTAGATTTAATTTTCAATTGAACTCAAGATTGGCTTTTTCTCTTCAATAAATCAAAATGTGTGGTCATGCATAATGGTCATAAAAACAAAAATTTACCTTATTTTATCAATGGTTTGCAGTTATCAACGTCAGAAACCAAAAGAGATTTTGGAGTTATTTTCAATACAAATCTGAAATAGAAAAAAGTGATAGAGAATACAAACAAAGCAAATCAAATATAAGGTCGCATCAAGAAATTATTCGCTCGTTTTGATTGTAAGTTATTAAGATCATTGTATTTAACTTTTGTTCGTCCTCTTTTGGAATTTTCTGTGCCTGTATGGTCTCCAATTCTTAAGTCCTACTGTGAGAATGTTGAAAGGATTCAACGCAGAGCTACGAAATTTGTTTCTTCAATTTGTATGAAAGCAGATTGAAGGCTTTGAACATCTCAAATGTGGTGGAAAGAAGAAAAAGAGGTGATCTAATTCAATTATACAAGTTCATGCATGGAATAGAATTGATTGAAAAAAGCTCTAATTTTATTGTTACAAAAAACCAAGGAAGAGGTCACTGCTTCAAATATCACAAAGGAATTTCGAGGCTCCAACAAAGAGATAACTTTTTTTTCAACAGAACCGCTAGCATATTGAACTAGCAGCCAAATCAATAGTTGAAGTTCCCAATCATAATAGCTTTAACACCAGAAGATGACCATTTTTTGTTAGATTTTTGAATTTTTTCTTCAATAAAATATTTTTTTCCCGGCGATTTTTTGGTGGCATTCTTAATCTGTTACAAGCTTTAAAATGAGCTTTTCATTTTTAAGGCAAAAATATAAGAAAATTTTTTTTTCATGTTTACTTGAATTAATTTGTTCTACAAAAAAACTAAGTTTAAAGATTTTTGCTTTTTGAAAATTTTTCTCGTACATCACATCTCCAACAGATGCTGAAAGTATGATGAAAAATAAATATTTAAAAAAAAACTGGCTAAGAGATTTGATCCCACGCCGTTAATTGTTTAAAAACATGTCGAATTAATTAAAGAGATCAAAGAAATAAGCAAAAGTAGTAATGAAGGACTATCTTCTTCATTAATGAGAAGAGCATCAGTTAAAGATACTACACCACAAGCATTAATTGACATTTTTTTTGGTTAAAAAAAAAAGTCTTCCTTAGTAGGAATTTCTTTTCTTCATTCTTTTACAACATGCAAAAAAGAAAGGTGTAAGCTATTTACTTAAACATACTATGACTCAGCTAAAGCTGTAGTATGTCATGATGATAAGATAATATTTCGGAACTATTTCAGGTTGAATGTGGTGTAAAGCAGGGTGGGATCCTATCCCCTTTCCTTTTCAATATCTTTATAGACGATTTAATCGAAGAATGCTTAGAAAAGAAATTAGGTGGTATTTTTGATAATCTCAATATCTCAATAATTGTTTATGCTGATGACAACTGATGAGGACTGATAATCCTCATCAGTCCAGTTGACAGTCATCTTCAAATTTTACTTGATAACTGCAATAACTATGGTCTTAAATGGAGAATAAAATTTAACCCAATAAAATCTAAAATAATTACGTTTGGCCCTATCCTCTTTAACTGTGACTTCTTCTTGAGTGGTAAAAAGTTGAATATAGCTCTAAGTATAGAATATTTAGGATTCGTTGTCGACTCCAATCTAGACTTTATCCCTTTTGCAATTGAAAAATTTAAACAAGTTCAGAAATCATTCTTCTCAGCTTCTTTTTTGTTAAACAAGATGAGTCATATTTCCCCTTCTCTAAAGAGTTTCATTTACAAAACATTTTGCCTCTCCCAATTCACATATGGTCTTGAAAACTTAACTCTAGACACAAAAACCCTCAAAACTCTAAACGTTAATCAAAACAACCTTGTTAGACAAATGTTTAATCTAAAATCTAATTGTCACATTTCTGGAATCCTAAAAGTTCTTAGACTCTTTAAAATTGATCAGCTCTATCTTTTTTCCAAGATGTCTTTTATCACTTCAATTGGGTTCAATCAGTTATCTTCTCAAATATTTAAGTACTTATGTTATAACATTTCCAACAGCTCTCCCCTTTCTTTTGGAAATGATCTCAAGCATTTGTTTCAGTTCACTAATAAAAATCTAGACTCAATATTAGCAAATATTGGTCAACTGAAGTTGGATCTTAAGCGGCAGTTCTACATTCGTGACGGCATCTCGGATTCAATAGAGCTTTGTTTGAATAACTTAAGATTTAAATCCTTTCAAAACCTTCTAAACGAACTAATCAAACCAAGGTAGATCAGTTCACTTCTTCTGGTCCAAAGGAGTTCATAACACAAATTGTTTATTTTTCTTTTCTACTTTAAAATTGTACTTTTTTTTTTTTTTATTTTATTTTGAACTTTATTTTAATTTTTACTTCTCCTGATGGAGGTTAATTTGAATCAAATAAATAAATAAATTTACTTAGAGTTAATTTTTTTTAAATATTATTAAAAATGAATTTATATTAAAAATTCAAACTAGTAAACTAAACCCATTTAATATAGTATACATCGTTTACGATGATTTGTATTATCTAATTCTTCTGAAATAGTACTTAGTTTAAAAGGCTTCTGAAACTAATTTTATGAATAAAAAATACTTAAAAATATTTTTTTAAATAACAACTTTTGAGAATTATCATCAAATTTTAATGATAGACTCCATTTTGCCAATCCTTGGGTAAATTCATCACACAATTAAATTTGGTTAAGCAAACGTTTTTTCATAAAACGAACTGAAGATCTCATGTCTAGATAATGGTGAGCCTCGAAAATCGAAAATTAAGTACGTAAATTTGGCATTAATTGCTTAAATTAATAATTTTTTTAATAAAGTAGAACAATTTATCTAGTTACTTAAAATTGATTTGATCACTTTTTACTTTTTGCTTGATTATAAAAATACTAAATTTATTATATATTTTAATCATACATTATAAAAAATTTAATTAATTTTTCTACCTAATTAATAGTTGTTTTTAAATATCTCAAAATATAAACAAAGAATAATTAATATTTTTGATTATATACATTCATTTAAATAATTGTTATTTGTTTCCTTCTTTTGAATAAATAAAAATCATTTAAAAACAGTTCAATAAATAAGACATGGTTGCAAGCTTTTTTACTAATTTACAAAAATTTGCTAATTTAACAGTAAAATTAATTTAATTTATTTTGGCCTAATTAATTTTGCTGGCTTAAGCTCGTAATGCTTTGATAAACTGTTTCTAATTTTAATTAAATATTGATTTAATATTTAATCATTTTTTTATCGGTATTTTCTTCCTTTCAATACATCTTCAAAATTTATGCATTTTCTTTTTTATTAAAATAAAAAAATTCAATACTGAAATTAAATTCAAAATTAATTTAATAAAATGATAAAATTTTCATTTTTGACTTTTTAACATTGAGCTAACATTTTCTAGGAAGAATTTCTTTTCATTTTCTTAGAATTCGGATTTAATTTAATTTTAAAATATTTGTATTTGCTTTTATCAAAAAAAATTAAATTAAAATAAATAAGCCACGTCAATTTTGGGCCTAATATTTAGCATCACCACAGGCCCATATTTATTAAATTATGATCTTTTATTTTTTGATCTGTTGCTTCAGAAAATATACTATTTAGAGATCAAATTTTTTGCCTAGTAATGAAAAATATTTTACTCAATATTACTTTATAATTAAATTTTGAATTACGTTCACTTACTGATAATTAATAATAAAAATATTTGAAAAAAATAACGGGTCTTGCCAGATATGACCAGATATTTTTTTCTTATGGTCACCCAAAATGTGACCAGTTGTAAAAAAATTTTTTCATTTTTTTATTTTCGTGACCAAGTAATAAAATTTATGTGACCAAGGAGAAATTTAAAATAATAAATGGTCAGAAAAGTTAAACGAACACAAGGTTGTAGAGAACTTGGCCAATTTTACTGAAAGTGACGAAGAAAATTTGGCACAGAACGAAACAATCACAGTCAAAGAGATTGAATTCAACAGATTCTGATGATGAAGAAAAATATGTTGAGTCAACAGAGGTTATTGAAGCCATTAATAAACTTTAAATAAGTCTAACAATAAATAAGTAATAGAAGTATTCGAAAATTTCATCAGAAGTTCCAACTATTACTGAAGAAACACAATTTTCAGTCAAAAGAGTCCAAAAGAGCCAACAACAAACACGAGAGCTTGTCCAAAGTACGGTAAATTAATAAAAAATGAGCGTGGTGTAAAGCACAAATCACAAAGATGCATAAATAGCACTTTTTATTTATTTTTTTTGAAATCAAATTTTAAAATAACAAATATCGGCTACTTGAAGATTTTGATAATGATCACGTGATCAAAATTTAACTGATTAAAATATTAAATAAAATGATGAAATAAGCTTTTTTAAATTTATTTTCTGATTAAACAAAAAATGCTTATCATTTATATTATAAAAAAAGAAAGATCTTTTTTTTTAAATTGATCTTTAATTGATTCTTCATTAATCTTTATTTGAAAATGTTAAACTTTAACATTTTGTCTGAGACAAATTTAAAATTTACATTAAGAATTCAAATTAAGAAATTAAATGCCCTTGCCAAACTAGCTTGTAAGTAGCATGAAAGCGGGTAGAAATCTAAATAATATTTAATAATCTTATTGATGAGAGAAAAAAAGAAAATTTAGCCCCGTTAGCCCGTTAGCTCGGGTATGACGGAGTCACAGCAGAAATGTTGTAAGCTGACAGTAGGATCACAATAGGGATATCAAAGGACCTCTTCAGAAATTATATCAGAGGACTAGTCAAAAGGCCTAATAGTCAAGCTCCCTAAGAAAGGTAACAAAATGATTTGTGACAATTGGCGAGGAATAACACTGCTACCAATAGCAAGCAAGGCGTTCTGCAGTATAAAACTGGAAAGAATCAGGAACTCCTTGGATGTTATACTTAGAGAAGAACAAGCAGGATTTAGACGAGGTAGAGGATGCATAGACCTGATATTCACACTTAGGACTATCATAGAAGAAAGTCTGGAATGGAATAGCCCCGTGTATCTTAACTTCATTGACAACAAGAAAGCCTTTGATAGCATACACAGAGAAACCATATTAAGATCCTATGGCCTGCCACAGCAATTCCAAGCAAGTGTTTATTTCTTTTTTCAAATGTATGTATTCAGACGATTTTTGCTTTTAATTTTTTCTAAAATTTTCAAAAATTTTGAAATTTCTAAATAATAAAAAGCTCTTTTATTTGTCTAGGAACAAAATTTATTTAAAGCTCTATTTAAATTTATAAAAAATTATTGATGATTTTATTTTGGATTAATTAAAGAATCATATTTATTTTTTTATTTTTAAAATCAGAAAATTAGTTGACTTGGCTAAACTTCACAAAAAAAAAAAAATTCTCAAGTCATAACTTTGACCTAAATTTTTGTGACTTAGACTTAGAGAAAGAAAAAGGAAATAAATATCGTACAAGGCTTAAAAGAGACAAGATTTATTCAAGAAGAACCAATAAATAAAGAATGAGTTGACATATTTCAAATTTAATTTTAATTTATAAATTTATTTTTGGTTAAAATTTATTGTGACATAAATTTTAAAAATTTAGATGGTGGATCTAAAGATTGTAATAGCATCTTTAACGACCTATTCAAATAAACTTTTAAGATAAGTTGGAATTCAAAGTTTATTTGAATAGGTCGTTAAGCTATTCAAAACTGGTAACCGCTACCGTTTACTCAAATAACAAAACTAAGATAAAAATTAAGCTAGTTTTGAAATTTTCTTTATTTATTAAAAATTAAAATTTAAATCAAAAAATTGTAATATTTATAATAATAAAATATAGAATAAAAGAAGTACTTTTTTATTAACTTCTTTAAAGGTGTAATTACAATCTTTACACTAGCCTGTTGATTAGCCTTGAAATTGATTAACAATCACAAGTTATTATTTTTCACAAATAAATGAAATTTTATAGTCACATTTATTTTCTAGTATAGAAAAACTAGACTGCTTTTTTTTATTGTTTAAACTTAACCTTTTATAAATTTATACAAAATTTACTTTTTTTACTAAATTTTACCATTTTCAAATGAAATTTCACGTAAAATGACGTCCGAATTCAGGTCCAAAAAATTTTTGAAAAGTCAAAAAATGTAGTATTTTTTGGAATTCTTAGTTTTTACAAAAATTTACATAATTTTACCAGAATTTACGTAAAATCACCGGATATTACGTAAAATTTTTAACAAATGAAAATCTTAGCAGTACTGTTATAGCAATTATTTTTTTCTATTTGGTTTCTTTAACTCTACAATTCCTTAATTTTTAATTATGTTTTAGCATTATTATTTTATTTATCTTTTGACAATAGATTCGTATTTAGTGATAAAGCATTAATTTAATTGTCATTAAACTCATTGCATTTGAATAAAGAGATCATCCTTATCAGTTCAATGCACAAATTAGTTAGTTAGTTTTTAAATTAAACAAGTGCACGAGTGAACTATATTATTATTTTTCTGCATTTATTTTTTACTAATCGATTATAATGCATTTTATTTAACTATCTAAAAATGCTTTTTATTTTTTTGTATTATTTTTTATCCTTACTTAATAATTAAATATTTTTTCTTTATTTTCTTTTGTTTGGAACCTTTAAATTTAATTCTCCTTAAAAGGAGGTTAATTCAATAAATAAAAATAAAAAATAAATTATATGGTAACACAGCCTAAATGTATTTAATGTAAATTCGGTGACGTAATTTGAAAAACCGAAATATCAGTCGTTTTATTTTCTTTTTTTAAACAACCCACATTCTTGTAAATCTTGAAGAGAGGAATCCAAATATATGAAATATTTTTAAAAAATTTTTAAAACTTTTTTTTTCTTAATTCAAAGTTTTTTTCGGCTAATTCGGTAGAATTTTTCAAATTAGTAATTATGTTTGACAATTTTTGATCCGATGACGGAACAAGTTTGAACTGACCTTATTTGCTTATCGTTTTCAGCGGGTCTTAATTAGTGGAAAATAATTTTACTAGAATTTTAAGATAGCCGATGGGTCCGTTGTCTAATGTTGTTTTTTTTTATGGGTTAAGAGGTTAATGAGGTATTACCTCAATACCCAAAAATCCCACCCATTTACCCCTAAAAATAAAATATTTAGTAGATATATTTAGTACTAAATAACATAATTAGACTGAATGGACAAAAATGATCACAATGACGTCATTTTTTATGAAAAATTTAAAATTTTGTTTCTCCTTTTTTTACAAAAATAATTTAATTTTATTTGATAAAAATATTCATTCTGTATTATCAAAAATCGTCAATATATTATAAAAATGAATCAGAACAAGCAAAAAGAAGTTAAAAAAAAAAGTATTCGATGGTAGATCTTGATAACGCAAAAAAAGATGTTTTTGAAAAAAAATTGAACACTACTCAAGCTTCAAATTTATACAACTATCCGAGACAGATCTTTTTAACTAATCTTTTCAACTAAAAAAATCAAACATAAAATTTATTTTGAATTCGTTAATAATTCGTTTAAATTTTTTTCTAAATAGTTATGTTGTAGCGTTTATTTTAAAAAAGAATATTTTAAATATTTGTATTTTTAAAAATAACATTTAAAATCCTTTTTTTAATTCTTATCGGGCTAATTGGGTGAATTCGGTGAATATCCTGAAAAAGAGGTTTGTTTAAAATCAGGGGTAACTAGGTTAACCTAATTCACCCAATTAACCGCAGGAGGTAAAGGGGTGACTAGAAAAAACTGGTCTAATTCGGTGAGCATTTTTGGAGTTTTTGAATAAAATGAGTGCGAAATTTGCAATAAAAAAAAAATGGGTTACCCGGTTATGCTCATTTACCATATTAGAGCTTAATAATATAAAATTTGCGAGCACGAGTGAAATTATTCAGTGCTCGATTTAATCCCAGCCGATATTTAGTTTTATTTTTCATGATAATAATCTATAATAAAATTCAACTATTTGAAAATTTTATGTTTTAAATGCGGGGTTATTTTATAAAAAAATTTGAGTTTTAAATATCAGCCTAATAGAAAAATTTCGAATAAAAAAATATTTTTTCTTTTGAATTAATTTTCATCTTCGCCAAATAAAACAAGATATGCAAAGAAATATTTCTTTATACAAGGAAGATTCAATCTAGTTTCAACAGCAAGAGCACTTCGTTTTGTACAGAATAAAAAAAAGCTTATTTACCACTTTTTAATAGTATAAATCAAAAATAGTAAAATTATTAATTGAATTTGGTCATAAGGGTAGAAAGAATAATAATTAAGAATTTATTAACATTAATTCAGTAGACTGTAAAATTTAGAATAAGAACTTTTTATTTCTTTTTTTTTACTATTAAAGCTACTGAATATTTTAATTACTGTTGCTTTTTTTTTTTCAAATATAAATTGGGTGTATACCCAGGACAGTTCTGAAAGGCACCAGCCTTCTTTTCACCCTCATGTTAGGAAAATATTCTTGAAAAAAAAAACAAAAAAAGTGTGAGTAAAATTAAATAGTGTAAATTAAATTTTTGCAGTTGATAAAAAATAGTTAATAAATTAATCTAGCAGAAGAATTCTTTCTCTAGCTTTTATATTTAGAAAAAATCCTCGAATTATCTTTTGGAGCAAAGAAAACTCCTCGAAAAAAAAATATTTTATTTATAAAAGAATATATAAATCATTGCAGAACCTTGCCCTCACTATTTTTATGTTATCTAGCGGAAGAAGTCTTTCTCTAGCCTTGATATGTTGAAAAAATCCTCGAATTATCTTTTGGAGCAAAAAAAACTCCTCGAAAAAATTAATTTTTATTTTAAAAGAATAATTTTTATTATAATCAAAAAAATCTCGTACCTATTCGAATCAAATGAAAAAATGATTCAGTATTAGGTGAAGAAATTTGGTCTCAAGATTGAAGAAAATTTCTCAAATTTGAACTGAATTGATTAAAAAAAATTTATTATAAAATCAATCTTTTTGAATTAATTCAATATTTTTGCATAATTTGAACTATTTTTATTTTTTTACTTATTAATTTTTATGTTTTTCCTGTCCACGGGACTTAAAATTTAATAACAAAAATAAATAACAAAGCATTTTTTACTCTAATTGCTGTTTTGAGACCATCTCATTTTTGCTTTTTGCAATTTAGGGAATGTTTGGTTAAAACATGGCATACCAAGTAAAGTTACAATATATATCAAAATATTAAATGAGCATTCATGATGCTTTAACCTTACAAATTTACTAGTCATGTAAAGTTCTCTCAATGATTACAAAACCAAACCAAGTACGTACTTTGAATTGTAAATGCACGTTTAAAAAATCATGTTAAATTAAAATTAAATTTATAAATTAAATATGAACAATAAAATTTAAATTTGTTTTATCTATTTATTTATTAGAATTAAATCAACTGATAAATTAGTATTGAAAAAAGAAAAAGCAATAAAGTTTCTACCTTGTTCGAACAAGTCATTCTTTTATCAATTATCAACAAAAATCTTCGACTAATCCTTTCATAGAATTTAAGCTAATTTCCTAAATAAATCCTAGAAAATTCAATTTTTTGTCACGATTTTACATGAGACTATTTAATTAGAAAATAAATCAAATACTTACTATTTAATTAGCCCAGCTCTGATCAATAGAATGCTTTCCCATTTCTCAATTTATCGATTTTTGATTCCATGTAAATACTTTTTTTAAACAAAATTATTATCTAAATTTAAAAATTTTGAAAAAAAAATTTTCTTTCATTATGCTGATTAGCAAAATGCGCTTGTTGAGTGCTTCTATTTTAAATTGTGATTCATTGTCAAATACACGCTGGAAAAATGGCGGCGCCAATTCTCAATTAAATGGAATTAAGTAAATTAAAATGTTACTCAATATTTTAATTGAACTTCCTTAGGAAAGAATTAAGTTATCAGAGAAATTCTGTTTTATGTCTAAAAATGCAGGTCTAAAGATAAAAATGAATTGAAAGAATGTTCATGTTATTTTTATTGTCTAAAATGAGAAAAAAATTAAAAAAAATTAAAAAAATTTTTTAACCTTAAAGTTGGAACTTGTAAAAATTTTGATGATAAATTGATGGTACGCCAAAAAAAGATGCTATTTCAAAAAAAAAATCGAATAATTTTGAATTGTTATTTACGCGTTGCCAATTTTAATTATCCAACAAATATAATTTAAAAAAAAACACAATTGTTACTTGATATCTTCATTGAAAATCGATTTTTCCAATTTTTACTTAATAAATATTTAAATCTTATTGACTTTTATTTCTCAATCGATAAAACCCCATGAAATTTTAGATATATTTTAGATTTATTTTAAATTAGGACGATATCGAAATTTAATTAAATTAATTGAAAAAAATTATTTTTTTAAAAAAATAGATTGACAAAAAATTAAAAGTTGTACTTATTGTATGAATTGATAATATTTAATTAATAATTATAATAAAATACAGCAGGAGACCTGCGGAGCGAAACTAGACGCAGTTTCGCTATGATAGCTTTCTTCCTGGAAAAAAAATTTAATCTTGATTTAATATGCAATCCAGTCTGGTTCATTCATTCAATTAAGCTAAATATGAAATTTTTTTAGACTAGTTTTTTTGTGATAAAATTTCCGGAAAAGTGAACTTTTTAATTTTATTTAAAAATGCACTCACATTAAAATTTTGAGAAAAAAACCGAAATAAAATGTTTTTTAATTATAAAATTGTGATATATTGATTTTCACAAAAAAATAAAAAAAAATCAAAAGGAAGCTTTTTAGTTTAAAATTATTTATTTGTAGTTTTTTCAGTCGATATCAAGCTATTCTTGCAAATAAGGCTCCTAATGAATAAAAACTGAAAAAATACACGCTTTACTGTTTAATTTCTTAATTTGATCAAAACTCACTTTTAAAGTTTCTCATAGATGATTATAATTCTAATTTAATCAAATTTGAGATACTTGAAATAAATTTTTAAACCAATTTTCAAATTTAAATCTTTCTAAATAAATGATCTAATTCTACATGGATAGACAATGTGATCTAACTTTTAAAAAAACTTTTTACTTTCTGTAATGTTTGTCCTTTTTCTAATTAATTTATTTGGCCCTATTCCTTTTTGTACTTTTTGTGATTAATGGTAATTTTAATCATTTTATTAAAACTTAAACGGGGTCCGGGGTGGAGC
The DNA here is from genome assembly GCA_019054805.1 of Brachionus manjavacas. NCBI lineage: Eukaryota > Metazoa > Rotifera > Eurotatoria > Ploima > Brachionidae > Brachionus > Brachionus manjavacas. Next base: position 1,717,499 of record JAHQIY010000004.1, read on the forward strand.
CCTGGTTTAGAGATTTGGGTATGCTGGGGGTAAGAAAAATATTTGTTAAATTTAAAATTGATATATAAAATATTGAAATAAAAGTTTTTTTTTATTACCATTAAGAACAAAAAGTACAAAAAGCACAGAAAGTACAAAAAGGAATAAGGCCAAATAAATCAAAAAAGAGATAAAATTTAAAAGTTAATTTATTTTTTCTTGTTCAAAATTCCTAGAATCCTTTTAAAAAAAAAGAAAACTTCTGTTAATTTTTTTGATATTTCTAAGGCGTTTGACAGAGTTTTGCACGACACATTATAAACTTGTAAAAATAAACCTACTGCTGATTTCATTAAATTAGATCATTTCTAGATTCTAGATTCTTTAAAAGGTTATTATAGCTATGAATATCCAATATCTGCAGTGTGTCTGTTATTAGTCCTCTCTTGTTTACTAATGATGTGCTGAAAAGAAAAAACAAACATAACAATATTTATTAGACGAGATATTAATTTATTTCATAGCAGAATATTATTTGAATTAATAAAGTTAACAAAAAATATTTTCTTTTTCGATAAGTTTTATTTTTCTAGTTTTGAAGCCTAATTTTTTAGGCTAATTTCAGAGAGAAAATTTTTTTACCAACGAGTTAGTGGATGGAATAAGCTAGATTCTTGCAGGAGCTAGTCATCATAAATTTTGTTATAATTAATTAATTAATTAATGAAAATTAGAATGGTAGTTTAGCATTCTTATTTGGAATCTGAAATCTTTGAGCAGATGGCTGGTCTTTATTGTGAGCCTAAATGTCAAGAATTTTTTGAAATTTTGTTTTAATTTTTCAAAACCAACTTTTTTTGAAAATAATTTGAAACTTTATTTGGAGACAATTATTAATTTAAAGCTAAATTTTTAAAGTAAAATTACTTGTAACAAAAGTACTAAAAAATTTTTTAATTTTTTTAATAAATAGTATTATTGAAGTATTTCATAAAAAAGTTTCAAATTAGTCTGTACCAAATATTTAAAAATTGTGATCAGTGAAAAAATTTCCAATATTTGTGTTATTCGAATTCTATTCTAGAAAATATAAATATTGCCTTGTTCGATATTGCCTCATAATCTTTTTGTATTTATTTGATCAGAAATTTAACCAATTTTAATTTTGGCAAAGTTCAGTGCAGTGAAGAATGGACCTGTTTTCGACTAATTTTGTTTTTCTATATTATTTTATATTTTTTAATAAGGTTTTCATTTTGTCAAAATAAACTCTTTATCTCATTCTATCTCATAGTTATATTGTTTTTGTTATTTTTGGCTAGAAATTAAAATATAAAAAAATCAGTCATTTAAAAGCTTAAAATAATATTCTAATTTATTTTTTACTATTTTTCTGTTAAGGAAAAAAAAATCATCTTTGTTTAATTTATTCAGCAAAAAATCATGATTTTAATTCTAAAATTTATGAATTATTTTTGATAAATAAATTTTTTATTTAGTTAATTTTTCCATCTTAGGGAAATATGAAAATCAACAATTTAAAAAAATACAGCTCAACTCTTTTTGGCGATAAGAAAAACACAAAATGGAATAAATTAGCTTAATAAAAAATTTGTTTATTAAGAAAATTTCAAAAATTTAAATTAAATTTTAAAAGAATTAAAATCAAAATTTTTTCTGAATTAACTAAACACAGCGGTATGGAATTCTATGACTAGAAGTGAAATTAATAAGGTGGAGGGAATCCAGAAAAGGGCGGCTAAGATCGTAATAGAATAAAGAGGATTAGAGTACGAAGATAGACTTAGGGAGCTTGGGTTTACAGACCTGGAAGCAAGAAGGAAAAGAGGGGACTTATTACAAATATATAGAATAAGGAAAGGGTTCAAAGGGGTTTATTTGGATATCAGAGAGAATGAGGGAGTAAGTGAGGGGACAATCATGAGACGCAATAGCCAAATAACAAGGGAAAAGCAAGGCTGGACCACAAGAGATAAGTTCTTTCTTAACCGAACAGCTACAACCCGTTGTTTTAATTTTACCCTCGGAAATAGTAGGGACTGATACGGTCAATCAGTTTAAGGCCAAAATTGATGAACACATGAAGTCGGAGACCTGGAGAAGATCTGTTTACAGAATCTGATACTGAGGAACTTTAACTCAATGCAACCTAGGTTGCGTTATGAACTGCACTCACACTTATGTGTTACTGCTCACACTACTACTACAACTTCTACTAAAAAATGGATAAATTGCAAAAAAGTTCAAAAATTAACAAAAATAACAAAAATGATATAATTATGAGAAAGAATGAGATAAAGAGTTTATTTTGACAAAAATGAAAACCTTATTAAAAAATATAAAATAATATAGAAAAACAAAATTAGTCGAAAATAGGTCCATTCTTCACTGCACTGAACATTGTCAAAAAATCTAACACTATTTTTCAAAACTAATGAATTGATCTAATGCTGCACTAGTGTAAGAAACTGTTCTGAAAAAAATTTAAAAATAATCATTTTTTAAATTTTCGTTTTTAATTTATTAAAAATTTGACTTTTATCGCGCTCTCAAATTAGAAACACGACTTAAGTTAAGAATGTTTTAAAATAGGTAGTTTCAAAGTCGCAACTACTTTAGAAAAAATAAATAAAAAATTTAAGACTCAACTTATTCAGCAATTTTTATTGAGCTCTAATGTCTCAATGAAAATTGTCATTTGTTAAATTTTCTTGAAAAAATTTTCCCTTATAATCATCAAGAAAAATTTCCACCTTTTAAGTTGATCGAAATAAAATTTTGGTTAGAAAATAAAATTTTTATAATTTAACAAAAAGCTTAAGAAAAAAAAATATTTTAGGTTATCTAATTCCTAACATGATCAAAATACTTGCTAAATAACAAAAATCAAGTGTTCATATAAAATGTTTCAAATCGTAAAAAAATTGCTTTATTAATTTTTATTAATTTTCGGGACCAAAAGTAAAAAATCTAGTATTTTATTATTTTGAATTTTTCGAAGTAAAAAAAAACACCAAAAAAAATTTTTTTCATAAAACTTACTGATATTTTACTAAGATTTAAATTTTTTTTAAAGTTTAGCGTTTAAAGTAATAATTTTAAAAAATTTCAAAAATAGTTGCCAAAGAATTTTTTTATTGAGTTCTTAAGTTGACAAGTCCTGGAATCGACTTTTTGAATAAATTCAGAACAAATTTAGTGTGAAAGCAGTACTAAATTAATTCCACTGGTAGTCAGTCTGAAAGATCAATCCCGAACATCTTCCAAATCACGATTTACTCAGTACTCTCTTGTGTATTCTTTTTTCCTAAACTTTCACAAATAAAATCTTCAATAGCCTTCTTATTCTTTTTTAATTTATTTAATAATTTTCGGCATTATTTTCATTTTTTTAAATTGAGGGTTCTATTTCATTTTTTCTAAAGATTAAAAAAAATTGATAAATAATGTTATCTAATTGTAGCGAAGAAAAATCGCTTTATTTTTTGCTTTTTAAGAATTGTTCAAAAAAAATATGTCTATCAATCTAGAATTAATTCTAAAAAACAGGATATTTACCCAGTGTCTAACAAGAGACAAATTGAACGCGATTTTGTTCCAAAGTTAATTCACTTAGCTTAAAATTTTAAAATAAAACTGATTATTCCTGCAAGATTTGAAAAATTAGTCTCTTGGTTGAAAATGTCAAAAATTTGGCAAAAAAATATCTGAACAACTTCCTCGGAATAGACAAACTTTTAATCTTGACTAATGCTGAGAACAATAAATGAAACTATCTTGTCTGCTTATCAAAATGAGCCATTATTGACTTGAACTCACACTAGGCTTATTTGTTTTCTATTGAAAAAACTCCTCAATCAATCATTTTGTTTGGGTATTACGGAACATTTTGAAATGATTTAAACTCTGATTTTCTAATTAATCATTAATTTGGCTTGTGAATAAATTCTTGCTTGATTTTTGAAGTTAAGCATAAATTCATCCTCAATCAAAGATTTAGTAAATCATTAAAAATGTATGTGTTTTTTTGCTCTTGGTATTATTTATGTTGTTTTAAGAATTGAAAATATTTCATTCAATTGTTTTCTTAAGCATTTTAAAATGCCAATCGATAACAACTCGTTTGAAATATTTTTATCAGGTGCCTAACGAAAAAATAAATTTAAAAAGGAAATTTAAAATAAAAATGCTATTTAATGAATTTCGCAGCTTTTAGGGTATTTTTAAAAATTTTAAAAAATTCAAATTTCTGATTTTTATTATTAAAAAAATCTAGACAAAACGATGGCTAAAAAATAATTTTGAAATAAATTTTGAGCATTAAATTAAATTAAAAAAATTCAATTTTCAAAAACAAGTCCATCAGATAAGATCAATAGTAAAGTGTATCGTTAAATTGGTCATAGATTGGAATTTCCGCTCTAGACCGAACAATAAATCATCAAGAGTCATTCTCGGTTCTTTCATCATTTGGACTTGTTTAAATTTAAATTTGGAAAAAGCACTTGTTGAAAATAAAATGACTTAACCTTGATTTTGGGCGCTCAGGACTACTAAGTGCAGACAAAAAATTGGTCTACGGAGTTTTTTTTAGAATTACTTTTTAAAATTAAAATTAAAATTTATTATTTCAAATTGAAGAAAATGGTGCAAGGAAAATTGAGAGCGAAAGCAAGTTTGCCCAAAAATGTTAAGCGAAAATCAGTGACCAGAATTAACAAAGCGATCGAAAAAAATAAGAACAAGATACAAAAGAAGGTGAACATCCAAAATATCATCAAAAGTAACCTCGAGTCGACCTGTAAGACAAAAATCGAGTCCGATTTGTGCTCTAGAGCAAAAACTTGCGAAGGAAAATCGTTCAAAATGTTAAACTAACATTTTACTTAATAAAATTGATTAAATTATTTTTTTTTTGTTAATTGAAAAAGTCATTGTCTCTCTCTATTCTGAAATAAAAGAGGATTGTTAGAAATTATTAATATTTTAATTTTAGAAAATATTGCTTCTATCACTTTTTTATTTAACTTAAAAAACAAAGTAAAAAATGAAAAAAGATTTAATTTAATTAATTGTCTTTTTGGGTATTAATTAATTTATCTTTTGTGTTTAAAATGAGTTATCGCTTTCAATTTTTATCTGCCTATCATTCAAATATTTTGTCCTTTCACTAATCAACATTGTAAGAGAACTCTTTCCTCTTTCTTTAAGCAATTTAGGAATGATACTTCGTTACTTTCTCTGTTAGAATTTTATTTATCTAACACCAAAAAAATTAAATTTTTTTTTGGAAAAAAGTTCTTTTAAATCAATCTTTTATTAAAAAAAAAAATTATTTTTATTTAACATTGTTTAAATCAAAAAAAAAAATTATTTTAATAAATATTAAAATCTGACTTAAGCAAACTGTTTTATTAGATTTACACAAATTTTTTAATTTTATTTTTTTAATCTTTTTATATTTATCTTTAAAGCATTCAAATAAACATAATAATTTTTAACACTAGGACTATCAAGCAGTTTTTAGGGGTTTTCTTAAATTCAAAATATTTAGTGATGAAATCAAATTAGTTGAACAAATTGAAATTTAAATAAAATAAAACATTTTAATTTTAAGTCTCTATTAAATAAAAAAATGATTTTATTAGCAAAATCCTAAAAAATCTATAATAAAACATGGTCGGTGCGGGCTTGTCATAAATGGTAACATTGTTCCAGTTGGTTGTATCTATATATATAGACGTTGCATATATAGACCTTTAAACTCTAATTTTAGAGCAGAATCAAGAGATTAAAAAACTTTGGAGAATAAGAATTTAGCTCAAATTATTGATAAAGCTACTTTTAAAAGAGGTATTGAAATTAAAAAAGCTTTTGATCTTGTTGAAGTTGATGACTAGAATTAGATTTTAGAAGAAAATTAGTAAGACAATAAAGACAATGAACTTTTTTTATTCATATTATTCACTATAATAAAAAGTGTCCTTTTGTGTCCTTTTTGGTCCTTTTGTCAATTAACAATTGACTTAATTAAATACAAGAAAACGTCAAATCTTTAAAATTCAATTTTATGGACATTTTTTTTAAAGACACTTCGCTCATTATTTTTAACTGAACCAAATTTCCTAAACCAGGGCTTCGCTCCGGACCCCCTTATTTTTTTTAATATTTTGTTAATATAAATCTAATCTAAAATCATATCTATTTAACTTAGATAATTTTTTCTTAATATTTTTGTTAATTTACTGGAATTATCAAGGTTAATAACAAAAGTACATAAAAGGACACTTTTATTAGTAATTAGTAACTTTTTTTTTTTAGTAATTGTAAAAACGTTATTTTCGATAGGAGGAAATTGAACTATCAACTCAGCATTTGAAAAATTGACTAAGAAAAATATTAAATGAAATTTATTGTAATTCAATTGTTTAAAAACACAAAATAGTTATGATAGTTTTTAAAAATTTTTTAATATATTTAAAGATTATTTAACCAAAAAATAATTTAATTAGCAAGTGCCAGCATGGTTTTGTCCCTTACAAAAGTTGTGTTACAAACTTTAGATTTTCAATCTGGTACATCTGATATCTGGTGTCTTTCTAACACAGGGCACTGAGGTCAGCGGTACACTTCGTGTTAACGCGCTTTTGTATGCTGATGATCTATTGCTCATATGTGAGAGCATGGAGGTACTCACAGAACGTGTAAGGATGCTTGAGGCTAAGACTCGGCAGTGGGCAATGACGATTAATGCTAGGAAGACCAAGTAAATGACAGCCAAATGTGCTGCTGAGGATGCAAGGCTCGAGAAAGGTGGAAACCCGTTGGAAAGAGTCTACAAGTTTGTTTACCTGGGAAGCATGGTGTCAAGCAAAAGTACCAGCGCCGAAAGGATGTGAAGGAGGATAAGTCTCGGAGCCTTCAAATTCCATCAACTAAGGAAGGCTGTGTGGGATCAGACGGCGCTTAATACCAGAGCAAGGCGACCATGCTGTCTACAACCCTCTATGGAGCTGAGAAATGGACTTGCAACGATGATGATTATGCCAAACTCAACCATTTCCACCTCAGATTATTGCAGCAGCTAGCGGGCCCCAGGAGAGTGGGCTTGACAAGCACAAAGCTACACCAGAGAGCGCAATCTGCGCCACTGGAGAACACAGTAAGGAGGTACAGATTACGTTGGGCTGGTCACGTGAGAAGGTATGGAGACAACCGATGGGCAAAAAAAGTGCTTTCGGTGATCTAGTTGGTGGAAAGCAGGAACGTGGCAGGGCAACGTTGGAGTGGAATAACTGCTTCGAAAGCGATTAAGACTGATTTTTAAGCTCAATCGTTTTGGAATATGTGAGTCAATAATAAAATGAATGGAAGCTTTTTTGACAGAAAGGAAGCAAAGAGTGGTTTTGGAGAGGATGTTATTAGTGGTGTTCCACAGATCTCAGTATTAGGTCCAGTCTTATGTGTTATTTTTATAAATGATTTGCCAGATAGAGTAAAAAATGCTTGAAAATTATTTGCTGATGACACTAAAATTGCCAGAATTATTGAGAACTGGGAAGACAAATTTACAAAACGGTATTAATATTTGGTTTAAATGATAAAGCAAGTGACTTTTTGAATTTAATAAGGAAAAATGTGTTGTTACTAAGAATGGTTCTAAAAATCAAATGACAACTGCTACTTGGGCGACTCGCGAACCATCCCAATGGATTTAACTCAAAAAAGAGATTTAAGGTTGTATTCATCATTGGTAAGACCTTATTTGGAGCATGCAGTTCAAGTTTGAAATACAATTTACAAAGAAGAAAGATAAATTAGATGAGATTTAATTGAATAGTTTGAAATTGTAAAAAACTTTGATGAGGTTGAATGGCAGTATTTGAACATCATGGAACAAGATGTCACAGTTGGGTTTTTGAAAAAAAGTTGGTCAGAAATAGATTTACAAGATTGAACTTCTTCAAAAATCGACTTGTGAATGATTGGAACACGTTGCCAAGACAAATGGTTCAACAAACAACTTTGAATGAATTTAAAAATAAAACGGATTCCTTTTATTGTTAAAAAAAAGATTTTTCAGGTTACTAAAGTACAACTAATCGTTTAAGGATGACCTAAGATCATCCCTATTCTATTACCTTAATATTATTATTATTATAAATATGTTTTATTTTTAAATTAAATTCGCGAGCTACCTGTTTTAAATTAAAATTCGAAATTAAATTAAATTTAAATTTATAAATAGAAGCAAAATAATTAAAAATTTTAGAATTTGATTAAAATATTTAAAAAAGTTATCATGAAGATATTAGCCGAGTATTTTTGAGTCAACTGCATACAATTCCATTCTATTTGAAAGCAGCCAGGTAGTCAAGTATTTTCTTTAATTAGAAATGTTTTCTCTAAGGAATTTTATTTTCAAAAAGGATAAAATTTGGACCTGTGAGATATGTTATACATTTATTTTATTTTAAACCTCAGAATTTGGATTTTTTTTAGGACAGTTTGAATTTTGAATGCTAAAAATAAATTTTTAATTTAATTTAGATTTTTAGAATTAGTATGCTTCTCTTTGTTTACTTTATTTGCTTTAATGTAGTGATGAAATTGAATTATTTTTATAGACACAAATTGAAACTCAAATAAATAAAAATTTGAACAGATAATTGCATAGGCCTTTTGATGGGTCCTTTTTAAACACTGACCCCATTTTTTTTGCAAAACAAATATATTTTTAAAAGTTTTAATATATCATTTAATTGTAATTTTTCTCTATTTTTGAAAATTAAATAAGTTTTTGTTCAAAATTTTTATTTTTTGTGAAATTGAATATTTTTTTAGTTTTAAAAACCTGACCCCCTACTGACCCCCATTTTTATACGACTTACCCCCAACTGATCCCCATTTGCCTTGAAGAGAATTTAACGAGCTATCTAAAAATGTGCTTAGTTTTTCTCCAGGAAGTATTTTTTTTGAGATATTTTGATTAAAATAAAAGACCTTGGTTATTTGTAAACGTTTGGAACAGGCTTAAAATTAAATAAAAAAAGATGATAAAATACTTTTTATTGTGTTTTTCAAACTTTTCTAAATTTCTTAAGTTTAAATAGAGTTTATAAAACGTTTTCATACACGAGACTGGCTTACTAAATTTCACTGTATCAAAGATTAATATTTTAAGAAAGAGAGAGAGAAATAAAATAAAGTTACAAAAGAAATAATTTCAAAATATTAAAGAATTATCGCAATACAAGTTTTCAAATACTTTTACATATTATTAAAATCTAATTTAGAAATTTTTATTTAAGAAAACAAAAAAAGAGTCAAAAATCTTAGAAAATTCTTAATCGAATTGTATTGAGAATTTTTAAATTCGATTTTAATTAAAAATTTCTTAATTATTTGATATCTAGACTTTATAAAATTCTTTTGAAATAAGATAATTCAAAATTTTTCTTTATTCAAATTTTGATTCGAATATTTTAGAGATTAGATTTTTAAATTAAAAATGAAATAATATGATTTATTTTTTTGTGTTTGAATTACAACATATAGTTGAAGTGGTAGTAGATGAAGTAGTTTTGACTGTAGCTAGATAGCCAGCGAGTGTGCTGATAAGACACACTAATAAGCTAATGCGATTGATTGCTGCTCATCCAGCAATAAATGCCTGCTTTAGAGCTGTTGACATTGGGGGCTAAATATCTTATAATCAAAACGAGCAAATGATTTCATGATGCGACTCAACGTTTGATTTGCTTTGTTTGTATGCTCTTTCACTTGATTTTTCCATTTAATAATTGTATTGAAAATATCTTCAAAATCTCCTTTGGTTTCTAACGTTGATAATTGCTAACCATTAATAGAATAAGTGAATTCTTTTCTTGAGTCCACTTGGAAATTAAATCCAAATCTGATTGTAGTTTCACTGCTCTTATTTCTGATACCGTTTGCGAGAATATTTTGGTAAAATCTGCACACATTTTGACAACATTTTCCATTCCTTTTGGTGGATCATTAATATACTAAACGAACAATAGTGGACACATCACAGACCCTAGTAGTGCACTGCTTAAAATCTCAACCCAATCCGACAAAATTTCACTTTGAACAACTCGTTGTCTTCTATTTTTCAAGAAAGCTTCAATCTATTTTAGTGTCAGAACATCAAAGCCATACGCTTTCATTTTAGCTATTAGTCGTCTGCGCGAAACAGAATCAAATGCTTTCGCAAAATCTAGCAGAATTACATCAACAGGAATACTTTTGCTCTCATTGAGATGAAATCTAGAGTTTCCAGAAGATTAGATGTACATCACTTTTTCTTGACAAATCCATGCTGTTCTTTTGATTTAATATTGTTCTTATAAAGAAAGTCTTCCATTTTGGTTCTTATAATGCTTTCCATAATTTTGCACGAAATTGAAGTTAAAGACACAGGACGAAAATTGCTGGCCGTTTATTTATCACCTTTTTTAAACTATGGAGTAATAATTGTTACCATTAATGTTAATATATTAATTAATTTATCCAATGATGAAATAATATTGAAAAAGTGCGATGTTTCAAATATTTTTTTCCGATTCAAAAAAAAATGATAATTTAAAGTGGCAAGCCTGAAAAACTTTGTTTTCTTTATTTTAGATTAAAATAAATTTTGACTTTGTGATAGTGATATTATGATCCCTAAAGATAATATTTGTAGTTAAAACTTACTGCTTTCTATTTTCAGTTTTTCATAAATTAAGTATTTGTTAAAATGCACCAAACGAAAGACAGTTATCACTAAATTATTAACTACAATTGTTTATATTTATATCAGTTTCGAGAATTAGACATTCTATTAAATAGCTTTATTGAATGTGTTCACTTAATCTAAAGATTGTTCGTCTTATTCTATTTCGGTTCACCCTAACTCTATTTTGATCAAAAAACGAGATCAGAAATTTTTCGGATAATAGGTGAACTATGGTTCACCTAACCGACTAGACCCAGTTTTTCAACGACTGAACATAAACTTCAATCTGAAATAATTTTTCTTTTTTTTTCTTTTTAATCATATTTTATTTTATTTGATATTATTTAACTTAATTTTTAGTTTTTTCAAATGTTTTTATTCAGAAGGAGCATTTTCTCGGTAAAAAAAAAATAAATTAATTATTTGAAAGTTAAAAAAAGAATTTTCAATATTTTTTCTAATTTCCAATTAAAAATTAAACTCATTTTATTTCACTAAACAGTGTAATTTCAAATATGTAAATGCTTGCAATATTCACTTAAAATTATTATTTTTTTTGAAAATGATAAATATTTTCGAAACATCGCACTTTTTCAATATTATTTCAACATGGATACATTCTGAAATTCAAACACAAATAATTAAACTGTTCAATTCAAACTTTATTTCAGTTTAAATTTAAGTTCAAATTTTACTTTAAATTTAAATCGAAAAAAATCAAATAATTTGTTCTAATCGTCATATCATATATGTGCAAAAATAATACGGGGTTTGTTTATTTGAATTTAATAGATTCCAAATTATATTAGCTAATTTTAGAGATTCGATATCTCATTTAAAATAAATTAATATCAAAAAAATTTTTTCTATGCAATTTGTAAATTTATACAATTTATAAATTGTATAGATCGATTAATAAATTTAAAGTTTGTAAATACAATAAATCAATAAAATTTTATTATTTTGTTTAGTTTAAATCTATTCGTAGTATAGTCTTAAGTATGCTGTTTATAAATAATAAAAATACGAATTTATAAATCCAGCTAGACGATTTTATGTTTTATCTAATCGAAATAAAAAGTATTTCATCGTTTTCAAATTAACGATTACAACCAGATTTTGTACAGCACTAACAGTGATATTTTTAGTTCGCGATATACTAGAAGTAAAAAAAAAAAAAAAAATTTAAGTCATGACTTTGACTTAAATTTATGCGACTTAGACTTAAAACTGTGACTTTTGTTCTGTTTTTCTTTAAAGTTTTTTCTAAAACACCGAAAACAGAAACTATTGTTTTAAAAAGTTTAAAAAAAAATATTGTTTTGATCTTTTCGGTTTTTTTAAGCTTAGTTGTGAAGGGTTTGTTTCCAAAAATCTTTTGGAACAAATAAAAACTATTATTTGTAAAAACTGTTTAAATAGTTAATTTTGTGATTTTTTTTGGTGAGAATATCATTTCCAAAAGAAGTTGAGAATATTATTGTTAGCTTGTCAGGCCCCAAAATAATGTATGGTTTAAAGTGTCTTGTGTGAATTGTTGGACAAAAGCAGAAATGCTATTTTTGTGATGATGAAGGACACAACATTGCTAAATGCCCTGTCAAAAATACACTTTGCGAAAATTGTCTTCAAAAGGACATTTGACAAAAAAATGCTCCATCGCCGAAAAACTTAAGTCGCTTGAAAGGAAAAAGATTGACTACAATGATCTTTACATTGACCAAGAAGAAACGCAATCATTATTTGAAGCTGACCAAAAAGATAATTATGAAAATGTGATGCCAAAAACACCTGGATATCAGCCAAAAAATTTCAATGACGTAATATCCCAAATTAGCCCAAAAGACCTTAAAACTCCAGTTTTAGAAGAAGCTTTGGTAAGTCGTTTAAACGATTTTCTACCAATATGCCAGTCACCTGTCAATGTACGCTCAATTGATCAGAATGAGACTGAGAATTTTTTCCAAACCAGAAATCAAACCAAGAGATTTCCCGAATCTGATCCAAATGAAAAAGAGATCACCGAAAATGAATCAAAGAAACCATTAGTTGACTTAGAAAATCAAAACGACAGTACCTTCGAGTCTGAATCAAACACTTCAACTACTGAATGTTCAATTTAAGTAGATCAATCATTCCTCACAAGATTTCTCTTATGAGGAATTCAATTCCGAACTCCTTTGTATAAAAATGAACTTAGGAAAGGATAATGAATTGTTTATATTTAGTCTTTATAATCCACCCAATATGCTTCTGAACTTTGAGTTTTTTAAAACTGTTAATAAAAAATGTAGAAACTACATTTTAGGTGGTGATCTTAACGCCAGAACAAAGCAAAAAGGCTGCGTAGGGGAAAATGAAAACGGCATTATGTTGGAAAGAATAATCAATGAGTTAGACTTCTCAGTAATTAATGATAAGGAAGATTTTCAATTAAACCAAAAGAGACAATTATCATAATCCCTTAACCTGGAAATGTCGTAAAAATATTGATATGCTTAGTTTCATCTTCATTAATTGACAAAATTACCGACTTTTGTGTCCTAAATAGTCAAGACATGACTAGTGACCATTTCCCAATCGAAGCATCGATTTCTATGGGCTATCAATTAGAAAATAAATCAGCAGCTAAAAAGTTTAACTATAAGAAAGCAAACTGGCAATTATTCAGCGAGATTTTAAATTCTCAAATAGTGAATATCACTGAAAGTCTCCTCACTATTGATCAACTAAATGATAAAATTACTGAAAAAATCATTTATGCATCACATAAAAGTATTCCTTACCTTTCTCAGAAAATTTACAAATCCAGTCTTCCCCCGGACATTGTTAATTTTAATTAAAGAGCGGAGGAAAGAAAGAAGAAACTTCAAAAAAACTCGCTGTCAAAATCTCAAGAAAAAATTTAATCAACTTACATTCGAGTTAAAGGTCTCTTTAAAAAAATTTTGGAATCAAAATTGGTTTGATTTTATTGAGAAAATGGGAAAAAAACCACTGACAAGTAGACCATTCTGTAAAAAAATAAATAAATTTAGATCAAAAAAAGGATCAAATTTAATCCCAAATTTGATTTTAAATGACAAGGAATTCAAAACTAATGAAGAAAAGGGAAAATGCTTTGGAGAACTCCTATCTTCAATATTTAGTCCTAATTCTGATTTAATCGATCGTGATAAAGATTTCGAAATACTTAATTCTAACTCTGAATTCCTTAGAAATTATGATCAGTCTAATTTTAATGATCCAATTTGCTTAAATGAATTAATTATGGCTCTAAAACGATTGAAAAATGAAGCGGCATCAGGACCTGACCAAATTCATAATCTAATGTTAAAAAACTTACCTAGAAATTCATTAATAGAAATAATAGAACTTTTCAATTTATCTCTTCGAGAAGGTAGAGTCCCTAAAGCATGGAAAACATCGAACATTACTATGATTCAAAAAAAGCCTCTTCTTTACAAGATCCTTTAAATTATAGACCAATTAGTATAACGAGTTTTTGGGGGAAAGCTCCTAGAAGGCATAGTATTTTCAAGATTATACAATTATTTGGAACAAAATTCACTCCTTATCCAGGAGCAATCTGGATTTAGAAAACACCGGCGAACATCAGATGATCTTTTCTTTTTAATTCAAAAAATTGTGGAATCATTTAATAGAAAAAAAAGAGTTTGTGGCCTTTTTTTGATATTTTTAAAGCCAAAAAAAAGGAGCTGGCATTATAATTGCCCTATTAATTTTTATAGTCTCATATCTATAAAAATTAATAGGGTTTGACATTAAGGTTTATTTTTTTAATTGATTAAATTGAATACACCTCATAACTTGACTAACTGGATTAAATCCTTTTTAGACAGTAGGACATTTAAGGTAAATGTGATTGACCACTTGAGCGACGAATATCAAATAAATACAGGTGTTCCTCAAGGCTCAGTAATTAGTCCTCTTTTATTTAGTATTTATATTAATGACATCCCAAAAAGAAACTAAGCAAATAACGAATACTCTCTGCTTTTCGCAGATGATCTAGTTCCATTCTTCATTTATAACAAAAAGGGGAACCTAGAAAATAAGATTAATAAATACACCAACGAACTAGAACAATGGCTTATTAAATGGAAAATGAAGATATCAGTTGAAAAGTCGTGTTCAGTAGTCTTTTCTTGGTACAAAAAAGAGGGTGATAATCTAAACTTAAAAATCTATGGAAACAGAATAGTGAGCCAAAAAGAAATCAAGTTTCTTGGTATTAAATTTGATTCTAAGTTAAACTTTAATATACTAGTAGACGAAATTAAAGAACGCTGCAACAAAAGGCTAAATATTATTAAGATATTGTCAAACAAAAAATGGGGTCTCAATCAAAACACACTAGGAAATTTATATAAATCTATAGTCGGATCGATTTTAGACTATTCTTTTCCTTGCTTAAAATATTTTCAGAAAATAATATCAAAAAACTACAAGCAATACAGAATACAGCAATAAGATATATCCTTAAGTTAAAATATGATACTCCCTCCAACATCGTGCAACATGAAGCTTTTAATAAACTAAAATTACTAACAGTCTTGAATCGTCTTTTTGAGTTGAGTGAGAAATATGTTGGGACAGGACTGAGTCATTCTATTCCATTGGTTGAAAGACTGGTGAAAGAATACAAAGAAGGTTTCGAATCAAGATATATTGAATACCCAACTCCATTGTGTAATTGCTACCTTACTATTTCTTCTTTTTTTCCTGAAACTTGAACTATTTAAACATGTGCCACATGAAACAATCTTTTCCAATTTATGTCTTTTCAACTTTAATTTTTTTTAGCTTATTTACTCTATTTTGATTCTTTTTTTTATCTAATTTTATTAACTTTAATTTTATTTTTATTTTATTTTTAATTTATTCTGAAGGAGCTTTAGCTCGGTACAGAAAACAAATAAATAAAAAATAAAAAATAAATAATAATTTTTTTTTATCTAATTTTATTTACTTTAATTTTATTTTAATTTTATTTTTTTATTTTATTTTTAACTTATTCTGAAGGAGCTCTTGCTCGGTACAGAAAACAAATAAATAAATAAATAAATAATTTAAATTTTTTAACCAATTTTTTTTCATAAAATTTAAACTAATTTCATAATAAAATTTTATAAAATAATATTTTTTTTTCCTTGGGTCAAAATTGACCCATCTCAACGTTATTTTTTGTATCTTGGACGGAGAAGGGTTAAATAAATGATGAACCTTTAACAAAATTGAAATAAACTGGTCTAAAACTTTTTTTCTAAACTTAAAAAAAATTTTGAGAACAATTTTCCTGGAATATACTGAAGTGGAAAGTGGCATTATGTTATCCTCCAACTTGAAATCGGAGAATCAGATCGAATGCGGTGTCAAAAGCAATAATTGCACTAAGTATCCTTAGAAATACATTCAAATGCTGGACACTGACCAACTTCAGAACTCTCTACACTACCTTTATCCGCCCACATCTAAAATACGCCGCTGTAGCCTGGTCATCACATCTAAGGAGAGACATCACCTCCATAGAGTATGTCCAAAGGAGGGCTACCAAATTGGTAAAAACAGTTTAAAAAACTTGACTACAGTGAGAGACTGGTGAAACTAAATATGAACTCCCTGGAGGACAGGAGGACTAGAGGTGATCTTATTCAATTCTTAAAATGTTACACAGACACTAACATTGTAAACTGGCACATAGTCCTGTCTTTCAAAGTCAACGGTAGAACAAGAAGAAGCTCCAACCAACACGGCTTTGTCCGACCAATTCCAGCCAACAGCCAACTGAGAGAGCACTTTTTCACTTAAAGAGTGACTATGCCATGGAACGCCCTGCCCCAAGAGATCGTTCAATCCATATCCGTCAACCAATTCAAGAACAGACAGGATTAGTACTGACGTAAGGAGAAACCTACCATAGATGAAGTCATGAGGCTCGGTAGAATTGATACGAGGAAATGGTGACCTTACGAATAACAATCTTCAATGTGATGGAGGCAGAGTTGGAAATGACTGTTCTCTAAACACTGTGTACCACAGTTACCATGGATGGAATCCTACTTATATTATTTTTTTTTTTTTTTGAATATTAAATATTTTTTTGAATTAAAATAAAAAAATTAGATAATGCTTTTTATCCATTTACAAGTTAACACCTAAGTCATTTTTCATTAACTGATTACTTATGGGACATTGAACTGGATTCAAGTGTTAGCTCAAAACTCATCTCTTCACTGTCAAAAGACATAGCATCATCATCACAACTAAGTGCGTTATCACAATCATTGATATCTTATCAAGTTCATTCAAGTCACCCTCTAATGCTCGGTCAATGAACCGAATAATGATTCTTCATCTGGATCAATACCATGATCATTACGGATATAATTAATTAAATGGACAATATCATCTTCATTTTTATCTCCGTTAATTTACAAATAAAATTGATCCAAATATTCTATTGATTGAGGTCCTTGGTTTGTAAAATTTAGCTAGAGATACAAGTATCAAATTGTAACATGCAATTCTATCGCTAAGAACTTGATTATTAAACCATCACATGAACTCATCCTAATTACTCTGTATGAACGAACGCTTTTAGCCTCTCATCTCTTTAAAACTATGCTTGAATGATACTATAGTATAAATAATTCTTAATCTAAAACTAGAAAATAAAAGTTTTGCAAAATTAATTTCTCAAAATTATTTTTAAGTTATCGTTTGTCAATAGAATAGATGAATTAAATTAGAAATTTTTTTATTTCAAAAAACTAAAACAAATTTATTCAAAACGGAATGTTACAAAAAAAAATTATAAAAAAATAAATTGTTTTTAAAATAAATAATTAACACCGTTTGTCCATTAACAAAATGAGATGCAAATGAATGTAACAAAATTGGTCAGTTGGAGCCAATTTCTAATTTATTCAGTAGAAGATAATCTAACAGCATGTCGATCTGTTGGCTCTTTTCAATTGAATTCGAGTCTAAATTAAACATTTGTACAACGTGAGGCATCAAATAGTTGAGTAGCTTATATACATTTTTTCTTAGATATTCTAGCTCACTTGTGTATCTGCAGAAGCCGTTCGAGCTGTGAAAATGAGGCAGTGTGTGAGGGGTGTCGTATTGGATGGGAAATTTTTGATAGAAAGGAAAAAGAGGAAATGGCTGACAGAATTGGGACAAGCTGTGGTCGGGCGAGTGCAAATTGGGTGCAAGTGGAGGTGGCGAAATGGGTGTATATTTTGGAGCGGTTGCCGAGTGGATCGGCGAGCTGGAATTGGATTGAATGCTGGTCGGAGGTGTCAGCAAACAAGAAGCGCTTTCGGCCGAGTCTTTCTGCTTGTCCAAATGTTGGGCTATCAAATTTTTAATTGCTTCAAAATTCACATTTTTTTCACTTTTAGCTTCTCTTTTTTCGACTGGCTTTTTCAGATACTTTTTTTTGATCACCGAAAAAGCCGAACAGTTTTTGTTGTGCGGCATCATGTGCATTCTCTCGTGTCTGGACATGTGTCTAATATTAATGGTCGAATAGTCGCATCTATTGCATTTTATGACCTTGTTGTTCAGATGACACCGCATGTGACAGTCAAACTTGGATTTTAGCAGAGTGGCGTAGGAGCACATGCCGCACTTGCGTATGTTCGGGTAGTCTGTGATGTTGTGCTCCTGGAAGCGGTGCTCTTTGTAGTTGTTTATGTCTTTGAATGTGCGAAAGCAGTCTTTACACAAATGAGTAGTCGTGGTCGATGACGAAAATGATTTAGCAGTTTTTTCCGACACTTTATCTAAATCCATTTTTTAAAATCTAGAAGAAAAAATTTTTTTTGTCAAATTTTTATTAAATTAAAATAAAATTCCAAGGTCCGAATTAGCTTTTTTGTGTTCAAAAAAAATCTACTAAACTGCTTGGCAAAAATGTAAATACGCTTGCTTTAAATGTAGCCAATTTTAAATACAACTGATAGTTTATTTCAAACTAACTAGAGACTTAAATTTCAAAAATGAGAGCTTTCAAAAATGTTACATAACATTTTATTTTCGTTTGATTCAAAAATCGTTTTAAAACATTTTCTCAATGTAAACAATTTTACACCGAGTAGAAAATGTTTTTCAACATTTTGAATTAAAGCTAAGTTTATCAAAAAAAAAGAAAAATTAAAACATTGCGTAAAATTCTAAGTGAGTATTTGATTGTGATTCTTTCTTTGTTGCAAGTAGGATCAAGCAAATTAGTGCTTTAATTGAAATTACCTGTATGTATAGGCATATATGTGTGCGTATTACGAGAAGAATAGTAGTTATGTATATTTGATAAAATGTTTTATTTGGATTACATAATAATCTAACTTTTTACCCAAATTGAAAATCCTTCGGGTCATGTTTATTTTTTTATTCTAAAAGAAATTAATTGAGAATGCCTCCACTTCAAACAATCATAGGTATTATTTTGATCTAGCAATTGAATAATGGTCTTTAGTAAATGTCTTTGCGAATGAACTTTACCTAGTTTTTATGCTAACTGTTTAAAAAATATTTTTCTTTTTTTATATTTTAGAATTATTCTGTGTTTTTATATGCCCACCAAAATCTCAAAGGTCAACATTTTGATCTTCACCTCATCACTTCCAAAAATTCAAAATTCAACTTTGAAGGCTGGAAATAAAAAATGAAAATTTTTGAAATTTATTTTAAAAATTATTTTCAAAAAAATACACAAGACAGACACTAATATTGAAATGCCCAGATTTTTGAAAGATAAATCTACGATAATCTTATTCAATCAATTATATTATTAATACTTCTCTAATCTAGTACAAACCCGAATTCCTAGAACCCTTTACAATCCCTTTAATTAATTCTAATTTAAAAAAATAAATTTTTTTGATTCATTTTTTTCTTTATTCACTCCTTGTGGAGCATAGGGTCTTAAAGGTCGTAAAGGTTTGACTACCTCAAGTGTTTAGAAAATTGATAACTATTCACCAAATTTGTCTAAAAATCACAAGTCTCAATTCAAGTCCAAGTCCGGATTTTTAATTTTTTTTCATTAAAAGTCCGAGCAAAATACTTTCATTTTAATTATTTCAACTGAGTCAAATAAATAGTCAGAATTCCATCAGTCAGAATCACGGACAAATGAAATTTTTTTTAATGTTCGAAATTATTGATTCGAATCGTTGATTTATACTTTTATCTATTTTTTTATACTATGATTAAAACATTTTTAACTAAATTTAAACAAAATCTGTTGCGATAATTCTCCTAAAAATTTTATCAAATTTTATCAATTATTATAATTCATTTTTTTTTAAAATAAATACAAGCTGAATGAATTAGATTCTTTACTAATTAATATTTTTAATAATATAAGAAGTATGTATCCTTTACAAGATTGCTAATTTATGACTACTACAGTGAAGAGTGCATCAATTTGGCAAGAAGCAGAGGGCTTTTATTACTTAAAGATTTATTTGAAATTGCATGTGCTCCTACCCCACTCTGCTAGAAATTATAGAAAATTGATCTTGCTTTATTACTGTGTCATTTTTAGATTAATAATAAATTTTCACTTTTTCCAAAAACTGACTAGAAAGAGAATTTTAGTTGAGAAGAGCAAAAAATATGTATGAAATAAGTTTATTGGAAAACTAAATAACAACGAGCTCGTAATTAAAAATTTAGAGCCCCAGGAAAAAAATTTAATATTAGGTCGTTAACGATGGGACTTAAATTTAAATTTTTTATGAACCTTGAAATTTTTAATCATTTTTTTCTAAATTTACACATAATTGAAAGTTGCTGAATACACTTTATGTATTTTGATAAGAAAAATATTTGAATCATAAAACATTACCCTCAGTCCTTAAACTCTACTATTGTAATATAATTTACTCAGTTAAACTAGTTTGAAGCTTGCATTTTTTTATTCTCTTTTCTCTTTCTTAACAGAATGCTTAACAACTGAACCGTTTTTAAAATAAAACAGCATTCTAAATTTTGGAACAAAAAATAACTTTATGATTCTAAAAATTGATTTGCAAAGTGTATAAATAAACTTTAATTTAGTTAAAACAAATTAATAATTTAATAATACATTTAGTGCTTTGCAGACTTACAGAGTTTTTGCAGAGACTTAATTTAGCTGATTAAAAACTTTTAAAAGCTAATAAATTTTGTAGAACGAATTTTAGGCCTAAAGAATTTTTTCTTTTTTTTTTCCAAAAGTTGTATTATTTCGATTTTTCCTTGAAAAGCAACATTAATGAACAGTGGCATTTATTTAAAATGGTATTGTGAAATTAAAATTGAAAATAGGAAAAAAATTTTCCCTTTTTTGATTAATTAAGATAAAAGACAATAAAATGGACTTAAAAAAATACTGCAACAAAATATATACCTTGTTGCATCTTTTCTTAGCTAAAATTATTTTTCACATAATAAAAAATAAAAATGATATTTAAATTGATCATTGATTTGATTTACTTTTAAAAAAAAATAAAAGTTTTATTATCTTTAATTGTAAATTTTCAAAATAAGAAGAATTTGTATTTGAATCTCAAAACGTTATTAAAAAATTCTCAATTAGCTCGAGTTAAGTTACAAAATAAAAAAATGTTTTAGATAATTTACCAATTTTAATCAAGAAGATGATTCTTGCTTATTTTTTAATGTGTTTAGATTACTTTTAAACTTAAAAAATCAACCAACTTGATACTTAATGCAACTTTACAAATACTCTTAAATAATTTAAATTCTTTTGATTAATGATTTTCACCTATTTATTCTTAATTTAAGATTGTCTGATGGTTATTTTATAAATTGACCATATATTCCATAATTACATTCTATCAATCAAATTGAGAATGTACAGCAAGTTTCAGATGTGATACTTTGACTATATTTAAAAAGAGAAATTTTTAATTTTTTTAAAATTAATTAACTAATTTTTGCAAAACACTTTGGCTATGAAAA
The DNA here is from genome assembly GCA_019054805.1 of Brachionus manjavacas. Lineage (NCBI taxonomy): Eukaryota > Metazoa > Rotifera > Eurotatoria > Ploima > Brachionidae > Brachionus > Brachionus manjavacas. The sequence goes on from JAHQIY010000004.1 coordinate 1,739,244, forward strand.
TTTAGAACTATCAAAGTCGAAGAATTATGTTTAAAAAGTTAAATAACTGGTTTATTAATGACCGATGATTAGTAAAAAAAATTATGAAAAGACTCTATTTTAAACCACAAGCTTTCAGTAAAATTTACCAAAAATTTTAAATTTTTTAATTTAATATTTTGTATTAATAAAACTTTTTTTTCTAATTTTAACTTGTCTTAAATATTTAATTAAAAAAAAATGGAGACATAAATCCGCATGAAAGGAGTCCTAGAGGCACTTCCTTTTTTAAAATAAACTCTCATTTACTTCTTTATTTAATTTTTTTCTTAAATAAAATATGACCGCTTTCTTAAAGAAGGTTCACTAAAATTTTTTGGAGAAAAATGAAAATTTATGAAGAAATTTAAAAAAGACTTTATTGTATATTAAACTTTATTTTCATTTTTTTTAAGAAAAAAATGTAGATTTTTGAAACACTTCTATCCTGCGGGCAAATTTGGTGACTACTCACTCTTAACATCATTTTTTTGTAAAATAATAGTACGCACCACAAGAACAACACAATGAACAGATATTCGAAATTAATTAATTTCAAATTTATTCTTTTAAAAGATGTCTCAAATTTAAATTTTTATTCAAATGTATAAAGAGTCTTAAATGTTGACTAAACTTTGCATGATTCCAAACATTTCACATTTAAATATTTGTTAAATTGTATTTGTTTTATTAAATTTTTGTCAGAACCAAAATAAAAATGATAAATCGAGCTTTAAAAATGAAAAACGAGTCTTTTAAAAAATTCTCATTTAAAAAACTCAATAAGAAATTTTTTATTTTTAATAAAAAAATTTACCAATTTAAGAAACAAAAAAATTCATTAATTTTACATCGCAATTTTTTATTTACCTAAAGGTCAAAATTTTAAAGATTACATGTCTATAGACAGGTTTTGAAAAACTAAAACCAGGTTTATTAATAACTGGAAATTTAATTCAAATTACCATTTAATTTCTTTGGGCTCAAAGCCAAAACAAATTTTGTTGCCTTGACTTGCTAACAACAATAATGTCTATAAATAACTCTTAGGAATAAAAAAAGCGCATTAAGCTTGACATTAGTCAGAACCTTGATAGTTCTAAAAAGCTTTAATGAAAAAAGTTACAAAAAAAATTAAATAAACAATTGAAATCTAAAGTTATATAATTGATTTAAAAAAAATAAGAATACATTTGCTAACATTTTGAGACACCTTCATTTAAAATAACTTGACAAGCAACAAAAATTCATTCAAATAAACACCTAGAAACCCAGGTGCATTTGATTTAAATGGCATATCATAATTATTAGACACGGACACCAGAGCTCATTGTGTTTCACTACCTGTTTAACCAATTTTATATAAAAATAGCTCACAAATCTGTTATTTCTAGTCCGCTTACAAAAGACAAGTCTGTTTGCAGCCATTTTTGGACACTTAGCTCTTCGAATATATTTGTTCAAAAAAAAAAGAAAATAAAAAAAAATTTACAGCATAAAGAGTAAAGCTTATCGAACAAAAAACACACCTATTTTCAAGAGATACTAGATAAAAAGCGATCCAAAGTGCAGTTTTCGATCTTTTCAGCTAGGTTTTTAAAAGAGTAGATTTTCTTTCTAAAGTTGGAAAATAAATTTTTTTTTTCTCATCATAATTGCATATGCGAGCATGTGATAACTATTTATTAAATGCAGCAAGCTCGGGTGGGTATCCTTATCTTAAGTTGATATAAGCAAGAAGATGCAATGCACTTAAAATAGAACAAAACAAAGGTTTTTAAATTGTTCTCCATAAGGGTGTGTTTTATATGTGTTAATTATCAATTTGGTAAATTTTTTTTTCGCTAGTCACATGTCTAGGATAGAATAGAAATTTTTTATTTTTCTGATTAGATAACAACATGTATCAAAGTTATTTGAATTTTATTTTCTATTTTCAAAAATTATTAATTCAAAAATAAACTAGATAACTGCTTATTAACATTCAAAAAGAAAACTAATTTACATTTTTACTTTGACTTAACTGACAAAAAAATTATTATATTTTGATTCTGCCACAAAAAGCACTTATAATAATCTACTTGAATTTCGTTCTGCGATTAGATGGGAAAAAAGAGGCATTGTGAATATTCATACAAAATTCAAATACAAAATTTAAACTCTTAATAAAATATGGCTTTAAAGTATGAAGCAAACAATGGTTCATTTAACTGTCCAGTTGAAAGAAAAAATCAAAGAAATATTTTCAAATAAATTGATTATTTAAATTATTTTAATTTTTTGTGTTTGAATTACAAAATATATCCAATGTTGAAATAACACTGAAAAAGTGCGATGTTTCAAATATCTTTTGAGTTGAAAAAAAATAATAGTTTTAAGTTAATATTGCAAACATGAAAAAATAAATAATTAAATAAAATTTTTTTTCAAACATTTTTTTTGTCGAATAAATTATGTATAATTTTCATTAAACTGTCCAATTAACACATGTCCAAAATATATTGTCCGAAAAAAACTACTTGAGAGTTTATACTTGTCTAAAAAACTATGTCGAAATTAAATTTGCCGAAACTAATTTGTCGAAAATCACGGCAACCTAATAAACAATTCAAGTTAATAATTAATTTGAAGGAGCTTTAAAAAAAGCAATTATTCCGATCTGATTGACTTGGTATTTCCCTTTCAACAATCCCAAATACCCAAATTCGCTCTATACTTAAATCTTTGCCTTTAAACATTATACTTAAATATAACGCTCTATACTTAAATTTTTTCATGTTTGCAATATTAACTTAAAACTATTATTTTTTTTCAACTCAAAAGATATTTGAAACATCGCACTTTTTCAGTGTTATTTCAACATTGGATATATTTTGTAATTCAAACACAAAAAATTAAAATAATTTAAATAATCAATTTATTTGAAAATATTTCTTTGATTTTTTCTTTCAACTGGACAGTTAAATGAACCATTGTTTGCTTCATACTTTAAAGCCATATTTTATTAAGAGTTTAAATTTTGTTTTTGAATCAAACCAAAAATAATTACTGAATTATTAAGGCTTGTTTTGCCTTTGCAGGTCTTCCAGGTTTTCTTTTTTCGTCGATAGGCATATTTTTCACTGATAATGGTATTTCACATTCAGGAATATTAAGATTTTTTGATATACCAATTAAGTGCTTGCAAATGTTATTCTTGATGTACCATCTTCATGTACATTTTTCGTTCTTGAAATCGACTAAATCCGGTACTATGACATACAGTAAAGGTTCGTGCTTTTTGTAATCCTCGAATTCATCCCATTTACAATTAAGGTGAACAGTCATCCAGTTGTATACATATGATCGATTTGTTGATTATTTTTATTGCCGACATATAATTTTAGGTTATTGTTTATTTTATGTTAAATGACCGGTTGTTTTCTTTGTAACCATTGTGCAGCGGCTGTCCAATCTGCAAGTGTTATCTCGACTTGGGTCTTAAATGATTTAGTATTTTTTTAAGCTGGATCTCTATTGGTTGACCAAATATGAATGATTCGTTCATCTACAAATGATATAAATCTCGGTACAGTAAGTTGTTGTGCAATTGTATACTTGACCTTTGGTTCTTTTCATTCTGTGCAATGTTTTAGATACAATATCCAAATCTACATCATCACTAGTATCTTGATAAACAAGTACGTTTTCACTTGACGACAATACTGTTATCTTGAATTACTGCTGTTGTCATCGTATCGATCGAGTTTCAATCGATTTTTTAGGGATTTGCGGTAAAATAACATTTATTTTATTTATTTATTTGTTTTCTGTACCGAGTAAAAGCTCCTTCAGATTAAAAAAAAAAAAAAAAATAAAAATAAAATAAAGTTAAATAAGATAGAATAAAAATTAAAAAAAAATAAAATGGTTTAAAATGGTTTAAAATAGAGGAAAATTAATGAAATTGAACTAGAGAGTTAAAGGATGCATTTTTTTAAAAAATTGATTGTTCAGGGAAAAAAGCAGAAATAGTATGGTAGCAATTACACAATGGAGTTGGGTATTTAATAAATCTTGATTCGAAACCTTTTATGTATTCCTCGACCAGTCTTACAGCCAATAGAATAGAATGACTCAGTCCTGTCCCAACATCTCTCAAACTCAAAAAGCCGATTCGAGACTGTTAGTAATTTAAGTTTATAAAAAGCTTCATGATGCACGATGTTTGAGGTAGTATCATATTTTAACTTAAGGAAAGATCTTACTGCTGAATTCTGATTTGCTTGTAGTTTTTTGATTTTATTTTCTGAAAATGAATTCAAGCAAGGAAAAGAATAGTCTAAAATCGATCCGACTAAAGATTTATATAAATTTCCTAGTGTGTTTTGATTGAGACCCCATTTTTTGTTTGACAATATCTTAATAATATTTAGCCTTTTGTTGCAGCGTTCTTTAATTTCGTCTACTAGTGTATTAAAGTTTAACTTAGAATCAAATTTAATACCAAGAAACTTGATTTCTTTTTGGCTCACTGTTCTGTTTCCATAGATTTTTATGTTTAGATTATCACTCTCTTTTTTTGAGAAGACTACTGAACACGACTTTTCAACTGATATCTTCATTTTCCATTTAATAAGCCATTGTTCTAGTTCGTTGGTGTGTTTATTTATCTTATTTTCTAGATTTCCCTTTTCTGTTGTAAATGAAGAAAAGAAATAAATCATCTGCGAAAATCCGAGAGTATTCGTTATTTGCTTTGTTTCTTTTTGGGATGTCATTAATATATATACTAAATAAAAGGGGACTAATTACTGAGCCTTGAGGAACACCTGCAGTTATTTGATATTCGTCGCTCAAGTGGTCATTCAAATTTACCTTAAATGTCCTACTATCTAAAAAGGATCAAATCCAGTTAGTCAAGTAATGAGGTGGATTCAATTAAATCAATTTAAAAAGTAAACCTTCATGTACAACTTGTAATGCTATTTGGTCCAAAATTTAAAGGGTCTTGTACAGTAGAGGTCTTTTTTTGAATCATAGTAATGTTCGAAGTTTTCCAAGCTTTCGAGACTTTTCCTTCTCTAAGAGATAAATTAAAAAGTTCTGAGATTTCTTTTAATGAATATCTTGGTAAATTTTTTAGCATAAAATTATAATTTGGTCAGGTTCTGATGCCGCTTCATTTTTCAATCTTTTTACAGCAATAATTAATTCATTTAAGCAAATTGGATCATTAAAATTAGAATTATCATAATTTCTAAAGAATTCAGAGTTAGAATTAAGTATTTTGAAATCTTTATCAAGATCTATTAAATCAGAATTATGACTAAATATTGAAGGTAGGTGTTCTCCAAAGCATTTTCCCTTTTCTTCATTAGTTTTGAATTCCTTGTCATTTAAAATCAAATTTGAGATTAAATTTATAAATTTACAGTTAAGTTTTTTAGCTGTAGATTTATTTTTTAATTGATAGCCCATTGACATTGGTGCTTCGATTGAAATGGTCACTAGTCATGTCTTGACTATTTAAGACATTGAAGTCGGTAATTTTGTCAATTAATGAAGTTGAAACTAAAAAAAGATCAAGAATTTCAAAGTAATTCCTAATCAAAATATTGAAAGAAGGGCGCTTATCATTGATTCCTGAAAAGCTCATTGATTATTCTTTCCAGCTTTATTCCATTTTCATTTTCCCCTACGCAGCCTATTTGCTTTGTTCTAGCGTTTAGATCACCACCTTAAATGTAGTTTTTATATTTATTATTAATTGTTTTAAAAAGCTCAAAGTTCAGAAGAATATTGGGTGGGTTATAAAGACTAAAAACAACTAATTCATTATTCTTTCACAAGTATAATTTTATACAAAGCAGTTCGGAATTGAATTCCTTATAAGAAAAATCTTGTATAAATTCAATTCCTTCTTTAATTAAAATAGCTACTCCTCCTCCATACTTGTTGCGTGGTTTTGCTACAAACTGATAATTCATAAAAACAAGATATATATATATGCCTCACTCAAATCTATCTTTAATTCATTGAGCAAAACAATGTCGGGACATTTTTGAGCTAAAAAATTTCCTAAGAGATGAACCCTACTGGGTAAGTGAAGGCAATTCCAGTGTGAAATAACTTACCTGTTCTTAGAGGAAAGTTGACTTGATTGATTTTTTTTCATTGTTTATTTGCGTAGGACTGTTGTTGTATAAAATCGGTGTTGTTTTCATTTGAAGTCAGTCTAATATTATTTTCTTGAAATATGTCATTAAGTTCACTGTTATATTTGTCATTAGCTTGGTCTTTAATTTTTTTCGATTCTGATGTTTGTGAATCGTCAGAAACGCGCTTGATTTGCTTACTTGTTTGAACATTGGAAGAGAGGTATTTTGATGGCTTTAAAGATTGGTACCTTAATTTTTCCAAATTTGAGCATATTATTTGATCAGAATCTTTATTAAGATTAACTGAAAGAAATGGAGTATGCATACTTTTTTGACTGGACTGTGACGACAATTGAGATTCTCATTAGTTGACTCGCTATTTCATAACGAAAAATACTATTTATAATATTTTTGGTGAATAAAAAAGTGAAATGGTGAAGTATAAATTAATTTGGTTAAATTAATATAAATTTAGAAACCTATTTTGAATTGTTGGTTTGATTTGAACAGGTAATTGTGATTTTTTGGTGTCAATTAAGAATAAATTTGCCACAAAATACACCAATTAGGTGTTAAATTTTGATAATCGAGTTTCGCCTTAGATTGTATTTTTTTGTGAAATTCTTTAATTTTTTGGTGAACAAAAAAAATATTATTGGTGAACGATAATTGTAATCAGCACCTAAATGATTAATACATCCCAAACTCAAACCGAGCCTCCATAATTCTGTAACTTTAGTAAACAAAACTTGGGGTGATACTTTTCCTTCGCGAAAAGTTTAACGAACAAACTTGATTTTCTGTTTAATACTTCAAAATTAGATTCATTGCAGAAAATAATTTTTGACCAGTCTATATCAGTCCATCTTTTTCGTTCTTTGCACCATTTGAGCCTTTCAACCGGTCCAATTCAGTCAAGAGAGGCTTTTTATAGCAGTAAGTTACTGCATATTTTTCCTTCATACCATTTTTCTAACAATGTATTTATTAACACTAAAATTTGGAAACTTAGAACTAAAGTCAGATGCCAGTTTTCCATATCTTTTTGAGACTTGTGACTTTTAAACAACTCTGATCTTTTTATTCAAAAAATTTTAAAAATTTGAAATTTTTACAATTTGAATGTAAATTCTAATTTTCCTCATAAAGAATCTTCACCTAAAAGAAAGAAAGTTCTTCAGGTCCTTTTTGTTTTGATTGAATACTTTCAGATGACATTGTTGTAAGTGAAATTTTTCAAGAATTATATTAAAAAATTTACGCTATATTCAATTGGAATTCCTTATCACCAGTGATGGTACCACTTTTCTCAAACAACTCGAAGTAAAGCATCCAGCGGCCAAAATATTGGTAAATTTACACGAATTGAAAGACCAAAATTTCGACAATGGAGTTAAATCTGTTGTCTTTAAATTTAAGGAAGATTTTTCTATATTTTTTAAAAAAATCATTTTTGTTAAAATTAATATATTATTTTGAGTGATTAAAAAATTGACCACTGGAACTAAAGTATTTATGTGATACTGAATTTTAATATTCTCTAAAATTAAATTTAATCTAAACATTTTTGTAGCATAAATTTTGTTTTGTTTATTGTTTAGCCAAAATTATTTTTATTTCGAAAAAATTAATAGGAGAGATCAATATTTTTATTTTAAAACTTATTTTGAATTTAATATTTAAATTTAATTTTGAATGCTTGATATAGATACTTTTGAAAAAAAAAATTTCAAAATAAAAATTAAACAAATGAGTTATTAATAATAATGATAATATTTTAAGCTAAATTTAAAGCAGGAGACTTGCGAAGCAAGGCTAGACGTAACCTCAAAATAAATATAACAATTTACTCATAATAATAATACATTTTAATTTAAAAATCGATTTATCAGTGGTTTTGAGATTTATTTTTTTAATGATTATAAGATTTAAAGAATGTTAAATTAAAATTATTTTAACTAATTCAAAGATTTATTTTAATATCAAAAGATAAACTCTTGGAGCTGATCATCAACTTGAAGATGCTTTTTTAGTTTCAAAAAAGAAAATTTAAAGTCAATTATAAAGACTAATAAATTTTTTGTCGATTTTTAAATTAATATTTTTTTTATTTTCATGTCTGACTAGAATTCAACAGACTCTCACAATTTAGATTTGAGACAGAAAATAATTTATGATTCTGCGTTCGTGGCCGCTTTGCTTTTTTCTTTTGATCACTAAATAATTTAGGACAGTTATTTTTTTTAAAGACTGTATATTAATTGATTAGTATTATAAATATTTTGATCAGTATTTTTTTATTATTTTGATAAATATTTTACTATTTCGATCAATATTTAATTTATGATGACAAGTAAATTTTTCTAAAAAAATTAGTAAATAATTTTAATTAGATCAGTATTTTATTATTTCAATAAGTATTTAATAAATAATGTTAGGTAAATTTTAAGAGTAATGAAATGTAATATTGTTTAAAAAAAACAAGCAGTTAAATAAAATAAAAAGGAATTTTAATCAATTAATAAAGCTTTTGTTGCCTTATTTGGTTATCCTCTTTTGCGTTTTTCACCGATCGGTACATCTTTTGCTGCTGGTGGTGGTTTGACATATTTTAATCTAAATGCAAGACCGACTAAATGTTTGTACATGTAATGCTTGAAAAATGTTGGACAAGTACATTACCTTGCTTCCAATTAATTGCCATATCATCTCCATTTGGTATTGCTACGATCCAAACAGCAAAAGCTCTCTTTTTGAATTGGCAAAAAGTGTTCCAACGCATTTCTTTCAAATTCATTTATTATAAGTTTTATTTTCATAATGGTGGCTCCATGTTCTTTCTTCGTTTAATTTTGTCAATGCTGCTTCTTTGTTTGGGTACTTTTCCTCCAATATCCACTTGCGGCTTCGTTTTGCTCTTCGTTGAGTTAGACAATCTACTTCAAATTCCATCTCAACTTCATCATCCGACGCATGCTCTGGAATACTTGATGCCATTATAATATTTTTTGTTATTAAAATTTTTAAATTGCAAATTTGGTAATGTTTGAATGATTTAAACATTCTTTTTTTTACATTTTAAATTCGGTCACTCTTCTTTTCCTAATCTTTGCATATCATTTTCATTAACACTAGAAGCACGATTTCTGGCTGCTAAAATCCTAGTAAATTTTTGCTATTTGAGCAAATTTTTTTTTTCATCCTAAAAAATAAGAATAACTTTCTAAATTAACTAAATTCAAATAAAAAAAAATTCCTTTGTACAAAATCAAGTATATACTACTGAGTCGATGTTAATTAAAATTTTGAATTTATCTACAAAATCAATGGATGAGTCATAAAATATTAATAAAAAGTTTAAAATCTTTAAAAAACTGACTCAAGTCCTAATACTTGAACGAAGATAGCAAATTTAAAAAATGCAAAAATTATAGTTTGCGTATTTTAGATGAAAGACGAAGAATTGGTTCAGAAAGAAATGAATTCATTAGAACATAAAATTTTTGCCAGATACTTTTTTTAGCCAAATTTTTATTTTCACTCAATTAAAATTAAGTTTTAAATAGATTTATCCTAATAAATTTTTGTCCATTAGATTCCATTAAAACGAGTCATTTTGGTGCTTCTAGTGTTTAAATACTAATCGATACCAGTAGTGACAGTGGCAATCTCGAGAACTAGACTAGTACCTTGGAGATAAGTAGTCAATTATGATTTTCTCTTTTATTCTCTTCTAATTTTCCTTTATATTATCAAATTCTAAGTATTTTTAATCAAAAGCATGTGATTTTAAAATAATCCCCTTTAAATGAAGCAAACTTATTCATTAATGACACATAAACTGTCATTTTTTTTTTTTAATTTACAATTTATGCATTTTTTTCTTTCTTTGATTTTTTTTTATTCATCATCCAAGAGGTGTTTTTTAAAATAAATAAATATTACTGATAAATTAATTTTTATACCGATCATGTCAATTAAATACTGCTTTACACAACTAATTACTTATCAACCGAATATTGATCGAAAAATACTGATCATATATATATTATACTGGTAAATTTTACAGATCAAAATATTTTAAGTACTGATCTTTTAAATACAAGCCTTTTTGATGTTTTCTAAAAAAGATATTGGAAAAAGAAATGAGCGCCTTCCCTAGGATAGAAAAGGGACATATTCAAAAAATGCTGCTTGATTTTAATAACTGATTCCAATCCAAGCTTTATTGACTTTTTTTAAATTAGAAATTCAAATATCATATCTTATAATAAAATTTAATTTAAAAAATAATTAATTTTTATTTATTTTTAAATGAAGATTAAGATCTTTAAGATTTACGCGGAATGATAATGAGTGGCTTTCAAATTATTAATTATTAATTTCGCCCGAAAAAACAACTGGTCTGCTTAACTTTAAAAATAAATTAAAAAACACTATAATTTTAATTGCTAAAACAAAAGTATTTTGACTTTTTGAATATGCTGGTGTTAATCTAATTTTTTATTGAAATAAAAATTAAGTTCAAAATTTGAAACCAATCCCAAATCATGAATAGGTCGAGTGTCACCGACGCGAAACTATGAAATGTACTTTTATTAATCTAAGACGTAAGGAAAAAACAGATGCAAAATTTAATTAAATAGTTTATTAAATTTTATCTTTTCAAAAAAATAACAATTATTTTTATCTTCGACTTCTTGCCTAGAAAATGTTGGCAATAAAATTTTCTGAAAAAAAATTCAATAAAATAGTTAAAATGATTTGTTGTTTTGTTCTATTTGGAGCTTTAGGGTTGAGCGACGCACTGAATACAACCGATGACGAAATAATAGTTGACTTGGAATTTTTCAAAATTGCCACCAAAACAAATACACCCAATTTAACAGCCTATTTCAAAACAACAACACATTTCAGCTCAGCTGAAAATTTCGTAGACTTGATCAAGAAATATTTTCATTCTGTTTTAATTTTTTGTATAATTCTCTTGATAATTTTCATCATTTATTCGAGTGTTTGTTTAATTTGCCGCTCCATATCCGACTCTGAGTCGATTTATGAAAAATTTTCGATAAATAATCGAGGACAAGAAAGGGGACAAGGCGACATTTCGATTCAAGAAGGTGATCAATCAATAGTGGCAACTAGCATTCGATTACTACAAGAAAATCACGACAATGATGAAATTCAACTACAAAATCCAAAAAAAGAGAAGAAATTTTTTAAAATTTTTAAAAAAGAATCTAAGCGAAAATTAATCAACCAAAGCATAAACTTAGACAGTACTCAACTTTAAAAATTTAATTATTTTTATTTTTTGTCTGAATAGAGTATTTTTTTGTAAATGAATAGTTTTTTTTTAAATATTTTTTTTTCACATATTATTTTTGATTTCATTCATTTCAAACCTTTTTTTAACTTTCCCATTTGCTGATTGATGGCCCACGTGGGAGTCAAAAATCCTATGTCCTTTAAGCGTAGGATTCAACTTAAGGATATCTTAATCAAGAAATTTTTTATAAACAAGATCTTTGTTTTCTAAAAATTTAGTTTTTTTTTAATAATATTAAAAAATTATCTTACTATTTAATAAAAATCAAATTTTTGAAGATCTGAGATAAAAAAATAAGCATAAAAGGAAATAAAATTTCACGCTTAGTAAAAATGAAAGGAATAATTTTTCCACGCCTATTTCATGTGCAATTTTTTATTATTATTATTATTATTAATTTTATTCAAGATTAATCAACAAGTTAGTGTGCTTGTCTATTCTCAGGACTGATTAACACTTCATTTATTTAATTATTTAAAGAGCAAAAAAACAATATATTTTAAAATTTAAATCCAAACATTAAGAATTATAAAAATTAAATTTATCATTTATATAAAAATTTTTGTATAATAAATCAAATTTATTGAATATTTTAAATTTGATTAAGAAACAATAAGTATTTCTCTCACAATAAGTAACAAATCCTTGCGCTTTTTATTTTTTTTAAATAACTAGCTAGTTAGGGCATGTTGAAGTTTATGATCAAAACTTAAAATCAAATTTCTCATTTTATAATTAAATATAAATTTCCTGAAGATTTAGGTAGAATTTTATAAAATTCTTGATGTAACATTGATTTACATAGTTTGTTACATAAAATTTCAGAAAAAAAAAATTTAAATTAATAGTACGTTCGAAATTAACTAAAATGATCAATTTCTTTATTCATTCACTTTTTTTCGATAAATTTCAGTATTGTATTTTTCAAATTTTATGCAATTTTTTTTAATTTCAATCTAAAGTTGCAAAAATTGCGGACTTGGGAATCAAAATCTGCCAGTAATTTTTTTATTTTAAATTTTGATTTTCAAATCATTTTCATACATAAAAGGCGGACTTGGGAATCCAAATCCGTCACAAATTTTTTATATCTTTGATTAAGATTGCCAATTCATTTAAGACTTGCCTTATAACGGTTTTGAAAGGTCGCAAGGTTGATTTGACGGTCGATACGATTCTAAATTTTAATTCGTTCGTTTGTTTTATAATTAAGGACTCTTGATTGTACGGTTTGTGTGGTCATTGATGCTTTGAATGAAAGGTTCGTTCGGTTTTGTACGGGTGTTGATTTTTTTGAACGTTTCGAAGGATCGGTATGGGCGTTCGTTTAGGACCATCAGTTAGACGGGGCAGTTTGAAATCGAACTGGTTCTGCTATTTTGGGCCGAGTGTAGGTAAATGGAAGGCTTCTGCCAGTAATGTAAGACGGTCGGTTTGAATGGACTGATCTTCATGTCCAATAAGATCCTTATTTCGGCGTTTCAACTAGAAAATTAATCAAAATATTACATATTATTTGGTTTAATAATTTATTAATCTTTGAGAAGTTAATTTTTTTGTCTTAAAAATTTTGAAAACTTTTTTTAATTCTAAAATTCGATTATTAATCCATTTATTTTTTGATCGAATTAAAATAATTTTTTGAGAATGTAGCATAACATGTTAAATCATTACCAATAAAAAAAATCGTTCTGTTATTTTACGTAATTTTTATACTTATTTTTTATTTGAGAATTTGATCATTTGATCATAAACTTCAACATGCCCTAGTTAGTTAATTTTTTGATTAAAGAATTTAAATAAATAAGGGTGATGTCAAAAAAAATCTTTAATAAATTAGGATACAAACTATAATGATATCTAATAAACAAACAAAAAAATGTAAAAAATATATCTATTCATTTATTCAGTATTTAACATAATAAAATAAGTTTTAAAAAATCACGAGTAAGTCAAAATAAAAAAATGTGAAAGAGAAATAAGCGAGAGAAATATGCTTATAATTTTTAGTTAAGAAATTGATTAACGCTTATTTACGACCATTACTCTTGGAACAATGTCAAAATTTGGGTTTATTCCATACGTAAATAATACCTTCGAAGCCATGTTAAAATAATTTTTTATTTTTTAAGAATAAACCTTGACGTCTGACTTTAAACTAAGAGTAAGCGCAAAAGCTTTATTTTTTTCTTAGAATAATTTCGAATTTATTTTATAATTTCGAAATTTAAAAAAAATTAAACTTTATTCTAATTTTTGTATTTATTCTAAGAGAAAAAGTTAAAGTCGATTAAAAATTAAAATTTAATTTAAAATTTAAAAATTCGATTTAATTACCAAAAAAAACTGTATAAAAACATTTATTTTTTATTTTGCCTTATAATTTTACCATTTTTGTCACGAAGTAGCCTTTTTCTACCACGTTTCTTTGGTGATTATTGATTTAAACAAGTTTCAATATTGGAAGCTATTGAAATTTGGGATTTGGTTTGGTTGGTCTGAAGGTTCAATTCCCTAAGAGGGTTTCGATTTGTTGGCTTTTGTCTATTTGTATTTACGGTTTGAGTTGAAACTGGCGAAATATAAGTTTTTGGATCTGTATCTATTTTTGAGTAATATTGCGGAATTAATTGTTGGACGGATTAGAAATATTTGGGGGCACATAATCAACATTAGTTGAATGAAGATATTTGTGTTGTTCAAAGTTACATTTATTTGGTTTCAATGTTACATCTTCATCATCGTTGTTCTCAATATTATGGTGGTTTTCCTCTATTTTTTGTAATAGGTACTGTTGATTTTGAATTGATTGTAATATATGAGTCTCCTTACTTTGTTACAACATAAGTTAAAAAAAGTACTGGATGATTATTAGCTGATTCAATTGATTATTGAACTTGTATTGGCTCTTGTTCTTACTGAGTTGTTTCAGCTAATATTCCTTGATGATCTAAATCGTTATGTAAGCATTAGTTGATTTATTGGACCATTAGAAGTCTATGCAACGAGGCAATGTGAAGCCTTATTATATCGACCACGTCTAGCGTAAGCTTCTATATCTAAGTATAAGCCTGGAAACTGATTCAAATTTAGAATCGCATTACCAGTAGTATGTTTGCATACAAAATTGTCGTCCCAATAAGGACATTAACTTATATTCGATTCCCATTTCTCATCATCAAACTTAGATCATATAATTTATTGTACATTTCGAGTACATTTCGATCTAATCGATTCGTTTGTTGTAATATACTCATTAGAAGAGTCCCAGCTTTTCTTTTCTAAATAAGCTTTGCACATGCTCTTGCTTGCTTGATAATTGATTTCATCTGGACCAGTTGAAAGAATTATTTTCTAAATCAGGTTACATTTACAGAGCACATAAGTAAAGATTAACGGCCAGGAATTTGGAAGCAACTACGTCATTGACTTGACTTAAAAAAAAAAAAAAATAACTTAAGATATTTATTACTTATTAAATTAACTTATTGACTTGGCTTAACTTTAGACTTGTGACTTAAAAACAAGTCTATATTAGATACTCAAAAATTATTCTAGGTATTAACAAGCTAATTTGAGTACTATTCAATTATTTTAGTTATGAATTTTATAACATTTTTTACTTTGTAAATTGGATACTAAAATAAAAAGTAGCCTTATAAATTATATGATTTAATTGTTTGTGCGATATGTCACTGTCAAATTGTAAAATATGTTATTTTGTAAAATGACATTGGCAAAATATAGAGTAGGAAAATATGGAAGTTTATATTTTGACAATTTATTTTATAAAATGACTTGTCAAATTGCATTTTGACAAATGTCAAATTATAAAATTAAAGCAAATTAATTAATTTTTGTAAAATGGATGATGGGAATCGTCTTGAGGAGATTCAAAGGATTGAGAACGAGTTAATCAATCCTCGATTAAATCGTCAAGTAGATTTCGATTTAAAAGCTTTGTGCACCGCAAAATTGTTTAAGAAATTCAAAAAAGACTTTAATAAAAATTATTTTGATTCGATCGAAAAAACACGAATTACTTAAAAACAAATAGATTATTTAATCGAAATGTTGGAAACCAAAAATACGAAAGCCAAAGGTTATTATTACTATAGGAAGCAATATGAGGTAAAAACAATTGGCGAATTGAAGCAATTTATTGAGAAATGTGACAATCAAACAGAAAATGCAAATGGAATATTAATAGTACCAATTGACTAAACTTCTAAGTTGTCTAAAAAATATTCCATATGAATCAAGGCTAAAGATTTTAAATTTGACAACCCTTGAAGAGAGGCGAAAAAGAGGTGATTTAATCTAAATGTACAAACTAGTCAAAGGTATGGAAAATATAAATTTCATAAATGGAATTAATTATGCAAAAACAACAACAGGACCAGCTGGTAATTTAAGAAGACATGACAAAAGACTAGTGAGAGAACTGACCAAGAAGGGTCCTCAACGTTTCAATTTCTTAACTAATAGGGTGGTGGATATATGGAATGGTTTGTCAACAAGAGCTGTAAAAGCTGTTTCACTCAATAGTTTTAAGGCAATAATCGACCGAGAAGTTTTTGGTATGGATAAAAGCAAAGACTGCTAAGGCTCTTAATGGGCCAGGCGCCATATTGGCGTTGGTATAGCGATCATTTTCACTATACAGCAGTTCACACTACTACTACTACTACTACTACTACTACAATTGAAGAGATGTACGATGTGTGTTCCAAAATATACAAAGATGTTGGACTTCAAAGCCGATTGCCAATGATTCACGAGGCACGCAAGTACTACGCTAACATTAGCCGTAGCGTAATCGAAATGTTTTTAGACCATTCCTAAGAATATCAGCTAAAACGTAAACGAATTCGAAATAATGGTCTAATAGTCAAACCTATTCGATCAAATCAATTCAACAAAAGAATCCAAATCGATTTAGTCGATTTTAGAACAATGCCCGACGGAGAGTATTGTTGGATTCAAAATGCCCAAGATCATTTTTAAAGGTATGTTGGTTAAGCCCTTTAAAATCAAAAACAGCAAAGGAAGTTGCTAGGGCATTAATTGATATTTTTGGTATTTTTGGAGCTCCTCGAATGTTGCAAAGTGACAATGGTAAAGAATTTAGAAACGCATTGATTGAGTCTTTGAAGTTATTGTGGACGGATCTAACAATTGTGCACAGATGTGCTCGGAGGCCACCAACTCAAGGCAGTGTTGAACGCTCAAATGGTGACGTTCAAAATTTTCTAAAAAAATAAAGGTAATTCGGTCAAAAGTCAAAGATGGTCAAGAAAAATCGGTTCGAAAAATTTTGAAGAAAAATAAAATAAAATTAATTCTTTCAAAGAAGGAGATTTAGTTTTGTTTAGAACTGACGACGTTTACCGTAGTATGGCCGATGCTCAATATATCTTATGAATTATTTTAGAGGTAAAAAACGATCTTTTTAAGTTAGGTTGTAGAGCAGGTGTTCTTGATACTTTTGTAGCATGCAATTGTATCGAAAAAACTAATTTAGTTACTGAATTCAATAAAGAATTCATACCAAAAGATAAACAGGGGGATTCTCCTGTCGTAAAGAAGAGTTAAAATGTAGTTCCAAATGTCATGCAAAAATGTACCAATGTAAGAATTGTGACTAAAACGTGAATTAGATTGATTTCAAATAATAAATTCAGTTTTTTTTAATTCTTTTTATTATTAAATAATTTACCAAGTAACTTTTGGCAATTTACAAAATACAAAGTTTATTTATTGACATGTCATTTTACAAATTGACTTGGCAAATTATAAAAAAACGAAATTTTGACATTTTGACATGTCTTATTACAAATTGCCAATGTCATTTTACAAAATGACATATTTTACATTTTGACAGTGACAGCTATATCATTTTATTAAAGATCAAAATTTTCTAAATAGAATGCATCCCTTACATAAAATACCCTCTATGAAATTTCAAGTCAAAAATGTCGCATACTAAAGAAGTCTCAATTGCGTTTTTATTGAACTAGTGATCTGCATCATCGGAATCATCGCTAGTTATTCTAGTAATTTTTTTATCTTGAAGCTCATTTTTAATTTAATTTGTTTGCTTTTTTCTTTTGGAATTAGCTGATTCTCTCAAAAATGAAGCATCTTTCAAAAGTTCAATCAGATACTTTATCTTAAGATTTTTTTTTGACTCATTAAAGATAATTATCTTTTGCAAAAATTGTCTACGTAGAGATAAAATATCTTTTCGTAGTCATTCTATAAATTTATATTAAAATTATTAATTAT
This sequence comes from Brachionus manjavacas, assembly GCA_019054805.1. Classification (NCBI taxonomy): domain Eukaryota; kingdom Metazoa; phylum Rotifera; class Eurotatoria; order Ploima; family Brachionidae; genus Brachionus; species Brachionus manjavacas. Next base: position 1,757,022 of record JAHQIY010000004.1, read on the forward strand.
TGTTTTTCTTATTTAATTAAACTTTAAGGATCTCAAATGAAATAATTTTACGTCTAAATGAAAAATAGAATTCAAGTTAAATGTAAAAAAAATATTTTTTGAATATATTACAAAAAAAGGCTTGGAATTTAATTTTAGTGACTCTGACTTTAACAATTTCGCAACAATAACTATCTGGAAGGACAAAAATTTAAACGGTTGGTATACGGGCTAAAAAGTAGCCCGCAAAAATAAACGAGCTAACAACCGCGAGAAACCCCCCGTCTATTGAACCGGTTAGCTCTGACTACATCCAGCACTAATGTTTATCGATTTGTTTATTTGAATCGGACCATAGCTTCTTTAAAAATGAGAAACTAAAAATATAAAATTTTAAAGCAAATTAAAAATTTGCAACATCAATTTTTTTTCTTTCTTTCTTGAATTGTTCAATACTTAATATTTAGCTAATGAAATGATAAATTTACTAAATTTAAAAAAATTAAGAAATAACAGATAACTGATAAAAATTAGTCGGTCAAATTTGCTTATTTATGAAAAAAAGTTGCACTTATAAAAGGTGTGGGATAATTATTATTTTCATTTTTAAAAAGTGTGTTTTCCCTTTTATGCTTAATTTTTTTTGCAAAAATTTTCAAAAATTTGATTTTAAAAAAGTAAGAAAAATTATATTTTTTTTCAAGTCTGCGTTTAATTTATCTCTTTATTTGAAAATATTCGACGTAGTAAAGATTATTTTGCTCTTCATAGTCATTCGTAGTTCTTAGTCATTTTGATCTTACATAATATTACATCATTATTTGTATGAAAGAAAATGTAAGACAAAATAATCTAAAGATCACACCAGTTAAAGTAAGTTTGACCGAAAACGCTTACGGCCAAAAAAAGCCGGATTTTTGAGGAAAAAGTGGAAAACAAATAAAAATGTACGAATTTTATAAAACAATTTTTTGAAACAAAAACTCTACACTTTTTTACATATTTACATCTTTTAACGTAAAATTACACAATTTGAAGTGATAATATGTAATTTATTGTCATATTTCTAAATTGATGTAAATATTAGTAAAGTAACATTTTTTTTGCCAAAAGATGATTTAAAAATTATAAAAAACAATTTGAAATTAGAAATGATAAAATGTAAAACGAAATATTATCTGATCATTTATTAGCCTTCTGTGCAGTTAACTTTAATTATAACTTTGTTCTGCCCCAAGATAATGATTTTTATCTTTCATTTTGTTACATACAAGTAATGATGTAATTTTATGTAAGCTTGTATTTTCTGACGTAAATTTACGTAAAATAACTTTAAAAAAACGTAATCTTACCCAATATACAGTTGAACTTTAAACACAGTAAAAATTAAATTCCCGATCAACTGCATTCGATCCTTTCTATGCTCTATGACATTTTAGATAGAATACCAAATAACTGCAGGTTTCTCTCTAGGCTAAGCAGTTAGTCCTCTTTTATTTAGTATATATTAAAGACATCCCAAAAAGAAACAAAGCAAATAACGAATACTCTCTGATTTTCGCAGATGATCTATTTCCTTTCTTCATTTACAACAGAAAAGGGGAATCTAGAAAATAAGATAAATAAACACACCAACGAACTAGAACAATGGCTTATTAAATGGAAAATAAAGATATCAGTAGAAAATTCGTGTTCAGTAGTCTTCTCAAAAAAGAGAGTGATAATCTAAACTTAAAAATTAATGGAAACAGAATAATGAGCCAAAAAGAAATCAAGTTTTTTGGTATAAAATTTGATTCAAAGATAAATTTTCAGATCTATCCTTAAGTTAAAATATGATACTCCCTCCAACATCGTGCATCATGAAGCTTTTTATAAACTTAAATTACTAACAGTCTCGAATCGGCTTTTTGAGTTGAGTGAGAGATATGTTGGGACAGGACTGAGTCATTCTATTCCATTGTTTGTCAGACTAGTGCAAGAATACAAAAAAGGCTTCAAATCAATATATATTGAATACCCTTCCCCATTGTCCATTGTACTCCATTGTGTAAATGCTACTTTACTATTTCCTATTTTTTTCCTAAAGCCTCAACAATGCAAACATGTGTAACAAGTAACAAGCTATTTCATTATGTCTTTTAAACTTTCCCTTCATTTTATTTAGATAATTATACGGCATTGTGACTTAAAAAAAAAATCTTCCAAAAATTCAAAAATAAAAATATCTTTCATTTAGCTGAATTAACAAAATTGAGCTTTTTAAACTTTGATGATGAAATATAAGAAACAAAAAAGGTTTCAATAAATTAACAAAAAAAAGATTATTTTCCAAACAGTGAAATATTAATATTAAAATTAAATCGAAAGATGCATACATCACACCAGTATTCAAAAAGGGTATAAAAACCGAAAAACAAAACTACAGACCAATCTTGCTTACAGCTATCATCGGAAAAATTTTCCCTTCACCACTTAATTACGAAACATCAGCATGGTTTCGTAAAAAAAATCTTGCATGACAAATTAGCCAGAAACTCTAGGAATCATAACAGAAACAATCAATCGAGGGTTCTCAGTGGACCCAATCTTCTTGGACTTGGCTAAAGCTTTCGATATGTTTTCTCACGGGGGAACACTAACAAAATTAAGGTCTTTTGGCTTTGAGGCTCAAATTGTCAACTGGATCAGGTCAAATCTAAGTGGAAGGCGTCGAAGAGTAGTATCAAAGAGTAGCCTCATCTTGGAGAGATGTTTTATCAGTGACACCACAAGGATCCATATTAGGACCGCTTCTCTTTTGGTTGTTCATAAACAATATGCCAGAACTATTTGAACAATATTGCAAATTGTTTGCTGATGACACGAAACTTTTAGCTGCAAAAAGTCTGTAAGCCCGGTCCTCACATCAAAAGCAAGATATTACCGCTCTAGAAAAAGTCCAACGCAGTGCTACCAAATTAGTTCCATCCTCAAAAAATTTAATCTACGAAAATAGACTCGAAATAATTGGAGAATCATCACTAAGGAAAGAGAAATAAGAGACGACATTGTCCAATACAGTCGTTCCTCCGTATAACGAGACCCCATAAAACGAGAAACTCTTTATAACGAACATTTTACCTGGAACCGATTACGAGCAATACAAAAAGATATAAAAATGTTTTCGATAGAACAAGTTTCTATAGAACGAAAACTTGATAAAACGAGCTTATTTTGAAAGACCGCTTAATCATTTTCTTAAGAAAAAAAACTTTCACACTTGAAAAAAAAGATTAAAATCATCGCGTCGCGTTTATATCTCGCTTGAGAATAAAATAGAAATTATAAAAAAACATTGCGATCAAAAAATCAAAGGATGCAATCGAAAGAATTAATGATTTAAAAGATTTTTTTCCAAAAAAAAAAAAAGATTTTTCCAACGTTGTTGACTTTTTGTTTAATACTGAAAATATTGTACTAGAAAAATGTAAAACCAAACAATCAAGTATTACAGATTTTGTAAAAAAAGCTTAATTTTTAGTTTTATTTATCTTTTTTAAAAAAATAAAAATTTCCCATCCTTTTCAATGGGATTTCGATATAACGAGCACAAAAATCTTCGCCCAACTTGCTCGTTATGGAACGACTTGCCGAGGAACGACTGTATTACAAACTAATTAACGAGTTCAACACGATTAAATGCCAGGTCACTTTCTGCAGTTTTATTATTATTAGTATTATTATTATTATTATTAATTAAAATATCAGTTTTGAATTTATTTATTTTTTATTTCAATGATCTCTTCTATTTAAAATTGTTTGTATTTTGTAAATTTATTTTATTTAAATGTTAAATTAATTGTATTTAATGTCAATAAATTTAGCGTCAAATTATTGTCAAATATTTGTTTTAATTTTTTCCTAAAACTTGACTGTTAAATGAAACATTGTTGGTTTCACCATTTCAAATTTTACAGTAAAATCTAAAGAACGAAATCCATATTTGTATTAAGAATTGAAATTTTGAATTGGAATTATTGTAAAAAAATTCACAATGCCTTATTTTACTTTATTTTGATTTTTTTATTCTATAATTTATTCTTGCTCGATACAGAAAACAAATAAATAAATTTAAAAAAAAAATTTACAAAGAAATTTAAAAAATCAATAATAAAATAAAAGAAGTGATGAAATGAAAGCGTCCTTATCTATTATATTCCTTGGATGTCATAGGATGGTCAATTGACATATCTCCTACTCTTACTATTCCCCATCCAGATTGTGGTAATGTGGTAATGTTAAAATTGTTAACCATCAATACAAGAAAATTCTGTCAACCAGAGAATTAGATATTACATTTGCTGATAAATTGAATTGATTAAAAAAAACAAAACGTTATTTTAAAAAAAAATGTTATTATGTCAGCGATGGTGACAAAATTGATATCACAAATAAATTATGTCGTGACAATCAACAATCATTAATTTATCAAAAAAGGATCACTTTTGAATCAATGAAGAAAGAAATTTACAGCATCAACTGGATTACAGTTGATGATAGTTGTGTAAAATACCATCTAATATCATAATATTATTTTTTTTAATTATAAATTAAAAATCGATTCAGTCAATGAAATGTGAAGTTTGCAAAACTCAATTAAAGAATTAAAATATTGGTTCTGTCAAAAAAAAAAAAAAAAAAAATATTTTATTTTGGACAGAACGTATATTTTAATTCTTTTGACTGAATCGATTTTTTTATTACTAAAAAAAAAAATAAAATTATGATATTAGATGGTATAATTAACGCATTTAATTTAATTTAATTTTTTTTGGTCGCGTTTAAATTAAAAAATTGCATGCTGTTATACGGTCAAATTCCGGCTTTACCATGCATGTAACATTTAACCCTGCCTTAAACGCGAAAAAATCAAATTTGATTTTTTTTACATGGCCCTCTACGGGGTAACCGCGTCGCGTTTATATATCGTTCTCGAAGTTGATGCTGCGTCTATAAAACCGAGGTTACGGTACATATTTAGCTAAAATTTTGATCATTATTCTTGGATTTTAAAGATAAATAATAAATAAAAAATTTTTGAACAGAAAATGATAAAAAAGAATATATGCCCTTAACAAAATATACACTCAGTAAGAAACCGGACTGAATTGATAAAATTTTTTGCTTAGAAGTTAGGAATTTTCACACAATTTTAGGAAGGCAAATAATTAATTTAAATAAAGAAGAATATTTTTAAATTAATTTTTTTTTAATATTATCAGTCATTAAAAAATTAATTCAATTTTAATAAAATGTTTAAAAAAATGGTAAAAAAATTCACACGTTTCTCATCTTTATTTAAGAAAAAAATTTTGAACAATAATTTCTCAACACAAATTTTATTTTTTAAAAAGAAACTTAGCAAAATGAAGGATGAGTTCCGTTTCCCAAAAAGCTCATTATATTTTTATCATCTAAATAGATATTTTCAAACGACTCATAGAAAATACAGTCTTTTGACAGAACAGTGAATTTAAAAGTTGCATTACTAAATGTCACTAGTTCAGAAGTGGATTTGAAGTTATCTAAAGACACAGAATAACTTTGACCAGATGATTCCTTTCCGTTTAGTTTACTTATCAAAAAGTCCATTTTAGGCTTGAAAAAAACAGTGCTATTAGCCGTGTTTTCAGTTGCAATTCTGCTTGATATTGTTGTTGAATAGACTACATATATTTCGGTGTTGATTTTTGGATAAAGATTAAAATTTCTAGTTTCCAAATTGACAATAGAAGACACAGTTAATGGACTGTTAAACTCAAATAGACCAGGAACCATTTTGATCGTTGATATTTCGCTTTTGTTTCCAAGGTAAACTGTATAATCTGATGAGTTGATGTTTGTAATTACTTGGCCGCCTTCTTTCATCTCAATGGTAAAAGATACGCTGGAGTTGATTGTAAAATTTAATGGAAAGAAATCATCTTGAACAGTAGCAGTCGTGGCTTCTCTGGTAGTAGTAGTAATGCGGGATGCGCTTGGTTTCAAACCTAAATAAAGATTAGAGTTTCATGGAAAAAAAATATATTTATAGATAAATACCAAAAAAAAGCCCAATAAATAGACCAATACCAATAACTGCACTAATGAAAATAACTGTCAAAATTATTTTGGATGTTCTGTTCATTTTATCGAGTTAAAAATAGCATTTAATTTTTATAAAAATAATAATATTTTGAAATTATAAAAACCTTAATACTGTATTTTAAAAATTATCTAATTGCATATGTTTGAGTTTTATAATACCTTTAAAATCCATTAGTAAATAAAAATTATTATTTTTAAATAAAATTTTGAAATTGGTTTAAATAAATTTAGTAGAAAATTGACTAAATCTTAAAATAAAACTGATATTTTAGTCATTTAGAAAAAAACAATTTTTTTATCAAATTTTATTCAAATGGTTATTAAGTTTTTAGCATAATTTAACACATTATTCAAATATTTTCAGGATTTGTAGATATTTTTTAAAAAAATGATTATTTATGATATTTGAGACAAATTTCTGTTATTGTTAAAATTGACGTCATGTTTAGTAAAATTACTAATTTAATAAATTGGAAATTTACTTTTTAATTTACCCAAGCCTAGAACAATTGGGTCTTGTCCGAAACGTGATCACTTGAAAGATGATGGTTGAGTGAAAATACCAAAAAAGAAAATTTTTAAGATAAAAATTATAAAATCAAAACTTAAATGTAGTAATCAAGATGGAATTTTGAAAAGTAATTTGAAATAAATTCTAATTTAGATGATAAAAATATAATGAGCTTTTTAAGAAACGGTACTCATCCATTATTTTGTTAAGTTTCTTTTTAGATAATAAATTTGTGTTTAGAAATTATTCTTTAATTTTTTTTTTTATAAATAAAGATAAAAAATATGAAAATTTTTTTTTACTCATTTTATCAAAATTAAATTTATTTATTTAATGAATGTTAATATTAAAAAAAAAATAATAATAATGAAGCAGAAAGTTTATGTTCGACTGATTTATTATACAAAATAAGACAAATCATTTAAAAATGAGGAAACAAAGTGATTTTTGAACTGTCTCCTGTTAAAATTTTTAGACCATCAGAAAAGGTCTGAACTTTTCACAAGCACAAATAATGGCTAATGCTTCTTTCTCCTCTATAGTCCACTTCTTTTCTAACTTTGTTAGAGTAAGTATTTGTATTGGTATTGGTTAGATGTACATCACTTTTTCTTGACAAATCCATGCTGTTCTTTTGATTTAATATTGTTCTTATAAAGATAGTCTTCCATTTTGGTTCTTATTATGCTTTCCATAATTTTGCACGGAATTGAAGTTAAAGACACAGTACGATAATTGCTGGCCGTTAATTTATCTCCTTTTTAAAACAATAGAGTAATATTTGCTGATCTGAATTGTATTGGAAGCTGACTATTCGATAAAGACTCTGAAAATTAAAGTTAAAGGAACAGTAAAGGCTTCTGCAAAGTTTTTTTGCAATAGCTGATTAGGCTTGTCTACACCACATGATTTATTTAGATTTAGGTCTTGTAATTTATAATAAACCACTTCATAACTAATATCATTTGGTTCAATGTCAAAATGATCTGAAAAGTTTTCATTTAGTTCAGCTACAAAAGGTGGAAGCTTCCCATCTTGTTCAATAACAAAAACATCTTGAAAACATTTATTTAGTAGATATGATATCTCTTTCGGTTCTTGCGTTAATTCATTGTTTCACTTCTTTTAATTCTTTGATTGATCCTCTGATTATTTGTTGAACATTTAGATTTTTATATAATAAACTTATTGTACATTTCCTGAATATTTAAATTCTCATATAAGTGAACCCAATCAAGATTTGATAAAAAATTAGAAATTTTTTCAAAGTAAACTTTACTATTAATAAATTTTTTAATAGTTTATGATTCTATACTAACCTTGGTTTTGAGAACAAAATTAAAAAAGATAACCAGATGATCTTTATTAATGTTACCAAGCACAAATTTTGTATCGATTGCATACACACTGCCAGACTAAGTCGTGAAAATCAAATCTAAAGTGTTGGCAGCTTTTTCGTTTGACATTTGAAATGTTGGAACATTTAGGTGCTGATATAGAAAAGTTTCGCATAGAAATTCACTTTTTCCTATTGTGGTCAGAATTTGTTAGATTTTTTCTTCATCTTCTGCCTTCCTGTCTGTTAGAATCTATTTCTTTGATTCTGGCACACCATAAATGATCACATTTTATTTCTTCTGATTCTTTCATTCATTTCGCTGATGGTTGTTTTTGCTACAGCTATCTGGTCGGCTAGTTTTTTTGCATTTTTAGTCCCTTGTTTCACCAATTGAACCCAATGACTACTAATGTTGGATGAGTTTTAGTTTTGTTTGCTGCTGCCAATTCAAAATTTAGTTTTTTATTTCAATGTCTTTCTCAATTATTCTTTCCTCTAGATGTTCCATGATTTAAAAGCTTTGTTTTTTTTTTGACCTTTAGTTTGTAAAATTAGTACCTAGAAACTTAGATGAAAAAAAAATTCTTTTCTACAATCGTAATGGCTTTCATGATGTATTTTAAAACCCTTGAAATTTTGGGCATTAAAATTTATTCCATCTGAATATTTGCATAGAAAGTCAATTAGACTTGAAAAGGCGTCTTGGAATAGTATTTAAGTCCGGTGCTATGTTTCAAGCGTTAAATGAAAAAATAAAGTCTATGTTTATACCATCTTTGGTCAAATATCATGCTTAATTGTTAAAAAAATTACCAAATAATTTTACCATTTTGTAGAAGAGATTATGAGCTTTCAGAAATGGTTAAAATTTAATGAGTTTTGACTAAGAATACTTGAGTTATTTTGACTTGAAGACAAGTACTTTTTTTTTTTTTATCAAATAATCGAGGGGGTTAATTTTTTTAGAGAGCCTTTTGCACGCACAAGCAGTCAGACAAGAAATCATTTGACCTAAACAAAAATATTATCAACGGCAATATTATCTAAATTGAAAAAAATATAAGCTCTGCTTAAAATAAGCTGAATTTAGCATGATATGCGACCATTTTAGAAAAGGTTCAAAAAAGCCATTGTCTAGCTTAAACGGAACTGTAAATCAATAAGACACAAATAAATTGAAAAAAAATGTTTTTAATATTTTTTTATTTGCACTGACAAGTCAATTGACGGTGTTATCATTAAGGAAACCAACATGAATACATAAATAAGAATCATTTAGATTAGACTAAAGTCAAATGGTCTAATTCTCATTAGGATCTCTTAATAGATCTAACTTAGATATTTTGTGGATTATATGTAGGAAAATTTGAGATTCATGTGAGATTACTTAGAAAAAATGTATGAAGATTCGCGTGAAAATCTCAAAAGCTCTCGGTCTATTTTATCATTTCTATTCTCATTTTGTCTATTTTAGATTTCAAAATTAAAAAAAATTCAAATATTGAATTTTTTTTGGTCAAATATCTATGAGTAAGATCTTAATTTGATAATTTATAATAGAATTTTTTTAGAAAATTTAATTTTTTTTTATAAATTTAAAGTCTTATAGATTTCCAATTTCAAAACACACAAAAAAAAGGAAATTTACATCATAAAAATTAAGTAATAAAATTTTGATTAAACATTTTAATTTTTTCAATTATAAAAATCACATTTTAAATAAAACTTATAACAAAATACCGTAATGCCTTGCCCCCTAATGCATTGCATTTTAAACTAGAATTCTGGATTTTAATGCATGCATTTTACCCACTTTTTTTTCCTGATACGCTGCGACTAAAAATGCTGCAGTTAATGTCAAAATTTTGGTATAAATGCCGCATTAAATATGTAAAAAATAATAAAAATATATTTTTCTATTTTTTCAATTGTTTCAAAATTTGAAACACACAAAAATGTTCTTCGGACATAATGCTTGCATTTAAAGTTAAAATTTTGAGTTTTAATGCGTCACGAAATTTTATTTAAATTGATAAAAAAACGGTATTTTAATATAAAAATGGCATAAAATTTTCCGTATAAAAATTATTTGTGTTAAAAAAAAAAAGAAATTTTATTATTTTCTCTTGCTAGCTTCTCTCTCACGTGCTTCTTTTTCTAGAGTTTTTTTATTTTTGCTTCCCTTTTTGCGACCACCACGGCCTTTTCTGGTTGGTTCTACATTTGCTTCTGTTTCGGGACTTTCATTTTCGACCTCTGACTGAGCATTAGCAGCTTTAATCATAAGCATTAAAACTCAAAATTTTAACTTTAAATGCAGGCATTATGTCCGAAGAACATTTTTTGTGTTTCAAATTTTGAAACAATTGAAAAAATAGAAAAATATATTTTTATTATTTTTTACATATTTAATGCGGCATTTATACCAAAATTTTGACATTAACTGCAGCATTTTTAGTCGCAGCGTATCTGGAAAAAAAGTGGGTAAAATGCATGCATTAAAATCCAGAATTCTGAAAATAAATGCCGCATTAGGGGGCAAGGCATTACGGTACAAAAAATAAAATAGAAAACACAAAAAAGCACAAAAATGTCAAACTTTTGTTAGATCAATCTTAAATTTTGACAGTTCTCATGTTGAAGTTTTACAGCATCATAACATCTTCGGTTGGCAATTTTTCCAACACAATACCATGTGTCTTCTATCTTTATATCAGGTGTCTGGAATTTACACATAAATGCTTCTATATTTTGATAAAATAATTTCATAATTTATAACAATTATTTTAATTTACCTTTTAATATTTGTACACTGTTTCCTCTCGTGTAGAAAATCACTTATACAAAAGCTAAATATATCAGGAAAACCATATCTCTTGAGTTTAGATTTTAACAATCTATGCGATAATCTGTCAAATGCTTTCGAAAAATCAGTGTATATAATTTCGGCAGATAAACTTCTATTAAGAGCTGACGTGATAAAATCCAGCGATTCTAGTAAATTCTTTGAGCATGATCTTTTTGACATGAAGCAGTGTTGTGAATCAGATAATTTATTATGCTTTAAAAGAAAAGCCAAAATATGATCCTTAAGCAAACTCTCATGAATCTTGTATATAACACTTGTTAGAGAAACGGCAAACACGCAATCTTTGAGATGAGAAATTGATATCTCAAATTACATTGACAAAAACAATCCAATTTGGAAAGTCAATAATGGTCACAATTCCAAAGGAAACATTGATTTCAATCATCACTCTAATCATGGTGTATTGGACAATCCGTCTAAAAAAAGAGAGGCCTGACACGCCCACTTCTATTCAAACAAGTAGTCAGCCAGCGTCAGCCAGCGTTAATTTTGTTAATGCCATGCAATTTAGAGATCAGGGGATCTATAAGACCCAGTAAAGCGAAGCTAGAAATTCACACGCTATAAATGCACAAAATGAGTTCAAGGAATGAATGGATGTAAAATCGTGGTTCATTGTATTGGAGATTTATTTGACGCAATTTCAAAAGTCCGATTGGCTGGATATCACAATTGGTCTTGTGGACAACAGAGTTCTTAAACGTTTTATAAATTTGGATGCGTGCCGCAATTAACTAACTAAAGGCTTCGACAGTTTCAAAAGGCAATTGTGTGATAAATTCACAATTAGAGTGAAATTCAAAAGCAATGCAAATTGGGATCAATTTTCTGACTCTAAGCAATCGCCACGTGAATATATAGTAGATTATGGCGATAAAGTAACACAAATGGTTAAGCAAATATTTCCAAAAACGGAAAATTCAGATAACATTGATCGGTTAATACAGGATCGATTTGTGGAAGGATTGTGTAATCAACGTCTTCGTGAAAAGGTTCGAGCAAAAATATTAAAAATCAGACTAATCGTTACGGAAAAAAAATTCAAAATTCAAGACTTGATTAACTATGCGGTCTGCAAGATGTCAAGTTATCATAAGCAATCTTTCTATAATAGAAACACAAGTAACAGTGATGCTCTCTAGAACAGAAAGTATTCAAGTCAACCAAATCAGAAACAGAACTTTGGTGGTAATCAAATTTAATTTTTCTTATAATTAAATTTGATTACCACCAATTTTTTCTTATAATTCCCCCAAACAACCAAACAATCACACGCAAGACATTACTCTCGGCCCAAATCAGTCAACGCAAAAACAGGTTAAAATTTGAAGATAAAGGCAACAATGAGCCTCTTCACGTAATTAACGCTGAAAACTTAAGAATAAGTCCAAAAAGGAAAAAACCAGTGATATGTTTGGCAATATTCAATAACATACTGATTAATTATCAATGTGATAGTGGATCAGATAGGACAATTATCAAAACAAAAACTTTCAATCTTATAAAAAGTCATGCACGTGGAACATAACTCGAAATTTACTCAGGTAGCGTGCTGTTCTCATGGTCAGGTCCTATAAAAATTCTTGGCAAGGTAATGCTCTCACGCTGTATTTTTACAAGAGAAGAAATCCTTAAAAATGTGGAAATTTTGGTCACTCAGACAGTTTCGAATAATGATTGTCTTTTGAGTAGAGATTTGATTAACAAGCTGAAACACCCCGGCCTAGATTTAAATACATAAAGACAAAGGTGAAAACAATTTCTGATGAAGTTTTAGAGAAGGAATGCGTGAAAAACGTTTTTAAAAAAACCGGGAAATCATGAACTCATCACAATGTGAATGAGAATGAAGTGGGAAGTATTACCAATTTTGATGTTGTAGTACACCCCGAAAATATCTTCGAAAAAGGGGAGGGAGAAGTCCCAAACCAAAAGGAGGTGGCACTGTGATTGAGACTGAAATCGATTCGGAATTGAAAGAAACTAGCCTGTCAAAAAATGATCTCAATATGGAGACTTTTGAAGCTGCAAGTGCTTTGTTAAAAATTAAATTGAAAAAGTTTCGGCAAAATCAGATTTGGATTTGAGACCAGAAAAAAATTCAGATGTTGCATTTGATATGGAGTTTAAAGACCCAAACCTGAAGCCAATCAAATGTAGATGTAGACCACTATTGTGGAATCTGAAAGAGAAAGTAAACACTGAACTGGTAAGACAACTGAAGGCTCGGATTATTCGACCAAGTAAAAGTCAATGGTGTTTTCCTTTTCGATTTATAGACAAGGCTGACAGCTTTTTTAGAATCACAGTGGCTTTCAAGCCACTAAACAAACTAATAAACGACGAAAACTATCCAATCCCGTTCATAAAGGATATTTATGCCAAATTAGCAGATGCAGACACTTTTACTAAAAACGATATGAAAGCAGCATACCACCAAATTCCTGTTTATCCGAACTCAATACAGTATACTGCTTTCATTTGTGAATTTGGTCTGTTTGAGTATCTTTCAATGCCAATGGGCATCAAAACTGCCCCCGCATGGTTTCAACGTGTTTACAACGCATGAACGGAAGAATGTTTACAACACACAGTGGTCCAAGAAAACCGTGGTGGACCAAAACGACCAGCCGATCAGGTACCACACCGAAAAAGCAAAGTACCTCGAGTGAACAAATCACTCCCTGGAATCAAAGCAGCGCCTTAATTGAGCCCACATTGAGCGCCGACTACGGGAGGAGCAAGTAAGGAGGCAAGAAGTGAAAGATGAGCTCCAGACTGCAAAGAGAACCATCCGTCAGCTGGATCTATTCTTATAGTTGATATATATTTAGATAAGTTTTGGGTTTGATTTTGAGAGCTTAGCTTTTTTTTTTTTCATAAGTTCGAACAGCAAAGTCAACAGCAGATACAGCTTTCTTTTTAGCTTAACAAAAATAAGATATTTATCTTTACCCATCCGCTTATTTTGTATGCCTGCCAAGTTGAATATTTTATTTTCAACTTTTTCTTAAAATCTTTTGCCATTCATGGAACAGATCGTTTGTCGTTCGGAAAAAAAACTTTTGGTATAAATCGATTTACAAATATTAGAATTATGTCTTAGAAACTATCGTATGCATCGTTAACGTTTAATTTATTCAACTCTTTAAGCTAATCGTATTCTAAAAATTCCTGAGTGATCGATGTATAATCACCTTAAAATATATTTCATGCGTTTATTTCATATATTTGATGCATATATTTCAAACATATATTCCATTATCTTAAGTCAAAGTCATTACCTGGGCTTTAATTTTATTGACTTTGATTTTAACTAGACCATCACAATAACTCCCTGGAACGATAGAAGGAACATTTTACCGCTACGTTAACTCCGTGACGGCAAAAAATAAATATTGCTTCGACATTTTTATATTTAGTTGACTTTAAAAAAATATAATTTTAGTCATTAATTTGACTATAATTTTGTTACTAAGACTTAAACTTGTGTCTTAAAAATATGTGTCACTTTAGCATATAGCAGACTTGTATTAAAGTCAAGTCTGTTTCAAGTCAAAGCTATGACATTTTTTAAAAATTTAAAAAAGTGGAACATTTTTCAACAATTCCAAGGCATTGAATGTGACTTGTGAATTTTAAAGCTCTTCGAAAAATTAATTTTATAGTGATAATTAACTTAACTCGGATAATTCCATTGAAGTTTTAACTAAAAAATTACAATTTCTGTAGGGTATGTAGTAATTTTTTTATTTTTCTTCAGATGTATTTCAGAAATGTTTTTTTCAAATCTATTTTTACTTCTAAAACACCCAAATCAAGTGAACTAGAATAAGATTTCTTTGGACGGGATGATTTCTTTTTGATTTTAAGATAATGAATGAAACATCCTTTTTTAATTAAACATCTATCAGAACAAATGAAAAGATTATGTTTAATCGATTTGTTTTGTTTTTTTTTTAAATTCGAAATTAAATCATTATTAATTTTCTTTTTTTTCATATGGATAAATTATTTCAGTTTCATTTGATAAAATTGTTCAGGGACGTAATTTTAACGCTTAAATACTGAGGATAATGATTTGTATATTAATGTAACAATTGCGACAAATTGTTGGATTCACTAGACAATTTTTCTGAAAAAAAATTAAGTTGTTAAGATTGTAGCACTCTTATGAATCAAATTTTTATATCTAAAATGCTAAAAATTATATAAAAATCTATAATTAAAATTTACTATTAAAAATATTTATTCTATTAGTAGGTAGAATAAAGTAAACTATTTATTTATTTAAGTTATAAAACTTTATTGATCTAAAAAGAAAAACCGGGCTCGGTTGTCGTCGTAGACTGAACACCGGGCGGAAATATAATATCGCATTATTTATAAAAGAAATATGAGTAAAAATGAAATAAATAAAATAGATAAATATTATATATTAATATGAAATACGAGTGCATGCAACTGCACAGAGAACCGAGTACATACACAGTGATGTCCTCATCACAGTAGGATCCTCAAGCCTTTGAGAACTAGAATAGAAAAAATGAATTTCAATGGTTCTGTCGTGTTTGTTTTAATTTAAATAATTATGTAATTGTTTATTTTAAATTTAAGTTTTTTTAATCCCTTTGAACTCCATTTTAAAATTTGAAAAATTGATATCAGGTTGAATTAAAGTGTCTCGTGTTCAAAATGGACAATAGCTTTATGAACATCCATTTAATCAAAAATTAAAAAAATATTAGGGGCTATTAAAATACGATTATTTTCTAAACATATTTACTTTAAAACTTGATTAAGTATGGTTTGTTCTAATGTGTTTTATAACAATTTTTAATAATATTTTATTTTGAAAATGCATTGAAAAAACGCGATGTTTTAGATTAATTTTTTTTTTATTTTGGAAAAATTTTTGCAATATCGCTCTATTGAGATTAAATAAAGCGTCTTAAAAATAGATTATTTAGTATTATTTTTGATGGTTTATTAATTAAATTTTTTATTTTTTGTAAATTAACTTAAGACTAATCATTAATTTATTCAAATTTATTATGAATTAAACTCCGATGGTTAAAAAATTAGATCAAAAAATTATACAAATAATTTTTATTATTTTTTTTTAATTCAAAAAAATATCACAAGGAATCATTTATTAGCATATGAATATAAAGATTTTTGAGTCAAATTCAGAGTTGTTTATACGTCACAAATTAATCCCCAGGCTTAAAATTTTTTTTTTAAGTCAAGTTAAAAGACTAATTAAATAAATTAAAGTCTTTTGGCTAAATTGGGACTAAGTAAGCCAGATTGGTTTTAGTGTTTAAAAAGTAAATTGTACAAGAAAATAAAAGTTGCTTATTTCAATCGTAGAAATAGTGTATCATTTATTAATTCGTAAAATAAATTTTCTTTAAAAATGCGGGTTTTTTTAATTTTTTCTTAAATATTTAATTGTATTTTCTTTTTAATAATTAATAAATATTATTTCGAGTAATTAAAAAATTTTCAATAAATTTATTTTTAGCTAATCAAATTAAAAAAAGGTATTAATCATAATGATCTGAATGAAGAATCTTTACAATGTTGAATTTAGCTATTTTTTTATTTACTTAAATGATAAGGCTTTAAATATTTTATTAAAATCAGTAATCAGTCAAAGATTTGAAAAAAGGTTCATCATTGATACTTTATTGAAATTTTGGTAATTTTTTTTACTATTGATAACTGGAAAATTTATTTATCTTTTGATTATCGAAATTACGCCATTTTTTGGTGATTATTAAAGGCATAGGATTAACTTTATTAGATAATAAGATGAAATTGACTAGATATTTTTATTAACTGGTAGAAAACAAGACAAAGGACGAGTTTTTCGTTGCGCCACTTTTGGTATCAGTGTCTTCACTCCTAGGTTCGGTGTTCTCATAACTACTCGTATTCGAAGAGTCGATGTCTGGATACATCATTTTTCATTTTACTTAGTAAAGTATAGTAAACTATGACGAGGTTTTATTACCTTTTGATCGAGTTTAATAAATTAATTAATTAATCAAAAAAAATATTGAGTAACTATTTAATTTTATCTAGTTAATTAATAATATTATCTAGTGATTTAATTTTTTTCTCTATGAATGTGTCTATTAATTCTATTAGTTAATACATTTTATCTACTCAGTTCATCTTTTAAAATAGAATACATTAAAATTATGTGATTATTAAAAAATTTCAAAAAACAAAATTTTTACTTTAAAAAAAAGCATAAATAATAATTCAAATTTTATAAATGTAAAAATAAAGATTTTTAAAATTTATTTCAAAATTGTGTTCAAAAATAAAAACTAAAATGCTTTAAATAGAAACTTATATCCTTAGGTAGAAATTAGTTCGAAATTTTAAATTTATCTGCGTTAAAACCATATTTCACGCGTCCTATCCACAAAATCTTGATACACAAAAAAACTCTAAAACTTGTAAGTGAGCCACCACATGAAAAATGGCTGAAGTAACGAGATAAATAGTAGAACGTAGATGCGTCTCTTGTTACCATACGTTTGGCTCTCATACCCATTGCCATTTTGTCCAGTCGAATTTCCCGCCAAAATCATAAGCTTCAAATTGCGTACCATAAAATAGGTAAATGAGACAGACATGTACAGCAAGACAAAATAGTAAGCATTGGGCATCAGCAATTGTCCTACTAGACACATGATCATTCCAAAATATTTGTAACCACAAAAAGCCATTATGTCGAATGTTGTCAGAGCTGATTTGATGCTTAAAATTTGAAGAGACAAAAAAATTATGAGCACCTCAATAATGAACCAGCCTAGAGCCGAGCTGGCATAGATGCCGAGTTTTTCAGGCGTAAATCTGTCCTCAAGTCCGAGTGTAACTCCGACCATTAGGATATATGTCACAAAAGCCATCACTGGTATGTACATATCGGGCGCGTTCACATCTAATTTTGGTGGACAGGCAACCTCGCCTTGGGTGTACTTGACCGACCAGTCCCGGTTCAAAAAAGGAAATAGAATAATGAGCAATTTTTTGGCGACATAGTTCGTGTCGACCACAAAATAGTACTTAAGCTTTGATATTGAGAACCATTTGTCCACATTTTGCTGCACAAACTCTTTACCTTGATCGGCCAAATTCGAGCCGTACATCATTGCCATTGAGGCCATTGGCTCATTTATAAAATTCTGAGTCGGGTTGAAAAATTGTGGTGGAACATTTGCTTGAGGCTGTACGACCGGGCTTGTCTGAAAAGATTGCTCATACATGCTCTGGTTTTCATAAAATCCATCTTTAATAAATTATTAAGTTTTATGTTATGTTTTAAAAGCATTTTTCTTTATTACTAGGCGGATAGTGTTGCTTGTAAGCGTTGTTTGGATATTGGTCATTGAAAAATTGGTCTGTGTCGTTTAGGTAAGTGACGTTTTGGGTCATGTTCATACTTTGACCCACTGCTGTACTGTTCGCTATTGGGCCATCAAAATTTTGCGGTCCGACGTTTTTACGTCCGTTTTTATTTAAGATCATTATCTAAATTTTTTTGAAAAGTAAAAAATTACCTTTAATTCTGATCAAAAAATTTGAGATTTTTTTTTTTAAATAAAATTTTTTTTTTTTCAAATGACTTTAGATCTTTAAAATGCTTCTTAAGCTGTCAAAAAATTATCAAAAAAAAAATTATCAATGTTTATTTTTTACAAATAACCTAATTGCTAATCATTTTTATGAAAACTAATAATTTAAAATAATAAAATATATTGCACCATTTTCAAATTTAAAAAAAACTTTTTTTTTTTAATTTTTCCTTGAGAACTTCTATGGCTCTGTATTATTTATAACGATTCTGAAACGAGATAAATATTTTATTTTATAATCCAAAAAATTTTTTAGTATAATTTCATTTTTTATGCGCATATTACCTGACGTTGAAAATATTAAAACCAAATAAACAAAATAGACTTTGAGTAAAACTAACAGACTAGATCCAAAAAAAGAACATAATTTTAGCCTAAAAAATTCTATTCAAATCTTAATTAATTTTACTGCTCCTTTTGATTAAAAAAAACTTAAAAAAATAGATAGACAACAAAAAGCTTATAGCTTGGTTTTGTGAAGTTCAGTAGAAAAGAACAGAACAAAATGATAAAAAATTGGATAGATTTTTTTTTTTAATTTAAAATTAGTTTCGTGATTGCGACATGTTGCGAGATTCAAAGTTGTATCAAGTATCAAAGTCTGCTAATGAATCTAATGTCTGATAAATTTGCAGAGTTTAGCACACTTTGTTATTTGATGCAACTTTGAATGTTGCACCATGTCGCAATCACAGAACTAATTTTAAATTTAAAAAAATAATAATTCAATTTTTTTACACTTTTTTTCTGTTCTTTTTATCATTTTGTACTGAATTTCACAAAAGCGTTTTTTACAAAAATACAAAAGTTAAGATGAGACTGGAAAAAAAATCATGTTTTATAATTTCAAGGTAGTCTCGATTGTACAACAAAAATAAATGAAATTTGATTAAATTTAATACAAATTTTATTTTTTATTTTATTTATGTTAAAAAAAAAGGCGTTTTTTAGTAGAAAAATTCATGTTCTTTCTGAATATGTGTGATCTTTTGACACTTTGAAGGTCTTTGAGAAATATTTTTGAGCAATTTAAGGTACACTCTGAAATAAGGTTTAAAATGTTTGACCAAAATTTTTTTTCATTTTCCCCAGAGAAAATTAATGAAAATTATTAGAGAAAATTAATGATAAAAAAATCGTTTATTTTACTTTGAAAATAGATCAAAAAAGAATCAATATTTGACAAAAAAAAAATGCACTGTACAAAAATTCAGAAATAAAATTCTTTTTTAACCTGACAGTTTTTGCTAGCAATTAGAATTAGGTGTCTAAATATTGGTGCAAAAAATTTTGTTGCACTATGTTTCACTTACAGAACTAATATTTAAAAAAAAATACGAGAATTTTTATTTTTTCTGTTGTCCTTTTGAACCAAATATTACAAAACCAGAAAATTAAATTAAAAAATTGATAAAATTGATGCTTTATTATTAAAATAATAAATTTCTTTTTAGTTAGCTTTTGCTATCTTTTTAATTAAATTAGTTTAATCTTTTATCTTGGACGAATTCCTCTTTCTTGTCGAATTCAATTAGGTTTTCTAACTTTCTATAAAAAACACTATAGAATGAGAGCGAAAAGAGATGGAACTAATGGTAAGATGGAGTTATCATTCACAATAAGCAAAATATGGAAAAATAATCCAATCTTTAAATTTAATTTAAATTAAAAAAATGATGCATAAATTTATAAAAAAATTTCGGAAATGAAACACATTCAAAGCTAATAGCTCTTTCTAAATGTACTTACAGTATTTGATTTTATTGAGTTATCCAAATCGAATTTTATTGCAAATATTTTTTTACTTGAAATTTAAAAAATTTTAAAACCATTTTCTCAAGACATAAATTTATTTTTTTTCAATTCAAATTTTAAAGTATCCTTCAAAAATTCAATTATTGAGTCTTTTCAGTGGTTAAACCGAAATAATAATCAAAAAAAAAAATTGCATCTAATTATTAAACACTTATTTTACTAATAAATTTAAATTTATACGTATTAATTTTTTTATTTCTTTTTAACATGCGAGCAGTCGTAAGCACCACGAACGACTTTAAGTTTCAAACCCGGCACATCTTTAGTGCGTCCTCCTCTGACCAGAACAATGTTATGCTCCTGTAAATTATGCCCCTCACCCGGAATATAAGCTGCCTTCTCTTTGCCATTTGATAATCTCACTATGACACATTTTCGATTGCCAGAATTTGGTTTTTTCGGTTTACGGACCACTGTCTTCAGAACAACTCCTTTCATTTGTGGTTTTCCGTCTAAAAGTGGCTTTTTAAACAAAGCCTCGTGCTCTTTGCGCAACTTGAATGTTGGCCTCACATGCATTTCCCAAAGTGAAACGTTACGTATTGTTGTTTGCAGCGGAACAATTTGCTTGGTAAAATTAATACCATTTTTTATCAAATCTAAATTATTTTAGTTAAAAAAATAAAATTTTTATTTGAGCAATGTTTTTTAATTACTTGAATTTAGGATTGAGTTAAACAACCAGGACATGGTTCCAAAACTTGTGAATAATTAGAACTAAATACTTAGATTTTATTTTGAAATATATTTTATGTTTACGTGTTACGGAAATTTTATTTTGATTTCAAAATTAACTAACCATTCCGGCTTGTTTGAGGTGAAGTTTAAAAAATTTCAAATTTAAGCCAAAATTTGATTTTTTTAAATTTTTTTTGCTTAAAAAAATGAATACAAATTTTGAATCTAAAAGTTTTCTGATAAATAGGATCAAGAGTTTTAAGGGCACTGTGTTCGATAAACAGCGTTCTAAATGTTCGGCAAAAAGGGTAAGAAATTTATTAATTTTTTTTAACAAATTTTTATGATTTTTTTGAATTCAGATGGCCGAAGCAGGCTTTTATTCGCTTCAAAGTGACTCTGATTTGGTCAAGTGCTATGCTTGCGGAATTGAAATTCAAAATTGGTCGAAATCAAGCGATGATCCATGGTCAGTCCATGAAAACCAGAGCGATTGCTGTCTTTACTTGCAGTTGAAAAAATCCTATAACCAAGAACTTACGGTCAAGGAATTTCTAGAGATCGAAAAATACAGATTTTTGAGAATGAATCGAAAAACTTATGAACAAAAGTCAGTAATTTTTAAAGAAATATTGGAAAATATTCAAAATTTGTCAAATAATCAGCAGATAGTATTGAACACAGATGAAAATAATGTGATAAATGTAAATGTAGTATCTAAGTGAAATAATGAAGACATTTTTTTTATATTTTTTTAAAGCTTAATTACATAAAATGTGTATTAAAGACGAATAAATAAAAAATTTTGTAAATAAAATTAGATTTTATAGAGTTTAAAAATCATTTTCGTAGCTAAGTTAATAAAAAAAAAATATTTGAAATAATTTTTATTTTCGAAATTTTGATTAAAAAAATAGAAAAATACTGATCTGTGAAAATGAGTCGAAAGAGTTAGAACAAAAATTTTCTGAAGGAAGCATTGAAAAAAATTAAAAATTTTTTTTTTAAATAATAATCAAATAATTTGATTTTTATCAATTTTGATCTAAAATTTTATTTAAAAGCTTGATTTTTGAATGTATTATTTAAATTATGTGTTCAAATTGAACAGAGTCAAAATTTTTAAAAAAATTTTGGTCAAAGTCAGATCT
Source organism: Brachionus manjavacas (assembly GCA_019054805.1). Lineage (NCBI taxonomy): Eukaryota > Metazoa > Rotifera > Eurotatoria > Ploima > Brachionidae > Brachionus > Brachionus manjavacas. The sequence continues at coordinate 1,779,148 of JAHQIY010000004.1, forward strand.
ACTTAAGACCGGTTTGATGGTTATCCAATAAAATATTGGAGCTTTCATTGAATGCCATCTGAATTACAGAAATTCGAAATATCAAATTTAGTTCAGTTTTTTAATTAAAAATTAATTTTGATTTGAATTGATAAAATAAAATTATTCAAATGTATAAAAATCAAAAATTAAAAAAAAACTTAAAAAATTAACTAAATACAAAATTTAAAAAAGTATACAATTTTTTGCGGTAAAGTTTAAACACCTGCCCGACAAAAAAATTTCAAGTCTTCAAAAACTCAGCATATAATTGGCATCTTGAAGTTTAGGATCTAAAAAATCAGATCAAAAATTATTTTTTTATAACTTTCAAATGTTATTTGATTAAATCTCTCTGAAAAATGCTAACTAATGCAAAAAACATGCCAAATATTAGATAAGGCTCTGCAATTAAATTGCACATTTAAATTAAATACTTTTTAATGACGTGCATTTTCCTGCAAAATTGCAGAGTTTTTGCAAAGCCAGATCTAACATTTAGGATGTTTTTTGCATTTTGAGATTTAATCAAATAACATTCAAAAGCTATAAAAAGAATACTTTTTGATCTGATTTTTTTATCCTAAACTTCAAAATACCCATATTATTTACGTATTTGTTGTTTGCTTTTTACTACTGTATATTTAAAAATGAAATATGATTGATTTTTTTTGAAAAAAAAATAAAATTTGTAAAAAGTTTTTACATATTTTTGATGAAAAACCATTTTTTTTTTAAAGATTTTGACTCGAAAACTATTAGTCTCAAATTTAAATACAGAATTTTAAAATTCAGGTGGCAATTAGTTTCTGAATTTGCTTTCCTTAAAGTCTAGAGTAACTTTTAAAGTTATAAATAATTGAATATGTATCAAATAAACCAAAAATTTTGAGTAAATAAAAGACTGAAATAAACTTTATTCTGTTAAAAAAAAAAATGTCTCAAAGAAAACTTTAGTGACATGAATTTTTTTTACTTCATATTTATTTTCTTATTAAATGTAAAAAAGTTTAATAGCTTAGTTTAAAGAATCAATTTTTTTGTGCATTTTGAAAAATTTGATATTTTTTCTTAAAACCATGTCTTTAACTTTTTTTATTTTTAAAGTACTACTTACTTCTTCTAATTCTTTCTTTTTTTACTATTTAATAAGCCCATGGAGTATTTTGCAAGATTTTACAGTAAAATTGAATCAATTTTTTGTGTATGATAAAATTTTAAATTCTAATTTACAAAAAAATGCCTTTTTTCAGGACATTTTTTCTAGGAACTGTCACAGCTGATGTTTTTTTATGAAGTAAAGCGCTCTTGGGAAAAAATTATTTAAAATTACAAAAAAATAAGAACTCTCAGATTTATCAAAGAAATTATTTATTTTCTGAATATTAAATTTAAAATAAACAAATTTATTGATTTATTTATAAATATATTCTATGACTTCTTTTTTTTTTATAAAAATTACTTTTAAAATTAAGAAATTTTTTGAAAGATTGAAATTTTAAATTTTCTTAATTTAATAAAATTTCTTTTTGTCGGTCATTTTTTAAAATGTTTTTTTAACAATGTTTAATTTTTCTAAATTTACTATCTAGGTTTAGAAAAGAAATTTTTATTTAGACTAAAAATTATCGGCTTTTTGTTTAATTTTTTATTTTAAATAATAGGGATATCAAAAATGAAGCTGATTCTTTTTTTATTCGAATTTTTTTTTTGCATAAAATATTCTTATCTAAGTCTAACATATGAGGGTTTTTTTAAAAAATTAAATGGAAAAGAATTTTCGATTGACAATGCAGAAAACATAGAAGTTGTTAAAATGAATCAAAAATATGGTTTTGAATGTGCTTTGGCATGCTTTAAAAAACAAGCTTGCTTTGTGGCGATTCTGAAACAGGATTATTGCACATTAATCAAAAAATGCCCAAATAATTCATATTATCAGGAAAATAAAAATTCAATTTTATTCGAGAAAAAAATCGAATGTACAAATGAATATTTTAATTTAACAAGTAATGCTTTAAAAATATAAGAAAAAAATTTATTTACAAATTTTTTAGCAACTATGAATTTAAATAGCCATACAAATATTGTTAATTCACTTGTAGTTCTTCACAACGGTGACTTGGCTAGTGGTTCACAAGATAATACAATCAAAGTTTGGAATTTAAATGATGGAACAGTTAAAATGACGTTGAATGGTCATAGAGGTGAAGTTTTTTCACTGGCAGTACTTCATAATGGTGATCTGGCGAGTGGTTCACAAGATAGTACAATAAAAATTTGGAATTTGACTGATGGTACAGAAAAACTAACATTAAATGAGCATGAATGGGCAGTTAGATCACTCGCAGTTCTTCAAAACGGTGATCTTGCAAGCTGTTCAGGTGATTATAAAATTAAAATATGGAATCTACAAAATGGATCATCAAAAATGACATTGAATGGACACACAGGGACCGTGTTGTCGATTGCAGTTCTTCACAACGGCGATCTGGCAAGTGGTTCAAATGATCTAAAAATCTTTATCTGGAATTTAAATAATGGAACAGTCAAAATGACACTGACCGGTCATTTAAGCACTGTTTGGTCGCTTGTTGTTCTCAACAATGGTGATCTGGCTAGTGGTTCACAAGATAATACAATCAAAGTTTGGAATTTAAATGATGGAACAGTTAAAATTACATTGATTGGTCATTCAGGAACAGTTCGATCACTAGCTGTTCTTCACAACGGTGACTTGGCTAGTGGTTCACAAGATAATACAATCAAAGTTTGGAATTTAAATGATGGAACAGTTAAAATGACGTTGAATGGTCATTCAGGTGAAGTTTTTTCACTGGCAGTATTTCAAAATGGTGATCTGGCGAGTGGTTCACAAGATAGTACAATAAAAATTTGGAATTGAATCTTAAATGGTCAATTAATTAAGATTTTTATAAATTTGTTCAAATTTAATGCCGCTTTCAAATTTTTTTTTAAATTGGATGGTGTTTAATTTTGGCATATTTTTTTTGAAAAAAAAATTTATATTTTTTTAATTTAAATTTTTTATAAGTTAACTATTAAACTAGAATCAAGCAAAATCAAGTTTGAAGTATTTTAAAACTTAAGTATTGAAATTTTCGAATTTTTTAAATAAAAAAAATTGATTCAAAAATCATTCATTTTCTTATAGCATGTAGTTACGCCACTGCTTATTAATCTAGTTTTCAAGATTTTCTTTCTAATTAAAAATAAAATATGTTAATTAGAAAACCCTAATGACTAAAATCAAAATACTGACCGGAAAAAATTCTCCTTAAACTTTCAATAGTAAAAACCATTTTTATGAATCGTAAAACACCAAAATTTAATTTTATAACACTCTTTCGACTGCTTTCGACTGGACTATTTTATATGATACCTGTTATAAAAGATTACTTAGAATAACCAAGTGTGTTATAGTGATTCATATAATCCTCTTTTGTTTCAAAAAAATCAAAATGCTTTAGCAATCTAAAAGGTTTATTAGTAATCCGAATTCAACGTTTCCTTTTAAAACATCCTCATGTATTAGAGTTTTCGATTAGGTGGCTATTTCTTAAAGGGTGCTATTTGCTCCTCCTTCACTTTTTTTATTTGATTTATATTCCTAATCTTATCTTCTTCTATTTTCGTCTATACTGGCCATTAACTCAGCTCTTTTGAAGAGTGGCTCTATAAGCACTTTCTTAGGTTTTCCAGAATTTTGAACATTTTGAAGCCATTCCATTTTTTCGACTTCTGTAGAGCTTACCAATTCGCTGTCTTCATCTAATCTCTGGAATTAATTTTCAAAAGACCTATTTTGTGTCTTTATCAAGTGTAACAACTCTTGTACACTAACTTTTTCGAGGTAATCTTTTGAAATAGGTGCCATAAAAAATATCATCTTTTTTTTTCGCTTTTACTAATTGTAACCGGTTTATAATAAATACAAAATATTGTTTAAAAGCTTTAATTAAAGAATTGAACGTTCTGATGTCAAGAACACCAGCTTATAATTAGGTCAGGATGTGAGCTTAGTGCTAAATGTATTTGTCAGCATTTCGAAGCGTCGTCCTTCTGAAATAGTGACTAGTATAATTCTTACTTATCTTTGTGCGTTAGTTGACAAGTTAATGAATAAGTGATTATTAAGGGTAACATGTATACCAATTTTACAAAACGGTGGAGGCTCAGCCGGTATCTGAAGATACATTTTTTACAAAAAAACTGGCATTTGCAACATTAATACAGAACGAATTAATCGATTTGTCTACATCAACACTATGACTACTATTTGAGCCAAATGACCATTATATTTTTCGACAAGATGGTGCTTCGGCACATACCACTTCCTCGAAAGTATGAGACTCAGTAATTGACTGTTTGAAAAAACTGAGCACTGAGCTTCTGCCATGGTTTGTTCGTTTTAATCTCAGCCAAATCGAGAACTTATGGTCATACATGGTTGCCAAAATGGTAAACACTAAAGTAACTTCTATTAAGCATTTAAAAGAGGTTTTACACAAAGAGTGGTTTAAGAGAGTAAATTTATTTCTTAATTAATTTTATCTATTTTTAATTTTTGTATTTTTTTAAGATTTTTTTTGGTTCTATCTTTTTGGATTGTTGAAAAATAAAAATTAAAAAAAAACACTTTAATTTTCCCGCATTTTGTTCATGTAAAAAAAATTTTTTTGAACATAAAAAAAATATCTCAACTTTTGCGACATATTTTAAAAAAATATTTAACAATTAGCTTTTCAGGAAAAAAAACATACAAAAAAAGTGTCGATACATTTATCACTAATATGTATTAATTATTCAGTCTAAAATTAAAATCTAGTTCCAAAATAAAAAAAAATAATGGAAGTTGTCTCATGCGAGCCAACGAGCACCAAAGTGAATGGTGAGTTGCCCGTACAAAACCCGCACACATTCACAGAGTCTAACAACGACCCCGATAGCTGGAGCTATCGCGACCAGCTAATGCTAATCTCGTTCGCCATTGTCAACGGCGATTCAAACTGGTCTCATGTCAGCGACCAAATGAACAAATTTGGTACGAAAAAAAAAACCTCCGCCCAATGCTCAAAAAAATATCGGCAAATAATCAAGGATTTTTTGAACAAAAGCGAAAAATCCGAGCAAAAAAATCAACTAATAGATTTGAAAAAAATCTACAGTGAAATTGCTGACCAGCATTTAGACGAGATTAACTCGACCATAAAATCTCTCAAAGACCAATATGGCCTAACAGCATCGAAACTAAACGACCTAATCGATCAGGAAAGCAGCGAGACCACTGAAATACCTCTTAGTGACAAATTCAAAGCGTCAATTGTTCAATGGGTCAGTCTAAATGTCGACGTCGATCAAGAGACACTCAATGAACGCTACAATCAAAGCCTAATTGCCAAACTCAAACAACTCGAAACAAACAAAGAAATGAACCAGGAACTCGTGGATTTGTTGGAAAAAGACGGAAATTTTAAGCGTGAAGAAGACGAGCGCTTGAAGCTCGCTGAATTGGAAAGACTGGCTGAGATTGAACGCTTGCGGCTGGAAGAAGAAGCAAAAAGACTCGAGGAAAAACGAAAAGAAGAAGAGCAACGCATCAAAAAAGAACAAGAAGAATTGAGCAAAATAGAGGTAAAAGTCGAGGAGGCTCAGTTTGATGAGGATAGCAAGGACAGCTCTAGATTTAGTAGCGAGGATGACATGCCTTTGCTCAAAATAGTGAAGAGCAAGGGACTGTTGTCGGACAATAAGACAAAATCGCCGTCACCATTGCCCAGTGAACAAGTGAGGCGTTCGTTGCGCAAAGCCAAGGGCGACGACGTCTCATCGCCATATCACATGTCGTCCGCCTCCTCGACTGTTTCGACCATCTCTCACAAATCTGTTTCATTGCCATGCTCAAGCTTGTCCGAAGACAAAGAACACAAACACGAAGTGAAAGCTTCGCCTTCGAACACAAGCTCTGTGTACGACAATTTGGATGGCGACGAAAATCAAGATGTCTTCAAATCAAAGAAAAAGAGCGCCAGAAAAACAGATGACGAGCCTGTGGAGCAGGCGAGCAGCGGCAATTTGGTAAGCATTAAACAAGAGCCGAAGGAGGGGTGCACTCTTGATCTGGAGGCCAACAAAGCGGCGAATATTTCAGGCTCGTCGCTCAGCTCTGTGGCTAGTTCAAAGACCAGCGAGGAGGAGAAGAGTCACCGGGCTTGGAAGAAATCAATTATGATGATTTTGAACAATATTGCGTGTCACAAACACGCGACTATTTTTATGCATCCGGTCAAGGACGAAATAGCGCCTGGCTACTCGGCTCTAATACACAGGCCCATTGATCTGAGCACAATTAAGAAGAACATTGAGACCGGGTCGACCAGGACCACTAAAGAATTTCAACGAGACATAATGCTCATGTTCACAAACGCGCTGATGTACAACTCCACCAATCACAACATACACCGAATAGCGCTGGAGATGTTCAAAGAGGTGTTGGCCGACATTGAGCAATTGCTGAATGCACAGGAAGCGCTGTGTTCGGCCGAGAACGCGGACGCAGGTGCAAATTATGTGCTAAGCAAGCCGCTGAGGTACAAGGAGATGCGCTCTTCGTCTACTGCTAGTGATGGCAAGTCGTCTGTGCTGTCCAGTTTGAATGCGACACAGGAGGTGCAGCACGATGAGTCCGTGGCTGGTCTGTTGGCGAAAAAAGGCCGGCCTATCAAACACACCAAGAGCAATTCGAAGTCGTCGCTGAAGGACGAGTCGGGCAATGATGCTGCGTCTATCAAAAGCAATTCGAGTGTGTCGACGCCGCGTCAGTCGAGCACAAGAGCGCGGGTGTCAAGTGTGGCCAAACCGAGTCAGCAAAAGTCGCCCAAGCAGACACTCACCAAAAAAGAGGAAACAATTGGCAAAAAAAGAAAGCCGTCTGTGTCCAATAGTTCAACTAATTTGAATGCTAGTGCCGAACAGGCCAAGGATAAAGATGATGATGTGCCCAAGACCAAGCGAAGAAAATCGGGAAGATGACATGTGTAAATTTGTTTGTCAAGTTATGTTAAATAGTTTTAATTTTAGATTTTTTTTTCACTTTTTCTCTCGAATAAAATTTAGAATAAAAATTGAAAACATTTTTCGATTGTTTCTGATTTTTTTGACGGGTATTTATATGGCTTCGACGTCGTGTGATTTAGCGACATCTTTGTCGATATCACTGGTTAGTTGATGAAAAATTAACTATGAGCCTTTAAGTTATCAAGAAGCATAAATAGCTGGTACAATATATTTAAAAAAGAGGTCTGATAGACCGGCCCAAGGTTACTTGTGTAAACATTACATCTAGCGACGAGGATAGAAGCCCCTAGAAAAAGTGCTTCTCTGTGGTAGTAATGTTTAACGGGCTTAAATTTTTTGGGGGTGACAAATTTAATTTTTTTAAGATGACAAAAATAACTAAAAGTGGTGACTAATTTAAACTATAAAAAACTAAGCGACTGACAAATATATATATATATATTGAGATGACTATTTAATTAGATTGTCATCTATTTATAGATAGGTTTAATTTTTATTCTACTTTATTTTAGTTCTAATTAAGCTGTTTAATAATGCAATGTTCTAGGATTGTAGGGAATGAGCTTAATTTGTGAGGTTTTCTCATAGTTGACTCTAGCTTGATGATGAGATTCGGACAAAATGGTTTGTCATAATCGTCTGGAGCTTCCTTCCGATTTTGGTGCTATAGTTCAAGATTTTGATTTTTATTGTCACTTCAAAATCATTATTTTATCAGTCAATTAATTTATTTGTCATCAAATGTTAGGAAAGTTATTGGAACAAATAGTTTATTCCTTATTATACAATTTTTTGGAACAAAATTCACTCCTTATCCAGGAGCAATCTGGACAGAGTTGTTTTTAAGTCACAAGTCTTAAGTCAAGTCAAGTCAATGACTTAAAAATTTTTTTTTTTTTTTTTAAGTCAAGTCAAGTCAATGACTTAAAAATTTTTTTTTTTTTTTTTAAGTCAAGTCAATGACTTAAAAATTTTTAAGTTTAAAAAGTCGGTAAAAAAAAAAGCGGCAAGTCAAAGTTACGGTCAACATTGTGGCGGGCGGTCATTTAGCCGTTCAGCTTGGCGGCCAGAATTTGGGACTGCGGCGCTGAAAAAAAAGATGCCAAAATATCATAAAAAATTAAAAAGTTAAGAAAATTAAATATGTTTATTAAAAAAAAAAAACCATAATTTTATTAAAAAAAAAAAAAAAATTTTAAGTCATGACTTTGACTTAAAAAAAAAAAAAAAAATTTCAAGTCATGACTTTGACTTAAATTTTTGTGACTTAGACTTAAAACTGTGACTTAAAAACAAGTCTGAATCTGGATTTAGGAAACACCGGCAAACATCAGATCATCTATTCTTTTTAATTCAAATAATTGTGGAATCATTTAATATAATAAAAAGAGTTTGTGGCCTTTTTTTTGATATTTCTAAAGCCTTTGATAGGGTTTGGCATGAAGGTCTACTTTTTAAATTGATTAAAATGTATCCACCTCATTACTTGACTAACTGGATTAAATCCTTTTTAGACAGTAGGACATTTAAGGTAAATGTGAATGACCACTTGACCAAAGAAGATCAAATAACTGCAGGTGTTCCTTAAGGCTCAGTAATTAGTCCTCTTTTATTTAGTATATATATTAATGACATCCCAAAAAGAAACAAAGCAAATAACGAATATTCTCTGCTTTTCGCAGATGATCTTGTTCCATTCTTTATTTATAACAAAAAAGGGAACCTAGAAAATAAGATTAATAAATACACCAACGAACTAGAACAATGGCTTATTAAATGGAAAATGAAGATATCAGTTGAAAAGTAGTGTTCAGTAGTCTTCTCTAGGTACAAAAAAGGGAGTGATAATCTAAACTTAAAAATTTATGGAAACAGAATAATGAGCCAAAAAGAAATCAAGTTTCTTGGTATAAAATTAGATTATAAATAAAATTTTAATATATTAGTAGACGAAATTAAAGAACTCTGCAATAAAAGGCTAAATATAATTAAGATATTGTCAAATAAAAAATGGGGTCTTACTAAAAACACACTAGGAAATTTATATAAATCTTTAGTCGGATCAATTTTAGACTATTCTTTTCCTTGCTAGAATTCTTTTTTAAGAATATAATATTAAAAAACTACAAATAATTCAGAATAAAGCAATAAGATCTATCCTTAAGTTAAAATATGATACTCCCTCCAACATCGTGCATCATGAAGCTTTTTATAAACTTTAAATTACTAACAGTCTCGAATCGGCTTTTTGAGTTGAGTGAGAGATATGTTGGGACAGAACTGAGTCATTCTATTCCATTGGCTCTAAGACTGGTGGAGGAATACAAAGAAGATTTGGAAACGAGATATATTGAATAACCAACTCCATTGTGCAATTGCTACCTTACTATTTCCTCCACTTGAACTATGTAAACATTTGCCACATGTAACAATCTATGTCTTCTGAACTTTCATTTTTTTTTTAGCTTAATTACTTTATTTTGATTTTTTTATCTCATTTTATTAACTTTAATTTTATTTTTTATTTAGTTTTTTTTTTTTAAATTTATTCTGAAGGAGCCCTAGCTCGGTACAGAAAACAAATAAATTAATAAAATTTTGTTTAAAAAAGCGATTTTGACGCTGCTATAATTAATTAAAATTTCTTTGCTATTTTGACAAGTTTGTTTTGACATAGCTATTAGATTCTCAGCTATTTTAAGATAGATCCTATAGATCTCACGGGGTTGTGAAGTTCGTTTCAATTCGATCATTTCAATTCAGAAAAACTTGAATAACTTTTTTAATAAAAGAGATAATTCAGTTCTAGTAAATGCTTGATTATAAGCTAATTTGCTTAATGCAGTAAAATAAGTCTGCAAAATGCTTTGCAATTTTCTGCATTTTGCACCCCATTATAAAGTATTCCAATCAAGTATGCAATTACATTGCAGAGTTTTTGCAGACATATATTTTTGGATTACTTAACCACTAAGCATTTTACAGAACTAAATTATCTCTTTTAGTAAAAAAGTTATTCAAGTTTATCTGAATTGAAACGATCAAATAGAAATGAACTTCACAACCCCAGGTCTCCCAAAGGTTTAGAAAGCAAATATGCATTAAAAAATCAGGATTATATTGACTAGGATTGTAGTTTTTTTTCCATTGAACACGAACATTGACATTTAAAAAAATAAATTTTTGAAAGTTTATTTAGTTTTGAAAATATAGTTTTGAAAAATAAACGTCATTTATTTGTAATTTGTTAAGAATACTCAATTTATGTCAAGATTCGTCGAAAACAGATTTATTTAAAAGTCTAAAGTCAAGCCAAAGTCACTGAATTTAAATTTCTAAGTCAATATTTTTTCAATTAGAAATTGCAATCTTTGAAAATAAATGGAAAAAGAGATTTTCAAAATCGATTTTGTTTCGGCAATCAGTCAAATGAGAATGAAATAAAAAAAATGAATCAAGGACCGAATCATTTATTCGGATCGAAAACCTCAAGCTAACCGTGGTTAAGAAGGCACGACAAACGAGGACGGTTTTAATTAGGATTACGTTCTGGCAAATTTGTGAAGAGGCAATGAGAACTTCAAAATCATAAAAAATTTTACATTTAAATTTAAAAGTATGTTATCAAAATAATAAAGTTTTTTTTTAAATTTTAATTAAATTTTTGAATTTGTATTTAACAGACTTAATTTTTTTTGAGTTTTTATAATAAATATTATATATATTAAATTAAAAAAATAACAATTAATTAAAAATTAGTAAATAATATTAATCATAATCATCAATGAAACATAATGAATCTGCTCACTCCTTATCGATGAAATTTCATTAAAATACTTATTTCGTTGATGCTTTATCAAATTTTAATTGACTAGGAAAATGGATATTATTATAGTAATAATAATTTTACTATAATAATTTTCAAAACTAGGATTGTATAGATTTAATATATTAGATTAATTACATATATTTATTATATTAATTGCATAAAATAAATCTATGTTATTTATAAGACAAACCACCAAAGTGACTCCAACAAGTTGTTTGTTGATGGCAAACCTGGTGCTAAATCCATTAGCCGACCAACGTTATGCTAGTTGTTTTTGATTCTTCATACAGCTTTATTACTTAATAAATCTTTTGTAAAATTAAAATTTTAGACTATTAGCTAATTGAAAAATTTTTTTGGTCTCAAGATCTTTGAAATTTTTTGAATTCGTGTTTATGGAACTTACGATACACATGGGCCAAACAGACTATTATAGTTTAATAAAATATTATATATTCACACTGGTTTATAATTGAAATGAATCTCAAAAATTATTGTTAACTTATTACAAACTAATAAATAAGTCAAATACAGTTTTTAAAATCTGAATTAATTTTCTTTAAAATTTTGTACAAATTTGAAAAAATGGCTTTTATATAAATTTGTAAAATGAAAATCAAAAATACAATATAATTTCGAAGATAATAAAACATTTAATGCTGCCAAGATGTCTTAATTCTTGAAAGGCGAGATTTAAAAAAAAATATTATTTCTTTCTATATTTTTTTCAAAATATCTGGTTTTTAATTTTTGATAAACGATTAAAATATAAAGATAAAATGTTGTAGAAAAAAAGTTTTAAAGTAAATTTTTAAATCATAATTTATTTTAATCAATTAATTTCACTTTTCTTCGAATTTTTCATACATCTAAATTACCTAACTTTTAAATAATTTAATTTTTTATTAAATCCTCTTTATTAAATTAAAATACATTAAAAAAAATAAGAGAGGTTCGCGGGGACAAAATTTGTGTCCATTTTGTGTCTGTTTCGCTCGGAAGGGTCAAATTAATTATGACTTGTAATAAACCTTTTAATGAAGTTTTTAATTTTGATTAAATTAAGATCGACCTCGAAAGGATTTTCGAAATGCAATTCCGAAAGAGGAGATAATTTTATATTTGATCATTGATTTCGATCTAGGAAATAATAGTAAAGAAACCAGAGGAGACTCTAATAAAATTTAGTTTCTAACAAGTAAGCTTGCAAATTTCCAAGTCAAAAATTGGCATTACCCAGTCTATAAATATAATTATAAATAAAAAAGATAATCAAATATAATACAGAATATGGACTTGCTTATTTATTGAAGCACATACCATTAACAAGAGATTCTTATGTAGATGAAGTAGTCAATTTCTTTTTTTTTTATTAATTTTTCGAACATTTTTTATATTTAATTAAAAAGAAATTAAAACTGAAAATCAAAAAATTTTGAAAGTTTGCCCTCCACAACTTTTAAGATAGAAAGAGAAGTTTTATATAAGCAATAAAAATCACTAATCCGAATCAAATAAAATATAAAAATATTATTATCTATTTTTATAAAAGTGCAAATGTAAGGATAGCTCAAATTTGCAATGAATCGATAACTTTGGAAGAATAATGTCGCCAAAATCAGGTTACGAATGAAGAAGGCAGCAAAATTTGTTTTATGAAATAAATAAATGAAAAAACAATAAAAAAGTATCAGGTAATTTGATCCTGAATTATTATTTTTATTAAAATTTTGGCCATTTTAGTTAAAAATTTTATTTCTAAACTTTTAAACAACATCAAAAACATTAATTAAGATTCTTGAATAAAATTTTTATCTTTTTTGTGTTATAATTTGATTTTAATTGTTTAGATTGGCATTTTACGCAAACAAAAATCAGAATTTAAGTTTAGTAGGAGAGATAAAAATTAAGATATAGAATTATTTAAAAAATATTTTTAACACTGACAGTATAATCTTGAAAAATTCATTCTAAGCCTAATTTTTACATTTTTACTATTTTTTATAAAGTAATTTAAAATATTTTTTGAATATATCATATTTTTATATTTTTATCCCTGGCCTTAAATCTGAAGTTCTAAAATTCAAATCAAAATTTTTCATGATAATTTTATTTTTTTCTTTATTTTAAATTTTTTAACTTCTGATTCAAGTGTTGCCTAGTCACCACATCTGAGAAGAGACATCGCCACTATAGAGAATGTCCAAAGGAGAGCCACCTAATTGCTCAAGTAGTTCAAAAACCTTGACTACAGTGAGAGACTGATGAAACTAAATCTGACGTCCATGGAAGACAGGAGGACTAAAGTGATCTTATTCAATTCTTTAAATGTTAGACAGGCACTAACATTGTAAACTGGCACATAGCTCCGTCTTTCAAAGTCAACGGAAGAACAACTCCAACCAGCACAGCTTTGTCCGACCACTTCCAGCCACCAGTCAACAGAGAGAGCATATTATCATATTATTTATATTATCATCTTTTAATTAACTTTTAATTAAATACTGACATAATGAATTTTAGTAATAAAGTGTGCATACCACAGTTACCAAAGATTGGATCCTACTGTTTCCCATCTTCGCAAGTCTAGCTTGCTAGCTTGTTGAAACTTATATTATTATTATTTTTATTATCAGAACATGATATCAAATTTTTTTTTTTTTAACATGAACTTTTTTTAAATATGTTAATTCAAGCAAGGGGTTGAAAGGAAGGACTAAGTTCCATCCCAAACTATATTTTAAATAAATAAATAAAAAATTTTAGTTGGGTTTTGTTTAGTCCTCAAAAACTGCGTTTAATTATAGTTTTTTGATTTTAAACTTGTCTTTATTTTCTATTTTGGTTTTTTAATTCTTTATTAAAACCCAAACTTGAGATTTAAACGCATGGTTAATGAATTTGAATATGGGATCTTCTGGAGAAAATAAAAAAGCTCATTCTGATAAAATTCTTTATTTTTTTGTTAACAATTATTTGGAAAATTTCTACCATCTAATTTTATCACTAGTCTGGAATGTTTCAAATTATTCAAAATATTTCAAATCTAGAAAATAAATATCGGTTAGTTTACAAGTTACCTAAACGCTATTTTTTATTACCTTTATTAAATTTTATAAAATCATAAAATTATAATAAATAAAATTTGGTCATATCTTAAAATTTAAAACTATTGTCGTAAAGGTAAAACATTGTAGAGCCTGAATAAATTATTATTAAAAAATTTAAATAGCTCTGAAGCTAGATTTTTTTTTATACTAAAATAAAATTTTTATTAGCTAAAAAATTAATTTTTACAAAAACAATTAGGACTAAAAAAGTATCGATTTTTGAATGGACTTAAACAAAAAATCTATTTTTTCAAGCTCATTTGTTCTGATTCCGTAGAGAATCGTCTACGAGTCTTATCTTAAGTTGCGTGAGTTTGAGTGAATCAGAGTCGATATGGACTATTAGACTAGCTTTTTATCAAATGAATAGTTTGAGTAGATTTTCAATTCAATGCAATATTGGTTCAAATATTTCAATTTTTCCAGGCTTTCCTTTCGGAATTTGAGATTAAATATTTATTTAGCTGATATGCTCAAATCTTTAACTAGTTCAATATGGTAACAAATTTCTCTTTGAATTTTATTTTTTTTATGATAGATTTTAAAGTTAATTTTTATAAATATTGATCAAGATATTTTTTATTCAGATTCTGATTCCGCAATGAAACTTTTTACCAGACTAATTAGAAAATATTCGCTTGTCTAAGCAGAAAAAAAAATATTTGGTCTTAGCATTTATTTTTTTAACAGTTAGAGATATTTTAGCCGGACCACACGGAGTTATAAATCAGGTGGAATCTTTATCTCATTAGCGCTTAGATTATGATTTTAGTTGAAAAAAAAGCGATAAATATTGTAAATTTTATTCAAGTTAATGAAAATTAAAATTATCTAAAATAAACACGTGTTATAAATTAGACTATAACATACTTATTTTAATTTCGAAATTTTTTGTTAATTTATTTTTTAGTTTTTTTTTTAATGGAATATTATTTTATTTAAAATATAGGCAATTAATTTCAACCAAAAATATGTTTTTTGTTTTTTTATCTTCTTTTAAATTGTTTTGAGTAATTAAGAAATTATATTATTTTCCAAATAGAAATAAAATTTATTTAAAAATCAGATTGAAATTTTCTAAAAAATTAATTAATTAATTTTAAAATTTAATATTTTTTTGTTTAATTTTGGATGTTTATTTGGCTAATAAATATTTTTTTAAGTTTAGATTACTGAAGTTGTTAAAAGAGAGCATTTTTGAATTTAATTGCAACTAAAATTCAAATGAAGGCTTTTTAACATTTACAAGTTAAAGGTAATTATTAAAAAAAAAATTATAAAATGAAATATTTTTTATTTTAATTTTCCAATTGGAATTAATATACTTGAATTTTTTTTTTTTTTTTTTAATCATCTTATTATCTTTAATCTTTTAAGGAACTAAATTATAAAATAGAATAAAAATCATAATCGACAAATTTATTAAATAATGTAGAAAAAAATTTTTAAAATTGGTTAACTGAATAAATTAATATTGAGATTTTTTTAATTTATTGTTTCCAAGTTATTAGAAATACTTGTAATGTGTTGTGACAAATTTTTTGATCCAGATCTATTAATTAACCGATTAATGTTATCTTCTTTTTCAATTAATAGTTTTCATAATGTTATCAGCATACACTTCATTATTAACTGGCAAACTCATTTAGTAATTCCAATGGAATTTAATATGTGATCCCTTTTTTTTAACTTTTTGTTTTTTATTTTCTTACATCAGTAACTTAATTTTTAATTTTTATTTTTTTATGTACTACTTCTCTTTTCAAGGAGGTTAATTTTATCAAAGAAATAAATAAATTAACTGGCAAACGTCTCAATACTTTACGAGATCTTGGTTTAACTTGTAGAAAAAATTAATATAAAAAATTAAAAATTACCAAATAATTTATTTTAATTTATCATTAAAGGAAAAAAGATTTGTAATTTAAAGGGATTTTTAATGGTACGATTTTAGCATTTTATAGAATGTAATAATATTATGAAGTTTATAAATTTTTTCTTGATTAGGTGAACAAATTAGTTGAAATAAAAATTTACTTTTATGTGACCAGTTAGGGTAGTTACCTTGAAATAATCATTTATACATTATGACGATTCAAATATTTTTGTGTTTGTAAATATTTAGTATATATTTAGTATATTATACAAATGCACAATTAATTATTTATTTTTAGCGACAGATTATCAGTCAAAAAAGTTTACGCAAAATTTAATAGCTAAGTTAAAGAATTTTATGCAGATTTTGTAGAAGATGCTAAAAATATTGTGACTTTTATTTTTCAAATTTTTTCGATTATTTATATTTTCGAATACTAAATCTAATATTCAAAATATTCACTTTCTGATTCTTTTTCTATTTTGAAATTTTAATTGGAAAATTTAAAAATTTTTTAACATTTTTTAATAAATATTTTAGTTTTTATTTTTTCAATCTTTTTTTTTATCCCAATCTTGAGTAAAATCCTATTAGGTTGAGGATAATTTCTTGATCAAGGTCAGTATCGGATCCTCCAAGTCCTTAACAGGATAAGAGAGGATTTGCTAAGATAGTTAGGATTTTCCTTTGAGTTTCTTAGAGGCTCATTAATATTTTCATTCGTGTCTTTTTATTTAAAAATTCAAAAATAAAATTAAATGAATTATAAATAATAGAGATAGAAATTTTTTTATATTCTCTCGCCGAATTTAATATTGATAAATAGCTTTAACATTTTAAGAACGTGCATAATAATGACGCAATGTTCAATTATATGATTTAAGTATATCATTTAATTGGATCTATCGTTATGATTTTCGATTATTACTAAATAATTCTTTAAAAAGTTGTTCCCGGGATAAAATCTTACAAAATTTTCCAATAGGTTTTTTTTTCTAAGATCTAATACATTTTAAAGAATTTTTTGAAAATTTTATAAGATTTTCGTTTTATAAAATTTTATTTCAAAGATTACTAAACAAAATCTTAGCAATTCAAGAATTCGCAGAATTTTTTTTTGTTAAGATCCTAAAGAATATTCTAAGAATCTTAGATTTTCCATTTTCTCCAAGATTCCTAATAAGAATTTTCATATGGGTACTTATTCAAATATCGATTTGAATACATATTTGATTTTTCACATGTTGTGATAAATACTTCTAATAAATTTTAGTAATTAAAAATAAAATTTTTTTGAAAGGTAAAAATAAATATACTTGTAACCAAAAGTTTATTCTAAAAGACATTTAAAATTTTAATTTATCCATTTGGCTAAAGTCATAAAGCTAAATAGATACTTAATGAATAGAAGGAGTTTACTTACTATTCATTAAGTAAACTACCGAAAGAATGGGAATCTTCAACAATACTATGATCCCTAAAAAGTTTTTTTTTAAAACAAGAGCCAGTTAACTAGCGAAAAATCATGATGACAAGCTGTCTAGGAAAACTGTTGGAACGTATAGTCTACTAGAGGGCTCTATGTCAAAATAGCAAGTGTTAAAATAGCTAGATCACATTTTATTTATTTAATAAATAATTTGAGGTAAACCTCAGGCCACACAGAATGGAACTAAGTCCTTCTTTTCAGCCTAGCGATTGAAAAAAATAGATCACAACAGCTAAATATATTTTTAGCTATTTTTTAGCTTTTCAGCCCCATGTTAGGAAAGTGTTCACAAAATTTTTACATATTGAAAAGTTGAAAAAAAAAAAAAAAAATTAATTAAGTTTATTTAAGTCAATAAAATATGAGATAATTAAATTAATATTTCATTATTGGCGATAATTAAGAAGTTTTTTCGATATTTTCCATTCTGTGTGGCCTGAAAAATTGAGTTTTTACTTTAAATTGTAAATTGAAATTGTCAATTTTTTTTTAAATAAACATATTTAGCTATTTTGATATTAGCGATTTTATTTTCACTTAAGCTATTTTAATTTTTTTTTAATTAGCTTTTTTGACCTACCCCCCTACTCGAGATTATATGGTTATTTAGAACAGAACAATGATGTTTCAGAAAAAATCGACGAAAGGCTGATAATCTTTTCTTACTTATTCATAAAATTTTATTTATTTATTGAATTGAATTAACCTCCTTTAAGAAGAAGTAAAAATATAAAAAAGAGATAAAAAATAAAATAAATTTTTTTTTTTGTTTTTTTTAAATAATGAAAAATTACTACCTAAAAATAAAATTAAAAAAATAAGAAGGAACGTAGTTAGAAAATAGAAAAGGGCATGAAAGTTAGAAAGCAAGAAAACTTGGACCAAAATTCATGGATTTCTTTTATTTTGAATTAGCTCATTTAAGAGAGTTCTGTAATGTTTAAATTTTAAATTGCAAAGACATAACAAAATTGAATCAAATATACCATCATTACAAATCAGATTAATCTTAAGATTTTCTTTAAGTTGGTTTATATTTACTGTAATTTTTGAGGTTTCAATTTTAAAGTATTTGGAAATAAGTACCAATTCGGAAAAAGAAAAAAGATTCACTAGAGGGGGAGGTCACTTAGGATAGATTTTAAAAATTGTGATGAGAGATAATTAAATTTAATTGTATTGATTAAAATTAGTTTCGAAAATAGATAAAGTTCATTATTCAAAAAATTAAAGAATCATTTATTAGAAAAAAAAAAATTTATTCCAGGTTTTGAATCAAGATATGTCGAATACCCGACTCCATTGTGTAATTGCTATCTTACTATTTCTTCTTTATTTCCTGAATTGTTCAATACTCAAACATTTTGTACTTGTCATTACTCACAATTTGTATATTTTAATTGTCTTTTTTTTTATATTGTATTTTAATTTATTTTAATTTATCTTTTTATTAATTTATTTTTCCTGATTTTTTACTTTTTATTTTTTTTTAATTATAGACGATTTTAGACGAATAATAATTTAATCCATCTTTGAAATTTTTAATAATCAAAATTAAATTTATTGTGAGATTTGATTTTTTGAAATAAAAAATATTTGAAATTTTAATTCATAACATATTTCAAAAAGAGTTTTATTTCATAGTCAAGTGTCAATAAATTATTTTATTGTCACATAGTGTGCCAATAGACACTCCGTTTATTTAAATTGAAAAATGGAGTTTTAATCAAAATCTTAAAAAGTAAAGAATTAATTTTTTTTGTTTCATTTTCTCCTTATTTTTTCGTGCTAAAACTCTTCAAATAAAATATTTGGAATAAATGAAAAATGAAAATTAAAGAAAATTATGAAATTACAGTAAATAAATTGAAATGGAGCAAGAAAGAATAAATAGAAAATTACCAATATCCTGGAAATTCAATGAAACAATTATTAATAGATCTGAACAACCTAAAATTTGACTTTAAATTGATTGCCTTTTTATTAGAACCGTCCGGACTTTTACATATAAGTAGTTTTTTACATTTTTAAATTTTTAATTTTTAATAATAAACGTAAATAATATTTATATTTAAAGAGAAAATTATTAAAATACCTTATTAAAATATTTTTAAGGAAAAATGTATTTGACGCAAAAAAAAATTATAGTATAAAAAAACCGTGCACCATAAATTAGGATCAAATATTTTTTAAATAAAGCAACTATTTTATATTGTTTTATTTTTTATCCCATGCAAGAACCTCCAACAGTTAGGATTTTTTTAATTATTTTTTTTTACTTTTTTAATTTCTTTGAATTTTTTTTTCGCCTAAGATATTTAAGAATGAAGTTTTAATTTTTAAATTACACTTTTTCTACAAATGTGTTTCTTGATGATAAAGAGATATTGAGCCTCTTTTTATTCAACAAAAATTAATACTAAAGAACAGAACAAAATTATAAAAAATTGATTAAATTTTTTTCTTTAAAATCAAAATCAGTTTTTAAAATGCAACATAGTGCATCATGCAATGTTGCATCAACTTTCAAAGCCTGTTAATGATGTTCAAATTCCTGAAAAATTCACTACGCTTGAATTTATTAAAGTTTAAATTCTGCTAAATTTGTAATTTTGAATTTTGAATTTTACCAGAATTTGGTAAATAATGCGACTATGTATGCGCAAGACTTTTCAATTACGATAGCACTTTTTACCTTATTGAATTGATTAGAATAAATTATCAAATTTTATATTATTTTGAAGATTTTTTTCTATTTTAAATTAAACCAAGCAAAAAAATTTAAAATTTTGGATTCAAAAAAAGAATATTATAACGAAAATCTAAAAAAAATTTAATTATCAAAATTTTTTAAAAATTAAGTAAAATTACAATAAATTAAGTAAATATTTTGAAAAATTCTATTAAAATTGCATCTAGTTAAAGCACATAATTGATGTAGAATTAAAATTATATTTTTTTACTTTATTTTATTCAAGATAAAAAGTTTTCCTTTATTAAAAAATCTTGCCAAGTTACAGCCAGACTTGTGCGTAACCGATTGCTGAATTGGAAGAGGTACAGAGGTAGCTTAAAGTTATGAACTCGGCTTCCGAAGTAGGCCTATACAAAAATTTAATTTTTTTAGCGAAATAATTAAAACCATTTTATTTGATTTTAATCAATAAACCAGATTTTGAATTTTTTTTTTAGATATAAAAATTTTTTGGGGGTGACAAATTTAATTTTTTTAAGATGACAAAAATAACTAAAAGTGGTGACTAATTTAAAATATAAAAAACTAAACGACTGACAAATACATATATATATATTGAGATGACTATTTAATAATTCTGCACTGACAAAATAAAACCTATTTTATAGGTAGGTTTAATTTTTATTCTATTCTATTTTAGTTCTAATTAAGCTATTTAATAATATAATTCTCTAAAATTGAAGGGAATGAACTTAAATTGTGACGTTTTCTCATAGTTGACTCTAGCTTGATGATGAGATTCGGATAAAACGGTTTGTCATAATCGTCTGGAGCTTCCTTCCGATTTTGGTGCTATAGTTCAAGATTTTGATTTTTATTGTCACCTCAAAATCATTAATTTGTTGTAAAAATAATTAATTAGTCAAAAAAGTATTTTTGTCACTCAAATAATTATTTTATCAGTCAATTAATTTATTTGTCATCATATGTAGTTTTTTTGTCAGTCCATTAATTGATGGCCATTTTTTTTTTTAAGTTCAAAATTAGTTCTGTAAATCCTTACGCGAACAGAGTTGCTCAAAAGTCACAAAGTCAAGGTCTGCGATAATTTTTTTTAATTAAAAAAGTTATTTTTTAGTTAAAATTTTATGCATCTAAAGTAATTTATTTTCAAAATAATTTCACTAAAAGTAAGCATTTCGAATTTTTTATTAAATTATGTCAAAAGTGTGCCCGATTGTGTTTATTGATAATCAAAATAAATGCTTAATTCATCACAATATTTTAAATATTCGCAAATTAATTTTTTTTCCATCAAATAAAAAAAAATCTAAAAAATTTGGCAAAAATAAAAAATTCTAGCTTTATTTTTCTTTAATTTAGATCTAAAAATGAGCAAGCATATATTTTTAGTACTTTTTTTGTCGTATACAGTCGAAGCAACGCTTAACCAATTCAGCAAAAAATATAATTGTGTTAAAAACGACAAGAGCCTGTCATGCTCGGACACTGGCCAAAAAACCCTCGACCTAAGTCTGATCGACCAAAGCATCGATCACCTTGACATGTCCAACACTCGCATAGAAAAAATACAATTTCCATCTAAGCCTTTAGGCATCATTTCCCTAAATTTGTCCAACAGCCTTTTGTCGGAATTGGACGAAAACTATTTCGCCTCCATGCCTCACCTAAGAAGACTGGACTTGTCGCTCAACAAGCTAAAAAGAGTGGACAAGGCTGCATTCAAAGGACTCCTGCTCGAGCACCTTAACTTGTCAAGTACAGGCTACCAATTTTCGCACGAGCTGTGCGATCTGGAGTTACTAAAAAGCCTGGATGTGAGCTATCTGGATCTTATAAAACTAGAATGTTTAAACTCGAAAAATTTGGCTTCTTTGTTTGCCAAAAATTCCCTTAACTTTGAGTCCTCCTTCAAAAATTGGCTGCCCAATCTAGCAGCTCTTAAATTCATAGACCTTTCCAACTCTAATATTGAAAATCTTGAGCCTGCTTATTTCCAAAATTTGAGTCTAACCCATTTCATATTCGCCAACAATTCCCAAATTAACTCCGCTAATTTGCACACTTTTTTCACCAACTCTTCCATTCTGTCCACTTTGAAATGTCTTGTGCTAAGCGACAACAAATTAAACGAGTCCACCTTTGACTTGAATAAAATAGTGGCCGAACACAATTCGAGCTTGAGGCTCGAAATGCTGGACATTGGCAACAACTGGTACTCGGGCGATCTGAACCAGTTTTTGTTCAGTCAAAAAAATTTGGTCAACTTGGAGTATTTTATAGGACGTGGCAACAAATTTCAGGTGTGTAACAAAAAGTTGAGTGAATTGGGTGTGGAAAAGTTGAAGTATTTGGACGTTTCGAACAATGACTTGAGAGGCCCATCGTGTTTGTATTCACTAAAGGATTTGAAATCGCTCACTTATTTGGACTTGTCACACAACTATTTGAATAGCAGCAATGGCGAGACAGAGTTGGGGCAAATTTTTGTGCAGTCGAAAAATTTGAGCAGCATAAATTTATCGTTTAATTTATTCAGCACATTTGTTATTCGTTTTTCTCTGAACCACACTCGAATAAAATCCATCGATTTTTCGCACAATTTGCTCGAAAGATTTCGATTCGAATCTTTCGACGCCAAACCTGACTCGGACTTCGAGGACAAGTTTTACGAAAAAGACGACGCTGACCAATTTGATGTGATGGTAGAAAGTCCGGTCAAGGTCGAGTCCGACGAGCGCTACATATTCGCGGACTCAATCAATTTAAGCCACAATAAATTCCAAGTGGTCAACATCCATCACCAATTTCAATCAATTGAAAACATTCTGTACTTGAACATGAGCCACAATCCGATCGTATTTGCCAATGGACTGTCGGACGAAGCAGTTTTGTTTGGCAACATAAAAGTGCCAAGCGACAAGCTGAAGAAAATTTTGTGTATTGATCGACTGGACTTTGGCCACAACATCATGAACAAACTTCCCAACTTGATGCATAGCTGCATTAGCAAAATCAATTTGGAAAACAACCATCTGGATAAAGGGCAGCGCCTAATTGTGTCCAACTTTACCATTTATTTTCTCGACGAGGTCAATCTGAAGAACAACAATATAGAGAGCGTAAGTGTGGGCCTGTCAGGACAAAAGTACATGAGCGATTTTTATCCCAGCAAAAATTCACCAGTTGACTATTTTTATGGAAAAGTGAACAAAAGTTTGGTCAATCACACCATTTTGGATATGCGCGGCAACCAAAATTTCAAATGCGATTGCGCATTTTTCAAGACCATTCATGAGTATGCCTATTTGAATTTTTTGGTTGATTGTAGACTGAGAGCCGAAGTGATCAAAAATTGTACATTTGTTGCCAAGCCGAATGTGACCAAAACCAAACAGTTAAATTCTAGGCTCAGATTTTCGTTTGTGCTGACATGTTTGTTTCTAATAGGGATTAGTTTTTCTCTCATAGTTTTTATGTGTTCTGACATGTGCAAAAATTTCACCTACTTGGACCAAGTGAGAGCGATTGCGCGGCAAAAATTTGACCAATTTAGAAAGGATCACAGAAGTGAAAGCATTGATGTTCAATACAGTAAGCTAGTGGACGAAGCTACGGTGTCCACTATTGAAATAAATGCATAGCTTCATTTTTTTTCTTAATTCTGCTGCTATCTAAATCTTGTATATTTTTTTACTTTTATCATTTTTGTTAATAAATAGTTATGTTTGATTTTTAAAATTAAATATATCTTATAGTTTTTAGTTTATGATTTAAATTGATGTAAATTGACATTATTTTTGATCTTTTTTAACTTTTAAACAATTCATTTTTTTATTTTTTATCGAGAAAATGCTCCTTCAGAAAAAAAACATATGAAAAAACTAAAAATAAAATTAAATATTAAAAAAAAAAATTAATAAAATTAAAAAAATATAAATTATTTATTCAGATTAAAGTTTATATTCAGTCGTTGAAAAACTGAGTCTGGTCGGCTAGGTGAACCATAGTCCAATTATTATCCGAAAAATTCTTGTTCTCAGGTTTTGTGAACTATTGGTTCACCCAATTTTTTGTTTAAAATAGAATTAGACGAACAATTTTTAGATTATGTGAACAAATTGAATAATACAAAATTAATTTTTCACCCCTTAAGTGTTTGACTTTTGGGGACATAGATTCATCTATTTCGCAAATTACCTTCCCCGCCAAACTTTAAATTTTCTATGTAATTATTTTTTCTATCTTATTTTTTATCATTACATTATCTTTTTTTCTAAATAGATGAGACAATTTCAAAAAAGGTAAACAATTTTTAGATCAGGTCAACTAATAGTTCATAAAATCTGAAAACAAGAATTGTTCCAGTTTCAGGTGAACCATTGTTTACCTAAACTTGGTTTTTTTCTTATAAAATTTTTTCATGCTTGCAATTTTAACTTAAAATTATTTTTTTTTGAAACTGAAAAAAATATTTCAAACATCGCACTTTTTCAATTTAATTTTAACATTGGATACATTTTGTAATTCAAACACAAAAAATTAAAACCAATTTGATTTCTAAATAAAACTGAGAATTTTTTGATTCCGAGAAGTTTCTCTTACTTTTTCTTTCAAATGTCTTTTTTTCTAAATTAACCTTTCATTTTAAAGAGAGGCTAAAGAAAAATCAAAAAATTTGAATTATATTTTAAGAAACAGCAATAATCTAGAACTGTTGCTTTTTTGTACAAAGAGTTCTGTCAATCTTGGATAATATTTTCGTTTGTGAAAAACGTTTAAATGAATTTGGTATTCGTCAATATATTATGATCAAACGACTATTTGGACTCAACAAATGTACAAAAACTACGCCTCAAAATAAAGCGCTCAAGTTGGAATCTATCAGCACTAGATATTTTTCTTGAAAAAAATTTTAAACAACTCGGCGAGTTGTAAATTTTTTGAGTATCTCAGGAAAGATTACAAATCGTTCGATAGAGACAACATGTCGTTTATTAAACAAATCTCAACCGTTGAAAACTTGGTACACATAAACTGTATGCAATATGATCCAGAATTTTCTATCTTCTTGATAGAGAGTCATTTAAACTGTGAAAATGGTAGACTTGTAGACTCCGAAAAGTACTATTTCTTTCTAATAGATTTAGGAATGCAAAGAAATCAAGACTTTTTTTATTAAAATGTTTGAAGAATATGTTGATGATGGCCGTGGATGTAATTCATTTTCTTTAGTTAAAATTAAGATAAGGTTTTCTTAATATTTTAAAATTAGGTAAACACATATCCTCTTTATACGATTTCTATCCTGAATTGGAAACAGAAGCTAAAATTTATGTTGAATCCGAGACAACAAAAAAAAGAATGTATTTTAAAAGTTTCAGCTCTTTCAAACTTTATGAATGAAAAATACTCCGAAATTAGTGGTCAAAAATTAATCGAAAATGAACATGTTCGCTCTGAAACCATGCTTAGAGATGATTTAAAGAGATGGGGATATATATTTAGACGAAATACAAAAAAACTCTATTTTGAAGGCCATGAACGCGACGATGTAGTAAAAGTCGAAAAGTATTTATAGATTATTTTATTCACCGAAAAAAACATTACTACAGATTGGATGAAGAAAATTATAGCTGGATTTTACATGCTGAAAAGCCTCGTGTATTTTTATATCACGATGAGTCAACTTTTAGAAGCGGGGAACAATTTCATTCAAGATTGAATAAAGAAGGAAATGAACCCTTTATAAGCAAAGGGTAAATAATTTAAATTATTAGGCTAGTTATAATTTAATTTGATTAAAAAATCTCTTACAGAAACGGAAGAAGTTTGATGTATTCAGATTTTTTAGTTGACCATCCAAGCTCACCTTTCTTTAAGCTATATACTTTTCTGTAAATTATTTAAATTGGTAATACACTACTACTATTTTAAATTGGTAATTTCGTCGTTCCCACTTGAGCAATTATCTTATAATTTAATGAGAATATTGTGTGGGAAATTACCTTCGTCTTGTAAAAATTTGGTTTTTGATCAATCTCATCTGCACTGGACATTATAATTAGTAAGTTTACCACTTATTTTAAATTATTTTTTCAAATTTGAAACTTTGCATATTTTATGTTAATTAGGTATTATTTTTGTCAGAAGAATGAATGATAAAATCAAATTTGTATGTCAATCTTGCTCTAAGTCTTATGTTTCAAAAGCTTGGTATAATAAACATCTGCTTAATTGTAAAAATTCAGTTAAATTAATTAAATCTTCTGAAAAAAAATCTTTAACTTCAGGTGATCTTTTACCGCAAGTATTTAATTTTAGTGAAGACTTCTTCTCAAATAAATTTCATATCCCTTCTTTTTCAAATTATTTGGATGAATTAAAAGATTTCTGCTCAACTCTTAATAATAATTTAAATATATTTGAATGTAAATTCACTATTTCTTAAAAAGGATGAGGTGTTAGAAATTGTTTCACTAAACATCTTTGATGCTATTTCCTTAAATGAAACAAAATTAGATAATTCTATTCCTTTCTCTTTTTTATAGTTCCAATTATTTATTAAATCGTAAAGATAGAAATAGAGATGGTGGTGGTTTACTTGTTTTAGTTAAGAAAAAATTAAAAATTCTAAATTGTAATTTTTTTGATCAATTTGAAGCTATTTCAATGGAATTACAATGCAATAATGAAATCATTAATTTTCTTTTTAGCTATAAACCTCCATCTACTGATAATTTACTTTTTATTAATTTCTTAGAGCAGTTCATTCTAACAAATGATACCAATAAAAGGCTTGTCCTTGTTGGTGACCTAAATATGGATCATTTAAATGGCGATATTAGGTCTAGAGAATTTCTAAAAAATTTCTCTCTAAAAACAATAACCAGTCAACCAACAAAGATTGGTATTAATTACAATTCTAAAAATATAAATGTTAAATTAAGTCATATAGATCATTTAATACATCAGGATAATTTTGATTCTTTTTCTTGCATAGTAGGATGTCCTTTCAGTGATCACAAATTTCTTTTAGGCTCTTTTTCTGTATCAAAATCTTTGAAGAAAATTAGCTTAAAATATTTTCGATTGATTTCTGATAATAGTATTAGTAAAGTTGGACAATTTTTAAGTAAAATTGATTTTACCTTTATTGATAAACTTTCAGGAATAGAAGATAAATGGAATTTTATTTAAGATAATATTTTACTGTCCATTGATAAATGCTGTCCATAAAAAAAAATAAAAGATAGGAATGACCAAAAATGTCTTTGGTTTGATTCTGAATCAAGAACCTTAAGAAACTATAGGGATTTTTGCTATCATAACTATTTGAATTGTAAGGATTCTATTAATTTGAATGATTACAGGGAGTCTAGAAGAGATTTCAAAAAACTCAACCGTCAGAGAATGAAATCATATTTTGAGTCCAAATCCTCAAAAGATTTCAAAAATTCCAAAAAATTCTGGAATTTTTACAAGTCATCCATTAAAACTAGAGGAGATGCTGATCTTGACAGCTCTCCAGAAGAGCTAGTTTAAGATGATATAAAGGCTAATAATCCCGTTGATCAAGTTGAGAAGTTTAACAGCTGCTTTGCATCTATTGCGTCTTCATCTTTCTCGGTGAACTTGACTCAGCTAAATTTATTTTTGTCAATTTTAAAGAGTTAAAATTAAATAATTGTTTTCTAACACCTGGTTTTTCATTTCATGAATTTTCTATTGATGGAATTAAAGAAGCTTTAAATGAATTACCAGCTTCTAGCTCACCTGGATATATTGGTCATTTAAGTTAGTCATACCGTCTAATATTTCTTCATCTTCATTATTTACAGCTCCTATTGTATTTGTATCATCATCATTCGAATTCGAGTCGTTAACATTTAATAGAGGTGGCACACTTATTAGAGAAGTCGTTATTCAAGTTTTGCGTGTAACATTTTTGTCGTAAAAATCGAAGTCGTAAAGGCGTATCGTTTTCTAAAACACAATAGTTTTGATTTTTTTTCATTTTTTTAAATCTAGATGTACACTGATGTAAACTTTTAGAATTATTAAAAGTTTAC
Organism: Brachionus manjavacas; assembly: GCA_019054805.1. Classification (NCBI taxonomy): domain Eukaryota; kingdom Metazoa; phylum Rotifera; class Eurotatoria; order Ploima; family Brachionidae; genus Brachionus; species Brachionus manjavacas. The sequence continues at coordinate 1,807,356 of JAHQIY010000004.1, forward strand.
ACCAGTTAATATTAGAGAAAATTTATTTTGCTATGAAACATTCTTGCGATGAAAATTTCGGCTATGAAAAATTCTTGCGATGAAAAAATGGCTATGAAAAAAATTGATATGAAATAATTGCTATTATTAAATTTGCTTTGAAATAATCATGCTATGAAATTTTGACTTTGCTATGAATAATTATGCTATGAAACGACTGTTTCCCGGCTATTTTAAATTAAATCATATTAATTCTATTAATTCTGATTATCTTAAATTCTATATAAATCTAGGGGTTTTAAAACTGATAGATACGTATGAAAAGGTGAATATTTCAGATGTACCGAAAAGATTATGTAGTTTGATTATAGTGGCTTTAAAAAAAAAATTTAAATATGAACTAAACTCGCCAATTTTTCAAGTAAATTTTTATTTTGTCTCTTAGAAAAAGAATTGAAAAAACTATTTTTCCAATAAGGCTGCAAACATACTCAAAGTTTCCGGTTTAAAGCTTTGGCTTGGAGAATCTTGGTCAGCAGGTTTGTTTTCTAAAGGGATCGCCGCTTTAAAAATGATCAGTGAGGATTTTTTATTTGAAATAAATAATGCTGAAATGAGTCAAATCGAGTCATCAACTAACGAGACAACTTCTCAATCAAACACTACTCAAACACAAAATGGTCAAAATAGTTCAAAACATAAGAGCCCTCGTAGTTCATTTTATACTAACTTTTTTTCAAAAAGACATTTTTCTTACAGTGGAGGTGCTGAACTTGAAGAATTCAAAGCCGACTTAGAAAGCGAAATTGCAAATTTCAGTAAACTTTTGAAAAAAGAAAATTTCAAAATTATTCCAGCAATTAAATCAACTAAAGAGTTCTGGATTAACCATTCTAAATCATATCCTAAACTTTTTAAACTAGCTCAAATTTTGCTGAACATTAATTCTTCAAGTTCATGCATTGAACGTTTTTTAGCATTTGCGGGTTCACTAGCCAAAAAAATCGACAAAAAATTAATGATGATTTATTCGAAATAAGATGTATTTTTAAGGCCAATTTTGAAATATTAAAAGATTTAAATCAACTTGTTTAATTAAAAATTAATTAGATTAAAAATAAATAAATTTTTATGAACTTTATTCTTAATTTTTTTACAATAATATTTATTCATTTTGTGAAAATTGATTAAGTAACTCATTTTTAAAATAATGCACCTGATTTTTGTGGGTATTTTCAGGTGCATACCCAAATAAAAATGCGTATTTGGGTGTTAAGTTAGGTATGGGTATTTAAACCCAACCCAACACCCAATACCAGAAAAAACCTGGGTGCAATTTCCTGCTTACTACTACCAACTAGCAACCAACAACAACAACCATCCAACTGCCAACTTTTACCAACTAATCCTAACTACTACTAACTCCTACCAACAACCAACCAACTGCAAACTCCTACCGACTAATACTTACTACTACCACCAACAACCAACTAACTAATACTAACTTCTACTAACTAGCAAACTCTTACTACAACCATCCAACTGCCAACTCTTACCAACTAATCCTAACTACTAATCCTAATTACTACTCCTAACTGCCAACATCACTTACCACAAACACCAACAACTCCTACTAACAACAAACCAACAACCATCCAACTGTCAACTCCTACCAAATAATGCTAACTTCTCCTACCTGCCAACAACCACTAACCACAAACACCAACAATTACTTCCAACTGCCAACGTTCAACCAATACCAACCACCAACTATTACTAACTATCAACCAACAACAACCTACTACAATTACTACTTTTTTCAGTTTTTTTATTTTTAAAAATTTTTTTTGTATAAATATTCTTTAATTTTTTTTGATATTTTTTCTTATTTTATTTTAAATTATATTAGTAATTGTTGGTGTTTGTGGTAAGTGATGTTGGCAGTTAGGAGTAGTAGTTAGGATAAGTTGGTAAGAGTTGGCAGTTGGATGGTTATTGTTAGTGGATGCTAGTTAGTAGTAGTTGGCAGTTGGTAGTAGTTGTTGGTTGGTTGTTGGGAGGAGTTAGTAGTAGTAAGTATTAGTTGGTAGTAGTTGGTGGCAGTTGGTTGGTTGTTGGTAGGAGTTGTTGGTATTTGTGATTAGTGATGTTGGCACTTAGGAGAAGTAGTTAGTATTAGTTGGTAGTAGTTGTTGTTTGGTTTTTAAAGATCTAAAAGTACGAACGACTTTAAGTTCCAACGACTATAAGTACCTACTACCTTCAACTTTTTTTTAATTTTTTAAATAAATTTTTTTTTTATTTTTGTGATAAATTTTTTTTATAAATTTCTAAATAAAATTTTTTTTCTTTTTTTTCTTATATTCTTAAAAATAAATTTTTTAATTTTAATTTTTGAGTAAAATTTTTATTTTTTTTTAATATTTGAAAATTATTTTTTATTAAAAAACTTATTTTTTTAAAAAAAATGGCTTAAATTTTTTACAAACTGACAAATATAATTTTTATAAGATGACAAAAATAACTAAAAGTGGTGACAAATTTAATCTATTTTACCTGACAATAAAAAACTAATTATTCTGACAAAAAAACTAAACGACTGACAAATATATATAAATTGAGATGACTATTTAATAATTTTGCACTGACAAAATTTTATTCATTTTTATTTTATTTTAGTTCGACTTGAGTTGAAATCAAAAGTAATGACCCTATGCTTCACAAGGAGTGAATAAGGAAAAAAAAGAAAAGCTATTTAGTAATTTAGTTCTCTAAGATTGTAAGGAATGAACTAAAATTGTGACGTTTTCTCATAGTCGTTTTCTCATAGCTTGATGATGAGAGTTGGACAAAACGGTTTGTCATAATCGTCCGATTTTGGTGCTATAGTTCAAGATTTTGATTTTTATTGTGACCTCAAAATCATTAATTTGCTGGAAAAAATAATTAGTTAGTCAAAAAGTATTTTTGTCACTCAAATCATTATTATCAGTCAATTAATTTATTTGTCATCATATGTAGTTTTTTTGTCAGTAGATTTAGTCTTTTTTGTCAGTAAAATTTAATTTTTTTTGTCAGTCCATTAATTGATGGCCAAAAAAAATAAATTAAATTATTTTAAATTTTTATTTTATTACAAGTTTTTTTGCCGCCCATATATTTTAAACCGGTTTTTTATACGGTCCAAAATTTTGACCGCCAAGCTAACCGGCCAAATGACCGCCCGCCAAAAAGTTGGCCGGTTTGAAAGATTTTTATGATTTTTTTTTGAAATTTTTAAAATTCAAAAAAAACATGAAGAAATTGTTTGTTCTTCTAGTGTTAATAGAAACAGTTTTAAAATAGTTATTTTCTTTTAGAGTTAAATTGTTTATTTTATTAGATCCACATTAAAAAAAGGGTCTAGCGAAAACAATTGAAAATAAACTATTAATGAATATGCAAAGCTAATTGAAGTAACAAAGTGAAGACGAGGTATCCCCAAATAAATGAATCAAATTTTCACTTTTCAATTTTTTAACTTATTAAAATAAAATTTTTAGAACAAATCAGTAATTTCTGCAAATATTTTTTGATATTCAACTCATCTTTAAAGGGTTTTTTAACAATAGTACATTGTTAACTTATTCTATGATTCGTATTGTACAATTTTTGAAAAAAATGTTCAAATTTTTTTATTTCATAAACCAAAAGCCTTAAGTATAAAAAAAATTTGCATGCTCTAGAGAGACAATATTTCCTTCTTCAGCTAATTTTTTTTTTACTAGCAAAAATTAATTCGCTTTATTCTAATTATTTTTTATTACAGCTAATTTTCTTCTTAAAGAATTCTAGAGATGGTAAATAAAATTTCTTAATTGAAACGATCGAATTGAAGTGAACTTTACAATTCCAAAATTAAATTTGTAATCCCGCAAAAAAAAAGAGGATCAAAAAGAATTAATTTTTTTTTTCATTTGTTTCACATTTTCGTTTTTTTAATTCTAGTGATATTGTTAGAATTATCTAAAAATTAAAAAATAATAACGGGGCTTGTCAATTCTATGACCACATGATCACAAAATTTAGATAATTTTTTAGCTTGTAAAAAATAAGACCCCGTGGTTACCAAATTTACTTTAAAAAAGATTTATGGAAATTACAAGAACACTTTTATTTTAAATTAAAAACAAATTAGTAGTGTGCGTCAAATTGACAATTTAGTTATGAATTATTTCCATGAACACCAGCTGATTTAAAAAAAATTACATAAAATAAAAATTTAAATAATTCTTTTAATTATTCTTGATTGGGTTCTCTTCTTTTTTTGAAATGGATTTTAAAGAATTGTCCCTTATGGAGCCGATAGAACTATTATATCACTTGATGACTATTGGAATATTGTTGGGTGAACGAGAATGCTCTACCTGTAACCGAAAAATGAAACTTTGTCCAAGAAAAATCTTACCAGAGAAATTCAACTGGAGATGTACTCGTTGTTAAAAGTCGTTGAGTGTTAAAAATGGATCTTTTTTTGAACGATTCGATTTACCGATTAAAACAGTATTAGAAGTAATCGCCTTTGGGCCAAAGAGCGAAAAATTAATAATATGGAAGAATCTATTAATATATCAAGACCAACAGCTATCAGGATATGTCGGTTTTTGAGACAATTATGTATTTTGGACCTCGATAAAAATAAATTTGTTATGGGTGGACCAAATGAAATAGTCGAAAAGATGAGTCTGTTTTCAACAAAGTTAAATATAACCGTGGAAAAGACTTGGTGCATTATTCAAAAGAAAAACAATTATGGGTTTTTTGATTAAAAGCCAGATCTACTGGAAAATGTTTTTTTCAGGTAAGTCACAATTTTATTTAATCAATTAATTAATCAATTGGCTAATTTTATTTTCTTTCAAAGGCTGTTTGTAATCGAAAAGAGAAAACTCTTCTTCCAATTATTCAAAAACACGTACTACCGAAGACGACAATTTATTCGGATCAATTTAAAAGTTATTTTCGTATTAAAGAGTTGAGAGAAAATCTAAAGCTGCAAGAGATCATTGAGATGGACAATTTGGAGAAAGTAAAAGAGAAACAAGAACGCCATCGTGATCATTTTTTGAGTGCTGAGTTTGTTATCAGCCGTAACAGAATTAAAAATATCAAACGCTTGCTATCAACTCAAACCAACGCTTCTGTATTTGACTATGATCATAGACGCAAAAAATTTGAGTTGGTAGTAGAAGAACCCAGAGTCTATGTTAAGAGTTTTGATATGATTGACAAGGGTTTTGATATGATTGACATAAATACTGACATGCCACCATTTGTTGAAAAATTAATCAGTAAGCCAAGCACCAACCCCAAAAAACGTTGTGAATATAATTTAAGAAAAAGAAAATAATTTAATTTTTCAAATATTTATTTTTATTGAATTGTCAATTTGACGCACACTACTAATTTTTTTTTAATTTAAAACAAAAGTGTTCTTGTAATTTACATAATTCTTTTTTAAAGTAAATTTGGTGACCACTGGGTCTTTACAAGCTAAAAAATTTACAAGCTAAAGAATTTATGTAAATTTTGTGATAATGTGGTCAAAGAATTGACAAGCCCCATAATAACAGAAAAATAAAAAAGTCTATGATTTTAAAATTATTTGAATTTTAACTATTGAATTAATTAAAATTGGAAATTAAAATGATCTTTTAAAAATGATTTTAAAAGTAATTAATTTTTTTGATATCTAAATCTTGTTAAGAAATATTTTCTTAACTAAATATAGAAATTTTGTTCAAATTCACTATTAATAATAATAAGCTACAGCAGCAGACCTGTGGAGCGAGCTTTGATGTAGTTTCGCTATGGTTGCTATCTTTTTTCGATAAATAAAAAAAAAAAAATTTTCATTAAATATGCAATCCAGTCAAGTTCATTCATATACTTAACTACAACTTAACAACAGGGGGCAACTCATTCCAATTCTTAACAACTCTATTAGTCAAGAAATTTTCACGTTTCCTTATTTTTGTAAGTTGTTTACTAAGCCTTTGTTTGTGTCCTCGTACACCACAAGCTGAACCACCAGATTTCAGTGAGTTACATTTGAGTATAGGATTTTGCCATTTTACCAAGCTAAGCTCTTTAATAAATTTTAAAAATTCAATTATGTCTCCTCTTTCGCGTCTCTGCTTTACGGACGTTAATTCGAGCTTTTCCAATCTTTCTTAATAATTTAAATGTCTAATCTCAGGTATCAATTTTGCACGGCGTTGTATTTTTTCAAAAGTTTCTGTCTTTTTTTGAATTTTAACTCCATGCGGCAGTAGCCTACTCCAAATACGACCTAACAATTGATACATAAAGCTTCCTAAATATTTTAACTGTCCAGTATTTGAAAACTTGTTTAAGTTGACCAAGAATAATATTTTCTTTGTTTGCCGCTTGAGATGCCTGGTGGTTCCATTTTAGGCCACTCTTTAAGTAAATTTCAAGGTCACATTCAACATCTGTTTGTTGCATTTCTTTATTTTATATTTTTAAATTTATTTTTTAGAAGTGTTTGTTCTTGAAGACATTAATTTAGATTTATCTTCATTGAAACTCATCTGCCATTTATTTGCCCTAGTAACGAGTCTTTTAATGTCCAACTCTAAGTTCAGTACGTCTATCCTGTATCTTATAGTGGCTATCAGTTTGGTGTCATCAGCTAAAAACTTAATTTGCTGATAACTGCTTCTGGTATATCATTTATGAATATGGTAAAAAGGAGTGGGCCAAGTACTGATCCTAGGGGACACCACTTAAGACATCCTTCCAGTCGGAGCACTTATCGCCAAGGACAACTCTTTGTTCTCTTCCGTTTATAAAGTTAGAAAGCCAATTAAGAAGGTAACCTCTGAAACCATAAGCTTCAAGTTTCTTGATCAGAACTCTTTGTGAAACTTTATCAGATGCCTTAGCGATATCCATAAACCGCTGAAGCGAAACCACGATTTAATGCTTCTGTTACTGAGTCTATTCTTTCAAGGTGTTTCTCAGGCATGATCGTTTAGTAACGAAACCATGTTGCTGGGGCGCAATCAGGTCATATTTAATAAGATGGGCAACCATTGCTTCCTTGATAATTCTTTCCATTATTTTACATGGAACTTATGTCAGTGAAATTTTAATTTTATAGAGAAAATAATTTTTTGTAAAATTGTATTTGGCCGAAAAAATAAAATTAGCTTGATTTTTTCGTATCTAAATCCGATTCCAAACTGGATATTTTTTTCTATTTTGGCTACTTCGGCTCCCATCGAGTTAAATTTAGGATAGTAATAATTGCGCCTGAAGATTGTATCATTTGAGTCTTTTTCTTTTTTTTTTCTCTACTTAATTTGATTTTTCCTTGCGTATTTCTTCACTTAAATCAGACACTTCATAAACTTTTGCTTCCCTGTCAAAAGTTCATTTGTATCTTTTTCTAAATTTTTTAAATATTGACTAATATTATTAACGTTATTTGTAGTAGATAGATAGATAATTTAAGAGAGAAGATCTCTCAGGACTGTTCCGAAGATCTCAAGGGTTGAGCACAATTTTGTTTTTTCAGCATAAAAATAAGGATAACTTTCTAAATTAATTAAATTCAAATAAAAAAATATTTCCTTTGTACAAAATCAAGTATATACTACTAGAAGCACCAAAAAGAGTCATTTTGACTCGTTTTTTAATTAAAATTTTGAATTTATCTACAAAATCAATGGATGAGTCATAAAATATTTATAAAAAGTATACAAATCTTTAAAAACTGACTTAAATCCTAATACTTGAACGAAGATAAGCAAATTTAAAAAATGCAAAAATTAAAGTTTGCGTATTTTACATGAAAGACGAAAAATTGAAAGGAATGAATTCATTAGAAGATAAAATTTTTGCAAGATACTTTTTTTTAGCCAAATTTTTATTTTTACTCAATTAAAATTAAGTTTTGAATAGATTTATCCAAATAATAAATTATTATCCATTTTTATCCATTAGATTCTATTAAAACAAGTCAGTTTGACTCGTTTTGGTGCTTCTAGTGTTAAATTCAAAACATCTTTCTATTATCACATTTATTATCCACTTTGAAGGATTATCATCTAAGTTCCTACAAAGTGGGTAAAAGATGTGATTTACCGTTTGGCTCAATAGACGACTCACTAGTCAAATGATCGCTTATCAATTTTTCATTTTTTCCAAGAAACTTTTATTCAGCTTTTTCACCAAGTTTCAATTGCGTTGAATTTTGCTCAAATTTTATTTTTTTATTTTTTTTATGGCGATCACATTTTTGAACACGGGTTTTAGACCAGTTGCTTTGCTACCGCGTTTCAGATATGTGAACAAAAGTTTATTGAACCAGTCACAATTACAATGGGCAAATTGGACATCTTTTCTACTCTTAATTCAAAAATTCTTGGGATTTTTTGAAAGTCCACATGACTTGGTCTCTTGCACCATATCATAACCAAATATTAGGGCTTTAACCAGCATTTTCAGGACTTTAATTTTAAGATGACATGTGCCGACGACTATTTGATCCAAACATGTTTCTTAATACAACTGATCTGTAATTTACATTTAAATTATATTTCCTACTCAAATCCAAAGTTTTTCTGTTTCTTTCAATTCAACCGTAATTGTGTTCAAGGTTTCAAAATATTTTCAATTTTTATAGCGAAAGTTTTCTTCAATTTTGAAACAATTTTCGTGCTTGCAATTAAAACTGTAAATAGTAAATTTTCAAAAATCAAATTTTATTTCAATTTCAATTTCTTTTTTAAAATAAAGATATAAATTTATCGATTCTTCACTAGGCAATGGAGTTTATACTTCCTTTTAGTTAAGTGCTTGATCTTATCGTAGGACCGTTTAGGACAAGGCCGCTTGGGAGTGCTAAAGCGACAAGTTGGGATGGCGATGGAAGAGGCATACGACTCGACTACTTGGTTAAATACAATGTTCACTACGTCGTCCAAAAGCTTGTTTCTTTCTTGAAATCGTTCACTGAAGAGGTTGTAGTTACCCTGAGAGAGAACTTGACGTGGAGATGAGGTTAGTTGGGAGGGGAGATGGAACCGTAGTTCGTAGCTCAAGGTGAAAGTTTCATGCAAACAATCCTTGTCAGTAGAACCCTGAAGTCATAAAATCAAGTCAACAAAGTCATAAAATTATTTAGTATAGAAGCAAATAAGTTTGCTTTATCTTAATCGGATTCATAAATTATTCCATCTTGGATAAGTGTCGGAATTCCTGTCCCTTTCTTTTTTGTTTATGCATTATTTATTATGGTCCAAAAGGTGCTAGAAGAGGCGGAGAAAGGGCTCACCTAATTCACAGTAACTTTTAATTAAATCTTTTTTCAACGTGTTTGAAGGAGCATATAAGGAAACTAAATTAAAACAAATACCTATGGAGTCAATTTTTATGCCAACATGATCAACTGCCAAGTCAAACTCAGAAATTTCAATACAGTTAATTTTGTTGTTAACAAGTATTAAAACTCCACCCCCATGCGAAGGATTTACTTGTCTGGGTTATAGTGGAAAGAGTTTCATCAAAACCTAATAAAGGTATTTACTTGTTCCTCGGTTAGTTTTACTTCTTGAATGGACAAAATGTCTGGTAAAGCTTACCCAGAAATTCGCCCATCAAAACCAAAATCATACAGTACGTTTAGATCGATGAGGAATATTTTGCCAGATATTAGTAATAATTTTATTGCTCGCAAAAGACAAATGCTACTGGAGCAAGACTTATCGATTTCATCAAGTCAAACAGCCAATAGCCCAAATTACGATCCAATAATTTTTTAAATATTTAAAAGCAAATTTAGTCTGAGCCTTTATTGCTAGGAATAGTTCTTGTTTTAAGCCACGTGTTAAATTTAGAATCATTTTTTAAAATAAATAAATTTGAATTAGTTTTTTTTAAATTTGTCTAACTTTCGATTCTTATGATTTTTTTTAAAGAATTCCCTTAAAACAGAATTAAAAATAATAATCTTTCGAAAATCAATCGATCCGATCGGCAAGCGAAAAACCTAAACCATTGCGATCGCTTGGCGGATCGAGTGAAATGGACTACCATCCACCCCACTCATATTTTAGAGCTGTAATCAAACCAGCCCTTTTTTCAGATGATTTAAGCATCTAGATAATTTGAAAAATAATAAAAGAGCTTGAATAAAACCTTCAACGAGATATCGACCAAATAATTGAATTTTGCAGAGCCTGGGTGTTCTCTATAAACCAGTCAAATACTAACTACACAGCGTTCACTACTGCAGGAAATCCAAAAAATTACTAAATTAAGTACAAGTTAAAATTTTTTTATTGACAAATTCTATTTGATCCATACCCAACATTTCTAGTTACTAAGCTTGATTCAAAACTCTGTTTCAAACCTCATCTAGCATATCCTGAAAAATTCAATTGGTCTAATTCACTTTGGTCTCTGAACATCACACTATATAAATCTTTGATTAGATTCTTTTTCGATTGTTAGCTATAGTAAATAAAGGAACTGAAAAAATCAAAGCCCAACTACAAAAAATAGAATGGACAATTTTTGGTTGATTTTGTCATTTTTTTTATTGTTCAATGCAAGTTTGATTTAATTTATTGTTTAAGGAATAAAAAAATAGTGAGGCAAGCTCTGAATATTTTAACTAAAAAGCAAATATTAGATGAAATAGACAAAGGAACTAGTTATGAGGCCATCAAAACAAAATTTTACTTGAAAAACCTCTCGAATATTAACTCTTATCCGTCCAAAATTGTGTCAAAAATGACCCAATATTCGGTTATCGGCCAAAATGGGTCAAAAATGACCCAAGCAAAATTACATTGAATTTTTTCTATAAATAAAAAAACTTTTCATTCAACTTAATTGATTTCGATTGTTAATTGATTGTCTTTCCCTTTAAAAATAAAAACACCGAAAACTGATCTTATTTTTTTATTCAACACCATTGTTTAAAAAAAATTAAAAATACCGAAAACTGATATTACTTTAATTGTTTTATTCAGTGTAACTTTTTAAAAAATGAGAAAATAGCGATAAATGATCTTATTTTTAACTTCGCTAAGTTGAATTAAAACGGCTAGAATAAGCTTATTCCTTGATTAATCAATTAAAATTAACGGTTCATGGCTGGGTCTATAAAAACTATGTTCTTAATTTTATTCGCTGTCAAAATCTCAAGAAAAAATTTAATCAACTTACATTTGAGTTAAAGGCCTCTTTAAAAAAATTCTGGAATCAAAATTTGTTTGATTTTATTGATAAAATGGGAAAAAACCCACTAACAAGTAGACCATTCTGGAAAAAAATAAATAAATTTAGATCAAAAAAAGGATCAAATTTAATCCCAAATTGTTTTTAAATGACAAGGAATTCAAAACTAATGAAGAAAAGGGAAAATGCTTTGGAGAACTCCTATCTTCAATATTTAGTCCTAATTCTGATTTAATAGATCTTGATAAAGATTTCGAAATACTTAATTCTAACTCTGAATTCTTTAGAAATTATGATCAGTCTAATTTTAATGATCCAATTTGCTTAAATGAATTAATTATGGCTCTAAAATAATTGAAAAATGAAGCGGCATCAGGACCTGACCAAATTCATAATCTAATGTTAAAAAACTTACCTAGAAATTCATTAATAGAAATAAAAGAACTTTTTAATTTATCTCTTCGAGAAGGTAGGGTCACTAAAGCATGGAAAACATCGAACATTACTATGATTCAAAAAAAAGCCTCTTCTTCTCAAGATCCTTTAAATTATAGACCAATTAGTATAACGAGTTGTTGGGGAAAGCTCCTGGAACGCATAGTATTTTCAAGATTATACAATTATTTGGAAAAAAATTCACTCCTTATCCAGAAGCTATCTGGATTTAGGAAACACCGGCGAACATCAGATAATCTATTCTTTTTAATTCAAAAAATTGTGGAATCATTTAATAGAAAAAAAAGAGTTTACAGCCTTTTTTTTGATATTTCTAAAGCCTTTGATAGGGTTTGGCATGAAGGTCTACTTTTTAAATTGATTAAAATGAATCCACCTCATTTCTTGACAAACTGGATTAGAGCCTTTTTAGATAGAAGGACATTTAAGGTAAATATGAATGATCATCGGAGCGAAGAATATAAAATAACTGCAGGTGTTCCTCAAGGCTCAGTAATTAGTCCTCTTTTATTTAGTATATATATTAATGACATCCAAAAAAGAAACAAAACAAATAATGAATACTCTCTGCTTTTCGCAGATGATCTAGTTACATTCTTCATTTATAACAAAAAGGGGAAATTAGAAAATAATATAAATATTTATACAATGGCTTATTAAATGGAAAATGAAGATATCAGTTGAAAAGTCGTGTTTAGTAGGCTTTTCTAGGTACAAAAAAGAGGGTGATAATCTAAACCTAAAAATCTATGGAAACAGAATAGTGGACCAAAAAGAAATCAAGTTTCTTGGTATTAAATTTGATTCTAAGTTAAACTTTAATATACTAGTAGACGAAATTAAAGAACGCTGCAACAAAAGGCTAAATTTTATTAAGATATTGTCAAACAAAAAATGGGGTTTCAATCAAAACACACTAGGAAATTTATATAAATCTTTTGTCGGATCGATTTTAGACTATTCTTTTCCATGCTTGAATTCATTTTCAGAAAATAATATCAAAAAACAACAAGCAAATCAGAATACAACAGTAAGATCTATCCTTAAGTTAAAATATGATACTCCCTCCAACATCGTGCAACATGAAGCTTTTAATAAACTAAAATTACTAACAGTCTCGAATCGTCTTTTTGAGTTGAGTGAGAGATATGTTGGGACAGGACTGAGTCATTCTATTCCATTGACTGAAAGACTGGTGAAAGAATACAAAGAAGGTTTCGAATCAAGATATATTGAATACCCAACTCCATTGTGTAATTGCTACCTTACTATTTCTTCTTTTTCTCCTGAAACTTGAACTATTTAAACATGTGCCACATGTAACAATCTTTTCCAATTTATGTCTTTTCAACTTTCATTTTTTTAGCTTATTTACTCTATTTTGATTTTTTTTTTTTCCTAATTTTATTAACTTTAATTTTATTTTATTTTTTTTATTTTATTTTTAACTTATTCTGAAGGAGCTCTTACTCGGTACAGAAAAAAATAAATAAAATAAAAAAATAATTTATTAGAAGTATTAAAAAAATGAGTTTTTATAATATGAATACATATAACTATTCATCTGAACAGGTAGATGCAGAGGATCTAGTAAGCGATGACGAGTTTGATTATGTTCAACCTACTCTGCAAGAATTTGTCGACGAGTATGAAAGTGAGTCAGAAACATCAGACGAAGAAGACGATGATGCACCTTTATAAGAATCTCCATCTAGCACACCCAGGATTCCTCGCTCATCGACATTTACCATAGCCTCCGAATCCAGCAGCATAACTAACAAAAATTATTATTGAAAAGAAAATTGTTATTGCTGGAATTCAAGACCTCAATTTTTTCGGGTCAAAAATGACCCATTTTGGCCGATAACGTTATTTTTTCTATTTTGGACGGATAAGAATTAACCGAATAAGAAACGATCTTTTAAAAATTCTACAATTTTTTAACTCTAGTTTGTTGATGTAGATAAAAATTTAAGTACTTACGAAAGTTTGAAATAAATGCTTCCTGAAAATTCACATTTAATTTCACATTTAAATAAAGTGTATGAAAAAAAAACAGTTTTATTACAAAAAAATTAGCGTTTTGATAAATTAAGATGATTCCATAATTGTTATTTTATTATATCTTTTTAAATAAGATTTTTTTTTTTTGTGAAAGTATTTTAGATTACTTAAGCGCTTCACAAAATCGAGGCAGAACTGAAGTCTATTCATTCTTTGCATTATTTGGATGGCATGATCTCTGCAATGTGCATTTTGAAAATGCAGAGTTTACCTTATTATATAGCATAGCAAGTTAAATACAAAAATAAATCTCTGCATTACTTCTATTAAAATGAAAATTTGATATGATCATTTTGAGCATCAAAAATTGATCATAAACTTCAAGTTGCCGTAAAATTAATGTGTTAATAGCAAAAAAGCCACAAAATTTTTTTTTACTGGGCTCATCGAAGATTGAAGTGTATCTTAACAAATCTTCCGAGTCTTTGTTGGTATTTTTCTAAAAGTTGATCAGAAGTACAATTATCTTTAAAAAAACTTCTTTTATTTTTCTAATATTTAATCTTTTAAAAACGTTGTATTGCAAAAAAGAGCGTTTAAACAAAAGCTATTGCCATACGGACAATACCTGGGTTTTCCGCAAATTTTTTTTATTCCTTTATAATCTTAAATATGGTAAATGAGCCTAACCGGGTGACCTATTTTTTTTATTGCATATTTCGCACTCATTTTATTCAAAAACTCCAAAAATGCTCACCGAATTAGACCAGTTTTTTCTAGTCACCCCTTTACCTCCTGCGGTTAATTGGGTGAGGCCTTATTGGATGAATTAGGTTAACCCAGTTACCCCTGATTTTGTAAATATTTAACCCGAGAACTAACCTCTTTTTCAGGATATTCACTGAATTCACCCAATTAGCCCAATAAGAAGTAAAAAAAGGATTTTAAATGTTATTTTTAAAAATATAAATATTTAAAATATTCTTTATTATTATTCTTTTAAATATACGCTACAACATAATTATTCAGAAAAAAAATAAACGAATTATTAACGAATTCAAAATAAATTTTATGTTTGATTTTTTTTAGTTGAAAAGATTAGTTAAAAAGATCTGTCTCGGAATGTTGTATAAGTTTAAAGCTTGAGTAGTGTTCAATTTTTTTTCAAAAGCATCTTTTCTTGCGTGATCAAGATCTACCATCGAATACTTTTTTTTTAACTTCTTTTTGCTTGTTCTGATTCATTTTTATAATATATTGACGATTTTTGATAATATAGAATGAATATTTTATCGAATAAAATCAAATTATTTTTGTAAAAACAGGTGAAACAAAATTTTAAATTTATCATAAATAAATATTTTATTTTTAGGGGTAAATGGGTGGGATTTTTGGGTATTGAGGTAATACCCAAAAATCATTAACCTCTTAACCCATAAAAAATAACAACATTAGACAACGGACCCATCGGCTATCTTAAAATTCTAGTAAAATTATTTTTTATTAATCAAGACCCGCTAAAAACGATAAGCAAATAAGGTCAGTTCAAACTTGTTCCCTCATCGGATCAAAAATTGTCAAACATAATTACTAATTTGAAAAATTCTACCGAATTAGCCGAAAAAAACTTTGAATTAAGAAAAAAAAAGTTTTAAAAATTTTTTAAAAATATTTCATATATATAATTTGATTCCTCTCTTCAAGATTTACAAGAATATGTGGGTAGTTTAAAAAAAAAATAAAACGACTGATATATTTCGGTTTTTCAAATTACGTCACCTAATTTACATTAAATACATTTAGGCTGTGTTACCATAATAAAAAATTAGATTTTTTTTATTCTTGCAATAAGACAACCTTGGAATTAAATTTATTTTTTTGAATCTTTAAAAAAATTTTAAAATGAGCAGTTATTTTCAAATTTTTTATTCGATTTTTTTAGTTATGAGTTTATAAATAATAAAGAGAAAATTGAAATTTAAGTAAATATAATATAAGGTGAAATAGAAGCGACGAAAATAAAGTTAAAAATGCTAAAATTAAGAATATAACAATCGAAACAAAATCAAAAATCTTTCGTAAAGAGGCTGACGTTAAAATCGTTAATAGAGAAACAAAAAAAAATAATTAGAGAAAAAATATCAGAAATCCGGTTCAATTCGATTGCAACAAAATTTTCCCAACTCTTCCCTATACGAATTACATTTCAAATATCATCATCATTATTGTTATTATTATTATTATTATTATTATTAATCAACCAAAGGCAATGGAAAAAAAATAAAATAAAATTGAAATTTTTATATTTATATTCTGTAATAGATAAATAAATCGCTTGTTTTGAATATTCATTTTTTCTTTTCTTTTTCTTTTCTTTTTCATTTTTTCAAATTTAATCTAAAATAAAAAATAAAAAAAATTTTTTTTTCTTCTAAATTTAAATATTTAATTAAAAAAAAAACTACCTTGCTGATACTGTCCCATTTGAGCGTACTGAGGGTTTCCTTGGGGCTGTCCGGCGGAGCCAGAGTTAGCGCCAGCAGGCGGCATAACACCCCATCCCTGTATCATGGGGTTCTGGTAGCCAGGATAGCCCTGCCAGTACTGAGTGGCCTGTGGATAGCCGGGCGTGGCGGCCCACGGATAATTGGCCGTCCAGTTCTGGGACTGTGACTGGGCCGGGGCGGGCGCACCGCCGTTTCCCCACGGGTTGCTGGAGCCGAGCTGGTTCTGCAGCTGGGTGCTTTGAGCGACGAGGGCGGCGGCCGTGTTGGCCAGGCCGGCATTGCCCGTCGGGTACAGCGAGCCGAGTGCCGAGCCCGACGGACTTATCTCTATGTTCTCTTTGCCCCACGAGCACTTGGCTATCGAGCCGTTGACTTCGGTGCCGTGCACGCCGCAAATGGCGCTGCACGCGGCCTCCTTGCTCGCGAAGCGCACAAACGCGTAGCCCCTGTCCGGAAACGGGTGAATGCCGATTATTTGTCCATAGATGCCGAACGTGTTTCGGATGAGCTCTTCGCTGATGTTGTTTAGGCCGCCACAGTAAACCGTGGTATTGGTGTCGCTCGATCTCGACCACACTTCACTGTAGTCCAGTTTGTTGCCGTACTTGGGCTGTCCGTCGGCCATGCCGCCCGGCTGGACCTTGCGGGTCGCCCAATTGGTGCGGATTTTGCGCGTGCCCAACCACTGTCCGTTCATTTGGGCGATGGCGGCCTCGGCGTCCACTTTGTTCACAAACGAGACAAAGCCGTAGCCCTTGTGTACCAGCGTTTGCGGGTCCTTCATTATTTTGACGTCGGATATTTCGCCGAAGGGCGAGAAGGCATCGCGCAGAGTCTGCTGGTCGATTTCGGGCGCCAAGTCGCCCACGAATATGTGGTAGTGTTCTAAATGGTGAAAGTTAGAGCGTGGTGAGTGAGTGGGGCACAGGTGAGAGTTACTGCTCGAGTCTACTTTGGTCTGGTGGGCGCCGGACGTGGTCGCCCAGTTCACTTTCATCTCCTTGCCGAGACAGCTGCGCTTGTTCATGGCAGAGAGGGCCGCGGCGGCCGCCTGCGTCTCTGTGAACTCGATGAAGGCGTACGGGTCGTTGCCCGGCTGCAATAAGGTTACAGATGGATGATAGGGTGGCGCGCCAGGTTAGTTTAAAAGAAGCATACCTCGTGAATAATTTTGCAGCTTTTGCATTCGCCGATTTGGCTGAACAGTGCTATGAGCAGTTCTTCGGTGACGTGCGGACTCAAGTTGCCGACGTAGCTTGAACAAAATGGGGTTAGGGTTAGGAGAGAGAGTTTATTTAGATGGCACAAGGTTACAGTGTGCGTGGAGATTGGTCGTCGCCTGTCATATTGAACATTTTACAAAAAAAATCGAAAAAAAGATTAAAAATCTAAATTTATTTTTATTTGTTTAATAAAAAAAAAAATTTAAAATTTTTTTTTAAAAATCAAATGAGCTTGTTACTGTCGAATGCTAACGACATGTTTTTAGTGTTTTTGAGAGAAAAAGAGAGAGAGAGAGAGAAAGATTCTGATTTGTACACTCGCTCACGGTCCTACGTAGTTTGGTGCGTGAGAGACACTGCGCCAAAGAGAATTATTATTTCTAAAATTGAAAGTGATTCGGCAAACGCATGCTCTTTTTGTTGCTTGCATTCAAAACTAAAGTCGAAATTTTAAATTTTTATTCGACTAGTTTTGCCAAAGCAAAATCAAATTCAATTTTTCTCGGTCCTTACACACACACACTCACTCACACGCATTCACAATATTGCTTCAAAATTTTTAGTTTGAATTTTTGCTTTAGACTTGTTGCAAATGTAGATTGGCTTTTTTGATAAAAGATTAATGCTTCTATTCTAAAAGAAACAAGTTTCCTCAACTAAATTAGAATTTTTTTAGAATTTTTATCAAATTGTATTAAAGAAATGTTTAAAACAAAATTAGATTAAATTATTTTGTTAATAAGGTTGGCGAGGGGCAACACTAATTCAATTTTTGATTTTAATATAATCTAATCTGTAAGTGTGATAACCTAGTATTTTCAATTTTTGATAGGATAGGGACACAGGACAAAATATCAATTTTTTCTAAAAAATTTTTGGCTGAATATTTAAATTGTTTGCAAAATTTTATTCAATTTAATTTTATCAACTCATTCAGGTTTTTAAGACTTAATTTTGTTAACAAAACTATTATTTAAAAAGTCATTATCATTTTTTTAAATGTATTGTTATACAAAATTAATTTTTTTAAACCCTTTTTGGGCTCTTTTAACTACCAAATTATGCTATTTTTTCTCTCTAAAAAAATTGTCAATTAAACAAATCTGATTTACAATGCTGCTACGATACCTTGAATTCAAAATATTTTACCTAAATTTTGGTAAATTCAAGATATTTTACCATATTTAGCGTAAAATATGGTAATCTAAAAATCGGTATTTATCGTAAAATAACTTAAGTTATCGTAAATTACTCATTGTTGATTATTATAAAATTCAGTGAAAAAAATTTCCAAAATTTCTCGAAAAAATATTTATGCAAAAATTAAAAAAATAAAATTTGATTGAATTTTTTGACGAGAATTGACGTAAATTTCGGTATATTTTTGTATAATAAGGTGAAAAATGGTAAAAAATCAAGAAAAAGGAAAAATGGATTTTTTTATAATTTTATTCAATTTTTTTTAAAAGAAATTACGAAAATTAATATTCTAATATTATTTACAAAATAGATTTTATTTTCTAGTCTTTTTTGTCTCTAAGCTGTTTGCTGCTTTGAATTTGGATCATTTTGGAATGAATTTTACAATTATTAGTTTTTCCAGATCGGTTTTCGAAAATATTAAATACAAAAATATTAAAAATTATATATAGAGTTGTATTAAAAAAGATATACAGCTCAAAAGCAAAAAGGCTAGAAAATAAAATCTTTTTTGTAAATATTAATTTTCGTAATTTAAAAAAAAATGAATATAATAATAAAAAATTCATTCTTCCTCTTACATAATAAATAAAAGATCGGAAACAAGCTAGCAAGCTAGACTTTCGAAGATGGGAAGCAGTAGGATCCCATCTATCGTAACTGTGGTATGTACACTTAATCAGTAAAATACATTATTTCAGTATATAATTAGTTAAAAATGATAATATATAATTAATTAAAAGATGATAATAATGTTTGAAGAGGAAGAACAGTGTCGTGGAGAACTGGTTGGCTGTTGGTAATTTGGTGTCAAAAAATTCAATCAAATTTTTTTTTTTTTATTTTTGCATAAATTTTTTTTTCACTGAATTTTACAATAAATATGGATAATTAATGAAAATGGCCAATTTAAAGGACTATCGTCTTATGGCTATTCGACCGGCCAGTTCATGGTTTTCATTTCAAATAGTTCAAAAATTTTGGCGAAAAAATTAGTTTTTTAGATGAACTCAGACAACATTTATTTCATCTTTTACTTATCTTTACTTAAAGAATTTTCTAATTATTTTTTTTATCAATTTTATTCGATCTAAAAAAGAAGGTACATAAAATCCTACTAAAACACTGACTTCGATTTTTTTTGCAAATAATCGAATATTTTTAAAAGTTTTACATTTCATTTAATTTGAATTTTTCTCTTATCTATTGAAAATTGAATATTTTTTTAATTTTTTTGACCTGAAAAATCTGACCCCCTACTGAGCCCCATTTTTCTTGAAGAAAATTAAAGAGCTTTCTAAAAATGTGCCTAATTTTTCTCCATGAAGTATGGTTTTCGAGAATTTTAAAGATTTCATAATAATTGAGAAAAATTCAATTTATAATTGTAATAAACTTTATTTTTAAATACAAGGTTTCAAATAAAGGAATAAAAAATTTTTCTAAATAAATAATGTCAAAAACTGATATAAATTTTGGATCTAATGATTTACAGATTCGAAAAAAATTAAATGATATACATTTATCATCCAAGGGAACTTTTCAAAAGACTCTTAAGTACAAAAAATTTATCTCTTGAATTGTTTTTTAATTGTATTACTTTAGAACCGGGCGTTTTATTTTTCTCAGATCTTAAGAGATACCAACAACATCTGTGAGAATATTAAGGTTGATTTTGAACCACTCCTTAAACATTTAAACTCGATCGGAAATTCCATTTAAATTATACATTAGTCAAATTCAAATTTTCAACTTATTGTAATTAAAAAATATTTTAAAATATCATTAGATGATTTTAAAATTGGCCTCTAATACCAACGTAGAATTTAACTATATTTTAAATTAATTCTATTTTTAGCATCAAGATTTAAATGGTAAAATGTAAATAATTTTGCATATTTACATTTTCAAGTATTTTTTGTTCAATTTTTCTAAATTTTTTAAAATTTTATTCATGAATTTTCATAATTAATTAAATTTTTCTTGTTTTTGAAGAATTCAGAATAAAAAAAATAAATTTATAACAACAAATAAGCTTATAAAATCTTAATTTTTTAAAATATATTTGCAAACAAAAATATCTCAAATTTCATATATAAAATATGCATATCTTTTAGAAAGATATAATTAAATAAAAAATTTTAAACATTAATGTTTCGTATTCTTTTTAAATCATTTGTTCCAAAAATTTTGTTTACATTTAAAAGATTGAGAATAATCATACATTTTTATTATTATCATTTTTATTTTATTAAAAATTTATATGTAAACCAATGGAGATATAACTTATTTCAATATCTTTGCAGTTTTTTATTTAATATCGAAGCCTGAGGGATATTTTTTTAGTGAAGTTATGAAAGCCGCGAGTAAGGTAATTACCACTGAAGAGAAATTAGTAAAAGAGAAAATTTAAGAGCGCAATAGATAAAATAAATAAGATGAATGGAGACTTTTATTATTCGGCATATTTCAACCTTTTTGGTGAGTTAGTTATACATGAATTTTATTGATAATAATAATCAAGAATTTTAAATTATTTTGTTAAATAAATTTTATTAAATATTTTAATAATTTAAAAATAAATTGTTTTAAAAATAAAAAAATTTAGTTGAATTAAATTTGATAAGTATTGTTGACGGACCATTATCTTGTCCTATTAAACAAACTCTTCGTCCTTTTCCAGACATGGATACAGATCAGAGATATATTTAAGAAATACCAATATATTCTATTAAAAAAAACCAAAAAAAGAAACAACACAAAGAAAAGATTTATATACAGATAAATTATATTGTAACCAGTGACAATTTAATCAAATTAACTAAACTTGAATACTTAATTAATGATTACTAAGGCAAACCAGAATATTAATTAGTCATTTATTCACACGTTAACACACTTCCCCCGGTCGATAACCAATGTCCTCATTGCTCATAAAAAAAAAATAAACACCTATTAAACTTTTACTCCTTTATTACTTTTTGCCAGACTAATTGTAGATTTTACTTATGGTAAAATTATCGTTGTCACTGTTTATTTTAATAAACAAGGTTAAGAAACAGTCACTTCATTAGATAGAATAAATAGCTTCAATGACTACGGATCGGGGTTCCAACGGGCTCTCAGTCCTGTTAATCTTGGTGCCTTTGGCCACCATTAACACTTCACCCTGACCCCTACAAAACCTCATTCACAAATCCTGGGAGCTCATTTAAACCTTAAGCATCGACTTTTGATGAGAAGGCAAATGTCCCAGTTTTCAAACGATAATTGGCCATCTGCAGTTCCGTGGTAGCTCTTTCCCTATTTGTAGATTTTTTTTTAATATCGTCCACAACTTAGGGTGCCAAAATTTTTTTTTCTTTTTTTTTTTTTAAAGTGAGGTTTTTCCAAGCCATTGCTTATTAATCTTCTTTCCAATAAGTGAAAAAAAATAATGAAGAAAAAAAAATATTTGATAAATAAAAATAAATTTCAAATTTAGATTTAAATTTCCTTCTTCACAAACATCACTCCACGAATGGCTCGTACTTGCGCAGCCTTTGGACATGTACTGACATTGTAGTCCCATCTTTATCTATGCGATATGTCAAAGGGCTTAGTTTCTTTACAATTTTAAAAAGCCCTTGCCATTTTGGAAGTAGTTTTTGTCCTTTCAATAAGTCCTTTCTTCGGTACCGGCCAGTAAATCATTACCAAATCTTCTATATTGAAATCAACTTGTTTTTGCTTCCGATCATATCTGCTTTTGTAATTATTTACTTTTCGCTCTTGCCTGGCTTCATGGCTTGCCCTTAGCCTTTTGAGTTTTTTCTTCTTATATTCCCATATTTCATGGTATTTGCAAGATATGTCATCAATTCCTAATGTAACATCCATTGGAAGAACAGGATCTCTTCCATATAGCAAGTAAAATGGAGTCTCCTGGAATGTGTTCTGAATCGTCACTCTGTAAGCCATTAAGCAATCATCAAGCATCTCATCCCAATCTTTTTGGTCTTTTCTTGATTTTGTGGCTAAAGCATTGGATAGGAATCTGTTGAATCTTTCAACTTTTACGTTTGTCTGCGGATGCCTGGAACTTGCTTGAATTTTCAAAATATGGAATTCTGAGCAAAGCCTTTGGAATAAAGAAGAAGTAAATTGTGTTCCTTGGTCTGTAATTATTTTTCTAGGGCAGCCATGCCTGGTAATGATAATGCTATAGAATTTTGAAGCAACTTCCTTGGCCTCAATATTTCTCAATGCACATGCCTCGACCCAATTGGTAAAATAGTCAATAAAGACAAGGACGTATTTATGTCCCTTTGTAGTTTTCCGTAGTGGTCCCAGGATATCTATTCCTACCACTTCGAACGGAGCATTTGTTCTTACTGGCTCGAGAAAGCCATGAAACTTAGGCTGAAAAGCTTTATGTTTCAAACAAGTCAAACATGCTTTTACCCATTTACTAACGTCTTCATACATTCCGTTCCAGAAATACTTGCTGCTTAAATAGCCAAAAAGCTTGTCCCTACCGACATGGGCCAAAACATTGTAATGGTAAACTTCTAACACTGTTGGAATTAGATGTTTTGGAATAACTAATAGATTTTTTTCATCATTTGTGCAAAAAAATAATTTTCCTTCAATTACTTTGTATTTTCTACCATTTTCCAACCATTCATTTTCCTCGCGATGTTCTATTTTTTCGAAAATTCTTTGCAAATATGTATCTTTTTTTTGCTCTTTATCTAATTTTAATGATTTTATTGCGTTCTGCATTACAAATAACGCTCCAGTATCACTGGCATCAGCGCTTTTATCATGTATTAGCCTGGATAGTCCATCGCAATTACGGTTCGCGGAGCCTTTTTTAAATTTAATTTCAAATTCAAATTCTGACAGACGAAGGGCCCATCGTACCAATCTGGCTGGACCTTTTGCATCCATCAACCATTTTAGAGATTCATGATCAGTCTCGACAATAAATTTATGGCCTATCAGGAAAGGTCTGAACATCTCACAAGCCCAAATAATGGCTAATGCTTCTTTCTCCCTTACAGTCCACTTCCTTTCTGCTTTTGTAAGAGCACGGCTAATATACATAATCACATGCTCATTATTTTCAATTACTTGACACAAAACAGCCCCAAGTCCAATATCGCTTGCATCAGTTTGAACTTTGAAAGGATAATCATAATTCGGATGCTTAAGTATAGGCTCCGAACTAAGAATTTCTTTAAGTTGCTTGAATATCGTTTCGTGTTCTATCTTCCAGTTAAATGTGGTATTTTCCTTCAACAATTCATACAATCCATTTGTCAATTTTGAAAAATTGGGAATAAATTTCCGATAGTATCCACATATGCCAAGAAAACTTTTAAGACTTGATTTATCATTCGGTGTCTTGATTCTGGTTATCGCTGCAACTTTGCTCCGATCCGGACTAATTCCCATGGGTGTTACCTTATGCCCTAAATAAACTAATTCCTTTCTAAAAAATGCACACTTTGAACCTTTTACTCTTAAATTTGCTTTACGAATTCTGTCAAATACAAGTTCCATATGTTTTAAATGCTCCTCGAAACTTCGAGAAAAAATTATTATATCGTCTAGATATACTAAACATCAGAACCACTTGAGGCCTCCAAATGCGGCATCCATATACCTCTGGAAAGTTGCCGGAGCGTTGGTAAGACCAAACGGCATTACCAAGAATTCATAAAGACCACAATGACATACGAATGCAGTTTTTATTCTATCTTCCACAGTCATAGGAACTTGCCAGTATCCAGAAGTCAGATCAAGGGTGCTAAAGTACTCAGCATTCCCAATTGAATTGAGGCAGTCATCAATTCTTGGAAGTGGATACACATCCCGGACAGTTGCTATATTTAGTTCCCTATAATCCACACAAAACCTAGTACTACCATCCTTCTTATTGACCAACACTACCGGGGAGGCCCAGGGACTTCGCGAAGGTTGAATCACATTCATTTTCAACATTTCATCTACCTGATCCTCGATTATCTTCTTTTCCTTCAGTCAGACTCTTCTAGGCGGAGCGCTAGCTGGAAGATTTTTCCAGTTTCGATGGAATGTGTTATACCTTTAGCAACTCCTGGTTTTACTAAGGTTTTTGAGAAAAGATCCTGGTTACAAATTAATAGATTCTTTACCATTTCAATCTGGTATGAAGAAAGACTTTTATCAAGGTTTATTCCCTCTGGTAGCTTATTATTTATAACTTCTTTGCTGGGTCCGGAGGGCATTTGCATTTCAACTTCCCCTGACAAATCACCTACTGCCATTATCATACAGCTATTTCTTTTTATTTTTTTGAGATGAGACAATATTGTTCCTCTTGGTAGAAAAATAGTGGTTGCCGACAGATTAGACACATTTACATTAATTATTTCCTCCTGAGTAACAATTCCTTTGGCTGTGAATAGACCAAATCGCCCTGCTAAATATGGATTAGATACAACTAATGATTCTCCATTATATTTACGATTTGATTTTGTCTTAACCATGACGCTACAAAATGGCGGAAGATCTTCTTCCGAAAAAAGATAGAGACGAGATCTTTCAAGCCTAGTCGGATCATATAAATCATAATCTGAATCTAGTTGTAGCTCTTTGGAAGCTGGTTTTACAGAAACATTATATTTTAAAATAAATTCCATTCCCAGTATACAATCATAGGTCAGTTCCTCCATGACAAGAAATGTAACCAGGTAAGGGTTTTGATGAATTTTGACATATAATTGGACTTCCTCCACAACATCAATGAATGTCCCATCGCCTATTTGAATTCTAAAAATCTTTTCCAAAGGAACTTTATTAATTTCGTATCCCGAATCTTCGTAGGCATCCAGTACTGACTTCCGGATGAAATTTCTGCTAGCTCCGGTGTCCAAACAGTTGCTTAAGTTTTTACCAAAAATGGATATTGGAACTTCAATTAAATTGTTAGGATCCAATCTACAGGATACCGTTTTATGAACTCCAATTATATTATTTGTTTTATGGTCGCCCAAAGGCTCCAGAGAGTTATTTCCTTTGTGAGAAAAGAGTCCTAGAATTTATGGAGAAAAGAGTCGTATAAAGAATGAATATAAAGTTTGTTATTATTTATTTTAGAGCCAACATTTGCATCAGAGCAAGAATTTCTTCCTGATTTTAATTTTTGATTCTCCATTAAATCATTCGATTTTTTTCCTCCTTTCTGATTCGGGCAATTATATTGGATATGCCCAATCTGGCTGCAAAGGTAGCATCTTTTAGATATAGCTTTGCTCTTATTTTGACTTCGCTCTGGTGACTGAAGTTGCCTTTTCACACGCCATCGGTCCATACGAGATAATTTAGATTCTTCAGTCTTGCTTAGGCTTCCTTCATTTGTATCTCCATTTCTTAACTCACAATTCATGATTTTGCTGTTCAATTTGCTTAACTGACTCATTATTTCACTACCTTTTCCAATTTATCCGCCACATCGAGAAAAGAATTTGTAGGCACGCTGATATTTTGCTTGGGTGTTTCAGTAGCCATCAAAGGTTTATCTTTGTTTTTAGATTCTCTTGGGGGCTTCGCGCGGAACAATTGCTGTCGTTCATATTGCCTAGCATATTTAATTGCTTTCTCCAAATTTTCAGGTTGGCGCGACTTAACAAGCACTGCTAAATCATTAGGGAGTCCTCTAATAAAGTATTCCACATTAAGCATGTTGGCACATAGTCCATTTATGCCTTCGTACACGATCTGGATCAGTTCGACTACTCTTATCCCAAAATATTGGTAGGATTCATTAGGATCTTTTCTTAATTTATCGAGTTCCTCTCTCGGATCTTTTGATCTAAGATTCCCAAAAACATTTCTTATCTCTTCGATCACTTTTTCACAGTTGTCAGTCTTGCTAAGAGGCAATTTTCGAATTAGGTTTTTAGCTCGACCCTCCAATAGACTATTTAAAACAACTAATTTATAACCCTCATCGGTTACCCGATATGTCTGAGCTTGAAATCCTTCAAGCCATTGTTCCAAATCTTCATTTTCCTTGCCCGCAAATACTTTGGTCAAATTTATAGCGGGCTGTTGAATAAATGAATACTGTTCTCCAACCTTCGGTGTAGAATGGTCCTTTGTTGAGTCAATTTGGGAATTTGCTTCCGAAGCTGGTTCCCGAACTGGTTCAGGATTTCCACTTGAAGGTAAACGTGAACCCTTACGAGGACGTCCGACTGTCCTAGTTTTGGGAAAATCAGTATTTACAGTTGGTCCGTCGGGGTTATTTTCGTATTGTTCCTCCCGTTGGGCACTAAATGTTGACGGACCATTATCTTGTCCTATTAAACAAACTCTTCGTCCTTTTCCAGACATGGATACAGATCAGAGATATATTTAAGAAATACCAATATATTCTATTAAAAAAAAAACAAAGAAACAACACAAAGAAAAGATTTATAAACAGATAAATTATATTGTAACCAGTGACAATTTAATCAAATTAACTAAACTTGAATACTTAATTAATGATTACTAAGGCAAACCAGAATATTAATTAGTCATTTATTCACACGTTAACAAGTATAATTGTTTGGTAATTCGCTTTTTGATTGAAATTTTCTTTATTAGCATCAACATTTCTGGATTTTTTTAATAAAAGCTTAAAAAGTTTTTA
This sequence comes from Brachionus manjavacas, assembly GCA_019054805.1. Lineage (NCBI taxonomy): Eukaryota > Metazoa > Rotifera > Eurotatoria > Ploima > Brachionidae > Brachionus > Brachionus manjavacas. Next base: position 1,834,643 of record JAHQIY010000004.1, read on the forward strand.
AAATTATCTGTTTAAAAATAAATTAAACTACTTTACCCCAAATTACTTCATTTCTTTTTTAGTAGCGGCATATTTAATTTCAAAAAAAAAATAATCTTTAAATGATTATTAATTTGAAAAAATGTAAATGATAATAATTTTAATTTTTTATATTTTTATTTTTTATAAATCATAATTTATACTTTTAAAAATACAGTACAATATCATTAAGAAAAATATGAAATTTTTTTTTTAATACTTGAAAATCAAGATACTTTATGATGTTTTGACTAGCAATAAAAAGCTACTTATTCAACTAAGAAGTAAACTGGGCATTTTGGCTTTAGGTAAGCTGATGGCTCTGATTAACGCTAACTACTAACTAAAAAAGTATGATTACCTTTATTTGACTGATAATAGTAAAACTTTAGAATATAAAAAGTATAGTTAAATACAGTTTATTAAATATATTAATTTAAAATGAAAATATAAGAAAATAAATATAAAAGTTTTAAAACTTAAAAAAAGAAAATTAGTATGTTATTTTAGTTACAAAAATATTTAAATATTAAAATAAATTGAAAATTTGAAAATTATAATCAAATAGAAGAGATGACAAAGCTGACAGCAAGGCAGGAGGCCCAGGTGGCTACGATGGTCGCGGAAGCAATTAAGAAAGTCAAATTGGAGGAGAAGACCAAATGAACAAGGTCCTCGAGAAAATAAAGACTCTTGGGGAAGAGAATAACGCTCTCAGAGTGGAGTTTAATCAAATGAAAGAAAAAATGACAAAAATGGATGGCAGAGCGGAGACGACATCGGTGGTAACTGTTCAAGACTCAGACAATTTCTGAAAGGAGTTGGTAAAGAGTAAGAATATGCGGAACGATATATCCAATATGATGATAGTGGAACAAAACAGGTGTAAGAGGAAAGAAAAAAAAATTTTTGCATTTGAAAAGACTCCAGTAGGAAACGCGGTCTTTTGTCAGTCGAATGGAAATTGAACAATAAAGCATGAATGAGAAAAGACTATTTTTCAAAATGGCTTAATAATTTAGTCGAAAAAATGAAAAAAAAAGAAAAATAATTCTATTCATTGACAATGCATCACCTCATGCAAATTTGAATCTTTCAAACGTCAACAACAATTTTTTCCCGGCTAATTGTACTTCGGTTGTTCAACCACTCGATCAAGGTGTAATTCGATCTTTTAAAGCTAATTACAGAAAAGAGCTTATCGAGCGTATACTCGATCAATGGGCTGAGCCAAAGAATCTAATTGTGATTGATTCCATTTTTTGAAAAGAAAATAGTTTGAATAAAATATTTACTAAAACTATTTCTAATTGTTTCTTGCATGCTGGTTTCAAAAGTCGATTAGATGTACAAGTTGGGTCAGCAGTTGAAGAAGACGAAATGCCTTTGTGTGAACTACTAAAGTTATTAAAAGAGCGTGATTCAAATGTTTGTTCAAATGTTGTTGAATTTGATGACAATTTAGACACGCATTAAAGATTTGAAGACAACAATTGGGAAGATTCTCTGTTAGAGTCGTATGTAAACGAAAATTCATTCAAATTAAATAAAGAAGATGAGCTTATCGACATTAATGAGGACTCCAATGAATGTGAATTAGTTTGCCAAACTAAAAAGGAGGTAAAAGCTTCACTTGAAACCATTAGAAGTTATTTTATGATTAATTGTCCAGAAATTTTTTCAAAACATTTTAAAGCGTTTGAAACTGCTTATATTGAACAAGAGCTACAAACAAATAAGAAAACAAAAATAAATAAAAATCTTTTCATTCTTCTCAGGCATCTGTAGGAACGTCTCTAATTTGTCCACCACTGTATGTGTCCATTTTTCTGCTTCCCCCGGCGGTGGACAAATAAGAGAGGTTTACTGTATGATATTAAAAAAATGATTTCCAAATGATTTTTTTTCTAATTCTTCTTCCAAATATTGAACTTTTTTTCTTGAAATATTCAACTGATTTTTTTGCTTAAAAAAAAAGACGATTTGTTAAAGCATAGTGTGCTTATTTATTTTGTTCAATATTATTCAATTACATGAATGAAAAGGACAATATCTCTTATAATCTTTGGAAAGTTTTCCTCAACTTTTATTAGTTAATTCGTTTTTTCTTCATTCAAATATTCTGCATACTTTATTTTTGTTCTTCTTTATAATAGTTTATTTTAAATTTTGAAAATCTATTTACAGAGTTGTTTAAAAGTCCCAAAAAAAAGTCTAAGTCATCAAAAAAAAAGTCCAAGTCAGGACTTTTTTTTTTGAAAAAAAAAAAAAAAAGTCATGTCACTTATATTCAAAAAATGGAAGCCAACATCAAGGACATATCTATTAAATTTACAAAATAAAGCGATTTCACAAATGTCTCCCAATTTAAAATTATTATTATCAAAAATTCGGTTTGCTTCACTGACCACTGATGTCTGGACTAATCGGCGGCTACGGTCATTTCTTGGAATTACAATTCATTATTTAGACTAAAATTTCGAATTTAAAAACTTATGTTCTTCGTTGTAAATACATTTATTACACTACTGGAATAGCTATCAAAAGTGAGCTTGATAATATTATTGATGAATTCGCTATTCGTGATAAATTTGTGCGAATAGTTACTGATAATGGTTCATATATGGTAAAAATGGGCAGGCTTATGAATCTTGTTGGTGAAGATGAGTTCGACTTAATTGAACCGATTTATGAAGAAAGCGCAACTGACACTGAAGGCGAAATTACTAGCTCTGAAGACGAATCATATCTAACAAAGAATGTTTCAGAGAGCGACATTTTTCATAATTCGGGATTTATACATTTGAGATGCTTTGCACATAGCCTACAACTCCTTGTTAATTTTAACAATTAAAATTAAACGACTTAAATGATGGCCTCAAAAATATCGATAGCCATGGATTAATTTTAAGTCAAAATGAGCATTCAAGACTTGCAGACGTAAAAAATATTTTAGAACCATTTGAATATGTCACCAATGAAATCCAAGGAGAACAATATTCGACTTTAAGCCTAGTAGTGCCAAGCTTATTCCAACTAATTCAACATTTAGATAATTTCATACAGATAAATAACAGCATGAAAACATCATTATGAAAAAAAAAAAATTTTAAATCAATTTTTAATAAAAATTTTTCCATATAATAAATAAAATAAATCAATCAATCAAATAATCAATACTAATTTATTTTTATTTTATTTATATTATTCTGGACGCAGAGCAACAGGTAAAACCTTGTTTAGTTTATTTTTTTTTTTTTTTTTCTGAAGGAGCTCTAGCTCGGTACAGAAAACAAATAAATTAAATAAAAATTATTGTGCTCCTAAAAAAAATCATTTGCAATATTTTTGTCTATTAAAAATTAGATACTTTAAAATAAAATTAGCTGATACTCAAAAAACTAAACGATTTGTAAGGTGAACAAAAAAAAAGCCTCATAGACTCGTAAAAAAGTCTTAGCTTTGTAATAATTTATTTAAAATAATGGTCATTATTAAATTTGTTTTAAATTATAATTTATTATTGTATTCCGATCAAATTTGATACAAAATCAATATTTGATCAATTTATTCAAAACATTTTTGAAATTAGAATATTTGGGCTTGTGAGATGTTCAGACCTTTCCTGATAGGCCATAAATTTATTGTCGAGACTGATCATGAATCTCTAAAATGGTTGATGGATGCAAAAGGTCCAGCCAGATCGGTACGATGGGCCCTTCGTCTGTCAGAATTTGAATTTGAAATTAAATTTAAAAAAGGCTCCGCGAACCGTAATTGCGATGGACTATCCAGGCTAATACATGATAATAGCGCTGATGCCAGTGATACTGGAGCGTTATTTGTAATGTGTAGAATGGTCCTTTGTTGAGTCAATTTGGGAATTTGCTTCCGAAGCTGGTTCCCGAACTGGTTCAGGATTTCCACTTGAAGGTAAACGTGAACCCTTACGAGGACGTCCGACTGTCCTAGTTTTGGGAAAATCAGTATTTACAGTTGGTCCGTCGGGGTTATTTTCGTATTGTTCCTCCCGTTGGGCACTAAATGTTGACGGACCATTATCTTGTCCTATTAAACAAACTCTTCGTCCTTTTCCAGACATGGATACAGATCAGAGATATATTTAAGAAATACCAATATATTCTATTAAAAAAAACCAAAAAAAGAAACAACACAAAGAAAAGATTTATAAACAGATAAATTATATTGTAACCAGTGACAATTTAATCAAATTAACTAAACTTGAATACTTAATTAATGATTACTAAGGCAAACCAGAATATTAATTAGTCATTTATTCACACGTTAACAAGTATAATTGTTTGGTAATTCGCTTTTTGATTGAAATTTTCTTTATTAGCATCAACATTTCTGGATTTTTTTAATAAAAGCTTAAAAAGTTTTTAAAATTATCTGTTTAAAAATAAATTAAACTACTTTACCCCAAATTACTTCATTTCTTTTTTAGTAGCGGCATATTTAATTTCAAAAAAAAAATAATCTTTAAATGATTATTAATTTGAAAAAATGTAAATGATAATAATTTTAATTTTTTATATTTTTATTTTTTATAAATCATAATTTATACTTTTAAAAATACAGTACAATATCATTAAGAAAAATATGAAATTTTTTTTAATACTTGAAAATCAAGATACTTTAAGATGTTTTGACTAGCAATAAAAAGCTACTTATTCAACTAAGAAGTAAACTGGGCATTTTGGCTTTAGGTAAGCTGATGGCTCTGATTAACGCTAACTACTAACTAAAAAGTATGATTACCTTTATTTGACTGATAATAGTAAAACTTTAGAATATAAAAAGTATAGTTAAATACAGTTTATTAAATATATTAATTTAAAATGAAAATATAAGAAAATAAATATAAAAGTTTTAAAACTTAAAAAAAGAAAATTAGTATGTTATTTTAGTTACAAAAATATTTAAATATTAAAATAAATTGAAAATTTGAAAATTATAATCAAATAGAAGAGATGACAAAGCTGACAGCAAGGCAGGAGGCCCAGGTGGCTACGATGGTCGCGGAAGCAATTAAGAAAGTCAAATTGGAGGAGAAGACCAAATGAACAAGGTCCTCGAGAAAATAAAGACTCTTGGGGAAGAGAATAACGCTCTCAGAGTGGAGTTTAATCAAATGAAAGAAAAAATGACAAAAATGGATGGCAGAGCGGAGACGACATCGGTGGTAACTGTTCAAGACTCAGACAATTTCTGAAAGGAGTTGGTAAAGAGTAAGAATATGCGGAACGATATATCCAATATGATGATAGTGGAACAAAACAGGTGTAAGAGGAAAGAAAAAAAAATTTTTGCATTTGAAAAGACTCCAGTAGGAAACGCGGTCTTTTGTCAGTCGAATGGAAATTGAACAATAAAGCATGAATGAGAAAAGACTATTTTTCAAAATGGCTTAATAATTTAGTCGAAAAAATGAAAAAAAGAAAAATAATTCTATTCATTGACAATGCATCACCTCATGCAAATTTGAATCTTTCAAACGTCAACAACAATTTTTTCCCGGCTAATTGTACTTCGGTTGTTCAACCACTCGATCAAGGTGTAATTCGATCTTTTAAAGCTAATTACAGAAAAGAGCTTATCGAGCGTATACTCGATCAATGGGCTGAGCCAAAGAATCTAATTGTGATTGATTCCATTTTTTGAAAAGAAAATAGTTTGAATAAAATATTTACTAAAACTATTTCAAATTGTTTCTTGCATGCTGGTTTCAAAAGTCGATTAGATGTACAAGTTGGGTCAGCAGTTGAAGAAGACGAAATGCCTTTGTGTGAACTACTAAAGTTATTAAAAGAGCGTGATTCAAATGTTTGTTCAAATGTTGTTGAATTTGATGACAATTTAGACACGCATTAAAGATTTGAAGACAACAATTGGGAAGATGCTCTGTTAGAGTCGTATGTAAACGAAAATTCATTCAAATTAAATAAAGAAGATGAGCTTATCGACATTAATGAGGACTCCAATGAATGTGAATTAGTTTGCCAAACTAAAAAGGAGGTAAAAGCTTCACTTGAAACCATTAGAAGTTATTTTATGATTAATTGTCCAGAAATTTTTTCAAAACATTTTAAAGCGTTTGAAACTGCTTATATTGAACAAGAGCTACAAACAAATAAGAAAACAAAAATAAATAAAAATCTTTTCATTCTTCTCAGGCATCTGTAGGAACGTCTCTAATTTGTCCACCACTGTATGTGTCCATTTTTCTGCTTCCCCCGGCGGTGGACAAATAAGAGAGGTTTACTGTATGATATTAAAAAAATGATTTCCAAATGATTTTTTTTCTAATTCTTCTTCCAAATATTGAACTTTTTTTCTTGAAATATTCAACTGATTTTTTTGCTTAAAAAAAAAGACGATTTGTTAAAGCATAGTGTGCTTATTTATTTTGTTCAATATTATTCAATTACATGAATGAAAAGGACAATATCTCTTATAATCTTTGGAAAGTTTTCCTCAACTTTTATTAGTTAATTCGTTTTTTCTTCATTCAAATATTCTGCATACTTTATTTTTGTTCTTCTTTATAATAGTTTATTTTAAATTTTGAAAATCTATTTACAGAGTTGTTTAAAAGTCCCAAAAAAGTCTAAGTCATCAAAAAAAAGTCCAAGTCAGGACTTTTTTTTGAAAAAAAAAAAAAGTCATGTCACTTATATTCAAAAAATGGAAGCCAACATCAAGGACATATCTATTAAATTTACAAAATAAAGCGATTTCACAAATGTCTCCCAATTTAAAATTATTATTATCAAAAATTCGGTTTGCTTCACTGACCACTGATGTCTGGACTAATCGGCGGCTACGGTCATTTCTTGGAATTACAATTCATTATTTAGACTAAAATTTCGAATTTAAAAACTTATGTTCTTCGTTGTAAATACATTTATTACACTACTGGAATAGCTATCAAAAGTGAGCTTGATAATATTATTGATGAATTCGCTATTCGTGATAAATTTGTGCGAATAGTTACTGATAATGGTTCATATATGGTAAAAATGGGCAGGCTTATGAATCTTGTTGGTGAAGATGAGTTCGACTTAATTGAACCGATTTATGAAGAAAGCGCAACTGACACTGAAGGCGAAATTACTAGCTCTGAAGACGAATCATATCTAACAAAGAATGTTTCAGAGAGCGACATTTTTCATAATTCGGGATTTATACATTTGAGATGCTTTGCACATAGCCTACAACTCCTTGTTAATTTTAACAATTAAAATTAAACGACTTAAATGATGGCCTCAAAAATATCGATAGCCATGGATTAATTTTAAGTCAAAATGAGCATTCAAGACTTGCAGACGTAAAAAATATTTTAGAACCATTTGAATATGTCACCAATGAAATCCAAGGAGAACAATATTCGACTTTAAGCCTAGTAGTGCCAAGCTTATTCCAACTAATTCAACATTTAGATAATTTCATACAGATAAATAACAGCATGAAAACATCATTATGAAAAAAAAATTTTTAAATCAATTTTTAATAAAAATTTTTCCATATAATAAATAAAATAAATCAATCAATCAAATAATCAATACTAATTTATTTTTATTTTATTTATATTATTCTGGACGCAGAGCAACAGGTAAAACCTTGTTTAGTTTATTTTTTTTTTTTTTCTGAAGGAGCTCTAGCTCGGTACAGAAAACAAATAAATTAAATAAAAATTATTGTGCTCCTAAAAAAAATCATTTGCAATATTTTTGTCTATTAAAAATTAGATACTTTAAAATAAAATTAGCTGATACTCAAAAACTAAACGATTTGTAAGGTGAACAAAAAAAAAGCCTCATAGACTCGTAAAAAAGTCTTAGCTTTGTAATAATTTATTTAAAATAATGGTCATTATTAAATTTGTTTTAAATTATAATTTATTATTGTATTCCGATCAAATTTGATACAAAATCAATATTTGATCAATTTATTCAAAACATTTTTGAAATTATTTTGTCTATTGCATTCTTGTTATCATAAAATGAAGGTGCCTGTAAGATAATGGCCGCGGTGCCCGCTAAACATGCTGTCGAAAATGTTGCTAGAAGTATTCGATCAATTACTAATGCTATTAACCTCCATTCTTGCTTTATCTAAATAAAAATAAATATTAAAAATTATATGAATAATTTTTATTTTAAAATATTAAAAAATGGCGAAAAATCAATTTTCAATTCAAGTTAATAATGTTAACACGAAGTCAGTTAATTCAAGTTTAAAACTTGTAAACATTATTTTATTGCATGTAAGCCTCAAGGATTTTTTTGATGTTTGAATCTTATTTTTAAACTGTAATTTTGCAATAATTGAATTTGAAATTATAGGATTATAACAAAACAGATATCATAGAATTGAACAAGACCTATAGACACATAAGATCACCAAGTTTAAAATTTAAAATTTGAAACACTAAGCATACTTGATAGTCTTAGATAAAATAACAAAGTAAAAAAGAAAAATATTTTGACCGAAATTAATTTTCAGACCAGCACTTTTTGATTTTTTACTTTGAGCTTTTTCGCTTCCTACTTTTTTGGCTTTGAGCTAATTAGAACAGCATTACTTCTGTATTACTTCCTGTTAAACCTTAATATATAAACATAAACGATGTGAGTCATTCTTTTATTCGCATTTAAAATGACAATAACTTTGTATTAAGTCCCTTAGCCTCGCAAGAACGCTAGTAAAAAAGTAATTGATACTACTATTGCAAAACGCAAGAAGGTTGTTCTTAACTTTGTTCAGCTGGAAGAGATCATCACTAAGAACAAGAATGGGTACTGCCCAAAAAAACTTGCGCTAGATTATAAAGTTGGCTTGACTACGATTTACGACATTATCGCCAAAGGTTCAGCAGAACTCAGCAAATTCAGAAACGATAATCCAGACAGTGCGATCAGATGCACATTTAAGACTTCAAGCTATCCGCTATTAGACGAAGCACTTAAGTTGTGGTTTTACCAATTTCGCAGCAGCAATGTGCCAATCAACGGCAACATCGCTTTTTTTCACTATTTTTTCACTATTTTATAACTCCTCCCATACATAATTTTTTGCGGTACTTTATTAGATTAAGACGTGAAAAAATTATAAATGCAGCGTGAAAAAAATTAATTTTAATAATAATTAGTTGCTTTTTTTCACTATTGCAATAATTGCAATTTTATATTAAACTTATTACGCTTAACTTGCAAAACATATTTAATTAATACTACAACTCGGATTAAGACCTATATTCTAAAAATTAAATACTCAATTAAACGATGGATGAATATATAAATTCGAATTTGTGTGTAAATTTGGTGAGATTTTATCTAAAGGCTCAAACAAATTTTTGTTTTTGGCAAAAGACATGAATTTTTATCGCCGTAATATTTTACTTTCAATTTTAAAAATTTTGTTCATTAGACTTTATTTACTAATTTTTTGGTCGCTTTTTTCACTATTTTTTTGAACTTTAGCCGCTTTTTTCACTTACTTGCCAATTATTGAACAATGATAGTGAAAAAAGCGATGATACGCAATCAACTTCGAAACTGTTGCCTTTCAAGCAAAGATATTTAAAAGAGAGTTCTATCCAGCCGCCGAAAACTTCAGTGCATCTTCAGGCTACATTCAGAGATTCTGCAAACGACAAAATATCAAAACCATCAAGCTTCATGGGGAAAAGCTTTGATAAGAAAAAATTGTTTCTTTGTTCTAAATAAACATTTTAAATCAATTAACACTGTGTCTATCTCTCTTATTTCAATTCTATGATATTTGTTTTTCTACAATCCTTTAAAAAAAATTCAATTTTAGAGTGGTTCATGTCCTTTAAAAAAGTACAGTTTTAAAATAGTATTCAAAAGATTTCAAGCGTAGTTTTAAATTAAGTTACATTAGACTACATTATTTTGTCGAATAATGAATTGTTTATATTTAGTCTTTATGATCCACCCAATGTGCTTCTGAACTTAGAGTTTTTTAAAACAGTTAATAAAAAATGTAGAAACTACATTTTAGGTGGTGATCTTAACGCCAGAACAAAGAAAATAGGCTGCGTAGGGGAAACTGAAAACGGCATGATGCTGGAAAGAATAATCAATGAGTTAGACTTTTCAGTAATCAATGATGAGCGTCCTATTTTCAATATTTTCAATAGGAATTACTTTGAAATTCTTGATCTTTTTTTAGTTTCATCTTCATTAAATGACAAAATTACCGACTTTTGTGTCCTAAATAGTCAAGACATGACTAGTGACCATTTCCAAAGCATCGATTTCTATGGGCTATCAATTATAAAATAAATCAGCAGCTAAAAAGTTTAACTATAAAAAAGCAAACTGGCAATTATTCAGCGAGATTTTAAATTCTCAAATAGTAAATATCACTGAAGTTCCCTCACAATAGATCAACTAAATAATAAAAATTACAGAAAAAATTATTTCTGCTTCACATAAAAGCATTCCATATCTTTCTCAGAAAATCTACAAAACGAGTAGGAAATTAAGAAGAAACTTTCAGAAAACCCGCTGTCAAAATCTCAAGAAAAAATTTAATCAACTTACATTTGAGTTAAAGGCCTCTTTAAAAATATTCTGGAATCAAAATTGATTTGATTGTATTGAGAAAATAAGTTTCGATTCAAGATATATTATATACCCAACTCCTTTGTGTAATTGCTACCTTACTATTTCTTCTTTTTTTCCTGAAACTTGAACTTTTTAAACATGTGCAACATGTAAGGGTTTTTTATCTAATTTAATTTACTTTCAGCAGTTGAAGAAGACGAAATGCCTTTGTGTGAACTACTAAAGTTATTAAAAGAGCGTGATTCAAATGTTTGTTCAAATGTTGTTGAATTTGATGACAATTTAGACACGCATTAAAGATTTGAAGACAACAATTGGGAAGATGCTCTGTTAGAGTCGTATGTAAACGAAAATTCATTCAAATTAAATAAAGAAGATGAGCTTATCGACATTAATGAGGACTCCAATGAATGTGAATTAGTTTGCCAAACTAAAAAGGAGGTAAAAGCTTCACTTGAAACCATTAGAAGTTATTTTATGATTAATTGTCCAGAAATTTTTTCAAAACATTTTAAAGCGTTTGAAACTGCTTATATTGAACAAGAGCTACAAACAAATAAGAAAACAAAAATAAATAAAAATCTTTTCATTCTTCTCAGGCATCTGTAGGAACGTCTCTAATTTGTCCACCACTGTATGTGTCCATTTTTCTGCTTCCCCCGGCGGTGGACAAATAAGAGAGGTTTACTGTATGATATTAAAAAAATGATTTCCAAATGATTTTTTTTCTAATTCTTCTTCCAAATATTGAACTTTTTTTCTTGAAATATTCAACTGATTTTTTTGCTTAAAAAAAAAGACGATTTGTTAAAGCATAGTGTGCTTATTTATTTTGTTCAATATTATTCAATTACATGAATGAAAAGGACAATATCTCTTATAATCTTTGGAAAGTTTTCCTCAACTTTTATTAGTTAATTCGTTTTTTCTTCATTCAAATATTCTGCATACTTTATTTTTGTTCTTCTTTATAATAGTTTATTTTAAATTTTGAAAATCTATTTACAGAGTTGTTTAAAAGTCCCAAAAAAAAGTCTAAGTCATCAAAAAAAAAGTCCAAGTCAGGACTTTTTTTTGAAAAAAAAAAAAGTCATGTCACTTATATTCAAAAAATGGAAGCCAACATCAAGGACATATCTATTAAATTTACAAAATAAAGCGATTTCACAAATGTCTCCCAATTTAAAATTATTATTATCAAAAATTCGGTTTGCTTCACTGACCACTGATGTCTGGACTAATCGGCGGCTACGGTCATTTCTTGGAATTACAATTCATTATTTAGACTAAAATTTCGAATTTAAAAACTTATGTTCTTCGTTGTAAATACATTTATTACACTACTGGAATAGCTATCAAAAGTGAGCTTGATAATATTATTGATGAATTCGCTATTCGTGATAAATTTGTGCGAATAGTTACTGATAATGGTTCATATATGGTAAAAATGGGCAGGCTTATGAATCTTGTTGGTGAAGATGAGTTCGACTTAATTGAACCGATTTATGAAGAAAGCGCAACTGACACTGAAGGCGAAATTACTAGCTCTGAAGACGAATCATATCTAACAAAGAATGTTTCAGAGAGCGACATTTTTCATAATTCGGGATTTATACATTTGAGATGCTTTGCACATAGCCTACAACTCCTTGTTAATTTTAACAATTAAAATTAAACGACTTAAATGATGGCCTCAAAAATATCGATAGCCATGGATTAATTTTAAGTCAAAATGAGCATTCAAGACTTGCAGACGTAAAAAATATTTTAGAACCATTTGAATATGTCACCAATGAAATCCAAGGAGAACAATATTCGACTTTAAGCCTAGTAGTGCCAAGCTTATTCCAACTAATTCAACATTTAGATAATTTCATACAGATAAATAACAGCATGAAAACATCATTATGAAAAAAAAAATTTTTAAATCAATTTTTAATAAAAATTTTTCCATATAATAAATAAAATAAATCAATCAATCAAATAATCAATACTAATTTATTTTTATTTTATTTATATTATTCTGGACGCAGAGCAACAGGTAAAACCTTGTTTAGTTTATTTTTTTTTTTTCTGAAGGAGCTCTAGCTCGGTACAGAAAACAAATAAATTAAATAAAAATTATTGTGCTCCTAAAAAAAACATTTGCAATATTTTTGTCTATTAAAAATTAGATACTTTAAAATAAAATTAGCTGATACTCAAAAACTAAACGATTTGTAAGGTGAACAAAAAAAAAGCCTCATAGACTCGTAAAAAAGTCTTAGCTTTGTAATAATTTATTTAAAATAATGGTCATTATTAAATTTGTTTTAAATTATAATTTATTATTGTATTCCGATCAAATTTGATACAAAATCAATATTTGATCAATTTATTCAAAACATTTTTGAAATTATTTTGTCTATTGCATTCTTGTTATCATAAAATGAAGGTGCCTGTAAGATAATGGCCGCGGTGCCCGCTAAACATGCTGTCGAAAATGTTGCTAGAAGTATTCGATCAATTACTAATGCTATTAACCTCCATTCTTGCTTTATCTAAATAAAAATAAATATTAAAAATTATATGAATAATTTTTATTTTAAAATATTAAAAAATGGCGAAAAATCAATTTTCAATTCAAGTTAATAATGTTAACACGAAGTCAGTTAATTCAAGTTTAAAACTTGTAAACATTATTTTATTGCATGTAAGCCTCAAGGATTTTTTTTGATGTTTGAATCTTATTTTTAAACTGTAATTTTGCAATAATTGAATTTGAAATTATAGGATTATAACAAAACAGATATCATAGAATTGAACAAGACCTATAGACACATAAGATCACCAAGTTTAAAATTTAAAATTTGAAACACTAAGCATACTTGATAGTCTTAGATAAAATAACAAAGTAAAAAAGAAAAATATTTTGACCGAAATTAATTTTCAGACCAGCACTTTTTGATTTTTTACTTTGAGCTTTTTCGCTTCCTACTTTTTTGGCTTTGAGCTAATTAGAACAGCATTACTTCTGTATTACTTCCTGTTAAACCTTAATATATAAACATAAACGATGTGAGTCATTCTTTTATTCGCATTTAAAATGACAATAACTTTGTATTAAGTCCCTTAGCCTCGCAAGAACGCTAGTAAAAAAGTAATTGATACTACTATTGCAAAACGCAAGAAGGTTGTTCTTAACTTTGTTCAGCTGGAAGAGATCATCACTAAGAACAAGAATGGGTACTGCCCAAAAAAACTTGCGCTAGATTATAAAGTTGGCTTGACTACGATTTACGACATTATCGCCAAAGGTTCAGCAGAACTCAGCAAATTCAGAAACGATAATCCAGACAGTGCGATCAGATGCACATTTAAGACTTCAAGCTATCCGCTATTAGACGAAGCACTTAAGTTGTGGTTTTACCAATTTCGCAGCAGCAATGTGCCAATCAACGGCAACATCGCTTTTTTTCACTATTTTTTCACTATTTTATAACTCCTCCCATACATAATTTTTTGCGGTACTTTATTAGATTAAGACGTGAAAAAATTATAAATGCAGCGTGAAAAAAATTAATTTTAATAATAATTAGTTGCTTTTTTTCACTATTGCAATAATTGCAATTTTATATTAAACTTATTACGCTTAACTTGCAAAACATATTTAATTAATACTACAACTCGGATTAAGACCTATATTCTAAAAATTAAATACTCAATTAAACGATGGATGAATATATAAATTCGAATTTGTGTGTAAATTTGGTGAGATTTTATCTAAAGGCTCAAACAAATTTTTGTTTTTGGCAAAAGACATGAATTTTTATCGCCGTAATATTTTACTTTCAATTTTAAAAAATTTTGTTCATTAGACTTTATTTACTAATTTTTTGGTCGCTTTTTTTCACTATTTTTTTGAACTTTAGCCGCTTTTTTCACTTACTTGCCAATTATTGAACAATGATAGTGAAAAAAAGCGATGATACGCAATCAACTTCGAAACTGTTGCCTTTCAAGCAAAGATATTTAAAAGAGAGTTCTATCCAGCCGCCGAAAACTTCAGTGCATCTTCAGGCTACATTCAGAGATTCTGCAAACGACAAAATATCAAAACCATCAAGCTTCATGGGGAAAAGCTTTGATAAGAAAAAAATTGTTTCTTTGTTCTAAATAAACATTTTAAATCAATTAACACTGTGTCTATCCCTCTTATTTCAATTCTATGATATTTGTTTTTCTACAATCCTTTAAAAAAAATTCAATTTTAGAGTGGTTCATGTCCTTTAAAAAAGTACAGTTTTAAAATAGTATTCAAAAGATTTCAAGCGTAGTTTTAAATTAAGTTACATTAGACTACATTATTTTGTCGAATAATGAATTGTTTATATTTAGTCTTTATGATCCACCCAATGTGCTTCTGAACTTAGAGTTTTTTAAAACAGTTAATAAAAAATGTAGAAACTACATTTTAGGTGGTGATCTTAACGCCAGAACAAAGAAAATAGGCTGCGTAGGGGAAACTGAAAACGGCATGATGCTGGAAAGAATAATCAATGAGTTAGACTTTTCAGTAATCAATGATGAGCGTCCTATTTTCAATATTTTCAATAGGAATTACTTTGAAATTCTTGATCTTTTTTTAGTTTCATCTTCATTAAATGACAAAATTACCGACTTTTGTGTCCTAAATAGTCAAGACATGACTAGTGACCATTTCCAAAGCATCGATTTCTATGGGCTATCAATTATAAAATAAATCAGCAGCTAAAAAGTTTAACTATAAAAAAGCAAACTGGCAATTATTCAGCGAGATTTTAAATTCTCAAATAGTAAATATCACTGAAGTTCCCTCACAATAGATCAACTAAATAATAAAAATTACAGAAAAAATTATTTCTGCTTCACATAAAAGCATTCCATATCTTTCTCAGAAAATCTACAAAACGAGTAGGAAATTAAGAAGAAACTTTCAGAAAACCCGCTGTCAAAATCTCAAGAAAAAATTTAATCAACTTACATTTGAGTTAAAAGCCTCTTTAAAAAAATTCTGGAATCAAAATTGATTTGATTGTATTGAGAAAATAAGTTTCGATTCAAGATATATTATATACCCAACTCCTTTGTGTAATTGCTACCTTACTATTTCTTCTTTTTTTCCTGAAACTTGAACTTTTTAAACATGTGCAACATGTAAGGGTTTTTTATCTAATTTAATTTACTTTCAGCAGTTGAAGAAGACGAAATGCCTTTGTGTGAACTACTAAAGTTATTAAAAGAGCGTGATTCAAATGTTTGTTCAAATGTTGTTGAATTTGATGACAATTTAGACACGCATTAAAGATTTGAAGACAACAATTGGGAAGATGCTCTGTTAGAGTCGTATGTAAACGAAAATTCATTCAAATTAAATAAAGAAGATGAGCTTATCGACATTAATGAGGACTCCAATGAATGTGAATTAGTTTGCCAAACTAAAAAGAAGGTAAAAGCTTCACTTGAAACCATTAGAAGTTATTTTATGATTAATTGTCCAGAAATTTTTTCAAAACATTTTAAAGCGTTTGAAACTGCTTATATTGAACAAGAGCTACAAACAAATAAGAAAACAAAAATAAATAAAAATCTTTTCATTCTTCTCAGGCATCTGTAGGAACGTCTCTAATTTGTCCACCACTGTATGTGTCCATTTTTCTGCTTCCCCGGCGGTGGACAAATAAGAGAGGTTTACTGTATGATATTAAAAAAATGATTTCCAAATGATTTTTTTTCTAATTCTTCTTCCAAATATTGAACTTTTTTCTTGAAATATTCAACTGATTTTTTTGCTTAAAAAAAAAGACGATTTGTTAAAGCATAGTGTGCTTATTTATTTTGTTCAATATTATTCAATTACATGAATGAAAAGGACAATATCTCTTATAATCTTTGGAAAGTTTTCCTCAACTTTTATTAGTTAATTCGTTTTTTCTTCATTCAAATATTCTGCATACTTTATTTTTGTTCTTCTTTATAATAGTTTATTTTAAATTTTGAAAATCTATTTACAGAGTTGTTTAAAAGTCCCAAAAAAAAGTCTAAGTCATCAAAAAAAAAGTCCAAGTCAGGACTTTTTTTTTTGAAAAAAAAAAAAAAAAAGTCATGTCACTTATATTCAAAAAATGGAAGCCAACATCAAGGACATATCTATTAAATTTACAAAATAAAGCGATTTCACAAATGTCTCCCAATTTAAAATTATTATTATCAAAAATTCGGTTTGCTTCACTGACCACTGATGTCTGGACTAATCGGCGGCTACGGTCATTTCTTGGAATTACAATTCATTATTTAGACTAAAATTTCGAATTTAAAAACTTATGTTCTTCGTTGTAAATACATTTATTACACTACTGGAATAGCTATCAAAAGTGAGCTTGATAATATTATTGATGAATTCGCTATTCGTGATAAATTTGTGCGAATAGTTACTGATAATGGTTCATATATGGTAAAAATGGGCAGGCTTATGAATCTTGTTGGTGAAGATGAGTTCGACTTAATTGAACCGATTTATGAAGAAAGCGCAACTGACACTGAAGGCGAAATTACTAGCTCTGAAGACGAATCATATCTAACAAAGAATGTTTCAGAGAGCGACATTTTTCATAATTCGGGATTTATACATTTGAGATGCTTTGCACATAGCCTACAACTCCTTGTTAATTTTAACAATTAAAATTAAACGACTTAAATGATGGCCTCAAAAATATCGATAGCCATGGATTAATTTTAAGTCAAAATGAGCATTCAAGACTTGCAGACGTAAAAAATATTTTAGAACCATTTGAATATGTCACCAATGAAATCCAAGGAGAACAATATTCGACTTTAAGCCTAGTAGTGCCAAGCTTATTCCAACTAATTCAACATTTAGATAATTTCATACAGATAAATAACAGCATGAAAACATCATTATGAAAAAAAAATTTTTAAATCAATTTTTAATAAAAATTTTTCCATATAATAAATAAAATAAATCAATCAATCAAATAATCAATACTAATTTATTTTTATTTTATTTATATTATTCTGGACGCAGAGCAACAGGTAAAACCTTGTTTAGTTTATTTTTTTTTTTTTCTGAAGGAGCTCTAGCTCGGTACAGAAAACAAATAAATTAAATAAAAATTATTGTGCTCCTAAAAAAAAATCATTTGCAATATTTTTGTCTATTAAAAATTAGATACTTTAAAATAAAATTAGCTGATACTCAAAAACTAAACGATTTGTAAGGTGAACAAAAAAAGCCTCATAGACTCGTAAAAAGTCTTAGCTTTGTAATAATTTATTTAAAATAATGGTCATTATTAAATTTGTTTTAAATTATAATTTATTATTGTATTCCGATCAAATTTGATACAAAATCAATATTTGATCAATTTATTCAAAACATTTTTGAAATTATTTTGTCTATTGCATTCTTGTTATCATAAAATGAAGGTGCCTGTAAGATAATGGCCGCGGTGCCCGCTAAACATGCTGTCGAAAATGTTGCTAGAAGTATTCGATCAATTACTAATGCTATTAACCTCCATTCTTGCTTTATCTAAATAAAAATAAATATTAAAAATTATATGAATAATTTTTATTTTAAAATATTAAAAAATGGCGAAAAATCAATTTTCAATTCAAGTTAATAATGTTAACACGAAGTCAGTTAATTCAAGTTTAAAACTTGTAAACATTATTTTATTGCATGTAAGCCTCAAGGATTTTTTTTGATGTTTGAATCTTATTTTTAAACTGTAATTTTGCAATAATTGAATTTGAAATTATAGGATTATAACAAAACAGATATCATAGAATTGAACAAGACCTATAGACACATAAGATCACCAAGTTTAAAATTTAAAATTTGAAACACTAAGCATACTTGATAGTCTTAGATAAAATAACAAAGTAAAAAAGAAAAATATTTTGACCGAAATTAATTTTCAGACCAGCACTTTTTGATTTTTTACTTTGAGCTTTTTCGCTTCCTACTTTTTGGCTTTGAGCTAATTAGAACAGCATTACTTCTGTATTACTTCCTGTTAAACCTTAATATATAAACATAAACGATGTGAGTCATTCTTTTATTCGCATTTAAAATGACAATAACTTTGTATTAAGTCCCTTAGCCTCGCAAGAACGCTAGTAAAAAAGTAATTGATACTACTATTGCAAAACGCAAGAAGGTTGTTCTTAACTTTGTTCAGCTGGAAGAGATCATCACTAAGAACAAGAATGGGTACTGCCCAAAAAAACTTGCGCTAGATTATAAAGTTGGCTTGACTACGATTTACGACATTATCGCCAAAGGTTCAGCAGAACTCAGCAAATTCAGAAACGATAATCCAGACAGTGCGATCAGATGCACATTTAAGACTTCAAGCTATCCGCTATTAGACGAAGCACTTAAGTTGTGGTTTTACCAATTTCGCAGCAGCAATGTGCCAATCAACGGCAACATCGCTTTTTTCACTATTTTTTCACTATTTTATAACACCTACCATACATAATATTTTGAGGTACTTTATTAGATTAAGACGAGAAAAAATTATAAATGCAACGTGAAAAAAATTAATTTTAATAATAATTAGTTGCTTTTTTTCACTATTGCAATAATTGCAATTTTATATTAAACTTATTACGCTTAACTTGCAAAACATATTTAATTAATACTACAACTCGGATTAAGACCTATATTCTAAAAATTAAATACTCAATTAAACGATGGATGAATATATAAATTCGAATTTGTGTGTAAATTTGGTGAGATTTTATCTAAAGGCTCAAACAAATTTTTGTTTTTGGCAAAAGACATGAATTTTTATCGCCGTAATATTTTACTTTCAATTTTAAAAAATTTTGTTCATTAGACTTTATTTACTAATTTTTTGGTCGCTTTTTTTCACTATTTTTTTGAACTTTAGCCGCTTTTTTCACTTACTTGCCAATTATTGAACAATGATAGTGAAAAAAGCGATGATACGCAATCAACTTCGAAACTGTTGCCTTTCAAGCAAAGATATTTAAAAGAGAGTTCTATCCAGCCGCCGAAAACTTCAGTGCATCTTCAGGCTACATTCAGAGATTCTGCAAACGACAAAATATCAAAACCATCAAGCTTCATGGGGAAAAGCTTTGATAAGAAAAAAATTGTTTCTTTGTTCTAAATAAACATTTTAAATCAATTAACACTGTGTCTATCCCTCTTATTTCAATTCTATGATATTTGTTTTTCTACAATCCTTTAAAAAAAATTCAATTTTAGAGTGGTTCATGTCCTTTAAAAAAGTACAGTTTTAAAATAGTATTCAAAAGATTTCAAGCGTAGTTTTAAATTAAGTTACATTAGACTACATTATTTTGTCGAATAATGAATTGTTTATATTTAGTCTTTATGATCCACCCAATGTGCTTCTGAACTTAGAGTTTTTTAAAACAGTTAATAAAAAATGTAGAAACTACATTTTAGGTGGTGATCTTAACGCCAGAACAAAGAAAATAGGCTGCGTAGGGAAACTGAAAACGGCATGATGCTGGAAAGAATAATCAATGAGTTAGACTTTTCAGTAATCAATGATGAGCGTCCTATTTTCAATATTTTCAATAGGAATTACTTTGAAATTCTTGATCTTTTTTAGTTTCATCTTCATTAAATGACAAAATTACCGACTTTTGTGTCCTAAATAGTCAAGACATGACTAGTGACCATTTCCAAAGCATCGATTTCTATGGGCTATCAATTATAAAATAAATCAGCAGCTAAAAAGTTTAACTATAAAAAAGCAAACTGGCAATTATTCAGCGAGATTTTAAATTCTCAAATAGTAAATATCACTGAAGTTCCCTCACAATAGATCAACTAAATAATAAAAATTACAGAAAAAATTATTTCTGCTTCACATAAAAGCATTCCATATCTTTCTCAGAAAATCTACAAAACGAGTAGGAAATTAAGAAGAAACTTTCAGAAAACCCGCTGTCAAAATCTCAAGAAAAAATTTAATCAACTTACATTTGAGTTAAAAGCCTCTTTAAAAAATTCTGGAATCAAAATTGATTTGATTGTATTGAGAAAATAAGTTTCGATTCAAGATATATTATATACCCAACTCCTTTGTGTAATTGCTACCTTACTATTTCTTCTTTTTTTCCTGAAACTTGAACTTTTTAAACATGTGCAACATGTAAGGGTTTTTTATCTAATTTAATTTACTTTAATTTTATTTTTATTTTATTTTTTTATGTTATTTTTAACTTATTCTGAAGGAGCTTTATTTCGGTACAGAAAACAAATAAATAAATAAATAATTATTATTTTCCAAAGGAAACGAATTTGCAATAAACTTTCATCAGTTTTTTGCTAGATGTTGTTTTTAAAAGATACTTTTTCATGTAAATAATGATCTTCTTAGGTTTTTTACACTTTAAGCGAAATTGAAACCATTTGTTAACGGTACTTTTTCAAAACCATTTAAAATTTTGTATATTTGATTTAAGTCTCCCTTTAAATGATGAATTTCAAGACAAATAAAATTTAAGTATTTCAATCTGTCTCCATAAGGCTTAGTTTATGTTTAGAATCAATAAGTTTTGTACTTTTTCAAGTACAAAGAAAAATTAAATGCCTGTTTTTAAATACGGGCTCCAGATCCCTATTGAATACTACAGATGGGGTCTCACAAGTAATATATAGAGAAGTCTAAATGATTCTTGGCTAAGTTTCTTAAAAGAATATCTTATCAGACCCAGTATTCGGTTAGCTTTCATACTTGCTTCATTACATTGTTTATTCCATTTTAAATCATTTGTAATTAAAATTCACAAATCTTTTTATTCTGTTATCTCCTCAAGAAAAAGAGATATATTTTGATTTGGCATATCCAAGACATAAACTGTTGAAGCTCTCAAAAAGATCATTAACAAAATTTATTATCTTTAAACGTCTTATGGTTTATTAAGTAATAACATTTAGTTCAAAAATGTAACTCATTTTTCATTATTATAAAAGCCATTCACCTATCTAAAAATTGAAGAGTCTTTTGTTTTTTAATTGACTTTGAAAATTTTTTAAAAAGATTGTTCAATATTTTTAAATAAAAAATTCTAATTTATCGTATTCTTAATTATTTTATATTCTTAAAAAAAATTATCTTATTTTAATAATAAAAATTCTTTTTAATAAGATAGCAAAAGTAACTCTCAATTATTTTTTTTAAAGATAAATTTGAAGCATCGCATTTCTTCATGCTTTTTCAAAATTTAATGAAAAATTTCATTAATAGACAAAAAAATACACCAATTTAGAATATAAATCCATTTTAGAATATTTTAATAATTTTAATGGAAGAAAAAAGATTCAATTTTTCTTACTTTTTTTTCTTTCTGTTCATATTTTACATTTTCTTTTACATTTGAGATAAAAACTAATGCTTCGGCTCTTTTTCTTATAATTTGTGATGGTCGAAGCATTATTTTGTTATTTTTTTTTAGATCCTTGTGCTTTGAAAGAAATTGTTTTTCTTTTATTGAATCACAATTGTAAAAATCTTGTTCATTTGAGATGATTCGGCAAGTTGAATTTAACCTTTCGAATTTGATTTCTTCCAGATATTTTTGACGATTTTTTTTTCGGGCAGTTTCAGAAAATTCTTTGGCCAAAATGCGTGTTGAAAATTTTGAAATTAATTTTGGTCGTTTCATCAATAAAAATTTTGGCAAAACATTAAGGAATAATCTTCTGGCCCATTTTGGAATTATGTGGGTACTAAGCGCGCGAAAATGAACATTCAAAACAACAATGGTACATGCTATGGACAATGTTACCACAATTATAATGAAAATGAGGTATTTTCCAATCAAAGGAACAACTAATGAAGTTGGTGGCATGAGATCATTTGGCAAAGAAATGAAAACAGTTAATGACAGCAAAATACTTACGCACAGTGAAATTTTTTCGCCGCTTTCGCTTGGTAAATAAAATGTCAAGACAGTTAAAAACGTTAAACTTATACATGGTATTATAAGGTTGCATGTGTAGAATAAGCTTTTTCTCCTAATTGAAATGTTAAAAGTTATTTCAGGATAAAATTCTTCTGAACCAAAATTTTTTAAAATGCTTCTTTTTGCAGGCACCGACATTATATCCCATTCATGGTTTTGGTGGAAATCGATTAGGTCGATTCCTATCGGAATTTCAGTTTCCAATTTTTTTGGGTCGTTGTCTTTTTTCTGAGAAATGTGAAGTAAATTCACCTTTTTTTATACAAGAATAATCTTATTTTAGTTGAATTAATTTAAAGTGCACTCACGCTTTTAAAATACATTTTAATTGACAAATGAATTTCTTTTCTTAAAACCTTATCTTCTGTGTATTTAATGAACTTAATTAAAAAAAACTTTCAAAACTAAATTTAAATATTTTAGAGGATTTTTGTTATTCAAAATTTTAATTAAATATAAAAAATTTTTCGATAAAAAATCTAACTTCATTTCGCTAAAATTTAGCCTAATTTTAAGTAAAAAGTAAGTAAATTTTTTTTTTAAATTTTAAGTAAAAATATAAAATTTTCTTTATAGTTTTAAAAGGCAATATATCGATCCATAGAAAAAATGTTAATAGAAAAAAGACAATTTTTTTGTCGAAATGTTCCATAGAAATTTATAGTAGAAATTTATCACACAATTTTTTTATTTAATTCTTTTACAAAACCTTTTTTAATCATATTTTAATTTTTTTCGATACTTAAGCATGTTATAGATTTAAAAAATTCTAAAAAATAAAGCCAAAATTTTATTTTTTTTTCTCTATTTTTCTAAATCTATATTATTTATAATATATTTAAAGATTAATAAATGGAAGAAAATTTACTTTCTTGGAAAACGTTGAAAATCAAAAACTAAAAAAATTCTTTAATCTAGTCAAGGTCATACAAATAATCCTTCAGCAATTCTAAGACCCATAAATTTTTTAGAAAAAAAGAGAAAAAAAGGAAAAAAAATTTTGGCTTTATTTTTTAAATTTTTTTTAATTTTTAACATGCTTAATTATCGAAAAAAATTAAAATATGAATAAAAAAGGTTTTGAAAAAGAATTAAATAAAAAAATTGTGTGATAAATTTCTACTATAAATTTCTATGGATTTTTTTCTATGTAAAAATTTTCTATGGAACATTTCGACAAAAATATTGTCTTTTTTCTATTAACATTTTTTCTATGGATCGATATGTTCCCTTTTAAAATGACCCCGAGTGAAGAATTTTATGTTTTTTTTTGGGAACTGTATTCTATCCAAATTTTTTGTATGCTCTATCATCCAATTTTTTTTACTTGATTTTTTGGATGTTGATTAAAAAACACAAAAAATTTATCATGTAATAATTATGAGATATTAATTATTATTTATTTCAATGAACGCCTTAAAGGCGATGTAAATAAAAATTTAAAAAATAAAATGAAATAAATAAGACAAAGTTTAAGTGTTTTCTAAAAAATCTAAATAAAAATTGAATAAAATATTTAATTTAAATTTAAATTTTGTTTTTTTTTTTCTCCTTTTTTAATTTCAATAATTATTATTCATTTTGTACTCTCTTTTAAAGTATATAAGATTATTTTATATAGAGAAGAATTCAAAGCTTATAATATTTATAGGTTCTAAATAATTTGAACAGTCCCATCCAAAAGATTTGTATGCTCAGAATTTGATTAGAATGCAACACTTCCAGATTTTTTTAGCAAGTGAAAAACTCGGCTGCTCAATTAGACTTTAAGCTATTCCAGTAGACTACTTTAGGAATACATCTAGCAATGTTGCACGGGAACCACTCATAAAGTAGAAATCAAATAGATTGAAAATTCAAAGACTTTATTGACATTTAATAATAATTTTTTTATAACTAATTAATAATTGAATATTTCGTTAATATTGGAAAATAAAAATATTAATGTAAATTTAAAACTATTACACTTTTATGATTTTCATTTGAATTGATCTCAAAAAAAATTTAAAGTACAAACCCTACTAGAAGGTGTCAAAGTTGTATTGACAAAATTCGAAAAAATGATATTAAAAGTCTATAAATAAATTTTGTTAACCTTTTATCCTCTTTCTAAATCACTTTGCCTTAGTTTTTATTCTTTAAGAATTAAGCGGCAAAAATACCTTTAGAAAAAATTCCGCAAACTTTGTCATAACCCGTTAGTTTTTTCCTAAAATAAAAATAAAATAAATGCTGGTTTTACAATTTTTTGTAACTAAGATTACCAAGGCTTCAAAGATTACATTTCATTTTAAAAATTGACATTAAATAATTAAGTTCCTTTTAAAATCCATTTAAGTTGTAAACAAAAGATAAAGTCCGGAGCAAGCCCTGGTTTAAGATTTCGGGTAAGCAGAAGGTTTGCATATTTTAAATAAATTAATCCGACAGAGGATTTGAGAGACATCGACGCAGTGTTCGAATGGACTGACACTTGGCTTGAGTACGCAGTTCCAATTTGGTCACCGCACACGGTTAAGGACAAGTTATGCTTTGAGAAGCTGCAGCTTCGTGGAACAAAAATGGTCCATTATCTCAGAAGTAAACCATAAGAGTAAAGATGCCAAAAATTCAATATTCTACCGCTGGAACAACGCAAAAACTAGAGGAGATCTGATACAAAAGTTCAAGCTATCCAAAGGTATAGAAGAACTAAATTGGCATTCCCATTCACAATCATCAATGCCGAGAGTTGGTCGAAGAAGTATGTTGAGAAGGGAAATAGTGAGATGTCAATTTGGACGGTCAATGGAAAACTGCTGTCTTCAGTTAACGTGCTCTGTATACTTGGTCTATACCATACCACAGTTTATTTTACTACTACTACTGGTCTTAACTTTAATTTTGATTTTTAATTTCGCCTCTTTATTTAAGATTTTCAAAAAATAATCTAATTTACTTCTTTGTAAAAAAAAATGTTCTCGTAAATATCCGTTCTATAGAATTAATTTTATTAACTTATTGAGAAAAGTACAATTTTCATATTAAATTTTCAGTAAAAATTAATTTAGTATGATTTTTAATTATCTGATAAATTATTTGATTTTTTTGAATTAGATTTTCTTTCATGTTTTTAGATCTTAAATTTAAATTGAAAAAAAAATTGAAATCTTTTTTGAAATTATGGAAATTAGATTTTACATTCAAATGATAACTTAATCTATTTTGTACTTTTTCCTCTAATTAATTAATTAAATAACTTATTTATAAAAGCGTGATTGCATTGCATAAATTTTATTTACTTGATGACCATCATAGGTCCAACTTCCGAACTGATAGAACAAGTAAAAATGTTTGAAGATTTTAAAGGTTAAATATTAAGCCGTCATATCAATGATTAAATCGTCATAAAAAAAAAATTGATTTTCAAATAAAAATTGGGACTTATTCATTTTAAAGAAAAATTTTTTGTAGAAAATTTTATTTTATAGAAAAATATCATCGAAATTTACCTGTATTAATTAACCTGTAAAAAAACAATTAAACAATTAATTATTTTAAAGCAAGAATTAATCTATCAAAAAAATTTGCTAATTTTTCTTTATTGTAAATGGGTCTCTGCTTTTTCACTTATGACATTTTGCTTTTATACACAAAGAAAAGAAAGTATACATAGTTTTACTGAAATTTTAGTAAAATATACAGTTATTTTTAGCACGCCACTAAAATTGTTAAATTATACATGTATAAAGTAAAATATACACAAATAAAATTAAACATACTTAAGAAAAGAAAAGCAAACATCGATTCAGAAATTTATACAATAAACTTCAAATGGAGGAAGAAACATCATCGCAGAGCTCACAAAGTTCATCGACGAGAGGTCTTGATTGGGATTTACTTAGAGACTATGATGACGAAAGCGACTTAGAAGATGCTTTGGTAACAAAATTGCCATACAATACAGTACGATCTTCTCATTCAAAATCAAATTGCAATCTTAAATCTGTGTGTAAGTTAGATCGTCATAAAATTAGTTTATTGGCGCTCTCAAGAATTTATTTATTTCTTATGGAATTGTATTTAATCCGGTTTACATGATGATGGATGCTAGTGAAGCTTCTTACAACGCTGTAAAATTACATTTCCCGAACTGTATCATTTTGATGTGTTTTTTCCACGTTCAATACAATATAAAGAAAAATAGTAAGTTTTACCCTATTGCGTGTCAAGATGATATATTGAATGATAAATAGTCAACTACTATTCAAGACAGTTTTTAGAAATCAAATATTTTAGAGCACCAACCACCGATACAATTTCAAGAGCCAAGGAGCTCAATCATTGTATGTTTATCAAGTACGGAAATAGTGATAAGAGTTACTTGTATGATAATAAGTATTATCTTATGCATGACATTAACTTAATATACCACAAACATCATTATTGCAGCTGTACTTGTAAAGATTTTTATAGACATTTTGTCTGTAAACACGCTTTAGCGTTGTCAGCAAAATTAAAACTGACTCTAAAAGGTTTTGTTCAAGAAGATTTTTTTGCTGCTCGAGCTAAACCTGGCAAAAAGAAGGCAAAGTCGAATCCATTGAGTTATGATTAGATAACTTTAAAATATATTTGTGACATTAACACTTTTTATGTACATTATGTACATTTATGTATTATTTTATACTTATGAATAAATATTTATACAACAGAAAAGATAGTTATACTTTATTGTAAAAAGGTCTTTAGTAAATTCGTTTTTCCTTATGTATAAAAGCATAACGTCATAAGTGTAAACAACTAGTCCCATTGTAAATACTAAACAAATGCATAATTTCATTATCTTTTTTAATTTCTGATTTTTCACGTGGATAAACTATGTCGCTATTAATTTGTTCAATTAGTACATCTGTTAGATGCTGGTCATTTTTCAAATGTTAGCCAACTTATTTACATTTGGATGTGATCCAACATCTTGTGAAAGAGACTAATGCCAAGCCTCCAAGCTATTATTTGACCTAGGTAGACCTTTTTGGATCCGTTTTCTAAGATTCCAATAGCTTGGGGAAATTTTGGTACAACACGCGAACAATTCTAATCTTAAGGATCGACAATGCCAATGTAATTCTTTTCAAAATAATGTATTACTGGAGCCAACTCGGCCGGATTAAAAATTGAAATTTAATATCATCATTTATACTATCTTTCAAAAAAGCTTACGTAATTATTAAACAGAATAATTATGCAAGAAATTTTCTATAATAATTTTCGATGAAAATTTTCTTTAATAATTTCTATAAATTAATTTTCTATAAAAAATTTCGACAAAAAAATTGTCTTTTCTATAAAAAAATTTTCTATTATGTGATATAGTGCCTAAAAATTAAACGGAATCTGTGGTAGAGCCTTGGTTTAGGGATTCGGGTAAGGTTTTGATTAGAGAACTTTTAGTTAAAATTAAAATTAATAATTAAAATTTTAAAAAACCAAAATTTAAAATTTAATTTCTCAAACGACCATTTTTTTATTTTCATATGACAATTTAATTATTTATTTATGACAGGTAAATATGCATGTTCTTTAAATTTACTTTCATGGCACAAAGTTGATGATCAAAGGGAAAAAATTCAACGTCTATTGTACAATAACTTTTAAAAATTGCTGGAGGTTCCCATACCACATTTCCTTCATAATCAACTTGAGCTCTTGTCATTAGCGATATTTCATATTTTCCATCGGCACTATTAAAAAGGATAACATCAGGTATCCAGATGCTAGTCGACGGAATAGATATTTTTGTGAGGTTTGAATATTCTACAGGATTCCATTTCAAATTTATATCTTAATTTTGAAATCATATCTAGATATTTTTTTCTTTTATTGGGTCCTGTTCTATTTGTGGACAGAAAAAATTGTTGCAAAATTGAAAAAAAAAACACAGAACATAAAAGTTTCTTGGGTTTTTTTTTAATCAATCTGCTCGATATCTATTTATTTCTATGATCAATTATAAAAATTTTGGCTGGTCAAGTTTGTTGCCAAAAAAGTTTTTTCCAAATTCTTAAGTAAATTTTATAATCAAAAAAATTTATCGCAAATTTTTTTACTGATATTTGATCAAATAGTAAATTTAGTGAAATAAGTATAAAAAAATATTATTAATTTAAAAACTAATGTGTTAATTTAATTAATTGTTAACCAAAAAAAGTTTAATGGAAAAATTATTTAGCACTAAAAACATGGATAAACATTGAGATTAAAATTAAAAAAAACATTTCCCTTTTTGTACTTTATCAGAATTTTAATCATTATTTAAAAATTAAACGGGGTCCGGAGCGGAGCCCTGGTTTAGGGATTCGGATATGCTGTAGGTAAGAGAAATTTTGGTTAACTTTTAAAAATATTGTTAAAAAGATTAATAAGAATCGTGTTTAAAATATCAAAAAGTACAAAAAGGAAAGGCCAAACGGCCAAAGAAAGGCCAAATTGATAAAGTACAAAATGTAAAGAAAGGATTTTAACTTTTTTAAACTTTTTTATTTTAACTTTAATATTCTGATTGTCTAAACCTCACTAAAAAGGTCAAAATTCGTAAGACAAAAAATGCATCATAGTTGTTCCTCAAGTCTTAAGTCGAGTCCAAGTCACGACTTGACTTGAATTTTTTTAAAAGTAAACGAATTTCTTTTTCAGTAAAAAATAAAAAATTACTTGAGTTGATGTTTTGTTTGATTTCATTTTTACTAAATTGTAGTTTTAGTAAAAAATTAATTTGAAATTTTTTTTTTCTAAAATCTCTCTTAAACGTTTTTAATTGAATCATTTTGTTAACAAAAAAATTATAAATTTCAAAATTTTTTTTTTTTAAAAAATTAAATAGATCAAGATCAAGATTAACAGCAGAAAATCTTGAAATAACAACTTAATTTAGATTTAATTTCGAAAATCTTGAATTTTAAATTTTTTTTCCAGTTTATTAAAAACGTTAATTAAAGAAAAAAATTTAGTTTAATAAACATCTTGAAATAAAATTATAAATATAATCGTAAAGCTTTTAATTTCATTTTGATCGAAAAAAATCATCTCAGGTAATAAAATTCAACAAAATATCAGAAAGTCAAATCATGTTTAGACTTGACTTGAAAAATCTAAAAGTTTGGTCGAAAGACCTGCAAATAGTGACTGTTTGTATTTTCCCAGAACGGTTTCGAGCTACATGGATAGGGTCCAAGTTTTTCCATAAACTTATTTAATCAATTGTTTTCAAACTTCTTTACTTCAAAACGAAATTTATTTGTTAAAGAATTGCATTTATTACTAGTAAGCGTTACTAGTTGTCTAGGCAAGATATTAGAACGCCTAGTAAGAAATAGGTTATATAAATATCTTGAAGAAAATAGCCTGATTGTTTGCAACTATCAGGCTTTCGAACACATAGACGAACAGCTGATAATCTTGTTTTCATGACTCAAAAAATATCTAAAATTTTTAATAGGAAAAAAAAAGTTTGCTCATTATTTTTTGACATTTCTCAAGCTTTTGATAAAACTTGGCTCAATGGAATACTCTACAAAATGTCCCAATTAAAAGTACCACTCTATATACTGAAGTGGGTAAGAGATTTTCTCAATAATAGGAAGTTTTTTGTAAAAGTTAATGGCTATTCTTCAACTCAGGGTGACATTCATTCAGGGGTACCTCAAGGAGCTGTAATTAGTCCTCTCCTTTTTACAATATCTATAAATGACATTCCAAAATTTAACTCAAAAAATAAAAGCTACTCTCTTCTTTTTGCCGATGATCTTGTTTCCTACTTTATATTTAAAAAGTATGGTAAAATTGTCATATCAATAATTTGCTATTTGAAAAAAATTGAAACTTGGCTTGTAAAATGGAAAATGAAAATGGCCCCTGAAATGTGTAGTCAAACCATTTTCTCCGGAAATCCAGGTAAAAACCAATCTCTTACTTTATACAAGATACTCCATCGGATCTCCCGATAAACTTCCTAGATGGCATAAAGCTAGATAACATTGAAGTTAGTTAAAATAAACTATTTATAAAATATTTCAAAAATAGTGTTATTTTCAAAAATACACTCACTATTGAATTAATCAAAGACTATGTCAGTGCTTTTGTTAATAGCCCAAGATCTTGTAAGAAAAAAACACCACTATGTAATATATGGAATGAATTCAGCGAATGGTTAAATGATAAGGTATTATCTCTCTAATTTTCTCTCTTACACTAAAATTAAAAATAAAAAAAAAACCTGCTATCGTTTTCCAGTAATTTACTAGTTCATTCTTTTTTGTACTTTATTTCTCAAAAATTTTTTATGTATACTTTATTCATTTAAAAATTCAATTTTTTACTTATGGCAGAAGGAGTTTTATTACTCAGAGCCATTTCAAATTTAAAAAAAACAATTAAATAGAAAAAAAAAATCATCAAGAGCAGCAATCAGATACAAATAACCAAATTATCAATCAGCAGTCATCAGTTTTCATTACAAAAAATGCCCCTAAAAAAAGGACCAGACCAAAAAAAACTAGATAATTTTTTTACATGAGTGTGATTTTTTTACTCTGCCTGAATTTGAAACAAAATAAATAAATTTACTTTTTTTTTAATTTTTTTATTTTGCTAGATTCATTAAATTTTTTATTTAAATAAATACTAGCCATTTATTTATCTAAATGACACAAACAGTGCTCTTTTAATAAACCATTGCCATGAATCAATTGATTTTGGTTCAAAAAAAAACTGATAAAGGGATTCACAATCCCAAATCTTAAAAATATTTTTTTCCTAAGTTATATTATTAGTATTTTTTATTTGAGACTCTAGATTAAAATCAACATTAAAATTCAAAAAAATAGAATATTAATAGATGGTTTCGATGTGATTAAAGTTAAAAAGAATGAACTCTAATTTAGAATTAGCTCTAACTTATGAAATAGTAAAAATTAAACATTTACTTATTTTTTCATCATCTTCAAAGCATCGTTTTTGAAATAAAAACAAAATCCTAACATACATGTATCACTGTCCATAAATATTACAAGACTCTTCATTTCAAATTTTCAAATTTACCTTTCCAAATCTTAAAAATAAAAATTCAAATTTTTTTAAAAGGTGATAGTAAAAAATTTTATTATTACATGTTTTACCCATACTTTGGTGATCATAATTTGATTCTTCTCATCCTTAAATTAAAATTTCGTATAAATAATTATTCAAAGAATATAATTCTTTGTTTCTTACTATGTCGAGGATTTGAATAAGTTTAATTCCTAGTTTTAAATCCAATATGTCATTATTTTTTTTGACTGGCCTAACTAACCGGTTGTAACCTGATATGAGCCTTTCTTGGAGTCTTTTTTCATCCTCACATCCTTAAAACAATAAGTAATTCCATTAAATTAGATTTTTAATTTATTTGATCATAAAACTCAAATTGAATGAAATTTAAAAGTTTAATAATTTTTATTTTTATTTTTATTAGAACTGTAAAGTAATAATTGAGTGTTTTATTTAATGGGTTTCTCAAGCATCAGACCCTCGAGTACGACCATCACACATTTTGAAAAACAGACGAATTTAAAGTGTGTTGTTAAAATTTAAACAAAAACTACAAAATCTGCTTAAATCCTATTCAAATAATCTGGACGAATTTATTTGTGTTCCAACTGTTGCTACAGCTTTGCAAAAAATTAAAAAATTTGGAAATTTTCGATCATCAGAGATAAAGGAATTGAATTGAATACCGAAGCATCTCTTCGAAAATTTCGATATACTCTTCTTGGTTAATTTTTCATTCATTTTAGATGAGATAAATAGAAATTGGACAAATTTTTTAAAATAAATAAATACCTTTATTGATAAATTTTTATATTTTTGCATCGATATTGTAAAGATAAGATAAAATAAAATTTACGAAAATTCTTTAATTCAAATGACTTACTTTTTTACTAAAAAAAGAATCCAAATAAAAGTAAATATAAGAATATCAATTTTTTTTTCTGGAGTAAGGTATTTTTTACGTTTTTTTGAATTGACTTTAATATTATGAAATAAAAATACGGCTGTTTTTTTCTTATATTTTTTTAATTTAATTATATTTAAAATCATTTTTTTCTTTTTAAGAAAACTCATTACTAGAAGCATTTAGCTTATATTTATGTCAAAAAAAATAAATGAAAAAACATTTTCCTTTTTGTACTTTCTGTTCTTAAAGGAAATTTTGATCATCAGGTTTAAGGATTCGGGTATGCTAGTGGTAAGAAACAAATTAATTTAATTTAAAATATTGATTAATTAAAACCTTTTTTATTTCCATTAAATACAAAAAGTACAAGGAGTACAGGAAGTATAATAATGAACAGAGCCAAAAAAATTCAGTCAAAGTGACATTTTTTCATCAGGCAAAATGACAAAAAAAATATATTTCTATAATTTTTATAATTAACAAATAAAATAAATTCAAAAGATCAAAATTAATTAGTGTTTCTTTTCTTTAAATTATTTCTAATTTTAATTCTTTTTAATCATAAACGATTATTTACGGTTTTTTAATAGATAAAAAATTTAATTTTTCAAATTTTTCTTCAAAAATTCTTTTTAAAATCCCTTAATGATCGATTTTGAAATTTTAACTTAAGAATTTTATTCACTGAAGCTTTGCAACATTTATAAAGAAAAATGTTTTTTGAATTTGAAAATAAACAATTTGACTAAATTTCCTAAAAAACGATTTATAAAAAGCTTGTTCGAAGTCAGTAATTTATTAAATTAAAATTCATTATTAATAGAATCAAAAAAACCTCACTTGGGAGAAATATTGTAAAAGTTGTGAACGCTCAGATCATAAAATATCAAAAATTTCTAAATATACTTATTATATGAGGAGAAGATAACATTTTTTTGTAAATTCACAGATTCAACTCAACCAGAGCCTTTGATGAACAAAAATTTACAAAACCCACAAATATCAAAAGAAGTCTAAAAGAATTCGATTCTAGAAAATGTGGGAATCAATAAAAACTGTTGCTTTGAAAAAAATTTTGAATTTTTAGATTGCTTCTTCAAAAGAAAATTTAAAGTTATATTTTTCTAGGAATAATTTTTTTTCTTTGTAGCTAGTCTGATTTTAAATTAAAAAAAATCCAGAATAATATACAAACATAAAATTAGTGCCATTTTTTATTCTACAAGTCATAAGTATTTCACATAATTTAGAGCCAGGGAGTCTGGGAAATATTATGGAAATTAAAAAAAAAAATTATGATGAAATCGGCAACTTTAGGTTCATGATCACATGATCAAAACTTAATTGATTAAATTCTTAATAAAAATGATGAAATTAGCTCTTTAATTTTTTTTTTAGATAAATTATTTTGATTAAAAAAAATTTTTTTTTCTAATTAACTTGTAAACTTTAAAGACAAATTTAAATCACATTAAGCTATCAGCATTATGGCAAAAGTGCTTTAAATCAAATTTTAATCAAATAAAGCGAAACAAAGATATTGATATAGATCTTGTTTTTACTTCAGATAAAAAATCATATAATTTTCTTCGTAGTTAGGGATTAAACAAATCATCTTCTTAAAAAGTTTAGTGGTTTTTTATTAAAAAATAAATAGAAATTCATTTTTTTTTTAATTTTAAATTAAAAATTTTCATTTGAAATTTAAATTTGATCATGAACTTCAATTTGCCGATGAAATCTAGATAATTTTAAAAAATTGAAATATTTTTACACTCATCGAATTTTTCTTTTAAAGATAAAAACAGATCATTTGGTCCTTTTTAAGCTTATTATTAAAAGTAATAGTATTAAGATAACACAAACAAAAAAAAGCTTACCATTGATAGCTTTGAATATCAAAAGAATAAGAAAACAATTCTGTATGCAGTTCATAATTGAAAATTGATTATAATTTTTTAAAGTCTTTGTAAATCCCACAGGATTTACCGAATATTCTAAATTTTAAAATTATGGATTTTTTTCGATTATAATATTAAATTAATAAATGCAGTTTTTAGAAATTTTTGTTGCCTTTTTTTATTAGCTTGCTGATCCGATCTTAAAATTGGAACATGTTATCCGAAAAAAATTAATTTATTGGAGATAAAAACAGTGTTTAGCTGAGAAAAAATTTATCTTAATATTTTTTATTATCTATCTGAAATTAATTCTTACAAAATAAATCCTTAAATAAATAGCATCAAAGATTGAACAAAAATGTTAATATGAGTATTTTTAAATGAGTTCGAGGAAATCTAATTAAACTTTATATTCATATCATTATATTTTATTTAATCCATTTTGAATGCAAAAAATGGGTTAACTTTGATTTCTATCTGCCAAAAACTCATAAGCGTATGATGGAATCGAGTCTATACTAAAATTAAAATTAGAAACAATTATGATGTTATTAATTCAAAAAATAATTAATTTTTAAATCCTAAGCTGTATTTGATAACCGGAATTTTTTGTTCAAGTTTAGCAATTTGAAAAATTTGGAAAAAATTTATAAAAAAAGTTGAGAAAATTCAAAACTTAAATGCTTTCTAAAGGTACCATTTGAAACCAGCAGAATGTCAGAACCAGCATTTTTTTTTTCATGAAGTCAAAAATTTTTAAAATAATTTTGCTCACTCAAAAGTGTTAAAATAAATTTTTGGCTTTACATTTTACACAAATATAGAAAAATTTGTTTTAAAGATAAATAATATATCTGAAATAAATTTACAATTGATTCAAATAGAATTTGAATAATTAAATAAAATTTACTAGCAGTTTAAATAACATCTAAATTTTTTCAAATCTAAGATTCTATTAATAAATAAAAAATAATTTTTTTAAAATACAAAATTATTTGTTACAAAAAATGAATTCTGTCCAGGGATTCATATTCTTCAATCATCATCATGGGAAACTATTAAAGAAGAACAATGTGACGAGGAAATTAAAAAATAATTACCATCTTGAAGTTGATGATCAATTCATAGAGTTTATCTTAAGATATCTCTTAATTCATTTAAATAATTTAAATGTAACATGCTTTGCATATTATGTAGATTTAATAAATAAAATAATTTTAAAAAAGCATTTTCTCAATCAATTAAAAATATCAATTTTTAAATTTAAAAGAATTAACTCATTTTTTTTAAGTTTATTTTGATTTTTTTTATTTCAAAAGCATTTAGCAATAAAATTAAATTAAAATATTAAAGAATTCAATGGTTCCCCACTACCAAATGTATGTTCCCCTCAAGCAGAAAACTTGTAACACAAATCACCGAATCCAAAATAAAAAATTTTTATGAATATTTAACCGAATTAATGATTAACACAGTTTTTATGTGTTTAAAAAAAATTTGATTGATTTTTTATATTATTTATTTAAAAAATGATTATAAAGTTTGATACAAGAATAATTTTTGAATAATAATATGTATAATTAATTACTACTCTAAAAACTATTTAAAAGAAAACCAATTTCCAGCTAATTTTGGACGATCTTTTTTAGACTTATTAACAAACTCATCATTTTCCAAAAGCTTCATTAGGGCTAAGTGGTGAATACCTATTTGATTTAATATTTGCCTGTGCATGTCCCTTTCTTTACATCTAATTTGTAAAAGTCATTCAACTCATAAATGTATTTAGCTACTTTGCTGAAACTGCTGCAAGAAGCCAATAATTTGGCAGCTTTTTAATTTCTTGTCTTGTAGGCAAAATCATCAACAAAAAAATTCGAAAAAAATTTTTTGCAGGCAGTTTTTTAATTTGTGTTGGACATTTTTGAAAATATAAATTTTCAATGGCATTAATTAATTAAATTTTCTATTATTTACAAAAAACACTTTGTTCCTTTTGCTTTTGCTTCTTAAATATATGGTTGAACACTGTTTCTTTTAGGCTTTCTTTTTTTTCTATGAATTTTAATTAATAAAATAAATACCCATTCTTTCTTCTTAATCCATCCTCAAACCCTAAACCAAATGACTGATTGCCAGATTAAATAATCGATACAAATAATCAGCTTTATAGAATATATAGATATGAAAAGAAATAAAAAAAGATAAAAAAAAATTTTTGCGATATTTTAGTAGCAAATAAGCAAAATAATTGTCCCTATTCTATCCTAGTGGATAATGGGAAGGCGATCATCTCCTTTTCAAGTGCCTTTTTGATTAACGGTTCCAATTTGACACAGAGGCTACTACATCGAGTTGATCATCTACACCGCAATTATTACCCAGTCGAAACTGGTCCCCCTATTTTTATGATGAAAGAGGTTTAAACATTCGCCCCGTATTGCAGAGATATTTTGAAGATTTTTTAGCCCTCGGCAGGTTTTGAACCCTCGATTCTCTGCTTGTATGACTAACATGCTATACGGGCTCGTTAAAAATAAGCAAAAGGTCAAGAAAAATAAGTTTTCAAGCATATATAAAAAAGAAGTGAAAGGAGCAAAAGGACGAAAAGAATTGTATTTTAATATTTACGATTCAAAGCAAGTTAATAATCAAAAAAACATTAACTAAATTCTTTGAAACTTGATGATAAGTTATCAATTCATGGACTTTATGTTGAGTGGCGTTCTGACACATGGCAAACTAAATTCAACTTTAGAGGAGTTTGTCGTAATGCATATTAGAGCGATCAACAGGCGTCATGACTATATAAGCCTGGAGGTCACACTCTAGCGAAGACAACGAAAGAACGCGATTTGAGAATCATTATCACCAGCGATCTTAAGTCAAGGTAACAGGCTAAGCGAGCAGCGGCTAGGGCTACGATGGTAGCAAGTCGAATAAGACTCACTTTCAAATACTTCTCCTTAAAGTTAGCATACCTCCTTTTTAAGTCATTTGTTTGCCCCATCTCGAATTTGCGGTAGGAGCCTGATATATAACTAATAACCAATAATGAACAATGGCTCATCTAAATTTAAAGTATTGAAAAAATCTTCAAGTTGATCAAGATTGATTCACTAAGGTTTGGCGCTCGATAAAAATATACAAAATTGATTTTTTGACCATTTAAGCGAATCTGGAAGTAGATAAGCTCCATTTTTTCATAACGGATCGACTTTGTTAGAGGTATTTTATTCTCAATGAAGACAATTAGTCCACCACCATAAATTGATATGAAAATTAATTATTTCATCAGCAATCTCTTGACATTTTTTTTGAATATCTTCTTGTTTGAAGTCAAATTTTTGACAAAAACATTGCGCATATAATCCGTATCGACGAAGTGATTTAGATGAACTTGAGCAGGTTCAGCGGAGATTCTCGAAACAAGTACCAGAATTAAAGGCAAAACCATACTTCGAGAGAAGAGAGGCTCTTGGTAGGAGTACACTTGAAGAGAGACGCAGGCGTGATGATCTCATCCAACTACATAAAATTCACCATGGTCATGATCGGGTGACATTCATTAATGGGGATCAAAATTTTGCTTCGGATGGTCTCGACAGCCTGGCAGGGATTACAAGAAAATGTCATAAGGCTATCGAGCTACAACTGATTCGCAATTGTGAGGTGAGACACAACTTTTTAACGAACCGGGCAGCAGGATACTGGAACTTCCTGGATGCGGTGATATAAAGTGTCAGTAAAACGAACATTCGTTTGCCCCATCTGAACATTATCCAAGGCTGTCATAGTGGGGCGTCTACGTTCACCACTTCTTGGAGACTTAAGTCTCCCACAGCTTAAAAAACTACTCCTAATGATAAGATTGATACAAAATTAGTTTCTATTTATTTAAAGTTTAAGTCCCATGGACAAATTGAAATATGATTTTATATATAAAAAAGGGTTGAAAATATTAATAGACAATTATATGTCTATTAGATTATTAAGTTAAAAATTATAAATATAACCCTGCTTTGACAGCCTCTGTCCATCATGTATTCGCCATATTGTATTTTCCATTGTTAATTTTTGATCAATCACTTGTATCAACATCCAATGCGTTCCAATTATCGGATGTGCGGCTAGTGAAGAAGTTGTATCGGACTCCACAGTTTCGAACAAGCTGTATTTCAATTGAGAGTTGACCTCGTCTTGTATTACCTGCCGGACTGCTGAATAAAATACAATAGAAAAATATATTATATAATAAAGTATACAATAAATATTTTAAAAAAGTCTATCTTTTTGTTGGTCATTTAATATAGTATAAAAATTTTAGTTGTCCACGCCTAATGAAAATATAATAAAAATGAGACAGTTTATCTTTAATTTTTTCAAAATTTTAGGCTCAATATTTAAAACAAGTTCTATACTAAAGTGTGCCTGTTTAACTCTTCGTCTAAGCTTTTCATATCAAGATTTTTGTGATTTTTTTTTCGAAAAAACGAGTCTTTTTTGATTGGATGATAAAAAAAGAAGATTGCAATTTTTTTTAATTTTTTATTGATATAATAAAATAACGATTAACACAAAAAAAACAAAAGAAAATAGAATAAAAAAACTAAATTGAAACGTTTGTGTTTTGTAATTTCTCAATGCGGCTACGTTTACTCAATATTTGTTTTACGGTAGATTTTCTTTTATTTGATGCTTTAAAATATTCTTGAATCAAGTTAATTTTAATTTCGCAAAGCTTTTGAAATTAAACAGAAAATGTAGTCAAGTTAAACAATGCAAAATCAATTGTTCGATTGTTCTTAACATTCAAAAGAAAATATCGCTTAACAACCCGTTACAAACCAGTCCCTGTTTTTTTTAAGGATTATAATATTATTGATCAGAGATTTTTTAAAGAATTGATATTAAAACTTTCAAAATTAATATTTCAAAAAGTAAAAGTTTAAAAATTTCAAACAAAAATTTAGAAGAAGAAATTGTAAAAGGTGCCGCAACAATTGGTTTTCGGTTTAATGTTAATAAATGTAAAAATATATAACTCTTTTTATTTTTATAGATTTTTGTAAATTTTTTTGTATTAGTCTTGTAATAGTTTCCTTTTTTATTTTTTTGCATAATTTTTTTGTTTAATTTTTTTTTAGCCAAAAAAATTTGACCACTTTTTTCCAAAAAAAAATCATATTTTCAATGTGTTCGACTTGATATGTTAGACTGATAATCTATCTTTAAAAAAAATAAAATACTGTGTCCTTATAAAACATGACAAATGATAAAATAGTCATAAAAAAATTTATTGAATTTTTAATAAATATTTAAATTATAAATTTTTCTAATATTTTATACAAAAAACAGACAATTTTCGAATTTAATTACAAAAGTTAATCAAATATAAATTCAAATTTAACTGGTATACAAAATTTTATTTGACTAAATTGCACATTCAATTGTCTGTTCAAATTTTTTATTTTTTCAAATTTCAATTTGTGCTCAAAAAATATTTGGATTTCATCAATAGTTCATGGGGATAAAATTTGATCAATGAAAAATTTTACACTAGAAAGCCCGTCGGGTCTTTCTGACCCTTTTTGTCCATTCTAAAGACTATAACTTTTTTTTATTTTTTTATTTGACTTAATTCTTTCTAAACCCAAATACAACTTAAAAATGAATAAATAAATTATGTTTTTGAAAAAAAAAAAAATTAATTTCTCGCATAAAATAAAAATAGTCTTTCTGACCCGACTTATAGATTGTCTTGTAAAAAATTAAAAAAAAAATTTCTTTCACTTCGTAAATGTTCTAATTACACAAAAATAAGTTTGTAAACATAAGATTTAATTATTAGAAGATGTCGATTAGGATATCTGCTCAAAAAGCCCTTGAATTTCTAAGGAACGCTGATGATACCCAGTCAGTGACTTCAGACGCCACCATCCTCAAAAAAATCATGGATAGACAATGAGATCAAACTTTTAAAAAAATATCTTCCTTTCTGTAATTTTTGTACTTTTTCACAATATTATTTTATTTGTCTCTCTTCCTTTTTGTACTTTATCTACTTTTTGTACTTTTTCATAATTTTAATTTATTTGGCACTGTTCCTTTTTGTACTTTTTTTAATAAATGATAATTTTAATCATTAAATTAATACTTAAACGGTCCGGACCGGAGCTCTGGTTTAGTGATTCGGGTGTGCTGGAGGTAAGAACAATATTGGTTAAAGTTAAAATTGATATTTAAAATATTGATTAATTAAATTATTTTTTTAATTACCAATAAAAAAAAGACAATAAGTACAAAAAGGGACAGTGCCAAATAAATTAAAAATATGAAAAAGTACAAAAAGCGCAGAAAGTACAAAAAGGAACAGGGCCAAATAAATTAA
This sequence comes from Brachionus manjavacas, assembly GCA_019054805.1. NCBI lineage: Eukaryota > Metazoa > Rotifera > Eurotatoria > Ploima > Brachionidae > Brachionus > Brachionus manjavacas. Next base: position 1,875,560 of record JAHQIY010000004.1, read on the forward strand.
TTAGAAAAAGTACAAAAAGTACAGAAAGGATTTTTATTTTTATTGTTTTTAAATATTTTTATTGTCTATACCTCAAAAAAATCAATAAACAGTGATAGAAAAAAATGTCAGGTTAGATTGCGCAACGAGAACAAGTCCAAATTTACTCCAAATTTATTTATGTAATTATTGCGGAAAAACGACTTGTGGGACATGTTTACATGAGATGGTTGTAAGAGCAATGTGTAAGAGATGTCACGATTCAAAATCTAAAAAATTTTTTTATGTTTTTGAATAAAATAACAAGAATTTAAACATTTATCTTTTACTTTTAAAATTTTTTATATTTTAATAAGAAAATTGATAAAAAATAGCTCTTTTATTTATTAATTCTAAAAATTTTATCTAAAAATATCGTGTTTATATTTTTAGAGTGATTGTTATAGAAATTTTTTTGTCTTTCACACTTTTAACTTATTTATTTTTTTATCGTGATGGTTTCTATTGAAATTAAATAGAAAAAGTAAAAATTATTTACAGAAAAATAATTAAGTCAAAATGACGTAACCTGAATTATTTGAAAAAAAAATAATACTATAAATTTAATTTATTAAAAAAACTAAATTTAAAAAAAAATTTACATTTATTCTTGCTTATTTATTTTCCTATTGCGTTTTTCCAGTGCACGCTTCAATTCATCTATCAAAAGATCATTGCGTCTTTCGAATTGAGCCGGACTTGGCTGAATGGTGAACACCTGATTTGGTGAAATTTTTGGCGCCGGCGGCAAAACACCACTTTTTTCTTCGATAATCACAAAATTTTCTTTTTTCTGCTCTCTTTTACTCTTGAAATAAAAATCTATCAAAAAATTAACAAAACCATCTGCATCAATATTCCCATGTCCACTTTTGTTAAACAAACTCAAATTCTTGTCCATCAAAGCCACTAGCCGATTCATTTCGTTCATGTCAATGCTTGTCTGAGTGTGCTGGTCGTGGCTCTCGCATTTGACTCGGCTTGGCTCGGTAAAGGTGGTCAGCGAAATAAAGGACTTGAGCGAACAATCAATTGGCGACGAGCTGTACATTTTGTTTCTTATCAAAGTGTTGTTGTTGTTCATGTTGACATAGTCCGAGTCTTGTTCTGTGAACGTGAGGTCTTCGATTTTGTAAAACGAAGAGTTCAAGGTGTTGAGTGATAAATCGGATGGCAGATAAGACAAAATTGGACGCTTGATGAATCTGTCTTTTTCGTGGTCATTTCGGCCAGTTCGAGTCTCGTTCAAGTATTTTTGAAGTCGATTCTGGCGCAGCTTTTGGTATCTGTTCAATTTGTCGTAGAAGTAGTTGTGGTTTGAGTTGGTCGATCCGAGCAGGTTGTTTTTTTTGGATGATGTGGCCAGCCTTATCCGATAACGTTTCGACTTTTTGTACTTAATCATTGAGTTACTCTGAATTGGTTGTGAGATATTTTTGTGATTCAGTGTAATTTAATTTGTCTAGTGACGAGAGAATGGGTCTACAATTATCAAAAATATCTATGGTAACTCTTTAATTGGGAAAATGATAGAAAGTATACTCAAGCGTTTGGATTTCAATGTTTTGTTAGATTTTAGCGGAGCTTTTAGATAAAAAATTTGAATCAGATCAAAGATTCAGATCATATTCATGGCCAAGGAACAAAAGATTTTTGTTGGTCTTATTTTTTATTTATTTATTGAATTGAATTAACCTCCTTTAAGGAGAAGTAAAAAAAAAAAAAAAAATATATAAAAAGATTTTTTGTGTTTTTGTGTTTTTTTTTTAAATGAAAAATTATTACCTAAAAATAAAAAATTTTTTAGAGTTGAAAAAAAAAATCTTTGACAAAATAAAAATAAAAATTTTTAATTAACGCAACGTATAATCTCGATTTTAACATGTCACTAATGTCGAAAATGGCCTAAAAATGAGAATTCTCCAAAATTTCTGTTTCGATATTAGTGACATGTCATTATCGCAAAATAAAGTGTAAAATAAAACAAAAAATGAATTTTTCTAAAAATAAAAAGTGAAATTTCATTACATAATTTATTTTTATTGTATATATTTTTTTTGTTTTCTGTACTGAGCTAATCAATTAATATATAGAAAAGACTTCTTTTGGAATATGCTTTTCAGGCGCGGGTACTGTATCTTAAGAAAGAAATTGAAGTGTTGGAATCTGCCCAAAGGATTGGTGCTAGCAGCCAAAGGCCTAAATTATGAGAAAGTATTAGGAAAGTTCAATTGGACATCAGTGGAAGAAAGAATTGTGATAGACGAGCTTTTTTACAGTAAAAATTGATAAATAAAAATCCTTTTTTTTTAAATAATTTTTGTAGATTTGTACTATATGGTAATTTTTTTTAGTTAAGCCAAACTCCTTTTTGTATTTATTGATAATTGAATTTTAGAATCTAAGAAATTAAAAGTTAAATTATTTATTTTAATTTTATTTTAACCATAACACACTCGAATCCCTTAACTCTAAAGAGCTCTGCCCGGATCCCCCTTAATTGTTGATATAATGATTAAAATAATGAAAAAGTACAGAGAGGAAAATGTTTTTTAATAGCTAAATCTCATTCCATTCATTTGATAAATTTAACAGAAATGAGTTCTTAAGTAGCACACTGTCACAGTGACGGGCTAAGACATCTCACTTGTTAGAATGTCACAGCAAGAACTACAAACTAACTTACTCAATAGAATCCTTAAAATTCAAAAGAAATCAATTCTCTGAGCTAGATTGTGAATTCAAAAATAAGCGAAATTTTAATAACTGGTTTTTAAAAAATCCATCGGTCGTTCTTGTGTTAATAAAAAAAACTGGTTTTGATTAAACGACATCAGTTTTTTAACTACATATATTTTAATACTGAGCCTTTAACAATTCAAGAAATTGTGTAAATATTTTCGTTATTAATTAATAAAGATTCAATACTAAATTTTGGAAAAAAAAGAATTTATTTTTAAGAATCTCAATCTTTGAAAATAATTTCACAACCAAAATATGTAATGTAGTACATCTATTAAATTAGAACATCGCCAGGATTGCCTTTAAAATGAAAGAATCTGATCTATAACATTTTTAGTTTAACTTTAATTTATTTTAAATAATTTCAAAATTATGAAACAATTTTGACACTCAAATTGTTAAAACATAATTTGCTAAAATGATTATTATGTCTTTTTTTTTATTTAAGTTTTTTTTTTGGTAAAGAATTTCCAAATTTAATGAACACATAATAAATTACTGACGTCAATATAAAAAAAAATTCTCTTATTTAAAGCAAGTTTTTTGACTTTAAAAAAATCATAATCATAATGGTAATGTTTTCAATATTTTTTAAATTTTTTTTTAAATTTTCATTTAAATGATTAGAAAAAGATATCCAAAAGAAGAGCAATTATTACTGGAGCTATAGCAGGCGTAATTTTACATATTTATTATTTATAGAAAAAAAAAATTTACAATTAAAATTAAAGATAGCTGCAGCTCTTGTTACTCGAAAAGTAGTAAATTCATCAATAGTAATTTTTTTTGATTATTTTTCATATTTTACCTTTTTTTTTAAAAAAGAAATATAGAAAAAAAAAGGCCGAAGCTCTCGAATTGGAACCTCGTGAGGCATCAAAGATTGCTATTGAATCAGGAGAAGAATGCAATTTGGAATATTGTGATGAAACTAATGATGATCAATATGAATATTTTGATGAAAGTGAAATAAGTCCTGATGATATAGAATCCGGGCTCTATGAAAAGTGCGAGTGTGTTGACATTGAAGAAGAAGAAGAAGTTGAAACTGGAGATGAAGAAAATACTGAAGAATAAAAATATTTTTAAATTTAATTAAAAAAATATTTGTTTTAATAAAAAAAATTAAAAAAATTAAATCATTATATTAGAATTTTCCGAATTCTGGTTAATGTTTTACAGATGGGTCTTAACTAAAGTAATTCAATTTAGAAACACAAAATATAAAAAACTTAATAAAAATTGTTTGATTAAATTTTAGTTGACTAATATTTAGTTAAACTGGAATTAGTTTAGACAATTTTGTTAGACATTCCACGAAAATTTCTAATAAAAATGAAAAACAACATTTTTTAATGCTTGTTATTTTATAATGATTTTTTTTAAATTTTTTCAAATTTTATCTGGAATGTAAGCAGATATTTTGCTGGATAATACATTATTAATATTTAATTTATTGTATAAAGACATCGAATTTAATATCAATAGTAATGCTTAACAGCTAAAATCTTCAAATCTCATTTACTTTCCGAATAAACTATGCTTTAATTTGTTAAAAAGGACACTGCTGCTTCTCTTTTTATTTTATTTTATATTTTATTTTGTTTAATTTATTTATTCTATTATATTTTTTCTAAATAAAATTAATGCGAATGTAAAAATTTTTTAATTTTAAATTCCTATTTAGAGAAAAAAAAGTATTAAAATCAATAAGTTTTAAATTCATTTAGTACAAAATCCTTTTAGTAAATTCATATTTTTAAATTCTTTTAGCACTAGATTGCAATCAATCTGAAAATTTAAATTTTGACAAAAATCGACAGTAAACTCGAAAATGTATATACTTTAATATTTTTCACCTAAAAAAAAACGAAGTTACTATTGACACAATGATTATCATATATGAAATAATAATTATTCCTTATTTCTTTTTTGAAAAAGAACAAATCTTGAACCATGGAAATTCTATACCTGAATTCAAATATTTAATTTTTAATCAATGCTTATATATTATTCCTTTTTGAAGAATTCAACCATAATTTATCTGATTAGGGTGATATATGAGTGATTAGTATCTTTATTATACTTAAACTGATAATTTGACTTTTAAAAATATTCTATTGTTAAAAAAATCTTTTCAATTTAAAAGATTTAAGAAAACGGAGAGTCACGTGTTCAGATTTTATAAGCAAATATTGTTGTCATTGAAGTGTTTAATTGAAAAGGTCCTAATAATAGCTTCAAGTAGTGTCGATATTTTATTTTAAAGAAAAACATTTGATTTAAGAATTTTATTTGGCGCCATTTTTATTTAAAAACTGCTAAAGAAACCCGATCACTTATCAAAGCTAACTAAACCTGAGTATATTTTTTTTCTAAATTGAATTAACCTCCTTTAAGGAGAAGATCCTTTGACATTTTTTAAAAAATTCAAAGAATCAGAGGAGACTCATTCGAAATATCAACCATCTGACTGTATTCAGAACGACGAAAAGGCTATCCTTGAATATGACGAAGACTCGGATAAGAATCAGAAGCAGCTTCGAAATCACCTAAAAAAAAAGGCGAATGATGCAGTTTTATCTTGAAAATATTTGTAAAACTTGTATTGCTGTCATGAAGATAAAAAGTGGTTTTTACTGCCCAAAAGGTTGTATGTATTAAGAAAAAAATTTAAATTTTTTTAAAGTTTTCTTTACTAAATGTGTTTTTTTTTTATCAATTAAATGGAAAAATGTTTTTTTTTTGCTATTTTTTCTTTTTATTTTAATCATAATTAGAAAATTGACACAATTTTAAAATATTTTTTAAGATTTTTATTAAATCTGTGGAATTTTTAGTAAAAACATTGTGCTTAAATATTAAGCTTAATTTTATTTACTTAGTTTTTCTTTTATTTTGAAAACAATAATAAAAACTAATTTTTGGCAGCCCGTTTATTTTTGCGGTCCAAAAGTTTGACGACGTAGCTGACCGGTCAAATGATCGCTCGCTTTAAGGTTGTCCGGCTAATGCGGACACGGTCACGGTTTCTAAAAATTTTGGCCGGTTAAGAGTCCGCTTGTACGGATCCCAATACTACAAAAAATGGCAAAAAGTGGTCGAATTTTTGTAAATTTTGGTAAATTTTAACTCAACAAAAAAATTCAGAGTTTCTATGGCTTTTTTTGACAAAAAGAAAATTTAGGAAAATTTACGTAAATTTTGACTTAAATTTTGTAAATGGTAAAATTTTGTAAATTAATTTTAATCTTTAATTTATCATGGAGCTGTTTAATCTGATTTTTTTTACAGTAATGATTTGGTTACAGTAATGATTTGGATTTGATTTGATTTGGTAAAATAAGGTAAATTTACGAAAATTAACGTAAAATATCGAAAAATTTCGTAAAATTATCTTGTTTTACGTAAAATCCACGTATTAAATCATTACTGTATATGAAAAGAGTTAATTTAAATCAAAAAAGTTGTTCTGTGGCTTAACTCTCAGTCCTAATTAGAAAAAAGAGTCGCAATCGTCTGGAATTCATTTGATGATAGACGTAGACGTAGAACGAAGAAAAGTAAAGAATACTTTTCGAAAATCTAGATGTTTGACTCTAGTTCACAAATAAAACACGAAAAATCCACTGTCAAGCAGGTCTTTTCTAAGGAAAATAAATTAGTTCTGATCAAAGAAATGTTCAAGACAAATTCATCAATTCTTAAAGATGCCAAAAAATTTTACACGGATATAGATAAAGGATAAAAATTTTGGCGATCTTTATGCACTACTTTTAGTCCCAACCTTGGTTTTAAAGAATCGGAGGTTAAGTGATAATTAACACAAAGAATAAGAGATTTCTTAAAAAATAAGCTATAAAATAATTTCAAATGCCTTAAAAAAACTAAAAGAACTAGCGGGTTCTGGTCTAGATTGTATACACAACCTGATGGTAAAAAAATTACCAGTAGAGACTTTATTTGAAATTAGTTTATTCTTTAACATGAGTTTTGAACATGAGTTTGGAACTAGCAAGTATAACCAAGATACCTAAGAAATCTTCTCCCACTCAAGACCCTAGTATGAAAAGTCGATTTGGCAAGTTACTTGGACGCATTATTTACACTAGAATATATAATTTTCTTAAAACAAATAATAACTTGTTAATTAGAACAATAAATTACTTATTCATGAGCAATCAGGATTTAGTAGTAGTAGTAGTAGTTTTGACTGTAGCTTTCTAGCCTGCGAGTGTGCTGATAACGCACACTAAGACAGCTGATGTGATTGATTGCTACTCATCCAGCAATCAATGTCTGCTTTAGAGCTGTTAACATTGGGGGCTTCAACTAATTGATCTGGCAGTGAGTATGTTAGCGGTTCTGTTGAAAAAAAATTTACCTCTATATTGGAGCCTAGGAATTTCTTTGTGATATTTGAAGCAGTGACCTCTTCCTTGGTTTTTGGTGACATTAAAATTGTTGCTTTTTTCAACCATTTCTATTCCATGTATGAACTTGTATAATTGAATTAGATCACCTCTTTTTCTTCTTTCCACCAGATTTGGAATGTTCAAAGCCTTCAATCTGCTTTCATACTAATTGAAGAAACAAATTTCGTAGCTCTGCCTTGAATCCTTTCAACTTTCTCACAGTCTAATTTATTTAAAATAAAAATTAAAACAAGTGAAATTTAATTTTTTTATTTAAATTTGGATAGCTATTTCGACTTCTAGTCTTCTTCAGGGAATGGAAAAAATATCTTTTTAATTTTTGATGCTTAAATAGTAAAAAAACAATTAACATGTTTTAAAATTTCGAAATAAAAGGAAAAAAAAATTACATGATTAAATTTAAATTACTATATGAAATTTAAGAATGTTAACCTGTTAATTGAGGGAATGACTTCATCAAGAAGCTCAATTCTTAATTTAATGAACATGTGCATTAAAAACGTTTCTTTTTTTTGGTCAATCTACAAATACACTTTGACTTAATAAATAAAGAAACGTAACATTCACTGTAAATTGTGTTCATTCACAATTGTGTTCATTCACAAATTAAAACTTTTAATTTCAATTCATGATGAATTGAAACATTTGATTTGTGATTTATGTATGGAGTATATTTTTGTATACCGTTTAAATGTTCATTAAATCTTCTTTAAAACAATTTTTTGCCATTTTAGTAGATTTTGCATTTAATACATAAAACAATGTAGACACAATCAGTCGAGTTACAACTAGACTTAGACTCAATGGGTTGAAAAAATTGTTCTTTTAAATAAATTCTAAAATCGTCATTAGAAAATCTACAAACTAAACAGTTCAGGTCTTGACATTTTTTAAAAGAAAAATGTTCCACTTTAGGAAAAGGAAAATTATGGAATAAAGTTGATCCTAGATTTAATTGCATTTTATTAAGAATCAATAATTGAGCATTTTTTAATACAGGATGATCCTTAAAAGAGTGATTCCAAACACTTTTAATTAAACTTTTTAAATTTATTATATTCCTATCACATTCAATGCAAAGATAAATACTGATTTGATTTATAAATTTTTTATTTTTCTTATATGGAATTAAGTCTTTCCTAGGGATATTACTAACCATTCGCGATTGAGAACAAACAATTTTAAAGGAATATCCTCTTTTAACTAACTCAAATAGAGTCTAGCAAATGATAAATAATCTGTTAAAGATGAACAAATTCTTCTTACTCTTATAAAAATAGATTTTGAAATATTATCAAATATAAATTCGGGATGATTTGAAGAAAAGAGGAAAAAGCAAAAATTATTTGTTAGTTTTTAATATAAACTAAAATTCAGTTTACAAGTGATCTTATCAAAATATATATTTAAATCTAGAAAAATCACTGGATTACTTTTAATAACATTAAGTTTCAAATTACCAAAAGCTGATTCTAGGTTAGCTGATATTATGAAAATATCATCAATGAATCTTGAATGAAAAAAAATTCAAAATTTTGTTCTAATTTTTAAATTTTCTCAAAAGTAAAGAAAATTTTGTCAAAATAATCTTTAAAATTCATGCGGTTCAAAGCCTAGATCTGACTGAACACACTAACCCAAAAAAACTTGTTGAAAAAAAATTACCAAAATTATTTTTTGAAAAAAAATTAAATATAATCAACCATGAAGGTAAAAATGCTGTGCCGGGACCCGAACGACTACGTTCGCGAGACCAAAAAGGACATATTCAAAAGTAAAACAAATTTCTCCCATCCTCTTTTAACTTTTAAACAAACCAGCTTGATTAAGTGCCTCGTAACTACGACTCATCACTGCATCCATTGGAAGTTCCGCGCGAATACTCGCGCGCCCTCAACTCGACCAAACTGGAGCGCGTATTCGCCAAACCATTCCTGGGCAGTCTCGATGGCCACAAAGACGGTGTGCACGCCTTGTGCAAACATCCGACCCAGCTGAGCATTCTTCTTTCGGGTGCATGCGATGGCGAGATCAAAATATGGAACCTGGCCGACCGCAAGTGTCTGCAAACCTACATAGCTCACGACGGGTTTGTGCGCGGAATCTGCATGAACCCCTCTGCGTCCATGTTCCTTTCATGCGGCAACGACAAAATCATAAAACACTGGAACTACGACCCACTGAGCAAGTCGAAAAGCTGCGATGCCATTCAAACCATTGTAGGCAAAACATTTTACACATCCATTGACCATCATTTTAAGAAGCCGGTCTATGCGACCAGTGGCGAAAGAGTGGATGTGTGGGACATAAACCACTTGGAGCCGATCAAGAGCTATTCGTGGGGTGTCGACTCGCACTATTCGGTCAAATTCAGTCCGGTGGAACACAACATATTGGCCAGTTCGGCCGCCGACAGGTCCATTATTCTGTACGACATTCGTCAGTCTGTGCCCATGAGAAAAGTTGTGCTGGCCATGAGTTCAAATCAAATATGCTGGAACCCGTTGGAGGCCATGATTTTCACTGTGGCTAATGAGGACCACAATTTGTACACATTCGACATGAGAAAGCTGGACTGTCCACTGCAAGTCCACAAAGACCATGTTGGCGCAGTGATGGCTGTGGACTATTCGCCAACAGGCAAGCAGTTTGTCAGCGCCAGCTACGACAAGACAATAAGAATTTTCGAAGCCAAGAGCGGTCATTCGCGAGAAGTGTATCACACGAAGCGAATGCAGCATGTGATGGCCATCAAGTGGTCGCTGGACGACAAGTACATAATATCGGGAAGTGATGAGATGAACATTCGGATGTGGAAAGCGCAGGCGGCCGAGAAACTAGGCCTGATGAAGCCGAGGGAGCGAGAACAGTTGGAGTATGGCGAAAAGCTAAAAGAGAAATTCAAGTACTTTCCACAGATTAAGACCATTAAGCGGCATAGGCACTTGCCAAGACCTGTTTATAATGCCATCAAAGAGAACAGAATTATCAAGGCCAGCAAGCAAAGAAAAGAGGCGAATAGACGGGCTCACAGCAAGCCTGGCACTGTGCCTTTTGTGGCCGAAAAGAAGAAGGCCGTTGTTGACGAACAAGAATAAAATTAAATTTTATTTAATTTTGTAAATAAAAGTATAAGCTTATTATTTTTCTTTTATTCCATTCGATTTAATCATGAAGAATAGGTGGTGGTGAAGTTTGGAACAGAAACTGTGGCAAAATATATTTTATTTAATTGAATCCAAGTTTTAAATCAATTTTTGACAATTATTTGTAAAAATTACTGTTTAACATTTTTAAACAAAATTTGTTAAATGTAAAAAAATAAAATTTTATATTAGGAGAAAAAACCCAATATATTCGTATAACCGAGATATTTCAGCATAGAAACAGTATTAAATGTTAAGTTTTTTTGACTTTTTTTTCTGACATAATAAGACTTTTTTTACATTGATTCTAAAAAAATTTTAATATCAATTTGGTCAAATTTTTTGTGTTTGAATTACAAAATGTATCCAATGTTGAAATAACATTGAAAAAGTGCGATGTTTCAAATTATTTTTTCAGTTTCAAATAAAAAAATATTTTTAAGTTAAAATTGCAAGCATGGAAAACTTGGTGTTTTTTTTATGAATTTTGACTTTGGGTTTGTGATATGATGATCCTTAAGATAATATTTGAAGTTAAAAAAACTATCTACGCTCTGTTTTTAAATTTTTTATCAATTGAGTATTTGTTTAAAAACACCAAACGAAAGTAAATTATCACTAAAGTCAAAATTTTATAAGATGAAAACAAAGTTTTTCGAGTTTTTGTCAGTGAGGTAAACTATGGTTCACCTGTTACTGGAACGATTCTTCTTTTCAGGTTTTATGAACTATTAGTTCACCTTATTTAAATAAGCTAATGTAATATTAAAAAATAAGATAGAAAAAAAATGATTACATAGGAAATTCAAAGTTGGGCGGAGTAGGAAAATTTTGCGATATAGATGAACCTATGTTCCCCAAAGTCAAACTCTTAAAGGATGAACAATTTATTTTAATTTTCTTTAATTTTTACTGTTTTATGCTGAAAGGCAAAGATTTAAGAAGAGAGCGCATTTAGGTATTTGAAATTATGGAAAGAGTAATACCAAGTCAACCAGATCATAGCAAATGCTATTTCTAAAGCTCCACCAAAAAAGCAATCCTAAAAAACTATTAACTAATTTTATATCAGTTTCGAGAATAAGGCATTCTATTAAATTGGGTGCTACAATAGTTCACAAAACCTGAGAACAAGAATTTTTTGGATAATAATTGAACTATGGTTCGCCTAACCGACTAGATACAGTTTTTCAACGACTGAATACAAACTTTAATCTGAATGAATTATTTTTCTTTTTTTTTTCTTTTAAACTATGTTGAACGTTGCAAAAAGCTGGGTTTGACCAATCTAAAGGCGAGGCGATTGAGGGGCGATTGATTCAGCAGTTTAAAATTGCAAAAGGAATAGAGCATGTTGAATTTGCCGCACCGACTTCCATTTCTGCGCCAAGAGGCAATATGAGGGCGAGATTGAGACGAGAATTGGTGAAGAACTGTAATCAACGAAATAACTTTTTCTGCGACCGAATTGTCAATGACTGGAACGATCTTAACGGCTCCATCATCATCGCCAAAAGTACCAACGACTTCAAAAGCAAGCTTGACAAAACAGCAACTTAATTACGGAAAGTGGCTACCACACAGGGTGTCGTCAACCATCGCATTATGCATCATTCTGCATGCAAATCGCGACTTGTAGCCTACCCCTTACTACTACTACTACTACTACTTTAATTCATTTTTTTAATTTTATATTATTTAACTTTATTTTTAGTTTTTTCATATGTTTTTATTCTGAAGGAGGCATTGCTCGGTAAAAATAAATAAATGAATTGTTTAAAAATTAAAAAAGAATTTCCAATATTTTTTTCAGATTTTAAAATAAAAATTAAACTCATTCTATTTCACTAAATAGTTTAATTTCAAATATGAAAATGCTTGCAATATTGACTTTAAATTTTTTTTATTTGAGACTGGAAAAATAATTTGAAACACCGCACTTTAATCAGGTGTTTAAATTTTTTATCGAATTTTTTTTTATCTTTCCTATTTTTTAATATTATATTTAGCTTTTTTCTAAATAGATGAAAAAAACTCAATAAAGATGAACTGAAATCTGAGAAAAAGAATTTTTTCAGTAACTAGACCTCAAAAACTTTGATTTTTTCCTTTAAATTTTGAATTTAGTGATAATTGACGTTTGTTTGATGCATTTTAACAAAAACTCAATTGATAAAATATGCATAACAGAGCGCAGATAATTTTCTAAACCACAAATATTATCTTAAGGATTATCATATCACAAATCCAAAGTCAAAATTCATAAAAAAAAACCAAGTTATTCATGCTTGCAATTTTAACTTAAAAATATTTTTTTTATTTGAAAATGAAAAAATAATGTGAAACACCGCACTTTTTTAATGTTATTTCAACATTGGATACATTTTGTAATTCAAACACAAAAAATTTGACCATTTATTTTTTAATTTTTTAAATATTTTGTTGAGCATTCATTTTTTTTCTCCAAACTTCAACGCCGCAAGAAAAATTGGTCTAAAAAAAGCCGATGTTTTAAACCCCTTTACATATTTGACAGATATTAAGCCTTAGAATAAAAATGTAAGCTTTGAGTCCAATTTGATGCCTAAGAATTATACTTTTTCCTCATTATTTAAATTAATAATAATAATAATTGTCCCTTTTCTATCCTAGTGGATAATTGAGAGGAGCTCATCTCCTTTTCAAGTACTTTTTTGAGCAACGACTTTGATCTTAGACAGAGGCTACTACATCGAGTTGATTATCTACACCGCAATTATTACCCAGTCGAAACTGGTCCCCCTATTTTTATGATGAAAGAGGTTTAAACATTGGCTGTGTTTTACAGAAATATTTTGAAGACTTTTTCACCCTCAGCGGATTTTGAACCCTCGATCCTCTGCTTACATGCTTAACACGCAAACCATTCGGCTTTACGGGCTTTTTTCATTATCTCAATTGCTACCGTTAATTTTAAGGACAAGATTGATTTTAATATTAGTTTTTTTTCAAAGATAATGCTAAAAAGAAGTGGACTAATTTTAGTTATAGTGGTTCTTGCAAAAGTGAAAAGTTCCGTTCTAAAAAAGGGGAACCGAATGGAGACATTATACCGCTTAAATTAAATGGAATAAATAAAAAAATAAATTGGAGTTTTTTGTATTACTAAACTGTCATTTCCATTTCCAGGAGTATTTTTTTTTATGTCAAGAATTGTGTATAAAGGGCAATCTAAATCAAATAAGTCAAAAAAATTCTTAAAAATTTTAGAAGGGTTTTACTGACTGCTCAAAATCAAACACAGATATTGGTATCCACAAAAGAATGTTTTTTTTTTAATTTTTAGAAATTATTTTAGATCCAAGGTTAGAATAGACGTCCTTTTTATCCTTTTTGAAATACAAAAAGGATAATGATCCATTCAAGATCCTAAAGTACGATTCCTCGGCTTTTTAGGTTTAGAAATTCTGACATTTCAACAAAGCGAAATTTTTTAAAATTTTTTAATTAAATAAAAATAGAATTTGCAAAAACGATTTGAACTTTGGAAAGTAACATTTGGTAAAACATCTAAATTTCTAGTAGAACTTAAAATAAAATAAAATTTTTTATTCTCAAGTCATTTTACAAATTTACGGTGACAAATGGACCAAATAAACTTTTGTTTAAAAAAAATAGTTAAATAAATTGCGTATAATATCTTTCAGTTAAAGCTAAACAAAGAACCTTTAATTTTTTTAAAAAAGAAAAAATTATTTTTTTAAATCATTTTTATTCCTCGACTGAAGCAGATAAATCAAACATTGAATATGTTTATCATAGCCTTAAATTTCATCAAAATATATATTTGCTTTTTAAAAAAGCGAAAGTCAGGATATTTTCAAAATTAGAGGCTCAGCGTCGTTGACCCCAAAAAAGCATTAATTTTTTTTTATTAAGGTTTTTTTTTGACTAAAACAGAATAAAGAATTCATTTTTTATCCTTGACTCAGATTATCAAAGCTATTTTAAGTGCAGTATATATTTTAAAGATAATTAAAAAAAATTATGAAAAAATTTGGGTACTTTTTGTCAAAATGGGACTTAGAAAAATTAGAATTATTTTTTTTTCCTCCGATGAAGCAAATAAAGCCAAACAGTGAATGTGTTATTTAAAAAATGATGGGAGATACATGAAAGATTCCAATCGATACATCAATTCAATTGATATAATTGATAGAATTAAATGGAAACCCGAAAAACAAAAGAATAAATAAAAAAGGAAAATTCTAAACAAAACAATCCAGGTTCTTATAATCAAAGCATACCCAACTCGATGCAAGAGTATAAAAGGCAGAGCTAAAATATTGAAAAACAAAATTTAAATATAAATAAATTTTTTATTAATAACTGATTCAACAAAAATGACTTGTGGATTAAACTTAGCAACTCCGTTGGAATTCTCAGCTCCATTGGCTGCTCCATCATTACCATTGACAACTGGCTGGGAATTCTCTGCTCCATTGTCATTGCCAACTCCATCTTTACCAGAAATTCCAGCTGCTCCATTGACTAGTGGTTGGGAATTTTCCGCTGCATTGTCATTGCCAGCTTCAAGCTGCGGATCATCATCATTCGCTGGATTTTTCTAAATTAATAAATTAAATTTCTTTTTTTTAAAAGATAATTAAAATTAATATTTTTCATTTACTCTTTCCTATTTTTTTAGTCATTAAATCAAAGTTTTACTAAAAGAAAGCATTTTTTGAAGTTGAATTTTATAATTTTTTCAAGATTTTCTATCTTGTTGAAAATAAAAAAGGAGATAAATCATCCGCAAAAAGAAGAGAGCACTGGTAGTTTGTTTTGCTTCCTTTAGGGATGTCATTTATATAAATTAGTGGACTTATTACTGATCCTTGTATAACTCCTACTTTTTGATTTCTTAGATGACCATTTATTTTTCCTTTAAAAAATCTTAAATGCTCAAACTGTGGTGTAGTTGAATTTATTATTCAAACAGTAATGTTTGATGTTTGAAAAGCACGCTAAGACTGTTCAAGCTCAAACGCAGTCTTCTTCATGCTTTTTACTCAGCAACTAAAGTCTCAGCTGCGTATTTAATCAAATTGTTTTTTACTATTTAAAGAAGCTTTTTTTTAATAAAAAGATATTTTAAATAAATTAGACTGTGAGAAAGTTGAAAGGATTCAAGGCAGAGCTACGAAATTTGTTTCTTCAATTAGTATGAAAGCAGATTGAAGGCTTTGAACATTCCAAATCTGGTGGAAAGAAGAAAAAGAGGTGATCTAATTCAATTATACAAGTTCATACATGGAATACAAATGGCTGAAAAAAGCAACAATTTTAATGTCACCAAAAACCAAGGAAGAGGTCTTAGTGTGCCTCAGCACACTCGCTGGCTAGCCAGCTACAGTCAAAACTACTACTACTACTACTAAATCCTGATTGCTCATGAATAAGTAATTTATTGTTCTAATTAACAAGTTATTATTTGTTTTAAGAAAATTATATATTCTAGTGTAAATAATGCGTCCAAGTAACTTGCCAAATCGACTTTTCATACTAGGGTCTTGAGTGGGAGAAGATTTCTTAGGTATCTTGGTTATACTTGCTAGTTCCAAACTCATGTTCAAAACTCATGTTAAAGAATAAACTAATTTCAAATAAAGTCTCTACTGGTAATTTTTTTACCATCAGGTTGTGTATACAATCTAGACCAGAACCCGCTAGTTCTTTTAGTTTTTTTAAGGCATTTGAAATTATTTTATAGCTTATTTTTTAAGAAATCTCTTATTCTTTGTGTTAATTATCACTTAACCTCCGATTCTTTAAAACCAAGGTTGGGACTAAAATTAGTGCATAAAGATCGCCAAAATTTTTATCCTTTATCTATATCCGTGTAAAATTTTTTGGCATCTTTAAGAATTGATGAATTTGTCTTGAACATTTCTTTGATCAGAACTAATTTATTTTCCTTAGAAAAGACCTGCTTGACAGTGGATTTTTCGTGTTTTATTTGTGAACTAGAGTCAAACATCTAGATTTTCGAAAAGTATTCTTTACTTTTCTTCGTTCTACGTCTACGTCTATCATCAAATGAATTACAGACGATTGCGACTCTTTTTTCTAATTAGGACTGAGAGTTAAGCCACAGAACAACTTTTTTGATTTAAATTAACTCTTTTCTTACAGTAATGATTTAATACGTGGATTTTACGTAAAACAAGATAATTTTACGAAATTTTTCGATATTTTACGTTAATTTTCGTAAATTTACCTTATTTTACCAAATCAAATCAAATCCAAATCATTACTGTAACCAAATCATTACTGTAAAAAAAATCAGATTAAACAGTTCCATGATAAATTAAAGATTAAAATTAATTTACAAAATTTTACCATTTACAAAATTTAAGTCAAAATTTACGTAAATTTTCCTAAATTTTCTTTTTGTCAAAAAAAAGCCATAGAAACTCTGAATTTTTTTGTTGAGTTAAAATTTACCAAAATTTACAAAAATTCGACCACTTTTTGCCATTTTTTGTAGTATTGGGATCCGTACAAGCGGACTCTTAACCGGCCAAAATTTTTAGAAACCGTCACCGTGTCCGCATTAGCCGGACAACCTTTAAGCGGGCGATCATTTGACCGGTCAGCTACGTCGTCAAATTTTTGGACCGCAAAAATAAACGGGCTGCCAAAATTTTTTTTGGCCAAAGTAAATTTAAAATATCGAAAATTTTCGTAGAATTACGTAATTTTACGAACGTAAATTTTTGTAAATCTTCCTTATTTTACGTAAATTTACGTTAATTTTTTTGACCAGTGATTAAAATTTGTAGGCCAAAAAACTTATCTTCCAAAAAAAAAAATTTTGCATTTATCAAAATTAATTATGATATTTTGTCTTTAAGAAAAAATCAATTTTGAAGCAAATTATTTTATTGTATTTATTAGAACTATATTGGAACTTACAATCTTTCCCTTTAATCAGATTGTTCATTCAAATTACATTTCAATCTTAAAATAAGGAGAAATTGTTGAATTTTATTTTTATGGTTTTACATTGAGTATGTGTTATTTATTAAGACTTAAGTCTATCTATTATCAGATAACTTTTTAAGTTAAGGCTTCTATGGTTTTTGTGTCACAAGACAAAAAATTTTACAAAATTTTCAATAAAACCTTTAAAAAAAATTTAAATTAATTTAAAAATAAAAAAAATTCCAC
Source organism: Brachionus manjavacas (assembly GCA_019054805.1). Lineage (NCBI taxonomy): Eukaryota > Metazoa > Rotifera > Eurotatoria > Ploima > Brachionidae > Brachionus > Brachionus manjavacas. Next base: position 1,893,114 of record JAHQIY010000004.1, read on the forward strand.
CAAAAAATTATGAATTTAATTTTAAAAAATCTTATCTTTCTATAATTGAAATTTTTTATGAGTGAAACAAAAAAGTTGACCAAATCAATTCTTAAGATCTTTATTAATAATTATTGTTTTATTTGAAAATAAATATATTTGCCTAGGCGTAGTCAACCGGCGTTGTGGTGATATCCGGTTTTACACATTGATAAACCGATTGATCAAAATAAAAACCGGGATAGCAATGACAAGTACAATCTTGATAATTTTCATAAGAATTGGGATAGCAACTTAAAGTGCAATATATGCGTGTAGTTGTTGTACTCAATGGATATGTTGTATCAAAACTATTTTGGTAATCCAAAGGAACGCTGAAAATTCCAGTCAAAAATAACAAACCAAAAACACAAACTATCTTGGACATTTTTAAAAATTGAAATCGAAAGAATAAAACATTTATAGAATTTTCAAAATTAGAAAATCCCTGAATAAATTTCAAATTGAAAAATAAATAAATATCATTAAAATCTTTTTCTATATTTTTAAATGTTAATCAGAGATATAAAATAAATCTTGATTAATCACACTGATAGATTTTAAAATCTAATGTTAAAACAATATCTTAATCGTCTTACAAATGTGTTTTTTTCAAAAAGTGCAAATAATTGTCTAGAAATTTTATGTTATTTATTATTATTTTAATTACGAAATTATTCAATATTTTGAGTTCGTGGATATTTTTTTTTCAATTGAATGACACAACCAAGGTAAACTTTATTAGAAAAAAAAGACTTAAGTTGACAGGATGTAAAACCACAAATTGAGTATAATAAATGAAAACAGCTTATAGCCTTGAAAATTCCTAACACTAATAGAAATCTTAAATACAACGATCGTTAAAACAAAATGTCGTTCACCACACTTGATCTCAGACGCAAAAGAGGTGATTTAATTCAATTTTTCAAGTCATTGAATAAGCTCGAGCGTATTGACTGTTATCAAAGACCGTATCTTAAATCAAGGGTCATTCAAGATGTTCCTGCGGTCTCGACAAGAGGCAATAAAAGGCGGATAAGGTCACAAAGTTTCACTTCACGTGAAATCAACGACTTTCACTCGTCGGTCGGTGCAAGAATGCACTTTTTCACTAACAGAGTATCCACAATTTGGAATCAGCTGCCGGACAGTATAGTAAACGCTAGTAGTCTCAAGATTTTTGACTTAGAGAAGATGAGAATTGGAAAAAGCTTGGTTAATGTTGTTTCAAGAATTCAAAAATCAGCACAAGATACATTGTTTTTTATTCATATGTCTTTATATTATGGTATCTTATTTATTGGAACGGTAATTAAGGGCAGTCGAGAAAATTGGTTAAGAGGACAGGTTCAAAAGTTATGATACCCAGGCTCAGAGGCTCATAACATTACAGGTACTCTGGCTGCTGCAGTTGGGCGTGTTTTTGGGGTTCTGGCCCACGTTCCAGCTTGTGGGTTTCCACGCAGCAAATTGCTACTACTAATAGCTTATAAAAATTTATTTAATATTTATTTTTTAAAATTTTGTAACATATTGGAGACAAATTCAAAATATATTTATAAAATAGATATGAAATTTCTACTTTTATTTGAAAAAAATTTTTATTTTGTTATTGACACTTAAAATAAAAATCGATAAAAAATAATTTTATCTAGGAGAATAAATGATAGTTTCTTTTTAATTAGTAATCAATGTAAATTTAAAAAAAACTATTTCTATAAAATTATGAAGTAAAATTACTGATCAAATTTAAAACTTTTTTAATCTTCAAAATATTCAGTATTTTGCAATGAATTTAAGCCAAAATTTTAAGATTCAAGAAATGTTGTGAGAAGTCCTGCTTGAATATTGCTAATTTTAAATCCTTTGGGTATAATTAAAATCTGATAGAGAGAAGAAAAATATATTGTTGATCAGTTTTTTAAGTTCGATCTCAAAATTACTACTTAAGAGAGTGATAATGGCCATAAATTTGAATATGATTTTTTTTTTATTTAAAAGGAAAATTTATTTTCAATAAATCTTTTTAGAACTAAAAGAAATCAATTTCTTATCTGAAAATGATATTGTGACTTGCTTTTTTAAATATAATTAAAAACTTCATTAAAAAAATTTGAAAAAAAAATATTAAACAGTAGAAAATTTGATTTTTCAATCGCAATGCAAAAATCATATCAATAAATTCTAATTTTTTAAATTAATAATTTTTTTTTAATTATGTACGCATGGTTTAATTTCTTAATCACAGGTTTAAGTTCGCATCAAACTTTGAAATTCTTAATTTTAATGCCTCATCAAAACTTGAGTTTAAGACAATAAATAGAAGAAATTTTTTTTTAGTAACGGGTGTTCAATAATAAATAACCGTTTTTGTTTTGTAAAAAAAAATGTATTCCAGTCAGCCAAAATGGCTGAAATTTTATACACTTAAACTAACACCTTTCTTGTTTAAGAAATTGGTGTTATTTAGTTTCCACCTCTAGTTATAAGGGAATAGGCCCAAATCACCTTGACCGACTTTTGACCAAAAATGTTCTCGAAGGTTTTAATTTTACCAACATTTGATATATACATATTCTGATGTGAAATTCTATGCTGATTAAATTGAGCCATAGATCATTTCTTTATCATGTTCCGTTCGAAAAATGTCTTTAAAAAACCGCCAAAAACATGATCACTTTGTAAAATTCCAAAAAATGCTGTTTTTGATTCTTTTTGCTATAACTTTCTATGGTAACATTCGATCCAAATAAAATTTTACACAATCATAGATGACTAAATAAGCTTTAAATAAACATATTTAATTAATGGGTATCACTTTTGGTTTGACTAAGGAGTCATGAAATAACCAAAATTTGGTATCTCATTTTTAGGAGTGTAATGACATGAGTGCCTAAAGTAAAATATCTAAAAAAATACATCTAGCGTATAGCGTATAGAAAAGTAAAAATTAAAAAAATTTAAAATTAAAAATATTAAAAAAAATTTCAAGATTAAAGCATAATTTATTTAATTTTATTTCAAAAATCCAAAGTACCACCCTTTAGTCCTTTTTTTTTTAGAAACCAGATTTATTTAGCTTTCATTTAAGTATACTTTTTAGTTATTTTACTTTAGGCACTCATGTCATTACACTCCTAAAAATGAGATACCAAATTTTGGTTATTTCATGACTCGCTGAAAAATGTGTCAAGCCCACTAAAATGGCAGATCGTGGGTCTACTAAAAAGTTTAAACAAAATGCAGTATGAGAAAGCTAATCTGTTAGCTGTATCTCCAAATGTGCCTCTTCAACTATAAAGAGAATGGTATTGGGTATTGTGATCGAGGTCGTTCTGGTAGGCCTCGGAAGTTAACTTTTAGGGATGAAAGCTATATTTTTTAGAGAGTTTAGAAAATACCCTACATCTAGCTATCAAAAACTCGCCACTGATTTTAATTCTAGGACTCTAGGTAAGGATAAGTAAGTATGCTGTATGCTGTATGAGATTTCTCAAAAAAAAAGGTTTAGAGTCTCATACAGCGGCCAGAAAACCGCTTCTTAGCATAAAAGATATAAGTGGTGTAAACAGAGACTTTTACCATATATTGTACTCCTATTTGAGCCAGACGATTCTTGGATTTTTCAGCGCTATGCACTTACTGCTCACTCAGTCTCATGGTAAGTCTGTTCAGCAGATCTCAACACAATCGAGAACTTTTAGTCATAGATGAATGCCAAATTGGTAGATACTAAAGTAACCTCTAATGAGCATTTAAGAAAGGTTTTACACAAAAAGTTGTTAAAGATTCCGATTGAGTATCTACAGAAATTGATTGAATCTATGCCAAAAAGAGTTTTGGCTGATTATAACACCAAAGGCGGGGGGCTGACTTGTTTCATAGCATAATTGATTTTCATAGCAAATCAATTAGTATTCATAGCATTATTTTTCATAGCATAATTGCATCAAAAGAAAAAATCATTGATTAAATATATTTTCAATAAAATATATGTTATGTTTTTATTCTTTAACAATTTAAAAACATAACCAACGTCTGATTCTGGAACATATGCTAAAACTTTTATCATTGAAAATTCTTGTTTAAACTTAGCCGACTTATAAAAGTTCTCTAGAAGATATTTCAATAGTCATTAAGTCTAAAAACTCTTGTTCGTCTTCCTCTTCATCTGAACATTCATCTTCATCATCGTCCTCATCATCATCTGAACATTCAATATTTTCAATTGGCTCGACACAATGTACTACACTTGGTTCTTTAGCTTGAACAGAATCATTTTGAAACTATGTTTTCTTTAAATTTCTTGTAATAATTCCCTTATTTTTTTTTTTTAATTTTTAATTTTTAATTTTATTTCTTTTATTTTAATAAACATAACCCTGAAGGGGCGAAAGCCCAAAGGTTTTAACAATAAAAAAAAAAAATTTTCAGGCTCATTGATATTCAACACTTGTTCAGTCCTTTGAATGCGACGCGAACGTAAATTTTTAACAGAAGCCGAAAAGTTAGCATTGTCTTTCAAGAAATTTTTATTCATCTAGATAACTTAATCATAAATTATTAATTACAAATTGTGTCTATCAAAAAATTGCAATAAAAAATTTGCTATGAAACAATGTGCTATGAATTAATAATTGTCTGCTATGAAAAAAAAAGTGCTATGAAAAAAATTATGCTATGAAACATTACACAATCAAAGGCGGTTATTTCAAATATTAAATTGTAAGGATTTATAAATGTGACCGGTCAAATTTGTCAACAATAAAATTTTTTTTAGTTATTCTTTTAAAATGAATGACAACTTATCTAATCCTTTACCCAAAAAATAAATGTTACTAGAAGATTTTTATAACATGGTTTAATTTTTTGTGTTTGAATTACAAAATGTATCCAATGATGAAATAACATTGAAAAAGTGCGATGTTTCAAATATTTTTTCAGTTTCAAATAAAAAAGTAATTTTAAGTAAATATCGCAAACATGAAAAACTTAGTCTTTTTTTTATAAATTTTGACTTTGGGTTTGTGATATGTTGATCCTTAAAGATAATATTTGTAGTTTAAAAACTTACTACGCTCTGTATTTCATTTTTCATAAATTAAGTTTTTGTTAAAATGCAGCAAACGAAAGTAAATTATCACTAAAGTCAAAATTTTTAAAAGAAGAAAACCAAGTTTTTCGGGTCTAGTCGCTTTGCTAAACTATGTTTCACCTATTACTGGACCGATTCTTGTTCTCATGTTTTATGAACTACTAGTTGACCCAATCTAAAAATTGGACACTTATTTTGAAATTGTTTCATCTATTTAGAAAAAAGCTAATGTAATGATAAGAAACCTGAAAAAAAAATAATTACATAGAAAATTTAAAGTTGGGCGGAGTACGAAAATTTTGCGATATAGATGAACCTATGTTCCCCATAGTCAAACTCTTAAAGGATGAACAATTTATTTTAATTTTCTTTAATTTTTATTATTTATGCTGAAAGGCAAAGATTTAAGAAAAGAGCGCATTTAGGTATTTGAAATTATGGAAAGAGTAATACCAAGTCAACCAGATCATAGCAAATGCTATTTCTAAAGCTCCTCCAAAAAAACAATCCTAAAAAACTATTAACTAATTTTATATCAGTTTCGAGAATAAGGCATTCTATTAAATTGGGTGCTACAATAGTTCACAAAACCTGAGAACAAGAATTTTACGGATAATAATTGAACTATGGTTCGCCTAACCGACTAGATACAGTTTTTCAACGACTGAATACAAACTTTAATCTGAATGAATTATTTTTTTTTTCTTTTTATTCAATTTTTTTTTTATATTATTTAACTTTATTTTTAGTTTTTTCATATGTTTTTATTCTGAAGGAGGCATTGCTCGGTAAAAAATAAAAAAATGAATTGTTTAAAAATTAAAAAAGAATTTCCAATATTTTTTTCAGATTTTAAAATAAAAATTAAACTCATTCTATTTCACTTAAGAGTTGAATTTCAAATATGAAAATGCTTGCAATATTAACTTTAAATCATTTTTTTATTTGAGACTGAAAAAAATTTTTACATCATCGCAATTTTTCGATGTTATTTCAACATTGGATACATTTTGTAATTCAAACACAAAAAATTAGACCACATGATTCAAAAAAAATCAATCACGTTCTATTCCATTCATTCCGCCTATTCTGTTTAATGAAAAATATTAATTTATCCTTTTTTTTATTTATTTTTCCCTTTTTCCTAATTAAAAAAATTCCAAACTTTTTCAATGTTTTTGTATGTAATTTTTGATAAAACGATTAGATTAACTTTAAAGGGAACTGTATTAGATTTTTAAAATACAAGCACAAAAGAATGGAGAAACTAAATCCAAAAGGCTCTCACTTAATTGACTATCTTTTTTTTAGCTATAAAAATCTACTAGGCATCTTTAAAATTTTTTATTGAAAATAAATAATAAATTGGTTAACTTTTAATCGAAAACTATCTGACTCACACTCTTCTTCATTTTGTACTTCAATCTTGACTTGAATTTTTTCTTGTAACAGCAACTTCTCATAGAACTGTTAGATTGCGCGCTTTATTCTCTTTTTTCTTATTTCCTTGATTATTTTTGATGGCTCGATGCTTTTTCTTGAATAGAAATTCGCAACAGGCGCCCCAAAACAGTCCCAGCACAATGATAAAACCTTGAAGATTGACTTGACATGAGGTTATCAAGACAACAATCTGGGCTATCAAATGGTTGGGAACAATTTCTGTGACAACGACGCCAACTACATAAACAAACCAGGACAGGCCCATAATTATGGCCAATTTTAGAAACAAATTATTGCCTTCGCTGCACTCTGCGTTGTCCAAAGTAGACCGAGTCTTTAGGTACACTATCACAAACAAGGTAGAGTTCATGGACAAAATTATAAGTACCGGAAAAGCAAAGAACACTATTAGGTACAAAGGCTGACTTAGAAAACAACTGTTAATTCTGTCCTTGCGTCCCAATTCATAGACATTTGACTGTTTGACCGCGAAATGAATGGCAATGGAACAAGCACTAATCACAAAAGTTGCACCATAGATGTAGAAGAAAATTTTTGATGCTGATTTTAGCCAGTTGTTTTTGCGCACCAAGTTGGCATTCATTGTTCTGGACAGCTTTAGATATATCTTGAACGAAATGGCATTCGAATGAAACAAACAAGATAGCCACAAAAAGTGTTTGAGAATGCCAACCACAAGGCACATTAAATCGGTTCGGACAAAACCGCTGAGAAAATATTTGCTAGCCAATTTGTGCAGAGGAGTTATGAGATGAGAAATGAATAGTGATGAACAATAGGAGAGGACCAGGTACTCGTTTTTGACAAGTTTGCGCATTACTGACGTTTTTGTCTCTTTTGCGGGGTCGCGGGACTTGATATGTGCAATGATGTATGTACTAGTCACAATCAGGATTGAGATAAATGATAGTGATGACAGGCCGATGGTTAGCCAAGTCTCAATTTCATATAAGGTCATGTCAAAAGGCTGCCATGCGTTGGAAGAGTTTATGGATGGTGACATTGGAAAATCATATAAATACAAAAACATTTTCAATTTATTAAGCTAAAGATGTTTATTTTGGGTGAATTTTTGTCATCAACACAATTCGGGATATTTTATTTTTTATTTTTTGTTTCAAGATGAAAATGTGTATTTGGGGTATTTTAAAAATCAATATTTGAAAAATAATTATCAAAATAAAAATATCATCAAATTCAAAGATGTAATCAAAATGGATTATAAAAGCTTTTTACTCATTTTTACATTGCGTCAGCAATTTTATTAAACAACAAATGTGATTTGAAATTATAGATGCTGATACTAATACAAAAATTGCTTTTGTTTGACTATAGCGATTTAAAGCTCCCTCAGATAAAAAATAAAGCAAAAGTAATGAAAGGTGCGTTTTCGAATTATTTTTTAGATGATTAATATCAGAGTTTTTTAAAAGTCCCAAAATAAAATCCAAGTCCAGATTTTTTTTTTAGTTTTATTCAAATGATTTTGACTGATGGATTCACCATGCTATTTATTTGACTCAGTTTAATTAAAAAAAATTTAAAAAATAAAAATAGTCAAAATAAAAATTAAAGAAATCAAATTAACTAAAATAATAATAGTTTCGGTTAAGCAAAGTTGTTTATCATCAGACTTGTTTTAAAGTCACAGTTTTAAGTCTAAGTCACAAAAATTTAAGTCAAAGTCATGACTTAAATTTTTTTTTTATTAAGTCAAAGCCAATGTCTTAAAAATTTTTTTCATTTTTTTAGTGAAGTTTAGTCGAGTCAACTAATTTTCTGATTTTAAAACTATACTTTTTTTGGATTAAAATAAAAATAATAATATTTGTTTTTTAGTTTAAAAATCAGATAATTAGTTCACTTGACTAAACTTTAAAAAAAAAAAAATTTTAAGTCATTGACTTGACTTAAAAAATAAAAAATTAATTTGAAATATTTTAATTTTTTGTGTTTGAATTACAAAAAGTATCCAATGTTGAAATTAGATTAAAAAAGTGCGATGTTTCAAATATTTTTTTCAGATTTAAAAAAAATAATTTTTAGTTATATTGCTAGAATGAAAAACTTAGTGTTTTTTTGTAAATTTTGACTCTGAATTTGTGGAATGATGTTCTTTAAGATAATTTTTGTAGTTTAGAAAACTATCTACGCTCCGTTTTCCATTCCTTATCCATCGAGTTTTTTCTAAAATTCATCAATCAATCGTCAATTATCTCTGAAGTCAAAATTTAAGTTGTAAAATAAAAATAAAAATTTTGAGGTTTATTACCAGTTCTCAGATTTTAATTCACCTATTTTGAGTTTTTTTCATCTATTCAGAAAAAAGCTAAATAAAAAATAAGATAGAAAAAAAAACATTAAGATAAAAAATATAAAATTGAGCGGTGAAATTTTGCGATTTTTAGATAAATCTATGTTTACACCAAGTCAACCAGTTCAGAGAAAATGCTATTCCTAAAGCTCCTTCAAATTAAAAAAAACAAAAAAATCATTAATACCAATTGTTTATTTTTATATCAGTTAAGAGAATTAGGCATTCATTTTTTAAATAATTTTACTCACTTACCTAATTTTATTATGGTTCACCTTTACGTGAACAAAAAAATTAGGTGAACTAATAGTTCACAAAACCTGAAAATTGTTCAACTTTGGTTCAACTAACCGACTAGACCAAGCTTTTTAACACTTAATATAAATTTTAATCTAAGTGAATTATTTTATCTTTTTTTCTTATCTTATTTAAGTTTTTTTTTAATTTTTTTTTATGTATTTATATTTTGAAGTAGCATTAGTTAGTTTGGTACAAAAAAACAAATAAATGAATAAATTATTTAAAAATTAAAAAAAGAATTTTCAATAATTTTTTTTCAAATTGAAACATCGCACTTTTTCAATGTTATTTCAACATTGGATACATTTTTTAAATTAAAATACAAAAAATTAAACATTATTTTTTTTTAATTTATTTTAAAATTACTCTATGAAAAGATGTTTCTAACTTTTCAACCTTTTTAAAAATTTTATGTTTAATGCATAACGAGTCCTAAATTTTGATTAAAATAACTTTGCATGATGCTAAGATTCTCTATTAATAATAATAATAATTAAAGTTTTAGCAGACTAACTGCGGAGCAATGCTATATCTAGCCTTGCTATGGTAGCTGTCTGATTTTAAAGTATGTCTTAAAAGATTATGTTATAAGAAAAAAATTAATTATTCTTGTTTCAAAAAGTTATCCAATTTGTTTTTAAAATAATTTTTAGATTTTGCATTAACAACCTCAGTCGGTAATTTGTTCCACGCGTTAACCACTCTATTTGTCAAAAAGCTCTCGCTGATAATAATAAAATATAATAATAAAAATAAGTTCCGCCTTTTAATCTCCTCTATCTAATTTCGCAGTAGAGGATTCCCTGGAAGAGTTGCTGCTTCTTGCAGCATTAGGTGTCTCCTAAAGAAATTCCAAAAATTGCTTCAGAAAATCCTACTCTGATTTTTGATCAAGCAACATGTCACATTAGTAAAAATCTCAATGAGTTTTTATCTCTAAACAACATCAATAAAATCTACATACCAAATTGACTCACAAATTTACTCCAGCCGGCCGATGCTAGTTGGATTAGGCCTCTCAAAAAAGCATACCTTGAAAGATGTAGAAATTGGTTAATATTATTTATTTATTTATTTATTTATTTGTTTTCTGTACCGAGCTAAAGCTCCTTCAGAATAAATTAAAAATAAAATAAAAAAAATAAAATAAAAATAAAATTAAAGTAAATAAAATTAGATAAAAAAAAAAAGAATCAAAATAGAGTAAATAAGCTAAAAAAAATTAAAGTTGAAAAGACATAAATTGGAAAAGATTGTTTCATGTGGCTCATGTTTAAATGGTTCAAGTTTCAGGAAAAAAGAAGAAATAGTAAGGTAGCAATTACACAATGGAGTTGGGTATTCAATATATCTTGATTCGAAACCTTCTTTGTATTCTTTCACCAGTCTTTCAACCAATTGAATAGAATGACTCAGTCCTGTCCCAACATATTTCTCGCTCAACTCAAAAAGCCGATTCGAGACTGTTAGTAATTTTAGTTTATTAAAAGCCTCATGATGTACGATGTTGGAGGGAGTATCATATTTTAACTTAAGGATAGATCTGACTGCTGTATTCTGAATTGCTTGTAGTTTTTTGATATTATTTTCTGAAAATGAATTTAAGCAAGGAAAAGAATAGTCTAAAATCGATCCGACTAAAGATTTATATAAATTTCCTAGTGTGTTTTGATTGAGACCCCATTTTTTGTTTGACAATATCTTAATAATATTTAGCCTTTTGTTGCAGCGTTCTTTAATTTCGTCTACTAGTGTATTAAAGTTTAACTTAGAATCAAATTTAATACCAAGAAACTTGATTTCTTTTTGTCTCTCTATTCTGTTTCCATAAATTTTTAAGTTAATATTATCACTCTCTTTTTGTACCTAGAAAAGACTAATGAACACGACTTTTCAACCGATATCTTCATTTTCCACTTAATAAGCCATTGTTCTAATTCGTTGAGGTATTTATTGATCTTATTTTCTAGGTTCCCTTTTTTGTTATAAATGAAGAATGTAACTAGATCATCTGCAAAAAGCAGAGAGTATTCATTATTTGTTTTGTTTCTTTTAGGGATGTCATTAATGTATATACTAAATAAAAGAGGACTAATTACTGAGCCTTGAGGAACACCTGCAGTTATTTGATATTCGTCGCTCAATTGGTCATTCACATTTACCTTAAATGTCCTACTATCTAAAAAGGATCTAATCCAATAAGTCAAGTAATGAGGTGGATTCATTTTAATCAATTTAAAAAATAGACCTTCATGCCAAACCCTATCAAAGGCTTTAGAAATATCAAAAAAAAGGCCACAAACTCTTTTTTTTCTATTAAATGATTCCACAATTTTTTGAATTAAAAAGAAAAGATTATCTGATGTTCGCCGGTGTTTCCTAAATCCAGATTGCTCCTGGATAAGGAGTGAATTTTGTTCCAAATAATTGTATAATCTTGAAAATACTATGCGTTCCAGGAGCTTTCCTAAACAACTCGTTATACTAATTGGTCTATAATTTAAAGGATCTTGTAAAGAAGAGGCTTTTTTTTGAATCATAGTAATGTTCGATGTTTTCCATGCTTTAGGGACTCTACCTTCTCGAAGAGATAAATTAAAAAGTTCTATAATTTCTATTAATGAATTTCTAGGTAAGTTTTTTAACATTAGATTATGAATTTGGTCAGGTCCTGATGCCGCTTCATTTTTCAATCTTTTTAGAGCCATAATTAATTCATTTAAGCAAATTGGATCATTAAAATTAGACTGATCATAATTTCTAAAGAATTAAGAGTTAGAATTAAGTATTTCGAAATCTTTATCACGATCTATTAAATCAGAATGAGGACTAAATATTGAAGATAGGAGTTCTCCAAAGCATTTTCCCTTTTCTTCATTAGTTTTGAATTCCTTGTCATTTAAAAACAAATTTGGGATTAAATTTGATCCTTTTTTTGATCTAAATTTATTTATTTTTTTCCAGAATGGTCTACTTGATAGTGGGATTTTTCCCATTTTATCAATAAAATCAAACCAATTTTGATTCCAGAATTTTTTTAAAGAGGCCTTTAACTCGAATGTAAGTTGATTAAATTTTTTCTTGAGATTTTCACAGCGAGTTTTTTGAAAATTTTATGTTTAATGCATAACGAGTCCTAAATTTTGATTAAAATAACTTTGCATGATGCTAAGATTCTCTATTAATAATAATAATAATTAAAGTTTTAGCAGACTAACTGCGGAGCAATGCTATATCTAGCCTTGCTATGGTAGCTGTCTGATTTTAAAGTATGTCTTAAAAGATTATGTTATAAGAAAAAAATTAATTATTCTTGTTTCAAAAAGTTATCCAATTTGTTTTTAAAATAATTTTTAGATTTTGCATTAACAACCTCAGTCGGTAATTTGTTCCACGCGTTAACCACTCTATTTGTCAAAAAGCTCTCGCTGATACTAATAAAATATAATAATAAAAATAAGTTCCGCCTTTTAATCTCCTCTATCTAATTTCGCAGTAGAGGATTCCCTGGAAGAGTTGCTGCTTCTTGCAGCATTAGGTGTCTCCTAAAGAAATTCCAAAAATTGCTTCAGAAAATCCTACTCTGATTTTTGATCAAGCAACATGTCACATTAGTAAAAATCTCAATGAGTTTTTATCTCTAAACAACATCAAAAAAATCTACATACCAAATTGACTCACAAATTTACTCCAGCCGGCCGATGCTAGTTGGATTAGGCCTCTCAAAAAAGCATACCTTGAAAGATGTAGAAATTGGTTAATAAATGAAGAACACACTTTTAAATTACAGTCAACTCGCGGTTTAACGAATCGCTATTTAGCGAATATCTTGATTTTACGAACCAAATCAAAAGAACGGAAATTCGGCAATCTTTTTACATGCAAAAAATTTTTGATTTAACGAATTTTTGATAAAACGAAACCTTGATTTTACGAACTAAATGTTTTGTTTAACTTATACTTATTTCCTATTTAAAATTACTTGATTTAACGAAAACTATAAATTTCACACCTCACTATAAATTTTTATTGACTGATTAAGGAAAGAAAAATGTATAAATATTTTTTTGTTATCAAAACAATTACTTTTTAAAATTGCTATTGTATCGAATTAAAATGAAAACAAAAGAAATCGGTTCAGTTAAAAACGAAACAAAAAAACGAAAATCTTTAACTATTGAAACAAAACTTAATATTATTAAATCACACATAAATGGCAAAAAAACGAAGGATCTCGCAAATGAATATGATTTTAATCCGTCCACAATTTCAAGAATACTTGGCCAAAAAGACAAAATATTAGAGGCTAAAAAATGAAAGCAATTTGATAAGACCGGATCGGAAAAAAATTAAACTTCCAGATTTTCCTGACGTTGACAAATCGGTTCTTGATTGGTTTGACGAAATGAAACATTACAATAACGTAATAATCAGCGGTATCGAAATTCAGCTAAAAGCAATAAAATTTGCTACTATGCTCGGACACACTGATTTCAAAGCCAGTCCAGGTTGGTTATCAAATCTAAAAGATCGTAACAATCTCTTATTGAAAATATCAACTGGTGAAGCGGGTTTGGTTGATAAATAAATTGTTGCCAAACAAATAAAAAACAAACAAAAATTGATGATTTTTTTAAAAATTAATTTTAAATAATAAAAATTTAATTCTTTTTAATAAAAACTTAAAAACATGGCTTTTTGTTTTATTTTAATTTGGATTTTAAAATGATCCTTTTCCATAGTTTTGTATAGGAATTTTGATACAACGAAATTTGATTTAACGAATAGGTATTTTTCCGCCCAACTCATTCGTTAAACCGCGAGTTGACTGAAGTAGGAAACGTAAGATCACCAGGACATATTCAATTCAAGTCAATTTTTTTTGTATTAATGTTATTTTTTTTTCAATAAAAAATTTCAAAATATCAATTAATTATTTTAAAATATAATTTTTTAACTATCAAATTATAAATATAAAAGTAACTGTTTCTACTAATACCCGAGAGCTATTAAGGTTTTAAAAAGGCAATAATTTCATAAAATTACCCATGGGCAATAAAGACATGTCTTGCTAAATATCCAAAGGATATTACATTAGGAAATATTTTAAACGTGACGACCAGTTGCCGTTAAAAAAGAAAAACAAATTAAGTGTATAATTTTAAGTTTAAAAAATCTAATTTACTATATTTTTAATTGCCATGTATTGCTATGTTTAATTTTTCGTCTTTTTTAAAAAAGTTATCTTCTTCCTTGAGTAGAAAAATAAAGATTTTTATGGGAAAATAACAACTAAATATTCTATGTTTAATGTAATTTTAATGTAATAAAATTAGCTCTCATTTATTTATAAAAAAAATTGAAACGTCGCACTTTTTTCATGCTTCTTAAAAATTGTATGAAGATAACATAATTAATTATTTTAAATTATTTCAAAGTGCAACAAAAAACGATTAATAAATTTTTAAGATCTTTTTTCTTCTAAAGTTATAAGAAAAAAACAATTAAATTTTACCCAAATAAATAAACAAATGCAGCAAAACTTACTATTTCCAATTTTTTGGTGATTTAAAGTTTGCATAAAACATACGAAATCACTTAAATGCAATTCAGTAATAAATTAAGACTCTAATTAAACGTTATTCAGTAATAAGTTTTTTTTTTAATGAGAGTAAATCTTCATTCAACTCATTTTTTCAGTAAACTTTTTTATTATAAAAATTAAAATTAAATCAAATAAAATAAAATAAAAATTTGAGACATAATAACTATCTGCAGGCAACCCTTATTGCGCGCCGTTGTTGCTTAGGCTGTAGTACTGCTTGAAGCGCTCTACAAGGTCTTCTTTCAGGACAGTGGTGCTGCGAGAAAGTTGTCCGAGTTTTTCTTGAAGCTCTACAACTTTTAGTTTTTCAACTGCTTCCATTTTTTATGTTTTTTTTTTTTTTATTTTTTGTTTAAATTTGAAAAAAATTTCCATTATAATTTTCTTAAAAGTTGAGTGTTCAATCAAAAATTTTAATTCTGTCGAATGTTTAAAAGAAGAAGCATTTATTATGAAAAATTGATAACCAAAAAAATACAAAAGAAAACAAAAAAGCATTTTGGCTAACAAAATAATTGTTTTATTTAAGAAAGTAAAGGATTTACAACTTTAAAATGGATTTAAAAAAAAATAATAAACAATTCTTTTAAATAAGTTTTATATTAATTTTTTTTGTTTCTTTTTGAAAATTTTTTTCGTAACTAGTTAAAAATTTTGAATCTTTTCACCAGACTTAAGAATTCAAAAACAATTTTTAGGTTCTATTAAAAGGTATAATAATGGCCATTCATTTATTAGAATTACTAAGCTTTTAAGAATCAAGTAATGAATAATATTTGTTAATGAAAAACAAATCATCTTCAACATTGAAGTCCAAATAGGCTTCATCATCTTCGGGCAGCTCACTGGCTACTTCATCTATAATCTTGTGGGCCTCAATTTTATTTTTATCAATATTACTTGAACAACCAGGAAAAATTGAATCAAGTTGACATTCTAAAGCTGTGCCGTCTTTACTTTTATTGTTATTAATAAAATCAACAATCTTGTCTAAATTATTGCCTAGCTTTTTTATAGACATTTTACACATCTCTTCATCAAAGCCCATCGAAACAAGCTGACTTAAAAGACCATCTTTATCTTCTTGGTCATCATTTACTTGCAAAAACTAAAAAAATAATTTAGCTATCTAGCAAAAAGCAACATCAGAATCTTACATCCAAGGCTAAATTAAAATTGTTATTTGATTGAATTAATGCTCTGGCCGCTTGACTTTCACTGTATCCAATTTGAATTAGATCTTTAAGTATTTTTGGGTCAACTCTTAATTTAAGACAAACATCAGTCAAACAAAATAAATAATTTTTAATATACCCTCGATCTAAGTTGACACATCGACCGTATTTTTGTTCCAAAGCTTTGCACTTTTCATTCAGTTTGGTCTCTTCCAAAATTTTTTTTTTCTAAATAAAATTTTTTAAAAATCTTTGATTACATCTATGCTTGGTTTTTAAATAGTTAATTTTTTCTTAAGATTTTGATCCGAGCTCTGGTTCCCTAATTAGAATCAATTTTTACCAAAGTAAAAAAACATTAATTTATCAAAATATTTCTCATATTTGGTAAATTTTTTAAAACCTGCAAAAGTTTTGAGAATTAAATTTATCAACATAAAAACAATATTAATCAGAAAATTATTTATTAAAAAATTACACTAAGAGGTTTTTTCATCGCGCGAACTTTACAATTTAAGATATTGCTTGGTTATCTTAAACGAAAATGTAATAAAATTTATTTTAAAAAATTAATTAATTCAAGTTAATCATGTTTATTTTTATTTACATGTTCTTAGAATGTTAAAGCTTTTTATCAATATTAAATTATGCGTTTCAATAAATTCACAAGAAAAAAAAATATTTTTAAAATAATTTTCATTTCTTAAGTAAATAAACAATATTAAATGGACTAATTTCAGCGTAAAAAAAATTCTATCTTTTTTATTTATAATTCATTTAATTTAGTTTTTGAATTTATTAAATAAAAAGATAGCGAATGAAAATAAAAAATTAAATTCTTAAAATTTCTCTAAATTCAATTCTTTTCTTATTTTGCACAATGTTATAGAAATAAACCTAAAATATAAAATTTATTTTTTTTTTTTAACATCAATAAGAAACTCAAAAGAAAATCCTAGCTATCTTAGCAAATCGTCCTTTTCCCTATATAGCACTTTTGTAATCCGATACTGAACTTAATCAAGAAATTATCCTAAACCTAATAGGATTTTAGTCAAGATTTGGATAGGATTCTTTAAGGGAATCCTTGGGAAATTTTTATATGGGATACCAATTCAATTCTTTAGCATCGAAAAAATTAAATTTTCCTAAAACTTACCTTAAATTTATTTAAAATTTTTGATAAATTTGATGTTCGAAAATTTTTACAAATTTGATAAAATAAAAAATCGAAAGTTAACAAATTAGATATACTTTATATAAGGCTGTAAAGATTCAGACCCCCTAGCCAAAAAAAAAAATTCTGACCCCCCCTCTAAAATTTTGGCTTATACTTTCATATACGTAGAATCCAAAAATGAGGTCGAAATCCATATCTGGAGATAGTGTGGAAGCTTTGCATCGCGCGAACTTTATATAAATTTTGTAATTCTTTTACAAAGTTGTTCCAAAATTCGCAAGTCAAAAGTCTTTCAATTTCAGTGTTATATTTTCTGTCATAATCATTTTCGTCACAGTTTTTGACGTTGATACCATTAACTGATTTCCTTGACCATGATTTTTTCGCATATTTTTCCTTGAGATCGAGTAATTATTATGTTTTCTATTTTTATTAAAATAAATGTACTTCTAATTTTAAGAAAATTTAAAAAAAATCAGCTAATTTTATTAGATAAGTTATATTAACACAAAGAATCATCCAAGGATTTTTTTTAAATTTGAAATAAATTGCTGTAAAATAAAAGTATTTTACATTTTTATTAGTAAAAATTAGCATTTAATACTCTTTGAATTTTTAAAGAATGTTAAGATTTGAATATTTAAAATCTTAAGTATCTTATTTAGGTAAAAAATTTTGAGTTTAGACGATTTATTTTTTAAAATTTAGTATATCGTGGTGAAAGTGTAGGTATTATATACACTTACACATACATACATCCACATTTTTGCATGGATAGACAATGAGATCAAACTTTTAAAAAATCATTTTCCTTTCTTTACTTTTTGTACTTTTTCAGAATATTATTTAATTTGGCCCTGTTCCTTTTTGTACTTTCTGTACTTTTTGTACTTTTTCAGAATATTATTTTATTTGGCCCTGTTACTTTTTGTACTTTCTGTACTTTTTGTACTTTTTCAGAATATTATTTTATTTGGCCCTGTTTCTGTGATTAATGATAATTTTAATAATTTTATTAAAACTTAAACGGGGTCCGGGGCGGAGCCCTGGTTTAGGGATTCGGGTATGCTGAAGGTAAGAAAAATATTAGTTAAATATTAATAAAAGGTTTTTTTATTACCATTAAGAACCAAAAGTACAAAAAGTACAGAAAGTACAAAAAGTAACAGGGCCAAATAAAATAATATTCTGAAAAAGTACAAAAAGTACAGAAAGTACCAGGGCCAAATAAATAAATTAGAAAAAGTACAAAAAGTAAAAAAAGGATTTACTTTTAAATATTTTCATTGTCTATACCTCCATTTTTGGGCATAGCTTGCTCTGGCAAAAATCTTTTCCAGATATTCCAGATAGACCTTTTTTGATGAATTTAATGCTCGAAAATTTGTCAGCATTTTAAATAATCATTTCTTTGATTACTTTGTTAACTTTTGATTTTTTATTTTATCAAATTTGTAAAAATTTTCGAACATCAAATTTATCAAAAATTTTAAATAAATTTAAGGTAAGTTTTAGGAAAATTTAATTTTTTCGATGCTAAAGATTGAAAAAAAACGAAATCCATATCTGGAGATAGTGTGGAAGTTTTGCATCTAACTTACTTTAGCTTAACTCTAAGACTTCCATTCCATCTACAAGTGAATTTGTAGAACGTTTCTTTACTCTGACTGGAATTATAAATAAAGAGAAAACTAATACATCCGGGGAATTATTAGTTAACTGGGCAATGTTGAGATAAAATTTTAAATTTTTAGAATATTATTAAACAAAACCAATATTCATTAAAAAATTAGATTAAAATTGCTTAAGTAGATTTATTTTAGATTTATTTAGGTTTTGCAGGCGTAAACAGGTGTAGGTGTAAGTGTAGGTATAGTATACCCCTACACTTGCACCCACACTCTGTCGACATGGGTGTAGATTTCTCTAATTTTAGCAAAAAAAATATTTTAATTAATGTAAGTTTTTGTCAAAATTTTAATTTATCATATTTGTTTTAAATATACGACATTTTATTTTTTTAAATTTTTTTACCTTAAAAATTTGCTCAACTGCACCATCTACATTATTGAAAGTGGCTCTTAGCGCAAGTTTAGCTTCAGTATTACTAAAACCCATCGACATTACTTTAAATTGAAAAAAAAATAAATCAATTAAGTAAAAAAAAACCAAAAATCTAAAGCCAACCTTGAGCTACTTTGTCATCATCAACCAAAATTTTTTTCATCTCCTGCATGGCCAAGTCCAAAAAGTGTCTGGTCTCATTTTTTTTGCCTCTGTAATATTTAAGGATAGCTTTTATTAGATTTAATCTGACAAAAATTGGTGTATATTTGTTGACCATGTCGCTTTTAATGGACATTAACCGACTTAGATCGGACCCATAGCATCTTTTCAAACCATCTTCGCAAATTTTCAATCTTTCCTCGGCATTTTTTAGATCACTCAAGCTCTCCAAGTTCAAGTAGCACCAAATAATGTCCAAATTCAACAAAGCATAATTGTCTACACTCTGAAGCAACGATTTGTCTTGACAATTCAAAAACTCCTTGTCTGCTTCGGCCAGAAGTATCAGCGCTTTTAGAAAATCTTTTTTTTTGATCAAATTTTTAGATTTTTCGTGCAAAATCATAGCCATGGTCAAACAAGATTGGTCATTCTCGCTCAGCTTCAATGTGAGGCCATTCTGGTTTTGTAATTTGATGCCATTTTTGAGATCTTGCCCTTCGATTGATTCACTGGCCAGCAAATTGACCGCATCCTTTATGTCCATGACCATCTTGGCCTCGCGTGTGTTCTCTCTTAAATTTTGAATTGTCTTTTCGTATACACACATGGCCATCAGTGTGGAATGATTTTTAATGTCTTGACTGAACAATGGATGGTTGTCTTTGATTACTTTGCCATTACAGATTATTTTTAGGCTGTCGCAGCCTAAGCAAAAAGTTTCGATCAAAAATTTACTCAGGTCATGCCCAGTCATGGATATATTTGCCTGGATGGACGCGTCTATTTTGTTTTGGTTCAAATTTCCGATCACTTTAACCCGGAATACACAAGTGCCGTCTTTTTGGAATTTTTTATTCTCTTCTAGCTTCTTGACTGAATGATGCTGGAGTTTTAGCAAAATATGCCTGAGCTCGGCTTCCATCAGGCCTGACTCATCGCTTATTTTCATCAGCAGGTCGTTCAGCTGGTTCTGGTTTTGCTCAGAGCCAAAATCAGGTTCTTCCCATAGCTTTATTTTGTGCAGTGTAAGCAGGTTTACCACTGAGATGCATTTGGGACTATTTAAAAAAGCCTCAAAACTTTCTTCGGACTCATTTTCATTTAATTTGTTCATTTTAATTTTTTTTAATTTAAATTTATTTTTTAAAATTTCATTTTCTTATATACTAATCTAAAAAATGCATAAAATTATTACAAAATATAAATTTCTAAATAAACTTTAAGAAATACTCGTATTGAGCAATTTTGAATTCAAGCTAATTTAATAAAATGATTGACTAATTTCTTGAATGTAAAGAAAATGGAAGAGATTTAAGGCATGTTTTAAATTGAGCCTCAATAGCGCAGTCGGTAGCGCGTCAGTCTCATAATCTGAAAAATTTCGACAGAGTAATCTGGAGGTCGTGAGTTCGATCCTCACTTGGGGCAGAATTTTTTTTCAATTTCTTAAAAAACGAAAACTTTTTTTGCGATCATCTTAACTTCTGGATTAATCTGGTATCATGATTAAATAAAAAAATAAATATCAAATTAAAAAAAATAAAGAGTGCTTTTATTTTACACGGTTCTTACAGAAATTTATGTAATTTTACGTAAAATCCAGAGTTGCTTAAAAGTCTCAAATCAAAGCCCAACTGATAAAAAAAAAGTCCACTTTTTTTTTTTCAGATCAGGCTTTATATCAAAAAATTTACACCCTTGGGTTGTCTAATGCATATAGATTTGCTATATTCCAGAATTCTTACAATTTTAGCATAAAAGACTTGGACTTTTGGAAAAACAAGAAAAGAAAGTCCGAACTTGGACTTGACTTGAGACTTGTGACTTCTAAGAAACTCTGGTAAAATCACATAATTTCTGTAAGATTCATGTAAAATAAAAGCACTGTATTTAATGGAAGTGCTAGATTTATTTTTTTACTCCGATGATTTTACAAGAATCTACGCAAATTTACCAGAAAATTTACTTCATTTTATTTCATTTTATTTAAAAAAGAAATAAAATGTCACAAAAAAACCAGAAAAAAATACAAAAAGAAAAAAAGGATAAATTTAATTTAAGAAAAAACGGTTTAAAAGTCGGCATTGTGAATTTTTATACAAAAATTCCAATTTAAATTTAAATTCTTAATAAAAATTTGGATTTTGTACAGCAGATTTATCTGTAAATTTTAAAAGGTGAAACAAACAATGTTTCATTTAATAGTCCAGTTTAAAGAAAAATTTAAAGAAATATTTGCCAATAGATTGATTATTTTCAATTTAATTGAATGTAAATTTAAAATTGAAAAATAACTTCCTAATTCAAAATTATTTAAGTAGCGATGAAAAGATTTTAACATTTAGATGAAATAAATTTACAAATTTCAAAAAATAAATAAATTTCAAAATATTGATAATTTAATTGATCATTAATATTTCCCTTTTAAAGAAAATTTATCTTATTTTGTTGAATTTTGTGAAACATATTATGTTTCATGTTGTTTCATCATCAAAGTTTAAAAAGCTCAGTTTTGTCTTTTTATTTTAATCAAATAGAATTTAATATTAGTAATTTTTGGAAGATTTGTATGAAAATTTACAATGCCTCAAAAGTTTAGGCATTGTGGCATTCAACATAATTAATGTTGCATATACCAATTTATTTGTAAGAAATGAATCCCCAGATACTGGCTGAACCTCCACCGTTTTGTTACCTTTGTAGTCAAAAGGAATGGACAATTCATAGAATTTTTTTTTCAAAGAAAACTTAAGTCATAGAAAAATAATTGATAGAATACCTTTATTAATTATTCATAGAAAAAATATTCGTAGAAAAGATTGTCAGAGAATAAATTTATTTATTTATTTATTTGTTTTCTGTACCGAGCTAGAGCTCCTTCAGAATAAGTTAAAAATTAAAAAAATAAAATAAAAATGAAATAAAATAAAATAAAAATAAAATTAAAGTTAATAAAATAAGATAAAAAAAAAAAAGAATTAAAAAAAAGTAAATAAGCTAAATAAATGAAAATTAAGAATATATAAAATTGGAAAAGATTGTTACATGTGGCTCATGTTTAAATAGTTCAAGTTTCAGGAAAAAAAGAAGAAATAGTAAGGTAGCAATTACACAATGGAGTTGGGTAGTCAATATATCTTGATTCGAAACCTTCTTTGTATTCCTTCACCAGTCTTACAACCAATGGAATAGAATGACTCAGTCCTGCCCCAACATATCTCTCACTCAATTCAAAAAGCCGATTCGAGACTGTTAGTAATTTTAGTTTATTAAAAGCCTCATGATGTACGATGTTGGAGGGAGTATCATATTTTAACTTAAGGATAGATCTGACTGCTGTATTCTGAATTGCTTGTAGTTTTTTGATATTATTTTCTGAAAATGAATTCAAGCAAGGAAAAGAATAGTCTAAAATTGATCCGACTAAAGATTTATATAGATTTCCTAGTGTGTTCTGATTAAGACCCCATTTTTTGTTTGACAATATCTTAATAATATTTAGCCTTTAATTGCAGCGCTCTTTAATTTCATCTACCAGTATATTAAAGTTTAATTTAGAATCAAATTTAATACCAAGAAACTTGATTTCTTTTTGTCTCTCTATTCTGTTTCCATAAATTTTTAAGTTTAGATTATCAACCTCTTTTTTGTACCTAGATAAGACTAATGAACACGACTTTTCAACCGATATCTTCATTTTCCACTTAATAAGCCATTGTTCTAATTCGTTGAGGTATTTATTGATCTTATTTTCTAGGTTCCCTTTTTTGTTATAAATGAAGAATGTAACTAGATCATCTGCAAAAAGCAGAGAGTATTCATTATTTGTTTTGTTTCTTTTAGGGATGTCATTAATGTATATACTAAATAAAAGAGGACTAATTACTGAGCCTTGAGGAACACCTGCAGTTATTTGATATTCTTCGCTCAAATGGTCATTCACATTTACCTTAAATGTCCTAGAGTCTAAAAAGGATTTTATCCAGTTAGTCAAGTAATGAGGTGGATTTATTTTAATCAATTTAAAAAATACCTTCATGCCAAACCCTATCAAAGGCTTTAGAAATATCAAAAAAAAGGCCGCAAACTCTTTTTTTTCTATTAAATGATTCCACAATTTTTTGAATTAAGAAGAAAAGATTATCTGCTGTTCGCCGGTGTTTCCTAAATCCAGATTGCTCCTGGATAAGGAGTGAATTTTGCTCTAAAAAATTGTATAATCTTGAATATACTATGCGTTCCAGTAGCTTTCCTAAACAACTCGTTATACTAATTGGTCTATAATTTAAAGGATCGTGTAAACTAGAGGCCTTTTTTTGAATCATAGTAATGTAAGATGTTTTCCACGCTTTCGGGACTCTACCTTCTCGAAGAGTTAAATTAAAAAGTTCTATGATTTCTATTAATGAATTTCTAGGTAAGTTTTTTAACATTAAATTATGAATTTGGTCAGGTCCTGATGCCGCTTCATTTTTTAATCTCTTTAAAGCCATAATTAATTCATTTAAGCAAATTGGATCATTAAAATTAGACTGGTTATAATTCCTAAAGAAAACAGAGTTAGAATTTAGAATTTCGATATCTTTCTCAGTATCAATTAAATCAGAATTAGGACTAAATATTGACGATAAGAGTTCTCCGAAGCATTTTCCCTTTTCTTCATTAGTTTTGAATTCCCTTTCATTCAAAATCAATTTAGGAATTAAATTTGATCCTTTTTTTGTTCTAAATTTATTTATTTTTTTCCAAAAAGGTCTACTTGTCAGTGGGTTTTTTCCCATCTTCTCAATAAAATCAAACCAATTTTGATTCCAGAATTTTTTTAAAGAGGCCTTTAACTCAGATGTAAGTTGATTAAATTTTTGCTTGAGCTTTTGACAGCGAGTTTTCTGGTAATTTCTTCTTACTTTCCTACGTTCTTTTATCAAATTAACAATGTTTGGCGGAAGACTCGTTTTGTAGATTTTCTGAGAAAGATATGGAATGCTTTTATGTGAAGCAGAAATAATTTTTTCTGTTATTTTATCATTTAGTTGATCTATTGTGAGGGAACTTTCAGTGACATTCACTATTTGAGAATTTAAAATCTCGCTGAATAATTGCCAGTTTGCTTTCTTATAGTTAAGCCTTTTAGCTGCTGATTTATTTTCTAATTGATAGCCCATAGAAATCGATGCTTCGATTGGGAAATGGTCACTAGTCATGTCTTGACTATTTAAGACACTAAAGTCGGTAATTTTGTCAATCAATGAAGATGAAACTAAAAAAGGTCAAGAATTTCAAAGTAATTCTTATTAAAAATATTGAAAGTAGGATGCTTATCATTGATTACTGAAAAGTCTAGCTCGTTGATTATTCTTTCTAATATTATCCCGTTTTCATTTTCCCCTACGCAGCCTATTTGCTTTGTTCTAGCGTTTAGATCACCACCTAAAATGTAGTTTCTTCATGTTTTATTTACTGTTTTAAAAAACTCAAAGTTCAGAAGCACATTAGGTGGATTATAAAGACTAAATACAAACAGTTCATTATTCTTTCCTAAGTTTATTTTTATACAAAGGAGTTCGGAATTGAATTCCTCGTAAGAAAAATCTTGTATAAATTCGATTCCTTCTTTAATTAAAATAGCTACTCCTCCTCCGTACTTGTTGCGTGGTTTTGTTAAGAACTGATAATTTTGAAAATCAAGATAAATATTTGCCTCACTCAAATCTATCTTTAATTCATTGAGCAAAACAATGTCGGGACATTTTTGAGCTAAAAAATTGTCTAAGAGTAAATGAAGGTAAATGAAGACAATTCCAGTGTGTAATTACTAACCTTGTTTTATTAAGAGGTTTTGTTCTTAAAGTTGATTTATTTAGCTTCTTGTTCATTCTAAATTTTCTTGACTAGCAGTTTGCTGACCAATTTTGTTAGATGATTGATCTACTTGAATTGAACATTCAGTTGTTGAACTGTTTGATTCAGACTCGAAGGTACTGTCGTTTTGATTTTCTAATACAACTAATGGTTTCTTTGATTCATTTTCGGTGAGCTCTTTTTCATTTGGATCAAATTCGGGAAATCTCTTGATTTGATTTTTTGTTTGGAAAAAAGCTTCAGCCTCATTCTGATCATTTGAGAGGACATTGACAGGTCTCTGACTTATTGGTAGAAGATCGTTTAAATGGCTTACCAAACTGTCTTCTAACACTGAAGTTTTGAGGTCTTGAGGACTAATTTCTGACATTACGTCATTGAGATTTGATGGCTGATATCCAGGCGTTTTTGGCATCAGATTTTCATCATTGTCTTTTAGGTCAGCTTCAATTATTGATTGGGTTTCTTCTTGGTCAATGTAAAGATCATTGTAGTCAATCTTTTTCCTCTCAAGCGACTTTAGCTTTTCAGCAATGGATCATTTTTGTGTTAAGTGTCCTTTCTGATGACACTTTTCGCATAGTTTTTCTTTGACAGGGCATTTCGCTATGCTGTGCCCTTCTTCATCACAAAAATAGCATTTCTGCTTTTGTCCAACAATTGACACAAGACACTTTAAACCATACATTATTGTAGGGCCTGACAAGCTTCCAATAATTTTCTCAACTTCTTTTGGAAATGATATTCTTACTCTTCTGACACCATTTTTCCTCTCGGGTCTATCTTTATATTTTTCTTCGGTAATGTGTTCAATATTGAGTCCATCAATTCGAACAGCATTAAAGAAGGTTTCAAGTCTATGATTCTCGAAATCAGAGGGCAAGAAGTGAAATCGAAAAGTACAATACCTTCTGAGATCCGGGACTTTATTTGCATTTTCAAGTCTGAAATTGGTTCCATTAATATTGATTTCACGATCGAAGATTTGGGTAACATTAAAAGCAGCATTAAACTCGATTATCCATACTTTGTTTGAAGAAAAATTGTAGACAGATGTGATCGCATCATTTTCCACCTGGTTTAGTACGATATCCAGTGAACCAAATAAGACCTTATGGCTAATCGGTTTGTCTAACCTCTTCAGATTTAGCTTGACCGAATTTTTAAATATCCACCGTCGGTTTTGGTTTGTTTTGTTGAGCAACATTGCCAACACACAACTTTCAACGGTTTTTTAACACGTGATGACGCTATTAATTAAATTTGATTTTTCAAACTTGCTAAGAATAAAATTACATAGAATTAATTTAAAGTCAATTGATTAATTAATAAAAAAATAAAATAAAATGTTTATCAATTATCTAATTTTGACAACTAAGCAACAATTTTTTTTCTCGACTTATTGATGTTATAGACTTTATCATTGATCAAATTAGCCGATCCACCCAAAAACAAACTCATATTTTCACTTGTATAATACTTGTATAAATCACAAGTTTCTGCAGGTTCTTTAAAACAAAGTTGTTCGACGACTGATTGAAAATCGCCTACTACCGTATTCTTTGATTTTATTTTTAACTTAGATGCTGCTAAGTTACTAACATTATAGCTTTTGTTTGATCTAAGCCTATTAATAATTGGTGAGTTCAAATTCATTTTATAATTTTGAGTGTTTGCATTATATATTTGAAGTGAGAAAATCATAAAAGAGAAATATTCTATGAAAAAAAAACTACGAGTTTAATTCTATGAGAATTTTTTTCTATGAGAATTTTTTTCTATGAAAACATCATTCTATGATTGTTGTCTTCTATGAGTTAACATTCTATGAATATTGTTTTCTATGAGATGACACTTCATCAAAAGACCTAATAGTCAAGCTCCCTAAGAAAAGGTAATAAAATGATCTGTTGACGAGGAATAACACTGCTATTAATAGCCGATCAAGAACTCTTTAGATGTTATACATAGAGAAGAACATGCAGGATTTAGATCAGAAATTTGCAATGAGGAACATCATAGAACAAATTCTGGAATGAAATAGCCCCGTGTATCTTAACTTCATTGACTTCAAGAAAGCCTTTCATAGCATACACAGAGAAACCTTGTGGACCATATTAAGATCTTATGGCCTGCCACAGAAGATAGTTAACTTGATAAAACTCTTCTATGAGAAATTCGAGTGTAGCGTAATTCTGGAAAAGACAATCCGAGAGCCTTAAAATGTTTACATGAGTAAGACAAGGGTGGATTTTCTCTCCGACATTATTCCTAATACTGATTGACTTTGTCATTAAGAAAAAAACTGACAGTAAGCGGGTTGACAATGGGGATTAACAGAAAAGCTTGAAGACTTAGACTTAGAGGATAATTTGTTACTAAAATCTAATGAGAAAAACATAAGCCCCTGTATTTTAATTTAATGATTAAGTATTATTAAATTTAATGAAGCCAATCGCTTATAAATATGAAACTTATATTTTTTAAAAGAAAAAGAAGAATTCATTTTAATTTAGTTGTTCAATAAATATTTAAATAAAGAATTATTTCTAAATTATTACCTCCCCTAATTTAACTACGGTCATTTTAAAATTAAAGATACAACGACATATATATCATCCCATATATTTGTAAAAAACTAAAATTTTCAAAAATTAAGATTACGGAAAGAATTAAAATTTTCTAATATTAAATTACTTGTTTTTGTTTTAATAAAGTTGTTATTTTGATTTAAGTATATATTATTTTAGAATTATTTTGAAAAAAAATCTTAATTTATTCTAAAAATGTACTAAATATTCTATTAAAAAAATTGATAAGTTCTTGAAAAACATCTTTTTTTGATTCAATTGAAAAACTGATTTTCAAACGATCTTAAAATAATTCGTTAGACTTTTAATTAAAAAAATGCGTGAGTGCTTATCATCAAACTCATACTTGATTTAAACCTTAGTATAGTCCCTAAGATTTCATGTCGGAAATTATTTTCAATAAAAAATTCAATCCGGATAAAATTTATTTTAAAAAGCCAGGGTATAGGGGTGAATTTTGGAGCAAAGCTGAAAAAAAGGGGGTAATGGATTTAACACTATTAGCTCATCGTTCTAAGTAGGTAAGTCAAATCTTTGGAGAAAAGTGGAGGAGAAAATTTTGAGACTTTACGCCTGACTAAGCCTATATTTATTTAAAATAATTAAATGAATGAGGTGTTAATCAGTCTTGAAAATAGACAAGGGCACAAACCTGTTGATTTACTTTGATTAATAAAAAAAAAT
Organism: Brachionus manjavacas; assembly: GCA_019054805.1. Taxonomy (NCBI): domain Eukaryota; kingdom Metazoa; phylum Rotifera; class Eurotatoria; order Ploima; family Brachionidae; genus Brachionus; species Brachionus manjavacas. The sequence continues at coordinate 1,921,631 of JAHQIY010000004.1, forward strand.
AACCATCAATTTAAAATTTTTCGAAATTGGCGTTCCAATAATATTTATAATCCTTAAAACAAAAAAAAATAATATTCAAACAAAATAAAAAATTTATTGAAGAAAAAAAATTTAAAACCAAACGTGATAAATTATTTAAAAAAAAATAAACAAATAACTCATTTCATTTTAAAATCAACAAAACGATCATTTGTGCTATAGATTGAGCTTTTTTTAGACTCTTCTGTATTCATTTCTGAGAAAGTGGTCAATTCTTTTGGTTTGACCATGTCGGTTTTGTTTGCATATTTGGCAAATATGTAAATCAAAATGAGGATAAAAAGAAAAATGGCAAATTTTATGTTTAAAAAAGATGAGAAAGCCGATAGCAAAAGCATCATCAATATCAGTTTGTAATGGCAAACGAAAAATCTACATACCTTGAGAGTAAAAGAGACAAGAATAGAATTGTTGGGCGAAAAAAGCTTAAATTTTATCATCAAATAGCTGGTAATTATCGGCAGCGGTAGAAAAAAATTATTGAATTTTTTGACAAATAGCCAATATGTAATCAATAAGGAAGTGAAAACTAGAAAGGCGTCGTACGATACGCACTTTGGATTTATACTGATTGTTGAACGAGACAAGCAAATACATTGTGGAAGTTCCAAAAAACAGCTATGACATTTAGAAACTCTTCTTTGATTGCTACAATATTCACTTTTCATTTTTTGAAGATTTGTTAATTTTTCAAAGATTTAATTGATAAAATAAATTTCAAAAAACCATAGAGATATTTCTAATAGAGAATTTTGGAATCATTGTAAATATTCAATTAAAACCAGCTTTATTAAAAACCAGTTTTTGTAAGAAATATTTTGGACTAGTTTATGTTTATAAATTTTTTTAAATATTTAAATTTTAATTGTTAAAGTTTTCATAATTTAAAAATTAAATAAGGGGAGAAACTTTTGACAAATAAAAAAAATTATATAGATTAAAAAAATAATTTTTGGAATATAAAGAATATTTTATTTGTAAAATTTATTTTAATTAAAGAAAAAAAATCCTGTCAAAACTACTTTATATAATTTTGTATTAAGTTCAAATTTTAAAAATTTTATAAATACAATGTTATTTACTTACTAAAAATTGTAAATTCTAATTTTGGCAAATTCATTCACAAAAATTTTTTTAAAATCACTTCGTTTTATTACTACATGTATTTAAATTTTGAGAAAAATTAAGTAGAATAATCAAAAATTTGGTTCCAAATTAGTTCCAATTATTGGAAAAATTTAAAAAAATTTTAAATTTTTATCGAATTGTATCTTTTCATTCCCAAGCCCTTAAAAACTAAAATTTTTAGTTTGTTAGTTTCAATTGATAAACTCTTAAATATTAATTTTGAGTTCAAATCTCAAATTTAAAAATTAAAACAATTTTAAAAATTTTATTTGATAATAGGATTATTTTTGATCAGTAGTAGTAGTTATGACTGTAGCTTTCTAGCCTGCGAGTGTGCTGATAAGGCACACTAAGACAGCTGATGTGATTGATTGCTGCTCATCCAGCAATCAATGCCTGCTTTAAAGCTGTTAACATTGGGGGCTTCAACTAATTGATTTGGCAGCGAGTTCCATATGTTAGCGGTTCTGTTAAAAAAAAGTTATTTCTATGTTGGAGCCTAGAAATTTCTTTGTGATATTTGAAGCAGTGCCCTCTTCCTTGGTTTTTGGTGACATTAAAATTGTTGCTTCTTTCAACCAATTCTATTCCATGCATGGACTTGTATAATTGAATAAGATCACCTCTTTTCTTCTTTCCATCAGATTTGAGATGTTCAAAGCCTTCAATCTGCTTTCATACGGTTAGTTTCTAATTAAAGAAACAAATTTCGTAGCTGTGTTGAATCCTTTCAGCATTCTCACAGTCCGACTTAAGAATTAGAGACCATATAGGCACCGCAAAAGGACGAACAAAAGTTAAATACAATGATCTAAATAACTTAGAATAAAAACGAGCGAATAATTTCCTGATGCGACCCAACATTTGATTTGCTTTGTTTGTAGCCTCTTTCACTTGATTTTTCCATTTAAGATTTGTATTAAAAATAAGAGCCCGTATAGCCGAATAGTTTGCATGTTAGTCATGTAAGCAAAGAATCGAGGGTTCAAAACCTGCTGAGGGCTAAAAATCTTCAAAATATCTCTGCAATACGGGGCGAATGTTTAAACCTTTTTCATTATCCACTTGGATAGAATAGGGTCATTTATTGAAAATAACTCCAAGATCTCTTTCAGTTTCTGACGTTGATACCTGCTTACCATTAATAAAATAAGATAACTCTTTGTTTTTATGACCAAAATTTGTTACTAAAATCTAGTTATCGATCTGTAATATCTACTTACTATTAACGATATTTTATTCAATTTTTAAACTTCTAAAAAGATTTTTTTAGTTTAAAATAAACGTCACAAAAATAAGAAGAATTTTCACAAAATTTTTTTATTTTTTTGTATATCTGTACCGAGCTAATGCTCCTTTAAAATAAAAACAGAGTATTGTCACCTGACCGAGCAATTTGACCATTTCACTCACCTGGACAATATAATTTGTAAACTGTCCATTATTTGACACTTTATATTTGTGAATCTTTACTGAATTAATGCTCCTTCAGAATAAAAATATATAAAATGAAAAAAAAATTAAAATTAAAAATAAATAAAATTAAAAATAAAGTTGATTGAGAAAAAAAATTAAAAAGTTAATTTGAAATAGCTAGAGGTTAGACATGTTTAAATATTTGATAGTTCAGGAAAAAAATTTGTCTGGTAGCAATCACACTATGGAGTTGGATATTCGATAAATCTTGATTCAAACCCTTCTCTATATTCTTGCGCCAGACTGACGACCAATGGAACAGAATGACTCAATCCTGTCCTGACATATCTCTCACTCAACCCAAAAAGTCGATTTGAGATTGTTAGTAGTTTAAGTTTATTGAAAACTTTTTGGTACATAATATTCGAGCTTTTAAATAGATCGAACTTCTGAATTTTGAATAATCTTTTTAATGTTAGTTTCTGAGAATGAATTTAAACAAGGAAAAGCATTATCCAAGATTGATCCTATCAAATATTTGTAAAGATTACCTAATGTTTTTGGTTTTAGAACCCATTTTCTATTTGAGAGATATTTTATTATATTAAGTCTTGAATTACAGTGCTCATTTAATTCATCCACCTTTGGACTAAATGTAAGTTTTGAGTCCAATGTAATGCCTAAGAATTTAACTTTTTTTCATAATTTATTTTGTTACAATTAATTTTAAGGTCAAGATTGATGTTAACTTTGGTTTTTATCTCAAAGATCATGTAACATGGCTTTTCAATGAAAATTTTAATTTTCCATTTTAAAAGCCATCTTTCAATTTCTTTTAGGTACATTTTTCAAGATTTCCTATCTTTTTTAAACTAAAAAAAGTAAAAATATCATAATATTAGTAAATAATTAATTAATAAAAACTTAATTAATCAAATTATTACTAAATAGATATGCTGTCAACTATTAATTAATTTTAAAAATAAAATCAATCAAAAATCAAGTTTAATCGAATTAACTGATAAATATACTACTAATAATGTTAATATGAAAATTAATATCCTCTATTTATTATTTTTTAAATTTTATTTGAAATCAATTAAATCATCACGAACAAATTTACTTGTTAATGGCTGTTAGTATATAATGATGAGAATCAAAGTATTTTTATTCTTCCTTCCTAACCCTCCAATTTTATGCACTAAAAAGTTTTCAATAAACTTAAACTACTAACAATCTCAAATCGACTGTTTGGGTTGAGTGAGAGATATGTCAGGACAGGATTGAGTCATTCTGTTCCATTGGTCGTCAGTCTGGCGCAAGAATATAGAGAAGAGTTTGAATCAAGGTTTTTTCTTTATTTTGAAGCTCGGTACGGCCAAACTCTTGAGTCTCCCGTTGCAGACTATTTTATAATAATAATAATAAAATAAGTTCCTTAAACCAATTTGGTCCCATTTGTCACCAATTATTATTCCATATTAAAAAAGTATGAATTAGATTTAGTATTTCCATAAATAAATATATCTTTAATTAGTAGATAGTTTTAAAATTTAACATTTATTTTATTATTAGAAATTGAAAAAAAATTCTGCCCCAAGTGAGGATCGAACTCACGACCTCCAGATTACTCTGTCGAAATTTTTCAGATTATGAGACTGACGCGCTACCGACTGCGCTATTGAGGCTCAATTTAAAACATGCCTTAAATCTCTTCCATTTTCTTTATATTTAAGAAATTAGTCATTCTATTTACAATATACATGACATAACTTTCTAAATTCTAGAATTTTAGAAATTTTTTCCATATAGCATTTTCGATAAGCGAATAGTCATATTCTTCTAAAACCTTTTTTAATTTAACACTTAAAGGAGTGAAGGAGAATTAAAAAAATATTAAAAAGGTTTTTTGAAAATTGGTTAGTTCAAAATAATAAAATCAGACTTATTTTTAAGTCACACTTTTAAGTCTAAGTCACAAATATTTAAGTCAAAATTATTACCTGAACTAAAATTTTTTTTATAATTAACAATTACAAAAATCATAAAATCTTAAAAAATTAAATTCTGTTTCTTTAAGAAATGTATCACCTATTTATAAATGTGCGTTATTTAACGAAATATATTTTTAGTCTGAAGGCTGAACCTTATGGATAAATGCAAAAATTTTATGAATGCAGAATTGGCATCTTGAAGTTAATGATAGCATTTCAATTCAAAGAGCTTATCCTTAGTTATTGAAAATTTAAAATTCATCAGCCTTTTGAATTGCGCAAGAGTTAAAGACAAAAAATAAAATGATTATTTTTTATTATGCATTTGGCGAAGCACCAAGAATTAAAGCAATAATTTATTAGAAAAATTAAATTTTTGTTATTTCGATTATTTTTTTTTCATTTATTATAAAATTAAGTCTTGATGAACCATTCAAATAAGAATTTCAGAGTTTGATGAAAACCGTGATATTAAAAATTTTTTAAAAATATTAGATATTTATCAGACTTGTTTTTAAGTCACAAGTCAAGTCAAGTCAAGTCAATGTTTTAAATTTTTTTTTTTAGTAAAAAAAACTTTTTTGGATTAAAATATAAAATTATTTTTTAGTTAAAAAATCAGAAAATTAGTTGACTCGACTAAACTTTACTAAAAAAATGAAAAAAATGTTTAAGTCAAGTCATAACTCTGACTTAGACTTAAAACTGTGACTTAAAAACAAGTCTGATATTTATTAAGATTATACGAAATAAAATAATGGTAATATATTATTATTAAGGAAATAAGTTTTCAGTTTTAAAAAAAAAAGAATCTTTAAAGAGTCTTCATATTTATGTTTTTTTATTAAAAACCTTGAGTATTTTTCATACTCTTACACAAAATCCATAATTTTAAACCAAATGAAAGCAAAATTTAGAATAAAATGAATTTTTTTTTCATAAAAGGAAGAAATAAAAGGTAAACACAGGCAAATTTTTTTTTCTAATCTAAACGCCCGACGTTTTTTTTTTCAAAATAAAATTTTATATTTTCTCTTAATTTAAAAGAGCTTCCTAATTGATAAAAATGGAAATTAGAACATTCATTATTATATGCTTACGTGCTAGCTTGAGTAGATACATCACTGCCCTTAATTAAGTGGCGTACCCGTAGCGTCCCTTTGGCGTACGACTGTACCGCATCTTAGCAGCACATCATAAAAGAAAATGCAAAATTTTATTTTGAAAAAAAAACCTCTTGCGATTAGATAAGGGAAAAAATTTTGTTTTGTTTATCTTATAAAGTACAATCTGTGAATTATAAAAATAAAAAGATCTATATAAAGAAAGGAAACACGTGATCGAGTTGTTTAAAGTTGTTTCAAGAGAAATTGATTTTTCAAAATTAACTTTTTATCTAATTTGCTTTATTTTTTGTGTTTGAATTACAAAATGTATCCAATGTTGAAATAATATTGAAAAAGTGGTATATTTTTTTGAATTTCAAAAAAAAATTATTCCAAGTTAATATTGCAAACATGAAAAACTTTGTTTTTTTTTTAAATTTTGACTTTGGGTTTGTGATTTGTTGATCCTTTAAGATAATTTTGTTGTAGGCTAACTTGCCTATCAGGATTCATTGTATATAATGAAAACAAAAGTTTATGTTTTAAAGCTCTTTATTATAATCCCTAAAGTTCCGCACAACTTTACCAAAATAAAGTCTTCTTCTAAGCCACCAATTACAGAAGTTAATATAAATAATAAATAGGAAATCATAACTAAGCAGTGTAAAGTTAGCTACGAACTAACAAGTTCATTTAGCCGCTAACAATATTAGGCATCTTGAAGTTGACGATCAATTCAAAATATCATTTCAATTCAAAGGGTTTATCATTAAATATTAAAATAAATCTTTGAATTAGTTTAATAAATTTTAATGTAACATAGTAAACATGCTATGTAAATTACAAAAATAAAATAATAAAAAAATTTTTTTTCTCAATCAATTGAAAAAATCGATTTTAAAAATTGAAATTTATGAACTCATTTTTTGTTAAGTTTATTTTGAAAATTTTTTCTAATTTTCAAAGTTTTAAAGCAGGCACATTTTTCAAAAAAAATCTTTAATATTTTTCAAACCACTTAAGCTTGAAAGCACACTTTTCTCGCTCCAAAGCCGCCATGCGCGCATACAAGAAGAAATATTTGGAATTTAAACAGGACTACAAAAGAGACAAGCTGACATCAAATTCATGTTCAATCAACTGTTGAACTCGTCAATTGAGCGACGCAAGCAACTGGACAACACAATGGCATTTTACCGATGGCTCAGAAAGTACGAAGAGTTCAGCAAGTGGGTTGGCCAAAAGCTTGACGAAATGAGCCTGAGCAACCGGCAGTCATTGCTGACCACAAACAGCTCGGTCAGCGAGACGTTGATAGGGCACACTCTGCAAAATTTGAACTCAAAGTGGCAGGCGCTCGCCTACGAGGTGAAAACAGTAAAGGCTTCTGCACAGTTTTTTAGCAATAGCGGATGAAGCTTGTCTACACCACATGATTTATTCTGATTAAGGTCTTGTAATTTTTTATAAACCACTTCATAACTAATATCATTTGGTTCAATGTCAAAATATTCTGAACAGTTTTCATTTAGTTCAGCTACAAAAGGTGGAAGCTCCCCATCTTGTTCAATAACAAAAACATCTTGAAAACATTTATTTAGTAGATTTTATATCTATTTCGGTTCTTGCGTTAATTCATTGTTTGACTTCTTTAATGCTTTGATTGATTCTCTGATTACTTGTTGATCATTTAGATATTTGTATTATAATTTTGGATTCTTCATAGCTTTATCTACTAAATTTTGTTCATAAGTTAATCTGGCTCTTTTTATTTCCGAAGAAACTAATTTACAGATAATTTTGTAATCATTATAAAGATTCATATCCTTCCAGTTACATGAACAGTTCCTGTATCTAAGATTTTTCTTATTCCTAATTAAGATCTTGAGATCATCTTTTATCCAAGGTTTTGAGATACTTTTCTTTTTAGAGCCATCCGTCACTGGAATGAATCGATTACTAGCTTCGCTGACATAGAAAATAAACTCATTGTACATTTCCTGAATATTTAAATTCTCAAATAAGTGCACCCAATCAATATTTGATAAAAAATCAGAAATTTTTTCAAAGTCAGCTTTACTATAAAGAAATTTTTCAATAATATATGATTCCTTACTAACCTTGTTTTTAAGTTAATTGAAAACGATAACCAGATGTCCTTTATTAATGTTACCAAGCACAAATTTTGTATCGATTGCATACACACTGCCAGACTGAGTCGTGAAATTCAAATCCAAAGTGTTGACAGCTTTTTCGTTTGACATTTGAAATGTTGGAACATTTACATGCTGATATAAAAAAGGGTCGCTTAGCGTCTCGCTGAATTTATGTTCGATGCCATTTTCGTCTAAGATTTCTGAATTACAGCCATTTGACCAAATGATTGATGGAAAGTTAAAGTCACCCATTTTTAGAATATCCTTAAAACCTCTTTCATCCACATAGTCTTTAGCTTGTTTGAAGACTAAATCAAAATCGTTCATATCAACAAAATCGTTTGGCCTATAAAGACAGCCAACTAAATACTTTTCACAGTTAAAGTTAACAACTACCCAAATTTGTTCTATTTTACTTAAATTAAAACCTGCATCATTTAATTCAAATGAATCGATATTTTCATCAATGTAGAGACATACACCCCGCCTATGCGTCCATCACTTCTGTCCTTTCTGTACAAATTGTATCCTTTAATGTTTGCATTTGAGTTGCTCTTAAACCAAGTCTCACTAACTGCCACAATTTGTGGGCTATATGTTTCAATAACAACACTGAAATCATCAAGTTTATTGTCCAAGGAAGTAGCATTTAAATACATACATTTTAAAGATTCGAGATTATCCATATGTGATGACGCTTTTGATGAACGATTATTGCTTCTTGAATTTGACCATCTGATTTCCACGGATGCCATATCGAAAGGGCGAGTCTTGTGAAAGACCATTATTTGCTTCGTTTCTTTGTTTCCTCAATTCATAGTCTAAAGCTCTTTCGGTTTCAGTCAAATCTGGACTAAGATAAATTGATTTGAAATTATTTGAATCTCGCAACTTTTTGGCTGCTAGGAGTAGTGGATTTCTGTTTGCTTCTTCTTTGAGTTCTACTAGAATTGGGCCTGGTTTACTTTGGTCTTTCGATCTCAAGCGTCTTGAATACGCTGGCTTGACATCACCTTTTCCAATAGTGGTCAAAATTTGTTTGATTTTTTCTTCATCTTCTGCCCTCCTGTCTGTTAGAATCTCTTTCTTTGATTCTGGCACACCATAAATAATCACATTTTTTTTCTTTTGATTCTTTCATTCATTTCGCTGATGGTTGCATTTGCTACAGCTATCTGGTCGGCTGGTTTTTTTGCATTTTTTGTCCCTTGTTTTACAACTTGAACCCACTGACTACTGATGTTGGATGAGTTTGCTGTTTTACTTGCTGCTGCCAATTCAGATTTCAGTTTGTTTATTTCAATGTCTTTCTCAATTTCTCTTTCCTCTAGATGTTTCACATGATTTGAAAGCTCCAGGACGAATTTCGAAATATTACCGCACCATTCATGCAAAGTTTTTGAATGCCCAGATACGGTTCCCTGTCCAAACGTTGGCCAGTTTGTTTCAAGCAAAAAATTTGAGTCCATTTGACAAAAACTGCGTGCTTTTTATTTTATTTTGGCTTACTTGTGCTTTTTTCCTTACTTTTGGCTTACGTGTGCTTATATTTTGGTGCGTTTTCTTTAATAAAGTTATTAAAGGAAATATCGACAGCTTTCCAGAAGAGCCAGTTTGAAAGCTTTCAATATTCAATAATTTCAACTAAATTATTAAAAATTTTGTAAAAAAAATGAAATTAAATTTGAATTTAAATTCAAATATTACATTGTTGAATTTTTTTTATCAAAAATTTAAGCTCAATTTCTAAATTTTGTATTTCATTTTAATTAAATTGAATTAATGAATCTGTATTTACAATTTTTTCTTGTTTAATATATTTTAATAAAAACATCTTGATATGGTGAATTAAAATGAAAATTTATTGGAATCATTTTTCAAATTAACTCTAAATTTTTTTTAAGATTTTTTTTAATTTCTTTCCCAAAATATACCCTTAAATTAGCCAAAACCACCTTTAAATCCATATTCCAGAATTAATTTTATAATTTTTAAAATTAGGAAAAAGTTTCGGGACCACCCGGTTATGTTATCAGCTGATAACATATTTTGTTATAAAACTGGTCACCTCCGGTTTTGTTATCATTTAGAGGACGATTAAAATCGATCTCAAAATTTTGAATAAAATACTACAATTAAAAAGTTTATCCATAAAAAATTAATCAAACACCAAATTAATAAGAAATCCAATATTTTTAACTTATTGAAAAATTAAAAAAAAAAACGCTATTTAATTTAAGACAAATTTGTTTATTTATCTTTGTAATTTTTTAATTAATTCAATGAGAATAAAATTAAAAAAATGTAAATAATGTATTTTTAAATTAAAACCAGATTATTTTTCCTTATATTTAAAAGCCTATCAATATTTAAAATTTTTAAATCTATTATGACTTAAATAAATTTACCTATTTGATTTTTGATTCGATTTATTTAATTTTTTCAATCTAAAGGAGAATTGGCTCGCGATAGTCAATAAAATTTGATAAAAAAATTAAATAATAATTTTATATTATTGAATAAAGTGTTAATTAACTTTTAAATTTATAATCTTAATTATCGGGAATTTTTTTTAATATCTAGGGTATTTTATTCGAAATTAGAGGTATTCGAACTAAATAAGCAAACATTATGATTTTTTTATTCTTGATAATTGTTAAATATTTAATGTAAAATTAAAAAAAATAAATAGAAAAATTAATAGATAATTCTGACTGATTATTTTATGGTTATAAAATTTCATTATTTTAAATGCAAAATTGATGTGATATTGATAATTTTTTTTGTGAATAAGAAGATTGAAAAAAAAATGGAAGATTTTTTCTCAAGTCATGACGGACTTTCTACTGTTAAAAAATGTTTTATTTTGTCAGTCTCAATTCACTGCAGTCTTTTTTTAGTTTTTATATTTTAGTTTTTTTTAAATGATTCTATAAGTCTATAACTTTTTAGAAATTTTGAATTAACAATTAAATTAATGTTAAAAAGTTTAAAAATTTTCTTGATTATAAAATTCAACGCTTTTCTTAACTTTTGACAAACTTTTGTCTTGGATCTAATTCAATTTGGCTGACTTAACAATAAAAAAAATATCAGAAAAAAATTTAATGATTGAAAATTAATTAAAGCTAAATAATAATAAAAATTTTCGATATTGATTATTAACTTTAATTTGGCAACACTTTTCTTTTTTGTTTTTGCTCAAAAAATTTTCTTTTACTTTGGCTCACGTTTTAAAATATTCCAAAATCAAATCCAAAATTCCTCCATCGAAAGAATCGTAGAAAAAATCAATCAATTAAATTTTTAAAAAAAATCTAATTTAAAAAAATAATATGAATAAAAGAATTGACTAACTATTTAATAAAAAAAAAATAAATAAATTACCTAATCTTGCTAGGCTCTTTGAGCTCATTGAACCGCTGCTTGACTTGACCAGCCATTTGCTGTATATCAGCCAGCATAAAGTTATCCTTATCTGTCAACATATACGAGTTAAGCTCGGAAATTTTGTCACATTGTGCCTCAATTTGTTTGCTCAAATTCTCGTGTCTCAACAAGAGCATTTTGCACGAGGATATGTCATGATCGTCATTGGCCAACTGTGACTCTACTTCATCGAACCAAGCAAACAAGTCATCGGAAAACCTGGTAAACGAGACATACTCGAACGCATCGTCCAAAAATTTCCTCTTTGTCTCTGCGGCAGTCTTTAGTCCGTTCCATTGAAAGTCAAGATCCTTAAGGTGTTCGTTTATGTTGGCAATTATTTGCGACGACCATGTGCTCAACGAGTACAGCGTGGTCTGGTGTCTGGCCAACAGTTGGTTCGCCTCTTTGTGCATGTCCTCCACTCATCTCTGTCCCACTTTATTCAAATCGATCATAAAATCAAGCTGCTCTTTCAATTGGCCAAAGTCTTTGATAAAATTGGATATTTGCCACTGCACCAGCTGATAATTGGACTCGGTTGACTTGCGCTCAATCAACTCGTTGGCCATGTCACTCAGACCAATGAACCTGTGCGCCTTGTCCTCAATTTCAGTCATTCTTTCTTGGTGCAAATTGATGCCAGTCTCGGCCTCGCCAACACTGCTAGGCTTACTTCGCTGCTCAATTCTGTTTCCCATGTCCCAAATCCACCACTTCAACTCCCTGTACTCGACCATAAACTTCTGGTAAGAAAAGGCAGACTCCAATTTTGAGGACAAGGCCTCGACTAGGTCTCTAAGATGCAGCCAATTTTGAATGACTTGGTCAAATTTGTGTATTAGTTGATCGAAGGACGAGGCCGCCAAAGACTCGGTCTTCACCTGCTCAAGCTTTTCCTCGATCGGACTCAGCTCCGATTTAAGATCATTGAGCTTTGATTGTACCACTTGGACAGAGTCTAAATTTTTGTGCTCCACCTCCACTTGCAGAACACTTATCTTGTCCAGAATGCGCTGGTCAATGTCTTTCAAGTCATGCATCAAATGAACGTCCAGCGCAGCCACCAACTTTTGCCGGTACTTGTTCACACCCGACTTGATCAGCTCGGATCTGTTGATAAAGCGGTCATTTTTGTCGGCCACCATTTGCTAGTCAGTGCGTCCCAAGCGCATCAATTTGTTGCCCATATCGATCAATTGTTTTGGCTTGAGCTCATGTGTGGGCGATGTGGTGTCGTCGACCTTTTTCAAAAGTTGAGCACAGTGCTCATGGTCGCGACCCACGTAGCCACTCGAGGTCATCAACTCTTTGTCCTTGAGTCACTCTTCAAGCTTTTCCAACTGGTCATTGAACTCAAGTATGTCCTTGGCTTCGGCAAACTCTTTTTCGCGCTCGTTCACCTCGTAGGCGAGCGCCTGCCACTTTGAGTTCAAATTTTGCAGAGCCCTATCAACTGCTCGCTGACCGAGCTGTTTGTGGTCAGCAATGACTGCCGGTTGCTCAGGCTCATTTCGTCAAGCTTTTGGCCAACCCACTTGCTGAACTCTTTGTACTTTCTGAGCCATCGGTAAAATGCCATTGTGTTGTCCAGTTGCTTGCGTCGCTCAATTGACGAGTTCAACAGTTGATTGAACATGAATTTGATGTCAGCTTGTCTCTTTTGTAGTCCTGTTTAAATTCCAAATATTTCTTCTTGTATGCGCGCATGGCGGCTTTGGAGCGAGAAAAGTGTGCTTTCAAGCTTAAGTGGTTTGAAAAATATTAAAGATTTTTTTTGAAAAATGTGCCTGCTTTAAAACTTTGAAAATTAGAAAAAATTTTCAAAATAAACTTAACAAAAAATGAGTTCATAAATTTCAATTTTTAAAATCGATTTTTTCAATAGATTGAGAAAAAAATTTTTTTTATTATTTTATTTTTGTAATTTACATAGCATGTTTACTATGTTACATTAAAATTTATTAAACTAATTCAAAGATTTATTTTAATATTTAATGATAAACCCTTTGAATTGAAATGATATTTTGAATTGATCGTCAACTTCAAGATGCCTAATATTGTTAGCGGCTAAATGAACTTGTTAGTTCGTAGCTAACTTTACACTGCTTAGTTATGATTTCCTATTTATTATTTATATTAACTTCTGTAATTGGTGGCTTAGAAGAAGACTTTATTTTGGTAAAGTTGTGCGGAACTTTAGGGATTATAATAAAGAGCTTTAAAACATAAACTTTTGTTTTCATTATATACAATGAATCCTGATAGGCAAGTTAGCCTACAACAATATTATCTTACTACGCTCTATTTTCCATTTTTCATAACTTAAGTATTTGTTAAATTTCACCAAACGAAAGTAAATAATCACTTAAGTCAAAATTTTATAAGAATAAAACAGAGTTTTTCGGGTCTAGTAGCTTAAAACAACAACTATGGAAACTAGGGTTCATCTATTACTGGAACAATTCTTGTTCTCAGGTTTTGTGAACTATTAGTTGACCTGATCTAAAAATTGTTTACCTATTTTGAAATTTTTTCATCTTTTAAGAAAAAAGCTAATGAAATGATAAAAAATAAGATAGAAAAAATAATTACATAGAAAATTTTATCTTATTTTATTATTAAATGAAAAAAATAATAAATAAAATAATAGAAAATTAAAGTTTGGCGGAAGGGAAATTTTGCGAAATAGATAAATCTTTATTTTGCCAAAGTCAAACACTTGAAGGGTGAAAAAGTAATTTTAATTTTCTTTATTTTTTATTATTTTATGCTGGAAGGCAAAGATTTAAGTAAAGAGCGCATTTGTGTATTTGGGATTGTTGAAAGAGTAATAACAAGTGAACCAGATCAGAGCAAATGCTATTTCTAAGGCTCCTTCAAAAAAAAAACAAAAAAAATGATTACTAATTTTTAAATCAGTTTCGAAAATTAGGCATTCTATTAAATAGCTTTATTCACATAATCTAAAAATTTTTCGTCTAATGCTATTTTGGTTCACCCTAATTCTATTTTGAACAAAAAAATTGGGTAAACCAATAGTTCACAAAATCTGAGAACAAGAAATTTTCGGATAATAAGTTCACCTAGCAGACTAGACCCAGTTTTTCAACGACTGAATACAAACTTTAATCTGAATGAATTATTTTTTTTTTCTTTTTATTCAATTTTTTTTTTTTTTATATTATTTAACTTTATTTTTAGTTTTTTCATATGTTTTTATTCTGAAGGAAGCTTTGCTAGGTAAAAAATAAATAAATGAATTGTTTAAAAGTTAAAAAAGAATTTTCAATATTTTTTTCAAATTTCCAAACAAAAATTAAACTCATTCTATTTCACTAACGAATTTAATTTCAAAAATGATGATGTTTGCAATATTAACTTAAAATTATTATTTATTAATTACTTTTTAAATGGATTATTTGTGTCGAAAATATAATTTCTTATTAATTTCAATAGGAAGTAATTAGTTTCAAAGTAGAGGCAATTAACATCTTAGAAAATGTAACCAGGAATAAATTATCTTTCTAATTTTTAATTTCTATAAAATATATATTTTAAAAGACATTAATATTTAATTAAAAAATTAATAAAAATTATTATATAAATTTAAGATTTTTAAGAATAATTTAAATTTATTGAATCGAACAAAATAAGTCATATTGTATTTAGGCAAATAATTTTGTTGAAAAGAAACTTGTGCAGACAGAAGCAAAAGTCCTATGGCTTAGCTGACGGTTTTGGGCAACTTGAAGTTCATGATCATGATCACATGATCATAAATCAATAGATTAAAATCTAAATACAAATGATGAAAAAAGTTTTTTTTTAAATATTTTTAAATTAAACACAAAATGTTTGTTATTTTAATTAACTAAAAAAAATAATTTTTCTCCCAATTGATCTTTAATTGATTTTTATAAAATATTTTTTGAAATTTTTAAAAACAAATTCAAAATCCACATTAAAGCGTCCAAATTTTGTCTTTGAATGATATTTTAATATTAATTAAAATATATTACAGTGAAACAAAGTTTAATTTTGTGCAAAATATTGATTTAGATTTTATTTAACTCCAGATAAAGATTCATTTAATTTTCTTATTAATTAAAGATTTAACAAATCATAACAATGTTTAATAAAGTTTAAAAACTTAATATTTAAAAAATTGATGAAAAATGTCTTATTTTTATCGATCAAAAAATCATTGTTAGAATTTTAGTTTACTTAATTTGATAAATTTTACAAATATCGAAAAGCTATCGAACAAATTTTGGACAATAGTATCCCTTTGTTTTCGAATAGTTAAATCTATTATATTGTTCGATTTTATAGATCGATTAACGAAAAAATCTAATTCAAAAGTGTAAAAAAAATGTATTCGATATTTTTAAAAGATAAGTAATTTACGAAACCAAACAAAAATTGAAAAATCATTTTGAAAAATTATTAAATAAGTTACGAAATTAAATAAAAATTAAAATATTGTTTAAAAATCTTTAAAATTATTTTTGTTTACTAAAACGATTGAATTAAGCTTTATAAAAGTAAATTTTCCCAGATTTTTTGCACTCAGTCTGTTTCTTTCTTCATTTTTAATAAAGCCAGCAACAGAAAAAAAGACTTTCTGCAGGAACTGAAGTAGCAATTAAACAAAATAGTATTGGTAAATTAATATTGTAATAATTATAAAACAAAAGTGGATCTTTTAGCTCATTTGAATCGGATTCTTTGTAAAATGTCTCGGGGTTTTATTCATAAAACTTGAATTCTTGAAAAAAAGCCATTTTAATTTGATAAAAAAATTTTTTTTTAAAAATAAATTCTAATTAAATAAGTTTTAAAAATCAAGTCTTTATTTTTGAAATATTATTGAAACAAATTTTACATTACTTTCCTTTATAATATTTTCATATCATTGAAGTAATAATTTTTTTCAAAAAAATGTTTCGAACATGAAGCTTGGTCGATTAAAATCGACTAACATATTCGATATCAATATTCGATCAGTTAATTCGAATAAATAAAATAAAAACGAACTTGATCGACTAAAGAAGAAATCGATATATAAAATTATATCGAATATTTTTCGATATAAGTTTATCGTTACAAAAATTTATCGTTTAGTTTAAATAGTTCGATAATGATTTTTTATAAACCCAAAACAGAGATGAATAAATTTTTATTAAATCTAAAATTAAAAAAACTTGTTTAAAATTTAATCCAAAAATTGGCGCAAAATTTTAATAGCCATCATTTGAAAAAGTGATGCTGCTGTAGCCCGGAAATTTTTCTTTTAACAATTCAACGCTTATTTTGTGATCAGCTAATCCAAAGCCCTAAACAAAAAATTCATAAAAAAATAAAAAATATTTTTTTCTAACCAGAGAGTATCCGTAGACTAGAATTGATTTTTTTTCCGGCTCATGTAAGATTCTACCACCACCTACGCATTCAATTGCAACTTTTTTATCTCTATTAGCTTTTTCAAATTCGTCTAAAATATCCGCTTAAAAAAATATTAATTTAATTTCTCTTCTTATTGATTTATTTTAATTTTCTCACCATGAAACTCAGCCCAAGCATGGCCTCTTACAACATATTTTTCATTTTCGCTAGACTTAATTTTAATAAGGATATATTTAAACCGTCCCGATCCATCAATGTCCACATTGGCTATATTGTTCATCATAAGCTAAATTCTAACCAGAATTTTATTTAGAAAAATTAATTTAATCTGTAAGCATTTTCTGAAGATTTTTTTTATACTTCAGTCAATATGAAAAATTATATCTGATTTAAATTAATGTTTTTCTTAAGAATTGCATTATCCTGATATTTTTTTCAAAAATCAAAATTCAGATCAATTATTGTACCAACATAAACTTAAATCGGCTCTTATAGATTGATCAAAAGAAATTTTACTTAAAATAACATAAAATTTTTTTTGTTGAAATTCTTAATTAAAAAAATTAATCATCAGAATAATACTAATTGTAAATAATTAAATTAAATGATTACGGTAGATAAACACCGAGAAGGAGAGATAGGAAGAAAAACAATAATTTTAATTTTTTTTAATAAAATAAATAAAATAAGAAAATCCTGATTGATCATCAATTTCTTTAAAATTAAAATTAACATCCAAGCGATCAAGTATGCCATTTATTCTCAGTTCCGGGTCCTCGTCAGTAATTTGAATGAGAAAGCCGAAATATTCAAGCTTGTCTAAATGATTGTCTATTGAGTGTACTGTCTGCTGAATTGACTTTTTAGTGTTTGTCTCTTTTAAAAGACTGTCAGTAAATCCTTTATCTATTATGAGGTCGAAGAGACCGTGTCTGTAGGGCAAAATTTTACAGTCACATTGAACAAAATCAGTCGTTTGCGAATTTGATTTCAATCTAAGTAATTCAAGTGCCTGGTGAGAAAAGTCCGAGCAGATTAAAAAGTTAGCTGATGGCATGGACGATTTCAGCTTGTGGCTAAATTGAGAAGTACCGCAGCCTACATCCAGTATTAATGATTTTTTGACGCTATCGGTGGCGTTTTCTATGAGGCTCGAAAGCGAATCATCATATTGTATCAGCCATTCGAATGTATCTGTGGAATGTTTTGAATAAAATTTTTGCCAAAAAGACTTTTTTGACATGTTGTCAGTCCAGTCATTGTTTGAAGATGACAAATAGCGTGTTTGTTTAAACTGAATTTTAATTGTTTTAATAAGATTTTGAGCAGATTTTTGCATTTTGATTATTTTAAAAAAAATTATCATAACTATAAAAAGGTTTCAAAATTTATTTTATTTTTAGTCAGTTAAGGTTTATTTTTAAAAAAAAGATCTAATTTTAATTTTTAAAACTAATTTACTGATTATTAAGGGCTGCAAACGAGACTTCCTTACTTCTAGTCATCCCTTAACCGTCCCAATTAGTGCTGATTTCATTAATTATTTTAAAAAAAAATTTTTTTTAATAAATTGAATTATATAACTTGAATTATTGGAAATTTTAACATGGATCATAATAGGGTTGTTAAGATTAGGAATAAATTTTTTTAGGGATTTTATTTTCTTTTCAAATCTAAATATTTAAATAAAAGACAAAGAATAAAAATTTTGGAATTAATTTATCAAATCTATTTCGGAACAATGAATTTCGTTTTATAAAAATTGAAATAATTTTAATTTAAGGCAATTAATCAAAATGAAAAATGTTTAACAAACGATATTAAGCAGCACAAAATTAAAATTCTTTTGAAAAATAAAATAATAACAAAACCAGTGCTTTTATTTATTATTGTTAACCTTTAGTCACTGATGTTTTAAAGAGCCATTGTAGCCTGCGATTCCAGTATATTTCTGAAATAGTTCGGGTTAAATCTTTTAAAAGCAGAACTTTTTAACAGCATTCGAAAATAAATTAGCAAAGGATTCCAAGAAAAATCCTAAAAGATTGTTCTCTTGCATAAATCGTCAATTTTCAACTAGGGAATCAATTGCAGCTCTAAATAACCAAGAAGGAGACCTTGAAACAAATAGGGCCAGTATTTGCAAACTACTTAACAATTTCATCCATTCTGTTTATGACCCACCTACACAGAAAGAATTGGTGATGCATATGAGCAAAAATTTTAGCTGTCGTGCCTACCCAAACCCAAGTTTTTCAGTTGAGGACATTTTGACAAGTGAAAAAGTTAACCTAAAACTAAACAAGCTCAGTAGTAATAAAACTTCTGGGGTTGATCAGATACCTCCTCATGCTAAAAAAATGTGTGCTAATACACTGGCTGTTCTAATTTCGCAAATTTGCATACAATCTCTAAAAGACTCTGACTTACCTCAAGAATTGAGAAATGCAAATGTAACACCTATTTTTAAGCGTTTTAGCAGGACTGAAGTAGAAAATTATCGTCCCGTTTCACGTAAAGTAATGAAATCGCTTGCTTAAGTAATATTCAAAAGCATCTGGAATATAACAATCTTCTACCAAACAAGCAACACGAGTTTGTCACTCATAAATCGTGTGTAACAAATCTCCTTGAAACGGTTGATTTTCTTACTGATTGTGTGAGTCGTAAGCAGCAGGCTGATGTTATTTTCTTGGACTTTGCCAAAGCGTTCGATCAATGAACTGCTTATTGAAAAATTGAAAGCCTACGGAATTCCGATAATGGTCATTAACTGGATACGTGCATTTCTTAGTAGAAGAAAGCAAAGCGTTTCCATTCAGAAACAGATTTGCCAATCGACATGTCGCTATGTATATACCTGTTAAATAATCTTTTTAATGTTTTAAGACCATGTCGTAAAACATTATTAAAATCGAGTAATTTTGTCAACTAGTTAGTCGATTTGTATCTATGAATTATTTGAAGAGATATCGCGTGGTTCTCGTCTTTGAATGCACATATTCCCGATTTTTCTCTTAATCTACTGACAAAATCTTCAAAAGGTTCTTCTTCTTGCTGAAACAAAAGTCTCTAAAATGCAAAATATTCAACTTTGCATTGAATTTGAACGCAAAATGAACTGCAATCCTCAAATTTCATCTTCATTTTCTGCATATTTTTTGTATACACTTTCCAATGCTGAACCACCAAAGAAAAATAGATAGCCTTTATTTCCATCAATCTATCCAGCCTTGCGACCCACTCTTCCCATCTTTGCACCTTATTTTCATCTTCATTAATGCTGAATAGTTGCATAAATTGCTCCTCTAAACTCATTTTCGTCGTCACCACTAAAGTGTCTGGGTTTGTTTACAACGACTACATTATACCTTTCATCAAGAAAATTAATCGTCTTATCCCTACCTTCTCTAGCGACAGCCTAACATAGATGCAGTCGCTTCCTGACCCCCTTTTGAGTAGAATCTGGAAAGTAGTTAATGGCATAATGAACGTCGAGCAAAGTATCGAGTTCATGGTATATAAAATATCCGACGATTAAATATCATTTCGAATCTTTGTAACCACAAAAAGACTTGTGTCTTTTACTCAACTTATAAAACACATATGCTACCCTCAAATTAATTTGAAAGTGTGCTCATGTTGTTACAAGTAACAAAAACGCATTAGAATCATTAAAATGAATCCTTTAAAGCCTATCCTTTAGATATTTTAATTTATTTAATCCACATTATTTTCTTTAAAAGGAGACAACTTGAGTGAGTTCTCGGCGATTTGAATGTTCTAGCAATTTAAAGTTAAAATATTTGAACAATTTTCTAAATACTTTATTGACTTTGTTGTTCATGCAAATTCTCGCTTTAGATCTTCTTTTTTAAAACTCATAGCTCTGTCAAGTAAGATAAATCTCTGTTCTACACCTTACAAGCAGAATGTCAACCAATAGGTAAAAGTGTAAAAATGATCAGCCACCAAAAACTAGACCAGCATTACAACGTCAGCCAAGTGACAATGGTGAAGATTTTGCAGCGAATTCGAATGTTTAATTTAGTAGAATAAAATTTTGAATACCATTTAAATTTGAATTTAAATTAGATTCATTTCTACTTTTGAAAATAAATTCGATAACTGTCTGTTTTGAAATTGAAATTCGAACAATATTTAAATTTGAAAAGCAATTTAAAATTAAATTAAAATCAAACAAAAAATTAAAAAATGGTTGTCAGACAATTTAAATCTGTATGATCTCATAAAAATAGAATGATGAAAATTTTTCTAGTTTTTACAAATAGAAGGCTTTTTTAAAATTTTTTTTTTTGGCATATTCTAAATTCATGAATGACCTATACTCCAAGGCTTTCTAGTCATCAAGGGTAATGAAAGTTTTTATTTAGTGAAACGAAGCTTTCCTCCATAGGATCATTTACAACAAGTGCTGGCTACAACAGTGTGTGTAATAAATATGCGACAAAACATGTTTTGTAGATACAAATAGTAGTAGTATGTTGAACTGCAACTAGGAAAAATACCCGAAAAGAGCTCTAAAGAGCTATATCAGTCGCTTCTTTTTTCACAAGCCAAGCATCTAATTTCGACTTAAAAATATTCAACGTTTTTGCGCTAACTATTTCTTCCGGTAATTGATTCCATATGTTTACAATTCTATTTGTGAAAAATGGAAATGCGAGGAACGGTCTTTATCTATTCACGACGTAGAGTCTTTGAATGCCTTCTTAAGTCGTATAATTGACCGCTTTGACCATAAATTAATCCTTTTTTAAACTCAACTAACTCAATTTTATTAATTATCTTGAACGACTGGATCAGATCTATTCTCAATCTTGGTTGTTATATCCGTCAGGCCGAATTCAGGAAAGCGTGTTGAGTAAGTCAGGTGCTTTAAATTTGGAACTAACTTAGTAGCTCTTACGTGAATCTTTTCTATGATATCGATATCTTTTTTCAGGTAAGGGCACCAAGAGGTTATGGCAAATTCTAAATGAGGTCTGACCATTGAAGTGTACAGTAGTTTAATGTTGTTTACATTGGGATATCTGAGCGATTTTTTCAGCATACCCAAAATCCTATTAGCTTCAGCTGTGACATATGTTACTTGTGTGTCCCATTTTAGGTCATTTTTGATTTTCTCCATTACGGAAACAAATTGAACTTTTTAAATTCTTGACCACATGGTTTTTAAAGGAACATTTTGACATTAAACACCTCTTGCATAAAAGATGCCAATAAAAGCTAATCTATCTCTTTTTGTAAATGAAAGTTTAGGATTTACATCTTTCTGGTGACAATTAGTACAATTCAAAATAAATTTATCATCGACAAGTCAAAAATCATTAAAAATTCTGACAATAATGGTCTCATTTATTTTCGTGTTGGTCTTACTTTCTTATTTAAAATTTATCGTTTTCCTAAGACTTACCACTTCTATGTTCTCAGTCAATCCCATATCGTTCTTTACTTCGAATTTTTGTCAATGTAAATTGCTTATTCTTCTTCTTTTTATTTATGTTACGAGCCTAAACAATTTATGTCTCTATGTTACTTAGGCCCTAACAAGAATTAAAAGAAATTGTTCTTTTTTTATATTTATTTAAATAAATGAAAAAGGCCACTTCTAGCCGAAATACAATGTATAAAGAAAAGAATAAAGAAAAAATAATAAAGAAAAATAATAATAATGATGATGCAAAAACAAACTGTTTTCACAGTGTTTTATACTTGAAATTCGATTCAGTTTACACTGATCCAATTTCAAGTATAAACTGACTAAACCAAGTTCTTCTTTAAGTTGAAAGTAGTTGTTGTCATTTAAAGGACTACAACATACCTTCCCCCTAAAGAAGACAAAACATTAAATTAACAAAATAACTTATTAGTCTTCGTCACAGTGGCACGACTCCAATCGTTTTTCCAACACATCAATATCCTTCGCCATCTTTTTGTTGGCCTCACCTATGCTCTCCGCAGCTGCAACAATTCTGGCTTTGTCCTCCCACAACTCGGCAATTTTCCGCTCTGCCCGCTCCAACGCACCTTTGGTCTTTTTTAAGTCGCTCTGGGCCACCTCTCTCTCTTTCTTCTCTTTCTCCAGCTCTCCCCTCAACTCCATCACCATTTTTGCCTCTTTGCCTTCCAACAACTCGTTGTGCTTTTTAATATATTTTACCTTCTCACCGTGGTAGTAAACTCTCTGGTTATCAAATAACCTCAGCTTATTTCCGGATCGATGCCATTGCCCATCCCCGGAACAAACATCGTTCAACTTTGCCAACAATTTCCGATTGTAAAACTTAATCATATCGTTTATCATTTTTACCGCTTCACGGTGATTTTCGGGTTTATCGAAACGGACAAATGCCACATAAGTTGTCCCGTCGTGTTCCTCGCAATATTTCGGTATTTTTACGAGGTCGACTAGGCCCACCATGTCAACAAGGCCCTCAAAAATAACATAGTTACTGATTGCTCTAAATAAGGCATCTTGCGTCGCTTGTCGATCGGTGCGTTCGGCTTTGCTTGATTTTACTATCGAAACGTTTGTAACATAAATGTCGTAGATTTCGCGTTCCATCACTGTGCGTTTTAATTTACAATTTTATGTAATTTAATTTATTTTAATTTGACTACAATGAAACTATAGAGCATGAATTTTTAGATAATTTTTTAATTTGAAAAATTTTAATTTTACATAATTTTTTACATAATTAATTGAATTTTTTTTTTTTTTTTTTTTTTTTTTTTTTTTTTTTTTTTTTTTTTTTTTAACAATTTTTTAACTAAGAATATTTTACAATTTTAATTTATCAAATAATAATAATTACTTTAATGGTAATTAAGCCTTTCTGGTACTCTTCTTTGCCTTATAGGGCGTTTGTTTATGATGGTCGAGTCAGTAATTTTTTGTTCTTCAGTAGAGTCACTGTGACTGCTGACGACCCTGGAATTTGTTCGTACTTGTTCGTTCTCGGTTGTCTCAGCCGTGGAACTTGTTGATTCCGTCTCAGTTTCACAATTCTGAATTTTCGTTTTCCATCTCGGATTACTTGGATTTTTCTTATACGCTCTTTTTGGCTTAGAACCACCATGCTCAATCTTTTCGCTCTCTGACTCCTCACTAATTTTTTTAAGTGGAATACCACCGTGATAATATAATTTGAGTCTATTTTTATGTAATTGCTTGATTTTTGCCTTTGGATTTGAAGCCAAACGTATTAAATAATCGCATTTATTTTCATTTTTCCCTACAATTACGTACGGTCCATAGTACTTGTGTGCCAAACCGTGGGATACACCTTTTTTCAATTTTGGATGGTCAGTTAAAACAAAATCTCCGATATTGTACTCAAACTTTTTAATTTTGCGATCATGATCTAGTTTTGCTTTTTCCATCCTCATGTCTCGATTCTGTTGTACAGTTTTATAACTTTTCGTTAATTTTTCTTTTGTCTCTTCCAAATATTTTTTAGCTATTTCCGGTGTATTTTTTGCTAAAAGTTCTTCGCAATCTTCTAAAACAGTAATTTCACTGTGATTATCGACAATTTTGAACTCTCGTAAAATTGGTAATCGATCATGAACATCATTATTTGGAAAAACTACATCAATGGGTATTCTTGGGCGTCTTCCAAACATCATCTCAAACGGTGTTTGTTTGGTTACACTGTGAACAGCTGTATTATAAGCAAATGCAAATTTTTTAAGTTCAAATCCCAATCATTCTGGTCTTCATCAATATAAGCCTTAATCATGTTTTTTATGGTCTGGATGGATCGTTCACTTTGGCCATCACATTGTGGGTGAAAAGGAGTTGTCTTTAACTTTTTAATGTCCAAGTGTTCGTAAATTAGGTCCATCAGTTTTGATTGGTACTGTTTACCTCCATCAGACAATACTGCCTCGGGTACACCATACGTGCATGACCACTCGTCAACCACGTTGTATGCAATTTGTGGTGCTTTTGTATCTTGTAGTGCATAAAGCTCTATAAATTTTGTGAATGAATCACAAATAATTTGTATATTTGTATTGCCTCTTGCTGTTTTTTTAAATGGGCCTGTCAAATCGGTTGTTATAATTTGGTTTGGCCTACACGGTGTTAAATATAACATCTCCGCCAGTCGTTTGGGTTGTGTATTCTTTGTTTTTTGGCAAATATCACACTTTTTTATGCACTCTTTGATGTTTTCTTTAAGTAGTGGCCTATAAAAACGATCTGTAATTTTGCTTGTTGTTTTTGATTTGCCAAGATGACCATTAAAAACTGATGAATGCACTTGTTCTATAACTTTCTCAACCATATTTTTTGGCAAAACAAACTGTGTGATTTTGTAACCATTACGATCTTCACTGTGACGGTACAAAATTCCATCTTGTATAAACAAATTCTCAAATTGTCTAAACAATATTCTTCTAGTAACATTTTCGAAAATTAATATTTTTGGTTTTTTATCACCGTGATGTTCAATCAAATCTTTAATCCACAACAGGTCTTCATCCTTTTCTTGCTCCTGAACCCATTCGATGCTTAATTTATCAACACTCTCGACACTTTGCCAATTTGGTTCAGGTTGGACTTGTTCTACATCATGAACACTTTTATTATTTTCGGTGCTTTTCTGACCATCCGTTTCACTGTCAAAAATCAAATCATGATTCTCTTCTCTTATTGGTGCGACTAGATTATCGTGATAATCAAACTCTTCAGACTCAACTAAATTTTCATCGGGTAATCTTGACAACATGTCGGCAACGACGTTGTCTTTTCCTGGTTTGTAGACAATTTCAAAATTGTAAATAGATAATCGTAATAACCAACGTTCCAATCTTGGATGCGTATCTTTTTCTTTTTTATCCATGTAAGTGGTAAATGGTCGGTTTTCACCGTGAAAAATTTACCGTAAAGATATTGGTGGAAGTACTCGATTGACATAACTACCGCCAATAATTCTTTCTCGGTTGTGGAGTAGTTTTTTTGAGCGGCGGTGTAATTCCGCGAAAAATAAGCAATAGGACGGTTAATGTCATCAACACTTTGCTCAAGCACTGCTCCATAACCATACTCACACGCATCAGTGATGAGAATCATTTGTTCGCTAAAATTGGGTAATGCAAGTACTAATTTGCTGCACAAAATTTTTCTTAATTTTAGGAAATTTTCCTCCGCTTTACTGTTCCAAACGAGCACAACTTTTTTTCCATCAACTGCACCATTTTTCTTTCTTAGTTTGCTCGGAACATTTTTTAAGTCCATTAGGTCGTACAACGGTTTAGTTACCTGAGCATATTTTTTAATAAATCGCCTGTAATAATTGGCAACTCCTAACCAAGATTGCAGTTCTTTCACTGTGACTGGTTTTGGTTTCAACTCTAAACACTTTGCGCGGTTTGGGTTTGGTTTTATTTGATTTTTGGTGATGACGTTTCCTAATAATTCAATTTGAAAAGCCAGTGGAACGCTTTTCTCTAACGAAATTTTTAATGAATTATTTTTCAATGTTTCGACCACGTCCATCACAGTGGTTATGTGTGTTTTTAATCCATATTTTTGTGTGTTGGTAAAAACAATACAATCATCCAAAAATACCCCGAAAATTCTTTTCTTAATGAATTCACCAAAAACTTTTTCCATAAATTTTTGAAACTTTGCTGGTGCAATTTTTATTCCCATTGGCATGTAAATATATTCAAAAACTCCAAATTCACATATAAAAGCTGTTGCTTCAATACTGTCGTGGTGAACTGGTATCTGGTGGTAAGCTGACTTTAGATCGATTTTGGTAAACAAATCGGCATCTGTCATCATGTTATATAAGTCATTTATTGATGGAAGTGGTTGATTATCGTCCTTAATGACTCTATTTAATTCCTTGTAGTCAACTGTGATTCGTATGCCACCGTTTGGTTTGTCAACCACTCTGATTGGAAAGCACCACGGGCTTTTGCTCGGGCGAATAATACCTGCTTGAACTTGACTCTCAATTTCCTGCCGTACTTTGTTTTTCAAATTCCACGGCAAGGGTCTGCATTTGCATCGTATCGGTTTCTGATTCGGGTCGATAAAATCAATTTTAAATGTGAAACCATGATTTTTTCCTGGGATCAAATCAATTAGAGACTTTGCAGCAACTTCTTTAAAACTTTCCTTAATCAGCTCTTCTGCATTTTCGAATTCTTCTCTTTTCAAAAACGATTCTGGTTCATCCATTTTTACTGTGTTTGAATCACTAAAAGTATCGCTGTCCAATTCCGAATCGCTTGGTCCAAGGTTTGCTTTTGAGCCCTCTGTATTCACCGTGACCAACGCTCTATCTAACATCTTTTCTCGAAAAATGCTCTCCAATTCAAAACTGTCCTCTTTTTCATCCCAAAATTTTTGTCTGTCTTCGGATTTTTCCGTTTTGAAATCATTAAAAAATTTATTTAAATTTACTCTTAGTTGACTTTTTAGCTGAAAATTGTCAATTTTTATTTGATTTCTATTGCGATTCGCTTCACCTTGGTCGCGAAATTCGCTCTTATTATCTTCTGGTTTCACTTCAGACTCTACGGACTCAATAAAATTTGAATCTCTCAAATTTTCGATTAAACATTGACGTTGTAAGTAAGAATCACTCGTGGCTTCGTTCGATTGGTTTTTATTGATCCTTCTCTGTCTTTTTTGCCATTTTGCATGCATTTCAAGATCGAAAATTCGCCTTATCTCACAAGACATTTCTTTAATAGTCGCCTGAATTGAATTAAATTGGTGAAACAATAATGGTAATTTCCTAATTACATCTCTTCCCAACAAACAATCATAACCAGAAATATTTTCGGTGACAATCACCATCGTATTTTCCAACCTCAAATGTGGCACAATTAAACACCTTTTCAAGTAAACAGCTCCAATAATTTTTATCTCATTTGAACACGAAAACAATTTGCTTCCGTTGTAAGACCTCATCACCGTGTCCGGATCGTGTCTTTTTAGTAAATTAAAAGTTTTGTAATTAATTATCGTTTTGTCAGCACCACTATCACACATGTATTCAACTAATGTGTTATTGAACAATGCCTGTCCTACAATTGGGCGACAACAATTCATTTGGGCTTCACCTTGACCAAGAACTAAAATTTTGTTCAAGTCATTTTGTTCACTCATTGGTTTATTTAATTTAGGTTGGAATGGAACCTCCGCACTTTGATTTTGTTGAATTTGGCCATTGTTGCTGTTCTGGTTGTAATTGAATTGTACTCTTTTGTTCTGCTGCTGATTGTAACTGTATCTATTTTTGTCAAACGGTCTATAGTGTTGATACGGTTCGTGTCTTTGAATTGGCTTATTGTTTCCATCGCTATCGGACGTGTTTTGAATATGATTGTTCACTGTGTCTGTGTCGTAACTCGCCATTTTACACTCGGCATACTTGATCAAATCTTCGATTCTGAAGTTTTCTTCCTTTTTTATGTTACGCATTTTCAGCATTTTTGCCCGTGTTTGTTCGCGTAGTCTTTGATTAAGTAGGCCTTCCACGAAGCGCTCCTGCATCAGTTTGTCAATGTCATCGGATTCGTTGATCGACGGAAACATCCTCTTCACCAATTCCATAATTGCTTTTCCAAAATCTGCAATATTTTCTTTTGCAGATTGCTTGTGGATTGAAAGCTGGCTCAAATTTACTGGGAGTTCAACGGCTTTCACCGTGTATAACTTCAACAACTCCTTCTTTAACTCCTCATATCCATTTGTATCAATTAAATACTTTTCTAAATTTTTTATTCTGCTCAATACTTTGTTTTCCATGTTTGATAAAACGATTTCAACCCACTCGTCTTTGTTGAAGTGTTTCAAGTAAATTTCTAACACCGTGATCCAAGAGCGCATGTCCATGCCAACCTTGAATTCTTCTACATTCTTTATTGTTTTGGGTACTAGATTCGAAGCTGCACCTCCACTGTGCCTCTTTTTATCGTTCCTCTCCATGTCAAGTTGCATGGTATTGAAAACGTTAAGGTTTGTTGGTTTTGAGATTGTTGTTGTTGGTTGAAGCGTGCGATGCCTCCTCTCTTAAACCACCTATACAGGATTACTGTAAGCGCTCCCAAACATAACAAAACAATTGTATCGACAGGTATTTTCACTATAACTAACTGTCCAAACTGAAAAGTATTAGAAATCGACCTGCTTAAAACGGATACAAGTTTTTCAAAAAATGTGGGTTCTTTAAAAAAACTTAATGCACACGTGGTTTTGCACACTGTGAACAAAATTAACGTGAATACTGTTTGATTCCACATTTTATAGTTTACAAAAGAAAGAATTGAAAGAAAAGATAGGAAAGATTTAATCACGTTGACTAAAAACTTTCTTTACACGTGGTTCGTTTCTATTCTTAACAAGAATTAACACCTTAGGGACGCCAATGTTACGAGCCTAAACAATTTATGTCTCTATGTTACTTAGGCCCTAACAAGAATTAAAAGAAATTGTTCTTTTTTTATATTTATTTAAATAAATGAAAAAGGCCACTTCTAGCCGAAATACAATGTATAAAGAAAAGAATAAAGAAAAAAATAATAAAGAAAAATAATAATAATGATGATGCAAAAACAAACTGTTTTCACAGTGTTTTATACTTGAAATTCGATTCAGTTTACACTGATCCAATTTCAAGTATAAACTGACTAAACCAAGTTCTTCTTTAAGTTGAAAGTAGTTGTTGTCATTTAAAGGACTACAACATTTATTTCCTGAGTATTGATTGATATTCATCTGATTCATTTTCGGTATAAGGTTGATTTGGCGTTTCTATTTTTACTTCAAAATCATTATCAAAGTTTGAATTATCCTCATAATAATTAATAATTAGAATTATCATCAGAGACTTCTTTTTGAGTATCATTTTCATTTCTAAAAAGTTCAAGAGCTTGTAAGGTAGCTTTCATCGAGACTTGGTTCAAAAAGTTATTATAAAGCTATTATCCCGGTTAGCTGACTTTCACCCGATTGCCCCAAAAATTTAAGTTTTTTTTAAAGATTGCTCTTTTTTATTTAAAAGGAATAAAAAAGATATGGATATGGATTTAACTACTTTAAAATTAATTTTGACATATTTTTAAAAATAAATTTTGAGTAATCGAAACTGAGATTTAATTTTTGATAGATTTTTCTATATAAAAAAAAAAAACAAAAACATTGACAAAACCCAAGAACAAGAATATTTCGCATAATAGACTATACTATACCCAGTTGCTTACTGACTTTACCTATACTAACTAACTTTACCCAGTTTTTGATTTAAATTGTAAAACTAATTACTAGTTTTTCAATATCATGATGATAAATGAATTATTTAAGTTTTTTTCTTATTTTTTTTTCAAATATTTTTATTCTAAATAGGCACAGATAATCAAATAAATTAATTAATTATTTAAAAGTTAAAAATGATTTTTTGATATTTTTTTCAAATTTCAAAAAAAATTGAACTCATTCAAGATTTACTCAAGAGTTTAATTTCAATCATGAAAATTTGAAATCAAAAAATGCAGGTAATAATTTCTCAAATAATAAAATTTACTTAAATCCCAGATTTAACAAATCTAAGTCGATTTTTTGGGGCAAACGGATTAAAATCGGTTAAATGGGTTATTTTTGGCGTCAATGGGGTGAATTTTCGGAATAAAGGGTTGAAGCCCTATTTAGCCAATAACCCCAGGAATTTATCCGGTTAAAGATCAGCACCTTGATTACTGACAGCTATTATTTTTTTTTATTTAAAATTTTTTTTTATTACTAAATCTCACTAATTGCCCCTTGATTTTTTGAAGTAATTTTTCAGCCTAAAAAAAAGATAAGCACATTTCAAACAAATAAATATCTCTATTTTTTTAATAATTTAAAAAAATTTAAGACATCTAATGTAAATTAGTAAAAATCTTATCTTGATAACGAAAAGAGGGGTAAACAAAGAAACAGTGTCTATTTAGAACAAAGATACAATTAACACAAAATAATAAAAACAACAAATTAACGGAAGAAAAAGTAAAAAGTTTTCCGCGGCTGGATAGAACTCTCTTTGAAATATCTTTGCTTCAAAGGCAACTGTTTCGAAGTTGATTGGCACATTGCTGCTGCGAACTTGGAAAAACCATGACTTGAAGGCTTCGTCTAATAGATGATAGCTTGAAGTTGGATGTTGTGTTTGGAGGAAGCATTACAACCTTTATGTTTTGGTTTTTGGAGACCAGTACATCTGGATGGTAGGCACAATTATCCAGAAGAATGCCATGTCTTTACTTTATTTACCAAAAATTATACAATCTAGGAGATTCAAGGTAAATGTGAATGATCACCTAAGCGAAAAATATCAAATAACTGCAGGTGTTCCTCAAGGCTCAGTAATTAGTCCCCTTTTATTTAGTATATATATTAATGACATCCCAAAAAGAAACAAAGCAAATAACGAAAAATCTCGGATTTTCGCAGATGATTTATTTCCTTTCTTCATTTACAACAGAAAAGGGAAATCTAGAAAATAAGATAAATAAATACACCAACGAACTAGAGCAATGGCTTATTAAATGGAAAATGAAGATATCAGTAGAAAGGTGGTTGTTAGACTGGTGGAGGAATACAAAGAAGGTTTCGAATCAAGATTTATTGAATACCCAACTCCATTGTGTAATTGCTACCTTACAATTTCTTCTTTTTTCCCTGAACAATTAATTTTTTAAAAATATGTATCCTTTAACTGTCTAGTTCAATTTCAATTATTTTCCTCTATTTTAAACCGTTTTATTACATTTTATTTTTTTTAATTTTTATTCTATCTTATTTAACTTTATTTTGTTTTGATTTTTTTTTTTAATCTGAAGGAGCTTTTGCTCGGTACAGAAAACAAATAAATAAATAAATAAATAAAATAAATAATATTTTTGGAGAGTCCAAAAAACCCTTCTTCGGGTTTTAACATTTTTTTTTGCATGAAAATAAAAATATTTTGTAATTAAAATTTATTAATTATAACATTTTTTTGATTTTAATTTTGATAGAAAAAAAAATGTTCAAAAATGATTAAATTTTTTGAGCTATAAGCAAAATAAGCACTAAAAAATAATTTTTTTTTTTGAATTAAAATCAAATGTGATTTTAATAATTCTTTTAATATAATTGAGTATGATAACACAGCCTATATGTATTTAATGTAAATTCAGTGACGTAATTTGAAAAACCGAAATATATCAGTCGTTTTATTTTTTTTTTTAAACTACCCACATATTCTTGTAAATCTTGAAGAGAGGAATCCAAATATATACATTAAATATTTTTAAAAAATTTTTAAACCTTTTTTTTCCTAATTTAAAGTTTTTTTTCGGCTAATTCGGTAGAATTTTTCAAAATTAGTAATTATATTTGACAATTTTCGATACGATGACGGAACAAGTTTGAACTGACCTTATTTGCTTATCGTTTTCAGTGGGTCTTAATTAGTAGAAAATAATTTTACTAGAATTTTAAGATAGCCGATGGGTCCGTTGTCTAATGTTGTTATTTTTTATGGGTTAAGAGGTTAATGAGGTATCACCTCTGTACCCAAAAATCCCACCCATTTACCCCTAAAAATAAAATATTTGACATAATTAGAATGAAAGGACAAAAATGATCACAATGACGTTATTTTTTATGAAAAATTTAAAATTTTGTTTCTCTTTTTTTTACAAAAATAATTTGATTTTATTTGATAAAAATATTCATTCTTTATTATCAAAAATCGTCAATATTTTATAAAAATGAATCAGAACAAACAAAAAGAAGTTGAAAAAAAAAGTATTCGATGGAAGATCTTGATAACGCAAAAAAATATGTTTTTGAAAAAAAATTGAACACTACTCAAGCTACAAATTTATCCAACATTCCGAGACAGATCTTTTTAACTAATCTTTTTAACTAAAAAAATCAAACATAAAATTTATTTTGAATTCGTTAATAATTCGTTTAAATTTTTTTCTAAATAGTTATGTTGTAGCGTATATTTAAAAGAATATTAATAAAGAATATTTTAAATATTTGTATTTTTAAAAATAACATTTAAAATCCTTTTTTTAATTCTTATCGGGCTAATTGGGTGAATTCGGTGAATATCCTGAAAAAGAGGTTAGTTCTCGGGCTAAATATTTACAAAATCATGGGTAACTGGGCTAACCTAATTCACCCAATAAGGCCTCACTTAATTGACCGCAGGAGGTAAAGGGGTGACTAGAAAAAATTGGTCTAATTCGGTGAGCATTTTTGGAGTTTATGAATAAAATGAGTGCGAAATATGCAATAAAAAAAATAGGTCACCCGGTTAGGCTCATTTACCATAGTTGAGAAATGATGAAAACTTGGAAAGAATGAGACATGCCAAAAGAAAAGAACTAGAACGTTTGGAAATACCAATTACTGAGATAAAAGCATCCTGAACAGATGCAAATATCAAGGATCAATTAAAGAGGTTATGGGCGAAAAAAAATGGTTTTAATAAAAACGTGTATCGAAAATTGAGTGAGAGTCAGCAAAAGAAATTTTTTGAAAGAGATTCAAATATTTTTTTAATTAATATTCTTATCAGATTTTTGATTTTTTATCTTTGTAAAAAAAAAAAAATTATAATATTCTATAAATTTTTTCGAATAAAAAAACGGGATTATCAGAAAAGTCTTATCAATACAATTTCGATATTTTTTTAAAAAACTTTTCAACACAAAAAAATTTTCTTTTATTTTGAATAAAATATGAATTAAAAAGTATTAAAATGAATTTTGAAAAAAAAAAGTCATGTGGATAAAGCATTAATTTTTACTATACCATTTATTAGCTAATTTGGTACGTCCTCGTTTCGGCTTTCAATGCCAAAAAATGGGCCCAAAACGCCCATTAAATGTAAAATTTACAATTACAGCTATTTGTATCAATGTTTATTTCATATTCACCTTCGAATTTGTAACTATTTCGGCTAAACTACTTGAAATCATCCCAATTAGCCAAAGATTTAGAAAAATTAATCACCCTCTTTGTAGGCCTTGCGTCAACTTCAAAATTTTCAAAAATTAATGCTTTGTCAGCTATTCACTTGACTTTTTTTTCAAAAAACATCTGAAAAATTAATCATTCAAATTAAAAGTAATTAAATTAATTAATAAAGAGTATATTAATTAATAAAAGTAAACAAAGATGCAAATTTTTTTTAAAAAATATTGAAATTGTGCTGACAAGACTTTGAACTATGGAGAAAAGATTTTTTATAATACCCATTGAGGACAGTCAGGAAAATGGTCGATCCTGAGTGTTGAAAATGCAAAAAAAAAAAATTGTAAATTTTAATAACTAGATAAAATTTTATCTCCATTTAATTATATTTATTTTATTAAAATTTCGGACAATCATTTTTGAGCACCCGTTTCTTAATCTTCCCAATTACATGCTAATCATCCTTTAAAATAAATGACCGAGGCCAAATTAGTAAACCAAAATGAATACTGGATTTAAAAGAGCTAGTTTTTATTTTTTTATTTTTAGCGTCAATCATTTGAATGAACGGCCGATTTATTTGAAATGAATAAAATTTTTTTTTTTGATTTTTTTGACAGATTGATATTGGAATGAATATTTAAGTTTTATGAAAAATCAATTAATTCCAAGTGACAATTGATCTAATTATTCTAAGAATGGATTTGTGTAAAGAGTTTGAAGCGCGATAAAATCAAATCAAATGAATCATAAATCTTTAGAAAAACACTTTAGAATTAAACAGATGTCAAACAAAAACTAGTTCAAATAGGCTCAAGTTTTTATTTTCAATTTGTTTAAGGTACATGGTTCAAGATTTGATCTCTTGGCTTAAACTGATAGCTAACAGATTTATCTCGTATTTATTTAAAGATACCGCAGTATTCTTTGTATAAATGCTGCTGGATTTATCTATTCAAATATTTATTTTTTTTTTTATTTTTTACTTTTCAATTAAATTTTATTTAACTTTTTTTTTTTTATATTTTATAAATCAGTTCGAGAAGGATTATTTGTTTAATTTTAACAACTGATTAGCAGAGCTCAGTTGATTTGTATTAAAAATAAAGACACTTTATAAGTTTTTTTAAACGGCTTTTGCCCAGACTAGAAAGCCTGTGGATTTGTTGTTAGCACTTTGAAGGTATGCTAGTTCAACTTGTGTCGGTTTAATTATCAGATTAAAATAAATGGTTCTTAGGTCTATTTAATTTTTTTTTAAGGTTTTTGAAAAATTAGTCTGAATTTGTTCGAAATTTTTTTTTGATAATTATAAAAATCAGCATAGTTTATGAAAAAATTTACCACGAATTTTTTATTTAAAGTGCATATTTTTTAAATCATTCTTTATCTCATTTTAAATACTTGTTTTTTTATCTTTTATTTTGTTTGTAAAACGAGAATATTTAATAATTTTGTTTTTTTAAATTACTTTTTTTTTCAAAATTTTAATCTAGATCGCCATTTAGAATTGAAAAAATCGTATTGAGCTTTTTTGAAATTTTTATTTTTATTTTACAAAATTAAGTATTCAATTTTTTTTTAGTCTTTAACTTGACTTTAGCTCTTTTGGGTAATGCGAGTTCGCCAAATCGGGCCAGAATATAAAATTTTTCTGAATGATACTTACTGATGAGGTAATGTAATCTCCTGCACAGAAATTTATCTCTGTTAATCTGATTAATTGTATTGCCACCTTCAGCGATAAGTGGCTATTAGATCCTTTTCGCAGACACAACAACCCAAACATAAAGTTTTTTACTAGTTTTAACAATCGATTACCAATAATCGATTCAATAATCGACTACTTTTAAATCGATTAAATTTTTTTTGGTCAACTATTAAATAGAAAATAAGCAAAAATATTTTTTCTATTTAAATAAAGTCTGTAAATAAATTAAAAATATATACAGCCAAAATTAAAATTTAACGATTTATTTGAACATATTTAATTTGTTATTTAATTAAAAAAGTTAAATTTAAAGAGGGGTCCTACTAAAACACTGACCCCCAATTTTTTTGCAAAGCAAAAATATTTTTTAAAGTTTTAATTTATCATTTAGTTTGAATTTTTCTCTTTTTTTTGAAAATTAAATTACTTTTTCTACAAAATTTTTATTTTTTGTGAAAATTGAATATTTTTATATTTTAAAAACCTGACCCCAAACTATTTTTTTAATTAAATTATTGAAATACTTACCACTTAATTCACGATTTAATAGTTGACTAAAAAAATTAGTCAATTTTTGAATTTTATCAATCGATTGGAGTCCATTACCAAAACTACCAATTACTGAGATAATAGCATCCTAAACAGATGCAGTTATCAGGCAAAAAGGTAATGGGCGAAAAAAATGGTTTTAAAAACGTGTCACAAAAATTGAGTGAGAGTCAACAGAAGCAAGTCTGATCAGTAAAATTTGAACTGAAGAAAATCAAAGAAAAGACTTGAAATTTAATTTAAAATATTCTAAACAATTGAGGATTTCATTTTGCATTTAAAATGAGGAAATTTTGACAGCACAAACTTAGTCTAAAAACTTTGTCTTCCCCGTTACTACCCAGTCTAAACCGGTGTCCCCTTTTTCTAAATAAAAGAAGTTTAAACCACCCTGTTTTTTCAACGAGTTTTGAACCTTCAATCCTCGGCTATACGACCTTTTTCATTTAGTTGACCATTATTTTTAATTTTTTTATTTTTTAAATCCTATTAAATATTTGTACAAAATTTGATCAAATTCGGTCAATGATATTTTTTTTTCACTTGTCAAAATTTTTCATTTCATTTTCATTCCATTTCAAAAAGTTTATCTTTTGATATTAAAATTAATAGTTGAATTAATTTGAAATAATTTAATGTAACATTTTTTGCATGTTAAGTAGATTTAAAAATTTATAAAAAAATTTCAACATTTTAAAAATTTTGAAAAATTTTTCTTTCATTTGTTTGTTGTGTCGTTAAACGTAAAAATTTTGTAGTAAGTTTCCTGAAAACCTTTTTTAATTAATTTATAATTATTGCAAAGAATTTTATCAGCTCAGATTCTTGGAAGTCGATATCATTTTCTAGATACGCTATTTAAGAAAAAATGGGCTAATTTATATTTCATTATTTTTCAAGCAATAAATCATTTAATGGAACAAAAACGAAATAATATTTTATGTTTGTTCACAATTCTTAATTTACTTAGTTTACAATTATTATTTTACAACTGTCTGCAAGGTAAATTTTGAATTTAGAATTTTTTGGTAAATCTTTTGATAAATTCAATTTTAAAAAAATTAAATCTTTATTTCTCACCTCCACTTTATTGTCTAATTTAAGACGCTTGAATTTTAAAATTAATTAAAAAGAAATTGCTTCATCTTTCATCTTTATTAATACTTCATTATTTTGAATTCAGTTCAAAAAAATTTCATTCTAAATATAATAGAAAGACTTTTGTCATGTTCAAATAGAGTCGAAATTAACTTAGGCTTAAACTTATTTTTGGTCAATTTATTTGCTATCCGACATGATACAGTTCACTGAAAAGTTTGACTTCTGTACTAAGGAAGTTTTTACAACAAAAATTTTAAATTTAATTTCTAGCCGTTGCACTAAAATGCAGAGAAAAGAATTTTAAAATAGAAAGTTTAATTTTTTTTAAAAAATTAATTTGTTTAAAATTATAAAATCAAGATTATTTACAATTGAAGCAAGTTTAATTAATCATGAGTTCATTTTTAGTTTTTAATTTTCGCAAAATTGTTTGGGTCTAGTGGTTTATGAGAACGTTTGTTCACTTATTAGGTGAACAATTCCTGTTCTCAGGTTTGGTGAACAATCTGTACACGCAATATTTTGTTCACCAATATGTGAATTGAAATAATTATTGAACAAAAAAAGTTTTGGTGACCAGACCGTACATTTGGTGAACAATTTTGAAATTAGGTGAACTATGCTAAACTTGTGTGAACAATTCACGAAGAAAAAAAATTTATTTTCGAATTCGATTTTAAAAAAAATATATTTTAAAGTATCGTTGTGATATTTTTGATAAAAAAATTGTTAGTTTTGTTTATGTGTTTTACTCATACGGCTTTTTAAACCTCTATCACCTTCAAAAAAACGACCACAAATTTAACATTCTATTGAATTACGTTTGCCACTGAAATCTTTTGTAATTTTTACTCTAGACTCCTCGTTACAAGGTTTCGATATGGCTACATTTTTATATACATTTGCTTTTAATTTTATTTATTTTGTTAACTGTTAATTTTATATTTTTAGCTCTTAAATCAATGTTAAAAATCGAATCGAATCTCCATTTTTTGATTCGACACAGTCATTGTCCAAATCATCAACATCATCGACGCTTTTATTCAATTATTGTAATAATCTTAACAAATAATTTTGATACTAACATAGTTACCGTAAACGCTTGCAGACTACTCCAGGGCTTAACCTCATTTTCCGGATTTATTCCACTGGAATAGTTCCCATCGACACCATGTTAAAACATTTTTTTTTAATTTTATGGAATTGTGATAGATTTTTTGATTTATTCTAAGATTAAAACCCAATATTGAGTTTTTTTCCTGGCTTATTTCTGAGTTTTTTTTTTTCAAAAACTGGAATTAATTAGAAAAGAATAAAAAAAATATTTAATTTCGATATATTCGATATTTAAAAATGTAAATTGAGTTTTATTCCAGGATTCAAAGTGGAAAAAAAAATTTCAACGGGATGATTTTGATGAGAGTTTAATAATTGATTCATTCGATTCTTGTGGTATAACTGGTCAATCACACTTACATAGCACTCTTAAAATTTTAGTCAACAACAATTTGATTTTTAATTCATATATAGATGATTTAGAAGAGGAAGAAGATATTTTAGGTTTGGACAACGTAGATGAAATTGATGTAAATCTTAGAGAGCTTGTGTTAGAAGAGAATACATCAATTGAAGCAAATCAATCAAGTCCTGAACAATTAATAACCAGTCCAGAACAAAGTCAAATACAATCGTATCAAAATCCACCTAATTCAACTCCAATAAATATTCAAACACCAGAAACAGATGAAAATGTCAATAAAATTGGTAATCCAGTAACTTCGAATGAAGCTCAACCACGATTAAATGGTCGATATGTTCTTAAAGAACTAAATAATCAGCAAAATGTAAATCAACCAAATGTCTCAAATTCTTCGTCAATCACGATTCAAAAGCTGCCAAAAAAAGAGGAAGAAAACCTCTCCCTCGTGACGAAAATGGAAAAATAATAAGACAACAAAACTTGTAAATCCAATTTTTTAAAACTTTAAATTTTTTTTTCCACTTTGAATCCTGGAATAAAACTCAATTTACATTTTTAAATATGGAATATATCGAAATTAAATATTTTTTTTATTCTTTTCTAATTAATTCCAGTTTTTGAAAAAAAAAAAAAACTCAGAAATAAGCCAGGAAAAAAACTCAATATTGGGTTTTAATCTTAGAATAAATCAAAAAATCTATCACAATTCCATAAAATTAAAAAAAAATGTTTTAACATGGTGTCGATGGGAACTATTCCAGTGGAATAAATCCGGAAAATGAGGTTAAGCCCTGGAGTAGTCTGCAAGCGTTTACGGTAATATAATTATAGTTCAAGTGAAATAAATTTACTTTAGGTGAGCAAGTTATATTTTATGTGAACAAAATATATTTTAGGATAACATTTCAGTTCACATATTGGTTAACAAAATATTACGTGAACAGATTGTTCACCAAACCTGAGAACAGGAATTGTTCACCTAATAAGTGAACAAAAGTTCTCATAAACTACTAGACCCAATTGTTTTTATAATATCAATAAAAATTAATATTTTTTAAAAGGAATTTAAATTAAAAGAAATAAATTCTTTCTTCCATAATTTTCCTTCCTGAAAAAAAGAATTACTGGAGTTTTTGCTTATAGTGGTTTTGCTTATAGAACTAACCATTTAGTTTAGAATTTAAATTTTTATTTTTTGCATTTATTTATTGATAATATTTTCTTTTTTTATTTTACACAAACATTTCGGATCAAACTGGCCATAATAAAGTTCTAATAAATTAAATATTTAAGAAATTTTGGTAATTTTTCAAGTAAAAATTTCATTCAAAATTCAGTTCTGTACCTTTGAGAGCGTGTGAAGATTCCCATTTCAATGGTAATTTTAATAATGGCGCCAAAAAACGTAATTAGAGGGAACAAAAGCTTATTTTAAGTCCAATTTCTACCGCAATCTTTATAAGCTTTACTAAAGACTTGTTTTTGAAAAAGTACCCTACTGCTATTTGTAGTTCAGGATAATTTTTAATGAAATGGTTTAATTTAATTTATTTTTTAATGTTTTTTTTTTAAATAAATATTAAAAAATAAAAAGTTAATTTTTTTTTAATTCTTTTTATTCAGTTATTAGGCTAAAGAGCTGTCATTGTATTTGAAAAAATTGTAAAATTCAAAATAAAAAGAAAAATGCTCAAAATATAAAATCAAATAAAGGGAAACAGAAAAATTTTATGCATTTATATGTTTGACATTAATTTTATTTGTCAATAAATTATAACCAGTAGGTATGTCACTATGAAATAGAAGTTTTAATATTTATTTCGAACTAAGAACAAAAAATTTGAAATAACGAAATTAAATATTATAATAGAAAAATAGGAAAAGGTTGAAATTTTTCTGTGAGCTTTAGAAAAACAAAATTTTCTTTTTCTCTCTCAGAAAGAAAGACTAATAATTCTGTAAAACAATTTTCTTATTTAAAATTCTATTTTAGCATCAAGTGTTTCAACAATATTTAAGCCTAAAATTAATTACTAAAAAATTTTAACTTTCAGTTTCGTTTTCGCTCTAAACTGAAAAATTTTATTTTAAAATTATTTTCAAAAAATGTTCGAGTTTAACTTTTTAACATCAGCAAAATTAAAAAAAGCTAATAATTTACAAGAATATTCTTTGTTAATTCATAAAATAGAAAAAATTATGTAAAGGATTTCAATGAAACAAAATAATTTTTAGATTAGGCTAAAATTCGATCTATCAAATGAATATAAAACTTGTTTTTAATCAGTTGTTATGCTAACAAACGCAAAATGAATAGCTGAGCCTAAATTAAAAAAATATTTTCTAAATTACAACTGGTTGTTTACAATTTATGCCTATTAATAATTTATCTTTAGGTTAAAAACTGAAATTTATTCCATCTTAATGCATTTTGAAATAAGAACTTCAACCAAAAAATAATCAAAAATGCGATCGGTTGCAAATTTTTGCAATCGAAAATTTGCTGGCTGGCCTAATTTTGAACTGTGTCGAATTAAGCGGCCATCTTTAGCATTTTGAGAGCACAATATTCTAAAAAATGGCCACGGGCTACATCACTTTTCGACCAACAATTAAAAAAACATTTCCAAGTTGAAATTTTCGAGTGTCAAAAACTAATTTCAAGCCTGGCTTGAACAAATTTAGATTTAGAAGTCTTGTTACCTTTAAGTGTATTCTAAATTTATTTTAGTGTTTTCAAAGTTTGTTCATACCTTGACGTGCACACATAATTTTAGTGTTAATCTTGTTTGAAATTTAAAAAACATTTAAATTTATTACTCGATTTAGATCGAGATTCAATGTGAGAACTAAGAACAAGTCTGGAATGTGGCGTTCAAATTTACATTTTCAATTTAAAAATTTTATTTAAATTTAATAGATTTAGTAAAATTAAAGAGAAAAAACTTGTTTGTCAAATGTTAATAATTAACCAGATTGATTGAAATGCATCTAGGTAAACAATTTTATTATTAAAATTAAGTTGTTTTTTAATTATTTTCAAGCCGATTAAAGCTAACTTTTAAATGCTAGAAACTGAAATTAAAGTATTTTGATTCAGTATTTGTTACTTCAATAATTTTTTTTCTTTCTAGATAATTTTTTTCTAGCCTTTTTTTATCAAGCAAATGGATATTTTTTACCCAGACATTATGGTCTTGTTACAATAGACAAAACTTGCTCAAGTAATTGTTGTATTTTTTTAATTCTAAGTATCATTTATTGTAGAGAAGTATTTATTTTCATCAGCTAAATATTTTTTGTTTATTAGCAAATTTAAAAAAATTCTAAATAACTTTTTTGCAAGCTAATTTTTTTTGCAGAAAAAATATTCTTTATCACCCTTGATAGCTTTTGGTTTCCTTATACCATTATCGTATAATTCGGTTATTTTTTGTTAAACTTCTTTATTCAAAAGGTTATTTTCTGCCTCATCTACACCATGATTATGTTTTTTAGTTGAAATAAAAATTGATGCATTTTCCGAATCACTATGAGCACTAAAGTATAAAGATGACTTACGTGTTGATTTTTTTTGGTAGAGCACTTGTAGAACCGCTTGTATCCCTCTTTGGCATATTTAGTAAAACTAAATGACCATAAATTTCCTTCAATTGAGTCATTATTTTTCTGTAAAGCAATTATTTGTTTTTAAATTGATCGTTTGTTTTTTAAAATATTTTTTTATTAAATAATTTGAGGAAAAGGCAATGAAAATATTAAAAAGTTAAAATCCTTTCTGTACTCTTTGTACTTTATCATAATTTAAATTTTTAGACCCTGTTTCTTTTTCTTTTTTATGTACTTTTATACTTAATGGTTTTTAATAAAGATTTTAATTAATCAATATTTATTATATCTATCAAATATCAATTATAAATTTAGCTAATATATTTCTTACCTCCAGCATACCCGATTTAGAATCCCTAAACCATGGCTCCGCCGGGACCCCGTTTAATTTTTAAAATAATGATTAAAATTTCAAATTAATACAAATACTACAAAAAGAAAAAAGGAAAATGGTTTTTTCAAAGTTTTAATCTCTTTGTTTGTCTATGAATAATGCCAAAGTTCTTATAATTTTATAAAGTAAAATATAGATTATAACGATAATTAAGTGATATTGCTGTAGGTAAAAAATTAGAATAAAAATGAATAAATTGTATGATAAAAAATAATTTTACTGGTAAAAAGAAAAATTAGCTGAAAAAAGAAATAAAGGCCATGATTAATATATGCTAGAAAAATAGAAAAACAAGTTCCATTTTTATGCATGGTCACGTAATTTTAAAAAAAAGGTTCTTTTAGCTTTCTAAAAAAAAGTGATGAACTTTCTATTGATTTTTTTAGCATGTTTTTGTCATATTTGAGATAAATTAAAATAATTTTTTCATTTTTTTAATAATTATTTTTCTGAAATTAATAAAATTAGGGACTAGCAAATATTCAAGTTTATCACTATTATTGTGTTGTTCTTTTTAGTCAAAAATTTAGATTTGCTGAAAGGTTAATTTCAATTCACTCTCTTCAATTATTTTGAAATCTAATAACTCATTAGCGAAAAGGGACAAAGTTATTATTATGTAGTAGTAAAAAATACTGCGACCCAAAGCGGGTTAAGCCTCTACAAGTATTAGCAGTAAATTCTTCTTGAGTGAAAACGAGAAAAAATTTGTTTTAATTTAATATGCAATACAGGCTGGTTCGTTTCATACACTAAACTCAACTTTTTACCATTCATTCGCATAATTCTTTCCAGGCAGGCTATAGCAGTAAATAATTACTTTTAAGCCATTTATCTAGCTTAGCTATAAAAATATTTTTTATTTTAGAATTAACTATTTCTTCAGGCAGGCTATTCCAAATTTTAACCACACGATTTGTCAAAAAATGATAACGATGCATATAATTTTCGTCATCTTCTCTTTCTACAGAGGAAAGGGATGATTTTTGATGCTATTCTCTGATCTTTTTCTAGTTCAGCGATTTCTTTTTCTAAATCTGGGCACCAAGAACTTATTGCAAACTCTAAGTGAAGCCGTACAAGCGCTGTATAAAGTATTCTCAAAAAATCAATATTTAAATATCTGAAATTCTTTGCTATCATTCCTGGCATTCGATTTGCACGATTTGGACTTGGTCTGTCCCATTAAGTTAATTTTGAATATAGCTACCTAAATCTTTTTCTAGGTTCGTCTTAGATAGTT
Organism: Brachionus manjavacas; assembly: GCA_019054805.1. Classification (NCBI taxonomy): domain Eukaryota; kingdom Metazoa; phylum Rotifera; class Eurotatoria; order Ploima; family Brachionidae; genus Brachionus; species Brachionus manjavacas. The sequence goes on from JAHQIY010000004.1 coordinate 1,965,400, forward strand.
TTATAGTTCCATATTTATTAAAAATCGTATAATCAAAGTTTGGATTTTTTGAACCATAATGCATTACAAGGCATTTTTCAATTTTTTTCAATGTTTAAACCAAGAGACCAGGTGAGAGACAAACTTGAAAAATGATTTATATCTTGTTGAAGTAAAATGTTGTCTTTTACATCTTTAACAATTGATAATATTTTTGTATCACTGATCAGCATATTTCTCATTGAAAGATCATTAAAAAATATCAAATAATAGAAGCGATGCTAAGACCCACCCTTGAGGGACTCCACTGGTAACTTCCAAATATAATATTTTGTAACAATTTTGTTACACCTAAAAATAAAAAATTATTCAAGAAAATATGCTAGTAGAGAGACGTATTTCTTTTTTGTAAAAGGAAAAAATTATTTTTTCGAACTAAAAAATGAAATTAAGTTATCTTTGTTATGCAATTCATATTTTGCAAAGCATATTTTAAAGAATTTGAAAATTCTCATTCAGATTTATTTTTTCAGGAGTTCGCGCACTCTCAATTTTAACATGCATGTGTCACTGCCTTCCAATAGTTCTAAAACTATGTCATCAGAAATATTGACATTTTGTCAAGTTAGTTATGTCATATAAAAAACCGAAGCTCGATGGATTCGGCTTGGGTCCATATTTGTTTTAATATATTAATAATAAAAAAATTAAGCTTATAAAATAATTTAAAAAAATTAATCTAATTATAAACATTTGATTTTTATATCATATTGCATTTTTTTCAAAATTTAAACTTTTTGACATTTGTTAAAATTTTTAAGGGATTTATCATTTTTTTGGTGTTTATCTTTGTAGTGAACTTTTCAAAACTCAAATATAAAGAAAACAAGACTTTTTTTTCAGTTAAAAAAAATAAAATTCCGAAAAATATAATCAATATTTCAAATAGTTTAATCAGGAATATTTTAGATAGTTTTTTTTTCTATTTAAAGTTCATTACCAAAAAGGTTAAATTTAAACTGACTTATAGCTACTAATTTTTCAATCTTTTTTAATTTAAAAATCAAGAAAAATTATATTTTGAAAAGCCTTAAATTTAATTAAAAGAAGCTTTGATTTAATGCTTTTACCGTAGAATTTTGTCCTCTACTCTTGGAAAAAATGATAGTTTCAATTTCATTTCTTGATTTGACTTTCTCTCTTCCATTAAATAATGTCCATTATTTGTTTTTTTCCAATATTACGGGAATCGAAATTTTTGGCAATAAAATTTCGGTAAAAAAATTACAGTACCTAGCTGTACTAGCTGTACCTAAGTGGTTCTGGATACAGTAAAATATTGAAGAAATTTTTACAAACGAATTCTAAGCTCTGCAAAGACTCCGATTTTCTGAAAATTAAATAAATAAAAAGAACAAAAATGAGCATTAAAAAGAAAAAAAATAGATAAATAATTCATTCAGATTAAATTTTATATTCAATCTTTAAAAAACTGGATCTAGTCGGTTAGGATAACCATAGTTCACTTAATGTCCGAAATATTTTGTTCTCAAGTTTTGTGAACTATTGGTTCACCCAATTTTTTTGTTCAAAATAGAATTTTACGAAAGATTTTTAGATTATGCGAACAAATTGAATAAAACAAAATTTAATAGAATGCCTTATTCTTAAAACTGATATAAAAATTAGTTAATAGGTTTTTAGGTTTTTTTTTGGAGGAGCTTTAGAAATAGCATTTGCTATGATCTGGTTGACTTGGTATTACTCTTTCCATAATTCCAAATACCTAAATGCGCTCTCTTCTTAAATCTTTGCCTTTCAGCATAAAACAGTAAAAATTAAAGAAAATTAAAATAAATTGTTCATCCTTTAAGAGTTTGACTTTGGGGAACATAGGTTCATCTATATCGCAAAATTTTCCTACTCCGCCAAACTTTGAATTTCCTATGTAATAATTTTTTTTCTATCTTATTTTTTAATATTACATTAGCTTATTTAAATAAGGTGAACTAATAGTTCATAAAACCTGAAAAGAAGAATCGTTCCAGTAACAGGTGAACCATAGTTTACCTCACTGACAAAAACTCGAAAAACTTTGTTTTCATCTTATAAAATTTTGACTTTAGTGATAATTTACTTTCGTTTGGTGTTTTTAAACAAATACTCAATTGATAAAAAATTGAAAATAGAGCGTAGATAGTTTTTTTTAACTTCAAATATTATCTTAAGGATCATCATATCACAAATCCAAAGTCAAAATTCATAAAAAAAACACCAAGTTTTCCATGCTTGCAATTTTAACTTAAAAATATTTTTTTTACTTGAAACTGAAAAAAAAATTTGAAAAACCGCACTTTATAAATGTTATTTCAACATTGGATACATTTTGTAATTCAAACACAAAAAATTAAACCAAATTCTGAATGAATTTTTATTGTTTTTTTTTTTTAAATTCTTTGATTTATTAATTAAATTGTTTTTTGTTTTGTTTCTATTCAGGTCCTTGAAGACAGCTACAACTTTTTTTTTATTTAAAAACAAATTTAGTTTGATCTAACAAGAAAATTGTAATTAAATTTAAAAACAACAGATTCGAATAAAAACTATAAATTTAATATAATTCTTCTGCACAAAAGCATTTCGTTATTTTAAGTTTTTAATTTGGTATCAATTTATTGAAGGTATCGAGGTTTATAAATATCAAAGGACCTTGCTTAGAAAAAATGTTGAATTTTATGAATAAGTTTTTATGAAAAATTAATTTTAAGTTTTCACATTTTAATCTTGATTTTTTAGATTATAAATTATGATATTCAAATGATTCTAGGTAAAACAAATTCAAGATTAAGTTCAATAGAGATTAAAAAAAAACTTAATTTTTTACAAAATAATTCCAGATCGTCAAAAATCTTAAAGTTGAACTTTAATTCATTTTTATTTAGAAAAAAGTGAAAAGTTTTTATAATTTTTTTCCTATAGGAATAAAACTAAATTATTATTCTGGCATATAATTTTAGGTTAAAAGAATTAAATTTATATTTATTAACATAACCTTCAATTATCTATCTATTTTAAACAATTTGTTTTTTTAACCTTTGGTTTCTGCCACATGTTTTCATTCAATTTATTTACTTTCAAAATAGACAAAACAACTTATTGATTCAGGATTCGTTTAAAGGTTCCTATGGAAAAGTTTTTCTAAAGGATGTACAAGACTTTTGTACATTTTTTCTTAATAATACTGGTATCATGGTTAATGAATCCATTTAAAATTTGTGCCAGAACTCTGTTTGTCCTAGCCGACAACAAACTTTTTTGTTTACACCACTTCATGCCGGTTTTTATAATGACTTCCAGATCCTTCTGTTCAAAGGTTTCTGTCTTTCATTTACTTTGTTAAATACTTGCAATTGACCACATACACAGAACATCTTCCTCTGAATCTTTTTGGATCATTAATAAAAATAACTTAGAGAAGTGGACAAAGTATATAACCTTAAGGGACCCCACTTGTTACATCCAGCCAGTCAGATTTTGAGTGACCAAGCACCACTCATTGTTATCTTTCAGGCAAAAAGGATTTATTCCAAGTGAGTAAATTTCTATAGTTTTTAACTTTTTAACTAGCTTATGATGGCTCACCCAGTCAAACGCTTTTGGAATTTCAATCTATTCAATGTCAATATTTGTTACCCTGAGCAAGCTCAAGAGTAATTCTTCCACAAAATTTTTGATGCAAGATTTCTTTGGAAAAAAAATATGCTGACACCCAATTTTTTATATTTTTCAGTTGAAATCAGAGTTTTTTAAAAGTCGCAAGTCTAAAGTCAAGTTTAAGTACGGACTTGGACTTTTAAGCAGCTCTGGTTGAAATATTTAATTTTTACCAGTTTGTGAGATACTAAATAATGACTTTATTTCTAGGAATAATTATAACTAAGCATTAACAAAATTTTTTTTTCCTTTTTTTTCTTAATATTTTAGATAGATTATAAATCCAAAAAAAGTTTGTTTCATTATGTCACTTTCAAAACAAGATTGAAAGATATCTTATTTTAATTGTGGTCCAATTTTTTTCAAATTTATTAAAATTTTTTAAAATAATGCTTGCGCTTTTTTTTGGCACTGAATTTCACGTATTTATTATTTTTTATTTGAAAAAAAGAATTTCTCTTTTCGTAATTGACTGAGAAGGAATTTTTTTTCGGAAAAAGCTAGATTGATACCTAGATTGAACAAAATCATCAAGATGTACTACGAAATTTTTTAATTAAATTTTTTTTTATGATTAATTGCTAATTATCAGCGTTTACGATTACTTATGAGTTTTTATTTTCAAAAAAAAATTTTTTAAGAAAATTATAACTTTCTAATAAAGCTATTTATATTATTCGATATGAAATTTTTTTTTATTTTTTAAAAAATTAAATTACGCAATAACTAATTTAAAAAATTAAAAAAAAAATTTTTTCAGTCAAAAAGATGCTTACCGAATTCCATGCACATAAAAATAAATAAGACTTTATGATATATTTTAAAAATTGAATAGAAAAATTTTTTTAAGAAAAGGAAAAATATAGATGCAGTTAAAACTAAATTTTAAATTCTAAAATTATTTTATAATTTTACTTCTTATTTGCTGAGATCTAGAGTTTATTTATTCCTAAAGCATTATTTGGAAAGACAATGAAATAGAATATTGTAAAATTACAATTCTTATTTTTACTTTTAGTATTTTTTGGTATTTATAAAAAAATGGTATTTATAAATTGTCAAAAAGGTATCTAAATAAGCAAACTTAAAATTAAAAAGGATATTTTTTAAATCATTAAAAACATTATTTGTTTGACGAGAGAATTTTTGAAATGATTTTTTTATTACAAAACTTAATTAAATGTGAGCATCACAATCTTCTTTTTACTAAAAAATATAGATTTTATCAATTATTTTATCAGACCAAATAGTAATGATAATTTTTAAATGGCTCTTTTATTAATAAAATTTTTAACAAATTTTCGAAAATTTGACATTGCATGTCTAGTAATGTTCAATTTTTATTTTTTTTAAATTATCAAAATAATTAAATTTTTAAAAGTTTTAAAATTTCAAATGAAACTTTTTTTGATCATAAAATTTGATCTGAGACTTCAATTTGCCATGACTTCTTCTATCGAAAATTCTATTTTTTCTAGAAATCATTTTTTAATACTAACAAATTGACTAATTAGTTTATAAATTAAACATATTTTTTAATAAATTTTAACTATAAGATGACGGGTATTTTCAAAAATATTGCAAAGAAAGCTAGGTTTTTTATTTTATTGAGAATTAAATTTTAGTTTTCAAAATTTTTTGTTTAATTTTTTTATTTTTTAAATCTTCATAAAATGCAATGGATGTTACATTATACTTATTTAAATTAATTCAAAGATTAATTTTATTACCCAAAGATAAACTTTTTGCTAATTCATCTGAATTTTTTTTCTATGAAAATTATCACAATTTTTTGTTCCATTAAAAACTATTCTAAGATAAAATCTCCATCAAATATTTATTGAATAATTTTCATTGCTAGGAAAAAATTCTATGAATTAAATTTTTTAAGAATTTTGAATTCTTGTGATTTTTGCCAGTGCCAATAGATGTGGATGAAAACTAGAAGAGCTTATAAAATTATTTTAATGTTTTAAATTTTTTAGATGACAAGCAGAGTGAGTCAATCAGAAAATTTTTTGAAAAAAATTCCCAATTACACAAACGAAGACACTACGAAATTTTTCCAAATTTTAAAATCAATTTTCGCCGTTTTTGACCCGGACTGTACCGGCTCGATAGACATAAACGAGCTGGACGTCCTTGGTGTAGACAACAATGAAATTTTCAACGAAGTTCTAAATTATGTCCGATCCAACAAGATTCTTAAGCCAGTCAATTACAATTCAGGTGCTCGTAAATTTTTAGTAAAATTTGAAGAGTTGGTCAAAGCTTCAGAAATCGTCTTGGAACAGCGAAAACAAAACAGCTCAAATGGTCACACTTTGTCCCAAGCTTTTGAGCCACACGGTCAAAATTCTGCACTCAACACACTCGATCTATCCAGTTTGATTGACAAAGAAAACTTTCTTCTGCGTCAAGGACTCGACTCGATCGATTCCTTGAAGCAATGGTACACAACTCAACTGATTGAAAATAAAATCAAGCAAAATAATCTAAATAAACTCAAGTACCAGAATTTGTTTAGTATTGACAAATTGCTGATTGACCTGAAGCAGCTAAATGATTTTAATTTTGCTTTGGGCGATTTTTTGGTCAAAAAAAAAATAGAAAGCTCAAATAGTGACAGCTCATCGGAACCACCTAATTATCAGGATTACATGCAGCAATTCGGAATACATGGTTTAAAGAGAGACATTGATCTAGACAATTATTTGAAAGAAAAACAAGAACGTATAGATTCGCTTCAAAAAGAAAAGTCGAATTTAATCCGAAAGTTGTTCGAAATTAAGACAGAATCTGAAAATATCAATAAGAACATGATAAAGTTAAACCATGTAGAAAATGCGAGCGATCAACACGAGGCTAGTTTGTCTCAGAGAGAAAAAGAAATACCAATTATTATTGATAAGAGTTTTCATCAAAAGCATGTTTTTAGACCTGAAAATTTTACTCTAAAATTTGACAAAAAAAAATTCGCAAAACCGGAATATCTATAAATATTTAATATTGCCTCATAATTTGTAAATTGTAATCAATTTTTAAATTTAAAATTAAATAAACTATTTTAACTAAAAAATTTTGACATTTTTTTCTCTTATGGAACTGTGATAACCTTAAATATCATTTTATTTATAATATTTATTTTATTTTATCTTGAAACTTTAAATTGAGCTTTTATAATTCCTTTTTGAGGGCTTTGTGAATTTTCTTACAAAATTTAAATTCTTAATAAAAATATGGATTTTGTGCTACAGATTTTTCTGTAAGTTTTAACAAAGAATGAATTTAACTGAGTCTACTACACCAATACTTTCACTTTTGGAACTAAATTATATTAAGGATTTAACAAATTTAATAGGATAGTCGCGGCAATCAATAAATAACCACTATGCCAACACACGAAGGGGCCTTTTTTTGAATCAATTGAAAAATTTTATATAATTTCTATTAATGAATTTCTTGGTAAGTTTTTTAACATTAAGTTATGAATTTGGTCACATTCTGATGCCGCTTCATTTTTCAATGGGAATAATTTAAATGGGCTCATTCTATTACTGAAAAGGCCTCATAATTATTTTGAACTCAATAGTTAATTAATTATGGGATATATATTTACTACTTTGGACTCATTTTTTAATTATTTTTTGCCTCTAAAATTACTAAATAAGAGTTACGAAATTTCTTAAACGATAACAATTTTTATTTTAATATTTATTTAATTAAAATGAAATAAAAAAAATAAAATTTCAATAATAATTTTATTAAGCAAGTAAAGAATTATTTGAGTAAAATAAAAAAATTATATTTTGAATAAAGTAAAATAATAAAGAAATTTATAAACAAAGTAAAAATAAATTTTTGAGTAAAATTGAGAAGATAATGAAGGAACTATATAGCAGTTTTCTGAGGTCTACCTCTCTGTCCTTTAACTTCTTGTGTAGTTGAATGATTTGAAGACTGTGCAGTTGATTTAATCAAGTTGTTTGCTTTACTTCTTGTTTGTCTTGTTCCATCTTGTTCTTCCAATATTTCATCAACATTCTCGATCATTCTATTTCTTTTGTTAACACTTTCAACAGGAGAAGCTAATCTTTTTTTATTGTATTTTCTTTTAACCATTCGGTAACTTGGTTTGCATTTTCGAAAGTTTCTGCAATTATCCAGTTTTTCTTTTGTTTGATTACTGGAAGACTTTCTTGATCATCTGCTTCAGATTCATATTGTTGAATTGATCTAAAATTTAACTCACTATCTTGTAATTCTGTCATGTTAAGGTTATATTTTAATTTTGTTTGGAAAATAGGAAAAAATATTTTTTTTTTCTTAAATAGCATTTTGAATCAATAATCTGGTCCACTTTAATTAATTTGTGTATATTATATCAGTAATTAATAAGTTCATTTAAGTAATAATTGAGACCTAAAATGAGTTGAGGACATGAAAAGTAATCATTATTATAGAATAAGTAAATAGTTATTCATTTTTTAATTAAATTATGAGACCAACTTAGTAATTATTGTTAATGTGTAATGAGCCCATTTCAGTAACTGGATGAGCCCGAATAAATACGACCCATTTTCAATCCTTTAAATTTTCTTACATAGCATTTTTAATTATTTCAGGTCCTTATCGATAGAATATGTGATAGAATTAACTGAAACATCTTTAATAAAATTAGTTTTAGTTTTTTAAATTTTTATTAATTGAAACAAACTTATATTGTAAGCATTTATAAAAAAATTAACTCCTTTAACTATCAAGTATAAAAGAGTCGAAATTATTATTTAAATAATTATTATTCGAAAATCTTTCAGTATAAATTTAGCATGTCTCACTTAATTTTCTATCTACCCGGGATTTAAATAACGCAAAATTTCACGCAAAAAAACGCATCTATAAATAAACGCCTGTTTTTATGCATAAACGCGTAATAATCTCTAACAAAACAGCGTTTTTAACGTGTTTTTAAGATTTTATAAAATTAATGGCAAAAGTTCAAAATATAAATAAATAATCAAAAAAGTTGATTTCATACGAAATTTAAAATATCTTATTATTTTTGAAAGCATAAAAAAAAAATTTTAAAATTATATTATTAAAATTTAAAAGTTTTTTGTGTATTAACGCATCCTCTTCTTCTTTGTTTTTGAGAGAAAAGTGGAGTTATGCGTATTTACGCACTTAAATCAGAGCTCAATATTTTTCAGCAAGAAATAATGAAAGATTGATTATTTTGATTGATATTTTGACGTGATTGTTTTATTGTTTTTTCAAAAAAAAACAATCAAAGAATGGTTTTAAGTGATTTAAATTTTAAGATTTATTGAAATGTTGCTTTTTTTTATTCATAGTAAATTAACAAAAAATAAAACAAAATTAAAGATTTCTCTAGATTTATTATTTGATAAATGATTCATAAAAGAAAATTTAGTTTTAATCTGACAATTATTTAATAGACTGGCGAATATGGTATTTTACTGGCAAAAAAATACATAGTGGAGGTATCCGGTTAGAGTTGATCATTTTAAGCACTTTTAATTTATTAAAATTATATAAAGGATGTTAAAAGTTCTTCATGAATGGAAAAATAATTGGATTAAGGTTTTTATTGAGCATGATGATACATCCGGTATCTCATTAACTCGACAAACAATTTTCGAAAGGTTATAATTCGACAAGTAAATTTCAGAAAGGTAAATTTAGACAAGTTTTTATTTAGACAAGTAATATATCGACAAGTGATTAATTAGACAAAAAAAATTCGACAAGTTTTAATTCGACATCATTCGACAAAAAAATTAATATTTAATTAATAAAGATAAATTGTACAAATAATCTATAATTTTCATTGGTGAAAAATCCGATACAATTTTACCAATTTGATCTTCTAATTTTATAAAAAGTGGCTTTCTTTTGTTCACTTGACCAGTACACAACTTAACATATTCATTTTCAGTGTTACATTGTTCTAATTTTAAACTAGTAATTAAACTCAAAAGATGCGGATGAGATTTTATAGTTGATTGGAGTGCGTTATGCCAACCTTCTAGATTATTATTTGTTCTAGGAAGCCCTAAACAAGTTCTGGTATAACAATTCCATAATTCACGATCAAATCTCGGATCTTTTCTACTCGACACTTTGGTTCGTTTTTTGGCCCCTATATAGTTTTCTTCGAAGTAAGTAAATAAACATTTTAAATCATTTGGGATTAATCCCTGCAATTGAACAAAACCGTCAATTACATGTTCAACTGGAACAAAAGCTAAGCATGCTTACATTTTACTATACTTGCGTACTAAATTCTCTTCAAGGCTTAAATCATTATACTTAGGAGCTAGACCACGATCTTGAATATTCCGCCAGATTGATTTTTTAAAATGAAAAAAGCAACCAGCTATATCAGCTTCAGGAAAAATGTCTTCGATTGAATTTATGATGCCAGCTTCAAAATCACAAGACACGCTTTTAGGACCACAAGCTATTTTCTTGCTAAGAAATTTAAAAAATCGAATATAAGTTGTTTGTTTTTTGTTAGTAAATAAACCATATACAAGCGGCAAATTTTTACCGTTTTTAATAACATGCAAACTAAACAATTGTGTAAATATGTTTGGAGCTGCATCAAATGTTCCATCACACAACCAATGGTTATTTTCACTTAGAATTTGCAAGTTTTTTCAGTGGAAAAAATTAACATTCTATCGTCAACATTGTATTTTTCATCGTAAATAAGAAATAATTCGCCTTTTTCAGATACTTTAAAATCGTCATGTAAAACAAAATTAATATCATCTGGTATCTCGTATTTATCATACGGGTTTACACGATTTCGTGAACATAACTGGCGTGAAGCATTGTAACTAGGCAAGACAGCTGCAACTTCATCTGAAACATTTTTTTGACATTCAAATATTATTTTGCGTGGTTTACAATCAGGTTGAGTAGCTGACATTGCTCTCATATCGGATTGAATAATTTTGACTTTAGTCTTAACTGTATTATTGTGCTCATGTTTGTTAACATTTATTGGTCTCTTATGACCAATTGTTGAAACTGACCCTACACAATTAGGAAATTCGCCACTGTTGCATTGCCATGTTATTTTTCCACTTTGTGCCTCCTTAGCTACTTTATATTCGTAAAAGTCATCATCTATTAAGAGATAGCTATCTTTACCGTTCTTCTTTTTTCTTGAAGAAGTAATTATGTTTAAGCTTAAATTTTGTAATTGTTGCGTGATAGCATCCATTTGTAATTATAAATAAGTGTGATATTTTTTGTGTCGTACTGTAACTTGTCGAATTTTTTTTTTGTCGAATTATATTTTGTCGAAAAAAAATTAGCTTATGCCGAAATAATAGTTTTCTAAAATTTTTTTTGTCGAAACTTACTTGTCAAAATTTCATTTGTCGAAAATTGTTTTCCGAATTAAGGCGGATTCGATACATCCAATTAAAAAGACAATCCTTGATATGTGATATAAGTTAAATCGTAATTGAACTCAAAGCACTCTAGTTACTTATTAAATTTTCATATCATTCGATAGAAGGCAAAATTTATATCTAGAAGAAATGAAGTTTCAAAAAAGGCCTGTTTTATTTCGCCCATGAAAAGAATAAAAATAAATTTTTGAGATTTATCAGAAAAACACAAAAAAAAGGGTCATTAAAAAACAAGCGATAGTCCCGGCGTCAAACTCATTAATCACTTTAAAGAATTATTTAAGGACTTAATCGAATATATACTAGAGAGGATCAAATTTTTATAAAAGAAACGGTCGACAATAAATTCATTACTCAACCTAACATAATTCCTTATTTTGACTTAGTATTACTAAACCAAATAATTGTGTTTCTGGTAATGACAGTATATCTTACTCCGTATTAAAATATGGAACTAATCTTGTATTTAGAAATTAACTTCTGAAATTTTTCAACCAATTTCTATTTCTGAACACTATTCCTAGCAAGTTTAATACATCAATTAATAACCCAATCCTAAAAGATCTTAATAAATGCAGCTCAGATGTAAATAATATTCGCTCAATCGCTTAGCACAAATTTTTGAAAAATTAATACTCAAAAATTCCCCTAATCTTTATAAAATAAATAAAAACCACTTTGGTTTCAGAAAAGGGTCTCATGTAGCCATGCCATCTTTGTGGTTAAAGAGTCAATTTGTAACTATGTCAGAAAAAAGTCAGGTTGTAAGATCGCAGCGCTTGATGCGGAAAAAGCTTTCGATAAAGTATCGAGAGATGGTCTCTATTTTAAATTATTGAATAAATTAAATAGAAGCCATTGAGTATTATTAAAAAATACTATGATTTAGCAGATTCTGGAATTTCTTTTTCCAAAGATATATTTTCCGTAACGTATCCTATAAAATCGGGTGTAAAACAGGGTGGGATTTTATTTTCTTTTTTATTCAATATTTTTATTGATGATTTAATCGAAAAATGCTTAGACAAGAACATTGGAGCTATTTAAAATAGGCTCAATGTCAGTATTATTGTGTATGCGGATGACATAATCCTAATGGGACCCGTTGACTCTCATCTCCAATTCCTTCTTAATATTTGTTCAGAATATGGCTCAAAATGGAGAATTAAATTTAATCCATTAAAATCTAACATTGTTGAATTTGGTCCTCAATTATTTAAAACTGACAATTATTTGATACTGACTTTTATCTGGACAACCAAAAACTAGGGCTGGTAGCTCGGTTAGAAATCTTAAACCGGTCCTGTAACCGGTTAAAAATTTTTAGTTTATTTTAGAACAGGTTAGGATGAGTTACCAGTTCCATTAACCAGTTAAAATTTTTAATCGGTTACGGAACCGGTTAAAGTTTGTCTTAACCGGATTTAACCGGTTTAAACTTTTTTAATAAAAAAGTTTAGTCCGCATACACAATAATAATGTTCTGTCTTTTGTAACAAAAAGCCACGATTTAAATGGCTCAAAATCCGTGCATTTTTCAACCCTTGGATTTTTTAAGTACTCAGAAACTTCACTTGCATATCTAGAGTCAATTGCTGGATTAAATTTTTTAAAAACACTCTCGATCATTGATAATGGTTTTTCTTAAAATGTAAAAATACTAAAAAAAAAATTAATAATTAATGAAAAAACCTTTTTTTTTTAAATCCAACTGCGGATCAATGTCATTATAAATTATAGAATTGTTTTGTTAATATTTTTTTACTAAATCCTCCTACAGCTTAACACCTTCTTTTTTATCATTCTTCTTCAAAAATTTGATTTAAAACGAGGATCAAGTAAATTGCAAATCAAAGCTGTTGGTTTTACTAAAATCCAATATTCTTCTAATTTTAACTTCATTGACTCAATTGTCAGTTTTAGTTCAGCAAATTTTTTGTCTTTATGTTTTGTATCTAAATGGATTAATAGCTCATAGAATATTATGTATAATTGACTACAAGAATTATACGAATTCCCAGACAAATCAAGAGTACCTTAAAGAATAATATGATTTTTTCGAGATAATTTAGTTTTTTTAAATGCTGATTCTCCAATAAAATATCCTCATCATGCTTTTCTTCTCTTATATATTTAGAAATAGCAATCAAAATTTTCGGATCTTAATGGCTCTATTAAGCATGTCAAAAGGAGAGTTCTATCTTATTTCTATATCTAAAACTACTGATAATTCTGGTTCTTTATATACCTTTTGGTTAGAGGTCAACTCAGCAAAAAAAATAAAAATAAAAGCAAAAATTCATTAGTAAAAGTAGCAAAATAAATTTATCAGTAGTAAAAAAAATAAAAAAAATATTTCATTTTTAATAATTACATTATTTAAGGATTCGAATAGCAATTCACTGTTACATATGGATCTTTTGCCAAAGAAGACCATCCATCGGTTGAAAGACTAACCTAAATATTTATTAAATTAGATAAAACTTTTTTTAGATTAGATTTTAAAAATTAGATTACTTTTCCAAAGAGTTTAAAACAAGTTTGAAATTAGCTAATGAAGTTTCAAATTCTTTATCTAGATAATTTGAGACTGTAAGTTTCTCTGGAACAACGAAACGTGGGTCCATTAAATAACAAAAATTCAAAAAACCTTCTGCATTTACAATTGAAAAAGCCTGAAAAGTTTCAATGATAAAATCAAGTAATGCTTTAATCCTTTTCGATTGTTTTTCCACACCATGTTTGGAATTATTTTGTTTAATATCAGATGCGCTTTGAATTGAATTTTCTATACAACAGCTAATTAAATGAGCATCTTTTAGGTGGTACATAATAGAACTCGTCCCGTAGATTTTTCGAAAACTTTAGTGAAAAATTCAATATTACATTTTTATTTGCCATTCTCTAATTTAATTACGTGTTCCCACACAGGACTCTCATTTCTACGGCGCTTAAAAGGTGAACAAACAACGTTCTGTTTGACTTGTTTTGTTTTCAGTATTCTCAATAATATCTATTTGCATAAACTCAGACGATTGAGACATTTTAAATTTATATATAAACAAGTAAATTACTATTTCAAATTTAAGTTTTTGAAATAAAAGATGGAGATTTGTTTTTCAATTTAGATGATGGTAAAAGGATTACTCGAGACAGACAATCTTGTTCTTCTCAAACCTTTTTATTTAATTTTAATCAGAATCTTGCTTAACAGTCTATTGAAAAAGGATGAATTTTTTGCATAATTTTTGCAAAAAAAATTTAACTAAAAAAAATATAAACATATAACTCAAGAAATTAATGTTCCTTTTTAACCGGTTAGATACGGTTTCATAACTGCTTAGATTTTTTAACCGGTTACTAAATTTGGTTATAAATTGCAATCGGTTACGGAACCGGTTTCAATATTTTAACCGGCTACATTAACCGGCTTTGATTTATAACCGATTAATATTTTAACCGGTTTAGAACCGTTTTTTTTAACAGATCTACTAGCCCTACCAAAAACTAAACAGAACAGAAAGTATTGAATACCTTTATATTAAAATGAATACTAACCTAAATTTTGACTCAACTGCTAAATAAAATTTCAGAAAAGTAAACAAAAAATTATTTTCTATTTCCTAACTAGGTCTTGAGCAAAAAAATATTTCTCCTACCTTTAAATCATTTATCTACAAAACATATTGTTTATCCAAATTCACATATGGATTGGGTATTACAACTCTAAAAGAAGAGACAAAAAAGTTATTGAACACAACCCAGAACAACTTAATTAGACTAATATTTGGTATAAAATATAGCTGTCATATGTCCAACATCCTCAAAGTGTTAAAAATATTTAATTTCGAACAGCTCTGCTTATTTTCCAAACTATCTTTTATTATTAGCTTGCAGTATAATCCATAATATTCGCCATTCTTGAAAAAAATTTTAATAAAGATATAATGTTTATAAAAAATAATATAAATCAACTTCTTAAATCAGAACTGGAATTTAATGACGGTATAACTGACTCAATAAAGCTATGCTTAGAAAATCTTAGGTTAAAGCAGTAAATAATCAAAATAGAAGTGAATAAAATAAAATGCTCATAATGGCAAGGTATCAAAATGCAATGTTCAAAATTACATTACCTTTTAAATTGACAAGTTCAAAATAAAAATGTTCATAATGACGTAAAAATGAAATAAAGCAATCAAAATAACATAATCATAATAGCTCTATTGAAGAAAAAAAAAAGAAGAATAAATTGTCAGTTAATCAATTATTTATTTGTTTATAGTAAGCTTAAATCTTTAATCGTCTCCAATTTCTTGTTTCGATCATAACTTGGCAATAACTTTTAACACACTTTGATTGTAATTTACCGGTTCTTAATTTTAATATATTGTTTTCCATTTTATTTTGTTCGTTTCTAAGTTAATCCACTAACTGATATATTAAAGGGTGGTTGTTTAAGATACCTGAAAATGAGTTATGCTAAGACTAACAAAAATTGTTAAATCGTGGTAAATCGTCTAACAAACGACTATTTATGTTCCACAATAGGATTGGAAACATAGGATCAATTTTTGTTTCAACTCGCTTATTAAAAAGAGCACGAGTTATTTTAATTTTCTCAAAATAGTATTCATTTAAATAATCATAAAATTTCGATATTCGTTCATCAGTAACAGTACTTTCAACAAACAATCTAGTTTCTTTAAAAGCTTCAACCACATCAACAACAGGCAGATATGCTACACATTGTGGCATTACCAAAGCCTTGTAAATTTTTAACATTCTTAACATAATCAGTACTTAAACCCAATTCTTGAATTTTCCGCCATATGGACTGTTTAAAATGAAAATAGCAGCCGTAAATTTTAGATTGCGGGAATATACTATTGACCGAATTTAAAAAAGCTTTTTCAAATTCACTTGTGATAGATTTCGGGTGAATCGTCAGATATTCACTTAATTTCTTTAGCATTCGTGTATAAAAACTTTGAGTATTCCCTCGCAAAAATACATAAATGACCGGAAATGAGTGCTTCCCTAACATAACATGAAATGTATATAGTTGTACAAATGGTTTTGGAGCAACGCTAAATGTACCATCACAAAACACATCATTGTTTTCAACTAGAGTTAAATTAGATAATGTTGCAAAAATAAAAAAACGTTCAGCGTATTCGACTCCTGAGTCTTAAACATAAATTGTTCGTCTTTTAGACTAGTTAGTAACCAATCAGGTAAACTAATATCAGATAGAGTCTCTGGCTCTTTTGGATTGTCAGGTCTAGTCTTTTTTTGCTACCTTTGAATAACCTGTCTATCGGCACTATAGGACGGCAAATGTCCTACTACGTGATCATCGTGTGGCTTTTCAACTAAACTTAAAATTTTCCTCGCTTTATCATCTGAATTTGCAGCCCTTTCTTTGATTAAACGTCGTCGTTCTAACAGCTCGAATTTAGTAACATCTGGTTGTTCTAAATGCTAACCATTTATTCTGTAATAATCACATTTAATTCCAACTGTTTCTGTAAATGTATATCCAGCCGCTTTGCAGCTATTTACAATACAACGCCAAGATACTTTAGTTGTTTTTTTGCAAGCATATGAAGGTTTAAAATAATAACCAAGGTGATAAAGTTGTGGAGACTTTTTTTGAGAAAGAGTAATAGCCGCTTTTAAATCGCTCGGCTCAATAGAGTGTAACTCTAATGAGTTTAAATTGCTAGCAAGTTCATCCATTACAAAAATGTGTAAGAAATAATAGATTTTGTTTGCTTTTTTACTGTTATGTTAATTTGATCATTTCAAAGTGATTCATGTCATTTTGAAGCATTCAAATCAATTATGTTTTTTTTTCTATTTTTTTTTTATTTTGATTGTCTTTTTTTAATCATTGCTATTTTAATACACAGTCGTTCAAGCACTATAGGATCTTACTTAAAACCTTAATAAAGTCTTTTTAGTAATGGTCTCATTATTCGTGGACTCGATCAATTGGATAACTATATACTAGATTATCATTTTTTCTTATTATTAAATTGTTTTTTTTCTAATTTATAAACTTTTTATTGTATAATATTTAAATTTTACTTCTCCAAAAAGGAGGTTAATTGCTAATCAATAAATAAATAAATAAATATTCATTTTTTTTTAAATTTACACTTTTCCACAATTCAACTTTTATTTAAATTTTTTTTTATTAGATCAATTTTGTACAAAAATTCGGTTAAAACCAAAACATAATCTAATGAATAAATAAGACGGTGAGAAATCTGATAAAACATGGATTTTGACAGTTAAATTTCTCAGCAACAAAAGTGAAAATCTAAAAGCTACCCAACTGGCCGCCCTTACGATTAGCCAGCTGACTCAGAAACAAATAACCAAGAATATTCAACAACATCACTAACAAAAGCATTATATTGGAAGTCAGTATGATATCAAGAATCGTTCAAATTGTTAATAGTTTTGTGAATTTTTTTGTTAATCAGATTTAATTTTTCTAGGGCAACCAATTTATAATCACCATTTTTTTATTTTTGTTTGACTTGACATTAATTAATTCAACTTATAATTTGAAAAAAAAATCTCTTGCTATATTTTGCTTTTATAATCTATTTCTTTATTTAATTTTTATTATTTTGTATTTAATATTTTTTATAATAAATGCGCCCACATAGTTACATTCATACTTTTTATTAATTTTTTATTAATAAGCAAAATAATATTTTTTTATAATCTCGATATAACGGGTATTTATTAGTTTATTTTAAGTAAAAAATGAGACGTTTTTATGCATTTTGATGCAGTGTGCTTAAATGCGTCTAAATGAAAGATCCTATTACACCGAAAGTTAGTTAATAAACGCGATTTTATGATTAGATTTACTCAATTCTACACTTGTTTTTACGCGTAATACTTTGCGTAATTTTAATCTCGGATAGTTTTACTTGATTTACGAAGGAAATTTTATTTGAAAAAAATCCCAAGTTAGACAAAATTTCTCAGGCACATTAAACAGTGTAACATGTTAAAAAGCCGATAGGATATTAGATGAGAAAATACGGTAATATAAAACTCAGGTTTAATTTCAGTTGCCTTAAAAGGATTAAACATAGTTCAAATTTATTACTATAACTGAAAGAAAAGAAAAGGCTATGTAAACATGTGCCACATGTAACAATCTATGTTAACTTTCATTTTTTTTTGCTTATTTACTTTATTTTGATTTTTTTAATTTATTCTGAAGGAGCCCTAGCTCGGTACAGAAAACAAATAAATAAATAAAGGCTTGAGAAAAAGCCTAACAAAATTTTAGTTTTCTACAGATAATATAATTTTTTAATAATTTCTATTATTCATTTTTAGTTTAAAAACTCAAAAAAATTTAGAGTCATCCACAAAAACAATTAAAATTTTGTTCACCAAACCTAGGGTTATGTGAATAAATTTTAGATTGAGTGAACTAATTAGTATTAATAGTTAAAATAAAATTTATTTTCGATACAATCAAAGTTTTTTAATAGTAAATAATATTTCAAAACTATAACAATCAACAATTTGATGTTATAATTTATATATTCATTATTCGCATCATCATTTAACAGAAATTATTAAGTTTTTTATGCATTGTAATTTTTAGTTATGAAATTTTATAATAATTTAATTATTAATTAATTAAATTAACTTTAACTTTTTTACAGACAAATTTTAAATTAGGGGAACTATTTTTAAAATTGGTGAACAAATTTTAGATTATGTGAACTAATTGTTCTACGCAAACTATACGGGTTTATTGAAGTATAACTACCTAAAAATTTGCCAAAATAGAGAGAAAAAAGGGTAAAATAAAAATAAAAATAACTGATTGACAAATAAAAATAACTGATTGACATAGATTATTATTATTTATTTTTCATCTGTACCGAGCTAACGCTCCTTCAAAATAAACATAAGATCAAAGATGGAAAATTGTGTGTCTTTTAAAAGATCAGACAAAGCCTATAGATTATTAGCCGAGTTAACGAAACAGCGAACAAAAAGACCATCAAATTGAAAAAAAAGTATGATTCTAATTTTTTGTGAAAAAATGTCAGACTTGCGCTGAAATAAGAAATAAAAGTAATTTTAAAGTCTTTTCAAAGTCAAGTCACTAATTTTACTTGAAATATTTTGTCTGAAAAAAGTCATTACAAAATTAAAATAAAAAAAATAAGACTAAATGATATTATGTCAATTAATATATATATATATGTCAATTAAAAAACAAATATTTGTCAATTAAAACAAGATAATTCGTCAGTTATACTAGTGTCAATCTGAAAAAATAAATGTCATTTAAATAAATGTTTTGTCAATTAGTTTTTATATTTGTCAATTAAAAAAAAATATTTGTCAATTTAATATAAACAAATTTTTCAATGTAAAAAAATAATTTTTAAATTATAGAAGTATTTATTTAATTATTTAAGAAAAATTTTTTTTGAAAATCAATTTTAAATAAAGAATTTTTTAATAAAATAAAATCGATTGTTTTAAAAAATTTAAAACAAACAATTAAAACTTTCGCTCAATTCAAAAAGTCGATACGAGACAGTTTAGAATTTAAGTTTATTTAAGGCCTCATGATGCAAAATATTGGGAGCAGTATCATATTTTAGTTTTAGTATAAAACGAACTGGTGAGTTTTGTAAGACTTGAACCATTGGGATAAAGGTTAATTTTGAATTAAATTCTATACCTAAAAACTAGATTTACTTTTGACTCTCAATTTTATTTTCATTAATTTTTAATTTTAAGTCAATATTTTCCTTATTATATTTAGTGAAGAAAATGAAGCAAGGCTTTTCAACAGATGTTTTCATCTTCCACTTGAAGAGCCATTTTTCTAGTTCGTCTAAGTATCTGTTTATCTTATTCTCTAGATTTCCTTTTTTCTTAATAATATAAAATGTAACCAAGTCATCAGCAAAAAGAAGAGAATATTCACTATTTGTTTTATTTCTTTTAGGAATATCAATGATAAATAAACTGGTAGAATATAGACAATATCACAACCAGAACTGATCACTTATTTGATAAATTCGTTGCCAAACGCCAATATCATGTTCAAATCATCAGCGACCTAAACGACTCTCGTAACATCATCACTCCTTTTGAGAAACTCAGGTACGCAGCCTGGTGCTTAAACGATCAAAATGATATCTTTAATTCTTCATAAAAATTGAAAAAATCTCTGAATTTTTTTTTTTCGAATTCAAGTTAATTCTATTTTTTTTGAATAATTTTTTTTTTAAACCCATTATGATTGTATTCAACACAAATCTGCCATGCGACTTAACAAACAAATTTTTAGTTAAAAAGAAAAAATTAAAATAATTTTGTTGAACATTTATTAGATTCTGTCTTTCAATTTTTTTTTTTTCATTTTATCAAAATCTATTTATCACAGGGGCTGAAAGGGAGGTTGGCGACCATTCCAAACTGCCCGGGGTCTTCCTCAAACTATAATTTTAATAAAAATAAAAAAATTGATAAATATACTAAAAAGTAATGGACTAATTACCGATCCTTGAGGAACACCTGCAGTAATATGGTATTCATCACTTATGTGACCATTTACATTTACTTTAAATGATTGTTAATTCTAGTTTTATTTTAAATCTTGGTTGGACAATTTTTGCATATATTTTTTTCACACATGCTAAGAAAGTTAACCAAATAATGATGTATTAGCATTACAATTTATTTTAGTGTAATTAGCAGCTCACAAAATCAATAGCCTAATATTTTTCTAATTAGGTGATAAAATTTTTTTAAATAACAGAAAATTAATTTTTACTTTTGTTAAAACAACAGTAGCTCTAAATACAACTTTTAATCGGATAAAAGTGACTTAATAACTTGCATTATTAAAAAAAAATTTATTCACACTTTCAAACATGACTTTCGCATGCTTAATAAAAAGCCAAATGTCTAAACTAAATGATGAGTCAATCGAATCTTTTCTGAATTAAATATTTACTAGGTTCTATTTGTTCCTTGAATTACAGTTAAATATTTTTTAAAGTATTTTGTGTACATTTGACAATCTCTTGTTCAAATAACAAACAGAACAGAATAGCGGTCGTGCAAAGACCAATTAAGTCAATTGAAATCAACAAAAAGCTGTTAATTTAACCAGAATCCTTTATTAAGCTCTTTTTTGTCTTCACGAATACCACCATTCATTGATTGGTTGCTTATCTTAATCAAGCCGCTCTTCCCAATTCACCGCATCATCATATTTAAAAGAAACATTTTATCCTTCACTTTAAATTAATAAAAAAATGATATTCCTCTTTTTACTTATTTCCATAACCCACTGCCTCCAAATTAAACTTAGCTCAAATTCGAGCCTGCTAGTTTCACGTGGACAGGCAATTGATCTCGTCTGCCCACTAAGCTCTAACCAGTCGTCATTTTTGATCACATGGTACAAAGATGGAAACAAACTTTCAGCTGCACTGGCCAACAATCGATTTAAAATGCAATCAGCTAAATTAACGATTAGCCATTTCCTCAAAATTGACATGGGTACATACAGATGTGAGCTTATCACCGGCCAAGGCCAAATCTTGCACAGCTCTTTTGTTCAACTAATTAGCAATAGTGGACTGAACCAAACTTCTTACGAACAAGTCACACGATCAATTGATGGTCGCCAACCGCAATTTATCCATTCATACTATTCAACAAGCCAAAATCAATACCAAGGTGCATCGATTGAATTTGACTGTTTGGCCAGTGGATTCCCCAAGCCCAGTGTTCTATGGTACAAAAATGGCCGTGTGGTAAGCGAAGAAGAGTATGGTATAGTTCGAAATTTGATGGTGTTCAAATTGAATAAGCTATATCCCAGTGATAGCGGTGAATACAAGTGTCAAGTGTTCAACCAGTTCGGAGAAGTAAATAGACACTTTAATCTAAATGTGATTAAAGTCGAAAAAGTGAGGGTTGATCGTAACAAAACAGTTAAATTGGAATGTTCGGATAGCATATCCAATTGGTTTGTAAATTATAAAAATAAAGAGTATTCAAGAGAGAAAAAAATATATATAGGTGAAGATGAATTTTATTTATTAGCCTCTGGTTTAGTTGATCAAAAAAGTTTGTTGATAAGACAACCAGATTGGTTCACTAATGGACTCTATGTTTGTTACGGTGAAAGCAAAGTCAAGTCAAGTGTGTACAACTTGGAAGTAGAAGGATTTGTTATTGCTGACTATGAGGCAAGAGGATCTGGTAAAAAAAATGAAAAATCGCTATCGATTGACTACCCACTTCCGGTAATAATCATTATTGTGTTATCGCTTATCTCTTTTGTTCTAATTACACTTTTGGCAATGTATTATATGGTAAAATTAAGAAAAGGTTCACATACTAAGGAAAATTCGCAAGATATTAAGCGTTCTTTTGATAATCATCAACTAGCTCATGGTCAAATTGATTATTTTAAGACTAGGAGATCTTTGATAGTTCCTTGTTCCTCAAATGTTCCAATGCATGTGTATCCGCTACCAATGTTTCGCTCTCAAATGATTAGACCAACCCAGTCAACGCCCCAGTATTATCACTCTATTCGCCAGCAAGATTTGCCTAGCAATAACTCATCAAATTCAGTCAAAAACAAATGGAGCCATTCTGGTGATTATCAATCGTCAAGGATCGATTCATCACCAGTATCACGATCAAATTCTTATAGATCATGTAGAAAATTTTGATTATTACTTCCTTAATTTTGGACCATTTTTTGCAAATTAAATTAATTTAAAAATTTTTTAAAAAAAATAATTTTTTATCTAGTAATTAAAAAACCTAAAAATATTATTTTTTCTAACATTTATAAAAAATATTTTTTTAATAAAATAATTATTTTGAACATATTTTTCAATAAAATTGTTTTAATTTTATGCGTTTGAATTAAAAAAAATGGAAAACAGAGCGTAATAAGTTTTTTAAACTACAAATTTTATCTTCAAGGATCATCATATCACAAACCCAAAGTCAAAATGTATAAAAAAAACAAACTTTTTCATGTTTGCAATACTAACTTAAAATAATATTTTTTTTAAATATTAAACAAAAAAAAGTTTATGGGATTAAATGACATAATTAAATGTAGTGAATCAAGCATTTCATTACCATCATTAAATAGATACAATGGTCATTTTTTTTTCCAAAAGCGGTATCAGCTGTAATCAGATTCAATATCATGATATAAACTGATATAAACTGAAAGTCTATCATTTTTTTCTATTCCTATTTTGGAAGATATTTCAAGTTATTTTACAAGTAAAAGTAATTAGATTAGTATTTTTTTAGTTTTTACCTCAGTTTATTATAAATCATCTCTGATCATGTATACATCATATCATTACATTTAGCTTAGATGGCTTTTTTATTTTTCATAAGACTATCCCACATGATGATCATGTTGTCGTTTTGCTTATTTTCTCTTTTTTTTCTGGCTAGTGAACAATATACCCCTATGGCAATTGTGCTCCTAGATGCTTGCACAAAGTACAGTGTATATAAATGTCTACCTCGTCTATAGTTGTATTTAAACGGTGCAAGTGTCAATACAGCTGGCAAAATATGACTTGTGGACTCTTCTGTCTTGTTGCATAGTTTACATTTATTATCTACATGCTATTTTATAATATTCTTTATGGTTTTTCCTGATGTTAAATGCCTTATCTTTTACTATCATGATTAAACCTTCCATATCCTTTAAAATCGAAACTTAAAAAAATTAAGCTTTTCAATTGAAATCCATCAAATTTAAATGTTTTCTATTCTAATTGATCTTCTACGTTTTCCTTTTGACTATATTTTTTAAAAGTTTGGCTTATAATGTGCACGTCAAGACTTTTTTATTTCAAAAGTCCCACCAAAGACTTAAATTTTTTTTTCAAAAAAAACCTTTCTATTTTTGTGCTCCATTTTAGCCTTTACCGTGCTGACTTGGACAGGTTCATAATTTGATAAGATAATAAAAAAAATAAAAATTTAAGATTATTTAAAATGTTTATTAATTTTAAAAAAAATTAAGTTTTTTTATTAAAATAAAAATAGACAATTAACAACCACCAACAACCAACAACAATACTACTACTACTTGTGGTGTCTTGACAAAGACAACACAAAAGTCACCATCTGATTCAATCAGTTTCTTTTTATTGTGACTGACTAACGCGCATACGCAGATATTGCTGCAACCAAGCAGTTATGTCTGCTATCTCAAGACTGACATTTTTATTCGCATGCGTTAGTCAATCACAATATGAATTCAATTTTATATTTGATTCGAACCACATTTTGTACACTTTTTTATGAATAAGGAACAAACAATTTTATTGACTTCGGCCTAATGTTTTATTTTAATTTTAGAACGGCCGTTTTCATATTTTTAAAAATAAAGAATCTCGTAACAGTAAACCTTTTACTTTGTTGACGGATTTGTAAACGTGGAACACCACATCTGGCGACGAGGATAAAAAAAAAAAAAAAAGAAGAAGAAATTTATGTTGGAAGGGGAGAAAGAGGAAGAAGAAAAAGCGAAAACAAGGAGCAACTTCTCACTCAACAACAAATCGTGCAGCAACAACTGCATTCACAACAAATTGAGCAGCAACAAATACCCGCACAACAACAGGTAAATAAAATGGCAGTAGCAATGCCAATGGAAATTTTCGACTATGGTCGAAACATGGATACACTAGGATCCAGATGGAAGAGATGGCTCGACAAGTTTGAACTCCACATCACAGGAAATGCTCTCACAGACGAGGATATGATCAAGGCCCGCTTCTTAATGAATATGGGGGACGCGGTCTATGATACAGCAGAATCACTTGGTTTAAACCTCAAAGATAAAACTCGCAAGGAAATTCATGAGGCTCTCACGAAACATTTCAACCCCGAAAAATCTGAGGTCAACGAAATCCTGAAATTTCGACGCGCGCTGAAGCACAAAGATGAACCAGTGAACAGCTACTACTTGCGACTCCGAGATCTCAGCCAACACTGCGGGTTTAGTACCGGACTGGAAAGAGAACTAGCTATCCAGTTTCTCTACGGATGTGGCATGGAGCCTGTGCACCGCAAAGGCGTAGCTCTGACAAAAGCTGAGTTCAAGCTGGACACAATCTTAGACTATGCCAGGGCTTACGAGAAATCCGAACGCAACGTCGGTGAGATTGCTCAGCACGGTTCCGAGCTTGCAGCCAAACAAAGTGTCAGCTTTGTAGCGAATAAAGGTTACAACCAGTCTCGCCCAAAGCAAGAGACCCGCGGAAGATGCGCCTGGTGCGGCGGAGAACGCCATGCTACGAGAGAGGCCTGCCCAGCGAACGGAAAAAAATGCGACAAGTGCGGCAAGCCGAACCACTTTGCAGCAGTATGCCTATTCGAACAAATGCCACGAAGCAGCCAACAATCGGCAAACAATGGCCAGACTCAACCCTTTCGAGGCGGAGGACAGCGCCATGGCAAAAACTCGAAGCCTACCTTAAGCCAACAGTACTCAAAACACAAAGGTCAAGTAAATGCGGTTGCCAGCAAGCAATCCGACAACGAACTGGCTGGCAAGGTCGTGCTTGACGAAGCCGAAGCCGCCTCATACCTCAAATATAAGAAGTTGGTCAACCTGGATATCTGTACCATCACCGACGACCCAAAGGTTCACCGGATCGAAGAAGAGAGGGATGAGCGATATTTAGGAGCTGAATTGCAAGGCAGCAACGTTGTATGGCTCATAGACTCAGGATCGATGATAAACATCATCGATGAGCCGACCTACAAACAGCTCAAGCATCAGCCAACCCTCAAGGCGTGCACGACTGGATACTACGCATACAAGTCAGCCGTACCGTTCCAGATGCTGGGCTGTTTCGAAACGACCATCAAACGAAACAGTAAGTCAACGAAAGCAAGTGTCATGGTAGTGCCGGGAAAGGAGCGGAACTTGTTAGGCTTTAGTACGTCGAAAGCACTCGGACTGGTAACTCTCAACGTCAACTCAGTGGCTGAAGGTAGCGGTAGCAATAAGCTAAGCAAGGACCAGCTAGCCGAGCGATTTCCAGCACTGTTCAGTGGGAAAATCGGCTGCGTCAAGGATGTCAAAGTTAAGCTGGACATTGACGAATCAGTAAAGCCAACACGCCAGCCGCAAAGACCTGTCCCGTTCTGTATGCGCGAGGCAGTAGAAATGGAACTCTTGAAGCAGGTAGACGAGGGGATCATTGAAAGAGTAAGAGGTGGACACACTCCATGGGTGGCGAATCTGGTAATTGTCAACAAGGACAAAGGGGCCAAAACCGGCTCATCCATGCAATCGTCAACGCAAGAGCCGCCATCAGTCAGGCTAACGTGCGACTCAAGAGCGATGAACAAGGCCATAAGACGCACAAGATTCCCTTGTCGGACCGTGGAAGACCTTTGCACAGTGGTTCAGGGTGCCAAGCTGTTCAGTAAATTGGACATATCAAAGGCCTTTCACCAGCTTGAGCTTGATGAGGAATCCAGGCACCTCACCACGATCACCACGCATATAGGTCTTTTCAGATACAAGCGCCTACACATGGGTATCTCTTCGGCTTCCGAAGTCTTTACAGAAACGATTCGTGTGATGCTCGAGGACTTGCAAGGTCAAATAAACATGACTGACGATATCCTGGTCTTTGGAAAGACTAGGGAAGAACATCACACCAACCTCCTGGCAGTTCTGCAGCGACTCGAAGAAAGAGGTCTAACACTCAACAGAGAGAAATGCCAGTTTTACACGACCGAAGTAGAGTTTTACGGCTTGAAGTTCTCCGAAAACGGTATGTCTCCAACAGAGGACCGCTGCCGCGCTTTGAAGGAAGCGAATCCGCCGGCTAACGCAAAGGAGCTAAAAAGCTTCCTCTGCAGTATGCAATTTAGCGCAAGATTCATGCCTAACTGGTGCTCTAAAGCATCTCCGCTGTGGGAACTGGCACGAGACGGCGTCGAGTGGAAGTGGGGACTGGAGGAGCAGAAGGCCTTTGATGAGGTAAAGGAGCTTGCTAGCAATAAGTGCTTTGCCTACTTCAATAAGAATTGGCTTACCGAGCTAGTCATCGATGCAAGTCCAGTCGGGCTCGGAGCCATACTATATCAGGTCAACCCAAACGATGCACAAGAGAGAGTCATGGTTGTGTGCGCCTCAAGACTGCTCACTGACGTCGAAAGGCGATACAGCCAGTGCGAAAAAGAAGGGCTCGCTGCTATCTGGGCATGTGAGAAGCTAGCGATATATCTTCTCGGTAACCGATTCACTCTTGTCACTGACAATCGAGGAATCCAGTGCATTCTTGCTAACACCAAATCTAGACCTCCACCCCGCATCGAGCGGATAGCTCTGCGCCTCTCTCAATTCAACTTCGACGTCAGGCATGTGAAAGGAGAGTTGAATGCAGCTGACTACTATTCTAGGAAGCCGTCAGGAGCATGCACAGCCGCATATCTTGAAGAGATTTCGACCGAGAGACATGTGAACATGGTAGCCAGCTCAGCAGTGCCACCAGCAATGACACTTGATGAGGTCGCAAGGGCAACTCAATCGGATGATAATCTTCAAGTGCTCATCAACCTGGTAAGCAAGGGAGGCAGCAGCCACGATCTGATTGAAAGGCTAAGCGAGTATAAAGCGGTTTTCGATGAACTAAGTGTAACTGAGCGCGGCATCTTACTTAAAGGGCAACGTTTAGTGATTCCAAACTCTCTGCGAGACCGTGTAGTCGAGATAGCCCACATTGCTCACCAAGGAATAGTGAAAACGAAGGCCCTTATCCGGTCGCGCGTTTGGTTCCCAGGCATCGAGAAGAGAGTCGAAGAGCGGGTCAAATCATGTCGTGAATGCCAAGCGAACGCCGGCAAGCCAAGCTTTGAGCCACTTAGACCATCAAAGATGCCAGCTGGTCCGTGGCAAGAGGTCAGCGGCGATTTCTACGGCCCAATGTCAACTGGTAAGTACTGGTTCGTCAACCATTGTGACTACTCTCGTTGGATAAGCGTGAAGGAGATTACCACTGTCTCATTTCAAGCTGTATCAAACCACCTAACCAATCTCTTCAGCACCTTGGGAGCACCGCTGATCTATAAGGCAGATAACGGATCCCCTTTCCAGTCACACGACTTCGCCAACTTCGCAAAGCAGTGGGGTTTTACTCATCGTAAAATCGCACCCGAATGGCCGAGAGCAAACGCTGAGGCAGAAGCTACGATGAAAAAGCTTGGTAAAGTCGTGAGGACAGCAGAACTGTCCGGCATGAGCCGAACAGTGGCGCTGCAGCTATTCCTACGCCAATACAGAGAAACGCCACACGCTACCACCAAGGTAGCTCCAGCCATGCTTCTAATGGGATTCAGCCGCTCCTCAGGCATCCCACAACATGAAACACCTACACCAGACATGCAACGATTAGCCCGACTTCACGAGTTTGCGAGAGCAAATGACGCTAAAGCCAAGCAGAGGATGATGGAGGACTATAATCACCGCATGAGAGTAAAGCAGAGAGATTTAGCAGTAGGCTGGAGAGTGCTGCTGAAGAAAACGAGAACGAAGAAAACTGACTCGCTGTGGGATCCAGATCCGTACACCATCACCGAAATAAAAGGAAGTATGATCACAGCAACCCGTTTGTACCCGAGTCCTCATTCTTTGACGCGGAATTCGTCATTTTTTAAGCGCTATTACGAATATGAACAGGATCTGCAACTGAGTTTGACACCAAAAGCGCTGCCAAATGCGGAATCAAACGCCCAATCAAACGCATGGTCAAGAGTGACGCCAAACGAGCTGCGAACTGCACCAACAAACTCGCTTCCCGTCCAACAAAACACTTCAATTGAGGATACCTACTCAACCATGCGAAATACAAAATCTAGCCAGCCAGCTCAGCAGCTATTGGATGAAGTAGGTGACTCAGAGGAAAGCGGGGAGATGTCCACGCCGCTACAGCCAGCCGAACCACAAAACAAAGTGGTTGCGGAGACTAAAACGCCGAAACGGGTCGGCAGGCCAAACAAGGCTATCGTAGAGGCTAACAAGAAGGCAAACCTCGAATCCAAGAACATCTACTATGAGTGGCGCGATAGCAACCCCCATGTCCGGACGTCCAAACGCAACCAAGCGAAACGCACTGGTCAAAGCAGCTCTGGAGGAGAGGGGAGATGTGGTGTCTTGACAAAGACAACACAAAAGTCACCATCTGATTCAATCAGTTTCTTTTTATTGTGACTGACTAACGCGCATACGCAGATATTGCTGCAACCAAGCAGTTATGTCTGCTATCTCAAGACTGACATTTTTATTCGCATGCGTTAGTCAATCACAATATGAATTCAATTTTATATTTGATTCGAACCACATTTTGTACACTTTTTTATGAATAAGGAACAAACAATTTTATTGACTTCGGCCTAATGTTTTATTTTAATTTTAGAACGGCCGTTTTCATATTTTTAAAAATAAAGAATCTCGTAACAGTAAACCTTTTACTTTGTTGACGGATTTGTAAACGTGGAACACCACACTACTACTACTACTACTCATACTTTACTATTTATAATACTACTACTTTACTACTACAACTACTACATTACTATTAAAAAGAAAATGACATGAATGATTTAGAAAATGACTAAATAAATTTTGATAAAAAAATGAAAGTTGATTTGTTTTAATCCATTGTTCTAAACAATCAAGAAGAGCTACTGATCGAAAACGAGGAAGATGAATCCATTGAAGATTTCTCAAGCTTTTTACCAGTATCCATAAAAAATCTTCATCTGACATACCAGACTTATTTTTAAGTCTAAGTCACAAAAATTTAAGTCAAAGTTATGACTTGACTAAAATTTTTTTTTTTTTTTAAGTCAAAATCATAACTTGACTTTAAATTTTTTTTTATTAAGTCAAGTCAATGACTTAAATTTTTTTTAGAAAAAGGCTAAGTAGAGCCAGTCAGCTTGACGGTCAAAATTTTGGACCGTTTAAAAAATCGGTAAAAAAAAAGCGGTTAGTCAAAGATACGGTCAACATTGTGGCAGGCGGTCTTTTAGCCGTTCAGCTTGGCGGCCAGAGTTTTGGACTGCCGCGCTGAAAAAAAGAGGTTAAAATATCAAAAAAATATTAAAAAGTTAATATAATTAAATATGTTTATTAAAAAAAAAAAAAACCATATTTTAATTAGAAAAAAAAAAAAATACCAACGGTCATTAACTTGACTTAAAAAAAAAAAAAAATTAAGTCATTGACTTGAGTTAAGACTTGTGACTTAAAAACAACTCTGTGACATACAATTCAATTGATGACTTGAATGAAGTATCTTACCTTCTTCAGATGACTCGGCTCGAAAGTCTAAGTTTTGACAACAACCCATGTGTTTCTTATGTATCTGACCTTAACAAAAGACGTTTTATCCATAATTGGATTGCTTACAGTGTTTTTGATAAAATATACTCAAGTAGCTTTTTGTACAGTTGAGTACTTAACGATTTTCAAATTAATGTAACTTACAGAATCAAACATTAGTTGAGAAAAATGTGAATTGATGTTCGCCTTAAATTTTGAACTGTGATTGTTTTGATTTAAATCAGTTTTAAATAGAATATAAAATAAATATTTTATATTTAATCATTAAAAAAAAGAAAAGTTTTTGGTTATTATTATTATTATTTTTTAAATAATTCGAAAAATTATAAAATATCAATTAATAATTAAATAAATTATGATGTATTAAAAAAATAAGCTACAACAGTTAACGAATCAAAGAATAAATATGACATAATCAAGACTAATGCAACAAGCTTTATTAGCACTAGAAGCGCCAAAATTTCTAATACTTAAAAGCATCGGCGATGTCATTTTGACACATCTTCAATGCTATCTATCAAGTGCGAGTTATTTTACATAACTTTTTTAAAATGGATTAAAAATAAAAATTCTTATGTTAAAATGAACTATTTCATAAAACGAATTACAAAGATTTTTGCTTTCAAATCGTTTTGAACTAATTTTAAGTCATCTTAAAAATTGGATGAAAAATTAAAAAATCTTGAAAAAAATAATATAATATTAAAATAGACACACAGTACTGCTATGAATTTCTGTTTTTAGGTAATTTCCTTAAAATTCATGATATTTTTACTTGTTAATTGAATTCGATTTTTACTATTTTTACTAAAATAACCATTTTCAAATAAAATTTAATGTAAAATTACGTGAAAAAAATTAATTTTTTTTTCCGAAATCAGGCCCAAAAAATTGCAAAAAAGTCAAAAAATGTCAAAATTTTCAAAAAAGTTAGTATTTTTTGAAATTTTTACATATTACAAAAATTTATGTAATTTCTGGTAATTTTACGTTTATTTTGGTACAATCTGGTAAATTTACTTTTTTTGATTTGGTAATTTCACGTAAAATTACGCAATTATAGAAAACCATAGCAGTACCTAACAAAAGTAGCTCTTCAGCGTTGTCCAATTATGAATCATTGCTTAATGAAAGGGTCTAAAATGAAAAGAAAGCTTTATTTTTTATAATTCTGGAAAAATTTTTAAAGTAAAAATGACATCTACTCATGCTTTTCAGTATATTGGTCAATTTATCTTGAAATAAAATATCTGAAAAAAATATAGGATTTAATTTTGGCAAATAACAACAAAAACCTTATTTACAAATTTTCAGTCCTAAAAACGTCAATTTACTATATATTTAGATGAATCAAAACTCGAAATATGTCAAAATGACATCGCCGGTGCTTCTAGTGTTAAACAGGAAATATAAAAACTTTTAATTTAAGAACTATAAATAACTAAAAATAGTTTAAGGCCTAGCATATTCTTGAATTTATGCGTATTTAGCTACCATTGAAGTTTTCCATGCAAGACTTCTATTAATTATTATTATTGTTAAAAACCGAAATTCGAACTTCGACTTAAACTTATTTTCTTGTTTTTTTGTCCTATACGAAATTATAAAATTTTAAGGCTAATCAACAGGCTAGTGTCTTTGTCATCGTAAACGGTAAGACTTCGTCAATTTAAAAAAATATAAAAAATTAACAATTTTTTTTTAAATTTATTTTTTTAATACGAATCTTTAAATTTTAAAAATTCAATTTTTTTTTCAAAAAAAAATATTTGATTTTCATTTTTTCCAATTGCCGTATGTTCATAAAACAAAAAATCACAAACATGCTTAGCTATCATCAATCTTGTTCTTTTCCCTCAAAAAACATGAAATCCTAAAAATTATTAAAAATTGTAAATTAAAAAAAAAAAACTGCTCAAGCCCAAACTTACAATTAGGAGCAGAGCACCGATCAGAGTTCCTTTTGAATAAATTTA
This sequence comes from Brachionus manjavacas, assembly GCA_019054805.1. NCBI lineage: Eukaryota > Metazoa > Rotifera > Eurotatoria > Ploima > Brachionidae > Brachionus > Brachionus manjavacas. Next base: position 1,997,961 of record JAHQIY010000004.1, read on the forward strand.
ATTAACAATTACACAAGTAAGTTACGTATTTACCTTTGGCTTTCACCGATAAATCCATTGGAACTAAATTTGAAAAATTTTACTCGTAGAAACTTGAAACTTTAGGAAAAATAAGTTTACATGAAATTGAGAATTGATCTGCAACAGTAAATAACTCTTTTGCAAAGCCTGCATATTCTTTGGTAAGGCTTCCAATTTGAGTCATTCCATCGGCTGTTAATAATTTAAATTCATTATCACATGGACAACAAGCACCATCCCAAATACAGCACGGGCCTTCTATCTTTAAAATTACATTTTCTGTTTCGTCAAGAATATCATAGCTGGCTTTCCAAAATGAACCCCTTTTTTTAAAATTTAAAAAAGAAAATTTTTAATCTAATTTTTTTATTTATACTTTTGTCTAATTGTGCCGATCAAATGTCCAGGTGGAGCCTCAACTCTCACTTCAAAAGTACAGCACATGCAACAACCTGCACACCAGCAACATCCTGGACAACACTTAAATTCTCTAGTTATCATCATTACTTCCTAAAAGAGAGCATATTTTTTATCACAATTAAGGTGAAGTTAAATCATGTACTTGTTTAAGATTGTCCACAACATGGAACTTGAATCCACGTTGATTCTCACAGCAAATTCTCATGCAAGTATCCGTTTCTATTTGCATAAAAAAAGTAAAAATTAAAATCAAATGAGATAGAATTACCTTCAAAAGCATAGAAAAATTGTTCATTGTTGGCATTGCGAAGGGCATACTTGTTGTTCCTTTCGAATCCAGTAAAAGCTTCAACTAAACTGACCAACTGCTTGACTTTAATTTTATCTAGCTGAGTCAAGTATTCTAAACCAGGTGGACAGCCAGGAATAGCTAAAGGCCGATTCATCCATTCATTTGCTGGACCAGGTTCTTGCGTTACCGAATGATTATTCATTCTTATTAAGAGAAATTTTTTAAAAATTAGGTTTATTTTTTTTAAACTTTATGAAACATAGTTTAAAAATATCGATTGGAAAAGGTAACTAAGTAAATTTAAATATTCGTTTTTCAATTTTTCTTATAATGAGCATTTTTCTTATATTTTAGCTTTTTGGTTCATTTTAAAATTCTAAATTACATAAATTTATTTTACTATTTAACGAATTCTATTATTTAAAAAAAATATTTTTATATGGCCGATAAGGTTTCTCTGTGTATTAAACAAATTTAATCAAATAAAAACCTTGCTTCCCATATTCAAGTTTATTTAAGGATTAACTTTTATAATTTTAAGAAATCGACTTTAATGATTACATTTCCTCAAACGCAAAATAAAATAAAATAAATTTCGAAATTACTTACCGAACAAGAAAGCTAAAATTTAATAAAATAAATGCTGCATAAAAAATGAAAAAAAAAAGGAAATGCCACCTCTTTAATTTTAATAAAAATTGGTTGACAAACAATCTGAAAAATTCTAAATCATGATTAATAAAAAAAAATTTGTCAAATTTGATTGTTTATTTTGGAATAGCCCCCTGTATCTAAAACTTTATAGATTTCATGAAAGCTTTTGGTAGCATACACAGAGAAACCTTATCGGCCATATAAAAATATTTTTTTTAAATAATAGAATTCGTTAAATAGTAAAATAAATTTATGTAATTTAGAATTTTAAAATGAACCAAAAAGCTAAAATATAAGAAAAATGCTCATTATAAGAAAAATTGAAAAACGAATATTTAAATTTACTTAGTTACCTTTCCAATCGATATTTTTTTAAACTATGTTTCATAAAGTTTAAAAAAAATAAACCTAATTTTTAAAAAATTTCTCTTAATAAGAATGAATAATCATTCGGTAACGCAAGAACCTGGTCCAGCAAATGAATGGATGAATCGGCCTTTAGCTATTCCTGGCTGTCCACCTGGTTTAGAATACTTGACTCAGCTAGATAAAATTAAAGTCAAGCAGTTGGTCAGTTTAGTTGAAGCTTTTACTGGATTCGAAAGGAACAACAAGTATGCCCTTCGCAATGCCAACAATGAACAATTTTTCTATGCTTTTGAAGGTAATTCTATCTCATTTGATTTTAATTTTTACTTTTTTATGCAAATAGAAACGGATACTTGCATGAGAATTTGCTGTGAGAATCAACGTGGATTCAAGTTCCATGTTGTGGACAATCTTAAACAAGTACATGATTTAACTTCACCTTAATTGTGATAAAAAATATGCTCTCTTTTAGGAAGTAATGATGATAACTAGAGAATTTAAGTGTTGTCCAGGATGTTGCTGGTGTGCAGGTTGTTGCATGTGCTGTACTTTTGAAGTGAGAGTTGAGGCTCCACCTGGACATTTGATCGGCACAATTAGACAAAAGTATAAATAAAAAAATTAGATTAAAAATTTTCTTTTTAAATTTTAAAAAAAGGGGTTCATTTTGGAAAGCCAGCTATGATATTCTTGACGAAACAGAAAATGTAATTTTAAAGATAGAAGGCCCGTGCTGTATTTGGGATGGTGCTTGTTGTCCATGTGATAATGAATTTAAATTATTAACAGCCGATGGAATGACTCAAATTGGAAGCCTTACCAAAGAATATGCAGGCTTTGCAAAAGAGTTATTTACTGTTGCAGATCAATTCTCAATTTCATGTAAACTTATTTTTCCTAAAGTTTCAAGTTTCTACGAGTAAAATTTTTCAAATTTAGTTCCAATGGATTTATCGGTGAAAGCCAAAGGTAAATACGTAACTTACTTGTGTAATTGTTAATTAAATTTATTCAAAAGGAACTCTGATCGGTGCTCTGCTCCTAATTGTAAGTTTGGGCTTGAGCAGTTTTTTTTTAATTTACAATTTTTAATAATTTTTAGGATTTCATGTTTTTTGAGGGAAAAGAACAAGATTGATGATAGCTAAGCATGTTTGTGATTTTTTGTTTTATGAACATACGGCAATTGGAAAAAATGAAAATCAAATATTTTTTTTTGAAAAAAAAATTGAATTTTTAAAATTTAAAGATTCGTATTAAAAAATAAATTAAAAAAAAAATTGTTAATTTTTTATATTTTTTTAAATTGACGAAGTCTTACCGTTTACGATGACAAAGACACTAGCCTGTTGATTAGCCTTAAAATTTTATAATTTCGTATAGGACAAAAAAACAAGAAAATAAGTTTAAGTCGAAGTTCGAATTTCGGTTTTTAACAATAATAATAATTAATAGAAGTCTTGCATGGAAAACTTCAATGGTAGCTAAATACGCATAAATTCAAGAATATGCTAGGCCTTAAACTATTTTTAGTTATTTATAGTTCTTAAATTAAAAGTTTTTATATTTCCTGTTTAACACTAGAAGCACCGGCGATGTCATTTTGACATATTTCGAGTTTTGATTCATCTAAATATATAGTAAATTGACGTTTTTAGGACTGAAAATTTGTAAATAAGGTTTTTGTTGTTATTTGCCAAAATTAAATCCTATATTTTTTTCAGATATTTTATTTCAAGATAAATTGACCAATATACTGAAAAGCATGAGTAGATGTCATTTTTACTTTAAAAATTTTTCCAGAATTATAAAAAATAAAGCTTTCTTTTCATTTTAGACCCTTTCATTAAGCAATGATTCATAATTGGACAACGCTGAAGAGCTACTTTTGTTAGGTACTGCTATGGTTTTCTATAATTGCGTAATTTTACGTGAAATTACCAAATCAAAAAAAGTAAATTTACCAGATTGTACCAAAATAAACGTAAAATTACCAGAAATTACATAAATTTTTGTAATATGTAAAAATTTCAAAAAATACTAACTTTTTTGAAAATTTTGACATTTTTTGACTTTTGCAATTTTTTGGGCCTGATTTCGGAAAAAAAAATTAATTTTTTCACGTAATTTTACATTAAATTTTATTTGAAAATGGTTATTTTAGTAAAAATAGTAAAAATCGAATTCAATTAACAAGTAAAAATATCATGAATTTTAAGGAAATTACCTAAAAACAGAAATTCATAGCAGTACTGTGTGTCTATTTTAATATTATATTATTTTTTTCAAGATTTTTTAATTTTTCATCCAATTTTTAAGATGACTTAAAATTAGTTCAAAACGATTTGAAAGCAAAAATCTTTGTAATTCGTTTTATGAAATAGTTCATTTTAACATAAGAATTTTTATTTTTAATCCATTTTAAAAAAGTTATGTAAAATAACTCGCACTTGATAGATAGCATTGAAGATGTGTCAAAATGACATCGCCGATGCTTTTAAGTATTAGAAATTTTGGCGCTTCTAGTGCTAATAAAGCTTGTTGCATTAGTCTTGATTATGTCATATTTATTCTTTGATTCGTTAACTGTTGTAGCTTATTTTTTTAATACATCATAATTTATTTAATTATTAATTGATATTTTATAATTTTTCGAATTATTTAAAAAATAATAATAATAATAACCAAAAACTTTTCTTTTTTTAATGATTAAATATAAAATATTTATTTTATATTCTATTTAAAACTGATTTAAATCAAAACAATCACAGTTCAAAATTTAAGGCGAACATCAATTCACATTTTTCTCAACTAATGTTTGATTCTGTAAGTTACATTAATTTGAAAATCGTTAAGTACTCAACTGTACAAAAAGCTACTTGAGTATATTTTATCAAAAACACTGTAAGCAATCCAATTATGGATAAAACGTCTTTTGTTAAGGTCAGATACATAAGAAACACATGGGTTGTTGTCAAAACTTAGACTTTCGAGCCGAGTCATCTGAAGAAGGTAAGATACTTCATTCAAGTCATCAATTGAATTGTATGTCACAGAGTTGTTTTTAAGTCACAAGTCTTAACTCAAGTCAATGACTTAATTTTTTTTTTTAAGTCAAGTTAATGACCGTTGGTATTTTTTTTTTTTTCTAATTAAAATATGGTTTTTTTTTTTTTTAATAAACATATTTAATTATATTAACTTTTTAATATTTTTTTGATATTTTAACCTCTTTTTTTCAGCGCGGCAGTCCAAAACTCTGGCCGCCAAGCTGAACGGCTAAAAGACCGCCTGCCACAATGTTGACCGTATCTTTGACTAACCGCTTTTTTTTTACCGATTTTTTAAACGGTCCAAAATTTTGACCGTCAAGCTGACTGGCTCTACTTAGCCTTTTTCTAAAAAAAAAAATTTAAGTCATTGACTTGACTTAATAATAAAAAAAAATTTAAAGTCAAGTTATGATTTTGACTTAAAAAAAAAAAAAAATTTTAGTCAAGTCATAACTTTGACTTAAATTTTTGTGACTTAGACTTAAAAATAAGTCTGGTATGTCAGATGAAGATTTTTTATGGATACTGGTAAAAAGCTTGAGAAATCTTCAATGGATTCATCTTCCTCGTTTTCGATCAGTAGCTCTTCTTGATTGTTTAGAACAATGGATTAAAACAAATCAACTTTCATTTTTTTATCAAAATTTATTTAGTCATTTTCTAAATCATTCATGTCATTTTCTTTTTAATAGTAATGTAGTAGTTGTAGTAGTAAAGTAGTAGTATTATAAATAGTAAAGTATGAGTAGTAGTAGTAGTAGTGTGGTGTTCCACGTTTACAAATCCGTCAACAAAGTAAAAGGTTTACTGTTACGAGATTCTTTATTTTTAAAAAATATGAAAACGGCCGTTCTAAAATTAAAATAAAACATTAGGCCGAAGTCAATAAAATTGTTTGTTCCTTATTCATAAAAAAGTGTACAAAATGTGGTTCGAATCAAATATAAAATTGAATTCATATTGTGATTGACTAACGCATGCGAATAAAAATGTCAGTCTTGAGATAGCAGACATAACTGCTTGGTTGCAGCAATATCTGCGTATGCGCGTTAGTCAGTCACAATAAAAAGAAACTGATTGAATCAGATGGTGACTTTTGTGTTGTCTTTGTCAAGACACCACATCTCCCCTCTCCTCCAGAGCTGCTTTGACCAGTGCGTTTCGCTTGGTTGCGTTTGGACGTCCGGACATGGGGTTGCTATCGCGCCACTCATAGTAGATGTTCTTGGATTCGAGGTTTGCCTTCTTGTTAGCCTCTACGATAGCCTTGTTTGGCCTGCCGACCCGTTTCGGCGTTTTAGTCTCCGCAACCACTTTGTTTTGTGGTTCGGCTGGCTGTAGCGGCGTGGACATCTCCCCGCTTTCCTCTGAGTCACCTACTTCATCCAATAGCTGCTGAGCTGGCTGGCTAGATTTTGTATTTCGCATGGTTGAGTAGGTATCCTCAATTGAAGTGTTTTGTTGGACGGGAAGCGAGTTTGTTGGTGCAGTTCGCAGCTCGTTTGGCGTCACTCTTGACCATGCGTTTGATTGGGCGTTTGATTCCGCATTTGGCAGCGCTTTTGGTGTCAAACTCAGTTGCAGATCCTGTTCATATTCGTAATAGCGCTTAAAAAATGACGAATTCCGCGTCAAAGAATGAGGACTCGGGTACAAACGGGTTGCTGTGATCATACTTCCTTTTATTTCGGTGATGGTGTACGGATCTGGATCCCACAGCGAGTCAGTTTTCTTCGTTCTCGTTTTCTTCAGCAGCACTCTCCAGCCTACTGCTAAATCTCTCTGCTTTACTCTCATGCGGTGATTATAGTCCTCCATCATCCTCTGCTTGGCTTTAGCGTCATTTGCTCTCGCAAACTCGTGAAGTCGGGCTAATCGTTGCATGTCTGGTGTAGGTAAAAAGTAAAAATATTAAAATATATTTTAATATATTTAAATATATTTAAAGCCGAAGCATTCAATACTTCGGCTGCAAGAAGTATTGAATGCATCAGCTTCATCTCTTTCGGCTATTATTAGTGTTGGATACGGTCAAGACAAACCGGTCCAATAAACGGACGGTTTTTTTCGATCATTTGGCCGGTCAGCTAGGCGGTCTATTTTTCGGACCACCAAAAAAAACGGCTTTAAAAATACGGCCAAATTTTTGGCGGTTAGCCACTTAAATTCAAATTTTTTCGAAATAATGTTTTTAATTTTTAAAAAAATTACGGCCATCAATTAATGGACTGACAAAAAAAATAAATTTTACTGACAAAAAAGACTAAATCTACTGACAAAAAAACTACATATGATGACAAATAAATTAATTGACTGATAAAATAATTATTTGAGTGACAAAAATACTTTTTTATTGACTAATCAATTATTTTTACAACAAATTAATGATTTTGAGGTCACAATAAAAATAAAAATCTTGAACTATAGCACCAAAATCAGAAGGAAGCTCCAGACGATTATGACAAACCGTTTTGTCCAAATCTCATCATCAAGCTAGAGTCATCTATGAGAAAACGTCACAATTTAAGTTCATTCCTTACAATCTTAGAGAATTAAATTACTAAACAGCTTTCTTTTTTTTTCCTTATTAACTCCTTGTGAAGCATATGGTCATTACTTTTGATTTCAACTCAAGTCGAACTAAATACCTAAATTAGAACTAAAATAAAATAAAAATGAATAAAATTTTGTCAGTGCAAAATTATTAAATAGTCATCTCAATTTATATATATTTGTCAGTCGTTAAGTTTTTTTGTCAGAATAATTAGTTTTTTATTGTCAGCTAAAATAGACTAAATTAGTCACCACTTTTAGTTAGTTTTGTCACCCCCAAAAAATTTAACCCAAAAATAACTAATTAAAATAGTAAAAAAAATTAAAAAAAAAATTTTTTTTAATTATTTTAAAAAGTTTTTTAAGATTTTTTCTTTATTTTTCAAAATTTTACAAAAAATTTAGTGACGTGAAAATTTTGGCCGGTTAAGTGTCCGCTTGTACGGATCCCAACACTAGCTATTATAGTAAGTAATTCTTCTTTAACTGGCTGATTTTACAATTTTCTTTATTTTTTCTCATTATTTCGGTAATTTACCAATTTTTTAGAACTTTCTAAATAAAATTCACGAATTTAAAATTTTAAAACTAAAAAAATTAGATATTATATTAATAAGCTATCTTCTTTGTTTTTTTTCAAATACATTCTGCAACCGTTTCCAAAAATATTTGGGTTATTTTTAAAATTTTCTCATTTTAATCCAAAAACATTTTTGATGCATAACAAATGAAATGGTTCATAGATGAAACATCCATGAAGTCCTCGATCTTAGCTCGATTGAGAAGTCTCTGCAAATCATCTAAATTAATCTAAGAGTTGCTACATCTGTGAAATTCAAAGCTAGCATCAGTTGGTACATTTTTCAAAACGAGTTCTGGGCCTAAATAAAAAAGATTTTTTCAATTTTTTAATTTTTAATGCCATTAATTTACCCAAATTTTGGTGAAATCGTCCTAAAAATGGGTCCTATAATTTTTCCATTTCACACTGCTGGATCACAAAGCCTTAATGGTTCACTCAAAAAGTATAGATCTAATTTTTGTAGATGATCAAAAAAATGAATTATGAAATATTCAAGTTTTAAAGTCGAATTGCTAATCACATGTTGCCAAACTCGGAAAACATTAGCCCAGACTTTTTTTTATCTATTAGCTCTTGACTTATCTATTTTGATGATAAAATTTATTGAAATTAATTAAAATAAAGTACTCAAAGCAAAATGAAATAGCAAGATATCATAAAATAAGCTCAACTAAGTAATTCTTACTTATCACATTTGTTTGATATAAAAGAAAAATAAATTTTTGAAAAATTTTAAATAAAATTGAAGATTAAAAATCTAAAAAAGATGTTTTTTAAAATTATCACTATTGGTTTGATATTTCAATTGGCCAACGCCAGTCTCCAAAGTAACTCGGGATACAGCTGATTTAATTTTGAATTCTTTCTTAATAATTTTCTTAGGTCGAGCTAGACAAAATTTTAATTGTGATGACAAAATAAATCAACAGATTGCCAAAGAGTTCGAGGCGTCACAGATCTATCTCTCGTTGGCCAACTATTTTGGGCATGATAGAGTTGCTTTGGAGGGATTTGCCAAGATGTTCAAACACAGCTGGAAAGAAGAATTGGAGCATGCTCAAAAATTGATAGAGTACGGTTTGTTGAGAGGCGCCAAAGTGGATACTCCGTCTGTGCCCAAGCCAGTTGATTCCAGATGGCTTGAAATGAATACTTGTCAAATAGTTGATTTTGTGCTAAATTTGGAAAAAAGCGTCAATGACCATCTGCTACAGGTTCACCGATGTGGTGAATCAGACCCTCAAGTAAATAATGTAAAACAAGAATTAAACAAAGCATTTATTTTTTTTTAAAGCTACAAGATTTCATCGAAGGTGAATACTTGAAGGAACAAGTTGATGCCAACAAAGAATTGTCTGATTTGTTGTCAAGACTCGAAAGAACAACCATGCACCTAAAATCAGACGGCAGCAAAACTTCCCTTTGTGATGGCCTGGGTCTCCATATTATTGATCAAGAATTATCGAAAAAATTCGCATAGTTTGTTTATTTTTTAAGAAAATAATTTTAGATTTTGGTAAAATAAACTTTTTTAGTTTCTTATTTTTTGCTGTGATTAATCTAATTAAAAATTTTATTTTAAAATTTTAAATATCTAAAACAGATTTATAAAGCCTCTATTGTGATATTTTATTTATCAATTAATTTGTGAAAATTTTTTGACCAAAAATTCAATCAAATTTTTTTTTCAAAAATTTTGACCATTGAGTTTGAAACTTTCTCTACTATCTTAAAATTTTAATAGTCACACGAGCTTTCTAAAATTAAGTTCAGTTTTTGTCCAAGTAGTGTACAATTTAAATATTTAAAAAATCTCATGTAATTCGAAGATTTGAATTTTAAAATGTCTTTTTTTAATAACTCTCATTTTAATTATTGAAAGAAAAATGATTTAAGAAATTTTAAAAATACAGTTGTAATTTCATACAAAGATTTTACCATGTAATAGGTTAATTTTCGTGATTTGATAAAGTTTTTCGATAATTCATGCAAATTAGGGTAAATACTAAAATAATTAACGAATTTACGGTAATTTACTTGAATTATCGAAAAATTTTGTCAAACCACGAAAATTAACCTACAATGCATTTGGTTTAAATTTTTGTGTCTGAATTACCAAATGTATCCAATGTTGAAATAACATTGAAAAAGTTCGATGTTTCAAATATTTTTTCCAGTTTCAAAAAAAAATAATTATAAATTAATATTGCAAGCATTTTCATATTTGAAATTTAACTCTTTGGTGAAATAGAATGAGTTTAATTTTTGTCTGGAAATTTGAAAATTCTATTTTAACTTTTAAAACAATTCATTTTTTTGTTTTTACCTAGCAAATGCTCCTTTTGAATAAAAATAAATGAAAAAACTAATCGAACGAGACTATCTTGACTTGATGACGCTAATGATGAACGATTATTGATTCTTGAATTTGACGATTTAATTTTCACGGATGCCAAATCGAAAGATCTAGTCTCGTAATAGACCATTATTTGCTTCGTTGCATTGTTTTCTCAATACAAAGTGTAAAGTTCTTTAGGTTTCAGTCAAACCTGGACTGATAAAGACGGATTTGAGAGTATTTGAATCTCTAAACTTTTTGATTGAAAGGAGTTGTAGATTTCTGTTTGCCTCTTCATTGAGTTTTACTAGAATTGAGCCTGTTTTACTGTGGTCTTTAGATCTTAAACTTTCGAAGTCGCTTGCTTGACCTCTTTTTTCTAATTTTGATCAGAAACTGCTTGATTTTTTCTTCATTTCAGCGGTCTTATCTGTTAAAATATTCTTTTATCCTGGCACACCATAAATAATTACATTCGAGTTCCTTCTTCTTATTCTTTCATTCATTTCGCTGATGTTTGCATTTGCTACAGCAGTCTTGTTAGCTAGCTTTATACTTTTTAGGATCCTTGTTTTACGACTTGAATCCATTGACTACTGATGTCGGATGAGTATGCTGTTATATTTGCATTTATTAATTTAGTTTTTAGTGTAATTATTTCAATGATTTTCCATTTTTCTTTCTTCAAGATGTTTCACAATGGTTTAAAACCTCCAGGAAAAATCACTCATGCAAAGTTAATGAGTGCCCAGATGTTTCACCCTTTGCAAACGTTGGCCAGTTTTTTTGTGCTTTTCTTGTCTTGAGTTATGATGTGGTGAACAAGTTTCTTATTGGGATCTTTATGCTAAATTAACTGTGCTTAGTGCGTTGTTCATTTGGGTGAATTATCTTAAAATTTTGTCAAAACACGAAAATTAGCGTATAATATGGTTAAAGTTTTGTATCGAATCACTACTGTAGCCTAAAGAACACTAATCAATTCCGGAATAGAGAAATATTTATTTAACATGATTAATACATTTCTTCGTGGTTAAATGATCAACTTTGATTTTCAATGCTTTAGTTTTCAATTTTCAATAGCATTAATTAAATTTTTACAGATTGTTTTGTAAAATTTGAATTATAACTAGCTAAATTTATTCAATTAGCAGACTTTAATTTAAAATTTATTAAAATTTTGAAAATTTTTAATTTTTGAAATGATTTCTATGTGGCTAGATGTGTGCCTGCTGAAAGACCTAAAAAACTTGAAATCAAATATGTTAATATTTAATGTGGATATATTTCAGTTTTAAAAATACCAAAAGCTGAAGACTAAATGTTTATTTTAAAACAAGAGAAAATTTCAAACTTCAGCACTCAAAACATCAGCATTTTTTTATATGATTATTGATTTTATTGATTTTAAAAAAGAAAAAGAAAATTTAATTTTAGACAAAGTAGGTATTTGATTTATATAATTTACTTTAATTTTTCCAAAAAGGAAGTTTAAAATTAATCTTTATATAAAATATTTGTCAAAGCAGGACCAGTTTTAAATCGTTGATTTGAAAAAATAAAACTTCGGCAATTTTTTATATGATTTTTAACTTTATTGATTTAAAAAAGATATTGGACTACAGGTAAATCTGGTCGAAGACAAATTCGAAGGGCGGGCAAAAATAGTTTTTACCTTACCATGAAAAAAACAGAATTGTTTTTTTAAGTCCCTAATAAAAGTCCAAAACCGGACTTATTTCATATGCCTTATTTTTTTTTGCTATTGTAAGAATATCATCATATTTATATTCAATTGAAGTTTGTTGAATTTTTCTTTTAAAACCTTTTGGATCACTCAATTTTTTTGAAATTTTCGATGCATAGAAAATATTTAATTATCATGGTGTTTTAATTTTAGAAATTTCTTAAAGTTATAAAAAACCAAATTTTAAAGTATTTTTCTTTCGAGTAAAGCGGTATTCGACTTCAACTAGTTTAACCGTATTAGAATATTTACTTTTACGAAAAAATGATAGTTTTTTTTTCTTAAAAATAATGAAATTCTTAAATTTGCAGTTAACCAAATAAATAAATATTTACAATAATTGTAGGATGAAATCGAACGTTATAATTTATAGGAACATTTCAAAATGAATAAAATGTTATCAAAATTTATCTACTTTATAATTTTAAAAAATATTTTTAGATAGAAATGAAGTATCGTTCAAAAGTTTTTATTTATATTTTGTATTATGCTTTTCATCAACAAATAACAAGAACAAACAATGAAACATTGAAAATGTCCACTGAACTAGCTACAAAAAATACTATCACTCAAAAGGAAAATGAAAAATTTGATCCATCTCATTCAACTTATGAGGCAGAAAATATTTTTTTGCCGATGGTAGAAGATTTAAATTTACGATATTTAGATTTTGAAATCAGCATTTCAAAAATTGATAATTCTGCTGTCATCCTTAAAAAGTTTTTGTATGTTTTATATAATAATGATCAAAGGATTCTATCATTTTATAATAATTTCTTGATTTTAACAACATTTGATTCGAAAACTAAATGTTTCAAAAAATGCTCTAAATTTAATTGTTATTATGTTGTCTTTAATAGCAAACTTTCTAGATGTGATTTATATTCCTTTTTTTATTCGGATTCTTTTACTTTTAATTCACCTGGATTCTCTGTCTTTTCTTTAAAATCATAATTTTTTTTAATTCATTTTATTTTTTATTTTCTTATTACAAGATTTTAAAGAGTTGATTTTTAAATTTTTGTTCATATATAAATAATTAATGGGTCTTGTCAAGTGTTTTCATTATGTTGCATTAAATGTTATCAGTGGGTATCGTACCGGTTTTGTTAACCGTCTGAAAAAAATCAAAAATAATTACAAAATTTCACCTTTTATTAATAAAAATATGATAACATAATAGTTGCAATATAAATAAATTTTATTTTCCTAAATAATTTTTTTTTATTTTTATCCTAGAAAACAAGCACATTTTTACGGGGTTTAGGTTAAAGTTTTGACATAAATTAATTTATTAAATGAATTAGTTATTTGGTTAACTCTTTTTTTTTACTAATTTTTTACTCAATTTTTTCTGCATCAATATTTTGATAAAAAGAAAAATATGACCCAAAAAATAAAAAGTTTAAATTAATTAAATAATTACTTTATTCTTTTATAATTCTATAATTCCTTTAAATTCTATAATTCCCAACAAAAGATCCGAAATGAAACCCAAACTAAACTTAAAAAACAATAAATGAAAAAAATTAATTAAAAAACTTAAAATATATTTAAACCTTAAAGCCATTGCTGATAAAATAACACAATGCTAAAAATGAATACTTATAATATTTCTATTTTAAGTATTCATTTATCCACGATATTGGAAAAAAGGTGATAGATCCATCAATCAAAGATAAATACCACATTCGTGGCAAATTTATGAATATTTTTGACAAATACAGGAGTGATTTGCTACTTGTGTTTTTAGGTTAATTTATGCAATTTTACGTAATTTTACGATTTTTTATTATTGAAAAATTAAAAAAAAAAACATTGAAATATTCGCAAAAAAATAATTAATCAAATTTTACTTTTTTTACGTAAATTTACGTTAAAAGCATTTTTTGAAATGGTAAAAAATAGTAAAAAAAAAGTAAAAATTTTTTATTTGATAAAATTTAAATTAAAAAAATTAATGATTTTACAAATTTGCGTTTTTTTCGATCACTTAAGGTAACCTTTATCAAAAATATGAAAGCTTATATGAAATTATTTTAAGATTTAGGATTCTTTTTTTCCCTTTTGAAGGTGCTTTATTTTACTTTTGAGTTTTTCTATATCTAAGATATTATTAAATTTGAAAATTGCTTTAATTACATCATCTTTTAGATCATTAGTTATTAGGTTATTTGTTATTATTTCACATCGTCTCACAGCTAAATAAAAGAAATTTTCTATTTCAATAAAGTAGCTAATTTCACCAAAAAATAAATTATTTTCAACACTATTTTTAATGATGCCACTTGATTTGTTTTTAGTGAGTTTTAATTATTTAATCGTAGTAAATAATTTGTTATTAATTCTTAATATATGTGCAATTGATAACATTTTTTCATAACTTTCTATTTCAAACATTTTAAGCTCAAACGAATTTATTTTTCTTTGTAATTGGTTCCAAAAGTCCGTTAAGACTTTGCAAACTTTGATATCATAAAGCTCTTTTATAAATTCACTACTCTCTTAACTTAGATTAAAATCATCAATTTTATTTACAATCTCAAAATGAAGCAACGAATATTTAAAAAAAATTAATATTTTATTAATAAATATTTAATATTTTTTAGAATTGCTAACTTTTTAAAATTGCGAGTCAAAACTTCGAGTGCCATTTAGACTTGTTCTATTAAATCCAAGACAGCTCTCAAGAACTGAACATCGAATGGCCAATGAGTGAACCATGAAGTTTAACGTCATTTACCAAATGTTTTGCAATACAATGAAAAGTAAAGATTAAATTTTCTGCCCATAATATTTGACATACCAATTTGAAAAAACTTTTAATAATTTTTCATTCTTAGATAAACTGAATTCATCAACGAATTTGTGTAACAATTTGATAGCTGTAAGGAAATAATAAATCTTATAAATATTGGTAAAAATTTTAATTTTTATTAACCATAGATTAGACAGGCAAAGTTCCAATAGAATTACGGCTTCAAAATATTTCTCAATAATCGAAGACAAATATACAAAAAAAAGTGCGATACTCTATCGCTTTCCATATTTTTACGCTTTTAAAGTCAAAATTTAATCTATTAATGGTATGTGGAAATATAAAATTTTTTAATTCACTTTTTAATTTTCTTTTGATGCATTGTTTATCATTTATTTTTATACAAAGATTATAGAAATAATTGAAATATTTTACAAAATTAAAAAAACCTATTTAAAAATCTTCTTTAAGATTCGAACTATCAAACCAGTTATTTAGAATTGATATAAAAATACCAAGACAAACATTATATCGATAGGTATCATATATAGAAAGATTATCCCCTGAGATCCAAAGAAAAATTTGAATTAGACTCTCAGATTGGTACAGAAAAACTACCTGAAAACGGTATAAAAGGAAAAATTACAATTTCAAAAAAACTGCGTTTACCAAATATGATACCTATCGATATAATGTTTGTCTTGGTATTTTTAAGAAAAAAGAAAAAGAAAAAAAAAAAATTGAAGAAGAAAAAAAATTTATTTTTGTAATTTATTGTAAAGAAAAAAATTTTTTTTTTAAGGTAAAGATTGCTATTTTAAATTGAATAAAATTTAATAGAAATTTTTAAGCATACAATTTTTGAAATAAAATATGTGGGATACTTTGCGATACACCAGAAAAATTTATGGTCTTGAAAATGAATCAATTTAACGGTTACTTTGGTTGTGCCTATTGTTTAAATCCAGGTAAATTCAAAAATTTGCAAAAATTCCATTTAATTAATTTTTAAAAAACATAAGGAGACTATAAGAGTAGCTTTAAAAAAATGACTTATTCTCAGAAAGATTATCCGCTGAGATCCAAAGAAAAATTTGAATTAGACTCTCAGATTGGTACAGAAAAACTACCTGAAAACGGTATAAAAGGAAAAATTACAATTTCAAAAAAACTGCGTTTACCAAATATGATTACCTCCACAGGCTTATCCGATCGGGATGAACCCTCTTTTCAGCCTGCATGTTTAATGTTAGGCCTGCATTTAAATGTTTAGTAAAAAATTAAAAGTGCTAGGCTAATGGTTAAACAAAATACTAGGATTAAAATCAAAAATGCTAGGTAAAAAATTTAGAATTCTAGGTAAAAAAAAAACTAAGTTTCAGAATTAAAATGCTAGGTAGGTTATTTAAAATGCTAAGTCCTAAAATTAAAAATGTTTTGTAATTAATCAAAGTGCTAAGATAAAACAAATTGTTTTTTTATTTATCTGTGCCGCGCTAAAGCTCTTTCAGGTTGAAAATAAAATATAAAATTTAAAAAAGACAATTGCAGTCTTTAAATTTGTAAGTTTTAAAAAAATTATTCAATTATGGTATTTATTTCCGGCAGCGAAGCAACGTGGAACAAAAAGAAAAATAATAAAAATCTAAAAAAATTACCTTTAAATTTTTCCAGTTAAAATTTTATTTACTATTTTATTTCACCATGGATAATTTAATTAAATTTAATTTAGATTCATGTTTTTAAGGAAACAATTTTTAAATTATCTATAATTTAATGAAAAACTCTGTAAAAATTCAGAATTTTGCGCTTCACTTGGTTACAAAAATAATTAGTAAAAAAATTTGAACCATTTACTGTAACAGTTTTTGATCATGATCATTAAATTTGATCACAATCTTCAAATTATAATTTATTAATTTTTATTTTTGTTTCTTCTTTTTTAATTTTTTAAACATATTTTCACCTTTTTCATAATTTAAATAAACACACCAACTTCAAGGAAATTCTCATTTAATTTTTTCAAATGGAAAGAAAAATCTTCAATTTTATGATGAATATAAAAATTAGTTTATTTGACACAGATCATAGAAAGCTTCGTTTAAAAACACTAATTCAAAATAGCTAATCCTAATGATCAGCTAATCCTAGCCTTTTTATCAAGTGAATCGAAAATTTTAATTTTTAAGGTACATAACTAACGTAATATATTAGAATAACTGTAAAAGTCTCATATTATATTCACTTAGAGTTTTTAATGGAAAATATTTAATTATCCTAAGGATCTTGTTCTGGATTTTCTGCAAAATTGTCCGAATATCTTAATAAATTCAGTACGAAACATGTAGAACGAAACATATAAAACGATCAAAACATAAATACAAAATACAAATTTCTCTTATTTTTTAACTTAATCTAAGAGAAAAAAAAATATTTAATAAAAAAGATAAAAAACATAAATTCAAAATCTCATTTTTAAATTTTTTTGATGAATTAAGAGAAAAACAAATATATTTTTAATTTCTTCATTAATCATTTTGTAAGTAATTTTTATCAAATTATTAAAACTTTCAATAGGATTATTCGTCATAGAATACCTGCTGGCGTGGAAAAAAAATTTCCAATTATAGAATCCAGAATTTTTTCATTGTTATTAAAATAGCTAGCAAAATTTTACAGATTATTTTTACCTTTGGAGCTATTCCCGGCAAATTGAAGTTGGAGATCAAGATCAAAAGATCAAAATATAAATTGTAATATTTTTTTTTATAAAAGAAAAGAAATAAATTTTTTCCAAATCAAATACTTGACATGTCATGTCAATTTGCCTCATTTTTAAAATTTTTTTATGTCCCTTTTGATCGAACTTAAATAAGTTTAAATATTTTAATTGATTTTAATAAAAACTTACTTTTAAAAACAAAAAAATATACTATTTTAAATTATATTATGTATATAAGTGGAAAAATAAAATTATTTAAGTTTGAATGAATGGAAAAAAAAGTTATAAATTTTATTTTTTGAATTAACTTAACCTGAATTGTTTAAATTGTTGATTGTTTGTGTTAAATAAATTAGAGATCATTTATTTTGATGTTAATTTGATAATGAACCGTTATTAGACGGCTTAAATTTTTTGAGGTTGATTTTTTTTAGCTTATTTACTTTATTTTGATTTTTTTTTTTATTTTGATTTTGATTTTTTAACTAATTCTGATGAAGCCCTAGCTCGGAATAAATACATAAAATAAATAACAAAATTTAAGTTAATCTTTATCTTTATTTTCTTATTCAAAAAGTTTTAGAGTCTTTTAATAGAAATAAAAAGTCTGTTTTATTATTTATTTATTTGTTTTTCTGTTCGAGCATACGCTTCTTCAAGTTAAAAAAAAAAAAAAATAAATAAAAAAAATAAAATAAGATAAAATAAAATAACAGTTTAAAAAACTTTTACATTTAAAGTAAGTTATTTTTCATTTATGAATTAAAAGGATGAGATACAAAAATAACAATTAAAGTGCTGGGAGAAAAAAGAAAAAAAAAAACAAAAAATATAGATAAGATCTTTAGGAATATGCCTGTTTTCGACAAGAATAAATTAGACATGATTTTAAGGTAAATTTTGGACAAGTTAATTTTGGACAACAATTATATCGACATCTATAATTTGGACAGGCATCTAAAATTTTGACATGTATGATTTAGACAGAAAAATTCAAAAATTTATTAATTAAAAAATACAAAAATATAAATAAAAGAATTATAATTAGTCCATTTATCTATTAAATTCTATCAAGTAAAATTAAATTTTAAGGAAAAGATAAAGTTTTATTAAAAGTAAAATCAGAAATAGCTAGATTTAATTGCTCTTCCAAATAAATATAACCTGGCTTACGTCTGTTAGTACGACCAGAACACAACTTTATAAATTCATTTTCTGTATTTGATTGCTCTTACTTAAGACTATCAATTAAGCTTAGCAAATGTGGATGAGATTTTATTATAGATTTCAATCCATTATGCCAACCTTCTAAATTGTTATTTGTCCGTGGAAGTTCTTGTTTAGTGCGATCGTAACAATTCCAAAAATGAAATAGGATATCTTGCCTCTTTACGAGTTCCATATCGACCTCTTCATTTCAATCCAATATATGTTTCTTCAAAATATTTGTATAATTTTTTAAGTTTAGCAGGAGCATTTTTTTGTAATAAAATAAAACAATCTAAAACATCATCAAATGGAACAAATGCTAAGCAAACTAACTTTTTACAGTACAACCAACTAAATTTTGCGAAATTGTCATGTCACAGTATTCTATCGAAAGACCTTCTTGTTGAATATGCCGCCATATCGACTTTTTAAAATGAAAAAAGCACCCACATACTTTAGTTTCTGGAAAAATTTCTTCAATTGAATTAATTATTGCTAATTCGAGATCAGTAGAGATAGTTTTTGGTGAATTTGTAATTTTATTTTTTATGTAACCAAAAAATTGGTTGTATGTAGTCTCTAGCTTGTTTACAAATAAACCGTAGACTAAAGGCAAACTCTTACCGTTTTTAATGATATGAACTGAAAACATTTGAGTAAATATAGATGGTGGTACATCAAAAGTCCCATCACATAACCAGTGAGGATACTCATTTAAAAGTTGAAGATTTTTCTCAGTGGAGAATATCAGCATACGATTTGTATTATCACTATCTTCAAAATTGTCATGCAACAAGAAACATTCTCCTCTTAAAGATTTAGTAAAAATTCCATTTAATTCAAAATTAAGATCAGTTGGTATATCATAATTCTCATACGGATCAACACGAGCACTATTATACAACTGCCTGCATGCATTATATGTAGGGAGATTAGCAGCCACTTCTTCACTCACAGATTTCTGACACTCTATAATAATTTTTCTCGGCTTTGTATCTTGATTTTTTTCTGCCATGTCTTTAATTGATGCTTTTACAAATTTTACTTGTGTTTTGATGGTGTTTATATGCTCATGTTCTCTCAGATTTTTTATCGGCTTTTTATGACCAAATGTAAAAACAGCTCCTTGACAATTGGGATATGATGTATTATTGCAACGACATGTGATTTTTCCATCTTTACCCTCATAGCTTACTTTATATTCAAAAAAATTTTCGTCAATAAGTATCCAACTTGGACTCACGTCTTTTTTGCTTCTAGAAGATTTGATTAAATTAAGGTTTAAATTTAAATTTTCAAACAAATTTGTTATGCCATCCATTTTTTTTTAAAACTATAAACAAATTCAAAATTAAATTTTATTTTTTTATGTCGAAAAACTACATGTCGAATTTATTTTTGTCGAGTATAAAATAATTTGTCTTAATTAGTTATGTCGAATTCAGACAAGTCGAGTTTTTCATGTCGAATTTATATCTGTCGAAATTAACTTGTCAAAAACAGTTGCAACCGATCTTAAGAGTCAGAAAATCCATACGTATGACTTGTGTTTAGAATCATTATCATGATAAAGTTTAAAATTTTCGTTTAAATTAGAAGTAACAAACAGAAATAAATATTCTGCCAAAATAGCAATTTACAAATTTTTTATCAATTGATCCAAATTTTATTTAAATACCTTTTTAATTTAGAAATGAAAACGAAAGAACAGTATTTTTTAAGAAATAAAATATACTGCGAGTTCTGTAATCCTTTACGAGATATCCCATCCTATTTATGAATTTTACTCTTAAACTTAAAAAAATAGAATTAAAAAATTGAAATTTTTCTGGCCTTTCCTTTTTAACAATTTTTACGCTAATTCTAAATTTACGTAATTTTACGTAAATTTGCATAAGGCGACTTTTTGAGTTGAGTGAGAGATATTTCAAGGCAGGATTGTGTCATTCCGTTCAATTGATCGTCTGACTGGTGGAAGAATATTGAGAAGATTTTGAATCAAGATTTATCGAATATCAAACTCAATTGTGTATTAGCTACCTAACAATTTCTTCTTTTTTTCCTTAACTATTAAATATTTAAACATGTCTAGCCTAAAGCTAATTCTACATATCGTTTTTAATTTCCCTTTTATTTTTTAAATTCTCAAGGAGCTAGCACGGTACAGATAAACAAATAAATAATAATTAATTTTTAGTACATTACAAACACAAATTAGCGACCAGTGAAACGCCTTACAACTTCAGCTTTTGGTAAATTTTGGTTACTTTTTACAAATTTGTAAAAATCTTTTTTGATAGTTTCGTACATTTTTTACTCACAACTTATCGAAAATTCAACTTTATGATTTAATTTAATAATAATAAAAAAGAGCTTCAGCAAGCGAGCTTGCGGAGATAGCTTACTCGGAAGCCATCTATGGTAGCTAATTGCACAAAAATCGAGAGATAAATTAAGGAACTACAATAAAAGTTACAGAGACGAAACTGAGATACAAGACGAATACGAGAGATTATACAGATTGATGAGTTAAGTAGATTTAAAGTAATTCAAAAAAATTTGTCATTAATAAGAAATTGATAAAAAATAAATTAAATAATTGTACAATAGTATAAAAAACTAATAAGAGATGAGTAACTTCATATAAAGGTACAATTTATTAGGAAAAAAAGAATTTAAAGAGACACAGAAATTACATAAGATTATAGAGAACATCAAGGGTAAAGAAAAAGATAAATAGAAAATAATTTACAGAAAAAATAGCTACAATTTTAAAAATAGATAGAAAATTTCGAATAAATAGATACAAGATTGTATAAAGAGATAGGTGTTTAGTAAAATTTATGTACAAAAGTTTAGTTGAATTTATTTTAAAGCTAGGATCAGCCTGATTTTAAATTTTGAAAAAAATTTGTAAAGGTCTTGTCCATTATTAAAGCAAATTAAACTAAACTTTTGTGCCATCTTTTATTCTGCGCCCGTTAGGTTGTACAACAACTAATGCCTGATATCCTTTTCACTACAGGAATTTTTATATTAGAGTTCAACTAACAATATTGAGTAATGGCATTTAAGAATAAGCAGACTTGTTTACAAATCACAGTTTTAAGTCTAAGTCACAAAAATTTTCGAGTCATGACTTGCACAAAAATTTTTATCAATACCTGCTTCATCTGGACCAGTCGAAAGAATTATTTTTTAAATCTGGTTACATTTAGAGACCACATTTGTCAAGATAAACGGCCAGGAATTGGGAAGCAACTACTTAATTGGTATCAAATATGGATATATTAAATCGTTGACCTGACTTTTAAAAAAAAAAAAAATTTAAGTCATTGACTTGACTTGACTTAAGACTTGTGACTTATAAACAAGTCTGAGAATAAGCAAAATTCGGGAATTTGAAAATTGTTAAAATTATTGAGATTTTCAAAATGGAACAAAATAGAATGGAAGATGATGATATTTGCCTTTTTAGTGGAAAGCGATAAAAACTTGAGTCTATAAAAACTGAAAATTTGCAACGCGAGTCAGAAATAAAACCTCTAGTAAATGTGTATGAAAGTTGTCACCTAGAACAGTATTTAAATGGATTTGCAAAAATTGTAACTAAAAAAATTGACAATTTTTCAATTTATTTTTTTACAAAAATTATTCTATGAATATAAAATTCGCTTATTATATATTTCTGTTAAATTTTTTAAAAAGTGTTTAAACCCTTTTGCCGATGTCATTTTTTTAATGGAAGGAAAAAAATCCAAATATTTTCCGTTACCATGTTCAAATATAAATTTTTATTGTTTTATAAAATGCTCAATTTGCCATTAGTTTATCCGACTTAATCTATTTTACATATTTGAATGAATTGTAAACTCTTAGCAAAATTCGACTAATAATAACTCGATGTTATAACAACTTCCTCTTTTTTAGAAAACGTATTAATTTGAAAAAAAATTTAATTATTAACAAAATAAAATCAAAGTCAATTATGGTTCTAATGAATGCAAGTGTATCTTCTTTTGAATGGAGATACAATGTAAATCAAAGTTTACTGCAAATAGCCTTGTACTCTCTAATGCCAATTGGAGTGGCGATGAACACCATTCAAATTTGTGTGTATTCGCGCAAAAAATTTGTAAAAAATTCAATGAATCCATTCCTAATCGCGTTGCCATTAAACAGCATTTTTGTGTTGATCTTAATCAGCCTCCGCTTTGCCGACACAATTCAAATTTTCAACTATGAACAAAACACTGATCTTGGCTGCAAGTTTGCCTCTTTTTCTATTCGACTTTTTTTAAGTGGATGTTTTTGGCTTAACTTTTTGTTGACAATTGACCGTCTATTTTTTATTCTGTACCCAAATAAATTCAAAAAATTACAACACACCAAAACCATGATAAAAATAATTCTCCTAATGTACTTTGTGCTAGCAATCTTATGAAGTCCGAGCTTTTTTTTCAACAGCTCTCGAACTTTAAACAACAAAACAAATGAGACAAAATTAAGTTGTGTAGCACATCCAGCTCTGTCAATATCGAGGATAGCAATCTCGATTTTGAGAAGGCGTTCGATAAGGTGTCACATGAGCTGCTACTCATCAAACTGGCTGCGTACGGTCTTCCCGTTCTGATCATCAAATGGATAAGTGCCTTCTTGAGTGATCGTTAGAAGCGGGTTGTTGTTTGCGATGTAGTGTCGGATTGGATACCGGCGACGAGGGGCGTTCCCCAAGGGTCAGTCCTGGACCCTCTTCTCTTTGTCATTTTTATAAATGACATGCCAGAAGTATGAAGCTCTATTTGCAAACTATTCGCGGATGATAGTCAGCTCTTGAAAGCAGTTCTACGTGACGAGGATATAGTAAATCTTCAAAGAGATCTCGACAACTTGTTGGAATGGTCAAATATGTGGGAAACAAGTTTTAATCAAGAAAAGCGCGTTTTTTATGCATCTTGGCAACAACAAGTGCAATGACTACCATCTACGAGACCATATACTCGTAAAGACCAAGCATGAACGCGATCTTGGCATTATTATCACAATTGATCTCAAACTAGGTGAGCAAGCTAATCGTGCGGCGGCAAGAGCAACGATGATGGCATATCTCATCAAGAACACTTTTAACCACTTCTCACAGTACTTGGTCATTTTGCTCTATAAATCGTTCGTTCGACCTCACCTTGAGTTTGCAGTAGCAGCCTGGAACCCGTACCTACGTAAAGGCGGCGATCTCATCCATCTCCATAAGATTCAGCATGGACACAACCGAGTACATTTCGTAAATGGCATCCAAATGTTGGCATCAAATGGACTGGTTCTTTAGACAGTCCAGCGGGTCGTACCCGAAATAATCATCTTGCCAAAGAGAGGCAGCTGGTTATCTATTAAGACATATTTTAAAATCAGACAGCTACCATAGCAAGGCTAGCTATAGCATTGCACAGCAGTAAGTCTACTGTAGCTTTATTATTATTATTATTATTACAGTCAATCTTCCGTATAACGAGACCCTATATAACGAGAAACCTTTTATAACGAGCAACTTGGCTAGAACCGATTACGAGCTATAGAAAATGATACAAAAATTAATTCGATATAACGAATTAGAAGTATAAGCTCGTTATATCATTACATCAACAATCAGTATTAGTATTTCATTATAAGCTCGTTATATCAAGTATATAACGAGCTTATAATGAAATACCGCTTAATCATTTTCTTAAGAATAAAAACTTCCTATAACGAGCTTGAACAAAAGAAATTTTTTCACACTTTTTATTTAAAAAAAATTAAAAATAAAACAATTAACTTATCTTCATGAATAACTATAAATCACCAGAAAAAATTTCCTATCTAATTGTTAATAAAAAATGTCCAATCTTAATCAAAAAAAAAGAAAGTGTATTTCACTTGAAACAAAAGTTGAAATAATAAAAAAACATTGCGAACAAAAAATCGCTACTTCAATTCTCGCAAAAGAGTATAGCGTCAACACATCGACCATTTCGACAATTCTCTCGTCTAAAGAAAAATTTTAGAGCACTTTGAGAAGAACTAGTGCGGTACAGAGAAAAAAAAGAATCAAATTATCGAGTTTCGATGATGTCGATAAAGCCGTTTTTTTTTGGTTCGAACAAGTTCAAAAGTATAGCAACGTAACTTTGAGTGGAAGATGTTGAGATCATCAGTTCAGTTAACAATACAGCACAAAATGATGACAGTGATTCTGATGTCGAAGAAATCGAAAAACCTAAAAAACCTGTTATAAGCTCAAAAGAAGCTATCGATAAAATTAATGATTTAAAAGATTTTTTTTTGAATAAAAACCAAGGTTTCTCAAAAATAGTTGATTTTTTGTTTAATATTGAAAATGTTGTGATTGAAAAATGTAATACCAAACAAACATCTATTAAAGATTTTGTAAAAAAACAATAATTTTGTATTTTTTTCCTTTTTTATTTATTTTTTTCCTTTTTTATTTATTTTTTTACTAAAACCAATAAACATTTTGAAAAAAAAAATTTTTTTGCCCATCTTTTTCATTGCAATTTCGATACAACGAGTTTCGATATATAGAGCAACGAAATTTTCGCCCAACTTGCTCGTTATATCGAGGATTGACTGTACTTAACTTTATTTTTTATATATTGCTAATAAACTGGTCGTAGGCAATTATAGCAGGACGTCTACTGTCGTCACTGCTTGAGGAGCGAAGTTCCTCAATAGCATTAAATACTACTACTACTACTAAAGTTCCTTCAAATTAAAAAAAAAACAAAAAAAAAAAATTTTTATATCAGTTTCGAGAATTAGGCATTCTATTAAATAGATTTATTCATTTTTTTAATATTATCTAAAAATTCTTCGTCTAATTCTATTTTTTTTTCTCTTTAATGCACATTTTCTATTCTTTTTATTTATTTTATTTCATAATATTTAACTTTATTTTTAGTTTTTTCATATGTTTTTATTCTTAAGGAGTATCTGCTTGTTAAAAAGAATAAAAGAATTGTTTAAAAGTTAAAAAAAGAATTTTCAATACCTTTTTTTAATTTTTCAAATTAAAATTAAACTCATTTTATTTCACTAAAAAAATTAATTTCAAATATAACATATATTTCAACATTGGATACATTTTGTAATTCTAAGACAAAAAATGAGACCACCTTTTCTCTGATATTTTTTTTTTAACGGTAGAAGTTCGAATAAGTGGCGTTGTTAAATTCAGTAAAAAATAATTATTTCATTTATTGAAAAATTAAGAAAATTGCACCAACTTAATCTCTAAACCGAAAATAAATTTTTTGAATGACCAAAAGTCAAAAACTAAAACATCTTGATCCTTATTTGGTTGATTGATTGATTTTAAAAAAAAAAGTTAATTTTATTCAGACAAAAAAGTTTTTTTTTTATTATTCACTTTAATTTTTCCCAAAAAAAGGAAATTTTTTTGTTTGATTTGAATCTGATATTGACAGCGACTAAATCTCCCAACAATTCCTAAAACGTCTAAGTGTAAACACATAATTTTTTGAATATATGATCGCGTTCTGGAGCTGAATTTCTTTAACGTATTTTAAATGTTATTTTCAACTATTTACTAGTCTAATATTTATTCATCACTAACTGTTTAGTTTTTATTATTTGCTGTTTTAGTCTTTATTATTTATATATGTTTTTTTTCAAATTTAAGAAATAGCTGCCAATAATATATATAAATTTTGGAAAAATACTGCGTCATGCATCATACATTTTTTATAAATGTGATTAATTTTTAAAATATAATGCTAAGCCATTTTCAGATATTTAATTTAAAAAAAATTTCAAGAAAGACTTTCAATTAGTTTAGAAAAGTCTTGGAATGAATCAAAAAAATTCCATCCAAATCTAAAATTTGCCGATGAGTATCAAACAAGTTTTGACATTTTAGAAAAAAAAAATTTAAGTTTTTACATTTATTCTTTTATTCTTTTTTCAGTTTATCAAAACTCTTTCTTCTTTAATTTTAACTTGCAAAGGTATAAAAAATATGTTACGAAAATTCAAGCGCATTTGGATTCTACCTCTTTCATCGCCATAATTTGTTTTTAAACCTGAAAAAAAATTTAATTCATATTTGATTTGTTAAGCTCCCTTTTTTTTCATCATCTCTATTTGTTTAAAAACTTAATCACTTAATTTTCTTCTAATAAAATCAATTATTTTTGAAGGTTAGGTTTAATAAACTAGAACTAAATAAAAAAGAGAATTTAGAAAAGAAGCTCTTAAAGCTAAAAAATTAAAATCTTTATCTTAATTATTTAAATAACTATCAAGAAATACTTATTTTCCACTTAAAGGATGTTTTGGAATATCAATTTCAAATTTTCAACTGCAATTGAAAAATTTTAGGCAAGAAATAATCCTAAAATTTTTAAAATAAAAAACTTATCAAGATCTGGTCTAACAAACTAAATTGAAAATAATTTTATAATTCATTAAGTAAGTAAGACTAATTAGAATTAATATTCGACTAGAGTATTTTAACCGAAATTTAAAGATTTATGTGTTAAACAGATTGAGTACACAGGAGAATAAAAATAAAGCAAATTTTTTAGTTTTCATTTCTGAAAGAGGCCTTAAAAAAAAGCATTAAAATAAATGTGAAAAAATTAGTAAATTAAAGGACAAATGGGTGAATTGAACTAAGAGAGTAAAATGAAAAAACATCAATAATGAAAATTTAAAAGGATTTATAGAATAAGAAAAAATAAAACAGAAGGGATAAATCAAGAATGAAAATTTAAATTTAAATTACAAAAAATATAAGAAAGCCAAAAAAAGTTTATTTTTATAAAACAAAAAATTCTAGATTGAAATGAAGAATCATATAAAAAAATTAATAGGAATATTATATTTTTATGTTCTTTATCAGCAAATAAAAATGACTAACAGTGAATTGTTGGAAGTAAGCACTGAATTAGCTCCTTTAAGTGCTATTATTCAAAAGGAAAGTGATAAAACTGATTCGTCTTATTCAACTCCTGAAGCAGAAAATATTTTGATGCCGATGGTAGAAGAAAATGCTGTTTATCCAATGGAATCTTTAAATTTACCATATGATGAATTACAGAATACTATTTTAGAAACTGATCATGAGTTTAGCACTTCAATAAATACTTTTTTCAAAAGGAAAGTGATAAAACTGATTCGTCTTATTCAACTCCTGAAGCAGAAAATATTTTGATGCCGATGGTAGAAGAAAATGCTGTTTATCCAATGGAATCTTTAAATTTACCATATGATGAATTACAGAATACTATTTTAGAAACTGATCATGAGTTTAGCACTTCAATAAATACTTTTTTTCAAAAGGAAAGTGATAAAACTGATTCGTCTTATTCAACTCCTGAAGCAGAAAATATTTTGATGCCGATGGTAGAAGAAAATGCTGTTTATCCAATGGAATCTTTAAATTTACCATATGATGAATTACAGAATACTATTTTAGAAACTGATCATGAGTTTAGCACTTCAATAAATACTTTTTTTCAAAAGGAAAGTGATAAAACTGATTCGTCTTATTCAACTCCTGAAGCAGAAAATATTTTGATGCCGATGGTAGAAGAAAATGCTGTTTATCCAATGGAATCTTTAAATTTACCATATGATGAATTACAGAATACTATTTTAGAAACTGATCATGAGTTGAGCACTTCAATAAATACATTTTTTCAAAAGGAAAGTGATAAAACTGATTCTTCTTATTCAACTCCTGAAGCAGAAAATATTTTGATGCCGATGGTAGAAGAAAATGCTGTTTATCCAATGGAATCTTTAAATTTACCATATGATGAATTACAGAATACTATTTTAGAAACTGATCATGAGTTTAGCACTTCAATAAATACTTTTTTTCAAAAGGAAAGTGATAAAACTGATTCGTCTTTTTCAACTCCTGAAGCAGAAAATATTTTGATGCCGATGGTAGAAGAAAATGCTGTTTATCCAATGGAATCTTTAAATTTACCATATGATGAATTACAGAATACTATTTTAGAAACTGATCATGAGTTTAGCACTTCAATAAATACTTTTTTCAAAAGGAAAGTGATAAAACTGATTCGTCTTTTTCAACTCCTGAAGCAGAAAATATTTTGATGCCGATGGTAGAAGAAAATGCTGTTTATCCAATGGAATCTTTAAATTTACCATATGATGAATTACAGAATACTATTTTAGAAACTGATCATGAGTTTAGCACTTCAATAAATACTTTTTTTCAAAAGGAAAGTGATAAAACTGATTCGTCTTATTCAACTCCTGAAGCAGAAAATATTTTGATGCCGATGGTAGAAGAAAATGCTGTTTATCCAATGGAATCTTTAAATTTACCATATGATGAATTACAGAATACTATTTTAGAAACTGATCATGAGTTTAGCACTTCAATAAATACTTTTTTCAAAAGGAAAGTGATAAAACTGATTCGTCTTTTTCAACTCCTGAAGCAGAAAATATTTTGATGCCGATGGTAGAAGAAAATGCTGTTTATCCAATGGAATCTTTAAATTTACCATATGATGAATTACAGAATACTATTTTAGAAACTGATAATGAGTTTAGCACTTCAATAAATACTTTTTTTCAAAAGGAAAGTGATAAAACTGATTCGTCTTTTTCAACTCCTGAAGCAGAAAATATTTTGATGCCGATGGTAGAAGAAAATGCTGTTTATCCAATGGAATCTTTAAATTTACCATATGATGAATTACAGAATACTATTTTAGAAACTGATAATGAGTTTAGCACTTCAATAAATACTTTTTTTCAAAAGGAAAGTGATAAAACTGATTCGTCTTTTTCAACTCCTGAAGCAGAAAATATTTTGATGCCGATGGTAGAAGAAAATGCTGTTTATCCAATGGAATCTTTAAATTTACCATATGATGAATTACAGAATACTATTTTAGAAACTGATCATGAGTTTAGCACTTCAATAAATAAATTTTTTCAAAAGGAAAGTGATAAAACTGATTCGTCTTATTCAACTCCTGAAGCAGAAAATATTTTGATGCCGATGGTAGAAGAAAATGCTGTTTATCCAATGGAATCTTTAAATTTACCATATGATGAATTACAGAATACTATTTTAGAAACTGATCATGAGTTTAGCACTTCAATAAATAAATTTTTTCAAAAGGAAAGTGATAAAACTGATTCGTCTTATTCAACTCCTGAAGCAGAAAATATTTTGATGCCGATGGTAGAAGAAAATGCTGTTTATCCAATGGAATCTTTAAATTTACCATATGATGAATTACAGAATACTATTTTAGAAACTGATCATGAGTTGAGCACTTCAATAAATACATTTTTTCAAAAGGAAAGTGATAAAACTGATTCGTCTTTTTCAACTCCTGAAGCAGAAAATATTTTGATGCCGATGGTAGAAGAAAATGCTGTTTATCCAATGGAATCTTTAAATTTACCATATGATGAATTACAGAATACTATTTTAGAAACTGATCATGAGTTTAGCACTTCAATAAATAAATTTTTTCAAAAGGAAAGTGATAAAACTGATTCGTCTTATTCAACTCCTGAAGCAGAAAATATTTTGATGCCGATGGTAGAAGAAAATGCTGTTTATCCAATGGAATCTTTAAATTTACCATATGATGAATTACAGAATACTATTTTAGAAACTGATCATGAGTTTAGCACTTCAATAAATACTTTTTTTCAAAAGGAAAGTGATAAAACTGATTCGTCTTATTCAACTCCTGAAGCAGAAAATATTTTGATGCCGATGGTAGAAGAAAATGCTGTTTATCCAATGGAATCTTTAAATTTACCATATGATGAATTACAGAATACTATTTTAGAAACTGATAATGAGTTTAGCACTTCAATAAATACATTTTTTCAAAAGGAAAGTGATAAAACTGATTCGTCTTTTTCAACTCCTGAAGCAGAAAATATTTTGATGCCGATGGTAGAAGAAAATGCTGTTTATCCAATGGAATCTTTAAATTTACCATATGATGAATTACAGAATACTATTTTAGAAACTGATAATGAGTTTAGCACTTCAATAAATACTTTTTCAAAAGGAAAGTGATAAAACTGATTCGTCTTTTTCAACTCCTGAAGCAGAAAATATTTTGATGCCGATGGTAGAAGAAAATGCTGTTTATCCAATGGAATCTTTAAATTTACCATATGATGAATTACAGAATACTATTTTAGAAACTGATCATGCGTTTAGCACTTCAATAAATACTTTTTTTCAAAAGGAAAGTGATAAAACTGATTCGTCTTTTTCAACTCCTGAAGCAGAAAATATTTTGATGCCGATGGTAGAAGAAAATGCTGTTTATCCAATGGAATCTTTAAATTTACCATATGATGAATTACAGAATACTATTTTAGAAACTGATCATGAGTTTAGCACTTCAATAAATAAATTTTTCAAAAGGAAAGTGATAAAACTGATTCGTCTTATTCAACTCCTGAAGCAGAAAATATTTTGATGCCGATGGTAGAAGAAAATGCTGTTTATCCAATGGAATCTTTAAATTTACCATATGATGAATTACAGAATACTATTTTAGAAACTGATCATGAGTTTAGCACTTCAATAAATAAATTTTTTCAAAAGGAAAGTGATAAAACTGATTCGTCTTATTCAACTCCTGAAGCAGAAAATATTTTGATGTCGATGGTAGAAGGGGATTTC
This sequence comes from Brachionus manjavacas, assembly GCA_019054805.1. Classification (NCBI taxonomy): domain Eukaryota; kingdom Metazoa; phylum Rotifera; class Eurotatoria; order Ploima; family Brachionidae; genus Brachionus; species Brachionus manjavacas. Next base: position 2,029,404 of record JAHQIY010000004.1, read on the forward strand.
AATCTCAAAAAGTTTTTGTATGTTTTATTTAGGTCTGATCAAAGGATTTTATCATTTTTTAACAATTATTTAATTAATTCATCATTTATGTCCAAATTTAAATGTTTCAAGAAATGTTCTAATTACAATTGTTTTTTTGTTGTATTTAATAATGAATTTTCTAGGTGTGATTTATATTCTTTTTTTCTCTCGAAGTCATTTACTTTTAATTCATCTGGATACTCAATTTATTTTTTAAAATATTAATTTTTTTTTATATTTTTTACTCTTTTTCTCAAGTTTTGAAAAAAATAATATTTAAAAATTTGATTTTTTAATCCTTTTTAATAATTTGATTTTCTAATGCGACCCGTTAGTAGTGATTACATCTTTAGAATTTTTTGTATTTGTTTTCCAATTTCCTTTTCATAACCAGAATGAAAATGTTTTTTTTTATCATTATCTGACGCCATAATAATTAATAATAACTGTCTCTATTCTATCCTTGTGGATAATGGGTAGGCGCTCATCTCCTTTTAAAATCCCTTTTGGAGCAACGGCTTCAATCTGACTCAGAGGCAACTGCATCGACGTGATGATGTTCACCGCAATTATTACCCAGTCGAAACTGGTCCCCCTTTTTTTATGATGAAAAAGGTTTTTAACATTCGCCCCATATTGCAGAGATATTTTGAAGATTATTTACCCTCATCGATTTTTAAACCCTCGATCCTCTGTTTGCATGACTAATACGCAAACTAATTGATACTAATACTATTTAGTACCTGTAATAATACTGATACTAATAGAAACTTAATGCAGAGATAAATATTCTATGATAACATTATTTTTTCGTATTTACATCATAAATATTTTATAAAAATTACTATTTCATAACTTAAAATATTCTATGATAACATTATTATGTTAATGATTACATTATAGTTGAAATTTAATAAAAAAATTTTCTTTCGTATTGATATTTTTAATTTTTATCTTAGAATACGTGTTCTTTTATAATACAAATACCGTATAATTGCCTTCTCTAAAAAAAATGATAAAAAAACTGTTGTATTATAGATTGGTCGACCGGTTTTTTATTAAATGATAAATATATTAATAAAAGTCAAAATAATATTCTACTTTTTAAAAATCTCTATCCAATCTTTCTTATTTTTAAAGTTTGAACACTAAAATTGCTAAAGCAGACGTGATCACCAATCAAGTGATTACAGATTGTTCACAGAACTAGATTGATCCTTATAAATATTGAATAATAAGATTATTTACCTTTATTTATTAAATTAAGAGATTCATAGTCTGATTTCTTGAGCCGGTTGCAAAATTCTTAAAAAATCTCTACAAATCATGTGATTTTTAACAAATTTGTATAATAATATTCTTTTGATATTTTTTTCTAAATTTTACTAAAAACTTACCTAAGTATAAATAAAAATTAATGGATAGACAATGAGATTAAAGTTTTAAAAAACCATTTTCCTTTTATTGCCTTTTGTATTTTATCTTAATTTAAATTTATTGAACCCTGTTCCTTTTTGTACTTTTTTTAATTAATGGTAATTTTAAACATTATATTAATACTAGAACACCCGATTATTTTTATTCCTAAAACGTCCGGGGTTTAAAAAACCCTCACTAAATCCTTCAATTAAAAAGTTTTTTAACATAATGTTTAAAAAAATTTTTTTATAATATGTAAAAGTAGTAGTAGTAGTTCTTGCTGCGACAACTAACATGTAGATTGTCTAAGCCCATCACCGCCAAATGGCCGTGTAGAGCTGTAGCAGCCGATTCCATTGAACTTATCTAAAGCCATTTTAAAATTAGCTGTTGACTTGGATTTCACCACGTTTTCTGGCAACCTATTCCAATGCGGAACTACTCTGTTTGAGAAAAATACATGTCTAGCATTTATTGCCGCCACAAAATCGTTCCTAATTTTAGCTGGGAAACTTTCTCTCTGGACTCTGATGCTATTTCCTCTTAACGCCCCGGCTGGTCCCTTGTTTTCTGATTTATTCACTAGATTCTTGACCAAGCTTATTTTTTCTATTCCATTCACTAGTTTGTTCATTTCAATCAAGTCCCCTCTCACTCTTCTTTAACTCAGCTTTGTCAGTCCTAATCTTGGCAGCCTCTTTTCATACGGCATGTTTCTTACAGACAAAGGTATTTTAATTGCCCTCTCTTGCACCTTTTCAAACGCATTCACGTCCATTTTCATACTTGGATTCCAAACCTGCACTGCGTAATCTAGGTGGGGTCACCATGGATATATATAATCTTACCCACAGTCTTTCCTCTCTACTTGTACAAGCAAAAGCACTTTTCACTTGGCTGGTCCACTTTAAATCTGATGAAACCATCATTCCAAGATCCCTTTCACAATCTCTGGTCGAAAAATTTGCTTAATATATTTATTAAATTGTTCCGAATAAATATTTAGATAATTTTTCATTTATATAGCAAATTAATTAATTTAAAACAAAAATTATAAATTAAATTACCAAAAAAAACATTTAATATTAGTCAAAAATCTTTTTTCCTTTTTCAAAAAATTTTTGACAAAGAGCTGTTGTCTTTAGTGTATTACAATATGGACCAAAGTAAAATTTTTTACAAGCGATGTAGGTAATATTAGTTTTATTTTGATTAAATGACTTTATTTGACATTTTTTCTTATCATCATTAGAACACAATTTTTTCGATGGAGTAGATTTTTGCTTTCAACCGAAACGAGTCTTCTCTAGTACTGGCGTCGAAGGATTTGATGATTGAGAATTTGATTGCTCAGATTGAGATAAATTAATGTTCTGAGTATGCTCAAGTAGCTCTTCTATAAGTTGAATCATGAAGTTTCGTCTAGGCATTTTTGAATTATTCACTTCCTTATATAGAACCCAGCTGTTTATGACACCAATGTTTAGAAAGTTGAAAAACACATGATTTGGTCATTATTTTTGTCGATTTTACCTTGATAAACAGTAAGCACTACACCGTTTTTATCTTCATAAGATGATGTGTGATAAATTTTTTGTTTTGAATTCACTATTTTTGGGAGCTCAGGCTTGTTACTTTTAAATGTTCCAATAAACGTTATTTTCAATTCAAGTAGTTGCATTACTAGACTTAAGAAAGTAAAAAAAATATCAGTGGTGACACAGTATCCTTTATTTTTATAAGTCTCCTTTAATTTTTCGACGACGTATTTCTTTGTAGTTTGCCATTTGGGTTGTCATGATTTTTTCCCAAATAAGGAAAACAATTCAAAATATACTTGGATGAAACATCAACCTACAGCCAAAATTTTATACAAAATTTATCAGGTTTATTTGGCATATATTGTAAGAAGCTGCATCTACATTTTTATGGCAATAATTGTTCATCAACACTAAGGAATTGTTATGGTCGGTAGCAGGCCTTTGAGTTTTCAATCAAACGTTCCCATATATCTCTCACCATACAAAAACTGTCTAATGAAACTCGTTGTGATTTTGATGACTTATTGACAAATCGCTGGTATTTCATAATTTGTAAAAAACGATTTCTAGACATGAAACTTTAAATTATTGGTATACCATAGTTTTTTGACCACAATTCTTTTACAGGGATTCCTCAACAAAAAACACCTCTACTGAGTAAAACTCCAATAAAAGAAAGAATGTTCTATTTGAAAAGGAAATGCTTCGGTCAATGGAATGAGCAAATGCATTTGTGCATTCAAGCACCATTTTCAGTATTGACAAATCAAAAATTAGTAAAAAACTTACAAAGAACTTTTATCAAAACGTGAAGTTGCATAACTTGTTGAACCAGCTTTTTCATTGAAAGAAATCCTTTTTCTTATTTTTGACACATCACCATCATTTATAATTTTCCGATATAAATCCTGATTTGGATGTTTCATCTATTTCTAAAGGTTGTCCAGATGTTCGAGGCTCACCATTTGAAAAACAAAAGACGCTTCGACATTATTTTCATCATCGGATTCATCATTTGTTGAATCTGACAACTCAAAAAGATATGTTTCAGATTCAAAAATATCTTCTTCAAAATCAGACTCCCCTGAAGGATCTGAATCATCATCATTAGCTTTAGTTAGCTGTTCCAAGGCAAGTTTAGCTGAAGCTCGCTTTGACATTATATATTTATTTATTTTTCTTATAATTAATATATGAGTATAAATAAAAAAAAGCTAATATATTTAATTTCAATGGGGGTTTAAAAAAACCCCTTCGGGCGTTTATGTAAAAGTTTTTTTTCTAATGTAATTTTTTGAAATTTAAAATTTTCAAAAATATAATCACAAAATTAAATTTTAAAATAAGGGAAAAAATCCAAAATTTTTTTTTAAGCAATTAAAAAACTCCCCGGCGTTCCAGTGTTAAAAATCAAACGGGGCGGAGTCTTGGTTTAGGGATTTGGGTATGCTGAAGGTTGGTGCTTTGCATCGCTGGATGCAAAGCATAAAAATAAAGAAAAAAAGTAAAATAATCTAAATATTTTTATAGTAAAATTAAAAAGAAGTATCGTAAAATTAATTTCTCGATGATGTTGAAGAAGATGAAGCTTAAAGCATCAATGGTTTTAATTCTGGTGAAGAATTAACACTTGAAGGGATCGGTACTGCTAGACCAGATGAGAGCGAAGAAGACTCTGAAATGGAACTTGAATCATTATTTTTTTTATTTTTCTTAATATTATTTAAATCGAATAGTCTTTGTATAAGCCTAGGCAAATTTTTCATAACCACATTTCCCAAAATAAACTTTTTAATTAAACCCCCGGGTCATTGATTGTTTTTTGGGAATAAAATTTATAGGAGTAAACCTTTTTTTTTAAATTAGTAATCCATCATTTTTTTTTGGAAGCTCAGTTTCTGATGTTTTACGGTAACCATAAATTAAAACTCTTTAAATGATATCTATTTTTTGCCTAAGTATTAATTTATCTTTTTTTCTAGATTTTCTTTTTCTAATGATTAAAGAATGTAACAAAAAAAGGAGAAATTAAAAAAATTAGTGTCACAGTATGAATAATGATGCTCTTTTAAAAACCTTTTTTCTTTTAAATAATGTCTAAGTTAGAATAAATTGATTAACTAAATGAAAGTTTGTAAACAATTTTAACCAAAGAAGAAACAAAAAATTTTAAAAAATATTATAAAAAAAAGAAATAGGTGTTTAATAACTAGACATATTTTACCCTGAGTTGTTGATTTCTTTGGTCTACCTCGTTTTTTTGGTAAATCCACTGTAGCTTCGACTGTAGCTTGTACTGTAGCTTCAGTAACATATTCTTTCTCAATGACTGAGTCGCTACGAGGCTCTTGTTTGACTACTGCTAGCTCGGGATTGGATTAATTTACTGAACTGCTCAAATCACAATCATTTTGGTAAAACAAAGCTGCTTTTTGTTTTTTTGGTCTGCCTCTTTTGCGTTTTTCACCGATTGAAATTGTTTTAGCTTCTTCTGGGATAATGCAAAGCTTGTAACGGTATGCAAGGCCAAGAACATGAATGCAGATGTAGTGTTTAGCAAATTCTCTACAATTGCATTTGCTTTGTTTCCAATCATCGGAACATAGAATGGTCTCGTTGATCTGGCAAAATTGAGAGTAGTCATTAAATGTACGCCAAGATAAATTTTGATTTGTTAAAATATAGTCGTTAACTGTTTCTTTTGTCAGCTTTAGATTGAGATCTTGATGACTATAAAAAATACGACCATTAGAGGAAGAAATTTTGATAATATAGTCTGTTTTTATATTGCTAGTCCATTGAAAAGCGGCAGTATACAATTGTAGATCGCAATTAAATTCAGTGTAAAAAATTGCACGATTCACGTTTTCGGGATGTCTATCTCTTGACCAACGCCCAATAATGTCATTCTCTAAGATTTAAGAAATGAACTTAAATTGTGACGTTCGCATTGATATCTTGTCTAATTGAATACTTTATGGCTTTCTGGGCTTCAGTGGTGAAACGATTCAGTTGCGCGTCTACTTTACGTATAACATGAGCAAAGCACATAACTCTCTTTTCATATATATCAGGGAATGCTTCTTGAAAACCATTGGTGATTGCATCGGCACCATCTGCTATTACGATCTGTGGCGAATACTGCAGTTGCATCACATCGAAAACAACTTTTTTGATGTGATTCAAAAAGGAATTTGAAGTCATCTCCTGTTTCGTTGGTTGAAATACAAATACCAAACGGATGAAAGTGCTTTTGGCGATCATTAGTACCAATCATCAAGACTGGGAAACCTTGCCAAATGAGTTTGTAGGTAGCATCTACTGTTAAATGCTTTGTCTTGTCCGCATTGCTAATCAGTCGCTTGGTGGTGATAAAAATTCGGAAAAACATGAGCTGATCGTTATCTACAGCTTTCTCGAAACTTGGCCAAAATGGTTAGTCATAATCGTCTGGAACCTCCTTCCGATTTTGGTGCCATAGTTCAAGATCTCGAACGTTTATTTGTGCCGGACCGTAGTTATCTTTACGTATAATAGCCAGATAGTTACTTAAAGTTTTTATTTGTGGTTGTTGTAGTCCATCATGATCGAGTGCTCTCAGTATGGCTTTTGGAGTTGTTATTTTCATTTCGAAGTAGCGCTTGATCTGCTATTTTATTTCTGTTGGTATACCTCTTTCAGTTTTGTCCTTGTGCTCATGTTTATCATCACTGATGAATAAACATACTTCGTCATCAGAAGTAAGGTGATAATAAGCCATTGTGCTGCAGCTCGACTATGGTGGCGAACAGAGGAAATAATAGCAAATAGTGTCAATTCGTTTGCGCTTGTATTGGTATTTCCATAAGTTGGTATCGTGGCTAAATTTATTAATGAATCCTTGCTTGTTCATTGTAGCATTTTTTGCTGAATAAATTCAGTCAACTTAATGATTGCTGCCTCTTGATATAAAATTCCTTTCCCACGATTTTTTAGTGGTTCTACATCTTCTTGGTCTATATCAAGCATTGTGTCCTCTTCATTGAAATTGGGAATTACTGATTCAGTGCTAGACATTTTTTATTTCTTATCGATAAGTATTTATTTTTTGCTTTATATGGAAGAGATTATATGGATTATTTTTAATTTATTTATTTGTTTTCTGTACCGAGCTAAAGTTCCTTCAGAATAAATTAAAAATAAAAAAAATAAAATAAAAATAAAATTAAAGTTAATAAAATTAGATAAAAAAAAAAAAAAGATAATTATTTATTTTATCTGTTAATATACAATCTTATCAATTAAAATTATATCACTTTTAAATTTTTGTCACCTATTAATTGTCACTCAATTAGTTTAAATATCAGTGAAGTAGTTTGTTTGTCACCTAGTTTAGTGTTTATTAGTCATTAGTCATTAATTAAATTAGTCACCATTTTTTTGGTTAATCTGTCATCCCGAAAATATTTAATTTGTCGGTCAATTAGTTTATCTGTCAGTCAGTTGGTTTATTGTCACTAAATTAGTTTAATTATCAGTGTAGTAGTTTGTTTGTCACCTAGTTTAGTTTTTTTGTCAGAAAATCTAGTCTTTTTTGTCAGTAAAATAGGAATTTTTTTGTCAGTCCATTAAATGATGGCCATTTTTAAATAATATTTCCCTTTTGTATCCCAGCGGATAATGGGAAGGTGCTCATCTCCTTTTCCAGTATTTTTTTGAGCAACGACTTCTACTTGACTCAAAGGTTATAGCAGACATAATTTGAAGATTTAATAAGTCACTTTAATTTCTTAAATTTTAAAATCAATATTTTTTTGTTTTAATAATTTACACAGCTGATTTATACCTAATAGACGACACTAAATAGTTTAATTAATTTTAAAGTTGTTTCCTGCATAATAAATATCACATAATAAAAATTTCAATAGCTTTTTACAACCCGTTATTCTTTTTTTTAACTATTATTAGAGTAGCTATTAAAAATTGGTCTGCACACTTTTATTGAAAAAAATATAATCAAAATGTACCATACTGCGCCAAATCATCTAGCTTTTTAATTAACTAATTTGGAGCAACCTTTAAAATCATTGAAGTTTAGCCATAATTATTTTAATTCAAAATTTATACGCCTAATATATTACAAATTTTTAATTTTTATTGACTAAAAAAATTTTTTATCATAAAAATTAATTATCAAGTTAAACGCAAATTAATAAGCGATATATGTGAAACAATATTTCTAATAAGTGTTAATTTATATTTTACACTAAAGGAACGGGAATTAAAATAATTACAAAAATTCCTATTTTCAACTTATTTAATATTATTAAACAGGTAAGCAGCAATGAATTTGCTCAGAGACATGTTTTTATCCAAAAAAAATCTAATATTGGAACAAAATATTTTATTTGTTTTTATTTTAAAGAAAAAGATAATAGTTCTAATCAATGCAATAAGAAAGAATTAGAAAAATTTATATTAAAAAAAACTTACCGTAACTTTAAATGATTGCAAATTATCCCCGAGTTGTGGTGTCAAAAAAGTCATAAGCTCAGTATGATTCGGTTACAATTCTGTTTTTTTCTATTTAATTTTCAATTTAACCTATGAGCCATTCTATTTATTTATTTCAATTACGCGAAGAAAAGATTATTTAAGAACAAAAATTTCAATTATCATACATTATTTCCACAGTAATCCCAGTGTTCTATTTTTATCATAAAGTCTCATTGGATCAAAAAATTGAAAATTTTAACTTTTTTGAGAATTTTGACATTTTTTGAGCCTGAATTCGGAAAAATGTTGGCTGACCAGTGGCTTGACCACCAGTTATGAGTGGAAAAAATAAAATAAAATTTTCCGGCAATTTTACGTAAGTTGAGGAAATTGACATTTTAATTAAACTATTAGAAACTTACTTTAAGCTGTTTGTAACATTTTGAATCATTCTTTGTAAAATTATCACCTTTAACATTAATATATTCCATTTTATAAAGTTCTTGAGTTACAACTATTGCATGGGTTACTTATCTCTCTGATTTTAATTCTCTCGAACCTTTTTCTATTTGGCTTTTTGATTTCTTTTTATTAAGTTTTTTTTATAGTATTTAAAGAAAATGGAAATTTTTATTTTACAATTTTCTTAAAAAAAGTTTAGAAGACTAAAAATCTTCATTTTTTTCAGCTTGCAACTTTTTTTTGGAGCTTTTAAAACAAAACAATTAGCTTTCAAAACCTTATTGTTTTCTCTATTAAAACGAGCTGTTGCTTTACCAATTAACAAATTCCAAAGACCAAAACTTAAACATGTTGGAGTATTAATGAATCAGTCTTTACGCACGTTGCTTTTTTGAAAGTAACTAACAAAAAAATCTAAAATGTTATCTCAATCATCTGAAAAATTTTATTAAAATAATGTCTAAGAGGTTGTATAAAGAGGTTCTAAACAAATTGTTTTTTTATTTATCTGTTCCGCGCTAAAGCTCTTTCAGGTTGAAAATAAAATATAAAATTTAAAAAAGACAATTGCAGTCTTTAAATTTGTAAGTTTTAAAAAAATTATTCAATTATGGTATTTATTTCCGGCAGCGAAGCAACGTGGAACAAAAAGAAAAAATAATAAAAATCTAAAAAAATTACCTTTAAATTTTTCCAGTTAAAATTTTATTTACTATTTTATTTCACCATGGATAATTTAATTAAATTTAATTTAGATTCATGTTTTTAAGGAAACAATTTTTAAATTATCTATAATTTAATGAAAAACTCTGTAAAAATTCAGAATTTTGCGCTTCACTTGGTTACAAAAATAATTAGTAAAAAAATTTGAACCATTTACTGTAACAGTTTTTGATCATGATCATTAAATTTGATCACAATCTTCAAATTATAATTTATTAATTTTTATTTTTGTTTCTTCTTTTTAATTTTTTAAACATATTTTCACCTTTTTCATAATTTAAATAAACACACCAACTTCAAGGAAATTCTCATTTAATTTTTTCAAATGGAAAGAAAAATCTTCAATTTTATGATGAATATAAAAATTAGTTTATTTGACACAGATCATAGAAAGCTTCGTTTAAAAACACTAATTCAAAATAGCTAATCCTAATGATCAGCTAATCCTAGCCTTTTTATCAAGTGAATCGAAAATTTTAATTTTTAAGGTACATAACTAACGTAATATATTAGAATAACTGTAAAAGTCTCATATTATATTCACTTAGAGTTTTTAATGGAAAATATTTAATTATCCTAAGGATCTTGTTCTGGATTTTCTGCAAAATTGTCCGAATATCTTAATAAATTCAGTACGAAACATGTAGAACGAAACATATAAAACGATCAAAACATAAATACAAAATACAAATTTCTCTTATTTTTTAACTTAATCTAAGAGAAAAAAAAATATTTAATAAAAAAGATAAAAAACATAAATTCAAAATCTCATTTTTAAATTTTTTTGATGAATTAAGAGAAAAACAAATATATTTTTAATTTCTTCATTAATCATTTTGTAAGTAATTTTTATCAAATTATTAAAACTTTCAATAGGATTATTCGTCATAGAATACCTGCTGGCGTGGAAAAAAAATTTCCAATTATAGAATCCAGAATTTTTTCATTGTTATTAAAATAGCTAGCAAAATTTTACAGATTATTTTTACCTTTGGAGCTATTCCCGGCAAATTGAAGTTGGAGATCAAGATCAAAAGATCAAAATATAAATTGTAATATTTTTTTTTATAAAAGAAAAGAAATAAATTTTTTCCAAATCAATTACTTGACATGTCATGTCAATTTGCCTCATTTTTAAAATTTTAATATGTCCCTTTTGATCGAACTTAGATAAGTTTAAATATTTTAATTGATTTTAATAAAAACTTACTTTTAAAGACAAAAAATATACCGTGAACACGAGTTTACGGTACTATTTTAAATTATATTATTTCCTGGCATAGCGGTGTTGCCAAGAGTGAAATATGATTCATCATCAATTATTAATTAATGTTTTCTATATTTTAAAATCATTCGTCGAGATTTTGGCCTGGCTGCCTTCCCTTAGTTAGCATTTAAATTAGGTCTCTTGTGTTTTTTATACTTTTGATGTTTGTATACATCTTAAAATTTTTCCGATATAAATATAGTGGCAACTAAACTTTCTAGCCATCTTTCTTTGCAAAAGTCCCTTTTTATGATTGAAATAGGCTCAAAGTTTGGCAAACCATTAGTTTCGTCGCAATTTTAGCAGGTCTACCTCTTCCTTTTTTTCTTTTGAAAGCTAAGTCTCTTTCTATCACATCTATCCAACGATAAACAGAACGTTTTTTGTATCCAAAACCAGTGAATCGCCTTACAACTTTTGGTAAATTTTGGTTACTTTTTACAAATTTGTAAAAATCTTTTTAGATAGTTTCGTACATTTTTTACTCACAACTTATCGAAAATTCAACTTTATGATTTAATTTAATAATAAAAAAAAAGAGCTACAGCAAGCGAGCTTGCGGAGATAGCTTACTCGGAAGCCATCTATGGTAGCTAATTGCACAAAAATCGAGAGATAAATTAAGGAACTACAATAAAAGTTACAGAGACGAAACTGAGATACAAGACGAATACGAGAGATTATACAGATTGATGAGTTAAGTAGATTTAAAGTAATTCAAAAAAATTTGTCATTAATAAGAAATTGATAAAAAATAAATTAAATAATTGTACAATAGTATAAAAAACTAATAAGAGATGAGTAACTTCATATAAAGGTACAATTTATTAGGAAAAAAGAATTTAAAGAGACACAGAAATTACATAAGATTATAGAGAACATCAAGGGTAAAGAAAAAGATAAATAGAAAATAATTTACAGAAAAAATAGCTACAATTTTAAAAATAGATAGAAAATTTCGAATAAATAGATACAAGATTGTATAAAGAGATAGGTGTTTAGTAAAATTTAAGTACAAAAGTTTAGTTGAATTTATTTTAAAGCTAGGATCAGCCTGATTTTAAATTTTTAAAAAAATTTGTAAAGGTCTTGTCCATTATTAAAGCAAATTAAACTAAACTTTTGTGCCATCTTTTATTCTACGCCCGTTAGGTTGTACAACAACTAATGCCTGATATCATTTTCACTACAGGAATTTTTATATTAGAGTTCAACTAATAATATTGAGTAATGGCATTTAAGAATAAGCAGACTTGTTTACAAGTCACAGTTTTAAGTCTAAGTCACAAAAATTTTCAAGTCATGACTTGCACAAAATTTTTTATCAATACCTGCTTCATCTGGACCAGTCGAAAGAATTATTTTTTAAATCTGGTTACATTCAGAGACCACATTGGTCAAGATAAACGGCCAGGAATTGGGAAGCAACTACTTAATTGGTATCAAATATGGATATATTAAATCGTTGACCTGACTTTAAAAAAAAAAAAAAATTTAAGTCATTGACTTGACTTGACTTAAGACTTGTGACTAACACTTAAGACTTGTGATAAACAAGTCTGAGAATAAGCAAAATTCGGGAATTTGAAAATTGTTAAAATTATTGAGATTTTCAAAATGGAACAAAATAGAATGGAAGATGATGATATTTGCCTTTTTAGTGGAAAGCATAAAAAAAACGATAAAAACTTGAGTCTATAAAAACTGAAAATTTGCAACGCGAGTCAGAAATAAAACCTCTAGTAAATGTGTATGAAAGTTGTCACCTAGAACAGTATTTAAATGGATTTGCAAAAAAAGTAACTAAAAAAATTGATAATTTTTCAATTTATTTTTTTACAAAAATTATTCTATGAATATAAAATTTGCTTATTATATATTTCTGTTAAATTTTTTAAAAAGTGTTTAAACCCTTTTGCCGATGTCATTTTTTTAATGGAAGGAAAAAAATCCAAATATTTTCCGTTACCATGTTCAAATATAAATTTTTATTGTTTTATAAAATGCTCAATTTGCCATTAGTTTATCCGACTTAATCTATTTTACATATTTGAATGAATTGTAAACTCTTAGCAAAATTCGACTAATAATAACTCGATGTTATAACAACTTCCTCTTTTTTAGAAAACGTATTAATTTGAAAAAATTTAATTATTAACAAAATAAAATCAAAGTCAATTATGGTTCTAATGAATGCAAGTGTATCTTCTTTTGAATGGAGATACAATGTAAATCAAAGTTTACTGCAAATAGCCTTGTACTCTCTAATGCCAATTGGAGTGGCGATGAACACCGTTCAAATTTTTGTGTATTCGCGCAAAAAATTTGTAAAAAATTCAATGAATCCATTCCTAATCGCGTTGCCATTAAACAGCATTTTGGTGTTGATCTTAATCAGCCTCCGCTTTGCCGACACAATTCAAATTTTCAACTATGAACAAAACACTGATCTTGGCTGCAAGTTTGCCTCTTTTTTTATTCGACTTTTTTTAAGTGGATGTTTTTGGCTTAACTTTTTGTTGACAATTGACCGTCTATTTTTTATTCTGTACCCAAATAAATTCAAAAAATTACAACACACCAAAACCATGATAAAAATAATTCTCCTAATGTACTTTGTGCTAGCAATCTTATGCAGTCCGAGCTTTTTTTTCAACAGCTCTCGAACTTTAAACAACAAAACAAATGAGACAAAATTAAGTTGTGTAGCACATCCAGCTCTGTCAATATCGAGGATAGCAATTGTTCAGCTTTTTGGAATGTTTATTCCGTTTTTTTTGATGTTTGGAACAAATATTGTGCTGATCCGAAAAGTGGCAAAATCAAGGAAAAAGTTCGCCTCAGCAAAAGAGATGAATTTTGCTTTTACTTTAATAATTTCGAATGTTTTATTTTTAGTTTCTTTTATTCCTTTTTCCATTTTTTTGATTTCAAACCTGCTCAAAGTCATAAACCCAAGGATAGCAAAGGACCCAGAAATAGGCTCACTAATAGCGCTCTATGATACATGTGCATTTATTATTGCCTGCTACAACTTTTCCTTAGGACTCTTGGTGCAGATTATATTTAACAAATTATTCCGCAAAGAGTTCACAAATATGATAGGCGATTTGGTTTTAATGCTAAGAATTGGTAAAAAGGTTTCATCGTCTTCTATTTCTGACCAGACTTTGAAGTAAATTTTATTCAATCAAATAAATTAATTAAAATAAAATATTTATTGATTATTATTTTTTTTGTATAATCTTTATTCTGAAAAGACTCATTAGCAACGGTAGTTAAATATGATAATGGGTTCGGACAAAGTTTGTGTTGTCACAACTTCCTAATTTTAAATGCAATTTCAAATCTGAAGACATATTTGAAATGCTCAGAATTTGTTTAGTATATTTAACTTGAAATAATAATTTTATTGACTGTTCCATACAATTAAGTGTATGTAAACGACTGACAAATTTATTTATTGAGATGATTTTTAAATAATTTTTCACTGACAAAATAAAACCTTATTTTTAGACAAAAGAAACTAATTTTAGTGACGAAAATATTTATTTAAATGACAAAATATAAAAAATTATAAAAAATATTAACGATTAATTTTTTTTTGATTTATTTACCTGAGTTGGTGATTTCTTTGGTCTTACTCGTTTACTTGGTAAATCCTCTGTAGCTTCTACTGAAGCTTTTACTGAAGCAATTTTTATACCCTGATTTTATTTTTTTAGACCTCAAATAAACATTTATAGAGCCCGTATAGCCGAATCGTTTGCGTTTTAGTTATGCAAGCAGAGAATCGGGGATTCAAAACCAGCTAAGGGTGAAAAAATCTTCAAAATATCTTTGCAATACAGGGCGAATGTTTAAACCTCTTTCATCATAAAAATAGGGGGACTTTTTTCGACTGGGTAATAACTGCGGTAATAACTTGGTAAATCCATCCATCAGCTTCTACTGTAACTCGAGCTTCAGCAACATATGCTTTCTCAATGACTGAATCGCTACGAGGCTCTTAATAGATAGGGCTCCTTCAGAATAAATTAAAAAATCAAAATCAAAATAAAAATTAAAAATTAATTTAAATAAAATGAGAAAATAAAAATAAAGAACATGTTGTACATGTTTCCATAGTTCAGGTTTCAGGAAAAAAAGAAGAAACAGTAAGGTAGCAATTACACAATGGAATTGGGTATTCAATATATCTTGATTCGAAACCTTCTTTGTATTCTTTCACCAGTCTTTCAACCAATGGAATAGAATGACTCAGTCCTGTCCCAACATATCTCTCACTCAACTCAAGAAGTCGATTCGAGAGTGTCAGTAATTTAAGTTTATTAAAAGCCTCCTGATGCATGATGCTGGAGGGAGTATCATATTTGAGTCTGAGGATAGACCTGACTGCTGTATTCTGGATTGTTTGTAACTTTTTGATATTATTTTCTGAAAATGAATTCAAGCAAGGAAACGAATAGTCTAGAATTGAACCAACTGCGCTTCAAATTTCAGTTCAAATTTATTTCAGAAATTTTTTATTTTAAATGATAAAGAACTTGGTGCAGTTTTTTTTTCAATTGTCTTACAAATTTAAATTAGTGAGGTTGTTTTTGCTTGGTTTTGTGGTAGGCTAATTTTGGTTAACCAAAAACCAGATTAGCCAAAATTTGTTTTTGTAAATTTAAAAGTTATTCAAATAAATACTTATTTAAAAAAATAATTTATTTTAATGAAAAGGATTCTCTAAAATTAAATTTGTAAAAAAAATATAATAGTATTTTGTTTTAATTAATTACAAAAATTTAATAAAATTTAAAAAATATGGATTTAAAGGAATTTATTTTTACACCCAAATAATTAATGTAAATACCCATTTAATATTAATCCGAAAATATTTGGGCATCAGTAAAAATTTTAATGTCGATCATAAATGGCAAAATTTTTTGGTAAAATCTCCGATCTGACACAGAGGTATCTGCATCGAGTTGATCATCTACACCGCAATAATTTTGATTTGAATTATTGTAAAAAAGTTTAAGTAGCTTTATGAGAAAACCTATTCAATTTTTAAAGAGAGCTTAATTTATTTTGTTCAACGAGCCATTCCTCGACTAACTTTTCAGGTCTCTTTAATTTCAGCTTTTTTTTGTTTGATTTGATTTTTTATTTTTGATTGATTTTTTATTATAAAATAGCTTTGAGTAGTAAAAATCCTTTCGCCATTGTAATTTAAAGATTTTCTTTAAAAATGTTTAAAAAAAAATTAATTTAAATAGAGGCATTAGAAAGTTAGCACAATTCGAAGAGGAAAAGGAAGAAATTTGAGTTATAATTAAAAAAATGAGTAACAACTTTTTAACCAAAAACCAAAAGAAAAATCAGATTGAATAACTAAAAATTAAATCTAAAAACCGAATTTATGGCTAACTTGATTTTTAGTAAACCAAAATTTACAAAATTGGTTAACCAAGCAGTCAATAACTAACATTATAATTTAAATGTGCTGATTCAGGGTTGTTAAAAAGTCCAAAATTAAAGTTCAAGTGATTAACACTAGAAGTGTTAGAGCCTGAATGGCTTTGATACGCTTAATAGACTTAATTCAAATATACAAATTACTATCAATGATCTACCAAAAGGAATATAGAATCTTGTCAAATGTTACTAAAATATTCTCGCAAACGGTATCAGAAATAAGCGCAGTGAAACTACAATCAGATTTAGATTTGATTTTCAAGTGGACTCAAGATCGGCTTCTTCTCTTCAACACATCAAAATGTGTGGTAATGCATTATGGTCATAAAAACAAAGAACTCACTTATTTTATTAATGGAAAACAGTTATCAACGTCTGAAACCGAAAGAGATCTTAATTATCGAAATTATTTTCAATACAAATCTTAAATGCAAAAATCAAGTGATAGAGGATACAAACAAAGCTAATTAAATTTTGGGTCGCATCAGGAAATCTTTCGCTCGTTTTGATTGTAAGTTATTTAGATCATTGTATTTAACTTATGTTCGTCCTTTTTTGAAATTTGCGGTGCCTTGATGGTCTCCAATTCTTAAGTCGGACTGTGAGAATGTTGAAAGGATTCAACGCAGCTACGAAATTTGCTTCTTCAATTAGAAACAAACCGTATGAAAGCAGATTGAAGGCTTTGAACATTTCAAATCTGGTGGAAAGAAGAAAAAGAGGTGATCTAATTCAATTATACAAGTTCATGCATGGAATAGAACTGGTTGAAAAAAAGGCATTGTGAATTTTGAAGCAAAAAACAAAATAACTTCTTTAAAATGAAATAACTTTTTTAATATTAAATAATATCAAAAAACTACAAACAATCCAGAATACAGCAGTCAGGTCTATCCTCAGACTCAAATATGATACTCCCTCCAGCATCATGCATCAGGAGGCTTTTAATAAACTAAAATTACTAACAGTCTCGAATCGTCTTTTTGAGTTGAGTGAGAAATATGTTGGGACAGGACTGAGTCATTCTATTCCATTGGTTGAAAGACTGGTGAAAGAATACAAAGAAGGTTTCGAATCAAGATATATTGAATACCCAACTCCATTGTGTAATTGCTACCTTACTATTTCTTCTTTTTTTCCTGAAACTTGAACTATTTAAACATGTGCCACATGAAACAATCTTTTCCAATTTATGTCTTTTCAACTTTAATTTTTCTTAGCTTATTTACTCTATTTTGATTCTTTTTTTTTTTATCTAATTTTATTTACTTTAATTTTATTTTTATTTTATTTTTTTTATTTTATTTTTAATTTATTCTGAAGGAGCTTTAGCTCGGTACAGAAAACAAATAAATAAATAAAAAATAAATAATAAAGGTCTAAAAATAGTTCTGCAAAATGTATCAGCTGGTACAAACTTTGTACCACCCAAATTTAGTCTCTGTAACAACTCTGCAATTTAATTTTTATGATCATCTAATACTTTTAGTGCTTTGCAGACTTGCAGAGTTTTTGCATAGTCTTAATTTGGGTGGTACAAAGTTTGTACCTGCTGATACATTTTGCAGAACTATTTTTAGATCTTTAGTAAAAAAGTTCTTTCATTTTAAGATTATTGTTTTTGTTCTTTGTTCCAAAATTCACAATGCCTGAAAAAAGCAACAATTGTAATGTCACCAAAATCCAAGGAAAAAGTTACTGCTTCAAATATCACATAGAAATTTCTAGGCTCCATCATAAAGAGTACTTTTTTTTCAACAGAACCGCTAACAAATGGAACTCGCTGCCAAATCAATTAGTTGAAGCTCCCAATGTTAAAGGCTTTAAAGCTGTAAAGCTGATTGATTGCTGGATGAGCAACAATCAATCACGTCAGCTGTCTTAGTGTGGCCTATCAGCACACTCGCTGGCTAGCCAGCAACAGCTACACTAAACTAGTACTACTACTACTACAAAATTTTAAAAGGTTTAGAAAAAGTATCAAATTTAAATGGTAACAATTTCGCTTGTGGTGTAAAAAAACTTAAGAAGATCACATGACAATAGATTAGTCCGAGAAATAAAACGCAGAGGCTCTTTAAGATATAATTTCTTAACAAATCGCTGTGTAAAATTATGAACAATAAATAGCTTTAAAGCAGTATTGACAATGAAGTTTTTGGAATGTTGAAAAGCAAAGTCTGCCAATGCCTTAGTTTATAAGGCTAAACGCTTTCAAACGTTGGTGTAGATAGAAATATCTATACTGCAGATACTACTACTCCTACTACTTATTTAAGAAAATAATAATAGAAAGACTTGTTGGTCATCAAGTATTCTTCAAGGGTACCCGAAATCAGATCTTTATTGATTATATTCAGGAAATTTTTTTAAAAAAGAATCAAAAAATTTTAAAAATGCGCAGTTTTTGCTTCTAATGTTAAAAAAATTCTAATTCCGGACTTTTTCTATTTTTAAATTAAAGTCCGGACCTGAAATTTTTTTTCTATGACTTAAACTTTAATTTTGGACTCTTTAACAACTCTGAATTTTAGCACATTTAAATTTATAAGACTATTAAAAATATTAATATTTTAATCAGTTACAAAAGGATTAATTTCAATTTTCAGATTCCTCAATGAAATTAGAACTAGGTAAATAATTATTCAAAGTTTTAGATTCCTAGCTAAAATAGGCTAAAAATTTGATTAATTATTTATCATTAAAAATGGGTCTACCTAGTACCCACAGTTAAATAGCTGTTTACCACAACCAAAAAATTTTCACTTCATAAATTCATATAGCCCTCTTAAGAACTTCTCAAAACAGAAAACAAAAATTTTTGAGCAAATTTTTTTTACAATTTTATCAAAAAATTTTAATTCATTCAAATTAAAATGCCGATGATATTAAGAAATAAAAAAAAAAAACTTGGATTTTTTTTTAATAAATAGTTCTTAAAAAAAACAGAGAAAATGCAACTTGGTCAATCGCGATCAATCATTACAAGATGCACAGCCTATTTTAATCGAAAGCAATGTCGTGTCATAGACGTCGGTGGAGAAAAATCTCCAAACCAACTTCATCATCACTCATGCTCAATTTTACTAGAGTGAAGATTCTCATATAAAAGAAGATGAAAAAATTGATTTAAACAGAGTCAAGAAAAGGTATAGATGAACATTTTTTTAATCAAAATCTGTGTTTAATAGACATAAAAAAAATAAATATAATGATATTTTAATTTCCTTTTAGGCACTGAAAATTGTGTTAAACAGTGATCTATGTTAAAAAGTTTCTAAACTGTGGGTAACAGTAATTTATCTAGATGAAATTTGACAGCCTTTTCTCCAAGTTAAAACTGACGGAGTTGTATCCTTCTGAGAAATTTGAGTCGTCCATAAAACAATTTCAAGCTTTGCTGTCTCATTACCCTATTGCAAATTTTTAAGATTTTTCAAACTGTTGGAAATTAAAAAATTGCCAATTGATACAGGTTGGAGAAAAATTGTGATTTAACACTAAATACTAAATAAAAATTCATAATTTTTGGTTATTAGCTTGATTAATTAATAAATAAAAGCTGTGAAAATAAAAAAATTTCAAATTATAATTGCAGAATCAGAGGTAGTTAAAAAAAATTGAAATTCTAAACTTTCACATAAACTATATCCTGAACATATCGTTTTCTTTAGGAAAAAAACTAATTAATTTTCCTCTAATTAATATAATTACATTATCAAAGACCTGTTCAATATTTAAATGCCACTTTTCCTGGTTTGGAATTCTTAAATTCTAAAAAAAAGACTCAAAAATGAATGTATCTAATTTTACATTTGAATGGCGATATGATCTGAATCAAATGCTTTCGCTGTATTCAATATTTTCATTTTTACCTATAGGCATCTTATTAAATTTTATACAAATTATAGTTTATCTTCGCAAAAAATTCAAGAGTACAACTATGAGCAATTATTACATTCAAATATCACTAAATAACATTCTAGCAATCGCTTTGACCATAGTTCGGTTTATAGGCCAGATAGAATTCTATCCATTTGAGGAAAATACTGAGTTTGGATGCAAATTTTTGGCTTTTTTAACCAGATTTTCATACGCATCATGCTCATGGTTCAATTTCCTAATGACAATGGACCGGCTAATGTTCATCCTTTTTGCTAATACCTACAAAAAAGTCCAGAACAAATGGTTCATTCTAAAAATATCAATAATAATTTATTTATTTCTATTAGTCATTAATACGCCGAATTTTTTTTTCAGCTATACGATGATTACTCGAAATTTCACCACAAGATCAGTGGTGTTTTATTTTTGTACAGGATCATTGGAGCTGAATTTTGTGCGAGAGTTTTCCAGCCAAATTCTGGGAATTCTTGTACCCTTTGGGCTTATGCTGGCATCAAACATTTTTTTGATCATGAAAGTTTATGAGTCCAAGAAAAAAATCAATAGTAATCGAGAAACAAACTTTTTGTTTACAGTAATTTTGTCAAATGTTATTTTTTTGGTTGCATTGGTTCCATTTTCTATCAATTTACTCATCCGTCTAATAGCTATAGCTAACCCGATAGTCGAAAGACAAATCGAGAGTTATCTCACTTTTATAACTCTATTTGAGACCATTGGTCGAATAATAATGTGTTTTAACTTCTCTTCAGGTCTATTACTTCAGATATTTTTTAATAAAATTTTTAGACGGGAATTTATTCAGATGATAGCAGATGTATTGAACTTTTTCGGCATCAAAAATCAAAGAATTTCCGTTTCAACAACTTCATCAAGCAAAATGTAACAATAATTAGTATTTTATTTGACCGGTTAAATGGAAAAATGATGAAAAAAATTTAATAAATAATCTAATTTATTTATCTTATTTTTACTCTTTGGTGATTTTAAAATTAAAAAAATAATTTAGGTTAAGTATAGTGCCCCAAATGATAAACCATAGTTTAGCCAAAACACTTATTACAAATTTTCAAAATATGTTTTCTATAGTAATTTTTTATGCTGAATTCAAATTTCAGCTTAGTTTATTTACCGGATCAATAGTTTTTGAGAAAAAAACTGTTTAATTTTTATCATTTTTTGCTATTTTTCAAATTGAATTAAAAAATAACAAAATAATTTCTCCCATAACCGAAAATTTCAAAATCATAAAGTATTTGAAATAAATTTTAATAATAAAAGACCATTTTAGTATGTGATCTTGCACTATACCGTTTCAATATTCTCTTTTTTAACCTTAAAATTCCCTATTATTATAAACTTTAAAACTTTATTTCTCCTTTGTTTTTATTAATAAATCAAAAACTTCAGCATAATTAGAAAAAATAGTCCATCCTCTATAAAAGTTAGCATTTATTTTTTTTTAAATAACTGTTTGTTTTTTTATATCGACGATCGAAAAAAATGGTATTTTATAGAAAAAATTATAAATTTAAAGGAATTTAAAGTAAAATAAAGGAGATTCTTTTAAAACTAATGAAAAATATTTTAATCTTGATTAGCTAGATGATACAAACACCATATGATACAATCAGGATCAGAAAACTGAAGCTTACCCAAAAAATGTCTAAAAAAATCCTTAATTTTCGATTTTCAGTCTAAAATCATGACAAACAATTTTTTTATTTAATTTAAAAAGTTAGTAATTTTATAGATTTTTATATGGGCTTTCTAAATTCGTATGATTTTATAGTTATAAGTAGAATTTTGAATGAGAAATGAGGTCCAAAAGTCATGAATACTTTGTTTTTTTATTGATTAAAGTGACGATTATGAACAAAAAATTTTTAAATGTATTGTTTCTAGGTTATTAGTGATACAGATCAATAAGAGTTGACTCAAAACTGTTAAATTCAATGATAATTAGATATTATTGAGAGGGTATAGACAAGAAATCTAATACGAAACTTAAATAAAGAAAAATATCATAAATAAACATAAATAAACTTGGCTTGGATTTTTGTATTAAAAGTACTACTACTACTACTAGAATAGCTAAATTTAGCTTAAATTTTTCTTTAGTGACCAAAATCATAATCGTTAGTTGAAAATTAATTTTTTAAATTTTTAAAAATTTGAAATATATAGTATTTTTTATACTGATTCCAAATTGACTTGTTTTTGCATCACATCCTTAGTTTGTGTAAAAAATTCGAGTTTGTTTTGATTATTTTTTGTCTTTATTTGAATAAAATAAAAAAAAATTTCAAACTAAATTATATTTACTGTAAATACATAGATTCTTCAATTCTATAAAAATTTTGAATTAGATTAATTTTTAGACCATTTACCTTTTGATCCTATAAAATTTGCAATAATTTAACTTGAAAATCTTAAATTTTAAATACTTCGAAACCTTATTCTTCCTTTATATCTCTTATATTAACAAATAATAAAAAACCTTTTCAAAATTCAATTTTCCCTGTTCAAAGGTTAGCCGTTGCTTTTTTAAGATCTCTTTTTTTTTTATTTAGTTAAACCTAAAAGTTACTATTTTTATAAAAAATGGGAAGATTAAGCAATAGAAAAAAATCCAGTAGATAGAATGCTGCTAAAAGATATGAAAAAAATATAAATATTGATCATATTGATGAGTCGAACGAATACACGAGTATTCAAGAAGAACAGGTTTTTGAGGATTTGTACGATTTTCGAGCGATCAATTATCAAGATGGTCAAAAAAATTCCGGATGTCAAGCAGATCTGGAAACAAAAGATGCATCTACTCAAATTATCTATTTTATCGAGTCTAAGATTATTTAGCATTCAAAGATGTCAGAATGGGCTTTAACGATTATTGATGAAGACGATTAAGGCTAAGTTAAGGTGCGAGAAAGGCACAAGATGGTCATCCTTTTATCTAATGTAAGTGAGTCTTTATTTAGCTTATAAAAAAAAATTATTTTGGAAGAGAAAGCCAATTTCAAATGAAATGTCAAATGATATGTTTTTAAGGAAAAAACAGAACTTTAGATTTTTAAAAAATTACATTCTAAATAATTATTCTGGATATTTTTTCAAAAATCGGATTGGCACATTAGTGATCTCCTACCAAGTTTATTTATAATTATCCATGCAACTTATAGACCAAATCATCATAGAGGTATCATCATGGCTTAATTGAATGTTTTATAGCTAATTTAAGGCTAATTTAATACCAAATAAAATGTTATCCATTCCACACAGCCAGAAGGTTCCTCTCAGGCTCTTTTTTTGTTTCGGCTAAATAAATTAATTTAAGGATCACGAAATTCAAAACTTTAGTGCTATCTGAATTTCACATTTTTGACTCAAAATTCGTAATCTCAAAAACCCAAAAAAAAAATTTTTTTGAAGGGGGCAAAAAAAAAATTTTTTACACCCAGGGTTCCAAAGATAGCAAACCCTTTATAAAGTTGTTGTTCTTTTAGACTCAAAATCTCAAAGATAAAACTTAAAAATACTAAAAAAGTATATATATTCTGAAAGAGCATAAAATTCTCTACATGCTAATGTAATTTAGGAAAAAAAAAAAAGGGTGTGGCGGTTTTTGTGGGCTAAAAAAAGGAAAAAAATGTGTTTTTTCTGGTTTAAATCGTATCTCCTCCGAGGGATCAATTATAAACCGATTTTTTTTTTTTTTTGTTAAATCTAGACGAAATTCTGAACAAATCTATGGTTTTACTTTTTTATTTTATTGCTTTATTTTCTTAAAAAATCTCTTTAAATCATGTGATTTTAAACAAATTTATCAAACTTGAATTCTTTTATTAGAATTTTTGATTAAACTAAAGAATTCGATATTTTTAGGTGCTCAACTACTGTTTTTTTCGATTTTCCTGAAAAATATGCTTTAAGGACTTGGAGATTTTGAGTCTAAAAGAACAACAACTTTTTAAAGGGTTTACTATCTTTGGAACCCTGGGTGTAAAAATTTTTTTTTTGCCCCCTTCAAAAAAATTTTTTTTTTGGGTTTTCGAGGGCGTAGATTACGAATTTTGAGTCAAAAATGTGAAATTCAGATAGCACTAAAGTTTTGAATTTCGTGAACCTTAAAAACAATAATTTTTTTCGTCGTTAATTTGATCTAAAATCATTATTATTATTTATTAATTCAAGTCTCATTGACAAGAGAGTAAAATTATGAAACATAAAATTATTACAAAATAAAGTAAAAAATTCGATTTAAATACAATTTATAGGCTTTTAAAAAAAATTCGATGAAGTGACATCTCATAGAAAACAATTTTCATAGAATGTAAACTCATAGAAGACAAAAATCATAGAATGATGTTTTCATAGAAAAAAATTCTCATAGAATTAAACTCGTAGTTTTTTTTTCATAGAATTTTTCTCTTTTATGATTTTCTCACTTCAAATATATAATGCAAACACTCAAAATTATAAAATGAATTTGAACTCACCAATTATTAATAGGCTTAGATCAAACAAAAGCTATAATGTTAGTAACTTAGCAGCATCTAAGTTAAAAATAAAATCAAAGAATACGGTAGTAGGCGATTAGAATTGAAAAATTGAAAAGAGAGAACAAGATCTCAAGCGTAGTTATTCATAACTATAATTAAATCAAAAAAAAAAAAAAAAAAAAAATGAAATTTTTGTGCTAAAATTTTTGTTTTCATGTTAATTTTACTCCTTTCTATTTTCTAAATTTTGTAATTTTTAATTCGAGATCATGATAGCAATTTTGGCTTTTTTAAAAACTAAATTTATCAAATATTCTTTTTTTCCATAACGATTTTTTTTTTTTTTTAAGATGTAATTTCAAGCAAGTGGTTGAAAGGGAGGACTAAGTTCCATTCCAAACAACCTGGGATTCCATCCCAAACTATATTTTAAATAATATCTCAAGCGTAGTGTTGACGCTTATACAGGTGAAAATATGAGTTTGTTTTTGGGTGGATTGGCTAATTTGATCAATGATAAAGTCTATAACATCAATAAGTCGAGAAAAAAAATTGTTGCTTAGTTGTCAAAATTAGATAATTGATAAACTTTTTATTTTATTTTTATTTAATTAATCAATTGACTTTAACTTAATTCTATGTAATTTTATTCTATCACAATCTTTTCTACGAATATTTTTTCTATGAATTATTAACAAATGTATTCTATCAATTATTTTTCTATGACTTAAGTTTTCTATGAATTGTCCATTCCTCAAAAATTCAATTACCACAAAAAATTAATAATCAGGTACAAAAGTTCACTTTTAATAAATCATTTAAAATTCTAAATGAGAAGAAAAAATTTGAACTTAGCAATATTTCAAGCTTGATTTGTGTTAATACAGAACAAAAATAGACAAAAAAATTCAATTAGCTTCCCTGGAAATTAAAGTTGTGAATAAAAAAAAAACACTAGAAAAATAAAACTTCAACTTGAAAACCAAGCTGCTACAAGAAACAGAAAGTGATTCGGAAAAGTAGTTGTGATTACCAATAATCCGGAATACTAAAACTGGAGCCCCAAAAATAGGTTCTTCTAGAACCCGCACCCGCTCAAATAAGCATTCAGTTAAAATAGGAGTGCAGTGACCAGGAAATATTACTAGAACGACGTCACCAATAAATATTTTTTTTGTGGAGTCAGTGGGTTACGAGGATACTTAAGCGGTCTCTAAGAACGATGAACCAGGGACTTCAAACGAACTAGAAAACACTACTATCGAATTTGACGAAAGTAGTAACCAACTAAGGGACCCTCAAGATAACGAGGAAGGTGCAAGACTACCACTAGGGTTGGTCGACCGGTTTGTAACAACAGGAAGGACGTATTTTGAATTTAATGCAAGGATAAATTTTCTAAACTTTGTATCATCTGCAACCGAAAAGGATTGCAAATCGGATGTAACAAAATCAATGTAACAAAGTTCAGAAATTTTATCTTGCTCTTCAAAATTTTTCCTAGGATTTTTAGGAATAATAGTTGCCTCAATGGAATCTTAGCCCTTTGATGGCGTGAAAATTTGCGAGATGCGTTGCCAAAGTACTATTTCAGTGGTAATTGAATACTCTTCTCTACATTCTTTCACCTGAAATAAAGTTTTTTCTTCATTTTTTCTCATGTGAGTCCAAATATAACTTTCGTTTCTTCTTTTTGTTCATGGAGATACGAATAGCAAATTTTGAGTTGCCATTTCGGAAGAACTACATATTTATTTGAAGTTTTGTTTTTTAGTCGATTTTAGATCTTTTTATGAAGCTATTTGTATAAATTATTTGTGTTTTATTTGTTTAATTTTTGTGTTAAATGCTCGATTCTTGTGATCGAAAGATTAAATAATAGTTTTTGAAAATATAAACACTGTTTAATTTAGTTTGAAAAAAAAAGTTTTCATGTTCACGAGAAAATGAATTTAAATAAAGTCTGTTTCACTGTTAATCTTATTTAATGTAAAATATATTTATTGTTCAAAAAATTTTTATTTTTTAATTTGATATTTTCTTTAAAGTATGATTTTTATTAAAATGTAGAGGTTTTTTATGAAATCTAAAGATTTAATATTGATCCTATCAAAAAATTTAATAAGGATTAATAATTAAATTTTATTTAATAAAACAGGTTTCAAAAACCGGTTTGAAAAAAATAAACCGGTTTCAAAAATTTGGTTCGGTTTTGAACCGGTCAACCAAGACTGCTTCCTCCAAAGAAAATGAAGTAAAACCCACCGATTCAATGAAGTTGCTTATTAGACCGCTTTGATTTCAATTCGCATCAATAGAATATTAGTCATTAATTTACACGCTAAGACATTTCCCCCGGTCGATAAGCAATGTTCTCATTGATTTGCATTTCGCTTGTAAAATATCAACCAACAGTTCCACTCAACTCCCACTCATCTCAAACAGAAATCTTTCACATGATTCAATTCAAATGATCAGATTTTTTGCTCCAATTTCCAAAAAATCAACTAATTACCTGGTTTAATGTTTATCTCAAATTTTTATTTTATTTTATCACAACATAAAAAATTACCAATTCCTTATTCTTAATAAATTCTAAGTCCTTATTTGTTCTTATTAGTTAAAA
Source organism: Brachionus manjavacas (assembly GCA_019054805.1). Classification (NCBI taxonomy): domain Eukaryota; kingdom Metazoa; phylum Rotifera; class Eurotatoria; order Ploima; family Brachionidae; genus Brachionus; species Brachionus manjavacas. The sequence continues at coordinate 2,056,815 of JAHQIY010000004.1, forward strand.
AACCTAATTGTCACTGATTTAACAAATTTTAAACCATTTGTAAAACAAAAAGTAAATGTAAATTGAAAAATAAAATCAAGATGAAGATTTGGTCAATTAAATAGAGACAAAGGAATTCCAGTGCATTCAAGAGTGCGAACAGGGTCTCAGTACACCTTGGTGACTCAATTTCTCCATTCACCAATAACTTTCCTTTTCTCCGCAATATCTTATTCACAAGTTCCAAGAAACATATTGACAACCTTTAAAATCTTTTTCGATGTTAAATTCAATAATTCAGGACACCTTGTTTATGGTACTCTTCGATAGTACGGCAATTTCTGTACTGGTTACTGCCGTCTTTAGCTTCTACCTGAAAAGCTTCCTGCACACAGCTTCAATGTGGAGACTTTCCTTCAAAGATGAAACAAGTGTCCACTGCTGAGGCTTTCGAATTACCACTCTCTTGCGGCACAACTCTAAACCTGACACTGAAACTCCTTCCAGTCTCTATCCAATTACAAGATTGCCAAATAAAGTCAAGAAAAGAAAAAAACAAAAAAATACTTATGTAATTATCTTTTTAACAAGCTTCTCTAAACTTTTTTTGATTAAATTTGTGACTTCAATCAAACTTGGCTTGTCCATTTTAGCCTTACAACCATACTTTTTGGCGGGCGGTCACTTAAACTTTAATAAATTTTGCAACAATAAAAAAATCTTAAAAAAACTTTTTAAAAAAAATAAAAAAGGAATTTTAATACTTTTTTCATCATTTTAATAAGTTATTTTTTTCTGAAAGTTAAAAGATTTTTTCGAAAAAAATATCAATTTATGTGGCCAACCGCCAAAAAGTTGACCGTATTTTTTGGAAGTCCAAAAATTTGACCGCCAAAAACCGACCGTGTATTGGACCGGTTTGTCTTGACCGTATCTAAAACTACTGAGAATTTATTACTGAAACGAGGCTGGCTAGAACGGATAACAAAGTTAAATCTAATTCAATTACGGCAAATAAAATCGAGTAATGAATACAAAAAAGCTTAAATGATTAAAAATAGATAAATGTCTCAAAAAAACTTCTTCTCATGATCATCATATTATTATATATAGTTAATCTAGAGAATAATAGGAAAAATTCTAAAAACTAGTACGCAAGAAATCTATGCGGAAATCAGGCCTCAAATTTTTAATAAGATTAGCTCAAGCCATCTGCTTATTTTAATTAAATCAAAGCAAAATTATTTTCTTAATTAGAAGAATTTTTTTCTGTGCTGTATTTGAGTTTGAGGATATTTTGATTTAGTTTTTCAACAACTTCCTCAAATTAACACAACCTTCACAGGATAATGTCACTTATTTTACTTTTGTGCGTGGACGTCATGACAATTTTTTTTTAATTTTAATTAATCCAATTTAGATGAGTAATATTAGACTCAAGTTAAATTAATGCGAGTTGACGGTAATTATTAAACTAACAAATAAATAGAAATTCTTACAAGACAAAAAATTAGGAATTTTTTAAAATGGATTCTGCAAACTCTACCTTAAAAATTGATCAGCGAATTTTATTTTATACCAACTTTATTATTTTTCCTTTTGGTCTAATGATCAATTTGCTTCAGGTATTTTTTTTTGCTCGAAAAAGATACATGAAAACAACCACGGGTCCATATTTTATTGCAATATCTATAAACAACATTGTCGCTTTAAGTATGACATTTGCGAGATTGATTGGGCTGAGCGATTTCTATCAAATCTTTACAGAAACACCGCTTTGGTGCAACATCATTCCTTTCTTGACACGTGTGGCATTCCAAGCATGCTCTTGGCTGAATTTTTTCTACACATTTGACCGAGCAATTTTTGTCCTATATCCAGCAATTTACAACAAGTACAATCACAAGAACCTAATTGTTTGCCTCATCTCTTTGCTAACCTACATCATTTTGGTAGTTTTGAGCTTACCAAATCTGTTTTATGAAATAAAAGACATTGAATTTGCTCTTCAAAATGAGACCATATCAGTGTGTTCTGGCTCGGTGGCTGTAAATTTAGTGAGAGAAATGCTTTCTCAAGTAGTAGGTATATATATTCCATTTTTGCTGGTGCTGGCAGTAAATTTGTGCCTCATCTGGAAAGTCATGGAATCAAAACGAAAATTTAAAAGCCTCAAGGAGCTGAATTTTGCCTGTCCTCTCATAATTTCGAATATATTCTTTTTGCTATTTCAATTACCTTTTTCTGTCTATCTGATCTATTCAATAATTTTAACTTTGAATCCAGAACTCCATATTTCAGAATATTTTAATTCGTTCATGCCAACACTGGACACAGTCTCAAGAATAATCGCCTGCATTAACTACTCGCTTTATCTAGGCGCACAATCATTTTTAAACAAAACAATTCAAAAAGATATCAAAAAATTGATAAGTTCAGGTCTTATCAAATGTTTTGGCGATAGCCACAGGATATTTCCTTCATCTAGAACAACTTCAAATTAAATTTTGCCAGAAAATTTAAATCTTTTAATGATAGAATAAATTTTAATATTAAAAGCTGGTTAAACTTTTTAATTGTCAAAATTTAGTGAAATTTTATTTAAATTTTATTTAAATTCATCTCATCTTGAATTAAGTCCGAAACCTGGGATCATAATTATCCTCACCGCAAATTTTAATAAAATTTAAATTATTTAAGTTAAAAATAATTTAGTAAAAATAAGCCTTTTAAAGTAAAAAATAACTTCTGTAAACTTTTCTTTTTTAGTTATTAGCTATTTTTACTATTTTATTAAATTTTAGTTGAGAAATATTTTGAACTATATTAAAGGGTTATTACTAAAACACGGACCCATACTTATATCCCGAAGTAAAACGCCTCTTCTTATCCCCCAAAAATTATCTTGTATTCAATTTTACCAGCTTGAAACTAAATTTAGAATATTAATAAAATAAAGCTTTTTTATTTTTAAAAGTTAATGCTACAAATTTAACTTCTAGAGATTTTTAAATGATTCTTAAAAATATTATCATTACATATTGGTCAATGTTTTTCTCATCTCTAAAATGTTTCTGTTTTTGCTTTAAAATTTGATTGACCGAAAAAATTTCGAATATTTTTTCCTGAAAATTTAAAGAAAAATAAAGTTAAAAATATTTTGTTCATTAAATTTTTAATACAAGTGGTGGTTTTTTACTTCGAGAGTATGTGTCCGTGTTTTAGTAATAAGCAATTAAAGGAGGTGCAATTAATTAGATTAGATTATAAATTTAACGTTTAAAATTTAACTTTATATTTTAATAACAATTATTGTACAATTAGATTTAATTCTCAAATCAATAATTTTTAATCAATAAAACGTTTGAAACTCAATTAGATATTTTAAAAAATATTTAACATAAGTAGAAAATTAAATGAGAAATTTTCTAATTTTATATATTTTTTTGCCAGCTTAAATTTGTCTTCTTTAATTTAACTTATTTTTTTCTTGATAATTTTTAATTTTTTTTAATCTGAAGTAGCTTTTGCTCGGCACAGATATACTAATAAAACAAATAAATCAAATTTTTATTACCTTGAAATATCCAAAAGGAAACAACAATGATGTTGATCAAATTTTTTCCGATATATTCAAACTTATATTTTAAATTAGAATGCGAGGTAAAGCGATCACCTTTGATCTTAGCCTGTAAACAATACATACAACGTTTGGATAAAAAAATGGAAAAATTTCGATGAAATGGTCAATGATATAGATAGCTAAACCTTCAAGAAACTCACCATGCCAGGCACAGACTGGAGATGGTGCAAGCTGGAACAAGCCGTGTTTGAGAGACTGAAGGACCCTGTCTCCACCAAATGTGTGTTTTATTTAAAAAAAGGATCAGTCAATTTGATTACGACATAAAACACAAACCAGGAAATTCGAATGAAGCTCACCACCTCTCAAGACACCAACTCAAGTATTCCCCAACAAAAGACGCGGTTCTAAAATTCATTTACAAAATTCACTTCTTATCCAGGATCAATCTGGATTTAGGAAACACAAGCGAACATCAGATAATCTTTTCTTTTTAATTCGGAAAAATTGTAGAGTCATTTAATAGAAAAAAAAGAGCTTGTTGCCTGTTTTTTGATATTTCCAAAGCCTTTGATAGGGTTTGGCATGAAGGTTTACTTATTAAATTGATTAAAATGAATCCACCTCATTAATTGACTAACTGGATAAGATCCTTTTTAGACTTTCTAGGACATTTAAGGTAAATGTGAATGGCCACCTGAGCGATGAATACAAAATTACCGCAAGACTGGGAGACGAATTAAAAAAATTCTGCAAGAAAAGGCTAAATATTATTATGATACTGTAAAGCAAAAAAATGGGGTCTTAATCAAATTAAACTAGGAAATTTTAAATAAACATTTAGTCGGATCAATTTTAGAATGTTATTTTCCTTGCTTGAAACCATTTTCAGAAAATAATATTAGGAAGATACAGGCAATTCTGAATACAGGACTGAGTCAATCCCAGTTAAGCTAAATCGATGACTTCATGGATGTTTCATCTATGAATCATCTCATTTTTTATACAGTACCGATTTGACAAGTGGATTTCTGGTAATTTTACGTAAATTTACATAAAATTACGTAAAAATTGGTAAAAATGAAAATGCCAAAAAAAATCCTGATTTTCTAATAAATTTTGAAAAAATTAGTTTCTATTTATTAAATCAAATTTTACCAAAAGTTACTTTTTTTTACTAATTTTTACGTAAATTTTTGTAAAAAAAGGTAAAATATGGTAAAAAAAAGTAACTTTTGAAATAAAATTAATAAATTTTAATTTTTCAAATAAACTAGCAGTCCGACCATCTGCCATTTCTGTCTATCACTATATCAACTACCTATAAAACAAAAAATAACATATATATAATCTTTTAAAATTTTAAGAATTATTTACTTTTTTTAATTGACTTATGTAATTATTACATTTAGTAATTGTAAAATTTCTTTGAAATTCGAAAATTAAACTTGTTAATTCTTCATCATTTTGAAGATCATTTGCTCTAATCAATCTTTTTAATTCATTCCAAACCAATTCTATCGGGTTTATATCTGGTGAGTAAGCAGGTGCTTTTACATTGATATTAAGTTAAGACGCCTTGCGATCTCTTTTAAAAAAGAATTTTCCAAATGATCAAAATGAAACAATGACATTCTATGAAAAAAAAAGACCATACAAAATTTCTTGAAATTAAAAGAATGTAATATAATATTATGCTATTTTTTTTAAAACTTGGATTTAAGGAAAATAAAAGAAATATGTGCAAAAAGATTCAGCGTTTGATCTGGCCTGGGACAGAGCGAGAGATAACCTAAAAAACGCAAGGTCAAAGTCAATCAAGCCAAATAAATCAAATGATTAAAATATGCTATTAATTTATAATATTCTTTTTTTCTCGATATTTTTTTTCAAAAGTTACTTTTTTTTACCATATTTTACCTTTTTTTACAAAAATTTACGTAAAAATTAGTAAAAAAAAGTAACTTTTGGTAAAATTTGATTTAATAAATAGAAACTAATTTTTTCAAAATTTATTAGAAAATAATAAAAAATTTAAATATCGTGTTTTTTGTGGCATTTTCATTTTTGTAAACGTAAATTTACGTAAAATTACGTAAAAATGCGTAAAAATACGTAAATTACCAGAAATCCACTTGTCAAATCGGTTCTGTACATGAAATATGTTTTTGGATTAAAACCAGGAAATTTTCATCTTTTTCTCTTAGGAATATTAAAAATGACCCAATCATGAAAAACTTAGCATTTTCATCGTTGCTTCATTCTTGAATCATCTCATTTATTGTGATTGAATTATTTGGATTAAAGCCAAGAAAACGTTTTTTCAATTTGCTTTTGAATTTACTAAATAGATGTTTTGATTTTGACTTTCCCTTTCAATAGAACTGATAATGAGAAAATTCAGTTTTTCAAACAGAAATTAAACGAAACAAACTTAGTAAGTTGGCATTTGTAAACAATTTTAGAATTTCTTTGAAAAGATTTGAAGAAAAATTGCTTGGAATTATTTAATTTTATTATTGAAAAGCCATTAATATAATTTTTGTTTTTATTTATTTAGATATTGCCTAGAACTTTTTAAATTACCAAAATAATAAGAAAAAAATAACCAAAATTTTAAAATCAGCCAGTTTAGAAGAATTCCTTACTCTAATAGCCAAAAGCGATGAAGCTGGTACATCCAATAATTCTGGGAGATAGATTTAGTGATAATTCATGTTCAGTTGTTTATTCAGTTTATCAGCTCTTAACAAAAGATGCTATTAAAACAATTGGATTGCTTACAATGTTCTTTGATTTCACTTCTCCTAATTGTCTAGTTTTACGGCTATTAACTAATTTTCAAATTAATAAGCAACTTATTGAATCAGAAATTTAAGTCTTTCTATTGAGAAAAATGTGAATTTATGTTCTCCTTAATCTAGCGTATAAATTAATTTTGAATTATGATTTTGATTATTAAAATCAGTTGAAAAAAAAACTTTTTAAATTTTTCTTATTATTATCTTAAAAATTATTTGAAAATTTAAAAAACTATCTTTAAATAATTAAATAAATTATGATGTATAAAAAAAAATTTTCATCGATTATTTTCGATGAATTGGTTCCTAACTCACTGGTGATTCATCTATCAATTTTCATCGATTAATCATCGTTTTCTATGTGACTGGGATCTATTCTATCTTAGTTAATCATTTAAACTGGTGGATGAATCCAAATCGGTTTTCGAATCAAGATATATTGTAATTACCCAACTCCATTGTGTAATTGCTACCTTACTATTTCCTCTTTTTTTCTTGAAGCCCAACTATGTAAACATGTGTCACATGAAACACCCTATTTCAATATATGTTTTTTTAACTTTCTTTTTATTTTATTTTAGCTTATTTTACTTTATTTTGATTTTTATTTTCCTATTTATTCTGAAGGAGCTCTAGTTGGATACAAAAAACAAATAAAAAAATAGACTTTTTTTTGAAAGTTAAAAACTAGAAAAAAAGAGAAGATTTATTTAATTTAAACAGAAACAATACTAAACAATATTATAGATCTTTAATCGTAAGTCAAGAGTAATAGTAAAAAGATTTAGAAATCAAAAGTTTCATCCGAAGTTCTGTTACAAAACGGTCGAGGCTCAAAAGGTATCTGGGGATGAATTTCTTATAAAGGCAATAGTATATGCAACATTTATACAGGACGAAATAATCAATTTGTCTGCATCAACACCTTGGAACAAACGTTTTCCATCTGTTGAACCCTTATTTTAATCAAATTACCCTTGGATTTTTCAACAAGATGGCGTTTTGAAACATAAAACTCACTTAGTAAGCGACTGGTTCAAAGAACAGAACTTACGTTTTTTCTTTTTGCATTTTTTGGATTTTTTAAACTAATTTTTTTTGGTTTTATGCTTTTGGATTGATGACAAATAAAAAAAAAAGTTTTATTCTCTTTTTAACTTATATTTATTTTATTTCAAAAAAAATTACGCCACATTGGGAGATGCAAACTTTTGTTGTTTTAAAAATTTCAATTTTTTTTCATATTGATCACTTTTAGGACAAGAACCCATTATTGATGAGTGGAGCACCCAATTATGTGAAGATTTTTGTCATTCACATTTAACAATGACAAAACAATCATTTTGGTAAATTTTTTTCGAAAAATGTTTTCCTAAAAAAATACTTCGGTTTGTAAATATATTGAAATATAAATTTTTTTCATTAATTTAATCTAAAAAATTCTGCCATTTATATTTTAGTGGAAATGAAAAAAATCCATTTTAAACAAAATTAAAATTTGTTTGAACATACTGGAACAATCAACTCTGAGAAAAGCAAATTCATAATTTTTGGAATTTCTACTAATAATATTTCAATGGTAAAATTAGTAAAAAAAAAATAGCATTAATTTAATGATTAAGCAAAAAAAATAAGTAATTAAAAATAAATTATTTTTTGAAGAACTTTAAAAAATGTCGATGCTTGAAAACTCAACTGAAATAAATATTTTTTTCAATGATCTAAATCAACTTCAAGATGATCTGTACAAAGATAAAAATCATCCGTAAGATGTTTGTTTCATTTTATTTAACTTAAATCTCATTTAAATAAAAAGATTTTTAATCAAGCATGCTAACAAATTTTTGACAAAGAAGGTGCTAATTCCATTTTGTGGGAAATCGCCTGAAATTGCTTGGTAATTTTTTTAATTTAAAAATATTGATTGATTGTAGATTTGAAATTTAAAATTTTTTATAATTTAATTTAAAGGTTTGCTTCAAAAGGCTTTGAAGTAGTGGGCATTGAAAATAAAGAAGAAAATTGTGAGAAATTTTTTAAGCAACATAATTTTGAATTCTTTAAAAGTGAAGTCAACAAATTTAAATTATTTTCTGTAAATTATTTTTTTAAAAAAATAAAATTTATTCTATTAAAAGTGATTAATTAAAGAGCAAAGACGGTAAAATAAAAATATACAATGGGGATATATTTAATTTTACAAATGAATATGAGACAACCTTCGATTGTATTTGGGACAAAATGGCTTTTTGGTCTTTTACAGAAGAAAAAAAGATTAAGTAAGCATTCGAATATACTTTTTTTATTGTGATATTTAACAAATTTTTCATTAGATATGCGGAGCATTTAAAAAAAATTATGAGCGCAGACATTAGATACTTGTTACATACTTTTGATTCAGAATTATCCTCTTTGGAAGGCCCGCCATATAACTGCAAATTGAACGATTTGCAAAATATTTTTGGTATATAATTAAAGTTAAAAAAAAAATATTTAATTTTTTCAAAGGTGATGATTATGCAATTTTATTGATTGAATCATCAAAGCCAGACAAAGCTAAATTTTTAAAAAAATCTGTCATTGTTCAAGAAAATCTTTACCTTGTTAAAAAGTTCATGAAAAATCGATGTAACTTTTATGTGTTTTAGAATTTCACTAAAAAAAAATAACACATTTTTTTTAAATTTATTTCTGGAAATATTTTTAATAAAATATTATGAGTATTTATTTAATTTTAATATTAATTGTTAAAACTCGTATATATATTTTTAAATCATTAATATTCCCATGTTTTTATGCTCATTTTAACATCTCTAATAATTTGTTTCCTTTCAATTAAATATAGAAAAATATTCAGATTCTTTTTTTTTTCTTTTCTCAAAAACTCAAAAAGGAACTCAAAAAAATTTCCAGAAAAGACAGCTTTCAATTTTTCAAAAGCTAAAGAAATTTTAACAATGTTGTATTTACATGATTAAGTTAAGACCTTTAGAAATAGTTTTTTATATATTTTTCTTTTTTTTTATCATTGCATTGAATTTCACAAGACAAGACATCTCTTAATTAGAAAAAAAAACAAACTGATGTTTGGCTTGATTCTTTATGATTTTCAGAATGAGAGCTATTGGATGAATTTTATTGAGCATTGTTATCACGATTTGAATTTCTTGTTCGTCTTGGTTGCATACTTTAATTATAAAATAAAATTTAAATAGATATTGATTTTTTTTCAAAAATAATTTTTTTCAAAAAAACAACATAACTAAATTCATTGAAAATTTTATTTAAATTTTTGAAACATAGATTTTATAAATTTTTTTGTTCAAATATTAAATAGAAAACGTGTACATGTACGTGTAAATATCCGGGTTTTTTCTTAGATAAAGTACGGCTACGCGTACACGAACACGAACACGTAAATGTCATTTTTCGGATATAATTGTATGGACCCAACCGAACTACCAATGAGTCAAACATGCTAAGTTGGACGCATTATTAATGATCGGTGTGGATGGAATTCACCCTCACATTCTTAAGAAGTATGCCACAGAAATCGCTCGCCCATCGCGAAATGCTGATTTCTTCAATTTATGACGCAGCACGTCACTTCTCTAAACGTTTTGTTAGATAAATTAGAGATCATTTATTTTGATAATAATTTGATAATAATAATAATAATAAAATTAATAAGTTACAGCAATCAATGCTTGCTCGCCTACTAGGAGGTCACCTATGGTAGCTCCTTGCACATAACACATAGAAAAGTACTGAAAAAAGAAATACCTTTTGAATTTTAGGTCAAAAAAAGAGCTAAGATTACAGAAAGAAAGAGCTGTAAAAGAAATTTTTATAAATAAATGTTCATGTTCAAGATTGCTGACTAGATCGGAAGGCATTTTATCCGTTCTTAAACTTGTTGAACTAGTCGGCATCTATCACTGTAGCTTGCAGGGCGTTCCACTCGTTGACTATCCTGTTGGTGAATGTGTTAGCTCGTTGAAGACATTTGGTGGCCGGACAGTCTTCTTGTATGACCTCTGATGCCTCTGGCGGGTCCGGGTTGGGATAGTGAACTTGCGGGAACCGGGGGGTTTACCATGCTAGGACAAGGCTGGGCGGGGAGACTCGACAGAAGGAGTAAGAAGTTCATTGTTTGTGTCGCGTGCAGGCTGTCCTTCTCAGTAAAACCCAGGGGAGGTCCTAGTGCTACTCGGAAGTCTCTGTCAGGTTCGCTCGTGACTACGAGATCCAGTTTGTTGGTCCCTTGCGTTAGGAAGTTCTTACCTAGATGTCCAAAAACTTCAGGCTGGATGGACATCCTTTGTTAATACACAAACCCTCATCTTGAGTCCAGCTGATATCTGGGAAGCTGAAGTCTCAGGCCACTAGAAGACTTTTTGATGAAGATAAGCTGCTCAGAAAACTAGCATCGCAGTTGAACTCAAAGTTGAGCTCTCCATCAGCGATTGGTAGCCTGGAGATGAATCCAAAAAGAATAGTTTCGTCGTAAAATTGACGTTGTGTTAAATTCTTAATTTTCTTCTTAACTTTAATTTAACTGTCCTTTATGGATGGACGTCTGAGGTGGATGGTGATGGGTTAATAAATAGTTAAACAAAAACTTAAATTACAATATTAACTTTATTTAAATCAAAAAACATAACTTAACTGAAAAAACTAAAATAATAACCCTTAACAAAACTGGCTTAAACAAACAAATTTATACAAAATGAACAAAACTAAAATAAAAAAACTTTTACATTTAACAATGCTCTCCTCCTTTTTGAGAGCCACTCCGAGGCTGGGTCTCAATATCTCTGCTCTTCGACGTCGGGACCGTTGTCCTCGGTGTCAGTACCAGTCTCGTTAAAAATGACCCACTTGATATTAGTCGTACTCGACGTCTCACTCTGTTGCAACACTTGCTTTTGTATCGACTCCGGCTCCTGTTTATTTTGGGATTCCTGAATTGGTTCGATCATGCTTTTCTGACGCTCATATTCCTCGTCACTATGGGTCCATGTCGCGGGGATTGTAAAAACTCACAAACCCCACCGTGTCCAGACGTTTGTTAAAATGATCCTCGCTCACTCTAAAGTATCTGACCGGTCCCACTTGACCTCTCAACTCGTCCACGAAGAAATTCAATATAAAGCTGTCGAAGTGACGTGGGAAACAGCGGATGATAACCTGGTCATAATGCTCTTCTTGACGTCTATCAATTTTTTAATTATTTTCGATCAATATGAAAATTAAGTTTTGCGTTAATCACTTGAGTATTGTTTCACTAAATTTATCTTGGTTGGTTGTATACTATACAATTGTATATTATTGAATAAATTATTGAATAAATTAAAATAAAAACTGTTACTCGAAACCATATTTACAATTGTTTAACATTTTATTCATTCATTTATGAGACGGATCGTTCCCGTCCGGAGGCTTACGATGACGTCGCGGCCTATCTGGGGCATATATATCTGTACTAATTTTTTTATTGAAGTTTGGGTCACTCAGGTCATCGATGTTGTCTGGCGTTTCAGTTTAATCCAAATTTGAAGTGGTCGAAATGTCCAGTAGGGTTGGTCTTGGACGGTCAGTTTAGACGTCTATGACTGTTCCTGGTAGAATTTTTTTCTTCCTCTTTTATCCTTTTTGGCCCTTTTTATCAATTTTCTTAAGGATAAAATTTTTTGATTGGCTTTACATTTAGACATCTTTTGGACTGTTAGCTAAGTCAACTCGTGTTCCTCATCCAATTTATAAAATTATTAATGTCTTTTTAATCTTGATCTTTTGACTGTGATTCCGCGTCCTTTTTTATACAGCGGCTTAACAATATAATTTACGTCATTTTCCTTTTCAGTGACTAGATATGGACCTTTCCATTCGTAAATGAACTTTTTACAATTGCCCATCTTGGTTTCGTAGTTTTTAAGCCAGACCGCTTCACAATTTTTGAAAGGTTCTGCCAAAACCTGTCTGTCGTATATTAACTTGGCTTTCAGCATTTTGACGTCACGGTTAATCCGTTCTCTTTCATCGGCTATTTTCAGAGTCTCCTTTATCTTATCAGCATATCTGGATCCAATTTTAAATTAATTTGTGGTGTCTGGCAAATGAGGTCGATGGGCTTTTTTGGCTTGTGACCAAACATTAATTCGTATGGCGTATATTTTGTGGTTGAATGTACTGCTGAATTATACGCTAGAAGGCAGCAACTCGTCGTTGACTTCCCTAGAATCTATTTCTCCTTTAAAAAGTTTCTTTGTCCATTCGATGTTCTCGTCCGAAGCTTGTTCACACTTCTCGTCTATTTCTTTAAACAACAGAACTATTTCTTTTCGTTTATGGTCGATGACTCTTCTCCGATATCACTCCACTCCTCTTCTTCAATGATAAATTCGTTCAAAGTGTTCTTTTTAGTCATTAAATTATTAATTTTGTACTCTTCTTCTTTTATTGACGTCTCGGTGTATTTGTCTATTGGCCATCTAGATAGATCGTCGGCGTTTCCGTTTTTGGATCCAGGTCAATACTCAATGTCAAAACCAAACATTTCAAGCCTTATTATCCATCGGGCCAACCAAGGTATGTTACAGTGTGGATACATTTAAGTGGTTGGTGATCTGTAACCACTGTCACTACAACACCGAACAAAAACTCTTTAAAGTGATTCATTGCATTTACCATGGCTAGCATCTCTTTTTCCGACGTCGAATACTTTTGTTTAGCTTTACTGAGTTTTCGTGAGTAGTAAGCTATTGGTTTGAGACGTCCCCTTTCATCTTTTTGAGACAGCACTGCACCTATGCCTATGTTACATGCGTCTACCTCTGAATAAAATCGCTTTTAAAAAATCTGGAAGCGTTAGAATAGTTAGAATAGTTTGTCTTTTAATGTGTCGAATGCGTTTTGGAATTTCATGCAAACTTTACATCTTTTTTGCACAGTCTATGAAGCGGATATCCTATTCTAGCACAATTTTTCATCTGATGGTTTGATCGTACCATTCTCTACTACGTGGCCTAAAAACGTGATTGAAGTTTGGAAGATTTGCATTTTTGACGCTTGATTTTTAGTCCATGTTCCCGTAAAATTTCGAAAATTTTGTTTAAGTGTTTGAGAAGACTATAATATCGTCAAGATACACCCAGCAACATACACCAATCAACTTTTTAAAAATCTCATCCATTAAACGTTGGAATGTTGCACCTGAGTTGGTTTATCCATAGGCATGTCGTTGAACTCAAAATGACCAAACTCGCAGCTAAAAGCGCTGTATTCTTGAATTCTTCCTCGACGACGATTTGATAATAACCTGAGTGTAAATCAAACTTTGAGAATATTTTCGCTCTTTTCAAACGTCAATTCTTGGTAACGGATATGCATCCCTCACCGTCAACTTGTTTAACTTCTGATAGTCAATTGTCAGACGTATTCCTCCATCGGCCTTTTTCACTTAATGTATTGGTGACGAGAATGGTGACTTGCTAGGTCGAATCAGTTTTGAATCCAGCATCTCGTCTATGATGTTCTTAAACTCTTTTTTCTTGGCAATTGGTACTGGCCTTGTTTAAACATTGAATGGAGTCTTGTCGTACAATTCAATCTTATGTGTTGCTCTTGATGTTGGTGTAAGATCTTTATAGCATTTTGCCGACAATTCTTCGATTTGTCTGTTGATTTGGTATCTATATTCATCGAGTGTCTCTTCATCTATTTCTATTTGTCCTATGTTAATGTTATTCACACTGTAGATGATTTGGCGAATTAGATCGTCGTTGAACTTGGATGAGTCAATTGAACTTAAAATAATCGATTGGTCAAGTTAATCACTTGGAATCTTTAACATCATTTCCTCGCAAGTTTTCAATCGGTTACCAAACGTTCCTTTAGACAAAAACTCTTCCATGCGCTTGCTATCATATGATCTCGACGTCCAATTTTTCAAAATATTCAATGCGTCTCTAGGTGTCTCAAATCTCTTTAGTGTATCTAAACCTAGGATTACTTCGTTGTACAAATTATGGATCACGAGCGCCTCAAACACTACTTCGCTCCCATTTAGTTCGAATTTCGCCGTCACTCGCCAATACGTCTCCCCCAATGGGTAACATACTCCCATTCAAATCTTGTTTGGTGTCAATCCCATGAAAGTTTTTCGAAATAATTTTTTTAATTTAAAAAAAAAACTAATTAAAATGTTAAAAAAAAGTAAAAAAAAATTTTCTTTATTTATTTTAAAAAGTTTTTTTAGATTTTTTTTTTTTTTCAAAATTTTACAAAATATTTAGTGACCGCCCGCCAAAAAGTTGGCCGGTTATTTGTCCGCCTGTTTATTTTAGACCGTTTATTTTGGCGGTCCAAAAAATAGACCGCCTAGCTGACCGGCCAAATGACCGCCCGCTTAAAGGTTGTCCGGCTAATGCGGACACGGTCACGGTTTCTGAAAATTTTGGCCGGTTAAGTGGCCCTTTGTACGGATCCCAACACTAATTTTTTTATGTACTTTTCAAGCAGAATTCTGAGTCTTAACTCAATTCTATCAACCTTTTGATCCTCGAGAAGGCCATAAAGTTGAATAGACAGTGTGTCATATGGCAAGTGATAGATTGACTTAAAACATGTATTACTTGTCTGGGAGACACGGGATAGGATGAAAAAATTATAGTCCATAATGGAACCTATTAGGGCATTTTAGATTCCATTTAGGGTTTTTTTACTTAACTTCCACGATCTGTGTGACAAAATTTCAATTAAATTCACGCGATCATGACATCTAGAACGAATGAATTCAACCTGGGAGTTGAAACAAAGACTTTGGTCACCAGGTCATCGGCAAAAAACAAGGAATATGAGTGTTTTTTTTGGTCCAGCTTGGTGATATTATTAATAAAAATAGTAAAGAGTGGAGGAATAATGAAAGTATCCTGGGGAACTTCAGTATCTATAGAACTTGAATCCAAGACAAAGTTATTTATTTTCATAAAAAAATTCGGTTTTTCTCCAGAATGTAGAGAGGAGCCCCAATTAACTCCAGAATGTAGAGAGGAGCCCCAATTTTGGTAAGTTTGTAGATTAAACCACTGTGCCATATTTTGTCAAAAGCTTGAGAGAAGAGGGAACATAGTTTTTTCCTTCTTACAAAAGTCTTAGAGACCTTTGGATTTAAAAATACCAAATTGTCGGAGGTACATCGGTGCTGCCTGAAATCAGACTGTTCTTTGCAGATAAGACTCTTGTCTTCAAGGGAATTGTAAAGCTTACTTGTGAAAATTCTTTCAAGAACTTTTCCAAGACAGCTGGTGACACTAATTGGTCGATATTTAGACGGATCAGAACTGACTTTCTTTTTGGCGATCATTGCTATTTTAGAAATTTTCTAAGCTTCCGATATTTCGGATGCTAGACAGAGGTTGAAAAACTTGCTAGACCCAGTACAAACGAGTCAGGGAAATTTTTCAACATACGGTTACTTATGTTGTCAGGTCCAGGGGCTTACTCGTCTTTTAGTTTTCCAATGTTTTTTTTTTAACTCTGCAATTGGGATTTTAAGAATAGGCTTTTCGGAATTTAAATAAGGACTGTCTTTCAGAAAGTCCTTATTTGAAACAAATCCTTCTACCATGTCTCGATAGTCATAGTCAAACGAATCATTTCTTTCTTGAGTAAAGGTTTCCCTAATAATCTCTTTAAAGAGCGAACCTTTTTCGGAATCTGTTTTAAACTCTTTTGAGTTGAGAACAAGTTTGGGGATAACATTGCTGGATGAATATTTTTAAACGAATTAACTTTTTTCCAGAAAGGACGGGAAGAGTTTGGATTAGGCCCAAGAGACTTAAGAAATATATCCCAATTCTGGCTCTTGAATTTCTTTATTTCAAATCTAATTTTATTAGTAAGCTTTTTATACTCCGTCCTGGTTGCACTTGTCATGTTTTTGACTTTTTTTAACACTTTGCGTTTGGAAATTATCTGGAAGAGATGTTTTAAATTTTTTTGATGAAAATTTAGGAATTGCAGGGTTAGCTGCGTCTTGTATTTGACTGTTAATGTGATTTATATTACCTGGCAGTAAGTTAAAAACACATGAGTCCAGACTTGGCTTAAATTTTTCCCAGTCAGCTTTCCTATAATTGAGAGTAGATCTGTGATAAGTTTCAATTTTCAGTAGTTCAAAGCCAAACTCAAGCTCAATAGGAAAATGATCGCTAAGCATGTCGTCGTCTATCACCTGAAAAAAAGTTAAAATGGGAGCCTTAATTACTGCTTAGAATGAAGAGGTCTAGGACGGAGGAGTAATCACGGTGACTAAGTGTAAAGGTTGGACTGTCGTCTTTTACTATTAGAAAACGTGGATTTTCTAAAATATCTTCCAAAATTTTACCACGTTAGTTTTACATTAGTTTCGTTACCTAGACTACTTAGCTTCGAGTTTAAGTCACCACCAATTACGAAGTAATTAAAATTTTTTTAAATATTTAAAAATAAACAAGGGTCAAATGGATTTTAATGATTTGGTGGTTGGTAGATACTTATTAAGTTGATGCTTTTTCTTAGGGTTTTTCTTTTTCAAGGTTTTTTAATACATATACAGCACGGTTTGTTATGAGGATTTGACGATAATTTACGTAA
Organism: Brachionus manjavacas; assembly: GCA_019054805.1. Taxonomy (NCBI): domain Eukaryota; kingdom Metazoa; phylum Rotifera; class Eurotatoria; order Ploima; family Brachionidae; genus Brachionus; species Brachionus manjavacas. Next base: position 2,073,816 of record JAHQIY010000004.1, read on the forward strand.
ATTAACGATGAATATGGTAACACAGCCTAAATGTATTTAATGTAATTTGAAAAACCGAAATATATCAGTCGTTTTATTTTTTTTTAAACAACCCATATATTCTTGGAAATCTTGAAGAGAGGAATCCAAATATATATGTGAAATATTTTTAAAATACTTTTAAACCTTTTTTTTTTATAATTCAAAGTTTTTTTCGGCTAATTCGGTAGAATTTTTAATTATGTTTGACAATTTTTGATGCGATGACGGAACAAGTTTGAACTGACCTTATTTGCTTTTCGTTTTCAGCTGGTCTTAATTAATAGAAAATAATTTTACTAGAATTTTAAGATAGCCGATGGGTCCGTTGTCTAATGTTGTTATTTTTTATGGGTTAAGAGGTTAATGAGGTATCACCTCAATACCCAAAAATCCCACCCATTTACCCCTAAAAATAAAATATTTAGCATAATTAGATTGAAAGGACAAAAATGATCACAATGACGTCATTTTTTATGAAAAATTTAAAATTTTGTTTCTTCTGTTTTTACAAAAATAATTTGATTTTATAAAATAAAATATTCATTCTGTATTATCAAAAATCGTCAATATATTATAAAAATGAATCAGAACAAACAAAAAGAAGTTGAAAAAAACAGTATTCCATGGAAGATCTTGATAACGCAAAAAAATATGTTTTTGAAAAAAAATTAAACACTACACAAGCTACAAATTTATCCAACATTCCGAGACAGATCTTTTTAACTAATCTTTTTAACTAAAAAAAAATCAAACATAAAATTTATTTTGAATTCGTTTAAATTTTTTTTCTAAATAGTTATGTTGTAGTGTATATTTAAAAGAATAATAATAAAGAATATTTTAAATATTTATATTTTTAAAAATAACATTTAAAATCCTTTCTTTAATTCTTATTACGCTAATTCGGTGAATATCCTGAAAAAGAGGTTAGTTCTCGGGCCAAATATTTACAAATTCAGGGGTAACCTAATTCACCCAATAAGTCCTCACCCAATTAACCGCAGGAGGTAAAAGGGTGACTAGAAAAAACTGGTCTAATTCGGTGAGCATTTTTGGAGTTTTTGAATAAAATGAGTGCGAAATATGCAATAAAAAAAATAGGTCACCCGGTTAAGCTCATTTACCATAATATTTTTTTCCTTAAATTAACGGATTTTCAAAAGGACAAAAAGGCTAGATTTGGCTCTTTTGAATTGTTCCATGGAAATTTGAATTTTCAATTTGTTTAATTAATTTTTCCCAAAAATAAAAATTATGTAATTTTATGTAAAATTTTGTTATTTTGTCTAACCCAACAGTATTTGCTAAAAGCAGAGTTGTTTAAAAGTCCCAAATTAAAAACCGGAATTTTTTCTCCAAAAGTCAAATGGTAACCTAGCCAAAGACCTAACTTTTTTTTTAAAATAAGTCCGAACAACATGAGTTTTTACCGTTCCAAAGAATTATTATGACGGCCTAGTTATAGTCAAAGCCACTAAAATTTATTTTTTTTAAAAAAAAGTCAAGACTTGAGACTTGAGACTTGAGACTTGTGATCTTTGAACAACTCAGGTTAAACAATAATCGCAAAAGAATAAGACAAATAATTTGTAATTGCGAATGAATTTTGCATAATGCATTTTTACTTTTTAACATTGAATCAATTAAATGAATGCATTACTGGTTTAAAAATTGTTGATAAATTCTATTATAATTTAGTAATTGAAAATAAGAGCCATTAGAAAGGGATTCTTGTATTTAATGGTAAACCTACAGCCAGAAATGTCACGGAACTATCCACCTGGCTCTAATTCGGCCAACATGGGCATGAATCCAGGCCAGCACAACCCATCAATGCATCCCAACCGGCCACATCCACCTAACCAACACTCATCCCGTAATATGCAGCGACCAGGACCGCCTCATCATCACGGCCATCACCAGCCTCACGGCCAACGGCCCGCACAGCCTAACAGAGCCGGCCATGTTCAAGAGCAGCCCATGTCCGACCACTTCGACTGCAAAGTGCTCGAAAGCGCCCACTACCCGTTTTGTCCTGACCACTCCAAGTACGAACACATCGCCAAAATAGGCCAAGGCACGTTCGGCGAAGTGCACAAGGCCAAAATACGCGGCACTGCCCAAATAGTAGCTCTCAAAAAAGTTCTCACCGAAAACGAAAAAGAAGGAGTAGGTGCTTCAGTCAGACGGCTTAAACTAATCTAAAACCCACTTACCCTAATTCTTTTAGTTTCCCATAACGGCCCTAAGAGAGATCAAGATACTTCAAGTGCTCAAGCACGAGAACATTGTGCGCCTTATCGAAATTTGCACCACTAAAGCAAGTGCCGAGAACAAGTTCAAGAGCGAGTTCTATTTGGTGTTTGAATTTTGTGAACACGACCTGGCCGGTCTGCTAAGCAACTCCAAAGTCAAATTTTCACTGAGCGAGCAGAAAAAGGTCATGCAACAATTGCTCAACGGCCTCTACTACATTCACAAGAATTTTATTCTGCACCGGGACATGAAAACGGCCAACATACTCGTGACCAAAGAGGGCAAGCTGAAGCTGGCCGATTTCGGGCTGGCCAGGGCCGTCGCTCAGACAAACTCGTCAGCCAAATACACCAACCGGGTAGTGACGCTGTGGTATCGGTCGCCTGAGCTGCTGCTCGGCGAAAAGTGCTACAACAAGGCAATTGACATGTGGGGCGCGGGATGCATAATGGCCGAGCTGTGGACAAAAGAGCCCATTCTCAAAGGCGGCACTGAGCAACACCAGTTGGAGTTGATTCAGAATTTGTGCGGCCCGATCACCACTGAAGTGTGGCCCGAGGTCGACAAACTAGAGCTGTTCAACAAAATAGCTCAACGGGCCGACCAAAAGAGAAAAGTGAAGGAAAGACTTGGAAATTATATAAAGGATGTGAATGGGTTGGACCTGCTCGACAAGTTGTTGACACTCGATCCAAAGAAGAGAATTGACAGTGACGAGGCGCTCGATCATGACTTTTTTTGGACCGAGCCGCTGCCGTCCGATTTAAAGCTTGAAGCTATAACGTCTAGTAATTTTGAGTACACGGCAGCGAGACGCAATCAGTACAGACAGGCTGCTCGACACCAAAACACTGACCAACAACACTTTGATAGAGTTTATTAGTTAGAATTTCTTTTTCATTCAAATATTGTTTAGTATTGTTTCTGTTTAAATTAAATAAATATTCTCTTTTTTTTCTAGTTTTTAACTTTCAAAAAAAAAGTCTTTTTATTTATTTGATTTCTGTATCGAACTAGAGCTCCTTTAGAAAAAATTAGAAAATAAAACTCAAAATAAAGTAAAATAAGCTAAAATAAAATGAAAAGAAAGTTAAAAAAACATTGAAAAAGGGTGTTTCATGACACATATTTACATTGTTGAATCTTCAGGAAAAAAAGAGGAAATTGTAAGGTAGCAATTACACAATGGAGTTGGGTAATTACAATATATCTTGATTCGAAACCTTCTTTGTATTCCTCCACCAGTCTGACAACCAATGGAATAAAATGTCTCAGTTCTGTCCCAACATATCTCTCACTCAACTCGAAAAGCCGATTCGAGACTTTAAGTAATTTAAGTCTATTAAAAGTTAAGTGATGTGCAACGGTGAAGGAAGTTACAAATTTTAACTTAAGAATAAATCTGACTGCTGTATTCTGAATTGCCTGTGTTATTTTAATATTATTTTCTGAAAATGAATTCAAGGAAGGAAAAGAATAGTCTAAAATTGATCCGACTAAAGGTTCATAAAAATTTACTAGTCTATTTTTATTAAGACCCCATTTTTTGTTTGACAGTATCTCAATAATATTTAGCCTTTTATTTCGTCTAACAGTTTATTAAACTTTAACTTAGAATCAAATTCAATACCAAGAAGCTTGATATCTTTTTGGCTCACTATTCTATTTCCATTAGGGCTGGTAGATCGGTTAAAAAAAACGGTTCTAAACCGGTTAAAATATTAATCGGTTTTAAATCAGAGCCGATTAATGTAGCCGGTTAAAATATTGAAACCGGTTTCAGACCCGATTACAATGTATAACCAAATTTAGTTACCGGTTAAAAATCCTAAGCAGTTATGAAACCGTTTCTAACCGGTTAAAAAGGAACATTAATTTCTTCAGTTAAATGTTTATATTTTTTTTTAATTAAATTTTTAAAAATTATGCAAAAAAATTCATCCTTTTTTCAATAGACTTTTTAGAAAAATTTTGATTCAAATCAAATAAAAAGGTTTGAGAAGAATAAGATTGTCTGTCTCGAGTAATCTTTTTATGATAATCTAAATTGAAAAACAAGATATGAAAGTGAAGAATTGAAGATTTGAATTTTATAAAATTAGTAGCAAAATTCTACTTGAGCATAAGTCCTTCAAATGTTCCATCTGAACAAACTTCTTCGGCTGGTGGACTTTTTGTTACAAAAGATAGAACTTCTTTAGACCCGAAAAGTGTAAAAAATTTGATTTGCCTAAATTCATGGAAACCAAAAAATTGATTGATTTTGTTTAATAACTTTTATTTCTTGTTTAAGCTTAAAGATTTATAAATAAAGTTTTTATCTTTAATTTTTTTATTCATAAATCCGGTTAAGACAAACTTTAACCCGTTATGTAGCCGGTTAGAATTTATAAACCGGTTCCGTAACCGATTAAAATTTTTAACTGGTTAATGGAACTAGTTACACGTCCTAACCTGTTCTAAAACCAACAAAAAATTTTGAACCGGTTACGGGTTACGGGTTACGGTTACGGTTACGGGACCGGTTTAAGATGTCTAACCGAACTACCAGCCCTAATTTCCATACTGTGAAATAGCGGCATCTTTCATGATTAACTTAACCATTAGCGTTTAAGTAGTCTTTTTTAAGTACAAGATGGACAATGATCTTAACTTAAAAATTTATCGAAATAGAATAGTGAGCCAAAAAGAAATCAAACTTCTTGGTATTGAATTTGATTCTAAGTTAAAGTTTAATAAACTGGTAGACGAAATAAAAGAACTCTGCAATAAGAGGCTAAATATTATTAAGATACTGTCAAACAAAAAATGGGGCCTTAATAAAAATAGACTAGTAAATTTCTATGAACCTTTAGTCGGATCAATTTTGGACTATTTGTTTCTCAAATTTTTATAATTATTTTTTCTAGAACAAATTTTGAACAATGATTTTGAGCAGGAAACTCTTTATGGAGATTAAGAAAATGCCTGTAATTTCTTCGAGAAATGATACTTCGTTTGGCAGACAATTGAGAATATTGGAACAAAAGATTAGTGTTGAATGTCTAGAATAAGCTGTTCATGTGCCAAAACAGAGGCTTAGTTGACTCAGTTAAGTTTTTTGTTCATAAAATTAGAATTGCTTTAGATAATAATTTAACTTTTTACTTTTATTTTGACTACTTGAATCTTTTACTTAAGCCTGCAATTTCTTAATTATTTAGATTTTTTTCTCTTTTTACCCCTCTTTTAACTGACTCTGTAAACTGACTTTGGATTAATTATTTATGAAACTTAATGTGATTTAAATCACATTTTTTTATTTTCTTTGTAAAATTGTAATTTGTATTTTTGTGTTTCCTTTTCAACTTGCTTATGAGGTTTAAAATTAAAAAAAAAATAAATTATCTAATCAATTATTATTTGGTCACGGTTTCTGAAAATTTTGCCGGTTAAGTGTCCACTTGTACGGATCTCAACACTATTCACCATCAACTAAATTAGTCCATGAACGCTTTCTTAGCTTGAATCCAAATAATTCAATCATAAAGGAACAAGCATCTTTCAAAACCACGCTCAAGGCCAGTCAATTGCCAGGAACTGACTAAAAACCAACACCGAGCTTCCCATCATTTTCTGCAGTATGAAGGAGTTCCTCAAACGAAGTACTTATGGCTGAACCCACTGCATTTAGTACGGTCATAGACTACGATTCCATTTACACAACATTCATGCGGAATTTGAATCAATACGACATTGATAAGACACTCCCAAAGAACCTGAAACCAAAACATCTCAAGGACATCGAAAACCTGTGCCTAATTTACCCTCAACTGGAAAAACTCAACAGGGAAACCATCAGAGAGACCAACAGACGGTTACTGTTCTTTTGGAGAGCACACAAATAAGGCTTTGAAGTGGCCATAGAACACGACCCTCAAATGGATACACAATCCGATTACTACAACACAGGCATCGCACCAATCTCCTCAAAATCCGCAGTTGGGGAACAAATAGTCAGACATTACCATTACAATGTCCAGCAACGAGGAGGACGTGGAGGAAACTATCAAGCTCAGATACCCAAATCCGAAACGGGTAAAAACAGAGCAAACTCCAGAAATTGAAACAGAAGACGTTCCTTGTCATAGCAGTGACGAAGAAACCGTTACTAATCAAAAGCCACAGTCAGTAAAGGATGTAAATAATCTCCAAATTTGAATTGCTCCAGACTATAAAAATAGAGCGGTAACTCTCTACCACAAACCTACAAAAACACCACTCATTATGAGTCAAACAGAAGGAAACTTCTTTAATACACAGACAGTATGACTAATTAATGGACAGTATGACCAAACCATCTTCAATAAAACGGATCCTAGAGCAATTTATAAATTCGATACAAGTATGATTAAAGATTTAAGACAGTCTAGATTTAAGACAGTCTAGATTTGTTCCTGGATACTTTCAACGCATCGGCAAATATCAAAAAGGACTATAAACATGGCGCTTATCAAACGTTAAATGGAAAAAGAATGTTAGTAGAAAACATTAGTACCCTTGGGCCCGTCTATCCGATCCTTTCGTAAGACGTATTGGAGCAGCTATTTATGCTCCTTGTTAACTTAAACGCTCATGGTTAAGTTAATCAACTTTCCAGTGATATCGACAAAGATGTCGCTATATCACACTGATCACGCTACCATGATCAGACATAACAAAAAAATTTATAAATTCACCAGGGTTCCAATGGGTACACAAAGCGCTTCATATCATTGTCACAACTTATCACAGGAGTAGCAGACTGGATTAGAAAAAAAGACTTTGATTGTTGAGTTCACATGGACGATATCCTAATTACATCGGACCAACGATCTAAACTCAGGCGGTTTGGAGCAAAACTTAAAGGAACATTGGACTCAAATGGTTGGTACGTCAAAGACAAAAAATCAGAGTTGATACCTAAAAGAAGCATAATATGATGAACTGATTTATAAGCTAATTAAAATTAATCTTCCTCCTTATCTTATTTACTGGATCAGATCATTTCTCCAATCCAGATCTTTTATAGTAAAAGTAAACGGACATTTGAGTGAACAATACTCAATTAAAGCAGGGGCTCCACAAGGATCAGTAATTAGTCCGGTTCTTTTCAGAATTTTCATAAATGACGATCCTAAAATAAATAAGAACAATAGCCAATACTCTCTTCTTTTTGCAGATGACTTAGCTACCTTTTTTATTTTTAAAAAGAAAGGAAATCTCGAGAGTTTAATTATTAAGTATTTAAAAGAAATTGAAAAATGACTTTTCAAATGGAAAATGAAAATGTCTGTTGAAAAGCCATGCTACACGATCTTTGAAAAAAACTCTAGAAAAAAAACTAATCTTGACATAAAATTATATGAAAACAGTTTAAATCTAAAAGAAATAGTTAAGTTCTTGGGAATTACATCAGACTCAAAACTTACATTTAGTTTAATGGTGGATGAGATAAAAGAGCGCTGTAACTCAAGACCAAATATTATTAAATATCTATCGAATAAAAAATGGGGCCTTAAACCCAAAGCATTAGGAAATCTATACAAATTCTTAATAGGATTATTATTCTAGATTATTATTTTCCTTGTTTAAATTCACTCACAGAAACTAACAATAAAAAAATACAAGTGATTCAAAATTCAGCAGTTAGATCCATCTTGAATCTTAAATTTGATACTCCCTCCAACATAATCCATCACGAGGCCTTTAATTAACTTAATTTATTAACAGTCTCGAATCGACTGTTTGAGTTGAGTGAGAGATATGTTAGGGCAGGACTGAGTCTTTCTATTCTATTTGGTTGTCAGACTGGTGGAGGAATACAAAGAAGGTTTCGAATCAAGATATATTGAAAACCCAAATCCATTGTGTATTTGCTACCTAACTATTTCTTCTTTTTTCCCTGAAAAATCAGACATTTAAAAATATGTATCATGTTATTCTCTATTTCAGTATATCTAATCTCAATTTTCTTCTATTTCAACCTTTTTTATTTTTGTTTATTTTTTATTAAATATTTTTTTTCCTTTTTTTGTTTGTTTTATCATATTTTAACTTTTTTGTATATATTATTTTTTATTTTGATCTGAAGGAGCATTAGCTCGGTACAGAAAACAAATAAATAAATAATAAATAGGTTCAGAAATTATAGAGATCGATTAAATATAACACTTTTTTTTATTTAAAAAACATTAGTTTTATTTAGTCTTTATTTAAAGCTACTTGTACGTTATTTAAAAAAAATTTAAAGGTATTATCTCAAAAAATCTTACTAAACCCTGAAAATTAAAAATTGACTATAAAAATTAGATTAAAAATATTTGTTTATTTTTTGTTAAATAAAATTTAAAAAAATTATTTCTCTGAATAAAATCACAAATCGGTCAAGTCTTTGCAATCAACAATTATCTTAATGAACATAGTATTGTCTTTGATGTATTCATGGTCGGACGAAAGCAGCTTACCCAAAGGACAAAAAAGAGGCAGGCCACTGGCTATGTTCATGTCCGAAGTGGGCCGGCGAAACGAGGACGAATTTGGATCGGGCCTGAAGGCGTCTATCAAATTCTCCTTCGATTCCGTAGTCGACTGATCAATCAGAATAAAAGTTACTTTTTGCTTAAAAGGCCATCTTAGCAGGGCATCATTCTCGCCTCTGAGAATAACAAAAAAAAGACTCAGATGACTGTTGCGTCCATTTCCGTCTCCATTCAAATAAACTCTGCCGCACATTTTGTACCCACTTCGGCTAGTGTAAAACGGCGGAGAATAAAAACTAATCTGCCTGCCTGACTTGGCCTCCTGCATTCGCTCCTGCACATTGTTTATTTTCCACAGCATTGTTCCGTCATAGTTTGTCTTTTCCAAGTTGACCAGCCTCTCCTCCAGCGTCAACAAACTGACCTGAGCCAGAGCCAGTGTTTTATGAAGATCCTGGACCAGTATTTTATAGTCGGTCAAGCCCTGCCTCAAAACAACATTCTCTTGTTTGAGCTTGTCGTGCAGCCTATTCGTTTTGGTAAGGTCACTTATAAGACTATTCAAATTGTTAAACATCATGTCCATTTTACTGTTCAGAGAGCCTAGCGAGACCGAATTCGGCACATCGGACATTTCATTTATTTCATCACCACCACTATGCCTTGTTCTATTGTCGACAAAATTTTTGCCCACTTCCTCAAATTCTCTGAGACGCTTCAGCTCTTTTTCAATGTACTCATAGACTAACTTTAAGTGTTCGTGCTGGTATGCATTCAAATGCTCTTGGTATTCCTGCCTCAAAAGCGGAGTTTTAAATGAGCATACTTTTTTGAAGTCACATTCGATCAACTGCTTGGCACAGTTGCCTATTTTCAAGTCCAAGTGCGTCTCTAATTCTTGCCTAGTTTGGAACTTGATCAAACAATTTGGACATTTGTTTTCCAATTCGAAATGGGTCCTGTAGTGGTGAGTGTACTCGCGGAGTTTGCCCGACCAGCTACAGTCAGGGAATGAACAGTTGATGACGAGGTTTGAAATTTCGTTTTGGAGCCGTCGATCCGGAAATTTTTGCTCAGATTGAAATTTGATCCCGCAATTTTTGCAAACGTGTCCTGGCACAAGAATTTGGGCTAGACAGTTCAGACAGTATTGGCATCCGCAGTCGTCCGCTTGATGAGCGTTGACGATTATCTTTGAGCATTCTGGGCACTTGTATTTCAGGTCTATTTGATTTGAGTCAAAGGGTGGATAACCGTTTGGCGTGGACAGAGAATGCGAGCCAACTTGATCCATTTGATTTTGCCGTAGTTTTTATCTCAATTTTGAATAAATTTCTAATTTTTGTTTGGAGGTATATGTTTCATTTTTTAAATTTGTTAATTTAAAATTGCTTAAAAATTTTGTCTTTTGGTTGAGTTTTTTTTTTGTTCAAATCTTGCATCTTGCTATTTATTTGCTCTTGGAATTAGTTGGGAAATTTTTCATCTATAGTTAATAGTAATTAGTTATTATCTGTTAGTGATATTTTTTTAACTTTTTTAATGCACGGAGCCCAAGATTTAACTAAAGAGATAACAAAATTAGGACTTTTACATTAAGATAACAAGATTTTTCTGTGATTCTTGTGTTTAACTTTTAGTATTTCTTTAGCTGAGTCACTTTTATCTTATTTTTCTTATGATCCTTAGAAAATTTTGTTGTGATCAGCAAAAAGTTATGAAATCAATAGAAAGAGCTTTATCTGGCCTTAGCTTGATAGCGATCTAAATGCAGCTATTCGTCTCTGTAGCGAACCACTTGGGCAAAAAATTCCGTATCCACAATAAGGAATAAAAAATGATTTTATTGAATTTTATTAAGAAATAAAATAAAAGTGTAAAAAATATTAAAAAAAAATTTTTAGTCGCTTTTTAGTATATAGTTGAATCTCTATATTACTAATTGGCAGACTTGTTTTTAAGTCACAAGTCTTAAGTCAAGTCAAGTCAATGACTTTTAAATTTATTTTTTTTTCAAAAGTCCGAGCCAAAGACTTTCATTTTGATTATTTCATAATGATTATTTTAGAAAAAAATTAAAATTTTTTTAAACTTAGTCAAATAAATAGCATCGGCATTCCATCAGTCAGAATCACGGACAAATGAAATTTTTGCCGTTTAAGGTACCGTAAACTCGTGTTTACGACTCTAAGAATAAAGCCCAAATCCAACCTTTTTTCTTTTAGAGTTGATTAGTTCGTTTCTATGCTATAACAATTAAAATTTAATTTGCTGGAAAATACCCTGAATATGGGATATTTTCCAAAAATAAAGCCCAAATTTATCTTTTATTCTAACAAAAAATTGTCTTTGCTCTCATAGGCAAATTGTCATACTAATGGGTCTTGGGTTGGAGAAGATTCTTAGGTATCATAGTTATATTTGCTATTTTTCAGAATTTGGGACTTGACCTAGATCCAAACTTCCAAAAGAAGCATGGATCAAGACGAGATAACTTTCCAGAGAACAAAAGAAATAAAAGGGAACAGCTTAAGCACATCATATTAAGTGCTAAATTTGCAACCAAAGAAAACGTCCGCCAACTGTTTGACAACATTCGAATAATTGGTCTTGATAAAGAATCACCAGACGGCAAGGGAAAGTATTTCCACATTATCGGAACACCGAAATTGTACAAAAAGGGCCGCAAGAGATATGAGTAAAGTAAGACTTTTAGCCAAACAAGCATTTCATACGATGCATTTTGGTGTTATCAAAGATAATAAACATTTCAATAATATAGTTAAATAATACAAAAGAAGGAGATAATAATGGAAAACTCGGAAATCCAGTTTGAGTAAAGCGGAAATAAGGTTCTCAACGCTCTTGAAGAGATTAGAAAACCCAAGTTTTTTAGTCCAAGTGAAATGGAACACTTTCGCAGGCTGTACCCTAAACCAAATGATTGGCACAAAGATGTGATAACGTACTAACTCAACAAAAGTTTTGTAGACGAACTGGAGAAATTTGAAAGATAACGCTATGATGAGGATTCCAAAAAGCTTCTGATCAACTAAGATTATAATAAACTTTTACCATTTAAGGCATATTTAGAGCTATTACGCTCTCTTAAAGTTAAGATGTAAAGGACAGTAATTTATTGATAGAGATATACTGAAATGTGATGATGCCGCTAGAGCACAAATATCTCAGTTTATAGTAGAGGAAATGCAGTGGACTACACTGCTCCACAAAAAGACTCTTGGTGACATATTATGTCAGATAAAGGAGAAACTTTCAGGTGCCGGCCTGAACATTCGTTTTATTCGTTCGTCCACACCTTGACCATTTGGTTTATAATCTTTAAACACTTGATCAGCCAATGACACCACTTCAGACCAATCCAAATTACTCATACCACCTCGAACAACCGACCTCACATGAACCGGTAAATATTTAAGGAAATGATGCTGCATGGTTACTTGCTGACTGGTTTTGTCCAACTTTAGATAAGCTCACTTCACAAGCTTTTCTAACTCAATTGCAAATTGCGCAGGTGATTCACCAACTTTTTATGATGCGCTCTTGAAATTCTTTGAAACAAATATCAGTAGGCTTAGAACACTTTTCTATCAAATGCTTTGAAATTTAAAAAAAATCCCTTTTATCCTCGTCTATGAGCATATTGAACGCTTGCTTTACAACACCAGTTAAACAGAATTCTATCACTTTGCACTTTTTTGCATCGTTCCAATATTTCTTCACTGCTTCCTTTTCGTAATATTGGATAAAATTCTCAGTGTCACCTTCTCCATTGAAAAATGGTACACTTTCAAACCCAAAACTTGTCATTCCAATAACACAATCAATTACACAACAACACTACTCAAACAGACAGAACACCACTAAGCTAAAACTTTACCGCTATCACATATGATGTAAACAGTATACTTGTTGTTAAAACTATTTATTTAAGTACCCCTAAATATGTGAATAGTTTCTAATATTTATAGTGACAATTTTTGGCTCAAGAAAGAACGCTTTTAAATGTTTGAATGAATTAATTAATCAGAGAACGCAAGCGTGAAGTCTGAATTATGTTATAAAATTCTTAAGCTCAAATCTCAAATTTGCAATTTCATTTAATTCTTAGAAATCTAATAAGTCATATGGTTTAATCACATGACATGTCTACAATTTTTTGGTTAGCTAGATTTAAAAAACGTCTGAGATGAGAGCATATTATCACAGTTATAGTTTGAATTCTACTTTTAATTTTAAAAAAGCAAATTGGTGACTCTACCAAGATCTACTAAAGTCTTCAAGTCACCATTAAAGATCATTCATGCTGCTCAAAAAAGTATATCCCCTTTTATACTTTTTTCCTGTTTATCCTAGAATTAGCATTCAATTGCTTATTCCATTCTTTTTGTAAGCTGCTTTTTGTCGGAGTTGACATATCTTTTAAATCATTAGAGTCACTCTCATCCATTTGGTAATTTTATTATCTCTTCTACTTTATCTGAATATACTTTGTTATTCTTTGAATTTTGTCACACTAATGATATTTTGAATCGTTGATTTTTTCAAATATTTGAAAAAATCCTATTCCTAAAACTATGTTCAATTAAATTTTTCACTTCATTCAGATCAGATGTCAGCGGAAGCCAGTTAATCTTGAATGTACAATGTTTGAAAGGTTAGCTGTAGTTGGCGTCTTGTATTTCTAATTCTTCATCAGCTAGTTTGATTGGATTTCAGCATGCTCTTCAGTGGACATTTCAACATTAATTGGTTTCATCTCGTACTGATTTTTTTGGTCTTCTTCTATTTTATCTATTAAAAATTGATGTTGACATCTTCGAAATCATTAATTTGGATTCATGTTTGTGTATCAATAAGTTGTTTTTCTTGATCTAATTCCAATTATGAATGGATAAAATTATAAGCCTTCAATGATTTAATGGTTATATTAAATAGAATATGCATCCTTATGAATGTTTCTCTTTTTAAAATTGTAATAATTAGGTTTGCGACCAAATCATTGTAAAAATTGTAAAAAAAGATTTCTAATTTTTTTTCCTACTTCCAAATTTTTAATCTTAATGGATCGATTTAATCGGCTTCGATAAAATAGCAATACAATTTCTTGTGTTCTTAATCAGTAAAAAAATACTTATTTAAATAAATAATAGCTTCTATTTAGGTTGGAGATATGCCATGAAACCGGAATAGTTTTTAAAAAATTTCTATTTTTTAATTTATCTCTTTTTTTAGGCATGTCTTAATAAGTGAAAATTTGAAAAGGAAAAATTAATTCCCGATTTTTAGTCACTAAATTCGAGAAAATACATCAATTTTAAGTAATTTACGGTCAATGCTATTGAGTTACCAAAAGGAGACATTCTTTCACCAATTTACAGAATTAAAAGCGCGTGAAACGGTGTTTGTCTCTCAATAAAAATAAATATCAACTTAATAGATTATACAAAATTATTAGAGAATTTTGAAATTTATCTTCAAAAAAAAAAATAAGTTTAAAATAATTTTATTCTTTAATTTTGACAAGATTTTTATTTCATCCATAAACCATTAAAAAAAATAAACCCTAAAAATGTAATTGCAAAAGAATGATTTTGAATTCTATTTGAACCATTTAGTTTACTAATTGTATTGCAATAATTTGTGAAGCAAGAGTAATAATTTGCCAAATTGTTGTAACTAGAAAATCTTGGATCGTAGCACCCTTGATTGTATCTAATTGTGTAAGGGTTACTCGAGGCTCGCTGAACATAGCATCCAAATGGACAATAGATTCTTGTTCTACTAAAGGCTCCTGCAGAACATGAATTGCACGAATAACAGTTATATCCTTGTGCTGGTTCAAAACAAAACAAACACAACACAACAATTGAAAAAATAATCAATTTAGTCATTTTTTTTAAATGTTATAACTATTTGAAAAAAAAATTTTTCACTTAATTTATACTGAATACTTATCCCTCACAGTTCCATATTACGATTTCTTGTTTGTTTCCATAAATCTTTAGAATTTATTGAACTTGTTTATTTGCATAGCAACTGGCATTTTCAAATTTTGACTTGTCTGCTTTTTATTTTTTTGTTAAAAATTTTTTTTTTTTAATTGACGTAATTAGAGGTAAATATAAAAAGCAGCTGTAATTTTAAAAAGACTGCTTCGATGAAAAGTAAAAATGAAAACTTTTGAAAAAATTTAAAAAAAAATTAATTTTCTTTAGTGTTTTTTCGATCAAAAATAAACAATAAAAAATTAAAATAAACTTCCAAATTTGAAAAAAAAATAAAAATTTAATAAGCTTTGAAAATTCTATATTTTATTTTAAGGGGATAATTTAATGGCTGTTAAAGTTTTAGACAAAAAGAAATATTAATTGATGTATTAAAAAGGCTTTTTTGAACTCTTTTTGCCGAAAATTTTTTTTCTATTTTCATTATTTTGAATAGAAAGAAGTTAGATTTTAACGAACAATTTTTAATTTCGCTATTTTGTTGGTTTTAATTTTTTTTTGTTGATTTTAAAATTTTGTTTATTGGGAAAAAAATTTGAAAAAAAGGTTCAAAATAAAAATAATACAGTTTTTAGATTTTCTTATTTTTTTATTAATTAAATGAGACATTGAAATTAGTGATAAAATTCTGTTAGTTCTGATCAAAAATAATTATTTTTTACTAATTTTGATTAGAATAATTTATTAAATTAGAAAATTTAACGAAGAAAATAAAAAAGCGGCTTTTTTTTAAATTTTTATCTATCATTAACCCAAAAATAAAAAAAATAAAGTGAAAAAAAATGCCCAAAAAAAACTTAAAGGAAAAATGGATTAACTAATTAATAAAGCGGTTCAAATACTATAAATTTTTACGATTAAATATTTAAAATGACCGCCTTATGCGTTATAACAAGCTTTCGAGGTCTACCATAACGGCTTTGGTCAGACTCCGTACCAATCTCTGAATATTTTTTAGTTGAAGAGATATATTTTGGAAGTGCACCAAACTACTTGGCTATCTCATTTCGCAGACCCACGAAAAGCCATTTAGTTGACTAGGCACATTTTTGGAAAAAAAAAAGATTTTTTGGATATGTTATTTTGAAAGGAGGACATCAGGAATTAGAGAGTATTTAAATTAAGGAATTTAAGAGCACAATTTACTCAAAATTAGAAGATATGCATGAATTAAAAATTAAGGTGTGAGAAAAAAATGCTATGCTTATTCGATTTTTTGAATTCTATTATAATTTTTATAGCAAGTTTTTTGATAATAAAGATTTAAAAGTTAATTTAAGGAAATTCTTGATAAATAGAATACCAGTTTTGTTCATAATACAGTAGTGATTAAATAATAGGACCCATGGTAAATTTACGTAATTTTACGCAGAAATACGAAAATTTGCGTAAGAAATGTTATTTTAACAATTTCTTACGTAAAACAAGAATTGTAAAAAATGGTAAATTACTGTACTGCTACGATTTTCTGTTTTACGTAATTTTACGTGAAATTACGTAATATCCGGTAATTTTACGGAAATTTATCAAAGTAAAAAAAAGTATATTTACCAGAATTTACGTAAAATTACCGGATGTTACGTAAACTTTTGTAAAAAGTAATAGGTGGTATTCTTTTGTAAAGAATACCACCTTTTTTGAGAATTTTGACATTTTTTAATTTTTTTCGAATTTTTTGAGCCAGAATTCGGAAAATAGAAAATTATTTATTTTCACGTTATTTTACGTGAAATTTTATTTTGAAATTTTTAGTAATAAAGTAAATTTTGTGCAACTTTTGAAAAAAATAAATTTTAAACAATAAACAAAAGCAATATAATTCAATGATTCGACCAATCTTCAATTTTTTCTTTAAGCACTTTAATTAACTTAATTTAAATCAATATTTTTTTTTAAAGATTAAATTGAAAAAAAAACTTTTTTTAAATGATTTATTTAATTTTGGCATTTTTCTTTCGCTAAAGATTTTTCGAAATCTTTGACCGCCATTTGGGCATCAGCTTCGGATAAAATCATTATATCCCTTACATGCTGTTTTAACTCGTTCAATATGATTTAAATCGGGAGACTTTTGGGGAGATTTAATCTTGATTTAAAACAAGACTCAAATATTATCGCCAGAGATTAATTACTAAAAAGCAATTTACCCAAACAATATTGTTTAAATTTAAAAAAGAAGTGCACATTAAAGAACGAAGCTTTGGGTCAATATCCTGGTGTAGTTTAAAATCTAAATCAATGCCCCAAATGATAATAAATAATCAGATAATATCTCCTGATAAAGCCCTTCATCCATGTTGCACTCTTAAAAATCTTATAAAATTCTAAAGTAAAAGCTTTTTTCCATATTCTGTATCTAACAGCAAAATTCTTTGCTCCCTTAAATGAAATACCAGCCCAAATATTCAATTTTCTCTTCATATTTTGAAGTACTTGAAGTTGGCTGGATATTTAGCCGGATATCTTAAATGGTAAATTGGTCTTTCCGAAAGTTTAATTGTAGTTTCATCAACAACTATGTAGTTTTGAATTCGAAATTTTGAAACTTTAAACACCAAATAAGTCTTACTAATTTTTTATGATCTGTTAATATTGGTGATTTTCTTAACCGTCGGTAACGGAAACCTAGAAACTTGTTTGAGATTAAACTCATTTTGAACAAAGTTATTACCTGCTTTAATTCAACAAAAGAAATACTTTTTTTTATATTTTACGCAGTTATTATCTTATTTTAATATTTAAAGTATAAAAAGAATGATATTATTAATTTTGAAAAAGGCTAAGTCTTTCTTGTGATGGTTAATTTACTAGGAGATATATTTTTTCTGTACTTTATATTAATTTTTTTGTACCATAAAGACACTGTACTTAGAATATTCTTTTGTGTACTATATCTTTACGGAGTGTACCATAAAAGTTAGCGTTTTGTACCATAAAAATGATGATTCTGTACTAAGAAATTATCTTATACTGTACCAAGAAATTACTATTAATTATTTTTTATTTTATTGAAAATAAGCAAACTTAAATTATACAGCACATAAAAAAATAGTTTTTTAATCAAAGTAACGATTAACAGGAAATACAATTAAAATAATAAAAAATACAAATACATATGGTTTTTAAATCTTTCTTGGTCTTAAGACTCTATTTGATTTTGATGCTTCTTTAGGTGCATTTTCCTTATTTCTTGTAATAGATTTAGTTGCTTTTTTCTTACTTTTATCATAATTTAAACCCAAAGTGGGTTTAAAAACCAAATGGTCTTTATTAACATGGTCATTTAAATATTGTTGTTGTGGTGGCAATGGTTGTGGTGATGGTGGCGTTTGTTGTGGTGATGGTGGCAATGGTTATGGTCATACAATCCGACACGAAAAATCGACGTGTTCGGGTACAGATACGTGTACGGTACACGTACACGTATCCCTACTTATCCCTACTATCCCTAATTATCCCTACCTGGACATGTACACGTACACGAAAACACGGTATTACATGTGTATTTACACGTACACGTATACGAATACAAGGTATTTCACGTGTATTTGCCAGTCACTTTACTTCAGTAACCATTTAAAAAAAAAATTTTGCAGTTTTTTTATCTTTACAATAATGAATCAAGCATCTGACATCTTGGTCATCTTTTTGAATAAATAAAAAATTAAAAATAAATAATTTTTATGTATAAATGCATTTGTAATATATGTATTCGTCCAAGGAGAGTTGTAACTTCTTATTCAGTTTAGAGACTAACAAAATCAGTGAAACCCACGAAGAGCCTCTTGGGCGGATTAAATTTTGGAGCGGAAATGAAATTGACTAAAAATTGAATAAATTAAAACACTAAGAAAAACGCACACTGAATTAAGAATCGGTGAATCTGCTTTATTCACTTTCCTTACAACTAGAATTAGTTTTGAAGCGCCTGTTAGGTTTTAATTTATTCAATTTTTAGTCAATTTCATTTCCGCTCCAAAATTTAATCCGCCCAAGAGGCTCTTCGTGGATTTCACTGATTTTGTTAGTCTCTAATAGTTAGAGTTTGTTTTGATTTGTATATTTTGGCCTGCTTGTTTTTAAGTCACAAGTTTAAGTCAATGTCTCTTAAGCTGATCTTATTTTTTAAATAATATAATGTTAGTATCTAACAAAAATATAACTTCAGATTAGGGATTTAATAGTCTCATCGTAAAATCAGTGGGTTATTTGATGATTTTCAGATTTTTCAGTTCTAAATTTATTTAGTTGAAAAATTCAAAATCCGGTATGTTGATTTGAGAAATTTGATTTTCTAAAATAAATTTCAGTATAAACGTCATAACAAAAGCTCGAAAAATTATTTTTCTCAATGGCAAAGGTTTTTTTTTTAAATTAAATTTTTATTTGAAAATTGTTTTAATTTAAAAGTAAAATTAATAAATGTATGATTTTTGAAAAAGCTTAACTCTAAATGAATATCTGATTCAGCTGAAAAGAATTTTAAATTATTTTATTAAACTAACAACAAGATGGCATAAGAAAATTCGAAGCTGTTTATATTTTCAAACATTTTAAAAAAATTAGAAATTTAAATAAAAAAATCCTAATAAAAGAAAACTTTTCAGTTTGTTAATTAATTTGAGTTCAAAAAGGATGGCAACCAAGTTGAGCGTTTGTCTTATTAAAATGATCGTTGATTTTACAATTTTCATTCTTCTTGTTATTGGTAAAATTATTCCCAAAATTTTTTCTATTCTGATTTTTATTAAAAGGCTTCATCAAGACTATCTTTTTTAAAATTCAAATCGAATTTAGTTTAAAATTAAATAGATGTAATTCTACTTTCATTAACTCTTCATTTATATTAAAAACCTCGACAACAGCTTTACCAGTTGCTGAAATTACAACACACAAAGAATCGACAATCAATCCAACCCAATCTTTACCAGTTGCTGAAATTACAACACACAAAGAAACGACAATCAATCCAACCCAATCTTTACCAATTGCTGAAATTACAACACACAAAGAAACGACAATCAATCCAACCCAATCTTTACCAGTTGCTGAAATTACAACACACAAAGAATCGCCAATCAATCCAACCCAATCTTTACCAGTTGCTGAAATTACAACACACAAAGAATCGACAATCAATCCAACCCAATCTTTACCAATTGCTGAAATTACAACACACAAAGAAACGACAATCAATCCAACCCAATCTTTACCAGTTGCTGAAATTACAACACACAAAGAAACGACAATCAATCCAACCCAATCTTTACCAGTTGCTGAAATTACAACACACAAAGAATCGACAATCAATCCAACCCAATCTTTACCAGTTGCTGAAATTACAACACACAAAGAAACGACAATCAATCCAACCCAATCTTTACCAGTTGCTGAAATTACAACACACAAAGAAACGACAATCAATCCAACCCAATCTTTACCAGTTGCTGAAATTACAACACACAAAGAATCGACAATCAATCCAACCCAATCTTTACCAGTTGCTGAAATTACAACACACAAAGAATCGACAATCAATCCAACCCAATCTTTACCAGTTACTGAAATTACAACATACAAAGAATTGAAAATAAGTTTAGCTGAAATTTTATTTACAACTTCCAATTTAGTACTATCTTCAACTATTAGTTCACGATTTTCAAGTTGTGTAAACCCTTCAGATTGTAAAGAAAATGCTTCTGACAAGTGTTGCCATAGCTTTTGTTTATCTAACGAACACTTAAAAGGTAATAACTGTCCTGAAACTTTGCCCACTTAAAGCAATTGTTTCATTTATTTGATTAATTTTTGTAAAAAATTGTCATTCGATTTTAATATATTATCAAAGAACAATCAATCGGAAAATTTTTTTAATTTTTGGTTAGTGGATAGTTTTTGACAGAACATGAGTATATTTTGTTTAAAATAGCTAGTAAATTTTAAACTCTTTGAAAGTCCAGATGAAATTTTAAATACTTCTTATAACCGTTTTATATAATTTATATTCTAAACATTTGGACTGCTAACATTCTTTGATAACAAAAATTATAAAAATAAATGTTCTATTTTTTTTTAAATTAATAATTTTAAAAAATAAAATGAAAATGCATAAATAAAATCAATGTGGTAAAAATACAATTCGAAGCTGTTTCATATTTGTTCAAATCCAGTCGAACTTATAAAGAATTGCTACATTTAAAAACACGTATTTGCTTTAGCATATTTAATGGAGGTTTTAATTTTAAATGAATATGAAAAAAATTGATTTTAATTTAAAAAGGGTATAATTTTTTTAACCAGAAAAATATACCAATTCGATTTTACAAAAGTAGATATTTTTAAGGTAAATAAAAATTTACTTCTCAAAGCTGAACCTTTAATAACTTAATCGTCAAATCGTAATATTATAACATTATAAACGTAATGCACTAAACTTCTTATTTCAATTATTTTTTCTCTAATAAAATAAAATTTTTAATTGTTACTAATAAAAATTGTCTCAATAAAAACACAGTAAATAATATATTATTTAATAATTTTATTATTGATTTAAAAAAAATCTATTTTTAATTAAAATAATTTTGAGTGTATAGCTGAATCTCCATTAAAGTTGTAAATTCAAAAGTGCACATAAAAATAATATTTTCGAAATATTTTAAAAGAAAGGATTAATAAACCCTATTTTTAAATATTACAAAATCCGTTAATTACTCCGAAATTATTAATTTTTTAAATTAATTTATTTTTTAAATATGAAAGGAAATTTTTTTATGACTGCATTTAAAATCAAAATAGATTTATAAGATTTAATTTTGGAAATTTTTTAGTTTTTAAAATTTATACTCAATTAATCCATAAATTGGGAAAATTTTAAATTGAAAAAGCTAAAAAGAAATTACACTGAATAGTCAAATAAAAAGAGCAGCAGACTAGAGTTGGATACGGCCAAGATTCAATACACGGATGGTTTGTAGCGGTCATTTGTCCGGTCAGTCAGGCGGTCAAATTTTTGGACCGCCAAAAAATACGGTCAGAAAAACGGGCTGTTAAAAATTCGGGCGGCCACCTTTATGGCAGTTAGTAACATAAATTGATATTTTTTTGAAAAAATCTTTTAAATTTAAAAAATAAAAACTCATTAAAATGATAAAAAAGTAATAAATACCTTCTTTAATTTTTTTTTTTGCAAAATTTTATGAAAATTTAAGTGACCGCCCCCCAAAATGTTGGCCGTATTTTTTTGACCGTTTTTTTTGGAGGTACAGAAATTAGACTGCCCAGCTGACCGGCCAAATGACCACCCGCTCCAAGGTTGTCCGACTAATACGGACACGGTCACGGTTTCTGAAAATTTTGGCTGGTTAAGTGTCTCCTTGTACGGATCCCAACACTACAGCAGACCCCTTTAACTTCTAATTATATTTAAAAGTCTAACGTAGAAAAAAAAAGAAAAGAAAAGAAAGAGAAGAAAAGAGGAAAAAGAAAAAGATTAATTTAAAATTCATAATGCAATGGTGATGTAGTATATTAATGATTTTTTTTTTTTTTTTTTTTTTTTATTGTTATTATTACATACCACAGTTACCATAGATGGGATCCTACTGTTTCCCATCTTAGCAAGTCTGATTATTATTATTTATTATTGTTTTGACCTAAAAATTTAAACAATTTTTTCATTTTTGCAGTAATTTTTTATGTGTAATTTGCAAGGAGCTACCATAGTTGACCTCCTAGTAGGCCACCTTCGCAAGCTAGTCTTGCTGTAGCTTATATATATTTTTATTATTATTATTATTATTATTATTTATTATTACTCCAAATCTTCCTTTTCGTTGCGTTGATAATCATTTCTTCAAGCTGTTTTGCAATTTTTAAATCCCCATTTTAAACTTCAAATAAGGAAAAACTTATGGGAATTATCAATTTTAATTTCCATAAGCAAAAAAGTAATTAATTTTTAATAAATGTTTTTTATAATTTTTTAATATTTTCATTAATTTTTTATCCACATCTTCATTAATAAACCAGGCATTTTGACAATTAGTAATAAATGAATGACTGTCATTATTGATAATGCAAAATCGGTAACTTATTGAAAAATTCTTGCAAAAAAAGTTACTTGGGTTGTTATTTTATTGAAATTTCGGATATTAAAAATAATTAATGGGGAATCATTCAAACAATAATGGAAAATTTTTTAATTTAAAAGTTTAGGCTATCCACCTTTCTCTAATAAAACTCGAAACATGATATTTAATAAAAGTGGGATGACAAAAAAAATATTCTAAAAAATATCTTTGTGTTTATTTAGATGAGTCTACAAAAATTTTTGGATAAAAAACAATTATATAATTTCCTCAATAAACAGTTTAGTACATTTTCAATTAAAAATATGATATTTAGAAGTTAAATGGAATGAAATTGGTAAAAAACCCGAGTATTCAGTTTTAATTTGTAAAAAATGTAACTTTTTTAAAATACTTAACAAACACATACACCCAAGTCACATCCTCCTAAATCGCAACCATTACAGTCGCATCCTCCTAAATCGCAACCATTACAGTCGCATCCTCCTAAATCGCAACCATCACAATCACAGTCTCCGCAACAACAACAACTATCGCAAAATCCGCATTCACAATTGTCTGTTTGATTGTCATAACAGATGCAGCAACAAAATATATCTAAGAGACAAATGGTTTAATAATATCAAAATATTAAGAAGATAGAAAATTACTTGCGTCTGAGTTTCCGCAATAAAGATTCGAGGCACTACTTGGTTGTGTTGTTTTTACCCTATTTTTCTTATTTTCATCTTCACTTTCACATCTTAAAAAGATTTAATTTAGATTTTTTTTCCAAATTTATAAAAATAAAATCAATTATTTATTTGTTTATATGCACCAGGCTAAAGCTCCTTTTGATTTTAAAATAAAATTCAAAATATAAAAAGAAATTAATTAATATAAAAAACAAAATTAGGAAAAAAAAATAAAGTCTTAAACACTCTGAAAGTTGCCATTTATTAGCTTTTTATTAAAAAGGATAATTAGAGTGTTGTCAAACAGTTTATTACGAATACACGAAACAACAAAATTAATAACAAAAAATATGTTTTAAGAAGAAAGCATGTTATCGGTTGTCTCTAAACTGCGGAAGCGGACACGAAACGGAAAATGACAGCCCAAAAAGCGGAAATGCGGAAATTTAATATTTTTCTAAAATGCTGAATAACTTCTTAAATGCTGCAATGTAAATAATCTATTTATAACAAATAGCAAAATTTTCCTTTTTTACATTTTTTGAAATTTCAATTTATAATCTTGCGAAATATTAAATGAACTAAAATGAAATTTTCTGGAAAAAATTAATTTTATTTTGAAATAACTTAAGATAAAAATGTATTCTTATCATACAGCTAAAATTTAATTTGAACAATTTTTAAAAACTTGAAACTTTAACGTAAACTTGAATTTTTGTTTTAATTTGTTGCTTTTAATTTTGAATGTTAAATAAAGTAAATTAAATAAAAGGATTTTAATTTTTTTCTCATGTTGCTTTTTAATTTATAAGAATCTCATCTTTCTAAAATTTTCTTCAGAAAAAATTAAATAAAAAACTTTTTGATAAAAATGGATGAGCCGATTGAGTCCGATGAAGCTAAACAAATCCTTTATCTTAATCAAACTTCTCCTCTTTATCCTGGAACTGTTTACAAAATTTTATCAGAATTTAAGGCATATGAAAGTTTGTTTACTCAGACCATTAAAAAGTTCAAAATGGAGATGTTTTTTTATTCTATTCCGCAATCAAACAAAGTAAATAAATTATAAAACAACAAAATAAAAATTTTTACCAAAACAATTTCTAAAAACTCGAAAAAATTGGTGGGAATTTCGATAAAAGCTCTGATTTAAATACACTCAAAGAGTTATGTTAAAAATCAGGTTTTGAAGCAATAACTTCAATTAAAAATATTCTCAACTCATCTTCAATTACCTTTTGTAAAAAAATTTTAATATTAAATGCCCGAATTGTGAAACAGGTTCACATTTAAGATGCTTAAAACCAAATCTAAGAAAAATTGTTAATGAAACTTGTATATGGTATTGTTCAGAATCTTGTATGAGCTTAAAAAAATTTAAAAAAATCTGTACATAAATTTTTTTATATTAATTAAATAACTCCATTAAACTCATTTTTACTCGTTTTTCAAATTCAGAGCCATTAAGTAAATGCATTAAGAACAAAAGACTGCGGTGGCTCGGGCATGTACTTAGAATGAAAGAAACACGGATACCAAAAAGAGTCCTTCAATGGACACCTCAAGGGCGACGTAAGGTAGGACGACCAGCAGTTACATGGGGGCCTACAATCACGAAAGAGCTCATCGAAATAGGAATGACATGGAGAGAAGCAAGGGTAAAGGCAAAAGATCGACTTGAGTGGAAATAAAAAGTAATGACCCTATGCTCCACAAGGAGTGAATAAGGAAAAAAAAAAAAAAGGTTGTCATTTTCCGTTCCGCGTCCGCAGTTTAGGGACAACCCATGTTATCAAAAGTGCTTTACACTTAATCAGACGTTTGAACCCTTTTTTTCAAGGTTTTGAGTTTGGGATGAGTATACCCACCTGGATCAGAACCCGAACTGTATTTACGGGTTTTTTTTAAGTTTAATCAATTGATTCTCATATTGAAACTGAAAAAAGATTAGAATTTATTTATTATTGTTAGCATTGTTAGATCTCAAATAGTACATTGGTAAAACTTAAGTCAATAGCCTTTTAACAAAAGGTTTTGAAGCTCTAAAAGTAATTGGTGCACAACAGATCAGAGTAATGTTTCAAATTCAGAACATTTTGATAGATCAATCAGAAAAGGAGCTATTGACAACGGACCCTTCTATTCACTTCCTTATAGAAAGGATGTTATTTTTGAATTTATTTTTAGCGTTAGTCTTGAATAGACGTTCATTTTTGCCTTTTTTTATTAAAAAGAATGTTCTTTTTGTTTTTTTTTTAGAAAATTTTAGATCTTAGTTTAGAATAGACGTCCTTTTTATCCTTTTTGTCTTGTTATAGTTTAAAAAAATGTTCTTTTGTACTTTTTAAGTTTTATTTAATTCTTTGATAAGAAAGAAATCATTTTTGTATTCATTGCCTTCTTTTTGTTAAAGAAAAATAACCCTTAAATTAACCCTAATTTGACAGAGCGATTGACGTCCTCAGACGTCAAGAGTTCTTTTTGTTCTAGGAATGTATTTGAGAATTTGGTTAATTCAATTCAGACGTGTTTCTAAGTCACAAGTCTTAAGTAAAAAATTCAAGTCAAGTCAAGTCAATGACCTAAAAATTTCTTTTTAATGAAATAAATTTCTAAATAAACCATAATCTTAAAATTATTTTGGTCATAGTTATCTGCATTTATCCATAAGGTTCAGCCTTCAGCGAAAAATATATTTCGTTGAATAATGCACATTTATAAATAGGTGATACATTTCTTAAATAAATAGAATTTAATTTTTTAACATTTTATGATTTTTGTGACTGTTAATTATAAAAATAAATTAAGTCAAGTCATAACTTTGACTTAAATTTTGTGACTTTTATTTAAAACTGTGACTTATAAACAAGTTTGATTCAATTTTTAGAGAACAACTAAATTTCCCTAAAATGATCAACCTTTTAGACTATAAAAAGACAAAAAGGAAAAAAGGTCGTCTATTTTAAACTAAGATCTAAAATAATTTCTAAAAAAAACAAAAAGAACTTTCTTTTTAAAAAAAAGGCAAAAAGTACAAAAAAGATGCTATTTTATTAGTTAGAATTGAATTAGCCTCTATAAAGGTAAAAAAAAAACATTTTTTGGAACAATAATGAACAATAATGAACAAATATTAACAATAATGGTTTTTTTTTGTAGCTGTCAATAGATGCAGAAAAATCTCCGTTTGAATTGTTTTTTTCAATTTTCTCCGAGAACCATTAAATTGCTATAAATTCATTTGATGAAGAAATTTTATCACAAGAAACAGGCGATGAAGTAGGTTAATTTAAGACCTTGTTTTAAGGTAATAATAACAAGCTTAACTTTTCGACTAAATATACCAGAGAATTTTGGTACAAATATCAAGATGTTTTTCCAAAGCTGACACAAATTGCTTTGATTCTTTTAGATATAAACTCATCAAGTGTTTTGTATCGTAGAAAAATTGTAAAATATTGAAAAAGATTTTTCACTATAATAAATTATTTCTAAAGGTTAATTTACATTTTAAGATACTAATGTTCGCTAGAAGTTAAAAAAGATTTTAAATAAAATTTTTATTCTAATAAGCTTTCTAACAATCTTTCAATATTATTGAAATTAATCGTAATTTAAGGTTTTATTTTTTTTAAACGCAAACTCACCAGGATTAATTATAAATTATGGGTATCGCATGGGAAACCTTAAAAATTTGGATTAATTTAGTTCGTGTTCTGGTCCAGGTGGGTACACCCATTCCAAAACCAAGACTTGGAAAATAAGGGTTCCAATACCTGAATTTAATAAGTATTAGTGATATAAAATGCAAAGTGAAAACTACATACAAAAATCAAATTTCAAAAGTAAAAAAATTGAATATACTTTCTCACAAATTGTAATTGAAATATATTTTTTGAATTTCGATGCAAAAATTTGAAAAAATTCAAAAATATAAAATGATAAAAAATATCTTATTTATTTAAATCATTTTTCGATTTTATTTTTGGATTTTTTAAATAAATGTACTAATATTTCACATTGCCGATATCGAAGAGTGGAGGAGCTGCCATATTAGTCAACTACAAAAGATTATAATGAGTCTGTAGGTTCCAAGAAGTAGTGCAATTTGAGGCGCAATCTGATCCGTCATTACAACGAATACCACAAGATATCTTAAATGTAAACTCAGGTTATGGATTCAAACCAAAGCTTGACATATGGATAAAAGCGAATGTATGATATGTCATATCCTGCAAATACATGGTTCTATCTAACCTTCGGGTAGAGACTGAAGAGTTTATACTGTAAGCGATGGTATAAATATACCTCGCTTTTATGATTTTATATTATTATCAATAAAATAAATTTTAACTAAACAGTCTTAATCTAGTTAGGACCCCACCCTACAGACCCCCATCTTACATTGGTGATAGCGGGTAAGCTTAAACAATTTAAGCTTAAGTGAAAAAAAAAACGAGGAGAAAAGAAAAGCTGATCTAATTGTTCAACTCGAGAATCCAGGTCGAAAGAAAAAAAAAAGAAGAGAAAAGCTAGTCTGTGGAGAAAATCGAAAGAGAGAGAGAGAAAGAAAGAAAGTATTCAATTTTGTATTTCAAGTGTAAAGAAAAAAAAAAAAAAGAAGAAATATAGAGACTGAAGTAAAAAGAGAAAAAAAAATTTGGTGCTGTGGAAAAAAAAAGAAGAAACGCTAGTTGTTGAAAAGTTTGAATTTTAAAATTTTGTTAGAAATATTATTTGAAATATTAATTGTTTTCTTTGTTTGGCGTAAGCTTAGAGATAAATAGTTGAAAAAAAAAAAAAAAAAAAAAAAAAAAGAGACGTGGCATGGGTAACAACTTGGTGTATGATGGAGAGAGTGGTAGTTTTGATGAGTTCGAGGCGGCATTCAAGTATGACTGTATCATTTACGGATGGGACGATCGTAAACAAGTTGCGGAAATTGAACTTTGTTTGGTTGGCAAGGCATAAAAATTGTTTAGTCAAATAGAGGAAGCAGACAAAAATGACATAAAAAAATATTAGAATGTTTGAAAAGAGGCTGTGTTAAATCGCCCGAGTATTATCTCAATCTTTTTTATTCAAAGCAACTAAAACCAGATCAAGAAATTAGTGATTTTTGTTATGAAATCGAAAAGTTGATGGATAAAGCATTACCAAATCTCGACGAGGATAATAGAACAAGAATGATAAGATCTAGACTCCTATCAGCGGTACCTGAACACATCAAGAGCTATCTGGAATTACTTTCAAATAAAAAATGGAAAGAAATTGTTGCAATTTTTGACAAATCGGTTGATTATAAAGAAATATACCAAGGTTCGTTTCAAATCAAAGAAGAAGTAGATGTTCAAAGGGTTGAATTTTCAGCACCTAAGTTTAATGGTTCATGTCATTTTTGCAATAAGTTTGGTCACAAAATAGCCGATTGTTTAGCTAGAAAAAATCAAGTACAAAGATCAAACACTAGTCAAGGTAGAAGTAGAAATTTTGAACAACACAATGGTCTTAAATTTGAGCAAAAGCAAAATTCTTATTACAACAAACGACCAATTAACGAGTTAGCGAGTAAATACCAGCCAAGAAATAGCGAACAGAGACAAAATAGTTTTGGAAAAAAGAAGGATATGAGATTGATGCCGAAATTGATGTTGAGTCTGATGGAAGTAGAGAAGCAAATATGATTAAATGCCAAAATTATTTTAGTAAAAACACTAACACACTTAACAAATTAATTCGAATTGAGTCTGATGTCAATTTCCACCATCCGAAATTGTAATCTTTTGGTTTGTAAAATCGAAATTGGCTTTGAATTTTGTAAGGAAATCAATCCCCAAAATAGCAGGTTCTGACAATTTTGAAAAAAAAATTCATGTTCACCTTCCCAATCCTTAAATCTCAGTCTTACTGTACCAACAGCTGTTTTAACAGTCTCTGAATTAAGTGCTGATTTAATCGTAAGGTTTGATTTTCTCAAAATTAACCATTTTTCTTGCTTTCCAGTTTCCAAAAATACATCAATTTTTTTTGACAAACTTTTCGGTAACGAATCCGGAGTAATGAAAGACGCGCTTGCACCTGAGTCAGCCAAAAATTTCAACCCAAATCGTTCGCCACCGAACTCAACACTCAATAGAGAGGTTGTGATCGAAAAAGGTTCATCGATCGGTGATGTTTACATGGCGGACGAAGCATTTTTGGGTTCCTTACAAGAAGTTCAAGAATCAGGTGAATCTGAGAGTCACGAGAGTCTTAAAATGAATTTGGATGATATAAAAATGGGTGTAAATTTGTCAGTCGAACAACGTAATCAAATTTTCAAATTATTGGAGAAATTTAAGCAAGTTTTTGAGTGGTCTGAATTTTGCACGTCAAGCCTGATTTTTTTGTGCTTTTAGGTTCTTGAATGAACTTTAGATAAAAATCAGGCTTTTGAAACAAATATGGAAAATCAATTTCACTTCTCTCATACAAGTTAATGTATGAAATTGTTCTCCCATTTCCTAATCAAAAGCCTGATTTTTTTTTTGGGTTTTTTTAAATTTGCCCGAGACTAATATTGATACAAAACTTATTGAGTTGACTTTGAAAATTGAAATAATTAAAAACAAACATAAATTGTTTTACTGTTATATTCTTCTCGTATATCGTCCCATTGTTGAATATTAACAAATAAACTGCTCATCAACAAATGCTGACTCAAAAATTCGGGCGGCCACCTTTATGGCAGTTAGTAACATAAATTGATATTTTTTTGAAAAAATCTTTTAAATTTAAAAAATAAAAACTCATTAAAATGATAAAAAAGTAATAAATACCTTCTTTAATTTTTTTTTTTCAAAATTTTATGAAAATTTAAGTGACCGCCCCCCAAAATGTTGGCCGTATTTTTTTGACCGTTTTTTTTGGAGGTACAGAAATTAGACTGCCCAGCTGACCGGCCAAATGACCACCCGCTCCAAGGTTGTCCGACTAATACGGACACGGTCACGGTTTCTGAAAATTTTGGCTGGTTAAGTGTCTCCTTGTACGGATCCCAACACTACAGCAGACCCCTTTAACTTCTAATTATATTTAAAAGTCTAACGTAGAAAAAAAAAGAAAAGAAAAGAAAGAGAAGAAAAGAGGAAAAAGAAAAAAGAGTGAATTTATTTAAACACAAATTGTGGATAAATATCTTGTTTTATCGCACACAATTTACCTGTAAATAAACAAAAAAATTTTCTTGTGTATATAAAATAATTAGTTATTTAGCCACAAATTGACAATATTTTTTGTTTATTCTTTACATTGAAATCCATCAAAAAAATATAATTGAAGCTCATCAAATCAATTAATTAGGAATAAGCTTGAATAAGAACATATAAAATATAATAAGCCAAGTGTAGATAGTTTCATTTCAAAAGAGCGTGTCGTCGATGAAGAGCATATACAAGTAATACCTTCGAAAATTAATCCTAGTGTACTTAGTTGTGCTTTTGTGAATGAAAATAATGAAATATCTTCTTTAGTTTCAAGTTTCTTCACTAGTGATGCTCTCTTAATGTTGCAAAATACATTATCAGCATTAAGATCACATGGTCAATTAAATTCTTGCAACTCTTGTTCTTTATCTTGCGACTCTAAGTTTATCGTTTGTAGTTCTTGTAATAATTATTTTCATTTAAAATGTGTTAAAAAAGCTTATGCTCCTAAGATTAAAAAATGGCTTTGTGCTAATTGTAACTCTAATTAATTAATCTAAATTTGTTAATCTTATTTTTTTTTATTTTTTAATATAACTTGTGTCTAAAAAAATAAAAAAATTTCAAATCCACATCCACTTTTTGTGTGTATCAATTTTTGTTTATTTATCCATAAAATGTGTGAAAATAAACGCTACCAAGAAAAAAAGAAAAAGATTAATTTAAAATTCATAATGCAATGGTGATGTAGTATATTAATGATTTTTTTTTTTTTTTTTTTTTATTGTCATTATTACATACCACAGTTACCATAGATGGGATCCTACTGTTTCCCATCTTAGCAAGTCTAGATTGTTAGCTTGTTGTAACTTATATTATTATTATTTTTTATTGTTTTGACCTAAAAATTTAAACAATTTTTTCATTTTTGCAGTAATTTTTTATGTGTAATTTGCAAGGAGCTACCATAGGTGACCTCCTAGTAGGCCACCTTCGAAAGCTAGTCTTGCTGTAGCTTATATATATTTTTATTATTATTATTATTATTATTATTTATTATTACTCCAAATCTTCCTTATCGTTGCGTTGATAATCATTTCTTCAAGCTGTTTTGCAATTTTAAATCCCCATTTTAAACTTCAAATAAGGAAAAACTTATGGGAATTATCAATTTTAATTTCCATAAGCAAAAAAGTAATTAATTTTTAATAAATGTTTTTTATAATTTTTTAATATTTTCATTAATTTTTTATCCACATCTTCATTAATAAACCAGGCATTTTGACAATTAGTAATAAATGAATGACTGTCATTATCGATAATGCAAAATCGGTAACTTATTGAAAAATTCTTGCAAAAAAAGTTACTTGGGTTGTTATTTTATTGAAATTTCGGATATTAAAAATAATTAATGGGGAATCATTCAAACAATAATGGAAAATTTTTTAATTTAAAAGTTTAGGCTATCCACCTTTCTCTAATAAAACTCGAAACATGATATTTAATAAAAGTGGGATGACAAAAAAAATATTCTAAAAAATATCTTTGTGTTTATTTAGATGAGTCTACAAAAATTTTTGGATAAAAAACAATTATATAATTTCCTCAATAAACAGTTTAGTACATTTTCAATTAAAAATATGATATTTAGAAGTTAAATGGAATGAAATTGGTAAAAAACCCGAGTATTCAGTTTTAATTTGTAAAAAATGTAACTTTTTTAAAATACTTAACAAACACATACACCCAAGTCACATCCTCCTAAATCGCAACCATTACAGTCGCATCCTCCTAAATCGCAACCATTACAGTCGCATCCTCCTAAATCGCAACCATCACAATCACAGTCTCCGCAACAACAACAACTATCGCAAAATCCGCATTCACAATTGTCTGTTTGATTGTCATAACAGATGCAGCAACAAAATATATCTAAGAGACAAATGGTTTAATAATATCAAAATATTAAGAAGATAGAAAATTACTTGCGTCTGAGTTTCCGCAATAAAGATTCGAGGCACTACTTGGTTGTGTTGTTTTTACCCTATTTTTCTTATTTTCATCTTCACTTTCACATCTTAAAAAGATTTAATTTAGATTTTTTTTCCAAATTTATAAAAATAAAATCAATTATTTATTTGTTTATATGCACCAGGCTAAAGCTCCTTTTGATTTTAAAATAAAATTCAAAATATAAAAAGAAATTAATTAATATAAAAAACAAAATTAGGAAAAAAATAAAGTCTTAAACACTCTGAAAGTTGCCATTTATTAGCTTTTTATTAAAAAGGATAATTAGAGTGTTGTCAAACAGTTTATTACGAATACACGAAACAACAAAATTAATAACAAAAAATATGTTTTAAGAAGAAAGCATGTTATCGGTTGTCTCTAAACTGCGGAAGCGGACACGAAACGGAAAATGACAGCCCAAAAAGCGGAAATGCGGAAATTTAATATTTTTCTAAAATGCTGAATAACTTCTTAAATGCTGCAATGTAAATAATCTATTTATAACAAATAGCAAAATTTTCCTTTTTTACATTTTTTGAAATTTCAATTTATAATCTTGCGAAATATTAAATGAACTAAAATGAAATTTTCTGGAAAAAATTAATTTTATTTTGAAATAACTTAAGATAAAAATGTATTCTTATCATACAGCTAAAATTTAATTTGAACAATTTTTAAAAACTTGAAACTTTAACGTAAACTTGAATTTTTGTTTTAATTTGTTGCTTTTAATTTTGAATGTTAAATAAAGTAAATTAAATAAAAGGATTTTAATTTTTTTCTCATGTTGCTTTTTAATTTATAAGAATCTCATCTTTCTAAAATTTTCTTCAGAAAAAAATTAAATAAAAAACTTTTTGATAAAAATGGATGAGCCGATTGAGTCCGATGAAGCTAAACAAATCCTTTATCTTAATCAAACTTCTCCTCTTTATCCTGGAACTGTTTACAAAATTTTATCAGAATTTAAGGCATATGAAAGTTTGTTTACTCAGACCATTAAAAAAGTTCAAAATGGAGATGTTTTTTTATTCTATTCCGCAATCAAACAAAGTAAATAAATTATAAAACAACAAAATAAAAATTTTTACCAAAACAATTTCTAAAAACTCGAAAAAATTGGTGGGAATTTCGATAAAAGCTCTGATTTAAATACACTCAAAGAGTTATGTTAAAAATCAGGTTTTGAAGCAATAACTTCAATTAAAAATATTCTCAACTCATCTTCAATTACCTTTTGTAAAAAAATTTTAATATTAAATGCCCGAATTGTGAAACAGGTTCACATTTAAGATGCTTAAAACCAAATCTAAGAAAAATTGTTAATGAAACTTGTATATGGTATTGTTCAGAATCTTGTATGATCTTAAAAAAAATTTAAAAAAATCTGTACATAAATTTTTTTATATTAATTAAATAACTCCATTAAACTCATTTTTACTCGTTTTTCAAATTCAGAGCCATTAAGTAAATGCATTAAGAACAAAAGACTGCGGTGGCTCGGGCATGTACTTAGAATGAAAGAAACACGGATACCAAAAAAGAGTCCTTCAATGGACACCTCAAGGGCGACGTAAGGTAGGACGACCAGCAGTTACATGGGGGCCTACAATCACGAAAGAGCTCATCGAAATAGGAATGACATGGAGAGAAGCAAGGGTAAAGGCAAAAGATCGACTTGAGTGGAAATAAAAAGTAATGACCCTATGCTCCACAAGGAGTGAATAAGGAAAAAAAAAAAAAAAGGTTGTCATTTTCCGTTCCGCGTCCGCAGTTTAGGGACAACCCATGTTATCAAAAGTGCTTTACACTTAATCAGACGTTTGAACCCTTTTTTCAAGGTTTTGAGTTTGGGATGAGTATACCCACCTGGATCAGAACCCGAACTGTATTTACGGGTTTTTTTAAGTTTAATCAATTGATTCTCATATTGAAACTGAAAAAAGATTAGAATTTATTTATTATTGTTAGCATTGTTAGATCTCAAATAGTACATTGGTAAAACTTAAGTCAATAGCCTTTTAACAAAAGGTTTTGAAGCTCTAAAAGTAATTGGTGCACAACAGATCAGAGTAATGTTTCAAATTCAGAACATTTTGATAGATCAATCAGAAAAGGAGCTATTGACAACGGACCCTTCTATTCACTTCCTTATAGAAAGGATGTTATTTTTGAATTTATTTTTAGCGTTAGTCTTGAATAGACGTTCATTTTTGCCTTTTTTTATTAAAAAGAATGTTCTTTTTGTTTTTTTTTTTAGAAAATTTTAGATCTTAGTTTAGAATAGACGTCCTTTTTATCCTTTTTGTCTTGTTATAGTTTAAAAAAATGTTCTTTTGTACTTTTTAAGTTTTATTTAATTCTTTGATAAGAAAGAAATCATTTTTGTATTCATTGCCTTCTTTTTGTTAAAGAAAAATAACCCTTAAATTAACCCTAATTTGACAGAGCGATTGACGTCCTCAGACGTCAAGAGTTCTTTTTGTTCTAGGAATGTATTTGAGAATTTGGTTAATTCAATTCAGACGTGTTTCTAAGTCACAAGTCTTAAGTAAAAAATTCAAGTCAAGTCAAGTCAATGACCTAAAAATTTCTTTTTAATGAAATAAATTTCTAAATAAACCATAATCTTAAAATTATTTTGGTCATAGTTATCTGCATTTATCCATAAGGTTCAGCCTTCAGCGAAAAATATATTTCGTTGAATAATGCACATTTATAAATAGGTGATACATTTCTTAAATAAATAGAATTTAATTTTTTAACATTTTATGATTTTTGTGACTGTTAATTATAAAAATAAATTAAGTCAAGTCATAACTTTGACTTAAATTTTGTGACTTTTATTTAAAACTGTGACTTATAAACAAGTTTGATTCAATTTTTAGAGAACAACTAAATTTCCCTAAAATGATCAACCTTTTAGACTATAAAAAGACAAAAAGGAAAAAAGGTCGTCTATTTTAAACTAAGATCTAAAATAATTTCTAAAAAAAACAAAAAGAACTTTCTTTTTAAAAAAAAGGCAAAAAGTACAAAAAAGATGCTATTTTATTAGTTAGAATTGAATTAGCCTCTATAAAGGTAAAAAAAAAACATTTTTTGGAACAATAATGAACAATAATGAACAAATATTAACAATAATGGTTTTTTTTTGTAGCTGTCAATAGATGCAGAAAAATCTCCGTTTGAATTGTTTTTTTCAATTTTCTCCGAGAACCATTAAATTGCTATAAATTCATTTGATGAAGAAATTTTATCACAAGAAACAGGCGATGAAGTAGGTTAATTTAAGACCTTGTTTTAAGGTAATAATAACAAGCTTAACTTTTCGACTAAATATACCAGAGAATTTTGGTACAAATATCAAGATGTTTTTCCAAAGCTGACACAAATTGCTTTGATTCTTTTAGATATAAACTCATCAAGTGTTTTGTATCGTAGAAAAATTGTAAAATATTGAAAAAGATTTTTCACTATAATAAATTATTTCTAAAGGTTAATTTACATTTTAAGATACTAATGTTCGCTAGAAGTTAAAAAAGATTTTAAATAAAATTTTTATTCTAATAAGCTTTCTAACAATCTTTCAATATTATTGAAATTAATCGTAATTTAAGGTTTTATTTTTTTAAACGCAAACTCACCAGGATTAATTATAAATTATGGGTATCGCATGGGAAACCTTAAAAATTTGGATTAATTTAGTTCGTGTTCTGGTCCAGGTGGGTACACCCATTCCAAAACCAAGACTTGGAAAATAAGGGTTCCAATACCTGAATTTAATAAGTATTAGTGATATAAAATGCAAAGTGAAAACTACATACAAAAATCAAATTTCAAAAGTAAAAAAATTGAATATACTTTCTCACAAATTGTAATTGAAATATATTTTTTGAATTTCGATGCAAAAATTTGAAAAAATTCAAAAATATAAAATGATAAAAAATATCTTATTTATTTAAATCATTTTTCGATTTTATTTTTGGATTTTTTAAATAAATGTACTAATATTTCACATTGCCGATATCGAAGAGTGGAGGAGCTGCCATATTAGTCAACTACAAAAGATTATAATGAGTCTGTAGGTTCCAAGAAGTAGTGCAATTTGAGGCGCAATCTGATCCGTCATTACAACGAATACCACAAGATATCTTAAATGTAAACTCAGGTTATGGATTCAAACCAAAGCTTGACATATGGATAAAAGCGAATGTATGATATGTCATATCCTGCAAATACATGGTTCTATCTAACCTTCGGGTAGAGACTGAAGAGTTTATACTGTAAGCGATGGTATAAATATACCTCGCTTTTATGATTTTATATTATTATCAATAAAATAAATTTTAACTAAACAGTCTTAATCTAGTTAGGACCCCACCCTACAGACCCCCATCTTACATTGGTGATAGCGGGTAAGCTTAAACAATTTAAGCTTAAGTGAAAAAAAAAACGAGGAGAAAAGAAAAGCTGATCTAATTGTTCAACTCGAGAATCCAGGTCGAAAGAAAAAAAAAAGAAGAGAAAAGCTAGTCTGTGGAGAAAATCGAAAGAGAGAGAGAGAAAGAAAGAAAGTATTCAATTTTGTATTTCAAGTGTAAAGAAAAAAAAAAAAAAGAAGAAATATAGAGACTGAAGTAAAAAGAGAAAAAAAAATTTGGTGCTGTGGAAAAAAAAAGAAGAAACGCTAGTTGTTGAAAAGTTTGAATTTTAAAATTTTGTTAGAAATATTATTTGAAATATTAATTGTTTTCTTTGTTTGGCGTAAGCTTAGAGATAAATAGTTGAAAAAAAAAAAAAAAAAATGAGACGTGGCATGGGTAACAACTTGGTGTATGATGGAGAGAGTGGTAGTTTTGATGAGTTCGAGGCGGCATTCAAGTATGACTGTATCATTTACGGATGGGACGATCGTAAACAAGTTGCGGAAATTGAACTTTGTTTGGTTGGCAAGGCATAAAAATTGTTTAGTCAAATAGAGGAAGCAGACAAAAATGACATAAAAAAATATTAGAATGTTTGAAAAGAGGCTGTGTTAAATCGCCCGAGTATTATCTCAATCTTTTTATTCAAAGCAACTAAAACCAGATCAAGAAATTAGTGATTTTTGTTATGAAATCGAAAAGTTGATGGATAAAGCATTACCAAATCTCGACGAGGATAATAGAACAAGAATGATAAGATCTAGACTCCTATCAGCGGTACCTGAACACATCAAGAGCTATCTGGAATTACTTTCAAATAAAAAATGGAAAGAAATTGTTGCAATTTTTGACAAATCGGTTGATTATAAAGAAATATACCAAGGTTCGTTTCAAATCAAAGAAGAAGTAGATGTTCAAAGGGTTGAATTTTCAGCACCTAAGTTTAATGGTTCATGTCATTTTTGCAATAAGTTTGGTCACAAAATAGCCGATTGTTTAGCTAGAAAAAATCAAGTACAAAGATCAAACACTAGTCAAGGTAGAAGTAGAAATTTTGAACAACACAATGGTCTTAAATTTGAGCAAAAGCAAAATTCTTATTACAACAAACGACCAATTAACGAGTTAGCGAGTAAATACCAGCCAAGAAATAGCGAACAGAGACAAAATAGTTTTGGAAAAAAAGAAGGATATGAGATTGATGCCGAAATTGATGTTG
This sequence comes from Brachionus manjavacas, assembly GCA_019054805.1. Taxonomy (NCBI): domain Eukaryota; kingdom Metazoa; phylum Rotifera; class Eurotatoria; order Ploima; family Brachionidae; genus Brachionus; species Brachionus manjavacas. Next base: position 2,112,229 of record JAHQIY010000004.1, read on the forward strand.
AGTCTGATGGAAGTAGAGAAGCAAATATGATTAAATGCCAAAATTATTTTAGTAAAAACACTAACACACTTAACAAATTAATTCGAATTGAGTCTGATGTCAATTTCCACCATCCGAAATTGTAATCTTTTGGTTTGTAAAATCGAAATTGGCTTTGAATTTTGTAAGGAAATCAATCCCCAAAATAGCAGGTTCTGACAATTTTGAAAAAAAAATTCATGTTCACCTTCCCAATCCTTAAATCTCAGTCTTACTGTACCAACAGCTGTTTTAACAGTCTCTGAATTAAGTGCTGATTTAATCGTAAGGTTTGATTTTCTCAAAATTAACCATTTTTCTTGCTTTCCAGTTTCCAAAAATACATCAATTTTTTTTGACAAACTTTTCGGTAACGAATCCGGAGTAATGAAAGACGCGCTTGCACCTGAGTCAGCCAAAAATTTCAACCCAAATCGTTCGCCACCGAACTCAACACTCAATAGAGAGGTTGTGATCGAAAAAGGTTCATCGATCGGTGATGTTTACATGGCGGACGAAGCATTTTTGGGTTCCTTACAAGAAGTTCAAGAATCAGGTGAATCTGAGAGTCACGAGAGTCACGAGAGTCTTAAAATGAATTTGGATGATATAAAAATGGGTGTAAATTTGTCAGTCGAACAACGTAATCAAATTTTCAAATTATTGGAGAAATTTAAGCAAGTTTTTGAGTGGTCTGAATTTTGCACGTCAAGCCTGATTTTTTTGTGCTTTTAGGTTCTTGAATGAACTTTAGATAAAAATCAGGCTTTTGAAACAAATATGGAAAATCAATTTCACTTCTCTCATACAAGTTAATGTATGAAATTGTTCTCCCATTTCCTAATCAAAAGCCTGATTTTTTTTTTGGGTTTTTTTAAATTTGCCCGAGACTAATATTGATACAAAACTTATTGAGTTGACTTTGAAAATTGAAATAATTAAAAACAAACATAAATTGTTTTACTGTTATATTCTTCTCGTATATCGTCCCATTGTTGAATATTAACAAATAAACTGCTCATCAACAAATGCTGACTCAAAAATTCGGGCGGCCACCTTTATGGCAGTTAGTAACATAAATTGATATTTTTTTGAAAAAATCTTTTAAATTAAAAAAAAAAAAACTCATTAAAATGATAAAAAAGTAATAAATACCTTCTTTAATTTTTTTTTTTCAAAATTTTATGAAAATTTAAGTGACCGCCCCCCAAAATGTTGGCCGTATTTTTTTGACCGTTTTTTTTGGAGGTACAGAAATTAGACTGCCCAGCTGACCGGCCAAATGACCACCCGCTCCAAGGTTGTCCGACTAATACGGACACGGTCACGGTTTCTGAAAATTTTGGCTGGTTAAGTGTCTGCTTGTACGGACCCCAACACTACAGCAGACCCCTTTAACTTCTAATTATATTTAAAAGTCTAACGTAGAAAAAAAAAGAAAAGAAAAGAAAGAGAAGAAAAGAGGAAAAAGAAAAAAGAGTGAATTTATTTAAACACAAATTGTGGATAAATATCTTGTTTTATCGCACACAATTTACCTGTAAATAAACAAAAAAATTTTCTTGTGTATATAAAATAATTAGTTATTTAGCCACAAATTGACAATATTTTTTTGTTTATTCTTTACATTGAAATCCATCAAAAAAATATAATTGAAGCTCATCAAATCAATTAATTAGGAATAAGCTTGAATAAGAACATATAAAATATAATAAGCCAAGTGTAGATAGTTTCATTTCAAAAGAGCGTGTCGTCGATGAAGAGCATATACAAGTAATACCTTCGAAAATTAATCCTAGTGTACTTAGTTGTGCTTTTGTGAATGAAAATAATGAAATATCTTCTTTAGTTTCAAGTTTCTTCACTAGTGATGCTCTCTTAATGTTGCAAAATACATTATCAGCATTAAGATCACATGGTCAATTAAATTCTTGCAACTCTTGTTCTTTATCTTGCGACTCTAAGTTTATCGTTTGTAGTTCTTGTAATAATTATTTTCATTTAAAATGTGTTAAAAAAGCTTATGCTCCTAAGATTAAAAAATGGCTTTGTGCTAATTGTAACTCTAATTAATTAATCTAAATTTGTTAATCTTATTTTTTTTTATTTTTTAATATAACTTGTGTCTAAAAAAATAAAAAAATTTCAAATCCACATCCACTTTTTGTGTGTATCAATTTTTGTTTATTTATCCATAAAATGTGTGAAAATAAACGCTACCAAGAAAAAAAGAAAAAGATTAATTTAAAATTCATAATGCAATGGTGATGTAGTATATTAATGATTTTTTTTTTTTTTTTTTTTTTTTTTTTATTGTCATTATTACATACCACAGTTACCATAGATGGGATCCTACTGTTTCCCATCTTAGCAAGTCTAGATTGTTAGCTTGTTGTAACTTATATTATTATTATTTTTTATTGTTTTGACCTAAAAATTTAAACAATTTTTTCATTTTTGCAGTAATTTTTTATGTGTAATTTGCAAGGAGCTACCATAGGTGACCTCCTAGTAGGCCACCTTCGAAAGCTAGTCTTGCTGTAGCTTATATATATTTTTATTATTATTATTATTATTATTATTTATTATTACTCCAAATCTTCCTTATCGTTGCGTTGATAATCATTTCTTCAAGCTGTTTTGCAATTTTAAATCCCCATTTTAAACTTCAAATAAGGAAAAACTTATGGGAATTATCAATTTTAATTTCCATAAGCAAAAAAGTAATTAATTTTTAATAAATGTTTTTTATAATTTTTTAATATTTTCATTAATTTTTTATCCACATCTTCATTAATAAACCAGGCATTTTGACAATTAGTAATAAATGAATGACTGTCATTATCGATAATGCAAAATCGGTAACTTATTGAAAAATTCTTGCAAAAAAGTTACTTGGGTTGTTATTTTATTGAAATTTCGGATATTAAAAATAATTAATGGGGAATCATTCAAACAATAATGGAAAATTTTTTAATTTAAAAGTTTAGGCTATCCACCTTTCTCTAATAAAACTCGAAACATGATATTTAATAAAAGTGGGATGACAAAAAAAATATTCTAAAAAATATCTTTGTGTTTATTTAGATGAGTCTACAAAAATTTTTGGATAAAAAACAATTATATAATTTCCTCAATAAACAGTTTAGTACATTTTCAATTAAAAATATGATATTTAGAAGTTAAATGGAATGAAATTGGTAAAAAACCCGAGTATTCAGTTTTAATTTGTAAAAAATGTAACTTTTTTAAAATACTTAACAAACACATACACCCAAGTCACATCCTCCTAAATCGCAACCATTACAGTCGCATCCTCCTAAATCGCAACCATTACAGTCGCATCCTCCTAAATCGCAACCATCACAATCACAGTCTCCGCAACAACAACAACTATCGCAAAATCCGCATTCACAATTGTCTGTTTGATTGTCATAACAGATGCAGCAACAAAATATATCTAAGAGACAAATGGTTTAATAATATCAAAATATTAAGAAGATAGAAAATTACTTGCGTCTGAGTTTCCGCAATAAAGATTCGAGGCACTACTTGGTTGTGTTGTTTTTACCCTATTTTTCTTATTTTCATCTTCACTTTCACATCTTAAAAAGATTTAATTTAGATTTTTTTTCCAAATTTATAAAAATAAAATCAATTATTTATTTGTTTATATGCACCAGGCTAAAGCTCCTTTTGATTTTAAAATAAAATTCAAAATATAAAAAGAAATTAATTAATATAAAAAACAAAATTAGGAAAAAAAAATAAAGTCTTAAACACTCTGAAAGTTGCCATTTATTAGCTTTTTATTAAAAAGGATAATTAGAGTGTTGTCAAACAGTTTATTACGAATACACGAAACAACAAAATTAATAACAAAAAATATGTTTTAAGAAGAAAGCATGTTATCGGTTGTCTCTAAACTGCGGAAGCGGACACGAAACGGAAAATGACAGCCCAAAAAGCGGAAATGCGGAAATTTAATATTTTTCTAAAATGCTGAATAACTTCTTAAATGCTGCAATGTAAATAATCTATTTATAACAAATAGCAAAATTTTCCTTTTTTACATTTTTTGAAATTTCAATTTATAATCTTGCGAAATATTAAATGAACTAAAATGAAATTTTCTGGAAAAAATTAATTTTATTTTGAAATAACTTAAGATAAAAATGTATTCTTATCATACAGCTAAAATTTAATTTGAACAATTTTTAAAAACTTGAAACTTTAACGTAAACTTGAATTTTTGTTTTAATTTGTTGCTTTTAATTTTGAATGTTAAATAAAGTAAATTAAATAAAAGGATTTTAATTTTTTCTCATGTTGCTTTTTAATTTATAAGAATCTCATCTTTCTAAAATTTTCTTCAGAAAAAAATTAAATAAAAAACTTTTTGATAAAAATGGATGAGCCGATTGAGTCCGATGAAGCTAAACAAATCCTTTATCTTAATCAAACTTCTCCTCTTTATCCTGGAACTGTTTACAAAATTTTATCAGAATTTAAGGCATATGAAAGTTTGTTTACTCAGACCATTAAAAAGTTCAAAATGGAGATGTTTTTTATTCTATTCCGCAATCAAACAAAGTAAATAAATTATAAAACAACAAAATAAAAATTTTTACCAAAACAATTTCTAAAAACTCGAAAAAATTGGTGGGAATTTCGATAAAAGCTCTGATTTAAATACACTCAAAGAGTTATGTTAAAAATCAGGTTTTGAAGCAATAACTTCAATTAAAAATATTCTCAACTCATCTTCAATTACCTTTTGTAAAAAAATTTTAATATTAAATGCCCGAATTGTGAAACAGGTTCACATTTAAGATGCTTAAAACCAAATCTAAGAAAAATTGTTAATGAAACTTGTATATGGTATTGTTCAGAATCTTGTATGATCTTAAAAAAAATTTAAAAAAATCTGTACATAAATTTTTTTATATTAATTAAATAACTCCATTAAACTCATTTTTACTCGTTTTTCAAATTCAGAGCCATTAAGTAAATGCATTAAGAACAAAAGACTGCGGTGGCTCGGGCATGTACTTAGAATGAAAGAAACACGGATACCAAAAGAGTCCTTCAATGGACACCTCAAGGGCGACGTAAGGTAGGACGACCAGCAGTTACATGGGGGCCTACAATCACGAAAGAGCTCATCGAAATAGGAATGACATGGAGAGAAGCAAGGGTAAAGGCAAAAGATCGACTTGAGTGGAAATAAAAAGTAATGACCCTATGCTCCACAAGGAGTGAATAAGGAAAAAAAAAAAAAAAGGTTGTCATTTTCCGTTCCGCGTCCGCAGTTTAGGGACAACCCATGTTATCAAAAGTGCTTTACACTTAATCAGACGTTTGAACCCTTTTTTTCAAGGTTTTGAGTTTGGGATGAGTATACCCACCTGGATCAGAACCCGAACTGTATTTACGGGTTTTTTTTAAGTTTAATCAATTGATTCTCATATTGAAACTGAAAAAGATTAGAATTTATTTATTATTGTTAGCATTGTTAGATCTCAAATAGTACATTGGTAAAACTTAAGTCAATAGCCTTTTAACAAAAGGTTTTGAAGCTCTAAAAGTAATTGGTGCACAACAGATCAGAGTAATGTTTCAAATTCAGAACATTTTGATAGATCAATCAGAAAAGGAGCTATTGACAACGGACCCTTCTATTCACTTCCTTATAGAAAGGATGTTATTTTTGAATTTATTTTTAGCGTTAGTCTTGAATAGACGTTCATTTTTGCCTTTTTTTATTAAAAAGAATGTTCTTTTTGTTTTTTTTAGAAAATTTTAGATCTTAGTTTAGAATAGACGTCCTTTTTATCCTTTTTGTCTTGTTATAGTTTAAAAAAATGTTCTTTTGTACTTTTTAAGTTTTATTTAATTCTTTGATAAGAAAGAAATCATTTTTGTATTCATTGCCTTCTTTTTGTTAAAGAAAAATAACCCTTAAATTAACCCTAATTTGACAGAGCGATTGACGTCCTCAGACGTCAAGAGTTCTTTTGTTCTAGGAATGTATTTGAGAATTTGGTTAATTCAATTCAGACGTGTTTCTAAGTCACAAGTCTTAAGTAAAAAATTCAAGTCAAGTCAAGTCAATGACCTAAAAATTTCTTTTTAATGAAATAAATTTCTAAATAAACCATAATCTTAAAATTATTTTGGTCATAGTTATCTGCATTTATCCATAAGGTTCAGCCTTCAGCGAAAAATATATTTCGTTGAATAATGCACATTTATAAATAGGTGATACATTTCTTAAATAAATAGAATTTAATTTTTTAACATTTTATGATTTTTGTGACTGTTAATTATAAAAATAAATTAAGTCAAGTCATAACTTTGACTTAAATTTTGTGACTTTTATTTAAAACTGTGACTTATAAACAAGTGGCTCTGGCTGAAAAAGTCATCCATACGGGGCTGCATAAGTCTCATAGGGATTTATTAAGGTATTTAGGAAAAGGCACCCGCATACTATCATTTAAGTACTATTCACATATCCGTCTCATTGTCAGGAAAAACCCATCCATCGGCATTACACAAGTTTGATTCAATTTTTAGAGAACAACTAAATTTCCCTAAAATGATCAACCTTTTAGACTATAAAAAGACAAAAAGGAAAAAAGGTCGTCTATTTTAAACTAAGATCTAAAATAATTTCTAAAAAAAACAAAAAGAACTTTCTTTTTAAAAAAAAGGCAAAAAGTACAAAAAAGATGCTATTTTATTAGTTAGAATTGAATTAGCCTCTATAAAGGTAAAAAAAAAACATTTTTTGGAACAATAATGAACAATAATGAACAAATATTAACAATAATGGTTTTTTTTTTGTAGCTGTCAATAGATGCAGAAAAATCTCCGTTTGAATTGTTTTTTTCAATTTTCTCCGAGAACCATTAAATTGCTATAAATTCATTTGATGAAGAAATTTTATCACAAGAAACAGGCGATGAAGTAGGTTAATTTAAGACCTTGTTTTAAGGTAATAATAACAAGCTTAACTTTTCGACTAAATATACCAGAGAATTTTGGCACAAATATCAAAATGTTTTTCCAAAGCTGACACAAATTGCTTTGATTCTTTTAGATATAAACTCATCAAGTGTTTTGTATCGAAGAAAAATTGTAAAATATTGAAAAAGATTTTTTACTATAATAAATTATTTCTAAAGGTTTATTTACATTTTAAGATACTAATGTTCGCTAGAAGTTAAAAAAGATTTTAAATAAATTTAGTTCGTGTTCTGGTTCAGGTGGGTACACCCATTCCAAAACCAAGACTTGGAAAATAAGGGTTCCAATACCTGAATTTAATAAGTATTAGTGATATAAAATTCAAAGTGAAAACTACATACAAAAATCAAATTTCAAAAGTAAAAAAATTGAATATACTTTCTCACAAATTGTAATTGAAATATATTTTTTGAATTTCGATGCAAAAATTTGAAAAAATTCAAAAATATAAAATGATAAAAAATATCTTATTTATTTAAACCATTTTTCGATTTTATTTTTGGATTTTTTAAATAAATGTACTAATTTTTCACATTGCCGATATCGAAGAGTGGAGGAGCTGCCATATTAGTCAACTACAAATGATTATAATGAGTCTGTAGGTTCCAAGAAGTAGTGCAATTTGAGGCGCAATCTGATCCGTCATTACAACGAATTACCACAAGATATCTTAAATGTAAACTCAGGTTATGGATTCAAACCAAAGCTTGACATATGGATAAAAGAGAATGTATGATATATCATATCCTGCAAATACATGGTTCTATCTAACCTTCGGGTAGAGACTGAAGAGTTTATACTATTAATAATATTTCGTTTAACATTTATCATAAGCTTTGAAATATATGTGAGGAAAATTAGAAAGTAATACTTTTTATTACTTTTTAAATAATTTATTTTTAAATTTATATTATTTCTGTATATCTGTCAAATATCGTTGTCATTATCAAAATTCAAATTTTGCCAAAATTCATAATAATTATGATAATACGTTGATTTTTTTGTGACTCTTTTGAATTTTCTTTTATAAACTGTAAAAGTTATATTCTGAAAATTAGAAGCAAAAATTATCTAAGAAGAAATTTTTATTATGAATTTATTTTTTTCTGTATTCTTGGTTAAAAAGGAAAACTTTGAGTTTTTTTAGACTACTAATTTTTTCTAGCTTATTAGTAATAAAATTATAATTTCTTTTAGATGTTAAAAAAGAGTGATTTGCTTTTGCATGATTATCTTTAATAAAATAACATGAATGGAAAAAATTACTTTAAAAAAAATTTAAATACCTGTTGTCATCTGATTTCAAGTCACTAAATTGACCAGATGTTGACATTCTGATAACAGCTAAACAAAAATAAAATTCAAATTGTTCTTTATACTTTCTATAACGAATTTTTAAATTAACAAAAAATTTTTACTTAATAAAAATAAACGTAAATTAAACTGATTTCGAAATTATAATAATAAAATTTCAAAATATTAAAACCACGAGCAACACTTGAATCATTATTATTGTCGTAAATTCAGCTTTCTCATTGTTATAATGAACCAGTTTTTTTTCTAATTTAAAAAATAAATGTACTAGTCAAAGAGTAGAAAAGAATTACATCATAATTAAGAATAATTTTTTTGAATAAATTCGAATTGAAATGAAAAAAAACTGTATAAATAAATATTTAAAATGTTAAAATTTTCCACAAATAATCTAGAAATCTTAAAGGTTTTTTAAAAATTTTTTAAATAAAAGAGAATTCTCAAAAGTCTCAATTAGATAGTTTTAAATTAATTTTCAAACCAAACTTTTATGAAATTTTTCATTATTTGATCAATACATTCTATCAAGATTTCCACTTAATATAAAGACAAATAGAATTATATTAAAATAATTTCGTTTTAAAATCATAATTTATTTTTAAGAAAAAATTTTCAGAATCGGAATGAATTTTCACCCAGTCACACAAGAACCTGGTTCGGCAAATGAATGGATGAATCGGCCTATGGCGATTCCTGGGTGTCCTCCTGGTTTGGAATACTTGACTCAACTTGATAAAATAAAAGTCGAGCAGTTGGTCAGTTTAGTTGAAGCTTTTACTGGATTCGAAAGGAACAACAAGTATGCCCTTCGCAATGCCAACAATGAACAATTCTTCTATGCTTTTGAAGGTAATTCTATCTCATTCGATTTTAATTTTTACTTATTTTTATGCAAATAGAAACGGAAACTTGCATGAGAATTTGCTGTGGGAATCAACGTGGATTCAAGTTCCATGTTGTGGACAATCTTAAACAAGTACATGATTTAACTTCACCTTAATTGTGATTAAAAATATGCTCTCTTTTAGGAAGTAATGATGATAACTAGAGAATTTAAGTGTTGTGCAGGATGTTGCTGGTGTGCAGGTTGTTGTATGTGCTGTGCTTTTGAAGTGAGAGTTGAGGCTCCACCAGGAAATTTAATAGGCACAATTAGACAAAAGTATAATAAAAAAAATTAGATTAAAAATTTTTTTTTCAAATTTAAAAAAAAGGGGTTCATTTTGGAAAGCCAGCTATGATATTCTTGACGAAACAGAAAATGTAATTTTAAAGATAGAAGGCCCATGTTGTATTTGGGATGGTGCTTGTTGTCCATGTGATAATGAATTTAAATTATTAACAGCCGATGGAATGACTCAAATTGGAAGCCTTACCAAAGAATATGCAGGGTTTGTAAAAGAATTGGTAACTCTCTCTGACAAATTTTCCATATCATGTAAATTATTTTTTTCACATATAACTTGATGTTTTGAGTGTTTTTTAAATATATTTTTTTAAATTTAGTCCCAATCGATTTGTCCGTAAAGGCAAAAGGTAAATTGTTTTTAATTTTTTTTTTTTTGTTTAATTTTATTCAAAAGGTACCTTGATTGGAGCTTTGCTCTTGATTGTAAGATTTGGATATAAAAATTTATTTTCTATTTAAATTGAGCTTGAATTTTTTAAGGATTTTATGTTTTTTGAGCGACGAAGTGAAAATGACAATTAAAGAATTTATAACCAAAAATTTTCATAGTCTTTTTATAAAAATTTTGGTAAAAAAAATTAATTTTATTTAAAATTTTATTTAAATAAATTGTAATAATTAAAAAAAAAATTCAAGTTTCTCTTTCAAATTACAAAATCCACTTCACCATATAAAAATATAAAGACTGCTTAATTAAAATTGAAATTCTAAAAATTAAATGAATAAAAACATAGAATTCAAAGAGAAGACCATCATAATGTCCATACACTAGTATCCACGCCAAAATAACTAATTAAAATTCAGGAAGGTATCTCAGTTTTGAGAAAAATATGTAATGAAGTAGACAATACTAAAATTGCGATAAAAAAGATAAATTTTAATTAATTTTTTTACAGAAATTAATTTTTATTTTATTCATTTATTTTTTTGTTTTCTGTACCGAGATAAAGCGCCTTTTAAAATAAAACATAAGATAAAAATAAAAAAAAAAGGAAAATTGTAAAAGTTATTTATATAAATAGAGTATTCGATGCTACACATTTTTACATGGTTGAAATTTAAGAAAAAAAAGAAGAAATACCAAGATAGTAATTAACGACGGAGTCAAGTTTATGATGTATAAGAAATCCGCTTTGTATTTCTCCACCAGCCTGGCAACCAATGAAATATAATGACTCAGTCCTCTTGCTCCTTTCGCTCAGTTTCAAAAAGTCGATTTGAGACTGTTATTAATTTAAGTTAATGATGAAAAGCCTAATGATGGATGATGTTGTAGGGAACATCATATTTGAATTTGAAAACAGATCTAACTTTTGTATTCTGAATTGCTTGTAGTTTTTTGATATTATTTTCTAAGAATGAATTCAACAAGAAAAGAAAATTATCTCCTTTTCGAGTAGAAGGATCGTTTTCATCGTCGGTTGATTCCATGAATTAATTAGGAAATAACGGTTGTTCAAAAAAGAATGTTCTAAAGTTTGACATGTAAAAAAAATATGTTCCAGTAAACAAAATTTAACCAAATTTTGTACAGTTATTTATTATCATCTAATATTTAAAAAAAATTAAATTAAAAGTTTTTACTATGTTAATTGACTGAAATAGGCCACCTAGAACACCTTTACTTAAAAATGACAATTGTCCTCTAATGTTTTGAAAATTAATATATATGTTTAGTTGTTTATTTTAAAGAGCAAAGAAGACTGATTAAAATGAGCCCCTGATCATTTTTCAATGACTTTTATTTCAAAAGTTATCTTAAAAAAGACACTGAAATTTGCCTTTTTTAATTTCTTCAAAAATATTAGGTATCCATACATTTTTTGCTATATCTAGCGTTAGTTTGAAATTTTTAACAAATATTTAGGTAAGAATAAGCTTTAGAGTAAGTATGAATAAAATATAATTTTTGATTAATTTTATCATTATTATTAAAAAAACTTCAAAAAGCACTATTCACTTATGAATAGATTAAATGACCAAAAAGAACCCCATTATGTCAATAAAATATATCAATTATTATCAAATATCAATTATCAAACAAGACCCTATATTTTCGACAAATAAATAGTCGAAAATATAGGGTCTTGTTTGAAAAGTGAACTGTGGTTTACCTATTATGAAAACAAATTCTCGGGTTTAGTGAAAAACTAGTCTACTTAATCTTAAATTTGTTCACCTATTTTTAAAATAGTTCACCGAATTTCAAAATTTGTTCAACTAAAATTTGTCTTTAAAAAAGCTAATTTAACAAAATAAATAATTAAATTATTTTAAAATTTCTAAAATGAAAAATTACAATGCATAAAAAACTTAATAATTTCTGTTGAATTAAAATGGAAAAAAAGAAATTTATAAAAAGGAAAATTGAAAAAAAAATAAAATTAAAAATTGCTATGTTAAAAAAAGAAATATTTGATTCTGAGGAAAATCAGTTATTTCTGAAAGTCAAAGAATTTGAGCTAGTTTTTCAATTTATATCAAATTTATATGAGAAAATAGGTGAATATTTGGTTACTTCAATGTTTTATCGACTGAGGCAAATTTGAACTTAATCATTAAGTAAAAAAATACTAAAGTTGTATTAAGGAAAAATTTGCGATATAGACGAATCTATGTATGCCAAAGATAAACATTGGAAATTTTAAAAACTTTTTAAAATTTTCAATTTTTCAATTCTGATTGCTGGATTAGTTATCATTTGATTTGATTATTATATCTGTTTTTATGCGACAGAAAAAATCTTTCCATATCTTGTCAATAAGCTGATGGTTCTTGATCTCAATGTAAAATTTGAACCCAAGCAAATTTTGTCGATAAATTTTTTATTTATAATTGATTTTTTTAGAAAAATATTTTGTAGCAAACATAAATCTAAATCCGTAACCAATATTGTAAATTTTGGTAAACCAATGTCCGGTTAAACAAAGATTGATAAACCAAAAATTCTTCAGATGAATTTTCAGAGTCTTTCTAGTTTTTTCTTTAATGAATGGGACTTAATGCTTCCCTCTTTTCTTTTCTTTGATTTGAAAAGATCAATAAAAAAATCGCTTATATTTTATTCATATGACAAATTTATAGAAAGTATATGACTAATTTTTCTTTTATTAACTGACAAAATAAAAATAAAAGGATAACAAAATTATAGAAGCTACTGACAATTTTTTTATAATAATAACAAACATTTTTTTTTTATGACAAAAAGTAGCAATAAAATAATGACAAATATTTAAAAAAAAAGGGGTGCAAAATTATTGAAACCAATGACAAATTTATTTATTACGAAAAAAAAAAAAAAATCAAATGAAAATTAAAAAAAGAAAACTCAAAGCAATTAAATTTTTTTTTTGGTCGACCTATGCTACGTTTAGTCGAAGTGGCAGCAGCAGCATTTGAAACTAAATGCTCCTCTTGTTGGTCCGGAAAATCATTTTGAAAGGCTAGAGCTGGCGTGGTTGCTTTCGCCCTTTCTCTTTTATGTTTTTGGCCAATTGGTATGGTTTTGGCAGCAGGACGAATTTCAACTAAATTGTACCGGGAAGCAAGACCAACGGTGTGTGCACAAATATAGTTTTTGAGATACGCTTTGCAAGGACAAGTGCTGTTTTTCCAATTTATTTTGTCCAAATGTATTTGCAAAACAAAACATGAGTCAGAGTACTCATCAAATTGTCACAAGACCATCTACCGACCATGTCTTTTTCTACAATTGAAAGGAAAACTCCAAGATTATGACGCTCACGCATTGTAGCTTCGACTTTAATCACACGATTCCAAGCCTCAATGGCATTATTTGTTGACGGAAGACCTAAAGCATATCCTTCAAACCAACCTTTTAACGATGTAGTCCATTCAGAAGAAAAGTAGTCAAGGAAATTGTACAAGCACTCAAGTTTTTTAGAACGATACTTCAAAAAGAAGAGTTTTAAAGCAGTATCGAAGATATCCTCGGATTCGCAAAATTGTAGCTGAAGAATGTCTTGCCTAATCTGAGCTTTAAGATCTTTGAGTGTAGAAGAAAAAAACTGAGTCAACTTTGAATCGATTTTTCGATTGACATGGGCGAAGCACATTACTCGGCGTTCGAAGAAAGATGAAAACGCAGAAGAAAAAACATTTGTGAAAGCTTCGGCTCCGTCTGCCACAACAATTTTAGGACAGTAGATGAATCCATCAAGAACCTTAGATGCAACGTCTTTCAATGAATTGAATACAAAGGCAAAGTTTTCTGATGCTTCATGTGACGTGATGGCTAGACCGAAAGGATGGAAATGCTTCATTCTATATGTAGTACCGGCAAGCAGAACTGGGAACCCTTGGTAAATAAGTTTATAGGTGGCGTCAACAGAAATGTGAGACGTCTTCTTCATTAGTGATATAAGTCTGCGAGTGGTGAAAAGAATGCGGAAAGATCGGAGCACAGAATCATTTACAGTATATTCAAAGTTTGCAACAAAAACCTTATCTTGATCAACTGAGTTTGGTATTTCGCGTCGAGCTTCACACCATGCTTCTAGTTCAGCAAAGTTTATGCTTGAGAATAAACTTGGCTGAAGAGCAAAAACATTTAAAAAATGTCAATTAAATTTTTAATTTTTTTTTACAAATTCAAATTAGCTCAAATACAGAGTTTTTGTTTTTGCATTTGAAAAATTTAAAAAAAGGCAAATTTTACTTTGCCTAATTTTTAACACTTTTTTGAAAAATATCCTTAGGTTAAAATTCAATTTTTCAAAATCAGATCAGATTTGGAGACATAATTTTTTGGGATTTTTTTAACTTTAGTTCAAATTGTCTAAATGTAGAAAACCGTTTTAAATTCAAAATCATTAAATGGATTTAAAACAAGGCTTGAGAAATAACTAGAAGCTAATTCAACGATCATTGCCAAACAGGGCTCTTTCTAATCCATGGATTAGATCGCTGAATATAAACGTTTAATTTTATTCAATCAGAAATTTTACTTCTATAAATTCTACTATTTTTCTGATGATCTTTGAAAAATATGCGAGGTGAATAGAAAATGAAAATCTTTTAAAAAATTTTAAATACTCTTTCATTAATTTTAATATGTTATTTATTTTATGTTCGTTAAATACCATTTTATTTTAAAATTTAAGCTTTGAAAAGATATAAAATTAATAATTATATTTAGATAATTTTTTTTATACCATTTCTTTTAAAATTTCTAAAACCTAAATTCTGATAACTTTTTTATAAGAGTTAGATTTAAGTTATTTTAAATTTTTTATTTAAAAAATACTGGGAGGGAAGATCGATCTTTTCATTGTATTACTTATTTAAAATTTAATATTTGAATTTCATTTTTAAATTTAATTTTGAATGCTAGATACGAATAGACTTATATTTTACTCAGTACCTAATTATATTTTATCAAGAATCAAAGAATAATTTAGAAATGCCAAATATGTTTAAGTCATACCTAATTAAATGTAAGATTTCTAGTACTTAAGAAAAGTTTTTCTCAGTTTTATCAGAAATAAAATGTAATTTTTGACGTTTTATAATTTTTATTTATTTTACTGATTTTGATATTAATATTGAGTTTTTTGTTTCACTTTCTGATTATTGGGCTTTAAAAGGTATGGAACTAAAGCATTTATTAAATATCTGTCAGTAGCACAAACATTCATTTATTTTTTCAAGAAATTTTCTTTTAATTTCTGAAAAAGTTTGTTTCTGGAACTTAAATAAGTTAGGATACCAAATTGTAATTACATCTTTATCACTTCCATTTATAAGTATTTGTGCCATTTTCCTGATCTGTTTTGATAAAATTTCATCTCTTTTAGTTTAATAAAAGCCGAGACATAATACTGTATACATTTTTGAAACTTTATTTATTATTTGACGAACTGATCTTTTTTTTTGGTCATAAGAATCAATTGGTGTAAAAACTAAAAGATTTATTAATTTCACACCTGTACCTAGATTTTTGAGGTAAATTCCTAAAGCATTGATTTAGGAGAAGTTTTCGGATATATTAACAGGAGATATTAAATAAAAAACAAGAACAATAAATTTTCATTCAGCACATAAAAAAATTAATTTATTAAAAAAAATAATATTTTTTCATCTTACTTCAAATGTTATTGATTATTTGTAAAATAAAAATAAAAATATCTGCAAAACACAAAATTGCTCATGAATATAAAACCATTTAGATTTATTAAATTAGTTTAACTTTCATTTTGTCGTTCAAAAAACATAAAATCCTAAATAAAATTGAAGCTTAATTAAAATAACTAATAAAATTTTTTATTAAAAACTTACAATTAAGAGCAAAGCTCCAATCAAGGTACCTTTTGAATAAAATTAAACAAAAAAAAAAAAATTAAAAACAATTTACCTTTTGCCTTTACGGACAAATCGATTGGGACTAAATTTAAAAAAATATATTTAAAAAACACTCAAAACATCAAGTTATATGTGAAAAAAATAATTTACATGATATGGAAAATTTGTCAGAGAGAGTTATCAATTCTTTTACAAACCCTGCATATTCTTTGGTAAGGCTTCCAATTTGAGTCATTCCATCGGCTGTTAATAATTTAAATTCATTATCACATGGACAACAAGCACCATCCCAAATACAACATGGGCCTTCTATCTTTAAAATTACATTTTCTGTTTCGTCAAGAATATCATAGCTGGCTTTCCAAAATGAACCCCTTTTTTTTAAATTTGAAAAAAAAATTTTTAATCTAATTTTTTTTATTATACTTTTGTCTAATTGTGCCTATTAAATTTCCTGGTGGAGCCTCAACTCTCACTTCAAAAGCACAGCACATACAACAACCTGCACACCAGCAACATCCTGCACAACACTTAAATTCTCTAGTTATCATCATTACTTCCTAAAAGAGAGCATATTTTTAATCACAATTAAGGTGAAGTTAAATCATGTACTTGTTTAAGATTGTCCACAACATGGAACTTGAATCCACGTTGATTCCCACAGCAAATTCTCATGCAAGTTTCCGTTTCTATTTGCATAAAAATAAGTAAAAATTAAAAACGAATGAGATAGAATTACCTTCAAAAGCATAGAAGAATTGTTCATTGTTGGCATTGCGAAGGGCATACTTGTTGTTCCTTTCGAATCCAGTAAAAGCTTCAACTAAACTGACCAACTGCTCGACTTTTATTTTATCAAGTTGAGTCAAGTATTCCAAACCAGGAGGACACCCAGGAATCGCCATAGGCCGATTCATCCATTCATTTGCTGAACCAGGTTCTTGCGTTATTGGACGAATACTCATTCTTAATATGAATTATTTATAATTTTTTTATTTTATCTTTAAATATATTTGTGAACAAGTCATTTTATATGAATATTGTTTTATTGCGTAATCACGGAAACTAAGTAACAAAACATTTTAAATTACTTTAGATAAAAAAATGATTTTTAAGTCTATATTAATTTACATTTATTCAGCTTATATAGAGGAGAATTTATTTTAATTAACAATTTTTTTTAAAATTTCGATAATTTTATCTAAAAATGTAAGTTACAAATAAAATTATTTGAACAAGATTAAATTTAAATATTTCATCTAGTGCAGTGAGAAAAGAAAATCTAGAATTTAGATCGTTTGAATTATTAGAATTCATTTTAGATGATGAGTCAAATACTGTTTTCATGAAATTTATTCAATAAAATAAGGTCGTTTGATTTTTTTTAGTTTACTCTTTTTTACTACCAATTGAATTGAATGAGCAAAGCATCGTAGGTGGCGGTTGTCTGTAATTGAGTATAATTCAGAATTGTAATCCTAACCGAGTTTAATTCATCTTCTGAACTTGTTATTTCATCTTTTTCATCTGAATCGGAATCACTATTAATATGTTCATTAATATCAAATTCGTCGTCGCCAACTAAAAAAAATATTAAAAAATAAAATATAAAAAATGATTAGTGAATCTAAAATCCTAAATCTATTAGTTTTCCCATTTGCACCATATTTGAGCCATTATCGCTCACTATTTTAATAATTTTCTCCCTAAAATATTATAAATAGTAAATTGGAAATTTTCAATATTGAGTTTTACAGATTCATGCAAAAAAAGTCATTTAATTATTTTCAAAGTCAAGAAACTACTTTGAAATATAATCATTCAAAACACGATATTTTCATAAAATTAATATTGACCAAAATTTGTTTTATTACATTTAGGTCAACATAAACTTTTGTTGCATCAAGTTTTTAATCAAAAATTATGATGTTTGTAAAATCACTTGACTTTGACTTTCTTTACTGCTATAAAAACTCTGGAGTTTTTTTACAATTAAATTTTTTTACTCTAAATTAAAATTCGTCGATTATTTCTTCCACTACTCTTTTAATTTCAACCACAGTTATAAAAAAAGTATGTTTGCATTTTAATACAAGTGATTTAATGTCAAATTTTTCGTCGATATAGTGAGCTGTAATTCCAATAAATGATCTAAATCTTCTATCTGTCAATATGTCAAGCGTAAGAAGAACGTATTTTGTAGACGCTAATGATTTTCGTAGTAAATCATTAATCGAAGATAAGTAATGCTTTTGCTTCCAAAATAAGTCGATCTCGTTGTTGGTATCCATTTATGGCTAATAAGTGACATAAAATTTCTAAAGGCTACTATTTTAAGGACTGACAAAATTAAATTATTTTATTTTTATTTATTTATTTTATTTTTATTATTTATTTTTATATCTGTATCGAGCTAAGTCTCCTTCAGATTAAAAAAATAAAAAAAAAACCAAAATAAAATAAAATTTAACATAAAAAAAAATATATAATAAAATATAATAAAAAAAATTTAATCAAAAATAAAATAAAAAATAAAATAAGATAAAATAGAAAAAATTAAAATTAGATATATTGATATAGAGAATAACAGGATACATATTTTTAAAGCCAAAAAGGACGAAATAGTAAGGTAGCAATTACACAATGGAGTTGGGTATTCAATATATCTTGCTTCGAAACCTTCTTTGTATTCTTCCACAAGTCTGACAACTAATGGAATAGAAAGACTCAGTCCTGCCCTAAGATATCTTTCACTCAACTCAAACAGTCGATTCGAGACTGTTAATAAATTAAGTTAATTAAAGGCCTCGTGATGGATTATGTTGGAGGGAGTATCAAATTTTAGATTCAAGATGGATCTAATTGCTGAATTTTGAATCACTTGTATTTTTTTATTGTTAATTTCTGTGAGTGAATTTAAACAAGGAAAATAATAATCTAGAAAAATAATCCTATTTAGGATTTGAATAGATTTCCTAATGCTTTGGGTTTAAGGCCCCATTTTTTATTCGATAGATATTTAATAATATTTGGTCTTGAGTTACAGCGCTCTTTTATCTCAACCACCATTAAACTAAATGTAAGTTTTGAGTCTAATGTAATTCCTAAGAACTTAACTTTTTCTTATAGATTTAAAATGTTTTCATATAATTTTAGGTCAAGATTAGTTTTTATTCTAGAGTTTTTTTCAAAGATCGTGTAGCATGACTTTTCAACAGACATTTTCATTTTCCATTTGAAAAGGCATTTTTCAATTTCTTTTAAGTACTTATTAATTAAACTCTCGAGATTTCCTTTCCTTTAAAAAATAAAAAAGGTAGCTAAGTCATTTACAAAAAGAAGAGAGTATTGGCTATTGGTCTTATTTCTTTTAGGTATGTCATTAATGAAAATGCTGAAAAGAAGCGGACTAATTACTGATCCTTGTGGAACCCCTGTTTTAATTAATTATTGGTCAGTCAAATGTCCGTTTACTTTTACTATATAAGATCTGGAATCGAGAAATTATCTGATTCAGTAAATAAGATAAGGAGGAAGATTAGTTTTAATTAGCTTATAAATTAGTCCATCATTCCAAACTCTATCGAAGGCTTTAGAAATGTCAAAATATAGACACCTAATCAGACTTTTTTCTTTCTATTAAAAGGTTCTACTCCATTTTGTATCAGAAAATAAAGATTATCCGCTGTGATATTCTTCGCTTAGGTGATCATTTACATTTACCTTGAATCTCCTAGAATCTAAAAGGACCTAATCCAGTTAGTCAAGTAATGAGGTGGATTCAATTTAATCAATTTAAAAAGTAAACCTTCATGCCAAACCCTAACAAAGGCTTTAGAAATATAAAAAAGCAGGCCGCAATTTCTTTTTTTTCTATTAAATGATTCCACAATTTTTTGAATTAAAAATAAAAGATTATCTGATGTTCGCCGGTGTTTTCTAAATCCATACTGCTCCTGGACAAGGAGTGAATTTTGTTCCAAAAAATTGTATAATCTTGAGTATACTATTCTTTCCAGTAACTTTCCTAGACAACTCTTTATGCTAATTGGTCTACAATTTAAAGGGTCTTGTACAGAAGAGAACTTTTTTTGAATCATAGCAATGTTCGAAGTTTTCCACGCTTTCGGGACTTTACCTTCTCTAAGAGATAAATTATAAAGTTCTAAAATTTCTATTAATGAATTACTTGGTAAATTTTTTAGCATCAAATTATGAATTTGGTCAGGCCCTGATGCCGCTTCATTTTTCAATCTTTTTAAAGACTTAATTTATTCATTTAAGCAAATTGGATCATTAAAATTACACTGATCATGATTTCTAAAGAATTCAGAGTTAGAATTAAGTATTTCTACATCTTTATCAAGATCTATTAAATCAGAATTAGGACTAAATATTAAAGATAGGAGTTCTCCAAAGCATTTTCCCTTTTCTTCATTAGTTTTGAATTCCTTGTCATTTAAAAACAAATTTGGGATTAAATTTGATCCTTTTTTTGATCTAAATTTACTTATGTTTTTGCAGAATGGTATACTTTTCAGTGGGTTTTTTCCCATCTTCTCGATAAAATCAAACCAATTTTGATTCCAGAATTTTTTTTAGAGAGACTTTAAATTCAAATGTAAGTCGATTAAATTTTTGCTTGAGCTTTTGACAGCGAGTTTTTTGTTAGTTTCTTCTTACTTTCCTACGTTCTTTAATTAAATTAACAATATCCGGGGGAAGACTGGATTTTTAGATTTTCTGAGAAAGGTAAGGAATACTTTTATGTGATGCATAAATGATTTTTTCTCTAATTTTATCATTTAGTTGATCAATAGTGAGGGGACTTTCAGTGATATTAACTATTTGAGAATTCAAAATCTCGCTAAAGAATTGCCAGTTTGCTTTCTTAAAGTTAAGTTTTTTAGCTGTAGATTTATTTTTTAATTGATAGCCGAAAGAAATTGATGCTTCGATTTGGAAATGGTCACTAGTCATGTCTTGAATATTTAAGACATTGAAGTCGGTAATATTGTCAATTAATGAAGTTGAAACTATAAAAAGATCAAGAATTTCAAAGTAATTCCTTCGAAAATATTTAAAGTAGGGCGCTTATCATTGATTACTGAAAAGTCTAGCTCATTAATTATTCTTTCCAGCATTATTCCATTTTCATTTTCCTCTACGCAGCCTATTTTCTTTGTTCTAGCGTTTAGATCGCCACCTAAGATGTAGTTTCTACATTTTTTATTTACTTTTTTAAAAAGCTCAAAGTTAAGAAGTACATTGGGTGGATTATAAAGACTAATTACAACTAATTCATTTTTCTTTCCTAAATTTAGTTTTAAACAAAGGAGTTCGGAATTGAATTCCTCATAGGAAAAATCTTGTGTAAATTTAATTCCTTCTTTAATTAAAATAGCTACTCCTCCTCCATACTTGTTGCGTGGTTTAGGAAGGAACTGAAAATTGTGAAAATCAGGATAAAAAATTGCCTCACTTAAATCTATCTTTAATTCATTGAGCAAAACAATGTCGGGACATTTTTGGGCTAAAAAATTTCCTAAAAGATGAACCCTACTAGGTAAGTGAAGACAGTTCCAGTGTGAAATTAATAACCAGTTTTTAGAGGAAAGTTGACTTGATAAATTTTTCATCATTGTGTGTTTGAGTTTGACTGTTTTTGTAAAAAATTGCTGTTGTTTTCATCTGAATTCTGTCCAATATTATTGTTTTGAATTACTCCATTAAGTTCATTGTTTTCCTTATCATTAGTTTTATCTTCAAGTTTTTTCGATTCTGCTGTTTGTGAATCGTCGGATTCTGGAACGCGCTTTTTAATTTTGAAGTTTTTAAAATAAAATCGAACTCCTAGAACCCGCAGTTAAATTTAATTTCAATTTAATAATAGAAACAAAATTATTTATTCATTACTTTTTTTTAGAAATAAATAGTACTAATTATCTAAATGGAACAAAAAAATAAAAATAAAAACAAAATATATTTTTTAAGGACAAAATTATCAAATTCTCTATCGAAGCATTTTTTAGCATCCTCCAAGGAGCGAAAACTACAGAAAGGAAAATAACTTTTACCTTTTCCTCTAGTTTTTCCTTTAGTATTAGCTTCAAAGGCCTAATCTTGAGATATGTTACTAAAAATTTCTTCAATTACAGGCCTTTTTTTTTAAATTCCCGTGTTATATTAGAGATTTATTTATTTATTCGATTTACTATATCGAAATAGAGATAAGGCTAAATTAGTTTATATTTAAGAAAATCAAAAGTTTTAATTTGAAAAACAAAATAAGAAAGATAAAAAAAATTGCAAAGTGGCTATTTTTTTCAACATTATAGGATTAATTAATAAATAATTTTGGTTTTTTTGATTGTGTAAGAGTTTCATTTCAATCAATTATGTATTAATAAATTAAAATAGTAATCAATTTAAATGTAATTAACATTAATTACAAAAAAAATGTTTTTATTTTGTTCCTAATTCAGTATTTTAGTTTTTAAATTGCATATTATTGTTGTTTAAATATATTATACGCGTAAATGAAATGACAAAAATAATTTTTAGAATTTACAAAATTGACATTAGTTAGCAAAAATATTTTAGTAATGATCAAGAATTCCAATGAACAATCAATTTTGCTGAAAATGTCGTAAATAAATAATGTTCGCTTTTCCAACTGTGAAAGAAATAATCACAGATTTGAATGAGAAAATGCTTGGTACATGATGCGTTGTATATATTTGAGTTGTTTAAATTTTTTTTATCAATTAGAACTTGACGAGTCGAAAAAACACATCATTACTTTTAGCATATCATCATCACTTTCATCAATCTACAATCTAGGTCTATAGAGGTCCTAAATCTTCTTTTGACACTTCTTCTGGATTCCTCCATTACAAAAAATTGCAAGTGGGAATTAATGAATAATTTTTGACTGAGCAGTCATTACAAGACTTTGAAGGATGGAAGAATGTGGCAAGTTTGTTTTCCTGATATTCATTTTTCTATAAATAAAATGTCCAAAAAAAAACTGGCTTTATTAATAAAAAATCCAACAGAATAAAATAATTTCAGCTCTTTTCATAGATTTCATAGATTTAAATCAATTAATAGTTTTCCCAGTCATCTTTATTACATTCTTTTATTTTTGGAAACACATTCAAAAATAAGGGATCGGGTCCCATTATCATCGAGTTTAACTCAACACAAGATCGGAATGAAATCTTGAAAAACGCTAAAAAGCTGAGGAGCGATGTAACATCAAGTGAATTCTCCTTAAATGCAGATATGACTTTGGCTGAGAGAGTGCTAAAAAAGGATCTCAGGTGTAAATGAAGAGTCGAAAATGAAAGAATAAAACATAACAAATAAAAGGGGAAATTTTTCAAAACATTAAGATTATTTTTATTGGTCAGGAAAAGTTGCAATTTTAAAAATTATGAATAAATTATTCAATTTTATTTATTAAAAACAAAGAAAAATGAAATCACATAAAAATATTAGATACCGTCAAGTTTTGATTGATCATCAATTAATTTGTGAGAGATTCATCAACAAAACAGATTATTTTGAAATAGATGAGAAGACATTTCAAATTAAATATATAAAGCCGAAAGCTTTGAAAATTTTAAAAAGAAACTTAAAAGAACAAACCCTCTATTCGTCAAATGAGGTAATTTTCAGATTTTTTGTTAAAAAAAGTAAAAATAATTAATTGATTTTTGTTTGTATTTTGGTTTGTTTTGTTTTCAAATTTATGAATAATGTTTTTTTTATATCCGATCAAAAAAAAGTTTCATTTTTAAAAAATTTCCTTTTTTCAATACAGTACTGCTACGATACAGTGATTTTACTAAAAATTACGTGTTTTTACTAGATTTTACGTAAAAATCGGAAAAAATCTGTGAAATTTCGTAAAAATACTAAAGTAAAATAATGTAAATTTACCAGATTTTACGTAATTTTACGTAATTTTACCGGATTTTTCGTCAATTTTGGTAATCTTCAAAAGGGCCAAAAAAAGTCCAATTTTTGGTGAATTTTTGAATTTTTTGATTTTTTTTATAAATTTTATGAAAAAAAAAACAAAAAAAAAAAACGTTTTTTTACGTAATTTTACGTAATTTTTTATTATAAAATGGTAATTTTAAGTAAAAAAAAGTAAATTTTAGTAAAAAAAAGTAAATTTTGGTAAAAAATAAAGTTTTTTAAATTAACGCTAATAGCTAAAGTTTTAATGGTCAGACCAATCACCATTTTTATCTATAACAATTTTTATTACCTAAAATATATAAGATTTAAACTTCATAAATAAAATAAAAATTGAATAAAATTCAAACTTTTTTTAAATGGTTAATATAACTTTGACATTTAACTGGTGTTAAGGTTTTCTCGAATTCTTTTACCCCAATTGTTGCATCTGATTCTGATAAAATCATTTTTTTTTAATTTTAAATAGGCTAGCTAAAATGATTAAACTTAAATTTAACTTCAAAAATCATTTAAAAATGAAGTATGTTAAAGACACCATTATTTTATTTGCGCATGAGATTGATAATAAAATTTTGGTTGTTCAAGCCAAAATAGAATCAAAAAAAGTTTTCAAAGTTGTCAAAAAAAAAGTAAGAGTCACAATTGTTCTTTTTTAAGCTAAAAAGAGAATAAACTTTTTCTTAATATTTTGCTTCGTTTAACTAAAGTATGTTTTTAAAAGAGCGGAAAATTAATAAATGACTTAAAGTCTACACATCAAGATGCATTAGAAAAAACTCTCTGCAACCTAAACCAAAATATTGGAATACTAAATTCGAATGTTATAAAAATAAGAGATGACAATACAGCAATCAAAAATTTTATACTAGATTTAGAATCTGAAAGTTCTAATAGGTCACCAGGTGTTAAGAGAAAAGCTACTGAAAGTTTAAATGATTCTATTGTCGAAACTGATGTCCATATTAGTGAAACTATTTGTAATAATTAATTTATTTTAAACCATTCAACTATTTAATAATATTTTTTAGTAAACAATAAGTTGTTTACAAACCGTTTGAGAAACGAAATTGAAAAACGTTTCGGTGAAGATCCTGGGCAGACATTAAGTTTTTATGAAAAAAATATCCGAAAGATATGGATGAAATTAAAAGTAACAAATAGTATATTATTTAATATGTATAGAAAAATAAATAAAATCATTTAATTTAAAAGAAGACTTGTTAAAATTGGTTCCACAAAATTCAACATTCAAAGAGTCTTGGAGAAAAGCTTGTGATTGTTTTAAAAATGATAGAAATAAAAAGACAAAATAGATTATACTAATTTTTTTGTTCTGATCACATTCAAAAGATTTTTTTTAAATTACTAAAATTTACTTTTTTTTACTTAAAATTACCATTTTATAATAAAAAATTACGTAAAAAAACGTTTTTTTTTTTTTGTTTTTTTTTTCATAAAATTTATAAAAAAATCAAAAAATTCAAAAATTCACCAAAAATTGGACTTTTTTTGGCCCTTTTGAAGATTACCAAAATTGACGAAAAATCCGGTAAAATTACGTAAAATTACGTAAAATCTGGTAAATTTACATTATTTTACTTTAGTATTTTTACGTTATTTCACAGATTTTTTCCGATTTTTACGTAAAATCTAGTAAAAACACGTAATTTTTAGTAAAATCACTATATCGTAGCAGTACTGTACATTTCATTCGAAATGAGATAAAAACAAAGAATTCCACTATTACTTCCGAAAAAATCGAATTGCAAAAATATACAGCCGAACAGCAAACACATCTTCTGGTGCAGTGTAAACAGAATTGCCTAGCAATGAAGACCACAACGAAAACACACAGCAACGACAATTGAAACACCAGCAACATCAGCGGCAACAACAGATGAAGAGCCTTATCGCATATAAGCAGTTAAGAAAATGATACAAAAACCCAACATCCCTTAACAATGAGATGGTGGCTGTATCTATAGACCAAAGGATGCCAGTGAGGTCGAGGACACTGTTATCAATAAGTAAATGAGCCAAGTCAAATACCTTTATGAAAAGTAAGAAACGGAATTATAATAGCAGGAGATTTCAATTTCAACTCAACTGAAAGACTCCATTTTTTTGTTAACAAAGTGAACAATGAATCGGGTTTTAAAACTATGGGGAAAGGTTAGATTTTTTAATGTATAAAAGTCTCACAGAACGAAAAAATAAAAAATAAATACGATTCCGATTATTTCGACAAACATGTTTTGACAAGTATTAATTGGACAAACATATTTCGACTAAATCAATTTCGACAAGTGTTTATTATGACAAGTTTTATTTCAACATAAATTAATTAGACAAAAAAAAATAAATTAGACAAGTTTTATTTCGACAAAAAAAAATTAGACAAGATTTAGTTAGACAAAAAATATTTTTAGTAAAAAAAAATTAATATTCAATTAATAAAGATAAATTGTATAAAAATTCCATTATTTTCTCACTATTGAAGTCGGTAATTATATTTGTAATATGTTCTTCCAATAAAACATATTTTGTTTTTCTTTTGTTAATCTCACCAGTGCTCAACTTAATATAAATATTTTCAGTATGAGACTGTTCAAGCTTTAAACTATCTATCAAAGATAACAAATGCGGATGTGATTTAATTGTTGATTTCAACGCATTATGCCAACCTTCTAAATTATTGTTAGTTCTCGGAAGGCCTAATCTAGTTCTCTCAAAGCAGTTCCACAGTTCAACAATTAGGTTCAAATTTAAATTTTCTAATTGAGAGACAATTTCGTTCATTTCAACAATTATAATTAAAGTGTTGTCGAAATAAGTATTGTCGAAAATAAGCATGTCGAAATAAATTACAAAATTATGTTTTTTTTGTCGAAATATAATTTGTCGAAATAAACTTGTCAAAATATTACTTGTCAAAACATGTTTGTCAAAATAAGGCATATTCAATAAATAAGCTTATGAGTTTATACCATGTAATTTTTTTCACATATTAATTCATGCCAAAAATTGTTTGATTAGCTTGTTTAGTTTCCAATATTTTTATTGATAATAATATTAGAAATCAAAATACTAAAAGCTCACAAAATTAAATAAAGAATTTTTATATTTGTAGTAGTAGAAGTATTGGTATTTTTGACTGGAGCTGGCTAGCCAGCTAGTGTGCTGATAAGGCACACTAAGACAGCTGATGTGATTATTTGCTGCTCATACAGTAATCAAAGGCTGCGTTAACACTGGGGACTTCAACTGATTGATTTGGCAGCAAGTTCCATTTGTTTGCGGTTCTGTATAAAAAAGGTTATGGAACGGGACGAACAAAAGTTAAATACAATGATCTTAATAACTTACAACCAAAACGAGCGAATGATTTCCTGATGCGACCCAACATTTGATTTGCTTTGTTTGTAGCCTCTATCACTTGATTTTTGTTTTAAAAATTATATTGAAAATAACTCCAGGATCTCTTTCGGTTTCTGATGTTGATAACTGCTAACCATTAATAAAATAAGTGAATTCTTTGTTTCTATGACCATAATGCATAACCACACATTTTGATGTGTTGAAGAGAAATAGTCAATCTTGAGTCTACTTGAAAATTAGATCTAAATCTGGTTGTTGTTTCACTGCCCTTATTTCTGATACCGTTTGCGTGAATATTTTAGAATCATCTGCAAACATTTTGATAACATTCTTTATATCTTTTGATAGATATAAATAAAATGTGGTAAACTGCTAAAAATCTCAACCCAATCCAACAAAATCACACCTCTGAACAACTGAACAACTGAACTCGTTGTCTTTATTTTTCAAGAAAGCTTCAATCCATTTTAGTGTCAAACCATCAAACCCATACGCTTTCAATTTAGCTATTAGGTGTCTGTTCGGAACAGAATCAAATGCTTTCTCAAAACTTAGCAAAATTACATCAGAAAAAAAATTTTGTCTAGTCTCATTGAGAAGTAATCAAGAGTTTCCAGAAGATTAGATTTTCATGACTTTTTTTTGACAAAACCAGCTTCAAATTTACATCATTATCTATAAAACACTATTTACATTTATATACAACTATCTTAAGCTTTTCCTTTCCATCTAAAACTCGTACTATTTACACTATTCACATTTTTTACATTGGCTTAAGACGGTCGTTTCCTTTTACTTATTTGGATTTAATAAAGTATTCAATAAAAGAGAACCTCTTTTAATACACCCCTAAAACCCCCCTACACAGCTACAAAACAAATGGAACAAGAATTGTTTATTGGTAAAGTTTTCCAATCTTTTGACGATTTTCTTCAAATATTGAACGACTTTTCAAAGCAATCATTTGCAATATGGACAACTTTCAAAAGTGACGACGAAGAAGATAAGTACAAATTCGTTCATTTGAAATGCATTTTTTTTCGTGACGAATCCAAAATAACAACTAAGTCAAAAGGAAGAAGAACAATTCAAGGCTATGTTGAACCGTGCAATTGTTTATCTGAGATTCGATTAAATTATGTTGTATCAGGGCGAAACAAACACAAATACGAAATCACAAAGTGAAATCTTAAAATGAGTTAAAAGAACTTATGCTCCTAAGATAAAAAAATATTATTGAACTAATTGTAATGATTATTAATTAGTATTTACGTGTTAATCTCTTTTTCTCTTTTTTTTTTCTTTCATTTGTGGCTTTATAAATAAAAAAATTCAAATCCATATCCATGTGATTTTTTTCAAAAAACAATGATTTAAAAAAATTAAATAAATAGCTCAAAAAAATATTTAAACCTTAAATCCATTGCTAATAAAATTACACACTGCTAAAAATGATACTTATACTTTTCCTATTTTAAATATTCACTTATCCATCAAACATAGATAAAAACCACATTCGTGGCAAATTTATGCATATTTTTGACAAATATATTATTGAAAAAGAAAAAACTCAAGTCGAATTAAAACAAACAAAGGCTGTTAATTACACGACAACCGAGAGATCTACAACACCATTTTTGAGAGTTTTATTTGGGCCATTATTGTTTAGTTTGGGCCATTTTTACGTTTGTGCGCTTAGATAAAACTCGTTTGACCAATGGTACAATAGAAAATTTTAACAGGTTTTTGAAACTCGATACTCCGAAAAACTTTTTACCTCATTCGTACATCAACAACAATGCAACAATTATTATTGGTAGTGTAGTAAATAATATCGAAGCCTTGCTTTTACCCGAATGATGATAACGGCTCACATTAGCGTAAGAAAAATGGTACCACATTCAATAAAATTCTCAATACAAGTGTTATCAAAAACTAGACAAGTGGAGTGTTTAAATCTTATTATCCGTATCAACATCTTTCCAAGCTTTTTTTTAAAAAAATGGTTTTAATAAAGTAATATCAAAAGCTTTTAAAAAAATATCGCTAAATTCAGTATGATTTTACAAACCATTTTTATTGAAATTAATTCTTTCCAGCTTAAAATATCATCAATTAAATGTTGAAATTCATTCGTTACAAGTTATTTAATATATGGCTTGTATTCCTTTAAACTTGAATCTTGAATGTCTATCAAATACGGACCAATTGAATTAGCTACATGATCAGAGTTTTTACGTCCAATTGCACCTTAGTTTTTGGTTTTAGTCAATTTGGAAATATTAGGAACCTTATAATTTTGTTCAATATTTACACAATTAATCGCCTCAACAGCAATAATATGACAACAAGATGATTTTTCACAATAAGTACAACTTGGTTTTGGTAAAAATTTTACTTGAAAACAATTGTTTTTTTCGTCTTGAACCAAATTAACTTTAAGAGACATGACATACTTAATTATAATATTATTTATTAGCCAGAGGGCGCGACCAATCTTTGAATTATAGCAGTTTTTAATCTCAAAAGGGACTTCTAATTCTACTTCTTCATCACAACTTCAATTATCATTAATGTCTTTTAACGTTGAGGTAGCAGTAAATGAAGAAAGTGAAACTGTTTTTGGAGATTCTTCTAAATTCATATCTTTAAAAGCATAATCAACAACTTCTGCTGATAATGGAGATAGATCTTGTTGCGGTACAGGCAGAACATCATCATCTTCGTTGGCACTATCTTGACTAGAAGAACTACCTGTATTAGATTCAATTGTAATAATTAAAGTTTAACCCCAGTTGTAAATTTAACCTCAGCAATTTTTAAAAGTTCATCCTTGTCCATAACTAAAGATTTGATAATTTCTGATGGCTGCAAAGAATCACGAGTATTGACATATCGTATCAACAAAACAGAGTTCTTTAAACTCTGGTCTAAGTCTATAATTGCCATGATTACCGAATCAAATTTTAATTTCATTGCAATTGTATATCGAAAGCTGTTGAATACTTAATACTACTACGTCTAAAGGTAGTTCAACACGTTCGTTTATAATATTGAGTAAATTATTTAATCCTTCACTTTGATTTGTGGTTACACCAGTAAAGAAGTTGAAAATTTTTTTTTGCATATTGGCTTGATGCTCCAAGCTGCCAATGATTCAATTTCGGGGTTAATATATGAATTATAATACTCTAAAAATTTCAAACTCCAAGGCTCAATTATATGACCAGAATTATTCGTATAACCGTTTATTTTATTTTCCAATTGTGTTTCAAATAATTGTTTTGATGGCTATAAAAAGAGCTCTCTTAGCGATTCGCAGTAAAATCCAACATCATCTATGATCGTTTTTTTATTTGATCTAATCCAGCGCTCTGTTGACTTCCAAAAATGATTCCAACATCTAATAAGAGGAATCTGAGGAAAATAATTTCTTATTGAATTTCGTGAAAATAAAATGCCAGTGAAATAGATGGAGCTTTTTCACTATTATCAATAACTAAAATTGGATGAATGAACAATAATACTGATACATAATATCCAGTTAGATTAAACGTTGTGTCGAACTGTAAACATACTCTATCATTTGAGTCAAAAGCAGATAAATTTTTAAAAATTTTAAAGAAAAATTTAAAAATTTTTAATCTGGTGCTGTTACAATGAGGTTTGGAAAACCTAAAGAGATGTTCATAAGATGACAATTCGCCACTTCATCGTGGCTTAATCATTTCTGTTTATTGACAGCCTAAATACAAATATTATTTAATTTTAATTAATAACAATATTTATTTTAATTTTGAATTGTCTTACATAACGCAAGTTTTGACATTCTTTAGCGTTTCGAGCAGGTTTTTTTTACTTTGCTCTTTGTAAACTAAATTTGGAGCCTTTAAAGAGACTTTTTCTTTAAGTTGTCTCATAACAGAAGGAAGTGTACCCTGAAAACTAGCAACATTTTTTCTTTAGTTGGAATGAGGGCCAGAATCGGAATCAAATTCATCTTCATCGCCTGAATCATTATTAGTTCGGTAAGGCAAATAATGAATTAAAACTGGTGACTCTTTTTGATTTAGTATGTAAATATTTTTAACAAAATCGTTTCTGATAGTTCCATTTTTATCGATAAAGTGATAATAACTTTTAAGCACCAATGGTTTATCTGGAGGTAACGGTTTGCGTCCTCCTTGGTTGCGCCATTTATAACCATCAGCCACCCAATCTTTAACCTTTTTTGAATCATTTGTCCAAAAAATTATCAAGTCTTCTAACACAATTATAAATTTTATTCAGAATTGACTTTATAATATATATATAACTTATAAAAATAATTCACCTGGCTTTGGTTCTATTAAATGATCATTTTGCTTATATTGTTCTGGATATATTTCCTTTCCTCTTCCTCACTTCTTCCTTTTCTCTTCCTCACTTCTTCCTTTTCTCTTCCTCACTTCTTCCTTTCCTCTTCCTCTTCCTCTTCCTTCTTTTTCCTTCTTTTTCCTTCTTTTTCCTTCTTTTTCCTTCTTTTTTCTTCTTTTTTCTTAGAGGAAAGGAAGAGGAAAGGAAGAGGAAAGGAAGAGGAAAGGAAGAGGAAAGGAAGAGGAAAGGAAGAGGAAAGGAAGAGGAAAGGAAGAGGAAAGGAAGAGGAAAGGAAGAGGAAAGGAAGAGGAAAGGAAGAGGAAAGGAAGAGGAAAGGAAGAGAAAAGGAAGAGGAAAGGAAGAGGAAAGGAAGAGGAGAGGAAAGAAATCGATGAAGTTAGTTTTAGGATGTACTGAACCAAAAATAATCATTTTCGTTTTTTCGTGTTTAGTTTTATTCTTAGTTAATGTAAACGTTTCCAATTATTTTAAGTTATAATTGTAAATAATAAATAGCTTTTTTGCTATATTTTTTTAATTTTTATCCAAGTCTACTATGTTTAAATTTTATGAAATTGTCAACTATAGCAAAATAAATAGCTTTAAAAGTCAGAAAAACAATTAAATAAAATCGGAAAGGTTTTATAAACATGTAAAACTTTTCCGCTTTTTTATTATTTCCGTTCAAAAATTCCGCACATTTTTCAAAAGTTCCTAAATCGCGGAATTTCCGCTAATTAGTCACCGATTTTGCGGAATATATTTAAAAAAAACCCAAAAAATAGTTGCGGAATTCCGCCAAAAATTTCCGTTTTCCGCGTTTTAGGCATAACCTTTTTTGTTCCAAATTTAATTTCTCGCATAAATTTTTTCTTCTTTTTAGTAACATTTAAACAACCTCTTTTTAGCGAGTATGTTTTTTTTGGAATGGAGTCTTTCGTTAAACCGATGGTCAACTGTATACCTTTGATTATCGACAGTGCCGATTATCATTTCAAAAATAAAATCAAAACAACCCCTAAAACATTTAAAATCCAGACCGATTCAATAAATTATTGCAACTGACATTAGTTGGATGTATCTTTTGAAGAAATTCTATCTCATGACAAATTTTAATTATATTTTTGTTTATTTTTACCGAGCCAAAGCTTTTTCAGATTAAAAAATGAAATGAATAATTTGAAAATAAAAAATTAAAAAAATTAAAATTAAGAATTGAAAGGTGCTTTATATTTAAAGAAATAATAAAGAAATCTAATTACATCCAATTACACAATGGGATCGGGCAATCGATATCTCTTGATTCCAAAAAAATGTTCTACTTCAGCTATTTTCCGAACGGCCTTTTTCCTTCTTTTAAGTCTTCGTTTGATTTAAAGATAGAATAAAAGTTTTTGTGTAATCAAAAAAAAATTTATGATAGATTCGGAAGCTTTTTAAATAAAAAAGTTTAAAGTCGATAATTTCTTTGATTTAAAAATTTATTTTTATATTTTTAGGTTTTAATATTGTGATTCCATTTTTTAAGAACAAATATACGTTAATATTCATTCATTTTTAATTAAAGATTATTCAAAAAAAATTGTCACTAATCAATGATGAATTCATGATTATTTTAGAATGTTTTACGCGCTCATTTTAAATAATATACTTGAATTAAAATTAAAAAATAGGAAAATAAATTTTTGTGCCAAATATTGAAAATGAATTTTCACCTAATGACACAGGAACCTAGTTCTGTGAATATGTGGATGAATCGTCCGATGGCGATTCCTGATTGTCCTCCTGGCTTGGAATACCTGACTACACTTCATACTATCAAAGTTGAGCAGTTGGTCAGTTTAGTTGAAGCTTTTACTGGATTCGAAAGGAACAATAAGTATGCCCTTCGCAATGCCAACAATGAACAATTTTTCTATGCTTTTGAAGGTAATTCTATCTCATTTTTTAATTTTTTTTTATCTTTTTACAAATAGAAACCGATGCTTGCATGAGAATTTGCTGTGGAAACCAACGTGGATTCAAATTTCATGTTTTGGACAATCTTAAACAAGTACATGATTTAACTTCACCTTAATTGTGATAAAAAATATGCTCTCTTTTAGGAAGTAATGATGATAACTAGAGAATTTAAGTGTTGTGCAGGATGTTGTTGTTGGTGTTCAAGTTGCTGCATATGCTGTGCCTTTGAAGTAAAAGTTGAGGCACCACCAGGAAATTTAATAGGCACAATCAGACAAAAGTAGAGAATTAAAATTGGATTTAAAGTTTATTTTTTTAATTTTTAAAAGGAGTTCATTTTGGAGAGCGAGCTATGATATTCTTGACGAAACAGATAGTGTTATTTTAAAGATAAAAGGTCCATGTTGCATTTGGGATGGAGCTTTTTATCCATTTGATAATGAATTTAAATTATTAACAGCCGATGGAACGACTCAGATTGGAAATATCACTAAAGAATATGCAGGTTTTGTTAAAGAAATGGTAACTCTCTCGGACAAATTTTCCATATCATGTAAATTATTTTTCTCACAAACAATTTAATGTTTTGACTTTTTTTTTTTAATTTTTTTTAAATTTAGTCCCAATCGATTTGTCCGTAAAGGCAAAAGGTAAATTGTTTTTTATTTTTTTATTTTGTTTAATTTTTTTCAAAAGGTACCTTGATTGGAGCTTTGCTCTTAATTGTGAGTTTTTGATAAAAATTTAATTTTTTTTTCATATTTAATTTGAATTTTATGTAGGATTTTATGTATTTTGAACAGAAAGAAACCAACGAGAGTTTGAATCCGAGACAGATGCTTTAAATTTAAAAAAAGTCTTTTTCTTTATTAGATTTGTATAATCTTTGTATTTTTTTCATTATCTTATTGATAATAAGTATTTTGCAAGAAGTCATTGGAACGGAATTGATCACGTATTCACTTGAAAGAGTCACAAATTATAGTCAAATTCACATGCTTGGCTTGGAAAAAACAAGTTTAATAATTTTATTTATATTCAAGCATTTTTTAATTTTAAAACTTACTATGGTGGCTTTTATCTGAATTTTTTTTTATTATCTAAATTTAAAAGACCATAAAATTTCAATCAATTTCAATCTGGGCTATTGAAATAATTTATATTATTTATCAAAAATAAAAATAGAAAAAACTTAATCTTTGTAAAATTTTTTTATTAGAATCAATTTAATTCGAACCTTTTTTGTCATATCGGTTCAGGTATCAGGGTTATCCATGTCGTTATTAAAGAATGTGCCATCTCAAAATGAAATAGAATTAGAATTGCTTGATTTGTGTGGATTTTGGATTATTTTATTGAATAAAATTCTAATAAAAAGAAACTTAAATCACGACTTTTTGTAATCTAACAAACACGATGACATCTTTGCAATCCAAAAGATTAC
This sequence comes from Brachionus manjavacas, assembly GCA_019054805.1. Classification (NCBI taxonomy): domain Eukaryota; kingdom Metazoa; phylum Rotifera; class Eurotatoria; order Ploima; family Brachionidae; genus Brachionus; species Brachionus manjavacas. Next base: position 2,147,235 of record JAHQIY010000004.1, read on the forward strand.
AAAGCCAGCTAGCATTCAGCAATTCTTGTTTTATTTTCTATAAAATTAATTTCTATAAAAAATTAGTGATGTTGGTTATGGACTGCTTGGTTAACCAATATTGTAAATTTTGATTAACCAATGTCCGGTTAGCCAAAATTTGGTTAACCAAAAATCTGGTTAGCCAAAATTGGTTAACTAAAAACTATGTAAGTAAAATATTTGTAAATTTTGGTTTCGGTTTAAGTTATTCAATTAAATTCTTATTTAATAAAAAAAATAATTCATTTAAGTAATTTATTGAAAAGGATTCTTCAAGAATTAATTTTAAAAAAAAAACTATAATAAATTGTTTAATTAATTACAAAAAAAATTAAAAAAAATTAAAAAAATTAAGAAAAAAATTATTTAATTTGAAAAATAAGAGGAAAATGTTCAATTTTATGTGCTAAGTCTATTTTAAATTAATCTAATATGACTTTATTTTCGTAAATAAACATTATCTTTTCAAAATTTTTTTTTGACAAACGATTTCTTCGGTCCCATAGTTGATAGCCTGCATGTGAGAAAAATCTCTCACTTGGAACACTTGTTGCTGGGATCGCTAAAACAACTGAAGCTAAACTAGATAGTATAGGAAATTGGAATTTTTTAAACCTGCAGTAATCCAACACATCGATATTATGATTCCCTCTTTTCTAGCACTTTCAATTAGCTCATTAAATCTTTTCGATTCAAAAAGATCAATAAGAAAATTTTTAGCCTTTTTATTGTAAAATTACGTTCATTTCGGTTTACGAACTGGAATTCTTTATAAAAAGGGTGTAGGAAAGTTGATGCTATTAAGAAATCATTTGATTCGAGATCATATATATTACAGTAGTGATCATAAGATTGTTTTAAAGCAGCTTTTAAATATTTGCTTAACCTAATATCATCTTCCTTTACCACTAATTTTGTTTCAATTAATTTTAATCCAGGTATCATCATACTAGTAGTCACATAAGTTTCTCCACTCATTGTTTCAGTTAACTTATTAAAAGGACCCAAACTTCTTGATTTAATAAACTTAAAGCAAGATGTCTATATTCTGGCAAGTGGAAAATTGCGTCAATGTAATTATGAAGTTTTAAAATACGGTTTAGCATTAAATAAGTAGAATGCCATTTTGTTGAAACATCTTGAGTGAGCATTAAAACATTTTCAGAATTTTTTTGATATTTTTCTAATAGACATTTAAGCTGGGAAGAATGATTAAATGAGGTCACTATAGATCGTGATTTTGACATTATTATGGACAATTGTTTAAAACTAAAATTTGGATCATTTTCATCGAGCTCATCTAATTGGCTATGTTAGAAAGAGTTACAGTTATTCAATACTTTTTTTACAATTAGCTGGAGTACATCTCCCATGCAACGGATAGGAAGACAACCAATTTCTTCTTTCATAAGTCTAGATGCTTTAACTACCGTACTATTGTTATCTGTAACAATTCCAAAAACTTTTTCCCGAATTCCATACTCATTCAAAATCTCAAACACAATTTCTTTTTTATCTTCAGCACGGTGTCTTTCAGTCAAACATTTAAAAACCCAAAGCAAAAGATCTGAATGAAAAGTTTTCTAGATAATGTCCTGTAATGGAAAGATACGTATAATTCTGACATGATGTCCAGCTATCATTTGTTAAACTTATAAAATGAAAAGAATATTAAATGGCAAAAAAGCGAAAATAATGAAAAAGAGAAGAATCGTATCAGTTTTGATTAAATTTTCTTCTCCTAATTTTCTTTTTTTTTGTTGGCAACAATCATGAATTGACTCTAAATGTAAGTCTAAATTTGTCTTTGACGTCGATGCTGAAAAAAACTTTTCTATTCCTATTTTTTCGCACTCAATGCATTGAAGAGCTTTAAAAACTTGATTACGATTTGTTTTTTCAGCTTGCTTAAAAAATTAGTTTGTGTTTAGGTCAAGATAATTTCCACAATTTAAACTCATTTCAAACCCTTGGTTTTCATTTGCTGTATCAGAATTTGTTAAGGAAATTACTAAATTTTGCTGGCTATGTTCACTTGCACTTGAATACGAATCAAGAATTGTTCTTGGAGAAGATGAAGCTGATAATGTCCTGTTCATTTTTTGCCTTGTTATCTTATTTGGTTTATGATTCATTTTATTGAAAAGTAATTTCTAAAAAAAATTATTTGGAAATTTCAGAATTTTGAAGAAAGTTTGAAAGCATTGTTCAGATTTAGTAGCTTTGTTGTTTTACTCAAATAAATTGTTTAATTTTTTTTTGACTAGGAGGAAAAGTCCGACAGAATTATGTAGAAGACTTAACAAGTCAATTCACTATGACAAAAAATAACTCAGTACAGACTTTTTAAGCTTACGAGCAGGCTTGGAAAATAGATTTAGGATAAAAAAACAGATACAAATTAGATAGAATTGTTAATAAACAAAGGGACTGTAAAAAAATTCAATGATAATAATAAAAAATAAAGCTGCGACAAGCGAGCTTGCGGAGGCAACCTACTAAGAGGTTGTGCATTGCGCTATATAAGGAGGATCACAAAAATACAAGAACTTTACTTTTAGAGTTTTTAGAGTTAACAGACATTATTTACAGTATAAGGTAAGAAAGAGCTTAGAAGGAACTGAAAGGGGTTTATAAAAGTTATTTTTCGATCAAATTAAATTAAAATTAAAATTGTTATGGGTAAAAAACTGGGTTACCGGTCACGAAGGTATCGTAGCGATTCTTGATTTGATGACTGAGTCGGAGTCTGTGACCTCGGTGGGCAGAGCATTCTACTAATTAACAATCCTGTTTGTAAAGAAATTGGCCCTCTGCATATTTGGTTGAGACCTGACCGAACAGTCTCTTCTTTTACCCCCTGATTCCTCTGGCCGGCCGGGACTCAGAGAGTGAGCTGCTTTGGATCTGTGGGTTCACCCAATTAACTTCCTTGATGCCGTTTAAAAGTTCTAACTGTTAGATCATATCGCCCCGTGCACTGCGCTCGTGAAGGGTTGTCAGGTTGAGAAAGGGGTCCTCATAAGTCCAGTTACTAATTTTCCGAACTAGCTTGGCGGCGTATTCCATTCGAGGCCTTAGGAAAGCACAATAGAGATTTCTGAATGTGCCGATGGTCCAGTGTCTGAAGATTCGTTTTAGCTGACTGAGGATACTCGTTGCTCTGTTGGCTTGTGTTCGAATGTGGTAAGTGAACTTCAGATTACTAGAAAAAGTTACACCGAGATCTTTCTCGGTGTTGACAAAGGGTAGTGCACTCCTGGAGTCAATATCCCCCATCAGTTGCTCAAACTCTGCGAAGTGGCTGTAGCTGGACCTTCTGAACTCCATCACCCTGCACTTGTCCACATTAAAAAACATGCGCCACTTATTCGACCACTCGGAGAGAGCATCAAGGTCTTGCTGAAGTAGGACGAGGTCGCTGTTGTCGCGAATCATTGCGATAAGCTTGCTATCGTCGACACAAAGCTTGACAAAATGACTGAATACATGAATACATGAATACACGAATACATGGACCGCGGGAATGTCGTCAATGAAGATGATAAACAGAAGGGGTCCGAGATCACTACCTAGAGGAACTACACTTGAAACATTCACCCGATCCCCTTAGTGAGACTCGCTGCCGCCAATCGGAAAGGAAATCACTAACCCAATCTACAACTCGGGGGCATAATCCACAGGTGACTAATTTGGCTTGGGGAACTTTGACAGACTCTGTCGAAGGCCTTCGCAAAGTCGAGAAAGACAACTAAAACATATGAAACTAAAATAATTGTTAATAATCATAAAATAAATTACATGGTTTACGTAAAATTAAGAAAAAATATTAAAAGATGTAATTTTTTTAAAATTTTGTTATAATTTTGTGGAAAAACTAATAGTGAAGCTACCTTTTCATATTGTGCTAACACTAATGAGATACTATGCGCAATCATTAGCAATTGTTGAGAATGTTGGCGATAGAACTGATAAATTTAGGACCTTTGTTGGTGTCAAGCAGGTTGAGCCACTCTCTCCTAAGTTGTTCTCAATATTTCTTTAAGACTTAGTCCCACAAATTGAAACATTGAATAAAGGAGTTAAAGTTGGATCGATACGAGTTGACATCATTCTGTACGCCGATGACACCATCTTGATTAGCGACACTAGGACTTCAAAAGCTTATTGTTAAGACTGAGGAATTTGGTCGCCTTGCGCAAATCAAGTTTAATCCAGAAAAAACTGTAATCATGATTTTTGGCTTAAACTTAGAAAAATGGTTTGAGAATGGAAAAGCGCGAACTGACAAGAGTAAATCAAATGAAGTACCTGGGAGTATCCTTTAACAAGATGATCACAAACCACACTCACATCAAATGCAAACAAACTTCATCAAACATGGCAGCGCTTAAGTTAAAAGGAAGTGTCATTAGCACCGGTCTAGACTTTAATATAAAGGCTCAGATGTACCAAACGTATGTAAGACCAGTGCTCTTTTATGGGCTGTATGCTCTAGCCATTAATCAGACAGAAACTAGGAAGATACAAGTGATTGAATCAAACATTCTTAAAAGTATGTTTGAACTACCAAGATATTCAAAGAGTTCTGCATTTGCAAACGCCTTAGGAATCGACACAATTGAATCTCGAATAATTCGCGCCAAGTGTGGTCTTTTAATAAGATTATGCGAGAATTCGCTGACTTACATTTTCCTAAATCAATTATTGGCGATTAGAAACAGCTTACCTAATGATCTTAATTGTGAATCATTTATAAAAAACATTCTAACTATAATTGGAATTCAAATCACTGGTATCGATACCATACTCAAATTAGCCCGTTTTTTACCAAAATTTTACTCTTCCATATTTGCAATGTTGTCAGAATCTGAAATGGTAAAAAGGATAAGAGATTTACTAAAACTAGGTCAAGCAGGCAAAAGTTCTCTTATTGCGCTCTTGAAACCAGAAAAGATGCAAGAAAACGAATAATTACTCAGCTATTAAATTTTTTATTTATCTTTATGTAAATTTTTTTATCAATTTTTACGTCGCTTTTTGGTGTTTTACTCGAATTAAATAAATAAATAAAAAAAAAATATTCCGGAAATAATAATTGGATTTAAGTCAAATCTCCGACAAAATCATTGTACTTAAATGCGACTGAAATGATCTGCAATGAGATGAAGGATTGTGTAAGGCCAAAAGGAATTGAAAATAAAGAAATTACATTTCATTTCAGGAGAATACATCTATCAGCCTTTGTACTAGTATAGAATCTTAACAGATCGAGAACTTGTGTTAAGATGATCCTTTAAGTAAAGTCACAATTTTGGAAGCACTGAAGTTATGGCATTCTCTTTTTAATTAAGAATGTCGCTTGGTTTGTGGTTACAAGCTAGTCTAAATAGCTGCCGACTTCGCAGTCTATTATGACTCAGATGAGTGGCTCTGTTTAATGATGATGAACGTCCCACGTCCTTTTAAGAGAAGGCCGTTCGCTGGTCCCAAACCCGGATGTGAAAATAAGAGGTGCAGTACCAATCTTAATAATAATCAAAATAATTGATCAAGATCACAGTTTTTAAGTCAGTAAAAAAAAGTCAAATAAAAAAAAAGAAAAAGAAAGAATATAAATAAATTAAATTATAATTTAGACTTAATTTTTAAATAATCACATGGATACATTGATTATTCAATGAGCCATTTGTTTAGTTCTTTAAGATCAGATAATTCTTCTTTGAATTTTTTTATAATATTTTCTACTTGAGCCATACTAGGATGTTTACTTATTCAGCATTGAATCAACGATTTGACATCAAAATAAACAAAAGCAGTTGACAAAACAACTGTTCCACTTCGAAAAAACGTCATGGCAGCTTTTCTTGACACATTGACACCTAAACTAGCAAGCACTTTCCTCATGGTAAACGATTGAAGTTGTATACTGCGCCAAAATTGACCGCCACTATTTATAGCAAAATTTATACCAGAGCCAGCACCAACAATGGAATTTATGTCGTGTATGCGAAATAAATTGGCACAAGTGATGCCTCTTTTGAACACCAAATATGTGGCATTGACAACTGCATCATCTTCACCCATTCCTTCTTTTACAAACTTGTTTGAAATATTTTCAATGTTTTCAAAGTTTTCTTTGAGTTTTTCTCCAATTTTATTTCTATTTTCGATTATATCTTTGATTTGACTAGTGAATGCTTTTGAAGTGAAATGGTCTCCAACTTCAGTGCCTATGTTGACCACCGCTCCGCCTATACCACATGCGGCACTTAAACCACTTGCCGCTACTATTGAAATTCCACCGGTAAACAGACAAGCAAAAGTCCACCAGTAAAAAGACCTGCGCCTGCTGTCGACACAGATGTTCCTACAGTTCGAGCTATATTTGAATTTTGGTGGTGTTTCTCTATATCCTTTTTTTTGTTTTCCAATATATTTATTGCTACCTTGAGGTTACTAAAACGGAAAAATACCTGTGAGTCCATGTGAGTGACACTTTGGGCACAAAGATTCAGGTGGATAAATCCGCGGCAAAAGCCAACTTCATGCTCGGGGTGCTTCGCAAGACGCTGGTCTCGAGGGATGCGTATTTTTGGAAACAAAATTTTGGAAACGAGATGCGGTCTGACGTACGTAGTGTACGTCAGACCAATCCAAGCCAGTATGCAATCCAAGTCAGCATGCAATCCAAGCATGGAGACCACACATCCTCGGCGAGATAAGTACACTGGAAAAAGTTCAGCGCCGTACCACCAAAGTCCCAGCTCAACTCCGCGACATGACATACGAAGACAGGTGCCTAAAACTGAAGTTGACAACGCTGGAGGAAAAGAGAGCCAGGGGTGATTTAATAGAAATGTTCAAAATTCAGAAAGGACTGGACACTGTCGAATTGCACTCCTCTCTACAAGTTGGACCGCCCAGAAGCGGGCATCGAGGGCACATCAGACCAGAGCTAGTGAATGACTGTCTAATCAGACGTAACGCTTTCCGCAACAGGGTAGCACGAATGGGGAACAAGCTACCCGATTCAGTCATTGACGCACCAAGTGTCAGCTCTTTCAAGAAGAGGATTGACGACCAAAGAACAGGCTGCTCATAGGACTCAGGTTCTCTTGCTGGAGTCATCCGGCAACTCGCAGTCATCCAACTACTACTACTACTATTCATTTCCAACAACCAAAAGCGGAAGAGTCGCACTAACAATAAATCGTAGTAAGAATTCTTCAGCCTTACTAGACTTGATCTTTTAATTTTTCGCTCATCTGAGGAGGACTCTTGTGACTTTTCAGTTTCGAAATTTTTTTCAGAATAAGGCGATACTTCATGTTCATTTTTTAGATGTTTACGCATTGCTGTTGTTGATTTGTTGAGTACGTAACGTTACAATGGAGACATCGCCTCATATCACCAAGTATTGTAGAATGTTGATATCCTAATGAGGTTTTCTTATACTCCTTTTTTTCCGCTTTCTATTAAAAGAAGTAGGAGTCTCTTGAAAACTATTTAACGAGCGTTCAGAATCAGACACTAAAAATTAATACAAAATTAAATTTAATAAATCTAAGATAACTTTTTAAAATACGAAAATTTGAGTATTCCAACTTTATTAGCTATGATCAATTACTCATAATGTGAGCTAAAGAAGGATTTGTATTAAAAATTTTGAAAAGGATTTAATTTCAAAATGAAAAATTTTAAATACGATTGTTTTATTAAACTTTAGTGAATTACTTCTTTTTAATAACAAAAAAGCATTTTTCAGTTCAGATAAAAATTAACTATAGTGATTAAAAATTAAAAAATTATTCCGAATTTATCAAAAATTGCATTTTTTTTATAAATCGACTAATAAACCAAGACAAGTCCTTATCCTCTTATAAAAATGAGTAAGTAAAATTCAATTGATGTTAAAATAACATTTTTATTACTAATTCAAATTAACTATTCAACTTTTTCAAAAGAACCCTTTTTTTTAAACAATAGATTCTATTTTATTTTACTAAGTGGTTTAACGGATAGATTCTAAGTCAGAATCTACGACCAAACACGTTTTTTAGTTTCCTTTTATTTTAAAGAATATAATAAGTTTTCTTTATGAGTTTTATTCAAATTTTGAAAAAAAAAAAAATTACGCATTTTTTTTTGAAAAAAACAGGATATGGTTTGCGTGTTAGCCATGCAAGCAGAAGATCGAAAATAGGTGGACCAGTTTCGACTAGGTAATTGCGGTGTAGATGATCAACTCGATGCAGTAGCCTCAGTGCCAGATCGATTTTATCAATAGGATGAAAAATATTTTTTCTAAATTGTATATTATTTATATATTAATTATATATATTATTCGTAAAAGTCTAATTTATTTAATTTAATTAATAATTTAAAAAAAATAATTAAATCAAATTTTAAAAATGTAAAAAAATTCAAATCTGCATTACATGTAAAGCATATTACATAAAATTTTTTAAATAAATTCGAAGATATTTAGTATCTAAAGATAATCTCTTTGAATTTAAATGATATTTTGAATTGATCATCATTTTCATGTTGCTAATAACTATAAAGGATAATATCAAAAATTTATGAAAATTTTGTTGCTGAAAAAAATTTTTAAACAAACTTTTTTAAATATTTTGAAGGTTTTTTAATAAATTTTCTATATCGAAAACAAACTGATTAAATGGAACTAACAGCAATCACCTAATTCAGAATCACAATCGCAGCTACAATCACATTGTCGATCATCATTTGCAACATTGTCATTATTACAAAAACAACAACCTTTTTTATGATTAGAGGTTAAATTAAAGAATCAAATCTTACACAAATCTTCGCGTAATATTTGAAAACACGTAGTTGGCTCAGTTGTATACACTTTATTTGATTCTTTGTCTTTTGAAATATTTTTACTACGTTTAGATTTGTCATTTATTTATTATTAAATTGTGTGTTAGGAAATAATTTACAAAATTTACCTGATTTGGCCATGATTTAAATCCGTAAAATTCTCATTATCAGACATTTTTATTTGCACATAAAATTTTTTGGTTAAACAATTCCAATTTCTGCTTGAAACCAATTTTGTTCGAAAGACACAATTTTAAGAATTTTTTAAAAAAAATTATTTCATTTTTAGAATGAAATAAAAATAAAATATTGGAAGTTGGCATAATATTTGAAATGTAAACTCCTATGCATAATATTAAAACTAAAATGGCTTTAGCAGCAATCAGTAATTTTAATTTTTTCATTCTTTTTTTTCAATTAGCTTTTTAAAATTTTTCAAATAAATGTGAAAGTTTCAATTTCTAAAGGCTTTTTATAATTTATTATTTAAATAAATAAATTTTTAATTATTATAATACAGGTAAAAAAGCTAATTTTTAACTTTGATAATCAAAAAATTAAATTGATATAAGTATATAAGCAAAAATATTTATAAATATAGTAAAATTCTAATTTTTAATTTATAATCTTAAATAAAAGAATTGCTAAAATTCTTTTTTATTTAATAATTAATAATACAGTATGTTGCAAGAGATTAGAATTTTTTTTCCTTTTACAAATCAATTTTTTTTTACGTATATAAAAGGCGGAAAAACAAATAGCGTTTTTTTAAATATCTAATACTCATCAATCCAAAAGCATACAATTAAAAAAACATTCCCAAAAAAAATACAAAAAGAATAAATGGATACAATTAATAAAAGAAAAAAAAAACGGTTCAAAAGTAGAAGAGTAAAATTTATAATCAAATTTTAAAACTTCAAAAATGCTAGAAATATTTTAAATGCGTCATTTTATCATTTGCAAGAATACAGGTGGCTATCCTCTTTTTTACAATTTAGAAATATGGCATTTGAAGCTTAAATAATTCAAAAATCTGCAGTTCAATAAATTACGCATTTAATTACGCATTTAGTAAATTTTGAGCATGTTTTAAATTTTGAAATTTGTTCATAAATTTTTCTTTGCTTCAAGTTTTAGAAATCTTTACAATTAAATATTTTAAATGACCGCCTTTAACTAGCCAAAACTTTTTTTAGCAAAGATTCAATAAATTTTTTATATACTAAGTCGGGATTTTTAACCACTCTTTGTGTAAAACTTATTTTAAATGTTCTTTAGAGGTTGCCATTTTGGCATCTATTTATGACCAAAAGCTCTCGATTGGGTTTATATCTGATGAACGGGCACATAATGGGTTTTGTGAAGTTCAGTACTAAATTTCACAAAACCAACACCATGGCAGAACCTCAATCTTCTATTCTTTGAACCATTCGTTTGCTTAGTGAGTGGTTTGTTCCCAAGCGCCTTCTTGTTGAAAAATCCAGGGGTGGCTTGGTTCAAATATGAGTTCAACAGATGTTAAAAGATTGTTTTCCAAGGTGTTGATGTAGACAAACTGATAAGTTCGTCATGTATAGATTTTAGATTTACCAATGCCCTTCTAAGAAATACATCCCCAGATACTCTCTAACTAGGCCCTAAGTCTTGGGTCAAGAGCTTCAAAAAAAACCAGGCCAATTCGAACTCAAATATCTTATCTATTTAATTTGAATTGTCTGTAATTTCATTAATTCGTCCTCAAAATTTTTATAATAATTGATGTTTAAATATTTCCCATGTCACTAATTCATCTCTCTCTTGCGTATTTCTAAGAATTTGCAAAGCGTTTCCTCTTAGAAGTTTTGTAACGCAATCTATTAGTTTCTTCTGTTAATGTCTTGGTTCCTAGCCCTTGTTCCTTCTAAGTATATCCATTCGTCCACTTTATCTCTATCTCAATGGATGAAGTGGCTTTTTCCTGAAGGATACTTTTTGCTTCTTCTTGACTCTGTTTAGATTGATTTGTATTCCTATTATAGTTATTATTTTCTTTTTTCATTTTTTTGATATTGGCTAATAGCTCAAACTTTTATAAAGTAGCTCTATTAGTACTTTCTTAGGTTTTCCAGAGTTTTGATCATTTTGAAGCCATTTCATTTGTTTGGCTTCTGTACAGCTTAACGATTCGCTGTCACCATCTAATCTCTGGAATTCATTTTCAAAAGATCCATTTTGTGTCTTTATCAAGTAAACCAACTCTTGTAAACTTAGTTATTTTAAGTAATCTTTTGAAATAGGAACCATAAAGAAGATCATTTTATCGCTGCTACCAATTGTTACCGGTTTATAATAAAACAATGTTTAATCTTTAAAAGCTTTATTTTAGTTATTGAACGTTCTGAACTTCTAAGAATGGAATTCTTATTTATACTTATATGCTCATTTCAAGAACACGAGCTTGTAATTAAGTCAAGTTGTGAGCTTAGTGCTTAATGCATTGTCAGCAATGCGAAGCGTTTAACTTCTGAGATACTTAACAAGTATAATTATCTTTGTGCATCAGTTAACAAACAGATGAATAATTGATTATTCAGGGTAACATACCGGCTGATTTTTAAATCTTCTCATGTCTATCTTTTTTCTTAACCGCTGTTTGAGACTCTAAGCCTTTTTTTGGAGAAATATTATTTCAGTTTACTTACTAATTTTATACCCTAAAGTCTTAGAATTAAAATCAGTGGCGAGTTTTTGATATTTAGATGAAGGGTATTATGGGGTTGTGAATTTCGTATCAATTCGATCTTTTCAACTCAGAAAAACTTGAATACTTTTATTACTAAAATTATTTAATTTTAGATAAAATTTAGTTTTGTAAATACTTTATTAAAATCAAATTTGTTTAATGCAGTAAAATAAGTCTGCAAAACACTCTGCGATTTTCTGCATTTAGCACGCGATTAAAAAGTATTTTAATTAAATGTGCAATTACATTGCAGAGTTTTTGCTTTCGGATTAAGCAAAATTTGGTAAATATTAAGCATTTTACAGATCAAAATTATTCCTTTTAGCAATAAAGTTATTCAAATTTGTTACTGGAAGAATAACAAGGATAGTTGTTTAATAGTTTATTGCAATAATATAAATATAAAGTAATATAATAATATAATATAATATAATGTCTTCTTACAAGGATTGTGTTCGTTTCTTAAATATAGCGTTGACATCTGTATCTCGTTAGGAATAATGAATCTTCTAGAATAGGATTCCATTCTGATTCTAGAAGTATTGCGAGGCGTGTTAATTAATAACATATTAATAACATTAATAATATAGTCACGTATTCTCTATATATGATTTAAACACGAGTTGATCATCAAGTGAGTGAGTGCTTAAAGTGTGGGTAACAGATCCCCCGGGTTAAGCCATCATCGACCCTGATGATAAGAAAATAGAAAATATAAAAAATATTTTACTTTATCGAGACAAAATATTTAAAGTTTAAAAAAAAATAAAGATGATCTGAAGAAAGAAAAAAAAATATCCAGGTTAGTTGCTTGATTGGTATTGTCTGTTTCTGTCCATTCACCATACCTTTAATTTTCTTTTACATTCCTTTTTTCTGACATAACCGGTTTAAACAAGTCTTTAAATTTATTACTTTTTTTTTTTTTTTTTTTTTTTTTTTTTTTTTTTTAATTAGAATTTGGTTCTGTTAATTTAAACATATTTCGAATTGCAAGTTCATATGATTCGCTATTGTTTTCTTCTATATGGACCTGAGCTATTTCTTCAGTGTTGTTTATTCTCGGATTATTTCTTATATTTTTTCTGCTAAATATTTTATAAATAAATGAAATGAATCTAAACATCTTTACTATTATTTTAATTATGAACCAAAACATCATAAAGAAAAGAATTAACCCTACAATTTTAAGAATTAATCTCTGTTTCTTTATTGTGACTGTATCAAAAAATTCAGATATTTTGTCCATTGACCCTTTTCTAACACTTTCTAGGTGTGATGCAATGTACACTTCTGTATCGCTTTTAAAATATTCATTCATTACTGAGTTCCTTTCTCTATCACTATAATTTAATAATAAATTTATATGATTGAATTCTAAACTATCTAGTTCGCTAATTTCGTTATTTATTTCTATCCCTTTTTTCCAGTAAGTTATTTCAAAATCTTTCCTATTAATCCTTATACTAATGTTTTTATCTAATATATTACGTATCCAGTACGTTCGATCATCACAACTGATTAATTTTGACTCTTTCCTAATAATACTAGATTGCGTTAGATGTCCGTACGACTCAGTACCGTTTATTTGAAATTTAACTTTAGGATCTTTATAGCAATCAGCATTATTTTCGATTGTTATTTTTTTAATAACAGTACAAACAGGAACATAGACAATACCATATCTCGAGTAAGTTATTATGTCATGATCTGTGTCTTTTATAATGTCAAAATTATCTTCGACAAGTGACATAATTTTTAAATACCTCAATTTATTTAAACAAATATTTTCTTTTAATTTATCAATGAGATTATACGTTTTTAGTTCTATGTTATCTGTATCAGCTAGTAGTAATTCGTGGATTGTCCCAATTTCATTTTTATTTTTGGCTAAATTCGTTTTATTCTTCGTAAAAAATAAGCCTTCTGATGTTTCAAACATTTCAATGTCACAGTAAACCGTTTTGTTAATAATCTTGAATATTAGGTTACCCAATGAATTGCTAAATATGTTGTCAAAAGGTGTGTTTAGTGACATTGAATCCAGTCTCCTAAAGGGACATTTGTTGATTATTGTCTTATTCCAGATATATATCGAATTTTCAGTTTTACATTCCAAATCTTCGATACCACAGTTGTATATTTTCGAGTTTTCACTTTGTAAATTAACATACCTCAATGAGCATACAAGCCCGTACGCATAAGAGGTCTTAAGCCAATGGTACGAAGAGTGTGCCGGTTTAGAAAAAAAACATCGGTTGTCTTTACATATCATTACATTGCCAAGGCATTTTTTAGTAAATTCCATTATAAAACATTCTTCTTTAGACATTTTTCTAATAACTATTTGTTCATCCTTAGATTCAGCACCAAAAAAGTTTTTAAATGTTTCAATGAATGTTTCTACGATTGAACACTCATAGCCAGTTCCGTCAATTGTTAAGCTTTGCCGTACCAACGGAGTGATTCTCATAAATTTTAAGTCTTTTCTAATCCATATTCTTTTGTTAACATGATGCGGATGACATTTTTCGTCTAAGTTTAATGTTGTGTATTTATCTCTAGTTTCCCATGTAGGAGTATTACATACAGAGAAGCTACCTTTTATTTCAAAACAACCTGCGAGACTGATAAGAAGAAACCATATTATTGTAACTGTTGTTACTGATGATATCCATTTGAATTGATGTTTCTTCCCCCTAGCTTTGCTTTGTGTATCTTTATGATGTTCTTTTCCTAACTTTTTCCAATATCTATCGATTGTGGACTTATCAATAAAATTTTCCGCCGGTTCCCATGTATTATGCTTATTTGAAAAGCCAGACCATTTTACATAAAATTCGTACTTTTTGTTATTCCTTAGTCTATGATCGATTACCTTTTCTACTTTGTAAACATTTGACTCATCCCCCGGGTTCAATGGTGCCTTATCCACCTTTAAGCATTGTAGTGGGAATGTGTCTTTAAGTCTTTGGCCGAACTGGTCTTCGACAATATAATTTTGATTTTTAGTAATATCGATGATTTTAAAAGGACCTTGATATTTAGGATGAAGTTTATCATGTAAGCCCATAATTTTTATCCAAACATTGGTGCCCAATGGTAAGGTTTCAGTTTGAATTGTGTGAGCCTTGTTTTGTGCCTTCATTTGTTTTTCCCTACCTTTGCCAATATTCTCAAGAGCTTTGGTTCGGTCTATGTCACTTAACTTTTTTAAGTCTGCCGCCCTAGAACAAATTGCATTTTCTGACAAAGTTTCGTCCGTGGCTGACCAATCACTGAAATTGTTCATTTTTCGACCGAATGTCAGTTCAAATGGTGAATATTTAGTGGTAGAGTGTATTCTAGTGTTGTACGATAAAAGGACATACGGAATCCATTTTGGCCAGTCTTCCGGATTGTCACAGCAGTGTTTGCGTAGACAGGTAATTATTTCTCTATTTAATCTTTCTGTTTGGCCATTTGTTCGTGGATGGTATGCTGACGTAATTGCATGTTCCGCTCCAACTTGTCGTAGAAGTTCGTCCATTACTGAGTTATTAAATTCAGTCCCTTGATCAGAAGTAACAACTCTACTTGGACCAAAGATACAAATATATTTCCACAGTATACTCGCTATCTCATTTGCTTCTTTACTTTTAATAGGTTCTGCAAACGCGTGTTTAGACAGGTATTCAATAATGACAATAATTCCTGCGTACCCTTCAGCAGTTACTGGTAGCCCGAAGACTAAGTCGATTCCAATCCTATCAAAAATCCCTTGGATCGCTGTCGCCTTAGCACAGTGTTCTTTTGGGATAGCTAGATGGTTACGTTTACAAGGTTCGCATTTGTTTACAAACTTAATTACATCGTCCCACATTTTTAGCCAGTAATAATCCTTTTTCAATCTATTATAAGTGGTTTCCGCCTGAAAATGCCCTAATAAATGAGCATCTCTTATAAGATTCTCTCTGACTTCGGGTTTCGGAACGTACACTACCTCACCTTTCGTGATTCTATGAAATATTTTATCTGATATTGGCTCGTAGGAGTAGATATTTGCCAATTTTGTAACTCTTTTTACTTGTTTCCTAGGTAATCCTGAAGGGAGTTTATTCATTTTTAACATATGTAATAGTGCACTATCCTCATACACATCTAGATGCCTTGAGGATACATTGGCTTCTGTGTCATCCTTATTTTCTGAAGACTCAGTTAACATTAACACAGGTCTACTTATCGCATCGGCGTTACCATGAGCTGTTCCTTTGCGATGTGTTATTTTTATGTCGTAATCTTGTAACATGATGGCCCATCTCGCCAATCTAGCCGTAGGATTTTTTATACTCATTAACCATTTTAACGCAACATGATTCGTGACTACTTCAACAATTGTACCATATACGTATATTCGAAACTCTATAAATCCAAATACAACTGAGAGACATTCCTTCTCAGTGATTGTGTAGTTCACTTCGTGTTTTGTCAGAAGTCTTGAAGCATAGCACACAACATATTCCATTCCAAACTCGTCTACCTGTGCTAGAATAGCTCCGATAGCAATGCAAGATGCATCTGAGTGAATTATAAAGCTTCTTTTGAAGTTTGGTTGTCTAAGAATAGGGTACGAAATTAAGGCTTCCTTAATGTATTAAAAGCTTTATTTTGCGCTTCTAACCATTCAAATCTAACGTCTAGTTTAAGAAGTTTGAACAATGGTTGTGCGATATTTGCATAATCCTTGACAAACCTACGGTAGTAGTTTGTAATTCCGAGGAAACTAAGAAGCTGTTTTAAATTTTTAGGTGGTGCTCGTTTTTTTATCGCTTCAACTTTAGTAGGGTCCATTTCGACAGTTTTACCAGTGATAACATACCCTAAGACTTTGATTCTCTTGGCAAACCACCTACATTTGGAAGGCTTTATTTTTAAAACTGCCTTTTTAAGAGCTTCAGCTACTAGCTTTATGTGTTCCAAATGTTCCTTTGCTGTTTTTGAATGAACAATTATATCATCGAGATAAATTTCGCAGTATGATCTTCCTCCTAACACACGATGCATAATTTTGCAAAACTGAGCTGGTCCATTTCTTAGTCCGAAAGGTAATCTCTTGAATTGGTAGTGTCCGTCTGGTGTCGAGAAACCAGTCTTGCACTTAGATTCTAAGTGCACTGCTATTTGCCAGTATCCACTGGTCAGATCAAACATGGTAAAGTAAGTTGAACCACCTAGTCTGTCCAATATGTCCTCAATCCTTGGTAATGGCCAGTTTTCGGTTTTAGTCTTTTTATTCAGTTCTCTGTAATCTATACAGAATCTTTTCGTGCCATCCTTCTTTGGCATCAGCACCACTGGTGCGCTCCAAGGCGATGTTGATTGTTCGATGATACCGGCTTCGAGCATTTTAGTTACTTCATTTTTTATGTGTTCGCGTTCTGCAAGTGACTTTCTATACGGTCTGATGAATATTGGTTCTTCATCCGTAGTGATTATCTTAATAGTATCAACATTGCATATCCCCAGTTCTTTGGCATCCATTGCAAAGATTTTTTTCATCGAGTATACTGCCATCTTGAAATATTCGAATTCCTCTACGTCGAGCTTTTGCTCTGGCTTACATTCAAACTTATCGCTTGCCTTATCTAAGGACCATTCTTCTTCGAATATATTTTCGTCATGTATTCCTTCTGTTGTAAGAATACCTTCTGAACTCTCGTCATCATTCATATCGGAATCTAAGATTATCGTTTCGCTTGGGAATGTAATTGTATTTTGATTTGGAAAGACTCCAGCACCGGTTAAGTTAAACCAATCCAAACCAAGTAGTGCATCATTTTCTTGATTATCTATCACCCAGAATTCTAGAAAACATATGTGTCCGCTTATGTTTACCTCTATTTTCTTGGTCATTTTATCAATCTTTAGAACAGAGTTGTCTGCTATTTTTACTTTCTTGTTCGTCGGAATGGTCTCTATTACATGTTTGTCAATCATTTTGTTTGAAATTATGGAGACGGTTGCGCCGCAATCAAACGCAATTTTCATGGGTTTCCCGTCAATAAACCCACGACTGGTTAGTAATTTCCCTTCAGCTGCCATATTAC
Source organism: Brachionus manjavacas (assembly GCA_019054805.1). Taxonomy (NCBI): domain Eukaryota; kingdom Metazoa; phylum Rotifera; class Eurotatoria; order Ploima; family Brachionidae; genus Brachionus; species Brachionus manjavacas. The sequence continues at coordinate 2,164,917 of JAHQIY010000004.1, forward strand.
ACTGATCTTCATCGGCTGATGATTCACTTTCTGATATAGCGTTTGCCACATTGATTTTCTTGTAATTTCCTTTGTGACCTTTGTCTTTATACTTAGACTTGCAGTCTTTTTTAACATGGCCGCGTTTATTGCACTTATAGCATACTATGTCATCCCTCTTACCGTAAGTCTTTTTGAGTCCAGTGTCCCTTTTTTGATAATACTGAGGTCTATTACCATTGTTCTTCGCGTGATGGTAAAATTTATTGCTACTAGCCTTCGATTTATTACTGCCAACATATCGAGCCATATTGACTTTATCTGTGTTGTAAGATGTACTCCCCATGCAGCTATGCATTACCTTAACAACATTAAGAGCTTCGTCTAGACGCTCTATTTGCCTGAGCATTAATTCTTCACCAATTCTCTTTGGGACTGCTCTAATTAGTAAACGAACTTTATCAGATTCGTGTGTACGTGATAGCTTATCACAAAGATTCTGAAATCTGATTAAGAATTCGTCGCAACCTGAACCATCCAATTTGAGGTTAATCAGTTCAGTAAGTGTCGTCGATTCTACCTGAATCAATTTATTTGAACTCTTGAAATGCCCCTTTATGTCATCCCATTTCAAGTTCTTGTTTTTCATGATCATGTTTTTAATTGTGCTTAGAGCACTCCCTCTTAGGAATGGTATAACAGCCATAGGTAGGTCCGCCTCATTAATGCCTAAATTTGCCGCTTGGCTCTCTATTACAAATATCCAAGCATCGACATCATCATTAATATTTCCATAGAATTTAGGGACATTTTTCAACTCTATTTCTCTCTTTTTTACACTTGGGTACCTAAGATCGCCCAAGAAAGCGGGTGTATAATTATTTTGTGTCTCAGTGCTGCTTTCAGTACTGTTCTTGGAGCTACTTCCACCTGATGGTGAAAGCTTACTCTCATGATTCCCTGTTTGGCTATTATTGTTTATACCATCTGTTTGACTGACGCTAAGTTTAAGCTTCTTCAGTTCATTTAGTTCCTCAGCCATGGTTCTGAGTTCTTCTTCTCTTTCTTTGAACTCTTTTTGCTTCGTTCTGAGTTCGGTTTCTATGTTAATTACTCTGTTAACATTACTAGCCGTCAAAGTACCTAATCTGATGATTAAGTCTATTAGGTGCACTTTTTTAGCACCCTGTGAGCTGGTTACTTCTTCAATCCAACCATTGAAAGCTTCTTCGGATACTTCTTCAAGTTCATCGTTATCTGAGACCAAGTATCTCGCACCCAAGCATCGAGCCTGAGCCAAGAGAACTCCTTTCAGTTCCTCTACTTTCCATGAATCAAACGGCTTTTTGTCTTCAATTGGTACCAAAATGGACATTCTAAAATTTATCTTATTTAACTAGTTTCGTATACTTCTCAATTGATCAATTGTTGTTTCTATCGCTGCTACCAAGTTGTTACTGGAAGAATAACAAGGATAGTTGTTTAATAGTTTATTGCAATAATATAAATATAAAGTAATATAATAATATAATATAATATAATGTCTTCTTACAAGGATTGTGTTCGTTTCTTAAATATAGCGTTGACATCTGTATCTCGTTAGGAATAATGAATCTTCTAGAATAGGATTCCATTCTGATTCTAGAAGTATTGCGAGGTGTGTTAATTAATAACATATTAATAACATTAATAATATAGTCACGTATTCTCTATATATGATTTAAACACGAGTTGATCATCAAGTGAGTGAGTGCTTAAAGTGTGGGTAACAAATTTATCTGAATTGAAAAAATCGTATTTAAATGAACTTTCTACAACAACCCCAATTTTCTAATCTCTCTAAAAATGTACATTTCATTCGTAAAATGTAACTTAGGTTTAGCAGAATGACTTCAAACATACACAGCACCAGTATCTTCATATCGTTTCTAAGCTGAATAAACACATTTAGAAGACAAACTTAATAGCTTGGCCATCTCATTTTGCTTTTTATATACACTTTTTTGCACACCAACGACCTTCTATTTTAGTGGGCTTGACCTTTTTTATTACCCATTTTTTGGCAAACTAAAGATTTGTTGGTAATGTTATTTTGAAACGAAATGAGAATTTTGAGAGATTTTAAATTAAGCAGTTTAAGAGCACAATTTACTCAATTAATTTTAATTTTAAATCATTTGGATCTCTAAACTTTTATGATAAATTAACTTTTTTAAAAAGTAGATTCCGAAAAAGTTAAAAAATGTCAAAATTTTTCCGATTTTTTCCGAAAAAATTTCCAATTTTTTTTTTTCCAAGATAACCAATTTAATTCTCTGTCAGAAAATGAGTCGATCGAGTAGATTTGATTGATTAAATTCTAAGATAAAAAAGCTTAAATAAGATATACTTTATAAAAGGCTGTAAAGATTCAGACCCCCCCCCCCCTAGCCTAAAAAAAATTTTTGACCCCCCCTAAAATTTTGGCTAAACCAAGGTTTTCATATACGTAGAATCCAAAAATGAGGTCGAAATCCTTATCTGGAGATAGTGTAGAAGTTTTGCATCGCGCGAACTTTACTGTGAGTCTAAAAATTGCTCAGAAAAATGTATATCAGTTAAAAAATCAGCTAATTTAATAATTTTTCGTTTTTTTATATTAAATTAACATGACTTTTAAGCTAAATAATGACTTGAATTTGTTCTTAATATAAATTTCATTAAATTTCTTTTTTTTTTTTTAATTTTTATTGAAAAGTACACACTAAAATATAAGCACACGTAAGCCAAAAGTAAGGAAAAAAAGCACAAGTAAGCCAAAATAAAATAAAAAGCACGCAGTTTTTGTCAAATGGACTCAAATTTTTTGCTTGAAACAAACTGGCCAACGTTTGGACAGGGAACCGTATCTGGGCATTCAAAAACTTTGCATGAATGGTGCGGTAATATTTCGAAATTCGTCCTGGAGCTTTCAAATCATGTGAAACATCTAGAGGAAAGAGAAATTGAGAAAGACATTGAAATAAACAAACTGAAAACTGAATTGGCAGCAGCAAATAACACAGCAAACTCATCCAACATCAGTAGTCAGTGGGTTCAAGTTGTAAAACAAGGGACAAAAAATGCAAAAAAACCAGCCGACCAGATAGCTGTGGCAAATGCAACCATCAGCGAAATGAATGAAAGAATCAAAAGAAAAAAAAATGTGATCATTAATGGTGTGCCAGAATCAAAGAAAGAGATTCTAACAGACAGGAGGGCAGATGATGAAGAAAAAATCAAACAAATTTTGACCAATATTGGAAAAGGTGATGTCAAGCCAGCGTATTCAAGACGCTTGAGATCGAAAGACCAAAGTAAACCAGGCCCAATTCTAATAGAACTCAAAGAAGAAGCAAACAGAAATCCACTACTCCTAGCAGCCAAAAAGTTGCGAGATTCAAATAATTTCAAATCTATTTATCTTAGTCCAGATTTGACTGAAACCGAAAGCGCTTTAGACTATGAATTGAGAATAAAGAAACGAAGCAAATAATGGTCTTATGCAAGACTCGCTCTTTCGATATGGCATCCAAGAAAATCAGATCGTCAAATTCAACAAGCAATATTCGTTCATCAAAAGTGTCATCAAGTGTAGAAAATCTCGAATCTTTAATGTTTTTAAATGCTACTTCCCTGGACAATAAACTAGATGAATTCAGTGTTGTTATTGAAACATATAGCCGAAAAATTGTGGCAGTCAGTGAGACTTGATTAAGAGCATCTCAAATACAAACGTTAAAGGATATAATTTGTACAGAAATGACAGAAGTGAAGACACAGAGGCCGGGTAATATGTTTCTATATAGATGAAAATATCGATTCATTTGAATTAAATGATGCAGGTTTTAATTTAATTAAAATAGAACAAATTTGGGGAGTAGTTAACTTAAACTGTGAAAAGTATCTAGCTGGCTGTCTATATGTGCTAAAGGATTTGTTGATAGAACAAATCGATATTCTAATAATGCGTGACTTTAACTTTCCATCAATCATCTGGTCAAATGGCTGTGTTTCAGAAATCTTAAACGAAAATGGCATCGAACATAAATTCAGCGAGACGCTAAGCGACACTTTTTTATATCAGCATGTAAATGTTCCAACATTTCAAATGTCAAACGAAAAAATTTTCAACACTTTGGATTTGATTTTCAAGACTCAGTCTGGCAGTGTGTATGCAATCGATACAAAATTTGTGCTTGGTAACATTAATAAATGACATCTGGTTATCTTTTTCAATTTTGTACTCAAAAACAAGGTTAGTAAGGAATCATATACTATTGAAAAATTTCTTTATAGTAACGCTGACTTTGAAAAAATTTCTGATTTTTTATCAAATATTGATTGGGTGCACTTATTTGAGAATTTAAATATTCAGGAAATGTACAATGAGTTTATTTTCTATGTCAGCAAAGCTAGTTATCGATTCATTCCAGTGACGGATGGCTCTAAAAAGAAAAGTATCTCAAAACCTTGGATAAAAAATGATCTCGAGATCTTAATTAGGAAAAAGAAAAATCTTAGATACAGGAACTGTGCATGTAACTGGAAGGATATGAATCTTTATAATGATTACAAAAGTATCAGTAAATTAGTTTCTTTGGAAATAAAAAGAGCCAGACTAACTTATGAACAATAATTTTGGATTCTTCTTAGTAGATAAAGCTAAGAAGAATCCAAAATTATTATAAAAATATCTAAATGATCAACAAGGAATCAGAGAATCAATCAAAGCATTAAAGTCAAACAATGAATTACCAAAGAACCGAAAGAGATTCCAAATCTACTAAATAAATGTTTTCGAGATGTCTTTCTTATTGAACAAAATAGGGACCTTCCAATTTTTGTAGCTGAACTAAATAAAAACTGTTTAGAATATATTGAGATTGAACCAAATGATATTAGTTATGAAGTGGTTTATAAAAAATAAAAGACCTAAATCAAAATAAATCATGTGGTGTAGACAAGTTTCATCCGCTATTGCTAAAAAACTGTGCAGAAGCCTTTACTGTTCCTTTAACTTTAATTTTCAGAAAGTCTTTATCTAATAGTCAGCTTCCAATAGAATTCAGATCAGCAAATATTACTCCATTGTTAAAAAAAGGTGATAAATCAACGGCCAGCAATTATCGTCCCGTGTCTTTAAATACAATTCCGTGCAAAATAATGGAAAGCATAATAAGAACCAAAATGGAAGACTATCTTTATAAGAACAATATTATATCTAAAGAACAGCATGGATTTGTCAGGAAAAGTCATGTACATCCAATCTTATGGAAACTCTAGATTTCATCTCAATGAGTCTAGACAAAAGTAATCCTGTTGATGTAATTCTGCTAGATTTTGCCAAAGCATTTGATACTATTCCGCACAGACGACTTAAAGCTAAATTGAAAGCGAATGGCTTTAATGGTCTGACACTAAAATGGATTGAAGCTTTCTTGAAAAAAAGAAGACAACGAATTGTTCAAGGTTATATTTTTTCGGATTGGGTTGAGATTTTTAGCAATGTACCACAAGGGTCAGTAATTGGCCCACTATTGTTCGTTTTGTATATCAATGATCTAACAAAAAGAAAAGAGAATGTGGTCAAAATGTATTCAGATGATACAAAAATATTCTCGCAAACGGTTTCAGAAATATGCGCAGTGAAACTTCAATCAGATTTAGATTTAATTTTCAAGTAGACTCAAGATTGGCTTCTTCTCTTCAATACATCAAAATGTGTGGTTATGCATTACGGTCATAAAAACAAAGAATTCACTTATTCTATTAATGGTAAACAGTTATCAACGTCTGAAACCGAAAAAGATCTTGGAGTTATTTTCAATACAAATCTCAAATGGAAAAATCAAGTGATAGAGGCTACAAACAAAGCAAATCAAATGTTGGGTCGCATCAGGAAATCATTCGCTCGTTTTGATTGTAAGTTATTTAGATCATTGTATTTAACTTTTGTTCGTCCTCTTTTGGAATTTGCTGTGCTTGTATGGTCTCCATTTCTTAAGTCGGATTGTGAGAATTTTGAGAGGATTCAACGCAGAGCTACGAAATTTGTTTCTTCAATTAGAAACAAACCGTATGAAAGCAGATTGAAGGCTTTAAACATTCCAAATCTGGTGGAAAGAAGAAAAAGAGGTGATCTAATTCAATTATACAAGATCATGCATGGAATAGAATTGGTTGAAAAAAGCAACAATTTTAATGTCACCAAAATCCAAGGAAGAGGTCACTGCTTCAAATATCACAAAGAAATTTCGAGGCTCCAACATAGAGATAACTTTTTTTTCCACAGAACCGCTAACATATGGAACTCACTGCCAAATCAATTAGTTGAAGACCCTAATGTTAACAGCTTTAAAGCAGGCATTGATTGCTGGATGATCAGCAATCAATCACATCAGCTGTCATAGTGTGCCTTATCAGCACACTCGCTGGCTAGCCAGCTACAGTCAAAACTACTACTACTACTACTACTAAATAATTAATTTCACTTATTGATCATGACATAAATAAAAAAAAGTCATCTTTATTTATTTCATAATTTATTTATTATTTATTTATTTATTTCATTTAACGCCAATTCTGACGATTTATTAAAATTAAAAAGTAAAATGAAAGACAAAATTAATGATACAAATTAGTGATAAAAATAAAATATTTAGTAAGAATAATTTAAACATACAAGTTTGTTTGTAGATACAAGGGTTTTAATTTTTGCATAAATAATTTTTAATCTTTTAATTAATTATTCATTTAAACTTACAAATAAATTTATAATTGATTTTCCTACGATTTTTAGAATGCCTTTATAAGAAGGTTGAGAAGTGTTTTTCCATTTTGATCGTTGTTGTTCATCATTACAAAGCATGTTTTTATAGACTCACGTATGCCATTCTTTGACGTTAATAAATAAATAAATAAATTACATAATTTATCACACAAAAACAAGCTTTTTATTCTTTAAATGCTAAATTAAAAAATTATCCAAAAAGCAGGATGCCAAATGATGTAAATTAAAAAATAGCCCTATGTTACAATTTAAAAAACAAATAATTGTTAAAAATTTATTTAAACAAAAACTTTTAAAAAATTAGATTCAATAAATTAAAATAATTTTTTGAAGAATTAAGCAAAAAGATGATTATTCAAAATAAATCGAATTCTTAAAAAAATTTAATTGATTAAAAAAAGAGAGAATTCTGAAATTCTGAACAAATATTGACAAGCTTTAATTGATCCAAAATCTAAAATTAATTTAAAAATTTTTTAAGTTGAAAAAAATTATTATTGAATCCTCAATTCTATTGTGATTTTCGGTTGAATGATACGCCACAAATTAATAGTCAAAAAGTCTTATTTTCCATTTAAAAAAATTATATCTAATCAGAGTATAAATAATATTTTTTGTAAAATCTAATTTTGAGCCGAACATCAAAAAATCTAGTTTATTTTATAAATTTTTAATTTGTTTTAGCTTTTTATTTTCATTATTTTTAAAGCCTATTAACAAATATTGAATTTATTTATTTTTTGTCAAAAGCATATTTTTCGAAATTTAAACGTCTAAATTAATCTGATACTTTTAACTGACGTTCAAAATAAACATTGAGCATTTTGATAGAACATTTTATTTTGATAGAAATATTTAACCTAACTTTTTGGCTAAGTTAAACTATCTAATTTTGTATTGAAATTTTAAGAGAGAAATTTAAAAAAGATGACTTAATGAATTATGATTCAAAAACCTTTACATATCTTTACACAAGACTAATGAATACCTTTGTCAATATTTAATTTTGCAAAATTCGAGCTTTCTTTATTCAATAAAATCACTTTGAGTTTTAAAGAATTCGAAAAAAAATATTAAATTTTCAATCTTTTACTTTTACAATGATTTTAAAAAATGGGATTGTGAAGTTCATTTCAATTCGGTTGTTTCAATTAGGAAAAGCTTGAATAGCTTTTTTACAAAAATAGATAATTTAATTATATGGAATGCTTAATGGTTAAGCGACTCTGCTTAATCCAAAAATATATGTCTACAAAAACTATGCAATGTAATTGCACCCTAAATATATTACTTTTTAATGGCGTGCAATTGCAGAAAATTGCAGAGTATTTTTCAGATTTATTTTACTGTTTTAAGCAAATTTGCTTATAATTAAGAATTTTACAGAACTATATTGTCTCTTTTAGAAAAAAAGCTATTCAAGTTTTTCTGAATTGAAAAGATCGAATTGAAACGAACTTCACAACCCCTTAAAAAATCAAATAAATGTAGTTTTAGTCGCTATCTTGAAATTGATAATTAATTCAAAACATCATTTAAATTAAAAAAGTATTTCTTCAGATATTTAAATTAATTTTCGTAATAATCTAAAATATTTTTAATTGAACATTCTTAGCATGTAATGTAGATTTAAATTTTTTTTTCAATCTACTGATAAAATCGATTTTTAAATTTAAATGTATTAACTCATTTTTTGTAAAGTTTATTTTGAAAAATTTTGTTTTTTACTTATTTTGAATAAAATATTTAATTTAATTTTTAAATTCAATTATTTGTGCAAAGCCTGAATTTTTTTTTCAAAAGTTTTAAACAGCACTGATTTATCTTCTGTGGAAAATTAATCAAAAAAAAAAAACAAATTTTGAATGAAAAACCCGAACTAGAGCCGAAATCTAGCGACTTTTTGGCGTTTTTATCGTAAAATTACATTTTTTAATGTAAAATATCGTTTATTCACGTAAAATATTGTTAGATCCTCGCAACAAATCAGTGCTGTTAAGGCAAATTTAAGTTTAGGATCAAATGTAACTTTCAAATCAAAATTTTTAGTTTTTTGTTTAAAAAAAAGGTATTTTTATCAATTTTTTAAATATTAAATTTGTAAACTTTATTAAACATGATCTGATCAATCTTAAATTAGGAAGAAAGTTATAAAAATTTTTATCTGAAGTTAAATAAAATCTAAATCAATATTTTGAAATTTTGCAATCCAAAATTTATCTTTGTTTCGCTGTAATATATTTTAATTAATATTAAACTATCATTTAAAGCCAAGATTTGGATGCTTTGATGTGGAAATCATTTTTACATTAAAAATGATTTCGATGATTAATTTTAATATCTAAATATGAGCTCTTTGATTTGAAATGATATTTTGAATTGATCATCAACTTAAAGATGCCAGTTAATCGGTTTTTAATTACTAGATTTCATATTAATCTTGAAAATTGATTTACAAGATTAATTTCAAGTTTGTTTTAATATTTTTTAAAAAAATTAAAGAGGTTCTTATTTAAAGAGGTAATGTAGTTTTTTTAAATTGAAAATTTTGAAATCTTTTTGGGGATCTATCAAAACATCGAAAAAAAAATAAAGAATATTATTAAATATAGAAATGTCACTTATGTAGAAAAAATCATGTTATTTTATTTAGTTGAAAATTTAATTTTTTTAAACCTTCCAAAAAATTTGAAATTAAAGACTTCACAGGGCGTAGATTACGAATTTAAAGTCGAAAATTGGAAATTCAGATTGCACTTAAGTTAAAAAAAAATTAAATTTTATACTAACCCTAATAATTTTAATGTAAATGATTTTGGGAATTTATTTGTATAAAATAAAGCTAAAACTTTTATTATTTGAATGATTCAAATAATAAAATTATAGATTTGTTCGTAATTTTGTCTAGAATATTTAAAAGAAAAAAAATAGGATCTAAAGTGATCCATGGGACTATATACGATTTAAGTGAAAAAAAGCGTTTTTTTTGGCTATTTTTCAATAATAAAAATTGGCACATCCTTTTTTTTTTTAACTATATACCAAAGTGTAGAAAATTTTAAATTAAATTTAATTTTAAAATATATTTCAACTTAATCAATGAAAATCTGGGTCTGAAATAATTACAATATTTAAAAAACAATTTTTTTTACGCCTCTGGCTATAAAATTCAATTTTTTTGAACCTCTCAAAAAATATGAAATTAAAGGTTTCACAGGACCTAGATTACGAATTTAAAGTCGAAAATTGGAAATTCAGATTGCACTTAAGTTTTGAATTTCTGGAACTTTAGAATAAAATAATTTCAACTCTAAATCAATTCAATATAGATTTAATCATTATTTGTACATTATTTATATTTTTGTTTTCTACATTTTTTTCTATGTTTTAATTATTCTACATAATTCTATATTTGTCAATTCTTTATTTTTTGAATTTTATATTTTTTTTTCTTTTTTTTAATATACCTTTGTTTGAAAGCTTAACTACCAATTGATTAGGAAAAAATTTAAAATTTTCATTTAAAGTCTTATCGAAATCATATTTAAGTTTTAAATAAAAAAGTTAATTTTGTTAAAAAGTTTAACTGTATATTATGAGCTTGGACCAAATAAACAAAAATATTTTTTGTTCAGAAATTCACAACAAAAAAACTCTTATTACCAATGAGAATAGGAATCCCAATAAATTCGATTTGACATTTATTGGCATGTCTATAGGCACTACAAAAAGAGTTTATTTAGATAATTTTTTTTGAAAAGATAAGCTAAGATAAATTACTAGTTGTTCCAAATCTATGATCAATAGTTTTGGTGTTTACATCAGCAACAGTAGACGCAAATTGTTTTGATATCCTTCCAAGGTTTATGTTTCGATCAGGTGGCATGATGGTAAAATAATTTTCCAATGGACATATCACTTCTTAGAAATTTAAATTAAATTCCACAAAAAATTCATGCAAATAAATTTACCATTTACCAGACAACAAGGGCCTTCAACTCTACTCAAAATTTTATTATTCTCATCAAACACATTAAAGTAAGGTCTTGTCAGACTTGATCTAAATGAAAATTGCGAATTTTTTTTTAAACTTGTTATTTTTTACTTTTGTTCCACAAATCCTAGAGACTTGCCAACAGGAGCTTCTATTAATACTCGATTCGAGCAGCTTTTGAAGCAATTTGACAGCCATAATATATTACAGCATTTTATTTCCTGTTCTATTTTCATTACAGTTCTATTTAGATTATCGATAATATTAATGACCATATGTTTAGAGGAAAATGAGCGATTGTCTGAAACCTCCTGAACCGCGTAATACATCAGATGACCATTTGAATTTTTTATTAAATATCTTTTGGCTTTGGCTGAGCCCTTCTCCCATGCTGAAAACTCTTTAAAAAATTTTACTTAAGTTCTAGAAATCAGACTTTATTTATAGTCAACTTCGGTTTATGCAAAATTTTTGGGGTTATTTTTTTAACTTCCGATTAACATGATTAGATAAAAATTAAAAATTATCTGAAGTCGTATAAAATTGGGGGTCAGTAGGGGGTCAGGTTTTTAAAAATATAAAAATAATAAATTTCACAAAAAATAAAATTTTTGTAGAAAAACTAATTTAATTTTTAAAAAAAATAGAGAAAAATTCAAACTAAATGATAAATTAGATTAGTATTTAGTATTTAGTACAATAGATAAATTAGTATTTTTAAAATACTTTTAAAAATATTTTTCTTTGCAAAAAAATTGGGGGTCAGGAAATTTTTAAGAATTGGGGGTCATTGTTTTAGTAGAACTTATTAAAATCGATACCACAAAATTTTGAATAAACTACGCCAAATTTTTATTTTTGCTCTCCAAATATTTAAAAAAAATCTCCAATTATTAAGTTTATATATTAAAAAAAATTAATTAACACTAAATTAAATAAAAATTATTTTTAACTTATTGACACTTTTTATTTAAAAATGATAACTAATTTTATAAAAAGTACCTAAATTTTGCAATAAAAATAAAGTAATGTTCGACTTTTTTTTATCCGAAATTTTCGAAGCATAAAGTAAATTTACATTTTACAATTAAGTAAATTATTCAAAATTTGTGGTACTCGAACAAAATTTCTCGTTCTGACGTTACTTAATTTTTTTTGTTCGTGTGCTAAATTTTTTTTTTATGCGTCAAATACATTTTTCCTTTTTGAATAACTATGAAATAACGTTATTAATGTAATAAAAGAAATTTTAGGATTAAAAATAAAAATAAATTATTCATTAAAAACAAGATTTACTTAAAATTGTAAATCGTAAAATTTAGAACCCAAATGTGTAAAAATTCTATCTCTCGACGCAAATTTTGTTCTTATAATAGTAATTATAGGTCGCCAAGTCCTGACCTTAAAAAAATAAAAATCAAATTCCAGACTAGCACATGTGACTTTTAAGAAACTTTGCTTCTTTCTCAGAGTTCTACACTAGTTTTGTCAGTTCTTAATCACATCTTGGTTGGTAACTATTCTGACCCCCTAATCAATCCTAACCATCATTACTAACAAAATAATAAAACAAAATGATATGACATAATTGATTTTTAATTTTTCTAATTTCAAAATTTTAATTAGAAAAATTAAAAAAATTTTTTTTTGTAAGAATTTTTTTTGTAAGGTCTTACATTTAAAGTATAAAAAAATTACCTTCTGGCAATTTTTCGATTTGTTCAATCTGAAATTGATCCAAATCTTTTAAATATTCTAAACCATTTGGACAACCAATAATAAGTTCTGGTCGAATCATCCAATTTACTTTTCAATTAATTAAATTTTTTAATTAATAAATTTTTTTTAATGATTACAAGCTCTAGGCTGAGTTGTGTGTGCTGCCATCTTGTTGTATTTGTGTCTTCTAGTTAAATTTTGAATTTTTTGAATTTAAATAATCTTAAATACATTCAATAGTGAGTAATCTTTTTAGATTTTTATATGCTCAAAAAAAATCGATTGTTTTTTAACATTATGTCCATATTTAAAAAAATGATTTTTATAAAAGAATCATCAAATCGATAGTTCTTACATAATTAAAACATATAAATTTATATTATTAATTTATCAACCAAAATATCAGTATCCAAATATCAAATAATATTTTAAATATATTTCAATGTTTAATATTTTAAAAACAGAGTAAAATGACATTTATTGAAAAAATCTTCAAAAATTTTAAAACACGGTCAAAAACTATTTCAAACTGAACATGCTTTCTGATTAAATATTTTTGCTGGAAAAATTGAAAAAAAAATTTGATAAAATAATTTATTTAATAAATTAGTTTTGATTAGTCTTTTGGACTTTTTTTAATTAAAGATAAAGAAGAAAATTTATCTTTTGAAAACTGTGGCTTTTTAACCAAAACATTTTAGATACTTGTTTAATGTTCGACTTGCTGAATTAGTAAAAGATAATAACATAATATATATTTGATTCTCTGTTGGGTAATCTTTTTTTACCCTGTGATATATTTTTATTTATTTTATTAAAGTTTAAGTCCCATGGACAAATTGGAATATTAGAACAAATATATTAATAGAAAAATTTAATAGACAATTAAATATATTTTTTACAATTAAGTTAAAAATTCAGTTTGTTTATTTTATGAAAATGATTAAGATTATTTAATCATGTTGTATCCTTTTTTTTATAACATTTAAACCATTTTGATATTATTAATCTGAAGGAACTAATATCTCTTTTTATCTCAATGATTAGCGTTGGATGCATACTGGGAGCCAGTATTCTAGTTATCAAGAGTTTTTGAATAGACTCCATTGCCAAGCCTTTCCTTTTCAGCCAATGTCTCTTGTGGCTAAGCTTTTCCTCTATTTCTACGCCGAGGTATTTCACGCTTCCAATTTTCAATTTATTATATCCATCTAGCGTCAGAAGATTTCTACCACATACTTTTCTATTTATAACATGAGTACTCAAACAATGATGAAATACTTTTAACAAACACTTTGTCCTGGTTGTATTTTAGAGATTATTAGAGCAATAAACACACAAAATGAATCATTTGATTCTTTTTCGATAAATAATATTTAAAAGATTTTTTTTATTTTTTTCAATAGAATTAACGTCATACATTTTAAATTAATCATCATCAGTTTAAATAAATGTCCGAACTAAGTGATGTACCGAATCTACCTCGTTTGATATGGTTAAACAGTATGCATGGAAATTTTGGAATTTAATAATTTTCAAAATAATTTATCATTGAACTATTACACCAGATTGTTTAAAACAAAACATGAAATAAATATTTAAATTAAAAATAAACAAATATTGGTGTTTCAAGTTAAACAAAAAAAAACAATCTTTAATTTACAAAATATATGATTAGATTCATAGATTTGAAATTTATTTATTTTTTGAAAATTAAAAAACAAAATATTAAAAATTCAAAAAATAATTTATGGTGCACTTATTTAACTTTGGCTCTTAATTTATTTAATTTTTTTATTTTATAATTTACAGGTCCTAATTTTTAAAATATTATAAATGGACCTTCCCTTTCGGGGCAAGTTTTTTTTAAAGTCCTCTCTTGACTTTCGGAATATTTAACAAAACTAAGTCTCCTAACTTATATTCACTTAGTTTAATGTAAGGGTCGTAATATTATTTACTCTTTTCGACTTTGAAATTTTTAATTGTTTGGACACAATTGAAGACTTGATTAAGTTTATCTTTTAACTCACGAACATTTTGGTCAACACGTGTTTGATACACTCGGGATGATAAGCCGTGATATTTAATTGATGAAAATCTAAAAGTTCATAGACTTTTCTCATTAATTCAGACTGGAAATTTGTACCCAAGTCTGAAAGAATGTTTGTACAGAGACCAAATTGCATCATGAACCTAATTAAATTATTTGCCACAGTGTCACTCGTTGTGTTTTTCTTGGATAGAGAGCCACCTATTTTGAAAAGTGACAACAAATTACCAAAATATAACAATTTCCATTCTTGGATGTTGGCAATGGACCGGTTATGTCTATGGTAATTAATTGTAGTGGTTTATTTGGCCGAATTGGTTTTACATTTCCTGAATTAAATTCATAAATTTCCAGATTTAAATTCTCAAATAAGTTAAGCCGAACATTAATTGATAAAATTCAGAAATTTTTTTTTAGTCAGCTTTACTTTAAATAAATTTTTAAATAGTATATGATTCCTTACTTACCTTTTTATTGAGAACAAAATTAAAAAAGATAACCAGTTGTTATCTAGTTGCAAACCAGTTGCAAATTTTGTATCGATTTCATATACACTGCCAGACTGAGTCGTGAAAATCAAATCTAAAGTGTTGACAGCTTTTTCGTTTGTCATTTGAAATGTTCGAACATTTATATGCTGACAAAGAAAAGTTTCGCTTAGTGGAATTTATGTTCGATGCCATTTTCGATTAAGATTTCTGACACGCAGCCATTTGACTAGATGATTGATGGAAAGTTAAGGTCGCCCATTATTAGAATATCCTTAAATCCTCTTTCATCCACATGGTCTTAAGCTTTTTTGAAGACTAAATCAAAATAGTTCTATCAACAAATCCTTTAGCACATATAGACAGCCAGCTAGATACTTTTCACAGTTAAAGTTAACTACCCCCCAAATTTGTTCTATTTTAATTAAATTAAAACCTGCATCATTTAATTCAAATGAATCGATATTTTCATCCATATAGAAACATATTACCCGGCCTCTGTGTCTTCACTTCTGTCATTTCTGTACAAATTATATCCTTTAACGTTTGTATTTGAGATGCTCTTAATCAAGTCTCACTGACTGCCACAATTTTTCGGCTATATGTTTCAATAACAACACTGAATTCATCTAGTTTATTGTCCAAGGAAGTAGCATTTAAAAACATACATTAAAGATTCGAGATTTTCTACACTTGATGACACTTTTGATGAACGAATATTGCTTGTTGAATTTGACGATCTGATTTTCTTGGATGCCATATCGAAAGTGCGAGTCTTGTGAAAGACCATTATTTGCTTCGTTTCTTTATTCTCAATTCAAAGTCTAAAGCTCTTTCGGTTTCAGTCAAATCTGCACTAAGATAAACAGATTTCAAAGTATTTGAATCTCGCAGCTTTTTGGCTGGTTTTATTAAAAAAGATATTTTGAATTTTATCCTGTTTGAATTTTTTTTAAATAAAACTATTTCTTTTTTGGCCTTTTTAATTAAAGTATCATTGAAAAATGTTAAAAAGTAAAAAATCTTGCCATTTAAAATTATTGAAAAGATAAATCTTTTTATTTAAGATGCTGTGTTTCAGGGTAGTATAATTTTTAGTATAATATGGGACAATAGAAAGATTGTTATAACTAATTCTTTATTAAATCATAAGATGATTATAATTTTTATTTTTATTTTATTAAAGTGAGTTGAGTATGTCACACCTTTTCTAAATTTTAAATTTTATTTTTTAAAGAATAAAAAAATTATAAATAAATATAAATAGTATTTATATTTATGACTATTATAAACAAGAATAGAATAATAATTTAAATAAAAAATAGAATAATAATTTAGATCTGGTACCAGAAGCGATTTTAAGGTGGATATATAATATTTTTATCTTTCCTACTCATCAAATAATAATATAACTGTCCCTATTCTTTCCTAGTGGATAATGGGGAGGCGATCATCTCCCTTTCAAGTAACTTTTTGAGCAACGGCCTCGATCTGACACTGAGGCTACTGCATCGAGATGATCATCTACACCGCAATTATTACCCAGTCGAAACTGTTCCCTCTTTTTTTATGATGAAAGAAGATAATAGTTTTATATAATAAAAAATAGAGTTGCTTAAATAAGAATCAAGTACGTGACCAGATTCTTACCAAGAACAAAATTGCATTTATAAATTACCAAATAAGGTAAAATAAACTTTAATACAGTAGCGCTAAGCCATTTGGATTTTACGTAAATTTACGTTATATTACGTTAATTTGTTTAAATTAACACTGGAAAGAACAAACTCAAAATTTACACTTTTAAAAGAGTGATTGACTAATAATCTTTAATTGATAATTTTTTTTAATCCTATTGATCTTAGTTAAGTGAACAAAATATAATTTTATAGAATTCAAATAACAATAATAATTAATTTACCCATAATTAATCCCTAGAAAAATATGACCGAAACATGAACATTTCCATTTGATGATGTTTGCTGAATTTTCAATGAAAATGAGACTTTAAAGAATCAGTATAAATTATACTCATGAAATTTCTATAGAATTTCGAACAAATTCATTTATGAAAATTTTCGACTGTTAGACAAGATTTAAAAATTAAGATTAAAAAACATTTTTATTTCATTAAAAATAGATCTTCAATTTCTTCAAAAGTGTTTTCTCTCTCATGAGAGTTTTCTTTTTCAGCTAATTTTGTGAACATTCCATTTGTTTTTAATTGATCATACATTAATTTTTTGTTCAGTCTCTCAAGCGCCTTCAATTCTTTTTTTGACTTTTGTCTCGCTTGTACATCTAATCCAAAACAGCTTTCAATATTTGTCAAAAACCTGTTAATTCTTTCAAAATTTTCTGAAAATTTTTCATCAACTAATCCACAAATGAATCTTAAGTACTAGATTTTATGTTACAAAAAATTCATTAATTTTTTATTAAAATACTAAAAAAAATTACTTTTTTATCAACTAATAAGTTTCCTCCAACTACAATAGGTATTTCTAAATTCTGAGTACTCCGTACAGCCTAAATGTATTTCTCGATTAGCTACAAAATGGCTTTCTGAATATTCAGCACAAAAAAACAAAAAAAATTTTTGATTAAATCTATTATGCAATATGCACTAATTTTAA
Source organism: Brachionus manjavacas (assembly GCA_019054805.1). Taxonomy (NCBI): domain Eukaryota; kingdom Metazoa; phylum Rotifera; class Eurotatoria; order Ploima; family Brachionidae; genus Brachionus; species Brachionus manjavacas. Next base: position 2,182,597 of record JAHQIY010000004.1, read on the forward strand.
TATAATTTTAATTTCAATTTACAGCAATTTTTAACTATGCTTTTTGACAAAATAATTTTTTACTTCTTAAAAAAATTCATTAGGTTTTATTTGAGAAAATATTACATTTTGAAAAATTTACTTTCTGTCAATTTATTTTTTTATTTAAATTTTGCAAATATCGGGTCTAGTGGAAAATGTGAACAATTGTTCACAAAAAAATGTGACCATGAGCATCAAGTCCAAAATGTGAACATTTTGTACACATAATCTCTGGTCACATATTTGGTGACCAAAAGCTGGTCACAAAAAAAAATGTTCACCAAATTTTAGATTAAAAAAATAAAAATTAGAATAATTTAAAAACACTATTTTATAATCCTATTTTAACTCTTATTCTTTTACACTATGATTAAGCTAAAAATTACAATTTAAATTTCATCATTCTATTCAAAATTCAAAAAAAAATTATTTAGTTGAAAAGTTAAAATTATTGATGAAAATATTGATTTAGAATCCGTTACTTTAGTTAAATCGAAATCCGATGATACACCAATAAATAACCAAGATAGTGATGCCGAGTTGAGTTTTAGTGAGAATTTAATTACAATAGATAAGAAATTAAGCGTGTTAAATCTAAACGCAGGAGAAAAAGCAATGATTGAAATTACTACTTCTCAAGAAACTTTGAATGTAGTAAAAACAGCACTCAGCGAACATGCAAACCCTGTAGCGTATGATTTATGTGGAGAATTAATGAAAAACATCAAGGGTGTAAAGTTGCATATGACAAAAAAACATAAAAACTAATAAAAATATGAATTCGTATTTATCTTTTTTTTTTTATTTGCATTTAAATTAAACTTTTATTCTAAAATTAATGTTCACAAAAAATAAAAACTGGACTCGAAAAGTTTTTTTATTTTTTTATTTATCTATTTTGGTCACCAAATATGTGACCAGAGATTATGTGAACAAAATGTTCACATTTTGGACTTGATGCTCATGGTCACATTTTTTTGTGAACAATTGTTCACATTTTTCACTAGACCCCAAATATCAAATTTTATTATTTTATTTCAATGAACGCCTTAAAGGCGATGCAAAAAAAAATAAAATGTAATAATTAGACAAATTTTTAGTGTTTTCTAAAAAAAATTGAATAAAATATTTAATTTAAATGTTAATATTTTTTAATTTCAATAATTATTATTCATTTTGAGCTATCTTATATATTCAATTTTTTTATTCTTTTCCCCTTTCAACTATGCGAGGAAATCCACCATCAAATCGAGTAAGGAGCCCAGAAGTACACTCAAGCAGAGATGGAAATATATTTAACATAAAATAAGGGAAAACATAAAATAATTACAAATTGTAACAAAAATCTATTTAAAATTTATTTTGAAAAATTAAACAAAAAACCTTAAATAATCAATGTTCCTTATGTTTAACTAAAGCCCCTCTTGCTTTCGACTAACGACCTACATTAGTCTTCGGTCCAATCGCTACAAAGTTTTTTGTAGGTATCGTTACAAACTTTAAATTTACCGCTAAAGATATAATTTGGAAACAAACATAATTTTTAGCCTTTTTTGTTAAATCGCTTTTTTTCCTTGATATCAAATTTTCAATCTTTTACATTCATCCTTGAGTTGAGTGAATAACATATTAATATTGTACCCTATAAAATTTAAAAAAATTGACATTCTTGGTTTTAGATAAATATTATTAATAGCATCAACAATGGTCGATGGCTGTTATAGCAGGGAGTTAACATGCGCATCCACTCGGGATTTAGATCACTACAGCATTCTTTACTACTATCACTAAAAATTTAAAATTGGCTTCTTTTCCAAAATCTATAATTAATTTTATTTTAAAGAAAAAATTTCAACATTCCTTACCGTTTCTTACTTAATTTTAACTAAAATTGCACAATTTTTGGTAAAACTTGGCAAATAAATGTTTTTTTAAAAAAAGAAATTTATTATATGATTTTTACAGGTTTCTGATTTTGTGACTTAGAAAATCGCCAATTCTAATCGAAAGAAGAAATAAATCACAAAACATATCTGTTTTTTCTTTCAAATAATGCTCTTTCCTTCTGATAATAATTTTTTGATGCCAAAATCCCAAAATATTTAATCAGATTTTTTCTGATTTTTTGTTGGTTTTTGTAAATTTGGTAATGAAAATATAGATCAACAAATTAGTTTAAAATGAAAAAATAATTCAAACGTTCTCAAAAGAACTTAAAATCAAAAAATTAGACCAAAAACCAACAAAAAATTAGACAAAATCTGATTAAATATTTTGTGATTTTGGCATCAAAAAATTATTATCAGAAGGAAAGAGCATTATTTGAAAGAAAAAACAGATATGCTTTGAGAACTCCTTTTAAAGAAGTTCTACCGAAAAAGTTTAATTTTGGACAAAATTTGTTTGTCGAAGAAAGGCTTGTTTCATTCACAAAAATTAAAATCTAAATTTATTTAAAATTTTACTTTAAAATCTTGATCTAAATTAATTTATCCAGTTCAGAGAGAATTGGCGATTTTCTAAGTCTACAAAATCTGAAACCTATAAAAATTATAAAATAAATTTCTTTATTCAAAAAGAATTTTAGTTTTTTTGTATTTTTTGATGCTGATTACGAATTTCTTGTTGAAAAATTCAAAAACTTACATGATTTCCTGTTATTTCAAAATGAAATAGACTTAAGAAAAAATGGGATTGAGATTAAACCGCTAATTTCATTCATTGCAATAAATAGGGTCAATTTTCTATCTGATTAATATTTTTAAAAAAAACTATTTAAAAATACCGAGAAGTAACTACCAAAAAACCCAAAAAGCTTATAGCGAAGAAACATAACAAATAGCCATTGCCGAAATTGATGCTAAAAAAAACAAACATCAAGCTTTTGTGCGTTTTAACATTCCATATTCAACACTTAACGATCGAATCAATCGAAAGTATAAAAGACCTGCAAATGGTAAAGGTGCTAGCCCATGGATTCCTAAAGAATCTTAAACGCTTTTAGTTGAAGTGATCAAACAATTAGCTGATTGGGGTCATGGTATTAAAAGATGAGACAAGTACAAGATGAAGAGGCAAAAAATTTGACCAAAAAGAGGAAAAAAGTGACACTAATCAGTGATGAAGAGGATGAAGAAGAGTCTGAAATTGAAATTTCTCCGCTGAACTCTCAAAAAAGTAGTTTCAAATGTAAAACAGTATTTGGAAAAGTCTAAAAAAATCAAAACAAATGGATTTCTTGAGAGTAATGTAACAATTTGTCTTGTGGGAAATGCCTTCCATTCTTAGCTTTAATTTAACTATGGAGTTTTTTTACTCAAATAGTGTTCTAAATAGATTAATTTTGTTTTGAAATAGGATACATTTATTTTCTAATACTTTTTTTTTTTTTAATTGCTTGAATTTATGTAATTCACGGATATACCCCAATGTTAGGGTTGAATCGTTAACGAAACATCTTTTTTTATTTTAACCTTAACTTTTGAATCATTCTTTTATTTTAAATAAGGGTTTTTTATATAAATTCTATTTTATAATTTTATATTTTTTTCAAAAAAAATCTCACAACTAATTAGCGATCAAATAAAGAATTCACGGTTTTACCTCGTTTGACCATACTTAAATCTGAAAAAAAAAATAAATAAAATGCCCAAATCGGATACTTTTTTTATACAAAAATTAATACAATAATTAGTTAAGACAAAAACTCAATTTTAGCATTGCAGATAAAAAACAGGCCTTTTATTTCTATCACTGTTTTTTCTGTTCTTATGTGCTGAATTTCCCAAATCTTTTAAATTAAAAGGGTGTACTTACCAGTATAATCTTGCTACTTCCAAGACTTAAACCTGAATTACGATATCCACTAGCTACTGCTTTCTCCAGCTAAATTAATTAACTATATTTCAATCGTTTAAAAAGAGGGGTCCTACCATAAGTTTTGCAGCATCAAGATTTCTGCAGCACACATGAAGAATGAATGGCTCAAATTTTATTGAAATTTCTGGTGACTTGTGATTTATGATTGTGTCGATCTTTATTTTAAAAAATTTAATTAATTGAAAATCAATGTTTAAAAAAAACAAAGAGATCAAATTGAAGTTTAGGATAAATTTTCATTGTTCGATCTCAATTTAAAAAAAAATTTGATGATAAGATATGGTTTAATTTTTTGTGTTTGAATTACAAAATGTATCCAATGTTGAAATAACATTAAAAAAGTGTGATGTTTCAAATATTTTTTCAGTCTAAAATAAAAAAATAATTTTAAGTTAATATTGCAAGCATGAAAAACTTGGTGTTTTTTTGTAAATTTTGACTGAAGGTTTGTGATATGATGATCCTTAAGATAATATTTGTAGTTTTAAAAACTACAAATTTATTTTATAAGATGAAAACAAAGTTTTTCGTGCGTAGTCCGTTAGGTAAACTATGGTTCACCTGTTACTGGAACGATTCTTGTTCTCAGATTTTATGAACTATCAGTTCACCTAATTTAAAATAGCTAATGTAACGATAAAAAATAAGATAGAAAAGATAATTACAAAGAAAATTTGTGCGGAGTAGGAAAATTTTGCGAAAAAGATGAATCTATGTTCTCCAAAGTCAAACTCTTAAAGGGTGAACAATTATTAAAATTTTATTTAATTTTTATTATTTATGCTGAAAGGCAAAGATTTAAAAAGAGAGCCCATTTAGATACTAATAACTATCGTCCAATAAGTATGACAAGTTGTCTTGGAAAGTTACTTGAACGCATCATCTTCACAAGAATTTATAGTTTTCTGGAGAAAAAGTAGTCTACTTATTCATGAACAATCAGGGTTTAGAAAACATAGACGCACTGCAGATAATCTTTACTTTCTTATTCAAAAAGTTTCATAGTCCTATAATAGAAAGTAGAAGGTATGCTGTGTATATTTTGACATGGGTCTGGTTATTGGTATGGCTTTGTTATTGGTCTGGTATGGCTTTTCAAATGGAAAATGAAAATTTCTATTGAGAAATCATGTTATATGATCTTTGAGAAAAAAACTAAAGTTAAAATTAGTCTTGACCTTAAAATTAATAATAGTAATTTAAATAAAGAGGGAAAAGTAAAATTCTTAGGAATAACATTAGACTCAAAACTAACGTTTAATCCAATGTTGGATGAAATAAAAGAGCGTTGTAATTTAAGGCTTAACTTAATAAAATATCTTTCAAATAAAAATGGGGTCTAAAACCAAAAACATTAGGTAATCTTTACAAATCCTTAATAGGATCAATTTTGGATTATTCTTTTCCTTGTTTAAATTCATTCTCTGAAACTAACATCAAAAAAAATTCAAGTTATTCAAAATTCAGCAGTTCGATCTAATTTGAAGCTAAAATATGATACCCTCTCCAATATTATACACCAAGAGCCCTTCAATAAACTTAATTTATTAACAATTTCGAATCGACTTTTTGAGTTGAATGAGAGAAATGTCAGGGCAGGACTGAGTCATTCTGTTCCACTGGTCGTCAGACTGGTGGAAGAATAAAAAGAAGGTTTCGAATGAAGATATATCGAATATCCAACTCCATTGTGTAATTGCTACCTAGTAATTTCTTCTTTTTTTTTCCTGAACTATCAACTATTTAAACATGCCTTAACTCTAGTTATTTGAACATATCGTTCTTAATTTTCTTTTAACTTATTTATCCTTTTTTATTTATTTTTTCTTATTTTATTTTATCTTATTTAACTTTTTTTTTTATTTTTATTTTATTTTTTTTTTTAATATTCTGAAGGAGCATTAGCTCGGCACAGATAAACAAATAAAAAAAAAAAAAGATTAATATTTTATTATCCTTTTTTTTTAATTTCAGTAAAACAAAATCTTATTAGCCCAGCCTGAAGTTACCAATTTTTCTTATAAACCCACTAAATAAAATAAATTTTACCTCGGGTTTCTAAAAATTTTGTTAATTAAAAAATATCGAAATTTTCTGCCTTTAATATTCTATTAATTTTAATTTTTTTATTTTTTTTAGTCCTATTATAATTAAGCAAAAAATGTTGAAAATTTACATGTAAATGACAAAAGTAATAACTGGCATATATTTTAAGAATTAACTTCAACAGAAACGATAGAGAATGACATTATTGGGCGCTGGACCAGATACAGACATCTTTATATCATTTTTTTAAATTCCTCTAACTTCTCAGTCATCCCTAAATCACATCCAAAGAGGCTAGATAAAAGAACAAATTGATTATTTTGTGAGATTCTAAAAACTAGCGAAAATTAATAATAAAAAACCAATAATAAATAATTATTAAAAATTTTTTCAGGTTTTTTTACCAACTGCTAAAAAAACCTAAAAAAAAAATTAGTCATTATTAATTTTTCTTTGATTTTTTAATAAATTTTTATTTTGTCAAGCAATAAACCTTTTTGTCACACTATTTATTTTTTTTGGTTTTTGGTTTTTTTTCTAAATCTTAATTATAAATTTTTTTACCAAAAAGAGTTGAGAACACATTGATTAGATTAAAAATATAAATATATTCAGTTTCCTTAAAAGAATTCCCTCAAAGAACACAGAATTTTTTTCTTTCACAAAAATAATTTTAAAAACTAATATTTACAAAATTCTCAATTTCATTTTCACTTAAAGGATCATGACTGACGTAAATCCATTGACAATTTTTTTTGACCAGTTTTTGATCCTTTTTAAATAAATTCTAATTATCCAATTTTTATTTTCTAAATATAAAATACTTGTGAAAAAGCCATGAATCGCCCTGAGCAAGAGCTTGTAGTAAAATAATTTTGACTATTGTTTATTTTATCACACAATGATTGAATATGAGCGTCAAAGCTTGATTTTCTACTAGCATCTTCATTCTTCAATTGCTGGGACTTGAGGTTATCAAACAGATGACTGAAATGTTCCAAATTTAATTTTGACACCATCCTTTTGATAACAAATAAATTACTAGACTTATTTTTTTTATTTTTTTTACTCAAAGTTACTTGGGTAAATTATTAATTTTAAAAAAATTTAAATTTTTTAATTTTTATTGAAAACAAAAGATATGTACATGATTTAATTTTTTGAATGTGATTAAAGAAATGTTAATTGAGATGAATTAAAAAAATTTGTATCGTTTGCATCGTCAGCTTCTTTTAATGATACATTATTATTATTAAAAAGTGTATTTATAAAATTCGAATCTGCTAGAATTTTGGTGGAATCTTTGCATTCACTGATTGAAATATCCATCGATTCCATATCTCTTTTTCGATTTAATCTAGACAACGGCTTCGAGCTATGTTTTTCACTAAACATCTTCAAAAAATATTCACATTTGTACAAAAAATTGGTAATCATCACTTTAACCTTAAAATAGATATTTGTTGTGATATTTTTCTGTTTTAAATTTAAAATAAATATATCATATTAATTGAGTTTCAAACGTTTTATTGATTAAAAATTATTGATTTGAGAATTAAATCTAATTGTACAATTATTGTTATTAAAATATAAAGTAAGAATTGTCATTAGGTTATTTAACATTAGATTAGATTTAATATCATGTTCAACAGCATATTCCTATTAAAATTATAAGAAGGGCCATTAAAATTTTTCTTTAATTTAAAATAAAAAAAAAAGAAAAGATCAAAATTCAATTAGAATAATATTTTAGAAATTTAGTTTTTTTTTTGGTTTAATTCATTCCACAAATTCTTTTCTGATTGTAAATTTTAATTTCATTTAAAAAAATTGTTCCTTAATCGCGAATAGGCAATTTTTGTTAAACATTTTTGACGGAATAAAAAAAATAAGAGAAAGTTAGCTTTTTAGTAACAAAGTAATAATTATAAATAGCAAAAAATTAAACTTAGCGTAAACTAATAAATTTTAGCAAAAAAATAATAAATGAAATAAAAAAAAATTGTCTTAATTAGGAAATTTATTTAAATAAAAATAAATGAAAATTTTAAAAACACAGGTAATGATCATCCTTAGGCAAACAAAGAGTAAAAATTTGTTTGTATAAAGTTCGGACTTGGACTCTTTTTTGAGACTTTTAAACAACTCTGAATAATAGTGTATCTTGAAATACTACGATCTAAAATCTTTTTATTGATAATTAAAATTTACCTTTAGCTTACTTATTTCTGGAAAAAATTAAATTAAATCGATTCAGCTTGGAAGACTAGTTGGACAATTGAGAAACTTGAGCTATAAAAAAAGAGAGCTTTTTTACGTAAATTTACGTAAAAAATGGTTAATTCCAATTATCAAATAACCACCGTAGCTTAAAATTATTTTTTTTAATTTCTTAATATTTTAACTTTTAAATTAATTTTAAACCAATTTTATTAAAAAAAAATGTTTTAAATTTTTTCTAAATAATTAGTCAATCTTCATTTTTTGTAAATGAAAATATTAAAAGAAAAGAATGAAATCACATAAGATAACAATAATTAAATAATATACATTTCAATTTTTTACATATAAAAAAGTTTTTTCTTTTACAAAAATTTATGTAATAAAATTTTTATTATTTTATTTTGCCAGTTTGAAAATCGTTTAAGATTTTATAAATCTTGATAATCAGATAAAATTTGAAATAATCTTTGATTCTAGCATCCCTGAATATTGAAATTAGTAAGGTTCGCGCGTAGCAAAACTACAGTACCGTCTGAATTTCAGCAAAAAATGGTAAAAAATGGTATTTGTATCTAGTCCGTGGTTTTTGTACCGCGGACTAGATAGGGATAAAAATTTTTTTTTCCTAAAAAATTATTGTTTCAAGGTTTTCAAGTATGCAGATTAATATTTTAAAGATGGTTTGCTGAAATTCAGATAGTGCTGTAGTTTTGCTACGCGCGAACCTTACTGTTCAAATCGAACATATTAACATTACTTATACAAAAATATTTTAAAAACAAAATAGATGACAAAAAATTAACCTGAATAATCAAATTTAGAAGATTGTTTAATTACTCATTTGAATTTAAAAAGTGGCTAAATTTCTAATTTAAATATTTAAAAATTTTAAACATAAATTGGATTTATTTTGGAATTTAATTTAAAAATAGAAATAAAGAATACATTAAATGCTTGTTTAAAGTATTTTCAGGAATTAATCCTTTTGGTTGAAATTGAGTAGGAGAGCAATAAAAGCTATTTGAAAAATAATTGAAGATTTTACATAGAATTTTATACTAAACTATAGAATACGATAGAATATTCTCTAGACGTTAACTCACAAAATAATCAGAAAAGAAGCATACTTAAAATTTTCGATGATTTTAAAGAAAAAAAATTGAAAAATGTTATCAAAATCTAAACATTGTGGAAAAATAATAAAAATAATAAGCTACAGCAAGGGACCTGTGGAGCAAGACTAGATGTAGTTTCGCTATGGTAGCTATCTTTCTGAAAAGAAAAAAAAAAAAAAATTTCATTAAATATGCAAATATGAAAAATAAATAAAAATAAATTTGGAACCTTCAAATAAAAAAGATCCTTTTGATTTTTAAAAGGATAACAAAGAATACTATCTAATTTTGTTTTCGATTTAAAAATTCAAACAATTTTAATATTCAATTTTCAATCAATTTTTTTTTCAAATTTAAATTAGAAAATTTTTTTATTCGAACATATATTCAATTATCTTTAAACATTAAATTTTATTTACATATATAATTTCAAATATAAATTTTTAAAAACTAAATCAAATAATTATAAAAAATATGCAAATTAATTTACGCAATTTGACAAAATATTACAATAATTCACATAGAATATACTAAAATTCTTAAAATCGAAAAATCAAAAATTGATGAAAAATTTTTTTATCAAATTTTACGGAATATGGTTTCATGATAAAAAATAAGATCTTTACAACTAAAAAACAAATTTCCACACACAAGTAAAACCTTTTAATTTGAGTTGTTTAAATTTTAAAAAAAATTATTATTTCTAAGTGGGCTAGGGTCATAATATAGGAAAAGAAATGTAGATGTTTTATTCAATGATATAAAAATAATAAATAAAGATTGACTTAAAATAGAAATATTAAAAAATAACATACATTTTTGCTATGGTAAGTTTTTGGGAATGGTAAAGAGATTATTTAAGCATCATTCGATTAAAATATTCTGCAGTTTGTGCATGTCGTTGGTAAGACCACATTTGGAATATGCTATTCAAGCAAGGAGATATTGAAGTATTGGAATATGTGCAAAAGGAGAGCGACTATATTGGTGAAAGGCCTAAATTATGGGGAACGATTAATAAAGTTCAAATGAAGATCATTCGAAGAAGTAATGATGAGAGGCGAGCTTATTTTGCAGTACAGATTGATAAATAAGATGCTATCTGTTAATTGGGTTCATACCCCAGAACAGTTACAGTCCAGCACTCGTAGACATAAATTCTCATTTAAAAGACAAGTTGTAAGAAATTGCAACCAGAGATTCAACTTCTTTACCAACAGTGTGATAAGCCTATGGAACAGGTTACCAACAGAGATTGTTCACTCTAAATCTGTAAATGCTTTTAAGAGTAAGTTGCACAAGATTAACCTTGAATCGCTAAGAGCAATATATTAGCAAAGACCTATCATAATGTGTATTCCACATTCCATGTAGTTCCGGGAACCGAATTTAAAGATCCCTACAACTTAAAAATTTTCAAAATAAAATCAAGAATTAATTATTTTTTCGAATTGGTAAAAATACTGACTATTGGTTTTGAATTGGCGTAGGTCGTCCCCTTTCATAAAAGACAAAAAGAGGACGACCTAAAATAGTTCCAAAATTGTAAGAACTAAAAAACCAGAACCATTAATTTCTAATTCTATCAATCTTTAAGAAACTTCAGAGGAAATAATTTTTATTTTTTAAATTGTACCTGAGCTCTTCCTTGTAGCTCCATTGCTTCTCGTACCATCCTATTTGCTTCTGAAACAATTGCTTTAATATTTTCGACAATGATAATATTTTGCTTATTTTCACCAATATTAGATACAAGATCATCTAATATTATGTTCAGAAATTCGATTAAGTTATACATCGAGTAGCTACTTTTAGAGAAGATAAACTGACAATTGTTGTTTAGTTGGTTGATGAGATCAGCTATACTGGCCGATGTTGGAATTTTGGTTTCTCTAAAAGTGTTCAAAAGTAAAAAAACGCATCCCATTGTCAAATGGTGCTTAAATATCCGCACTGCGGAAGAGTCATTAGGCAAAAATGAAATCAAATAGATAATCTTGTGGTAAATATTGCTTTGTTTTAAATTTTCCTTATTTTTGCCAATTTGATCTTCAACCATATTCAAAATTATCGAACTTAAGTGCTTCATATTTTCTTCTATTGACTCGGAATTGTAAGCTTCGAATAAAGACGAAAACAAGATTGGCATATCAGGGTTGACTCCGCATATTTCGTTGTAATTCAAGTCCAAAATAATCAAGCAAAGGTGACAAAAAATAAAATCAAGTTCTTCTTTAGCATACAGTGACTTTCTTCAAAAATGGTAGCAATTAAAGTATTTTTAGGAATTATTTTCCCTTAAATTTACCTTAAATGCAAAGAATTCATGAGCAAAGTGAGTAAATTTGTTAATATTATCTCCATATTTGATGAATTGTGAGAAATGCTGCAAGTTGAATTCCTCGAATTTTTCAATAGTTCTTCAAAGCTGTAAAAAAAAAAGTTATATTTGTTTTCTTTAAGGGTCTAAAAACTCATTAGTCTTTTTAAAGTGGAAAAATAAAAATAGCTCTTAGAATATCTCATCAAACTCTAAATTTTTATTGTTTGAAATAATAAATAAGAAATATTTATTGAAATAATTTTAAATAATAAATTTAGAATAAAAATCTTTATTTCTAGAAATAATATTTTAAAATAAATTAAAAATTTTTCATGTTAAAAATTAGGATTACAGTCGATCTTCCGTATATGAACCCCCATATGACGAAATCCTCTATATTACGAATGAGAATCCAGGAACCGATTTTTTCTAAAGGAAAAAGATTGCTAATTTTCTTTGATACAACGAACCTCTTTATAACGAAATCCCGAAATCCCGAACTAATAAAAAAAACCGAGTAATACTTTTCTTAAGAAAAAAACCTTTATATAATTAATTTTTAAAAAATGACATCCGTTAATTAACACCTTGATAATAAAAAAATAATAAATAAATACTTTATTTACTTAATACTTCTCGAAATAAACTACCTTACTTGCTACCTTACTATTTCTTCTTTTTTTCCTGAAACTTGAACTATTTAAACATGAGCCACATGTAACAATCTTTTCCAATTTTATATATTCTTAATTTTCATTTATTTAGCTTATTTACTTTTTTTTAATTCTTTTTTTTTTTTTTTTTTTTTTTTTTATCTTATTTTATTAACTTTAATTTTATTTTTATTTTATTTTATTTCATTTTTATTTTATTTTTTTTAATTTTTAACTTATTCTGAAGGAGCTCTAGCTCGGTACAGAAAACAAATAAATAAAAATAATAATAAACGTGGCCAAAACGAAAGTTATTTGCATAAGTACCAAATTGGATACCGCGATCACCATCGATGGTACACCAATCGAGTGTGTAAATGAATTCACATACCTAGGAAGCATAGTCAGTACAACGTTGGAAATTCATTGAGACATTAAGAATAGACTTGCTAAAGCAAAGAGTGCCTTCGCAAGACTCAAACCAGTATAGAAGTCAACCAGCTACAGCAAGGAAACAAAACTTAAACTATAAAACAGTGTAGTAAAAGCAACACTGATGTCCGGAAGTGAATGTTGGGGGATGTGTGAATCTGACAGGAAAATTCTTAACACCTTCCACACGGGAAGCCTGGGCAGGATTCTCTGGATACACTGGCCTGAGACATTGTCGAATGCTGACCTATGCAGAAGAAAAAATTCAGAGCCATTAAAACAATGCATTAAGAACAAAAGACTGAGAAGCATGTGCTTAGAATGAAAGAAACACGGATACCAAAAAGAGCCCTTCAGGACACCTCAAGGGCGACGTAAGGTAAGACGACCAGCAGTAACATGGAGGTCAACAATCACGAAAGAGCTCATCGAAATGGGAATGACATGGGGAGAAGCAAGGGTAAAGGCAGAAGATCGACTTGGGTGGAAATCAAAAGTAATGACCCTATGCCCCACAAGGAGTGAATAAAGAAAAAAAAAATACTTGACAATTACTATTTAAAAATGTTTCTATTAAATAAAAAAAAGAATATAAAGAACGTCTTTGTTAATAAAAATGACCAATATAAAAGAATTTTTTATTTTTTTTTATTTCATGTAAACGACTGATTTCCGCTACTTAAAAGAAAATGCCGATCCTCAAAAAATAACTTTCTTGATAATTGGTAAAAATTAGATCAAAGAACACTGTTAAATGTATTTTTTGATGCTGATTACGAATTTCTTGTTGAAAAATTCAAAAACTTAACCGATTTTCTGTTATTTTAAAATAAAATAAGTTTAAGAAAAAAATGGGATTGGGTTAAACCGTTAATTTCATTTATTGCAATAAATAGTCTGAATTTTCTATTTCCCAAGCAGGACCAAAAAAACCACTCATATTCCTTGTTATTTGCCGATGACCTGGTGACCTTTTTTGTTTTTAAAAAGTATGGGAACATTACTAACATTATAAATAACTATCTTAAAAAATTGCAGCTGTGGCTACAGAAATGGAGGCTAAAGATGTCCCCAGAAAAATGTAGCTACATTCTTTACTCTGGTAATCCGTCAAAAAACATTAAGCTAAGTCTAAAACTATTTGGAAAACAAATACCCTACACTGACTCCCCAGTCTTCCTTGGAATAAAATTTGACCAAAGTCTTTGTTTCAACTCCCAGGTTGAACTCATTCGTTCTAGATGTCATGATCGCGTAAATTTAATTAAAATTTTGTCACACAGATCGTGGAAGTTAAATAAAAAACCTTAATTGGAGTCTATGATGCACTTATAGGTTCCATTATAGACTATAGTTTTTTCATCTTATCCCGTGTCTCCCAGACAAACATTCAAAAACTGCAAGTAATTCAAAATACATGTTTTAAATCAATCTATCACTTACCTTATGACACACCTTCTATCCAACTTTCTGGCCTTCTCAAGGACCAAAAGGTTGATAGAATTGAGTCTAGACTCAGAATTCTGCTCGAAAAATACATAAAAAAGTTTAATATGTGAAAACACACTCATTACTTCACTCATACAGGATTATATTGATGTTTTTGTTGAAAGTTCAAGAAGTTCTGAACTTAAAACCCTTCTTTGTAAAGTCTCAAATGAGCTATTTCAATGGACAACTGTTTTTCTGTAACATTTCCGTTTTCTTTTTCAACTTCTAATGTCATTTTATTAATTTAATTAATTTAACACAACTTTTTATATGGACACTTTTTTGAAATTTTAAATACCAAAGGCGAAAGGAGTTCCATTACTCAAAGCCTTTATTTCTTTTGAAATATTAAATAAACTATTAACAACATTTGATTGATATTTAAAAAAAAAAACTTTTTAAAAATGCCGAGAAGTAACTTCCAAAAAACCCAAAAAGCTTATAGCGAAGAAACATAACAAATAGCCATTGCCGAAATTGATGCTAAAAAAAACAAACATCAAGCTTCTGTGCGCTTTAACATTCCATATTCAACACTTAACGATCGAATCAACGGAAAGAATAAAAGGCCTGCAAATGGTAAAGTTGCTACCCCATGGATCCCTAAAGAATCTTAAGCGCTTTTAGTTGAAGTGATCAAACAATTAGCTGATTGGGGTCATGGTATTAATTTTGCTTGCATTAGAAACTTTGTGAAACACTAGTTTAGCAAATAAAGAGAAAACGTCAACAAAAAAAACGGGGATTAAAGAAAGTACGGTGAAGTTTTAACTGAGAATCAAGTTTTGAAACAATTAGAAGATGAAGAGGAAAAAAGTGACAATAATCAGTGATGAAGAGGATGAAGAAGAGTCTGAAATTGAAATTTCTCCGCTGAACTCTCAAAAAAGTAGTTTCAAATGTAAAACAGTATTTGGAAAAGTCTAAAAAAATCAAAACAAATGGATTTCTTGAGAGTAATGTAACAATTTGTCTTGTGGGAAATTCGATTTGATTTAACTATGGAATTTTTTTGTTCAAAAAAGTGTTCTAAATAGATTAATTTTGTTTTAAAATAGGATACATAATTTCTTATACTTTTTTTTTATTTTAATTGCTTGAATTTATGTAATTCACGGATATACGCCAATGTAAGCGTTGAAACGTTAATGAAAGATCTTATTTTATTTTAACTATAACTTTTGAACCGTTCTTTTATTTTAAATAATTTTTTTTTTTAATTAAAGACAATATTCTCTTTTATTATTTTATATTTTTTTCGAAAAAAAAAAATAAATCTCACAACTAATTAGCGATCAAATTAAAGAATTCACGGTTTTACCCCGTTTGACTATATTATTGTTTATCTAAAAATTTTAATTGATAAAAATGAATGAAAAGCAAGTTTGCAAAAACAGAAAATGTATCTCTCTTCAAGTCAAGATAGAAATTATAGAAAAAATACTGAGCAAAAAATAACCACTTCAAAGTTGGCCAAAGAATACAACGTTAATGCTTCTACAATTTCTACTATTTTGTCTTCGAAAGCAAAAATTTTAGATCATTACGAAAAGAACTTAGCCGGTCCAGAAAAATAGCGTATAAAATTGTCAAGTTACGACGATTTTGATCAAGCGGTGTTGTATTGGTTCGATCAAGCTCAAAAATACATTAATATCACAATTAGTGGTATCGAAATTCAATTACAAGCATTTAAATTTGCAACAATGTTAGGTCATCGTGACTTCAAGGCAAGTAACGGGTGGCTTTGTAATTTCAAACAGAAGAACGGTATTACAACGAAAACTGTCAATGGTGAAGCTGGACTTGTAGATCAAACGAGCGTTCAAAACTTGATTAATAGCGTTCTTCTACATCTAATCAGAGATTATGCGATCAATGACATTTTTAACTGCGACGAAACTGCTCTCTTTTATAGAGCTTTACCGAACAAGACGAAATGCAAATAAACAAGTGATTAACTCAAAAGAAGCAATCGATAGAATAAATGAACTGTAACAGTTTTTTTAACCAAAAAACATGATAATTCTAATGTAATTAATTTATTGTTTAATATTGAAAATTTTATAATTGAAAGTAGCTTTACCAAACAACCATCTATTACCGATTTTTTTCAAAAAAAATTAACTTTTTGTTTTTTTTTCGCATTTTTATTTAAATTTTTTTAATCAATAAAATTTGGTTTAAAATTTTTTTTGTCCTTATCATTTTATATGGGAATTTCGATATAACGAATTTTCCGCCCAAGTAGTTCTTTTTACCGAGGATTGACTCTACTAAAAAATGTGATCTTTTAATATTGATACCATTTTTTTTTGAAAAAAAAGACAAAGAAAAATAATATTTTATTTATTCGTCTATCTGTATGGAGTTAATGCTCCTTCAGAATAAAAAAAATTTAAACTAAAGTTAAAAAAAAGGATAAAAAAGTCTAAATAATTAAATGGAAATTAAAAAAGATAAATTTAAATAGCTAGAGCTTGTTTTAAATGTTTATGATGTTTTAATATTTGATAATTCAGGAAAAAAGAAGACAATTATACAATTGAAATCGATATTCGATAAATCTTGATTCAAAACCTTGTCTTTATTCTTCCATAGTCTAATGACCAATGGAACAGAATGACTCAATCCTGTCCGGACATATCTCTCACTCAAAAAGTCGATCTGAGACTGTTAGTAGTTTAAGTTTATTGAAAGCCTCTTGGTGCTTCAAGATATGTTACCATTATCTATCTTCCATTTGAAAAGTCATTTTTCCAATTCGTCTAAGTATTTGTTTATCTTATTTTTTGGATTTCCTATCTTATTAAAAATAAAAAAAGTAGCCAAATCATCTGCACAAAGAAGAGAGTATTGGCAATTTGTTTTGTTTCTTTTTGGTATGTCATTTTTAAATATGCTAAAAAAGAAGTTGACTAATTACTGACCATTGTGGAACTTCTGCTTTAATAGGGTATTGACTACTTAAATGACCATTTACATTAACTCTAAAAGATTTTTCAAAATACATCAAGCTTTTTCTTTCTATTATAAGACTCTAAGGAATTAGACTCAATTATTGAAAAAAAAGCAAAGGTAGCCAACACCTGAATGATTAAATAGCACAGTGAAAAAAAAATATGTTAGTTATAGTTTAAGTCTAGGTGAACTTGAAGAATGGTGTAATAATCATTCCCGAAAATGAGAATTAAGTTTTTGTAATTAACAATAAGATTCGCGATGTCAAAGAGTTAAGTGATGGTGAAGACCCTGTTAACGAGGCTTAATTTTCTTTTTTACTCTCATCAAAAATATTATTTTCAAACAAATATTTCAATTAAATACAATCTTTTAAAGTCTGAGCCTCTAATGTCATGCATCGATATTTAAATCATTCATAAATAAATCAACAAGATTTTTTTCTTTTTAAGTTCACAATACTCAATAACCTATAGATTTTATTAAAATAAAAGTTTAAATACTTGGAATTTTGACCAAATTTTTCCATAGAAACATTTTTAAAATACTCATTTAATTTTACTTCGTTGAGGCCTTTAACGAATACGCAAAAAACTTTAAAAATAAAAATTTATTTTAAAATAAAAAATTTTACCCAAGAACTTGAAAATTGTAAAGAGAAGGTTTGGTCCAAAATACCACCTGGCTTCATTTAATTTTTCCTAATAAAATTTAGATAAAACTGAATGGATTCTTGAGCCCAAGTATTTTACTTCAAAAAGCATACTGTTCAGTGTTCCAAAAACAGAAATTATTTTTACACTCGACCTTTGCGTCAGACAATTTAAAATAAGCAAATCGATGGCTAATTTTTTCATTTCGTTTTTTGGAATTTGTTCAAAAAATATGTTAAAACTTATCGGATCTACTCGACTTGTTACCAAGGTCTGGATAGACTTTTCATCATTAATGCCACGATTTTGATTTTTAACACTTGTTTTGAAATTATTTGAAAGAAATTCCAGTGGAAAAAGATAGGAATCTGCTTGTAAATTTTGAACTGAGAAAATTTGATCCAACAAAGGCTTATATGATATCAATGGGTCCACATGAGTGTCAAGTTTGTTCAAAAGATTTAGTTGATTATCATCCAGCCGAATGTTGTCTTTAAAAATTTTTTATTTTTATTTTTTTGGAGAAAATATTTATTACCGCTAATCTCTTCATCACTAACAACTTGGCCAAGATTATCGAAGTGGACTCCGTCCGCATTGATAATATTCTTTGAAGAAATTTTACTTTTTTAGGTTGAACCAAAAATTATTCTTATCTTACATCCATTTCTTTTTTATTCTCTGCATATTGAGTAAATTGTTTCTAAATTAAAAAATTTAAACACAGCTAATATTTTATGTCGAGAAAAACTCACAATTTTCTCTCTAAAGTCATTGATTCTTTTGAACGCATTCTTTCATTAAATTAAATTTAAAAAAATTTTAATTTATTTAAACTTTTTACTTTGGGCGATTGGGAAAGATCTGTTTTGCACGATGAAGATGGATTTGAATTGATGTTTTCGGAAAAAGAGACGTCTGGTAAAATGTCTAAATCGTCTTCCATTTTTTATGTTTTTTTAAAATTTGAATAATTATTTTTATACAAGTTATATTTGAATTTAAATTTGAAACCGACCAAAATTAAAGTTAAGTTAGCTATGAAATTTTATTTACTCTATTTATAAAGATTTGTTATAAATTAAAAAATGATGAGATTTTATTTTTGAAGGAAAATTTCTTGGACAATTAAAACAGTCATCACACAATTTGAAAAAAAATACACAGCTTTTAATTACTAAGATAATACATAAACAAATAAATTAACACTAAATAAACAAAATTAATTTATTTAATAATAATCAGATATTTTTTTAATTGATTTAAAAATTCTAGAACGGAAATAAAATTAAAAATTTATGCGTGCTAAATCTAATTAATTAAAGAATGCAGCAAAATTTGGGAGAATCTTTTAAAGAACTCGCTGTCAAATGATTAAAAAAAGTTGACATTAGAATTAAGTTTAGTTTATAAAAATTTTGAATTATTTTTAGAAATTATTTTAACTTAAAATTATTCGAAATACACAAACAGTCCATTTTAAATAAAACCATCACCATCACCATATTTAAAAAGCTGAGGGATTATCCAGTATCAGGACCTGATCAATTTCATAGTTACAGTACTCTTATGATTTTCTGTTTTACGTAATTTTACGTGAAATTCCGCAAATTTACGTAATTTACGTAGTTTCACGTAAAATTACATAAAATTACCAAAGTAAAAATAGTAAATTTTTGTAAAAAGTAAGAATACCAAATAATACTACTTTTTTGAGAATTTTTACAAAATTCTTTAATCCTGAATTCGGAGAAAAAAATTACTTTTTTTCACGCAATTTTACGTGAAATTTTATTTTAAAACGGTAATTTTTGGTAAAAAAAAGTTAATTTTAAACAATAAACAAAAACTCCGAATTAAAAAATGTTCAACTATACACATCCCAATATAATTCAAATATTCGACTAATCTCCATTTTTTTCTATAACCACTCTAATTGCCTTAATTTATATTAATATTTTTTTTAAAGATTAATTGAAAATAAAAACTAAAAAAAACTTTTTTTAAATGATTCATATAATTTTGGCATTATTTTTTTCGTTTAAGAATGGGATTTAAATCGGGAAACTTTGGGGAAGATTAAATCTTTGAGTTTTTGTTTATTGTTTAAAATTTTTTTTTTTAAATTTGTAAAAAATTTACTTTTTTTTACCTTATAATGTAATTTGCAGAATTTCACGTAAAATTACGTAAAAACAGAAAATCATAGCAGTATTGTAAATGTCAAAAATTTTTACATCAAAATTCTTTAAAAGATAAGATATGTTACTGGAGGAATAACAAGGAAGAATATGTTGCTAATATGATTAATTATTTTCTTTGTCTTTGACAAGGTAGAATTCCGAGGGTTCCGTTAACTTTAAAAATGAAATAAGGAAATAACAGATCTAAACTTAAGAATCTATGGAAATAAAATTGCAGATCAAAACCGAGCTAAATTTCTTGGTATTAATTTTGATTCTAAATCAATTTTTAATTCAATGATGAATGAAGTTAAAGAACGTTCTAATTCAAGGCTAAATTTTATTAAAATCTTCTATTAAAAGTCAAATAAAAAATTGGATCTAAATAATAAAACACCGGGAAATCTATAAAAATAATAATACCCCCCCAACTTTTTACATCACGAGGCCTCAAATAAACTTAAACTATTGACATCGACTCAGACTTGTATAAATGTCAGGTTGACTTGTTTCAAAAATTGAAAAAAGTATAAACATTGTAAGTCATAAATTTTTTATTTAAGTAAAAAAATTAAGTATTTGTCTTGATTTCATTTTCAATGTAAAAATTAAAACATGAACTAGTCATTCAACAATGCATTGTATAGCTTAGTTTTTTAAGTGAATTAATGAATAAAAAAATAAAACATTTTTATGCAAAAAAAGAATTTAATCGAATCTTAGTTTGGTTATCTTTGGTAAAGAAATAGGCTCAGTAGAACTTTTGATTATTTACAAGATTGAGACTCTTGAGAACAAGAATAATTCCAGAGACTTATTGTTGATAATAATTTCGATAATATCCTTAGCGGAAGTAAAATGATGAAGAGAAGATACTGGACTTGTCCTAATAAATGTAATAAGAAATAAAATTTATTAAATCGGTTATGATTAAAGAAAAATATGGTGTAATAATAAAATTTAAATTGCTTATTTTTAATGTTTGTGACTTTTTTAATAAATTTGTATTATGAAAGTTAAAAATTGTGCTCATGATTTTAATGGCCCTTCTTTATATAATAAATGATAGCTCTCTTTATTATTTATAGCATATTTGGAACTATAATTGATATAAATAAAAAAAATATACTTAATTTTTTAAAATCTAAATTTTCTATTCTAAAAAGAGCAATTTTTAATAAACTATTATGTTTTTGAGTTTTTTAAAATAATTTTGTTATCTTCGGGTTTTATATGTTGTTTTATATCTTATTAAATTTTGAACAAAAAAAGATTTTTCGGTAAGTTAATGAGTCTTTAAGGTATTATGGGGAAATGGAACCATTAATTACCGAGAGCTAGAACAGTACCGTGGAGATTAGTTCGTTAATTATGAACTTCTCTTATATTCATTTTCCTTTATTTTATCTAATAAAGTATTTAAATCAAAGCATGCGATTTTTAAATAATCCCTATTAAATAAAGCTAACTTATTCATTATGGACACTTAAACTGTTCTCTTATGTTTTAGTTTAATTTATAATTTTTGCATTTTTTTCTTTTTTTTTTTTCATTTCTTTGAATTTTTTTTCATCACCCAAGAGGTGTTTTTTGAAATAAATTTTTATTTTCAAAAAAAAACTCAAAAAATGTTCATTAATATTTACTAATTTTGCATTATGTTGTTAAGATTTTATTTTAATATTTTTTTTTGAAAATTGAGTCATATTTTGACATTTTCCTCTAGCGAAATGAAGACTTAAATTAAAAAAGTATGACATAGTATTTTGTCTTTTTCTGAACTTCAACGAAAAAATGAGGTTTTTGACTCATTACTCGGGGCAGAATCAAAAAAACGAAAAAAAAAATTTTTTTCTTTAGGTAATCTAAAATGACCCATTAATACTAAATACTAAATTCTTTACTTGATTTGTTCTCTTTCAAAAATATATAAATATATGAACTTTTGCTTAAACAGCCCAAAATATTTTTTTACACTCCTTTTAATAAAGAAGTTGATCTAGATATATGCAAATTACGAATATGATATCGAAACTGATCTATTGAGATAGTGCTGTCATTTTGCATGACGTGAACCTTAATAAAAAAAATTCAAACATCATAAATGAACGACTTAGAGATCAAAAAATTAAGTCAAAAAATTTTACACTGTTTTTTTGTTTTAATACAATTTAAAAAAAAAAAAGCTTCGAATAATTTAATTTAAAAAATAAAATTACTTATTCTTTTTGTATTAAATTTTAAAATTGACCAGAAACCTAATTATTATTCCAAAAAATGCTATCAAACTAATTGTAGTATTTGTCAGTTTTCTTGTGAAAGAAGTTTTATTAAATATAAAAATTTTCATATTCCATTATTATCTAATTCAAATTGCGATTCAAAAGGGATCATTTATTTTATTAAGTGTAGAAAAAGTAATTTATTTTAAATTGGGAATCTTCCAGGTGTGCTGAAAAAACAATATTGTATTCAGGAAGAAAATTTAAAAAAGTTTTGAGAAAATCACTTAGCAATTATGACAACCGTTCTGAAATTGCTATTCAGTTAACATGTTCAGTCACAAAAAAGAAGATTTTATTTTTATTTGACTTTTTTATAAAAATGTAAATAAAATATTGAATTTATTTTTGAATTTTGAAAATTAAATTTTTGTGATTATATTTTATTTAGAATAATTTCTTATTAATTATTGCTTTTTAAAAATTATGCAAATTTTTTGTTAAAAATTTCAATTTTTCTATATTTCTCAAAAAATTTTCACTAATGTAGGTATTTAATCAACTTTTCTTAAATAACTAGTCATTTTAGATCCTGAAGAAGGCCATTTTGGTCGAAACGCGTCGATTAATAAATTTTTTTTTTTTCTGAAATTAAAAAAAAAAATTTCTTTAACAATATTTTATGTTTGATGTTTGTATTTTGAATAAAAAAAGCTTTTTATTTAAAACAACAAATAAATATTATTTTTATATGAAGTGTTTCGTTTGATCAACAAAAAAACTTGAAAGAAATAACTATGAAATAAAAACAAATAATGTCTGTCAACCAGGGATGCTTACAAATAACCAAAAACTTTTCGGACAAAATTTCATAATATTTCATAAACCAAATTCCGCCTTTAAAAAATTCTAAAATTTTGTCAACAAGAATATGCTTGGTATTAATTTAATATAATTAACTAGCTTGATTAAATTTAAATTAGAAAATCGTTAAAAAATAATTATTCTATTTTTTGAGTAATTTTAAAATTCAATTTTAATCGAAAATGATAAATGACAAAAATATAAAAAATTTTAATTTTTGATTACTTTATAGACGTCTACTAATTTAAGAAAAAAAATCATAAATTTTAACTCAAAATTATCTAACTTGTGATTTTTTAATTAGAAATGAACAAGGACTAGAGAGAATCAAATTTTTCAAATTACTTAGACAACGGTAATTCAAAAGCAATCAAACAATGTTTAAATTGTTCAAAACAAAATCACGCTCCAACAATTTGGCTCCCCATTACATTCTTAGTCCAAATAGTGGCCAGGAAAGCGCCTGTCTTTGGTTCAACCGAACCAGTGGTGAAATTTACATCAAAAACTTTGACCAAACTGGCGACTTCGAGCTTGCTTCCGAACAGCCAATTTTTGGCTTCATTGGAAAATTTCAAGTCAACCAAAACTATTCGCCCAAGCTGATTTTTATCAAAAGAGCTGACATAGTCGGAAAACTCAAGGTAAAAAATGAGGAGCACAAAATTTTCAGAATTAAAGAAATACTCGTTCTAAATTCCACTCCACCAAATAGCTTCAGTCATGACGAAATAGAGTGCGAGGTGCTGATGAACGACCAAGACCTGAAACCCTCAGCTAGCTTTACCACCATCAGCTCAATGCTAAACGCGTCCACAAGCTCGCTATCGGCCTCGACCAGCAATGAAGCCATTGCCAAATATTCCACCAATATTAGCTCTAGGTTCGAAAAAAAAATTCTCATTGAAATTTACAAAATATTTCAGGAAAATTCCGGCTCATTCTATTTTAGCTATACTTATGACTTGACTAATTCTGTGGAGCGTCAGCAAGAACAATTTGAAAAAGGGGCTAAAAAATGCAGTTTAGACTGGCGTTTGGCTGATGAGAGGTTTTTTTGGAACAAATATTTACTGAAGGATGTGTTAGAGATTAAATCAATTGACCAGTTTGTTACGCCTGTAATTCAGGGTTTTGTTCAATTGGAGCAGCACAATATCAATTCAAACAAGGATTTGGCTCTAAATAAAGAAATCAAGGCACCCGATCCACTAAGATTGTCGCTTATTTCAAGACGGAGTAGATACAGACTTGGTAAGTTATGAATTTTAAATTAAGCTCAGAGAGTTCAATTTTATTAAAAATAATTTATTTAAAAAAAAAATTATTTTGTCCAATTCTGTATCTATTTGACGTTTTTGACGTTTTTTTAAAAAAACTAATATTTTATTCAAATTTGCCAAATTTTCGAAAGAGAAATTTTTCGACAAAAATTTAGCAAAATTTAATTTAATTTTTAGAGTAGTTAATTGTTAAAAAATTGTAAAAAATAATAAAATTTCAAAAAATGAGATTTTTTCTAATCAAAATCTAAAAAAACGTTTATTTTATTTAAAAAGAAGCACCACTGTAAATCAAAATTGTCGATAAGGAATCTAAATGTTGAAAAAAATTATGCTTCTATGGTCAAATTTCTTAGGCAAAATTTTCAAATTTAGTGAAATTCTGTTCTATGTTTTATTTTTTTCTTTGTTTCATTCTTTATTCAAAAAATATAAAAAAAAAAATATTTTTTAATTTTTTTTGGTTGGAAGCTTTGATTCTAATAAATAACTTTAAAAACATAGGCACTCGTCTAAAACGAAGAGGAATAGATGACCAAGGCAATGTGGCAAACTTTGTCGAAACAGAACAAATAATAAATGTTTATGGTGAGCATACGCTTTCATTTGTGCAAATTCGTGGCTCAATACCTGTTTATTGGAGCCAACCAGGCATCAAATACAGACCTGCTCCACGCATCGATAAAAGTAAGAGCATTTAGATTTTTTTATTTTTTCAATTCATAAAAAGACCTGAAAAATTACCAGGCCATGTCCATTAAAATTCATGGCTTTTATTTTACTTTTGATATATTGATAAATATTATTAATATTATGAGATTAGTATATTTTGTTGATGAATGACGGATAAATTGTGTAATGATCTTAAATGTGATTAGGAAAAATAATCAATAGTGACAAATCACGGAATTTTCAAATTTGGAACCAAGAACAAAAATTAATTTAAAATTGATTTTCCAAGTCTGTTTTTTCAGATCTAAAACTCGTTCTGTAAAATTTATCAGCTGATACAAGGTTTATGCAACTCTGTAAAATTCATGCCAGTCTATCAAGCACTTTATTTGTATCAAAATTAACCTCCATTGTAGAGAAGTAAAAATTAAAGTTTACAAAATTAAGAATTCAAAATAGATATTTGAAAAATTTAAGATTAAAAATAAAATAAAAGGCTTTATGCATTAGCAAGTTTATGAATCAAATTGAGTTTAAAATTTTACTTTTAGTAGTAGTTGTAGTAGTAGTAATATGAACTGCAACTCGGAAAAATACCCGAGCAAAGCTCTAATGAGCTATAGCAGTCGCTTCTTTTTTTCACAAGCCAAGCATCTAATTTCGACTTAAAAATGTTCAACGTTCTTGCGCTAACTATATCTTCCGGTAATTGGTTCCATATGTTTGCAATTCTATTTGTGAAAAAATGGAAACGCGAGGAACAGTTTTTTATCTGTTCACGACGTAGAGTCTTTGAATGCCTTCTTAAGCCGTATACTTGACCACTTTGACCATAGTTTAAACCATTATTGAACTCAACTAACTCAATTTTATTATTTAATTTGAACAACTGGATCAGATCTCCTCTCAATCTTCTCGTAGTTAGGTCCGTCAGGTCGAATTTACTTAAGCGTGTTGAGTAAGGAAGGTGCTTTAAATTTGGAACTAACTTAGATGCTCTACGTTGAATCTTTTCTATGATATCGATATCTTTTTTCAGCTAAGGGCACCAAGAGGTTATGGCAAATTCTAAATGAGGTCTGACCATTGAAGTGTACAGTAGTTTAATGTTGTTTACATTGGGATATCTGAGCGATTTTTTCAGCATACCCTATTAGCTTTAGCTGTGACATATGTTACTTGTGTGTCCCATTTTAGGTCATTTTTGATAAATATACCGAGATCTTTTTCGCATACTGATTTATTAAGTGGAAATGACTCAATTGTATAATCATGTTTTGAGTTTTTACGACCAAAATGGACAACTTTACATTTCTCGACATTTAGCTGAGCAGACCAGTCTCGTGACCACTTACATATATTATCAATGTCAAATTGTAACTTGTATTTAGAGGAAGAATCTACAATTGTGGCTATAATCTTGTTGTCATCAGCGTACGCTTTAGAGCTGTTTTGAATACACTCAAGTAAATCATTTATGTATATAATGAATAAAATGGGACCAAAGACAGAACCTTGAGGAACTCAACTTGTGACTTCAGCCCATTCTGACTTTGCTTCGCCAAGTACGACTTGTTGTGATCGCCCAGTTAGAAATGAACTTATCCAGTTTATCAAACGCTCATTAAACCAATAAAATTTAAGTTTAAAGACTAGCTTTGAATGTGAAACCTTGTTAAAAGCTTTGCAAAATCGGTGTACACCACATTTACGGGGTAGCCATTTGATAAGGCATGTGTAATCAGGTCCAGGGTCTCAAGTAAATTTGTACTGCGGGACCTCTTTGGGAGAAAGCCGTGTGAGCTTTCACGATGAGCCTGTTTTCTAGCAAGTGTTAGAGCATGACCTCTTTTAATAGACCTTCCATGACTTTACAGAGGATACATGTTAGCGAAATAGGTCGATAATTTGAAGGTTGTAATCTGTTTCCTCCTTTATGAAGAGGAGTAACATAACCTTTTTCCAGATGGTTGGTACTATTCCAGTCACAATGGACTCGCGAAAAATAAGGGTAATCGGAAATGAAAAAGCTTTAGCGCAACTTTTTAGGACTAAGCTGTTTATCATGTCTGGTCCCATGGACTTATTTGGGTCCAGATTTTCAAGTGAGTTAATAATTTTGCTAGTGCTAAACATTTCCACTGGATCGGGGTCACATTTTCTTTTATGTTTTTGTCCTTTAATGGTATAAAAAAAAGTTAAGTCTATGTGCAGTTGGGTAGTTACTCTATAAATTTCTTAATCTTAATATTTAAAAAAAAAACCCAGTGTGAAAAAAGGTTTAACATTTTAAATGGATTTTGAAAAGTAAAAAAGGCACTATTGGAGAATTTTTACAAAGATTATAATACTTTTTTTAAGGGGAATTTTACGTTGAAAAAAATAGCACTAAATTTAACAAAAAAGACAAATACAAAAATTCAATTAACAAAATTTATTTTCTTTTCGTAATTGCTTTCTTTAACTGTACTTAAACATGGAACATCTTTCATTACTTCAATGTTTTATTTTTTTAAAACTAAAGGAGTATTAACTTGAAACAGATTAACAAATTAAATAAAATAAAACAGTCTAAAATTTCTATTATCGAGGGTTCAAAACCCGTTAAGGATAAAAAAAAAATCATCAAAATCTCTTTGCAATACGAGGCGAATGTTTAAATCTCTTTCATCATAAAAATAGGATAGAATAATAATAATAATATAAGTTACAACAAGCTAGCAAGCTAGACTTGCGAAGATGGGAAACAGTAGGATCCCATCTATGGTAACTGTGGTTTGTAATAATAACAATAACAAAATAAAAAAAAAAAAAATTCATATACTACTTCATACTTTCATTTACTACATATACTAGATCACCATTGCATTTTGAATTTTAAATTAATCTTTTTCTTTTTTTCTTTTCTTCTTTTTTTTTCTTTCTACTAGTTAGATTTTTAGACTGATCCAATCAAGCAAATTAACCAGAACTAGCAAATGAATAGGAACAATTATAAGATTCCTATTAAATTTTTTTTTAAATAAATAATTTTTTTAATCCCTTATTTAATATTAAAATTATCAAATTTGTAGAATATTTTATTTATTAATTAATTCAAAGCTTAAATGATTTTTGCTTTTCGCAGATAATCTTCGAAATTAAAGAACGCTGCAATAAAAGGTCAAATATTACTAAGATACTGTCAAATAAAAAATGGGGTCCTACTCAAAACACACTAGGAAATTTATATAAATCTTTAGTCGGATCAATTTTAGACTATTCTTTTCCTTGCTTAAATTCATTTTCAGAAAATAATATTAGAAAAATACAGGCATTTCAGAATGAAGCAGTCCTTAAGTTAAAATTTGATACTTCCTCCAACATCGTACATCATGAGGCTTTTAATAAACTTAAATTACCAACAGTCTCGAATCGGCTTTTTGAGTTGAGTGAGAGATATGTTGTGACAGGACTGAGTCATTCTATTCCATTGGTTGTAAGACTGGTGGAGGAATACAAAGAAGGTTTCGAATCAAGATATATTGAATATCCAACTCCATTGTGTAATTGCTACCTTACTATTTACTCTTTTTTTTCTTGAAGCTTCAACTATGTAAACATCTGTCACATGTAACAACCTATTTCAATTTAAGTCTTTCTTTACATTTTTTAGGTTGTTTACTCTATTTTTATTTTTAATTTTTTTTATACTTTATTCTGAAGGAGCTCTAGCCTTTATGATCTGAATTTTGACCCTACTATTAAGATTCTGCCTAACCATCAATTATTGATTTAAAGTCTAAGTCAGATTTGAGTGATTTATGCAATAGAATGTACAAAATTAATATCACAATCCCTTGATCAAAAAATTTGCTGATGAATATATTGAATGTGTTAGCAGTATATGGAGATAATGATCAAATAAAACTCCTTTTAGTATACTTCCCGCTATCACTTGGATGTTTCTTAAATTTGGTCTTAATCTGAATGATAATTTCGACACTGATTGCGAACAACAACTATTATCTTTTTCTTACATTTTATCTTTTTCTCTTTTTCTTTATATAAATAAAATTGTAACAGGAAACAAACAAGCAAAGTAAAAATATTTTAGGCGAAAAAATGGAATCTGTAAGTTGATGATCAACTCAAAATATCATTTCGATTCATAGAAGTTATCTTTAAATATTAAAATTAATTTGGTTTATTTTGAATTTTCATTTATTTCAAAATTGGTAGGAAATGTCGATCTTTTCCTTTTTTTTACTTATTTGTAGTTTAATATTTTAATTACCTTTCTAAATTTTGAATTCTAAAAATAAATTTCAAAAAAAACTTTGCAAGAAATCATTTTTTAAATGTGATTCAAAAATCTATTTTATCAATCGATTGAAAAAAAAATTTTACTTTATTTGATTTTTTAAATCATATTTAAATCATAGGTCAAAGATTAATTTTAATATCTAAAAATAAGCTCTTTGAATCGAAATAGATATTTTGAATTGATCATCAACTCTAAGATGTCCGAATTTCATCTTAATCAGAATCATTAAATTTTGGGGATGTATTTAACTGCCCTCCTATAATTTTTAAAATTATTTGAAAAATTTTATTGAGTTCAAAATTAAGTAAAATAAATTATATAAGTATTTTTTAATAAGTATTGATTTCTTTATATATTGCTAATGGATAAAAAAGAATTATTTCCCAAATTTTTATTTAAAAAATGAACTAACCGCTAATACTAATGTATTGATTATTGTTCATATTTTTTTTTTATCAAAATTTATAATAACAACATTGCATTGAAACAGTACATGGTTCATCAGAACTTTTTTATCCAAATAATTTATTAATAATTTGGGGTATTATTATTAAAGCAATTAATAAAAATGAGCCCTTTGGATTGAATGAATTATTGACAATCCTATTTGGCTCAACATCCGATGAGTCACTAAGACCCGAAGCCGACTTGAGGTACTTTCTTTTGGTGCCCAAATTATGAGCTTCGAATGAGCGTTTTACAACTCTATCATTCAATTCTTGTATCGGTCTTGAGTTTGTTATTATCTTAAAAAAATAAATAAAAATCTCTTTAAAAAAAAAAACAAAATTTTTATGCTCTTACCAAAAATCCATTTTTGTCTTGGATGCTCTGAAAGTCGAGAATTTGCTCATCGGATATGTCCAGCAAAGGGCTGTCCATCAAATGCCATTCGACAACTTCGTCACAGCCAGGGGTAGTGAGAGAACCAGCATAGCGATAATAATTTTTCAAGTCGAAAGGAATTAAATTTTTGAGACTAAAGTCAGAAATGTTCACTTGGGCGCCATATTCTACAATATTGGCCAAAGCATTTACCAAAGGTTTCAAATTTTTGTTGTCATGATTTGTTTGTCTAAGCAAGAAACCGATCACTGCAAATTTACTATCATCGCTCACACTCTGATGCACCAAGTGCAGCTCCCCTGCGAATCTATGTCCATCGACATAGTGCTCCGAGCCTCTCCAGTGAAAATGCATCTGCAAAAATTTGTATTCCATACCTTCCGGATTTGTTTTGAAGAAAAAATTTCTATTCTTCACAGACATCACCACACTATGTCCATTGTTTTTCACTTCCCATGTCTCGTGTTCAGTTTGATTTATATTTTCTTCCTTGATCTTTAAAGGTGCTAATTCTTTGCCATAAACAGTGGCTGACAGCTCAACATTTATGGGTGATTGCTGCTCTCCATAACATTTAGGGTGTGATTTGTGCCAGTTGTCTGGTATTAAGCTACGATCTTGGTTTCGGTAGCCCCAGTGTTTGACAGGATGGTGATGCTCAGTGTCTCGTCTAAATCGAAAACACTCGATGCCAAAAAACGCCAACAAAAGGATAAAAAGCTTAAACATTTTTGGCTCAATTTTTAAGAACTAAAATGTTAAAATATTTAAAAAAACTAAAAGGTATTTTATTTAACAATAAACTTTATCAATTTAAAATGGTTATATAACTAATATAAATTTGAGAAAGACATTAAATATAAGAGTCTTGTTTTAATAAAAGATTTAGATGATTTAGAAACTTGTTTTGATTTTTTTTAATTTAAAAGGTATTTTAAAACAGGTTTGAAAGCTTTTTTTTAAATCAAAATTTCTGCTTTGCTATCATAGCCAGAATTAATGCTGATAATTTTTCAGAAACTGCTTGGTTCAGTATTGTCATGTGCTTTTGTTTAAAAATGTTTTTTCAATTAGATAATTAGTATTTTGCCACAGTTTTTTTGCTGCATCTAAGTCACGTGATTGAGCTCTTATCAAAGCCAAATAAACTCAAGGTTTAGGTACTCAATTTAGATAGGACTCTTACACAAAAATTATTTATAGTAAAATTTGATTTATAATTGATAAAATTTAAACGATAAATATTCAAAAATTATTATTTCATTATAGGCTTATCTAAGAATTTTTTTGGTATTTAAAATTTTAAAAAGAATTCAAATTTTTTGACGTCTTGTTTTTAGTTAAAAAATTAAAATAAAAGAAAAACTTTTTTTTAATTTTATTTAAGGACAATTGTATTTATTTTTAAATTGAAGTAAAATTAAAAATTAAAATTGATTTTTTATAAATATTCAAGTCAAATACTGAAAGCGACTTTAATGATTTGAATGTTTGCTGTCTAGCAACTTTTCTAAACCATGCTAAAAAAAATTGTAAAATGACAAAGCAAGGTAAGTTAGTGCTATGAAGTACCAAAGTACCAATTTCTTGAATATCTAGAGCTAGGTTCTACTCGATCAACATACTAGCAACATATACGTACCTTTTTTTAATCTCGAAAATTATTAGAACACCTTTTTTCTTTAAAAAAATATATTTATTTTAGTATGGTATAAAATTTTTAAATTTTAATCTTTATATTATTTTTAGTCCCTGAAATTTACCTCTATAGTATTTGTAGTTACATCTTTTAATAAATCACATTGATCATCAAAAATATTTAATATTTATTTTTCAATTTTTTTGTTGTAACTTTTGACTTATACACTTTGGTCTGTGAAACAATCACTAATAAATTGTTGTTTAAAAAAACTGATATTAACTGAAATTATTGATTGAAATTTAAAATATATTTCATATTAACAGGATAAAGCTAAACAGATTTTAATTTAATTTCAATATTTTTTTTTTAAAAAACGCCCTTCAGGGCTAAAGGATAGATTAGAAAGGAAAACAAATAAAGGAAAACTAAAGGAAAATAATGATACTTTTAAAATCAAAAACTAAAAACATTTAAAAACTTGTTATTTAGCTTTTCTTTGACATCAAAAATCTACAAAATTTTCAATTTAAAAAAAGAAACCCATTAGATTATTCAATTTTTATTTTGATCAATCTCGTCATGTTAAAAATAAAAAAAAATTAATTTTGTTAAAATTATAGAACTAAAATTTTAAGTGTGGAATTGCTCATTCTGGTCACAAAAGAAATTTTGATATAATCTAATGTGGGGTGTTCAGAATGAATTCAAATAAATTCAAATCAAAAAGTTAATTTTAAAGTAAACCTTAAAATGCAAGTATGAAATTAAAGTATGATTGAAATTTAATCAATGAAATTTACTATAATTTGATTATGTTGCTAACCTTTTTAGACTTGAACACAAAAAAAGCTAACCATTCCACGAATTTTCTAATTACATAATTTTTGATAAATAATTTAATAAATTCTTGAGGATTCTTTTATTTTTTTTAAATTCACTCTATGTCAGCTCTTTAAAGAGTCTCTCTACTGTAATCTATGACATGTGTTGTTAATCAAGTGAGCTCGTTGCATTCGCATTTTCCTAAGATTTATGACTCTTTCTTTTTGGGTGTCTCACACATTTTCGTACCCATCTGATAAGCATTTGTTCATAATTAATTCATTGAGAAAAATTGATAGGATAATATAAAACTTTGAACAAGAAAGACAGAATTTTTATTAATTTAATTTAAAAAGTCTTATCTAGAACTTAATTTAGAATCTTAAATTATGATTCTTTTTTATTTTTGAATAATAATGTTAAACTTTTAAAAAAGAATGAATTAAATAACTAACTAAACAGCTAATTTTTTATTTTACTGAAAAATTATTTTTATCAGAAAATTTATTTTAAAAAAAAATGTGAAAGAAAATTACAAAAAAAAATAATTCATTTTTGGTCTTCCTCTTTTTTTTTGCTGGTTCACAAATTTCATTTTCATTAATCATTACTGGAATTGTGATCATTGCATTTTCATTACGAGAAATAGGTCCAAGAGTTGGGTTTGCATCTTCATTCACTGCAGAATCTTCACTACAGTATTGTGAAAAAGCAAAGAAACGACTGATACTTTTATTGTTTATTTAGGTAATAGAATGGGATAGGATTGATATTTTGAAACCATTTTTGTCGGCTAAATTCTTAATTCAACTAGATCAGAATAAAAAAAATGGACTGAAAAAAAATTCAATCCTTTGTTGTTTTAATTGAAAAACATAATCCAAATTGCTAAATTTTTTTAATGTGCAACTCTATTGCAACGCTGTGTGTCAAAAACAGTGTTGAAACTAAAACGACAATCGTGTCGGTATGCCCAAAAAAAGTAAAAAAAAATTAGGATTTTTTTAATATCAATAAACCAAAAAGAGGTTTAGAAGATGAATTAAGTACGATTACTAAACGAACTAGGTCCAAATTTTAATTTCATTATTCCAAATTATAATTAATGATTTAGATTTGTGTTTTTTTTTTATTCGCACTTAAATAATTACTATTTATTTATTTATTTGTTTTCTGTACCGAGCTAGGGCTTCTTCAGAATAAATTTAAAAAAAAACAAAATCAAAAATAAAAATAAAATTAAAGTTAATAAAATGAGGCAAAAAAAAAATCAAAATAAAGTAAATTTGTTTTGTTTCTTTTGGGGATGTCATTAATATATATACTAAATAAAAGAGGACTAATTACTGAGCATTGAGGAACACCTGCAGTTATTTGATATTTGTCGCTCAAGTGGTCATTCACATTTACCTTAAATGTCCTACTATCTAAAAAGGATCTAATCCAGTTAGTCAAGTAATGAGGTGGATTCATTTTTATCAATTTAAAAAGTAAACTTCATGCCAAACCCTATCAAAGGCTTTAGAAATATCAAATAAAATATTTTGTTTTTTTTTTATTTTACTTTTAATTGTCTCCATAAATACCTGTATAGAATAAAATAATTTATTGACACACTGTGTTACAATAGACACTTCGTTTTTTAATTTTGAAAAATTGAAGAAACGAGTTGAATATTGCTTCTAATAATGTTTTAAACCGCCTTTATTTTTCAAACACTCAATGGCATTGAGTCTTCTAAATTCTTTAAAATAGATTTTGGTATATTATTTAGAATACTTCGGATGCTTTCCTTCAACTCATCCAATGACCTCGACTTTTGTTTTGCAATCTCTTTATAGACCCAATTCCATAAATTTTCAATGCATCTCAGGTCTGGGCTGTTCGTAGGCCAAGACAAAACTTCAATATAAATATCTTGGAACCATTCCTTTACTATTTTTGCACGATGACAAGGGGTATTATCTTGCTGAAATATGAAGGCCTCTTCTTCTCTTAACATATCCATTGATCGAAGTAAGTTATTTCCTTAAATATCAACATATCTGTGAGAATTAAGTCTTCCTACAAATATAGAAAGAATTGCTAGACCAAATAGCTCATACAGCACCAAATTCCAATAGAACAACTTCCTTGCTTTGTTCGTTTAATAATGCAATCTTCATTTCTTTCATCTTGATGGCATCCTTCTTATCTGAATTCGATTTTTTCTATTGTCTACTTCAATGTTCATTTCGTCACTGAACATTATTTGTTTCCATTTAATTTTGTTCGATGATTTTACATTGAGAGAGAAATTTTTCTGAATTTTTTTTTGAAATTTTGTCAATCTTTGTTTTCGAACCGCATTATTGCTTCAGAGTTTTCTTTCTAATAATATTCGTCTACCGAAGAATATAGCCCTTATATATCTATTGGCAATCACCTTTTATAGTGGAAATCTTAGGTTTCCAGATCTTGGACGATTGTCGTGCGAATTCGTTTGATTATTTTGATCAAAATAGTCTTTATGCATCATTTGGACCTATTTAGATCATTGCCTATATGGGCTTATTATTTTCCATTTTTCCGAAGAAAGACAGCCGCCTTTATTCTGTCCTCTTTATTAAAAGGACTACGTTTGGGAGTCTGAATTGATATTTTGGTCACAAAAGCGATTAAATTTTTTCCAGAATTTTAACAAAGGCTTTAGTTTATTATTATTTTTAAAAGTGGGTGCCAAACAAAATATTTTTAGAGGGATTGAGCTTGTCTCAAAGAAAAACGAAAAAAAATTTTTTCCGTTTCTTAAATTTTTCACAGTTAAAAAAATTAACTAACTGGATTGTCTTGTTCAATTTTTTTTTTATTTTGATCTAATTGAATAAAGAATTTAGACGATCAGATCTGGTAGATTAAGCTTTATTTTTTTTAATGTTGTTTTTTAGGAAGAACTCTATTTAACGATGCTAATTTTTCGAATTAGATCCATTTTTATGTTTGTTTCTAAATGATGTCTTTTAAATGTCCTTTGTAGGTAATTTTTGGGTCCATTTTGATGCCTAGAAAATAGAATTCGGCTCTAGTGGTACAT
The DNA here is from genome assembly GCA_019054805.1 of Brachionus manjavacas. Classification (NCBI taxonomy): domain Eukaryota; kingdom Metazoa; phylum Rotifera; class Eurotatoria; order Ploima; family Brachionidae; genus Brachionus; species Brachionus manjavacas. The sequence goes on from JAHQIY010000004.1 coordinate 2,218,307, forward strand.
CTTGGTCGATTTTGAGATTGAGCTTGTATTTTCTTTCATAATTGATTATGGCACCAGCTCTGGCAAAGGAGTGTGGCATGTTTTTGTTTTGTTAATTTTAAAACCCCATTTTTTGGAGAACTCAACGATTCTCTCAATTGCAGCTTGGATGATACGCTTTCTTTCATAGAAGTTCTCCTGATTTAAATGCATAGGTCGTCTGCAAACAGCGCAATTTTGACTTCCCAAACTAAATAAATTAAGCTTAAAAAAGAGATTTTTATTTCCATAAAAATTTTTTTGTTCTTTTCCAATAATAACCATAAGTTGATCACTCATCTCATTTGATTCAGGTTATATATGGCAATGTGAAAAATTAGTACAAAAATTACAGTCCAAAAAGTAAAAACGCTATAATTTTTTTTCTAATTGTGCAAAAATGGTTCTGTAAACAGTACAATATTGTACAAATTTTTTAGAAACGAATACCAAGCTCTGCGAAAACTCTGCATTTTTCTGTAAAATGCACACCATCAAAAAATATATGATTAATATCTGCAATAAATTGCAGAGTTTTCGCAGAGCTTGGTATTCGTTTCTAAAAAATTTGTACAATATTGTACTGTTTACAGAACCATTTTTGCACAATTAGAAAAAAAATTATAGCGTTTTTACTTTTTGGACTGTAATTTTTGTACTAATTTTTCACATTGCCTTATATATTCAATTTTGTGCGAGGGACTTTATCAAAGGCCTTAGAGAAGTCAGTAAATATATTGAGCATTTAATTGTTCTTTTTTTAATCACTAGTCGGCTTGTCAATAAATCCTAAAAGATTTGTTTTGCATGGTCTGTTTGATAAAATCCATGTTGTTTATTCGAAATTAAATTATTTGCTAAAAAATAATTAATTTTTTCATTCATTAGCATTCTTTACATATCTTTCCAATTTCTAAAGTAAAATTAGCTTTTAAATTGGAAATAAAAAACTAAAATATTTAAAAAAAATATTTAAAACTTTAAAAATTTGAAAGTAAAAGTAGAAAAAAAATCATTTCTTTTTAATGCAAAAAATTTTGATAAATATTTGACATGAAATCAAAGTAGGAAAATTTGTTCAAATTTTTTCACTCACCTTACAATATCTAACTAATAGCAATAAATTCAGTTGAAACTGACAATTAAAAAATTTTAAAATTTTTTACGGATGGTAGGTGTTCAAAAAACTTGTGTAAAAGAGATGTTTTACTTTTAAGCTTTATGAATATTGGCGCTTTTCTTATTCATGATTTTGATATACTCAGAAAAAAGTAAAGGATTTTTAAAAGCTTTAAATCTATTTTTTTTATCTCTCAAATTTTTTTGACGAAAACTTGCAATTTTTACGTAAAATTCAATAAAAAATTGTAAATTTATTAGAAAGAAAAAATGGTAAAGTCAATTTTTTTTTAAAAATTGCAAAAAAAATCGTTCTTTGGGCTTTTTATATTTCACCATATTTTACGTCAATTCCAATGATCAAATCAACAATGTTTTATGATCAATTTCAAGTTTTTTGTTTAATTTTTTAGATAAAATTTTATTAGCCTTACCTTTTAAATTTAATTTGAAAAAAATGATTTTTTTTTGTAATAAAACTTTGTTAAGCTTTAGCAGAAAACAGGGCGGCTTTTAAGATCCATTTCGATCAGTTGCAATCAAATTATAAAAGTTTTGACAAGTTCTTGCTCATAAATTTGGTCGAAGAAATTGGTAAAGAGAGCATTCTGGGCGATGCCTTTGTGGAACAGCTGGCAGAGCTAAACAATGAAAAAATAGTCTACGTTCAGTTCGATTTTCACGAACATTGGTATTTTTTAGCAAACTTTTTTCAAGTTTTGTTGTATCAAAAATTTTATTAAGCAAAGGTCTAAAATTTGAAAATGTCTCTATTTTAAAGGACAAGTTGAAAGAAATCCTAGTAGAACCATTCTGCTGGATCGACGACCGAGGTTTTATTTTTAAACAAAAAACACTCTTAAGAGTCAACTGTGTTGATTGCTTGGACCGAACCAATGTGGTTCAAATGGTAATGGCTAAATATGTGCTTGAAAACCAACTGCAACCATTAGGCATATTGGTCCCGCCAAGTGAACTGGCCCAAGATTTTAAGAGAAAAATTTGGTTCATGTGGGCAAATAATGGGGACGCAATTAGTGAGCAATATGCGGGAACTAGTGCTCTCAAAGGAGACTACACCCGCACTGGGGAGCGAAAATTTGCAGGCATAATCAGGGATGGAATGAACTCTGCGAACAGATACTACTTGAGATTTAGAGATGCGTTCAGACAAATGGCACTGGATGTTTTACAAGGTGTGCCGGCATTTGAAAATGAACAAATTTCCAAATCAAATTTGCTTTCTCCGGCTAAAAATGAGGAAAATAGTGAAGATCAAACCCAGGCGGATTCGGAAAGAGAGGAAAATATTCGACAGCTTTTAAATGATTGCAAAAAGGAATTGGTCAGTCAAAATGAAGATTGCTATGGAATTTGGGCTTTGATCAATTTTAATGAGTAGATTTATTGAAAAAATGAAATTGTTAAAATTTTTTTTTTTTTAATTAGATCGAACGATGACATTAGTCAAGTTGATCCGGATGTATTTCTTATTCTAACTAATTCTGCAATTTATGTTTCTAAGTAAGTTTTCATTTTTCAAAAATTAAACAAAAAATTAAGATTTAAAAAAAAAATGTAAATTCCATTTTTTACCAATCACTCATTTAAAGGTTGTTGTGGTAAAATCTATATTTTCTGCGGTAAATGATTATATACCGCGCTTAGCCATTAATGCCTTTTGGGGTCCTTATTTTAGCATTGACATCTGATGAAGTTGTTAATTTTTTTGGCTCATATTGTTTCCCATTAAGTAATTCTACAAGTCTGTTCACCAAAAACCAGTAACAATATTGCCCTCTTCTGTTGAATTCTCACAAATTTCTGATCATTTACTCTTCTTAGACTCCAGCATAATATTTTTATATAATATTTTACTTTTATTTTTTCAAATCCATCTCATTATTTTAAAGGTTTATATTTTGATAGGTTTCCGTTGACCATCGATAAGTCCAGTTAGCCAATATTTCCAAATCTTCCTTATAGGTTAAGTTTTCAGAGCCTCACTCGCATTATTTTCAAATCATAATCATGTGGCCAACAAGGGCATTTCATTTTTTTTAAAATCATCTATGTATATTAAAAATAAAATCGGTCTCAAAATAAATCTCTGGAACACCACTTGAAACTTTTTTCCAACATGACATTAATTCATCAAGAACTAAAGACTTATGAGAAATCTGTGAATCTATATTAATAATCATTTAGTGAGAATCTATATTGATTTCATATACACTCATACAAGCCGACACGAAAAAAAGACCTGTTCGGGTACGGGTTTCGGTTTTTACCAGTATGCGTAACCGTATCCGAAATACACGTTAATCTCGGGTTTTTCTAGCAGAAAATTTTAAATTTTAGTAAATTATGATATTTTTATATTTTCTTTAAGAGACTAAAAATTTAAAAAAAAAATGAATTTCAATTTTTTTTGCTTAAATTTTCTAGTTTGATTTAGGTCTAAATTCAATTCAATTCAATCAATATTTACTCTTAACATTACTCTTTCAAATAGTGTTTCGGGAATATTTTTTAATCACTTATGATCAGACTTGGGCAAAAGTCAAAAAAAAAAGTCATTTAAAGTCTTTTCAAAGTCAAGTCAATTGACTTGACATTCCGCTGAGTTAATAAGGCGACCCATAGTTTTAGTTGCCGTTCCTTTCCAAAACAATTGGCGTTCCCCCCTAATATTTACCGTTCCATACACAAAAATTGCCGTTACCATAGAATATTTGCCGTTCCACCGAGTTAATTAGACATCTCAATGTTTTTGTTGCCGTTCCAGTGAGTCAACTAGGCGGCCCAGAGAAATTATTTAAGATAGCAAACAAATATTTCAAGAAAACGTTTTTAATATTATCATAAAAATTAACATTTAATTTTTTAAAAATTGGAGTGAAATCTTTCAAAAAAAATAAAACTTTATTTTTTTTTCTAAATTCTTCAATTTTAGAGATATTTTTAAAAAAAAAATTTGAAGTCAAGTCAAATGACTTGACTTGACTTTGACTTGATGACTTTTGCCCAACTCTGCTTATGACAAACTAGACCACAAATGCCGAAAAATCTTTATATGCAATCACTCAATGTCGGTATTAAGAAAATTTTAATTGAAACTTTAGCCACACTTACTTTTATATACTTTTAGCTATACTTTTAGCTATATTGACTCCAAAATACTTGAGTTGAATTTTGTCTATTTGAAGCATTATAAACAAAATCTAAAAAAGAAGAACATTCAGTCCTTATTTCGTGTAATTTATTGGTTCGTGAAACATCGACCTGAGTTTGATAAGTCTTGGACTTTTACTAAATTTCTTAAAGCTCCATTATCATGTAAATGATATGGCCTTGGAGTAGATTTAGATTAACTAGTCCGAAGCTGATCCTATTCTTGTTTTTCATCCATTAAGAATAAAGCAGTTTCCGACAAACTTCAACTGCTTTGGCTCTAACTTCTTCTCAATAAGGCTCTTCATACCATAATTCTAATTTTGACGAATCCAAATTAATCTTTGAGCTGAGTTAAAATTTAAACTTTGATTTTAATGATTTATTAAAGAATTCGTTAGGTTTTTTTTCCAGTTTCATTTATAGCCTCAAGTGTTTCATATAAGATTATATTTAGACCAGGTATTAAGTCGCCAATTATCCAGTCAGTTTTTTGAGTCAAAATCGAAAAAGTTTACAAAAAATGTACTATCTTTAGGAAAGAGATGATTTTTTCTTTTGAAACAGGACATAGATTATGAGTGGCAAACACTTCCTTTTCGTAAGCTTTATAAATTGATTCCAACTTTATATACACATCTAAGCTTACATTTTTTATTGAATAAAAGCTAAATAATATATTTAAAAAAGAAAATGAAGATAGAGAAAAATTCTAGTTCTATTAATATTTAAAAAGTATTTAAAAAAGATTAATATCCGATTATTATATTTTGGAATATTTCCCTGATTAACTCGAGTTTGATCAGCTAAGGAACATGTTAATTTCGAAGTTGTATTTCGATGGTTTAAATTTCGAGTTTGTCTTGGCATTTTAATATGAGAAATTTAAATTATCTATTTTTATTTTATTATTATTATTTTGTTTTATAAAAAACAAATGTTTTTTTAATTAACTTTGACAAAGAAAGAAAAAAATATACAATTTAACAAAAAAGATTTTTTTAATCAATTTTTTTTTTTTTTGAAAAAAAATTAAAGTATTATTCTCAACTAAAATTAAACTAAACAAAAATTTTAGTTCTTTTCATGAAAATTAAATTTTTTCTGCTAGAAAAACCCGAAAATTACGTGTATTTCGGATACAGGTACGTGTAAAAACCCGAGATTAACGTGTATTTCGGATACGGGTACGCATACTGGTAAAAACCGAAACCCATACCCGAACAGGTCTTTTTTTCTTGTCGGCTTGTATGTATACACTGTAGATGAACGTATATACATAGGAGCTCTATGAGATTAATATTACATTACTTTCGTGGAATTAAACCATGGCATGGGATTAATTTTTTTAGATAAAAAGATGAAATTTACTAGATATTATATTAAAAGATAAAAAAGATGAAATCAACTAGATATTTTTATTAACTAATAGAAATTTTTTCGAAATGTGTGGACGCACATTTTTTTTTTAAAAAGAAGAAATTAATTGATGGACAATTACATTTTTATGTGGATAGTTATACCCTAATGTTGTTTTTTTAGGACAACCTCGTCACTTTCTGGATTTCTTTAGGAATTTCTGGATTTCGGGGCATTTTTCAGCTTTAACCAACTTATAACAAGAAGTTGATCATTTGTTCCATCACCTAACCAAAAAAATGAAAAAAAAAGGAGCTAATTAATTTTTTTTTTCACTAATTATTTCTTGAATGTGAAAATTACGGACAAAATTTTTTTTTCATGAACAATTATTTTATTCGGTGGACAATTAGTTTTTTTTGTCAATTGCACATCAAGGTGTCAAGACCACAATTTTCTTTTTTTTTAATCTAGAACCCCCTCGTTGTTAAAACAAAAAATTCTATTTAAATTCTAATTTTTAAATAAATAAATTAATAAATATATTTAATTCTATCTTATTTTGATGAGAAATATTTTTTTTTAAGTTACGATGACGCAGTAGAATCATTTCTTGATTATGAAAAAATAGAACTGGAAAATGTTGAAAAAATTGAACTTGGTCCCGAGCCAGTCAGTGACTTAGCATTTTTCAAGTCAACTCCACGTTTTTATGTATTTAGAATATATTACAAGGACAAAAATGACCCATCCACAGACCCCTTATCACTATTCTATTCTTTTCGGTCGAGCAATCTAAGATTTTTCAATAACTTGGTTTTGACCACCAAGTCTCAGGATGAAATGATTGAGTCACTACGCGGCATATGTCAAACCATCCAGTCTACATTGATTTTTTTCGGCAATCATATCCAATTTGACGATGTCAATAAACTAAACAAGTACATTCTTTTTTAGTATTATTTTACAAAAAATTCATATTTTTTAAAAACTTAAAAACTTTTTTAGAAAAAAAAGTAAACCTCATTCTGGCACTGTGCAATTGCGTAAGTTGAGTACCAGGATCAGCATGGAAGGATCAAAAGCGCCTAATGGACCGAGCGATTCAAAGATTTTGCGCTTTGGCAAAATAATTGGTAGCAAGCTATTTCGCAAAAATAACACTCATTCTCCAAATTTGAATCAAACAACAGAGACATCTGATAATTTGGTCGAGCTAAGCGAAACAGCCAACGATTTGATTCACCTAGAAGACTGCCAGTCTGGTCAAACTGAAGAGAGCAATAAGGAGCTTTTAATCGATCTTAGTGACCTGAGTGTAAATGAGGAAATAGAAAAGGCTGTTAGTTCGATGAAACGTGAGAAATCGTCCAATTCATTAAATTCAATGGGCAATGTATCAAGTACTCCTAAGAGTGGAACCCAAAATTCTCGGAGTTACATCCCAAAATTGAGTCAAAAACAAGTTGCCACTCGCCTTGCGAAAATCAGCGGTACTAAAGAAATAATAAAAGGATCAAAGACAAATTTCATTTTTATTTAATGTTGTTATACAGTAGTTTTATACAAAAAATCTAATAAATCAAAATTTGTTTTAAAAAAGCCTTCAATTATTTACAGACCTGCCTAAATTTTCCGTCAAGCTCATCAAGATTTTCCTCTTTTATTTTTAAATTTTTATACTGATTGTATAAATTTATTCTATTCACATGTTTGCAAATAAAATACTTAAAAAATGAGAGATAGTTGCAGACTCGATTTTTTCATTTGGTTTTATCATTTGGCATATTTACCATCCAAATAAAAATTGTGATTTTTAAATTGACGAAATATAGAAAAGATCGATTTTTCTTTTTCAATTGGTATAATTGCTTTATCTGATTTTGCCCGATGATGGCCTTAAGACTGTAAATCGAGAGGAATTGTTGAAATTGAAGCATTTAATTTTAAATCTTTTCTATACATTTAAAAAAATAGAATCAAAATTTTTTTAGATATTCGTTATAATTTCTTTTTAAGTCTCAGTGGGACCCATTTTTTTCTTTAAAAAATTTAAACCATAAAATGGCAAGTCTTTTTTCTATTTAACTTTTTTTGAAATTTTGAAATTACGTTGTTTCATTAAAACTCAATACTAAAGCATGTTAAAATTTGAAATATAATTATACAATTATTTTTAGAAAAGTAAAATAGAGAAAAAAAAAGTGAAAAAAAATTCGAATCAGGAAATTATTATTATCAAATATTTTTACGAGATAATTTTTCTACTTTTTTATATTGATAATCTCTATTTGATTTTACCATTTTCATAACTAATTTTAAATGAGGAATATCAAAAATTTTTTTGAAAACCAAACTGTATTTTTCAAATATCAAACAAAATTTAAAATATTTATTTAACAAGTGTCATACCCAAAGACAATTATCTTGAAAACAAAGTAACTTTATAATATTTAAAAATATGTCGCTTTTGGAATATATTTAGCGAATAAAAGATGTCGCTAAATATAAAAGATGCGACATCTTATAGTTTATAAAATATTGTCTTGTTAAATTTTCACTAGCATATGTAATCTTCTGGCTTGATTTTTAATTTCCTATTTTCCAGAGTAACAATTTGTTCAAATGAATCCATAAATAATAAGAAGATATGTTTTAACAATATTTTTACAATTAAACAATATTGTTAAAACTTTATTTATTTGTTTAAATTTTTAATATAAATAAATGTACGAGCCAGCTACCAAAGCAGATATATTATATATATTATATATATTCTGGATTTACTAAAAAATACAGAAAAATTCTTGATGATTTTACGATTTTTCGAAAAACTCTAAAAGAAAGAGCTGGTTATTTATAAATAATTAAAAAGAAAAAGATTATTTATTTGGAATGAATATTTATTCTATTTTGTTTAATTATATAAAGTGTTTTACTATAAAATGTTTTGACTAAATTTTCAAAATAAACGATTAAAAAATATAAATATCTGATAAAAAATGAAATTTAAAAAAAAATAATTTTAATGAGATCATCCAGGGACAAATAATAATAATTACAAGCTAATTATCTAATAATATAAAGTCTGTTGGAAAGCTTATCTCTTTAGCTATTGAATTATCGATTCCGGTTAAAAAAGAGCTGTTTTGGGATTTTGAAAAATTGATCAAAGCATTTTCAGTATCTGAATCGACGGAGCCAAACACTTTCGTTGAAATTCCTTCAGAGTAAATTATTGCTCTATTCTTCAATTTTAATCCTATATCCTGGACAAAAGTTTGATCAAATTTACCAAGTTGCATGTAAATTACAAGAAAAGGTGATTCGATATCAGATCTTGATATTTGAGCAATTTTAAGCTTTTCTCTATCGATTGACTTTGGAATTGCGTTTAACTTTGTTTGAACTAGAATTACCGACATATTCTCAAAGCTATCTTCATCCAGGCTATAAATCACGGGAATGACAAAATCGACACCAGGTTCTTTGTTCTTACACTGAACAGCACAACAGCGCTTCATCATATTTTCCAAATTCAATTTTTGCTTTGAACATTGAGCCCGAACAAAATGATTAAATCTTACATATCCATTGAGCAGTTTTTCAGATTGACCATGATCAAGTTGCTGTTTAATTATGTCTAAACCCTCTTGACCATATAAATTGGCCAAAAATGATCTTACTTTAACGTAAGAGCAATATCTGGTCGCAGAATTCAAAGGATCGTCTATTTCAAGCCCACTGACGCATTTATCATAAGCATTTAGAAGTAAAATTTTGGTAATTGTCTCGCCTTTTTCACCTTGATCAATTATCGAGTCTTGAACAGCCTGAACAAGCTTATTGACCAACACATACAGTCCATATTGTGTCTTGTTGTTAAAAGTTTCCAGTTTATTAAAATAAAATGCAGCTGAATTTGCCAAAATCGGTTCAGAAGGAAATTCTATTTTGAAGAAATTTTCCTCATAATTGGCATATGTACATACAGCCATATTCTTGGCAATTAAATTTTGCGCAGTGGAAGTTAGCAAAGGTCTTATTGTACCAAGTCTGCAGCTTAGAATAGCCAATGCATCATTGTCAGTCAATTGATCGAGTGTCTTCGAAGCGTCACCAACAAGTTTTATCATTGCCATGCTAGTCAATTGTTTAAAGCCGATTTGATCATACTTTTTATACGAGTATTTGGTTTTGCACAACGAACCCCACAGTGGTCTGCCAAAAGAGCAAATATTTTCAAACAAAAGCGAATCTTGAGGAGTTCGAATTGCTTCAATATTTGAATGAACATCCCAATTAGGAAGAAGATAGATTGGCTCTATAAGAAATGTTTCCGATGTTTTCTCTAATGGATCCAGCCATCTGTTTGGCATAAAGCTACTTAAACTAGAGAATGTGTCCAAAAATAGGACAAAAATTTTCTTATCTTGATTAAATTCAGATATCACACTTCGCATAATGAAATAGTTTGATTTAACTGTGTTTGCTTTTTTTTTGCTACCTGGATCATGCTTTAAGAGTGAACTGGCTTCGTCGAAAACAAAGATTAAAGGTCTATTGCTTTCGTAATAAATAAGCTTGTTGGTTTGAGGACAATTTTGTTCAAGATTGATTAGCTCCTGATTAATGAAGCTTTGATGCTGATCAAATGGAGAGTTGCCATCAAAGCCGTTTGAAAATTTTTTGAAAAATTCTCTATAAGAAATAGAATCATTTTGATTTAAGAAATGGACAAACATGTTAAAATAGTTTATAAAATATTGTCTTGTTAAATTTTCACTAGCATAAACTTGGGTCAATTTTTCGGCTAAAAAGCTTCTTTTCGGATAGCCCGAATCAGTGTTTTTAGATCTAAGGCAACAAAATACAACAAAAGCTTTTTTGGATAGATTTTGGCAAGCCTTTGATTTTCCAAAGCCTGAAGATTGACACAAAGTTGTAAAAAAGCCGTAAATTAATGAATTGTTCTTCCAATAATTTTCTATTTTAGAAAATATGTAATCTTCTGGCTTGATTTTTAATTTCCTATTTTCCAGAGTAACAAATTGTTCAAATGAATCCATGAATAATTGACTGATTAATTTGTCTTCGGGTGTACTGGAGTGTCTAAACCATTCAACACATTTGTACAAATCTAAAGCAAAATTCAATCAATTTAAAATTAAATTTTTTTTTAATTAATTTAGTGAAATATTACAGTAAAATAAAAATTAAAGTAAGATTGAAGAAAGTAAAATTTAAAGTTTTTATTCTAATTTCAAACAGATTCTATGCAAATGTAAAAAAAATCATTTCAGGCATTGCGAATTTTCATACAAAAATTCCAAAACAAAATTAAATTCTAAATAATATAAAAATATAGCTTTTTAATTACAGATTTTTCTGTTATTTTTAAAAGGTGAAACAATGTTTCATCAGAAGAAATTAAAATAAATATTTCCGTGTAAATTTATTTTTTTTAATCAAATTGTATGTTGCTTTTAATCTAAAATTAATCTTTTTTTGTTTAATTTAATGAAACATATTTTATTTCATGTTGTTTTATCATCAAATTTCAAAAAGTTCAATTTTGTCAATTTTAAATTAATAAAACAGAAATTTATTTTTGTTATTTTTGCAAAGGATTGTATGAAATTTCACAATGTCATCATTTTCAAAGTCAAGTTAGTAATTTCCTTTTTATCAAATAACTTCAAATCAAAAACTTCTTAATTTTTAAATAGACATCAGACATCAGACAGAAAATTAAATTGAATTTAAATTTTTTAAAATAGAAAAGTGAAAAAACTCAAGTCTAATAATAAAGGGAGGTGCTGCATGTTATCCAAATTATTTCTCTAAAATTTAGAAGCTCTATCATCCAATTTTTTTTTGACTTTTGAATATTGAATAAAAAAAAACGCAAAAAATCAGGCAGAATTTCTCTAATTTATGGTCTTAATACCTAGAATTTCATAGCTAAATGCTAAAATTAAAAGTTGATTTAGTCTATTTTTTGACATTCATGTAAAAAGCATAAGGCCGATCCAGATAATACGGAAGAATTCTAGAATCTATTTTGGAATTTAAAAAATTTTTGAAAATAAAATTAATAAATTAAATGCTTTGGAAATTAATTAAATATAACTAAATAAATTTTTGTAGTCGGAGATTTGTTAATTCGATATAAAATAATAATATAATAAAATAATAAAATCAATTGAATATGATCTTCCTTTATTTTAATAAAAAAGAATCAAATATAATCTTCCTTTTAATTTTATTTTATTTTCAACCATAATTCCAAATAAAATAATCTAATAAAAATTAAATTTTTGGATTTTTTATTTAAATAATATAGTTAGTGAAATACGGATCTTTTGTTTTAGGATAGAAATTATGCATATTTTTTGCCGAAAAATAAAATCAATTTAATAAAAATTATCTTAATTAACTTTTTAAATATTGATAAAAATAAAATATGATCAAAATTTATAAATTTGCCTATTTTTGAACTAAAAAAATTATTCCAAACCTGATAAGCATTCAAAGTTTATTTGAATATTGAAATCGGTAATTAAAAGCAAATACGAAGATTCTACGGTTTGAATTGCAAGAGGGTGTTTAATATTTTCAACAAAAATTTCTTCATAGTCCTCTTTTTTAAAAATTATAAATTTTTATAAATTTAAAAAAAATCAAAAAAAAGGAAATTTTTACTTATTATTTGAATCGATTTTAGATCATTATTTTCAGTCAGTTGTAGGGTACAATCATTTTCTAGTCTTCGGTTCCTAATGACCATTACGTTTTCAATAAAAATGTTTTTCATTTTTGAAAATATAGTTGGATTTTGAATTTTGAAATTAAATCTCTTTTTTTTTTTAATTTAATTTCAATTAATTTGAAGGACTCATGCTTATTGACAAATATTTTGTCCATTTTCATTTCTCCTATTTCAATTTATTTATTATAAGATTTTTAATGCTGAAAATATCATAATTACTCAAATTTAAAATCACATATATTTTTAAAAGTCCCAAATTAAAGTCCGACTCATCATAGAAAAGTTGAAGTCTATTTCATTATTGCTAGGAACTTTTGTGTTAATATCGAGGTCAGTGCGAGCTGGTTCAGGTAAAGAACCTTTAGGTTCTGGTCATTTTAGATTTTCTCTAAAGTGTTTAACACATCTTTGTTGGTCCTTGCTTGCAATTTAATTAATGAAGAATTTAAAAAAATTATAAAAATTTGTATTTTGTAACTATTTTTTTTATCTTTTTATTAATTTGACTTTTTTTCTTACTTTCTTTAATTAAATAAAAATTTTGCTTTTTGTATTTTTTTCTTTAAATATGCTTTTTTAATCTTTTTATGTGTTTGGTTCTACCTGCTCTATAATTATTTATGGCCGAATTATTGGGTGAAGACAAATGTTCCGGAATTTTTTCAAAAGGTCTCCTTCTCCTTCATTTTTAAAGAATGACGTAACTTAGAAAAGAGAATATTAAGTTAATTTATAAACTTATTTTTATTACATCATTTCTTCGAATTTTGTCAATCCGACTTTTGACACCTTCCATTAGGGTCTGTATTGATGCTAGGCTGATTTCATGCAGACATTTTAGCATCCTTAGCCTCAATTGATGAATTATGTTCGCTTCCTAACCATCCTCGTAGACTTTCTCTTTCAATTTTGACCAAAAATCTTCAATGGATTTAGCTTGAGGCAAATTTTCAGGGTTATCCATTCTTTTGCAGACACAGCAAACCATGCTAAAAGTTTTTCCTAGAATTTGAACTTTTTATTATAAGTTAACACTAGCTGACGTCTGCTGCTTGTTGCCGGATTAATAAATGATGTTTTCATTTACGGAAATTTACGTAAATTTTGATAAATTTTTTTTTTGTAATTATTGTTATAATTTAATGAAAAAAGTTTGAAATTAATTTTTTAACATCTTTTTTTTTACATAATTTTTCGTAAAATTACCGAAATTTTCGTCATTTATTCTTTTCTTTATTTTAAATCAAAACTTTTTTTATTTTTAAGTAGTAATTGGACTTTAATTAAATTTTTTCAAAGAAAAAAGTGAAAAAAAATCAAGCCCATAAGTTATGGATCATAATGAAGGGTAGTCCTGCATCCTATTCAAATTCAGAAAATACGAAAATTTTTATAAAATTTTTGGAAACTCCCAATCATCTGTGATTCTGGAAAAGGCAATCTGAGAGCTTCAATGTGTGTACAGGAGTGAGACAAGGATGTGTTCTCTCTCCGACACTATTCCTAATACTGATTGACTATGTCATGAAGAAAACAACTGCCAGTGCTAGGGGTTTACAATGGGGATTAACAGCAGCTTGAAGACTTAGACTTTACGGACAATCTGGTGCTAATATCTAATTCAGAAGCGTATATGCATATAAAGACACAAGAGTTGGCGAACAACGCTAAGCCAACCGGGCTCGAAATAAATGTGGCCAAAACGAAAGTTATGTACATAAATACCAAATACACTGGTCTGAGACATTGTCGAATGCTGGCCTATACAGAAGAACAAATTCAGAGCCATTAAGTCAATCCATTAAGAACAAAAGACTGCGGTGGCTCGGGCATGTACTTAGAATGAAAGAAACACGGATACCAAAAAGAGCCCTTCAGGACACCTCAAGGGCGACGTAAGGTAAGACGACCAGCAGTAACATGGAGGTCAACAATCACGAAAGAGCTCATCGGAATGGGAATGACATGGGGAGAAGCAAGGGTAAAGGCAGAAGATCGACTTGAGTGGAAATCAAAAGTGATGTTTAGTAAGCTTAAAATTATAAAACCAAACCTTCTAAAAATAAACTGTTTGTATTTTCATCAACGACCATCCTAATAGGTTTGGTGAATTTTAACAAACAGTTTGAACAAGAGACTTGATTTTATTTAAATATATATTGAAGAACCATTCTTGTTAATTTATATTTTGTATTTGACTTATATATATATTTTATACTTTGGCTACTAAAGTGGCCACTTTCTATTTAGATAAATAAAATTATCAAAAATTATTGATTCTTTTTAATTCTTTATTGGGAAAACATTTCAATGACCCTATGCTCCACAAGGAGTGAATAATGAAAAAAAAATATAAATTAAAACAAATAGTCAGCTTTGTTATTTTCAGTCGATTAAATCTATTTTTTGACATTCATATTCTTTATTTGTTTTGTTTCTTTTGGGGATGTCATTAATATATATACTAAATAAAAGAGCACTAATTACTGAGCCTTGAGGGACATCTGCAGTTATTTGATATTCGTCGTTCAAGTGGTCATTCACATTTACCTTAAATGCCCTACTATCTAAAAAGGATCTAATCCAGTTAGTCAAGTAATGAGGTAGATAAATTTTTATCAATTAAAAAAGCTTATTGAATAAAAGCAGTTTTATTTTAGCTAATAAAAAGCTAATTTAGGTTTCGAAAAAATAAATTAATTTTTCAATAGAATAGATAATTCTTTTTCAAAATCAGCACTTTTACATGAATCATATTCTATAACAGACATTTTATTTGCTCTTTTAATGCATTATATTTATTTTTTGTTTTTGTTTTAACACTTAAACGAAGCTTTGCTAGCTTTGCCATAGACATCTTATGCTCTTTTCTTATCGAAAAAATTGTCAAAATTAAGATATTATTTACAATTTGCTTAAAATAATTTATAATGATTAAGCTTAAAAGACAGATGCTCATACATACATAAAGAAATACTTTGAAATTCTTGATCTTTTTTTAGTCTCAACTTCATTAATTGACAAAATTACCGACTTAAATGTCTTAAATAGTCAAGACATAACTAGTGGTCATTTCCCAATCGAAACATCAATTTATCTGGGTTATTAATTAGCTAAAAAATTTAACTATAAGCGAACTGGCAATTATTCAGCGAGATTTTAAATTCTCAAATAGTTATTTTCCCTGAAAGTTCCATCACTATAGATCAACTAAATGAAAAAATTACAAAAAAAAACATTTCTGCTTCTCATAAAAGCATTCCTTATCTTTCTCAGAAAATCTACAAAACCAGTCTTCCCCCGAACATTGTTATTCTGATAAAAGAACGCAGAAAAGTAAGAAGAAACTTCCAAAAAACTCGCTGTCAAAAGCTCAAGCAAAAATATAATCAACTTACATTTGAGTTAAAAGCCTCTTTAAAAAAATTCTGGAATCAAAATTGGTTTGATTTTATTAAGAAGATGGGAAAAAACCCACTTACAAGAAGACCTTTTTGGAAAAAATTAATAAATTTAGAACAAAAAAATGATCAAATTTAATCCCAAATTTGTTTTCAAATGACAAGGAATTCAAAACTAATGAAGAAAAGGGAAAATGCTTTGGAGAACTCTTATCTTCAATATTTAGTCCTAATTATGGTTTAATTGATACTAAGAAAGATTTCGAAATACTTAATTCTAACTCTGAATTTTTTAGAAATTATGATCAGTGTATTTTTAATGATCCAATTTGCTTAAATGAATTAATTATGGCTTTAAAAAGATTTAAAAATGAAGCGGCATCAGGACCTGACCAAATTCATAATTTAATATTAAAAAACTTACCTAGAAATACATTAATAGAAATCATAGAACTTTTTAATTTATCTCTTAGAGAAGGTAAGGTCCCAAAAGCGTGGAAAACTTCGAACATTACAATGATTCAAAAAAAGGCCACTAATTTTCTAGATCCTTTAAATTAAAGACCAATTAGTATAACGAGTTGTTTAGGAAAGTTACTGGAACGAATAGTTTATTCAAGTTGATTCATCGTTTTTAATACGATATTGATCTTTTAAACAAAAACACCTAAAATTTCAAATGATTTTAATAAAAATAATCTCACTGTCACAGATCTTGCTTTTTTTGCTTTTGTTTTTATATTAAGAATAATTACTAAAGCATTTTGTAAAAAAATTTTGATTAAATTAATTTAATTAAATGATTTTTATTAATCCGTAATCCGAGGTTTGTTAATTCGAGATAAAAAAATAAAATCAATTGAAGATGATCTTTTTTTATTTTTAGTTAATTTTCTACAGAATTCCAAATAAACTAAACTAATAAACTAATCTACAAAACCAGTCTTCCCCCGAACATTGTTATTCTGATAAAAGAACGCAGAAAAGTAAGAAGAAACTTCCAAAAAACTCGCTGTCAAAAGCTCAAGCAAAAATATAATCAACTTACATTTGAGTTAAAAGCCTCTTTAAAAAAATTCTGGAATCAAAATTGGTTTGATTTTATTAAGAAGATGGGAAAAAACCCACTTACAAGAAGACCTTTTTGGAAAAAAATTAATAAATTTAGAACAAAAAAATGATCAAATTTAATCCCAAATTTGTTTTCAAATGACAAGGAATTCAAAACTAATGAAGAAAAGGGAAAATGCTTTGGAGAACTCTTATCTTCAATATTTAGTCCTAATTATGGTTTAATTGATACTAAGAAAGATTTCGAAATACTTAATTCTAACTCTGAATTTTTTAGAAATTATGATCAGTGTATTTTTAATGATCCAATTTGCTTAAATGAATTAATTATGGCTTTAAAAAGATTTAAAAATGAAGCGGCATCAGGACCTGACCAAATTCATAATTTAATATTAAAAAACTTACCTAGAAATACATTAATAGAAATCATAGAACTTTTTAATTTATCTCTTAGAGAAGGTAAGGTCCCAAAAGCGTGGAAAACTTCGAACATTACAATGATTCAAAAAAAGGCCACTAATTTTCTAGATCCTTTAAATTAAAGACCAATTAGTATAACGAGTTGTTTAGGAAAGTTACTGGAACGAATAGTTTATTCAAGTTGATTCATCGTTTTTAATACGATATTGATCTTTTAAACAAAAACACCTAAAATTTCAAATGATTTTAATAAAAATAATCTCACTGTCACAGATCTTGCTTTTTTTGCTTTTGTTTTTATATTAAGAATAATTACTAAAGCATTTTGTAAAAAAATTTTGATTAAATTAATTTAATTAAATGATTTTTATTAATCCGTAATCCGAGGTTTGTTAATTCGAGATAAAAAAATAAAATCAATTGAAGATGATCTTTTTTTATTTTTAGTTAATTTTCTACAGAATTCCAAATAAACTAATCTAAAAAAATCAAAATTTTTCGATTTTTTAATCTAAATAATTTAGCTTATGAAATACGGGTCTGTTGTTTTAAGATTGAAAATTATCCATATTTTTTGCCTTAAAATAAAATCAATTTATAAAAAAAATAATGTAAAACCAACGTTATAAATATTTTTAAAATTAGAGAAAAAAAATTTGCCTATTTTTGAACTAAAAAAATTATTCCAAACCTGATAAGCATTCAAAGTATATTTGAATATTGAAATCGGTAATTAAAAGCAAATACGAAGATTCAACGGTTTGAATTTCAAGAGGTTGTTTAATATTTTCAACAAAAATTTCTTCATAGTCCTCTTTTTTAAAAATTATAAATTTTTATAAATTTAAAAAAAATCAAAAAAAAGGAAATTTTTACTTATTATTTGAATCGATTTTAGATCATTATTTTCAGTCAGTTGTAGGGTACAATCATTTTCTAGTCTTCGGTTCCTAATGACCATTACGTTTTCAATAAAAATGTTTTTCATTTTTGAAAATATAGTTGGATTTTGAATTTTGAAATTAAATTCCTTTTTTTTTTAATTTAATTTCAATTAATTTGAAGGACTCATGCTTATTGACAAATAATTTGTCCATTTTTATTTTTCCTGTTTCAATTTATTTCAAAATAATCTACGGTCAAATTACTCAATTTATTTCAGAGTTGGTCAATTGTCAAAGTCATGTCTGGACTTTGACATTAAAATTTATTGGAGTCAAAGTAAGAGTTTCACTTTGAATTTTAACGATTCTGCTTTTAAAGCTTGACTTTTTATTTATTAATTATTAATCATTTTTATTATTATTTCATAATCATTACTTTAATATAAAATCAGGGTTTTTAGTTCTAAGTTAAAGTCCAAATCATAAGAAAAAGTCCAAGTCTATTTATTTTTGTTCGAAAAGAGCCCGTATAGCCTAATGGTTTGCGTACAAAGACTTCTGATCGAAAAACTTTTTTTTTAAATTAAAAATTTTATATTTTTAAATTATACAATTTAGAAGAGTTCTATTTCTATTTAAAAATTTTTTTCTTAATATTCAACCAGTTTCAAAAACGAACCGATTTTCCTTTAAAACCGGTTTCCCTCCCTATTATGTCGCCCTCGATCTACGCACACCAACGCCCAGAAAGTTTTGCCACTGAACTGTTGCAACGCATCACAAAGAAGGGCACACGCGTAGCTGATGTGCATGCTTACTTTTTACCTTTTTAGATAAATAAAAGTATTCGAACCATCCGACTTAAGTCTTCACATTTTTTTATCCATCCAAACTAGCAACCCAGAACTAAACTATAAAGAATAGAATACTCCCTATCTATAATATCTATACACTTAATTTTTAAGATATCATTTGGAATATGCAGAAGGCACCTGGAGTCCTGATTTAAAAATAGATATCAAAATTCGTAAAAAATTAAAAAAAATTTTTTTGATTTTTTCTATTTTTCACATTTTTTTTTATATCTGAGTCAAATAAATAGAATCGGCAATCCATCAGTCGGAATCAAGGACTTTCGTTCCATGTAGTTATAATGGTGGTTAAGCAAGTATTTGACTTTTAAAAAAAATAATCTTGAATTTTTTTTGGAACGTTTAAAAAAATCTGCTTTTTTATCACTAATTAAACTTCACTTTTTAAATTTACTTTTATCTAAAGAATGAATTTAAATTAACTAATTGACTTTATTAAGACAAAAATATTTTAAATACTCTTAAAAAAAAACTTTTTTTAAAAGACTTCTGGTCCAAATTTTTTTAAAATTTTAAAATGGATTCTAGACTATTAAATATTCGGCATATTTTTCATTCTATTTGGTCGTTATCTTTATCTAGTAATTGTTACATTATTAATTCTTCCAACAAAACTATTTTAGGATTCACTATCCAAATCAAGCATTTTGAAATTTTGTGGAATGATTCTATTAAATCCCCTGGAATGTAAAAAAAGTTTTTAACATTGAAATAAAGTAACTTATTTAATAAAGTTTAAATACTTTATTAAACTTATCAAGAAAAAATATCTCTCTCGAAAAATCATAAATCTCAAATATAAATATGAAATACGCGTGCATGCAACTGCACAGCGAACCGCGTACATACACAGTGATGTCTTCATCACATCTTCTCCCCCGCTTGAGCCGAAAGCTTGGCCTGCCTCCGCGTCTGCATCTGGTGAGTGGGCGGGTTTGCTGCCGTGCGCGCTGCACCTGCCGCCGCCGCTGCTGCCCTGTTGGCTGCCGCCTGCGCTGCCGTGGGCCGTCCTGCTTTGCGCTGCTGCGCCTGGGCCTCGTCTTGGGACGTCCTCGGCTTCGAGCTGTCGACCGTCGCGGTCGGAACCTGCTGTACTGCCGTTACCCCGTCTCCTGCTGCCTGCGTTGACTCCGCTTTTCTGGTCGTGCGCGTCGGTGCCGTTTCGGTGCCTTCCCACCCTCTCGAAGATTCGGCAGAATCCAGGGAAACTGGCTGGGCGCTCTGAAGCGGCGCGTTCAGGTCAAACGGTAAAAGGCCGGATGGCCTCGGAACCGGCGGGCACTTGATCTTCGCGTGCGACCGAAGGCTGGTGAGTTCTTCGTCGTCGTTGTTGCTGCTCCGGAACAACTTGAAGAACGACACGTTGCGTGTCGTCAAAATGTGGTTGTGCCGGTACACACTCACCATGCTGCCTTTCCGCTCCGTGATGACGTACGGCTCCGGGTCCCACTCAGGCGTTGTCTTGCATACTCGCTGAAGCTTCCGGAGTACAAGATCACCCACCTTCAACTCGGACTGCTGCACACGCATGCGAGCGTTGTACTCGCGCGTCATCACCTCCTTAGCCTTGCGATCGTTCTCCTGCGCGAAACGATGCGCGGCCTGGTTGCCGCTCTGATCACAGGCGGGAGCGCTGAGCTGCGGGATGCCCGACGTCCGGCTGTAGCCCATCATGAGCTGAGCGGGGGCTACCTTCATGGTGTTATGAGGAGTCTCCCGGTATGCCCTCAGAAACCGTCGTAGAGCGACGTTCTTGTCTACTCCCTCGATGGTGGCTGTCCTCAGCACTTTCCCGAGCTTCTTCATGAAGCTCTCCGTCTCGGCGTTCGCCCTGGGCCAGAGTGGCGTGATCCGGCGATGCCGAAAGCCTAGCCGCTTGGCGAATGCCGCGAACGAGTGCGACTGGAACGGCGATCCGTTGTCAGTCTTGTATATTAGTGGCGTGCCGAACATGCTGAACAGCTCGTCCAGAACCGGGATCACAGTGTCGGCAGACACAGACCGGATGTGGTGGACCATCGCCCAGCGCGAGTACTCGCAGTGGTTGACGAACCAGTACGAGCCATCCGCCATCGGTCCGAAAAAATCGCCGCCGACGACTTGCCACGGTCCTTGAGGCATCGGTGACGCTACCATCGGCTCGTATGATCGCCGATCGGTGTTCGCCTGGCACGCTTGGCACCTCTTCACTCTGTTGTGGACCATCTCGTCGATGCCCGGAAACCAGACGCGTGCTCGGACGAGAGCCTTTGTCTTCTCGATGCCCTGGTGTCCGGTGTGTGCCAGGTCTGCGACTCGGTCTCGCAGTGCTGCGGGCACGACGATGCGCTGATCTCGGAGGAGGATGCCGCTCGTCGTGGCGTTGATCTCTTTTGCAGCGTGTCGATACGCCGAAAGATGTGGTGGAAGCTGTGTTCGCACCTCGCTCCTGCACCAGACTAGCAGCCGTTGTAGTTCGCTATCTGCCAAGGTCGCAGCGGCGATCTCCTCGAGCGTGATCGCCTCCGGCACTGCACTCCGCACGATGGTGTTGATGTAGCGCCCCGTCTTACTTTCCTCGATCTCGGTCGTCAGACTTACCTTCGGATCCGGATGTCGCGAGAAGTAGTCCGCGATGATGGACAAGCCAGGTCGGTGCTCGATCGAGTAGTCAAACTGAGAAGCCGCCTAAGCACTCGCATGAGGTTCCGGTCGTGTTCTGCCTGGTCCTTCCCGTATACCAGAATGTCGTCGGTCATGTTCAACTGACCTTCGCATCCGAGCAGGATGTTGCGAAGGCCCTCCGTGAACACCTCGGACGCGCACGAAATACCCATGTGCAGGCGCTTGTAACGATACAGCCCTCGATGCGTTGTGATGGTCGTGAAGTTCCGACTCTCCTGGTCCAACGCGAACTGATGAAACGCTTTGATGAGGTCTATCTTTGAGAAGACCGTGGCGCCGTTGACCTGCGTGATGAGGTCCTCAATTGTTTTACCTGGAAATCGGGTCCGTCGGATCGCTTTGTTGAGCGCCTTGGAGTCACACGTGAGCCGAATCTCCAACGTGTACTCCGTACGCTTGTTCCTCAAGTTGGCGTGCGCCGTCTTGTCCTTGGGCACCACAACTAGGTTTGAGACCCATGGGGTCGGTCCGCTGCTGCTGTCGACGGGCTCGAGAATAATCTGCTCGACCTGCTTGTCCAGCTCTCTTCCCACTGTCTCCCGCAGGTGGAACGCAACCGGGCGTTGCGGCTGTCTCACGGGGTTGACGTTCGGGTCGACATCCAGCTTGACGCTGATATCCTTCGCGCAGCCTAGCTTTCCACTGAAAAGTTCAGGGAATCTGGCTACGAGCCATTCCACGGTGTGTTGCTCGATGATGGAGGATTCGGCCTCCAGTGACCGTCTACAGCTGAGAGAGGCGATCGGCTTGGCGATGCTCACCACTCCCAGATCGACACAAGTGCGCTTGCTGAGCAGGTTCTCAGCCTCGCCTTCAACCACGACGAATGTGGCTCTTGCCCACGTCCCACGGAATGACACGTCCGCTTCGAACTTACCCAGGAATGGGATCGGCAATCTAGACTTGTACCCAAAGTACTGAGTCGTGAACGGTGTCAAGGGCGTCGCTCGTTCCAGCCTCTTGTAAGCGTACTGGCTGATCGTGTTGATCGCGCTGCCCGTGTCGATGACAAACACGGTTTTGCCACCGCGAAGACCGACCTCTACTCGGTCTGCCTCGCCGTTCGCATCTTCGTCCAGGCTCATCAGCGTATACTTGCTGGCATTCTTGTACCGGAGGAATTCGGCAAACTCCTCGTACTCCGAATGTGACTTCGGAACTTGCGCAATTACCGTACCCGTTGCCACTCCTCGACGCGCTGCCTTGTCCGGCCTTTGGCCTGCCTTGACGTCCTGCGCGGCAGGCTGCCGCAAAGTGGTTCTCGATTCCACAATTCGCACAAAGCTTACCCCGAGCCGGGCATACGCTAAATGCGTGCGGCGAACCGTTGCAGTTCCGGCATTTGTCCGATCCTTGGCTCTCTTGCGCTGCCGATGGTGCACTCTGACGCTGGTTTCCACCAGCGTTCCTGTCGGGCTTCTCGTTGCGAGTCGGTTGGCCGCGGTCCGTGCGGAACAGGGCTTTTCCGCGCCCTTCGAGCTCTCTCGGGGTTGGCTTCGTCAGGCCATCGACGCTGTCGCTGTTGGTCTCGCAGTTGCGGGCAATATTGAGAGCCTTTACGAGTGTCAAGTCGTCGTCCTCCTCGCAGCACTAGCTCTCGAAGCGCCGGATTCCCGTGGTGTGCACCAGGTGGCCCAGGATCTCGCGGTCTACATCCTTAGCGTCGCCGAACTTGCAGTGAGCGGTGAGTTCGCGAAGGCGCATGACGTACTGGTCCACCGACTCGTCCTGGCGCCTTGTCGCTCGACGGAACACACACTGCTCCGTCCATTTCGACCTCTTCGTCCGAAAATAATTGGACATGAGCGCGTAGCACTCAGGCAGCGTGTCCATGTCGGGTATGTCCTGCTTGGTGTCTGTCGGGGTTGAGGTCGGATCGGGCTTCATCTTGCCCTCCGGCTTCGAAAGCGTGTGGAAAATTTTCCTCGCCTGCTCGCCCATCTGGAGCTTGAAGAGGACTTTGCCCTTGCCGTCATTAATTTCGTTGGCTTCCAAATAGAGCTTGAAACCCTCCAGCCACGCCTCCCAGCGCGGTCCTAGCGTGCTTGCGTCGCCCGCCGGGTACTTGAAGGTCTCAAGTTGACCGTATGTCGCTGACATTTCCCTAGAAGCACTTTATTAGTCTTCTGGGGGGCTTTTATCCTCGTCGCCAGATGAAATAAAGTAACTTATTTAATAAAGTTTAAATACTTTAATAAATAATATCTCTCTCGAAAAATCATAAATCTCAAATATAAATATGAAATACGCGTGCATGCAACTGCACAGCGAACCGCGTACATACACAGTGATGTCTTCATCACAAACATAAGAATTATGAAGAGAGTTTTTTAAAATACAAAAGGCTGTTTATTTATAAAAAGTTATTTTAAGTGTTTGTATCATTTTAAAAAGTAAATTTATTTTAGTAATTTAAAAATTGACTTAATTTAAAAAGACAATTTCTACTTTATTAATGCGAAAATATTAAATATTTTCAAAGCGACTATTGAAAAAGAAGTTTTTGAAATCTAAATATAAATTGAACAAAAATATTTCATTTTTCGCTTAATCAAAATAAAAAAAAAATAAAATAAAAATTGTTAAAAAAATTACTGCAAGATACCTTGCTCTTGCCTAAAATAAATCTTTACTCTTCAATTTTATTAAGGAAATTAAATCATAAATCATTTTAAATACTTTTGATGTTTTATTTTGTTATCTTTTTTTGGGTCCCACTAAAATACTGATCCCCTATTTTTTAAAACTTTCCAACCTGCTTTTATTCTGCAAAGCAAAAATATTTTTAAAAGTTGTAATATATCATTTTGTTTGAATTTTTCTTTATTTTTTGAAAATTAAAATGGTTTTTTTCCAAAAATTTTATTTTTTGTGAAAATTGAATATTTTCATGTTTTTTAAAAACCTGACCCCCTACTGATCCCGAATTTTATACGACTGACTACCATTTTCCTCGAAGAGAATTTAACGAGCTTTCTAAAAATGAACCTAGTTTTTCTTGATGAAGTATAGTTTTCGAGAATTTCAAATGATTTCATTTTAATACAAAAAATTCAATTTATAATTGTAATATTTGATATTTTTTGTTTTATTAAATTAGTTTTCAAATTTTTATTCAATCGTATAAAATTGAATATCAGTAGGAGGTCAGGTTTTTAAAAACAAAAATAAAATAAAAATGAAAACTCATTTTTTTTTAATAACTTGTATTACAAATTTTTTTTTTAACTCATTTTTTTCTGCTTCAATAATATGATGAAAAGAAAGAATATGATCATAAAAATAAAAAGTGTTAATTAATTAATCAAATTGACTTATTCTGTTTAAAACTTCTATAATTCCAAACAAAAGATCCGAAATGAAACCCAAATTTAACGTACAAACATTAATTGAAAAAAATTAATTAAATAGCTTAAAAATATATATTTAAACCTTAAACCCACACTGCTAAAAATGAATACTTATACTATTCCTGTTTTAATTATTCAATTATCCCAAATCTTGGAGAAAAAGGTGATAGAACTATCAAACAAAGATAAATACCATATTCGTGGCAAATTTATGTATATTTTTGACAAATATATTATTGAAAAAGAAAAACTTGAATTAAAACAAACAAATGCTGTTATTTAAACGACAACCGAGAGTCCTACAACGCCATTTATGAGAGTTAATGCCAATTGCAAGATTTGTAGTGATACGTGCAAATATAAAATTACAATCAACGAAGACCCATTTATAAATGCACCGGCTAACCGTGACTACTATCATGTTTCTATCATTGTGTCAGGACCACACACACACGACTATACAATTAAACTCAAGGGCGGTAATAAGGCAAAAACTGCCTTAGAAACTGCCGTAGAAACAAAATCCTCGTTCGATTTTTAAACAAATTTATTATCAGTGGCAGAAGCTCATAGATCACAATTTCGTGGCAATAAAATTGAAGGCTATATTCATCACGTATCAATGCATCCTTCATTACAATTTCATTTTTTACCGAAAAACAATTTGAGACAATACACAAAATTCCAATTAAAAATCGTATTTTACATTTTGATGCAACCGGGAGTCTAGTTTGTAACCCAAAACAATTTACAAAAAACTTGTTTAACGATGGATATAAACGAATACTCAATTATTTTCTAATACTCAAAAATTATCACCAAGTCCTAGTAGAAACGAACGGAAAATTAAAATACGACTCGACTATGATTGAATAGTACATTACAAGTCAACATGACGTGATTTCAATTAGTCAACACTTGAGTTTACTCAAAAACAACAAAAAAAAAGCTACCCAAACGATAGTTTACAGTCTAGACCTATTTTTATTGACTTTTCTTGGGCTAGTATTAACGTTGTGTTAAAATCACTCAATAACGAAACAGTTATCGAATATTTCAGTTGTCGAATGATGGAAACATTCAAAGCAGTAACAAGTCGTATTTATGCTCATGCGTCGTGTACACAATGAACTGTTTTCGATTAAGCCGTTGATTAAAAACATATCTTTTTACATATATGTATGTTATATATTCAGCTTACTAGTCAATTCTCTGGACTTAATCACAATTTCGAACTATTTTAGAGCGATTTCAATTATTCTAATGTCAAAATGTCAGACAGACAATTTTAAACAAGCATTGAAACAATAAAATAATTCACTAAAAGATCGTTCGGATGAAGAAAAGAAGTATGCAAACAGAATGGCTTTCAAATAATTTTATCAAACGTAGTTGTAGTCGTGTTGAAGAAATGCTATCAGATGTCGACTCTAGCATTCACATTTCGGAAACAGCTGAAGAACTAGATAATTTGGACGAAAATGTCGATATTTTTGAGATCAAAAGCAAACATGATAGACGCCAAGACACAATCAAGTCATTGACTCCGTATTATTCATTTTTTAAAAATATCGAAAAGGAAGTAAAAGAGCAATTAGACAACGAAATCGACTCAATTGAAATTCAAACCAACCCTTCCCAAAATTTTGAACTATACAATCATTTTCTTGATAATTTAATGCCTTATTGTTTTATTTGGGCCAATTTTAAGTTTGTTTGCTTAGATAAAACTCGTTTGACCAATGGGACAATAGATAATTTAAACAATTTTTTAAAACTCGATACTCTGAAAAAACTTTTAACTCACTGTATATCAACAATTATTATTGGTAGTGTAGTAAATTATATCGAAAAAATTTCAAATCCCTTGGTACCAAACAAAAGAAAATACATGAATCAAAAGACTGTGAAAGATATGAAAAAGATGTCTTAAAAGTAGTAGAGAGTTAAATATTTAAAAGGAGAGAGAGAGAAAAAAATTAAAACTAGAAATGCCAAGCGAACAAGGGTATCAACTACCTGTCAATGTCGAAAATTTATGTGAAGCCGTGATCAATCCTAGTACTCAATTAATCAATAATTTCGATGAGAAATTCAAAATCAATAATTATGTTGTAAGCAACAAGGACTTGCACTTACTGACAAGAAAAAAGAGTTGGCTAAACGAAGTTTTTAAATAAACCTATATCTTTACACATTCAAAATGATAATTCGTTTATTATACCAAACACAACATCGAAACACATTTTACTGGATAGAATTTGCGAGCAAACTGGTAAAAGTTATTTTTTAAAAGATCAAATTTTTAACTTTCGCTTCGCAGTTAAGCCTATTCAAATAAATAATAATAATTGAAACTGTTTTTATGTAAATTGCGAAAAGAGATTTTGTCTATTTAGATCCAAAGACAGAAAATGTAGACAATGAAATGGATTTCCAAAACTGGAAAAAATTTGCGCATTATTTAAATTTTAACAAACGATGGAACGTAAAACTGATTCCGAATATCACACGTCAAAAAGACTAAGATGCTTACAACTGCGGCGTTTATATTTGTCAATGATTAAAACATTTAATTAATGATAATTTTAATGTTTTGTTTCAAAAAATAGTTTGACTCAATTCAAACTAAATTAAAAATTTATGCAAAATAAGAGGGGGTCGGAAAGTTTAAAAACTTGGGGGTCACTTTTTTACATGAGAAAATTATTTTAGATAAAAAAGATAAACAAAAAATGTTGAATTTTGTTGGAATATTTTAAGTATATTTTATTGGGTCTATTCGGCTAGGTGACCATGCTTCATTTATTATGTGAACAATTATTGTTCTCTGATTTTGCGAACAATTAGTTCACTTATTTTTAAGGTTAACTAAAAAGGGAACCAAGATAGGAATTTGTGTTTAATTTTTAAATTGGGTAAACAAAAGATTTCTAAGATTTCAAAAGCAAACTTTTTTTAGGACTATTAATAATATTTATGAGATTTGTTCATCTGATTAATCGATATTTGTTAAAAAAACTTAATTCTTATTTGTAGAGCTTCGTAAATTCGAAGACCTAACTTTATGCTATACTAAATTTGTTGTTCAATTTTATTAAGATCACCCACTAGAATAAATTTTTACATTTCTCTTAGATATCCATAAAAAATGTGTGGACATTATTGCACAAATTAAAAACAGATTGTTTTTTAATTTCTTTCATCTCACAAATTTTGTCATTTTACTTAAATTTTTTGAATTTTATCTCAAACTTTTTTCAAATTAGCTGAACAATTTTCAGATAAAGTGAACTAATAGTTCACGGTTTTGTGAATTTCAGTACAAATTGTTAAAAAAATTAAATAAATTTTATCCTAAAATTTAAAAATTTAAAATTCTAAAATTTTAAGATGATTAGTTCTGTGAATGCAGAATGTTGCATTTTTCAAAACCTAGGTCTGAATTTCACTTAACCCGAGAACAAAAATTGTTCACATAAAAGGAGAACTATGGTTCACTTAACCGAATAGACGCTTTTTATTTTAGTTATTTTAATTTATCAAAACAGTTAACCGATTGGTTAGTTATTTGGACTATCAAAATTTAAATCAAAATTAAAATCTGAATTCATATTTGATTTCTAAGTTTCGGTCAAAAATTAAATAATAAAAAATTCTAATGAATGGAATAGTTTTTGAAAGGAAAAAATGACAATATATTTTATTATATTTTAAAGAAATTGCAAAATATGTATTTACTCAGAAAATTTATTGAATTGTAGTTAACTGGGAGTAAAATTCTTGTTTGATGAATGCTCTTTTAGCATTTTTCGGGCGTCATTGGACATTATCTTCTTTGATGTGAAAAAAATTTTTTTCGCATAAACAAAAATAAACAATAATAGAATACCAAACTAAACCAGGCCCAATTCTAGTAGAACTCAAAGTAAAAGCAAACAGCAATCTTTAAAATGTACGGATTTATAAACATACATTTTAAATACTTCTATGGACTTCTATGGACACTAAACTTGATGAATTCAGTGTTGTTTTTGAAACATAAAGCCCACAAATTGTGGCAGTTAGTGAGACTTGGTTTAAGAGCATCTCAAATGCAAACATTAAAGGATACAATTTGTACAGAAAGGACAGAAGTGATGGACGCAGAGCCGGGGCTGTATGTCTCTACATTGTTGAAAATATCGATTCAATTGAATTAAATGATGCAGGTTTTAATATAAGTAAAAAAGAACAAATTTGGGTAGTAGTTAACTTTAACTATGAAAAGTATTTAGTTGGCTGACTTTATAGGCTAAACGATTTTGTTGATATGAACGATTTTGATATAGTCTTCAAACAAGTTAAAGACCATGTGGATGAAAGAGGTTTTTGAAATGATGGGTTACTTTAAATTTCCATCAATCATCTGGTCAAATGGCTGTGTTTCAGAAATCTTAAACGAAAATGGCATCGAACATAAATTCAGCGAGACGTTAAGCGACACTTTTCTATATCAGCATGTAAATGTTCCAACATTTCAAATGACAAACGAAAAAGCTGTCAACACTTTGTATTTGATTTTCACGACTCAGTCTCGCAGTGTGTATGCAATCGATACAAAATTTGTGCTTGGTAACATTAATAAAGGACATCTGGTTATCTTTTTCAATTTTGTACTCAAAAACAAGGTAAGTAAGGAATCATACATTATTGAAAAATTTATTTATAGTAAAGCTGACTTTGAAAAAATTTCTGATTTTTTATCTAATATTGATTGGGTGCACGAATTTAAATATTGAGGATAGTACAATGAGTTTATTTTGTATGGCAGCGAAGCTGGGAATCGATTCATTCCAGTGACGGATGGCTCTAAAAAGAAAAGTATCTCAAAACCCTGGATAACAGTAACTGTCCATGTAATTGGAAGGATACGAATCTTTATAATGATTACAAAAGTATCAGTAAATTAGTTTCTTCGGAAATAAAAAGAGCCAGACTAACTTATGAACAAAATTTAGTGGAAAAAGCTAAGAAGAATCCAAAATTATTATAAAATTATCTAAATGATCAACAAGGAATCAGAGAATCAATCAAAGCATTAAAGAAGTCAAACAATGAATTACCCAAGAACCGAAAGAGATATCAAATCTACTAAATAAATGTTTTCGAGATGTCTTTCTTATTGAACAAGATAGGGACCTTCCAACTTTTGTAGCTGAACTAAATGAAAACTGTTTAGAATATATTGAGATTGAACCAAATGATATTATTAATGAAGTGGTTTATAAAAAATTAAAGACCTTAATCAAAATAAATCATGTGGTGTAGACAAGCTTCATCCGCTATTGCTAAAAAACTGTGCAGAAGCCTTTATTGTTCCTTTAACTTTAATTTTCAGGAAGTCTCTATCTAGGAGTCAGTTTCGAATACATTTCAGATCAGCAAATATTTCTCCATTGTTTAAAAAAGGTGATAAATCAACGGCCAGCAATTATCGTACCGTGTCTTTAACTTCAATTCCGTGCAAAATTATGGAAAGCAGAATAAGAAACATAATGAAAGACTATCTTTTTACGAATAATACTATATCTAAATAACAGCATGGGTTTGTCAAGGAAAAGTCATGTACATCTAATCTTCTGGAACCTCTAGATTTCATCTCAATGAGTCTAGACAAAAGTATTCCTGTTGATGCAATTCTGCTAGATTTTGCGACAGCATTTGATACTCTTCCGCACAGACGACTTATAGCTAAATTCAAAGCGTATGGCTTTGATGGTCTGAAACTAAAATGGATTGAAGCTTTCTTAAAAAAAGAAGACAACGAATTGTTCAAGGTGAAATTTTGTCGGATTGGGTTGAGATTTTTAGCGGTGTACCACAAGGGTCAGTGATTGGTCCACTA
This sequence comes from Brachionus manjavacas, assembly GCA_019054805.1. Lineage (NCBI taxonomy): Eukaryota > Metazoa > Rotifera > Eurotatoria > Ploima > Brachionidae > Brachionus > Brachionus manjavacas. The sequence goes on from JAHQIY010000004.1 coordinate 2,249,298, forward strand.
TTGTTCGTTTTGTATTTCAATGATATACCAAAAAGAATAGAGAATATTGTCAAAATGTATGCAGATGATACTAAAATATTCTCGCAAACGGTATCAGAAATAATCGCAGAGAAACTTCAATCAGATTTAGAATTAATTTTCAAGTGGACTTAAGATTGGCTTCTTCTCTTCAACACATCAAAATGTGTGGTTATGTATTACGATCATAATCAACGTCTGAAACCGAAAAAGATCTTGGAGTTATTTTCAAAACAAATCTCAAATTGAAAAATCAAGTGATAGAGGCTACAAACAAAGTAAATCTAATGTTAGGTCGCATCAGGAAAACATTCGCTCGTTTTGATTGTAAGTTATTTAGATCATTGTATTTAACTTTTGTTCGTCCTCTTTTGGAATTCGCTGTTCCTGTATGGTCTCCATTTCTTAAGTCGGATTGTGAGAATCTTGAGAGGATTCAACGCAGAGCTACGAAATTTGTTTCTTCAATTAGAAACAAACCGTATGATAGCAGATCGAAGGCTTTAAACATTCCAAATCTAGTGGAAAGAAGAAAAAGGGGTGATCTAATTCAATTATACAAGTTCATGCATGGATGAGAAATGATTGAAAAAATCAAGAATTTTAATGTCGACAAAATCTAAGAAAGAAGTCACTGCTTCAGATATCACAAAGAAATTCCGAGGCTCCAACAAAGAGATAAATTTTTTTTCAACAGAACCCCTAACATATGGAACTCACTGACAAAACAATTAGTTGAAGCCCCCAATCTTAATAGCTTTAAAGCAGGCATTGATTGCTGGATGAGCAGCAATCAATCACATCAGCTGTCTTAGTGTGCCTCAGCACACTCGCTGGCTAGCCAGGTACAGTCAAAACTACAACTACTACTACTAGCATAAAAAACTTATTAGAATAGCATGAAATCTATTTTAACGTATAGAAAATCGATAATCGAATAGAAAAATTTCAAATAAAAAACAAATAAAAAATTAAAAATGACAGGAAAAAAAAAACTATTGATTGATTAGAGCTGATTGAGCTTTGCGTGAACGATCACGAGGTCTCTTTTAGTGAGAAACAACTACTTCAGGATCCTTATTTTTTTAGGATCCTCTATTCGTGGTGAACAAGCATTTCTTTTTCTAGTGACTCGAACAGGTTCAGGGTCATTTTCCAAGTTTTTTTCAAGAATTTTTTCAAGAATGTGTTCAAATGTTTGATGAAATGTTTCAAACATTTTGCATTTATTTTTGCCTGGACCAGGTCTACATACAAACCTAGTTGGCCTTTTATTATTCAACTTAAAACAAAACAACTCACTTGCTCTGAACAAATGAGAGCACATAGAATAAGCCAAAAACTATCTACAGTCGCATGATTTCGTAAAAGTGTTAATTTTATGAATAGACGAATTACCTTGAAAATAGATAATAAACTGTTCTGATGATTGACTAAAACAATCCGGACTCATGTCTTTTGATTTTTTTTTAACGATAGCATTCAGTAAACGATACCATTTAAATTCTTAACATTGAGCAGAATTAAATGTAATTAACTCTTTGCAAATTATTGCAATAGCAGTTTGGATAGTTAATGGCTTTCTTTTAGTAAAAAATTTCGTTCCTCAAGAATGTCTCAAGATCGGTGTCGTCGGCAAATACTTTTATTTTATCCCAGTCATATTTCAATTGACTTCTGGTGATCATTTTTTATTTTAATGCTATATTGCTTTTTAATGTACGCTTTTATAAAAAATAATAATATGCTAAACTAAATTGTCATTATGCTATAGATTTTTTTTTCATGCGGCAAAAATTCTCGTCCAATAATAAACGAAAATTCAATTGTAAAATTTATTTTGAAAAAAAAGCCATTTTCTTTTTGTCTAAATTGGCTTTTTTTTTTGAGAATCTAAAAAATTAAATAATTTTGCTGAAAGATGTGTCCAAAACTTTTCATCAAGTATATAACTCTTTTTTCTTTGATTAATTGTATATGAGCCAAATTTCAATGCAAATAGAGTATTGTTCTTTGAAAAAAAATACTTATAATAAAATAGTTAATGCTCTTTAGCCATGTGTAATTTAGTACAATTAAGTCATTTTCCATTAATTGATTACATATGGGAAACGGAACCGGATTGGTATGTTTGCTCAAAGTTTTGTTTAGAATATCTGGAGTGGTTAAAGAAACAACTGGACTTTCCGTGGCCATTTTTTTTTATATTGATCATCTTTTTACTTGACATTATTTAAGTCTTAATTACAAATTTTTTGCATTCATTTTTTCTAGAATTGTATCCAAATTCTCAAAATTAATCTTTGAGTATGTCAGAAGTTATATCATCACTTTATTTACTTTGACTTTTTGCAATAGCAGCGTAATCATTATTTTCAAGTGCATTGAAATCTTTATAAAATCCATCCAAGTCATCTTCCGATCCTCTGCCTGACCCCATTAATGAACCGAAAAATGATTCTCTATCTAGATCAATGCCATGTTCAGCGTCATCATTACCTGTTCAATTAACTAAATGAACAATAGTGTCTTCATTTATATCTCCATTAATTAACAAATAAAATTGATCCAAATATTCCAATGAGGTCCCTGATTTATAAAATGTATCTAGAGATACAAGCATTAAGTAGAAGCATGCGATATTGTCGCTACGGAATTGTTTATTGAATCTGTAAACATCGAAAATGTGATCGAAAAAAATTCGGTGTACAATTTGACTACTGACAATTTAAGTGAAAATATGATCACAAATTGGGCATTATCCCAGGGAAGAAAAGGAAGCAGATATTTTCTTTATGAAGATAAGTTTATTGCCTTATTTGCTCGTTACTTTACGGCATGTTCTGTATTAATGGGTTCAATTAATAGAGACTTTTCATTGTGTTTAAAACTTTTATCATTTACTCGTAAAATTTTAAAAATCATTGTGAAAATTTGAAAAAGGACAAATACAGTTCTGCTATGATTTTCTATTTTTACGTAATTTTATGTGAAATTACGTAATATTCGGTAAATTTACGTAAAAATCTGGTAAAATTACGTAAATTTTTCAAAGTAAAAAAAAGTTAATTTACCGGAATTTACGTAAAATTAGGTAAAAAGTAAAAATTCCAAAAATACTAACTTTTTTGACTATTTTAAAATTTTTTGAGACTGAATTCGGAAATAAAAAATTACCTTTTTTCACATAATTTTACGTGAAATTTTATTTGAAAATGGTAATTTTTAGTAAAAAAAGTAAAATGTTTAATTTTAATGATTCTTTGAAACTAGAATTTTTTGGCACAAGCTTCAAAAATCCTCCTAAGGAAAAACAATTAAATTTAAAGCGGTTTTTTTTCATTAAAATACTTACTTTTTATCTCCTCCATTTCATTAGGAAATTTTTTTTCATAATACCCTAGAATTTGTCCTTTTTCATTTACAAATCTCTTTCTTATCTAATAAAAAGGTAAATTTACCAGATAAAAGATTATCTTAATTAAATTATTAATTATTTACAGGACTAGTATGAATTTCTGTATTTATAGGAATTTACGGAAGATTGTAAATTTACTAATTTTAACTTTGGTAATTTTAAGTAAATTTATAAAATTTTTCGTTCTTGTAAAAACAGACAGTCGCAGCAGTACTGTAATAGGAAATTAACTATCATTTTTTCTAGAAAGGACTAACCCTTTTTCATAATTTATAATATCATTCTTTTTATACTTTAAATATTAAAATAAGATAATATCTGAGAAAAAAAAAAAAGTGTTTCTTTTGTTGAACTCGCTTATTTAATTGAGAAGAAATAAAGAAAAAGTGTATCAAGTAGCGTTGTAAGAAAAAATCGATTTAAAGCAGGTAATTAATTTTGTTCAAAATGAATATAAGATGTTTCAAAAAAGTTTCTGGGTTTCCGTTACCGACGATTAAGAAAATCACCAATATTAACAGATCATCAAAAATTAGTTAGACTTATTTAGTGTTTAAAGCTTCAAAATTTCGAGTTCAAAAACTACATATTTGTTGATGAAACCACAATTAAACTTTCGGAAAGACTACCATTTAAGATATCCGGCTAAATATCCAGCCAACTTCAAGTACTTCAAAATATGAAGGGAAAATTGAATATTTGGGCTGGGATTTCATTAAAGGGAGCAAAGAATTTTGCTGTAAGATACAGAATATGGAAAAAACCTTTTACTTTATAATTTTTTAAGAGCAACATGGATGCAGGGCTTTATCGGGAGATATTATCTGATTACTTATTATCATTTGGGGCTTCGATTTAGATTTTAAACTACACCAGGACATCGACCCAATGCATCATTCTTTAATGTGCACTTCTTTTTTAAATTAAAAGAATATTGTTTGGGTAAATTGCTTTTTAGTAATTAATCTCTGGTGGTAATATTTGAGTCATTTATTTTAAATAAAGATTAAATCTCCCCCAAAGTCTCCTGATTTAAATCCCATTGAACTTATGTGGAACGAGTTAGAACAGCATGTAAGGAAGAGAATGACTTTATCCGAAGCTGATGCCCAAATGGCGATCAAAGATTTCGAAAAATCTTTAGCGAAAGAAAAATGCCAAAATTAAATAAATCATTTAAGAAAGGTTTTTATTTTCAATTTAATCTTTAAAAAAAATATTAATATAAATTAAGGTAATTAAAGTGCTAAAAGAAAAAATTGAAGATTGGTCGAATCATTGAATACGTAATTTTAATAGAATTTACGTAAAATTACGTAAAAACAGAAAATCATAGCAGTACTGTATATGCCATTTCAAAGAATTTGACTCTTTCAAAATTTTTTAAACTAATTGCCAAATAATAAGATAATTTTAAATTTTGAATAAGCTCATCGAGAACTACAAAATTTTCAAAAAAGTTTATTTCCAAAAAAAGTTCCGAAATGTCCCATATACTTTCTATTCTCTTTGGTTTTTGTTATTATTTAATGAAAATTAAAGAAATATTGCTTTGAAAAATTAAAAAAATCATCCAAAAACTCCCTTTATTTTATCAAAAATTCATATTTTTATTTTTATTTTTTTGGTTTCTTAGAAGTAAATTGACATTTTGCAATAATTTTTGTGATTTTCACCCAGTGTTATTTTTTCCAAAATTTTGACGGGTTTTAAGTTTTTCAGCTATTCCATAGGATGGTTGAATAAATAAATAATAACTAATTAATTTGTTTTCGATACTTATCAGCAGAGAGAGAAAGCATCATAATTTAATAATTAAAAATTAGACAATTTGTCAAAATAAAACTTTGAAATGTTTTAACTTTCTTTTAAAAATTTTTATTTCTTTTTTTGCATCGTCTAACTGGCGTTTATTTAAATAAATGATAATAATATTTAAAATTTCTTTTATCCCTTAAATTTGATCTTAAGCTTCAATTTTCCAAAATGTTACTGCAAAATAAATTGATAGAGCAATGCTGAAATTTTATCATTTATGAATTAATGAGAAAAGCTTTTCAAATCTAAACATTTTATTGTATCAAATTTAATTTAGAAGAAACTTGAGATAAATATAAATATGACTTAAACTAAATTCAATTTGCATATAAAAACAAAATTCAAAACGTAAGGATTATTTTCGAAAGAAAAAAAACAACTACTTTTTTTCAATGAATTTTTCTATTTCGTTTAAAGGTAGTGATTAAAAAAATGGAATATTTTTAAAATAATTAATTTTAAGATTGCTTGTCTAGATCCAGATCTAGGTGAAGTTGTAGAAAATTTATTTGTATATTTTTGCCTCAAAAGTATTCGATCAGAATAAAAAGAGAAAATCTCAGCTAATTTTATTTTTATTCAAATCCAGATATCTCAAAAAAATTTATTTATTATCTTGTCAAACATAGATTTTTTATAACATATTTTTTATATCTTTAATTAATGTTGCAAACAAAAAGCAATAAAATTGATAAAGAGTCTAAGTTAATCATTATTCGTTTGATTTTTCATCAAAAAAGGAAAACAAATATCTTATATACCTTTAACTCAGTTGTATAGTGTCATTTTTTAATAATTTAAAACTTAACAAATTTTGTTGAAATTTCATAAATTATGCTAAGGAAAAATTTAAGTCTAAAAAAATTTATTATTTTTCTAACAAGCTAACTTAGAGAGTGGTGTTTTTGTAACGATAGTTCACGATGGATCCTTGCAAAAAATATGCTTGTCAACTGCAAGATTGCTTGGCAAAACATGACTATAACCAAGAAAAATGCGAAAAAATTCTGCATCAACTCAATAAATGCTGTTTAGAGTTCTATGTTTTGCATAAGGAACGATACGATCAGGTTTCCCCTACTTGCTCTGGGTTTATTTCACAATTAAATGATAAGAAAAAATAAGGTATGATGCATTCTTCGAGAATTTTTGGTAAAAAATAAAATTTATTTTTAAAATTTAGTCTAAATTTAATTGCCTAGTTCAGGTTTTGATGCCTAAACTTGAAAGAGAAATTTTAAAATTTTTGATTTTGTCGATCGACAAAAATTAGCTAAAAAATATAAGAGTCTATATTTTCATATTTCAAAAATTACAATTTTGTTTTCTACACACTGATTTTAAATAAAATAAAACAAATTTTCATAATAAAATATCATTATTATTCTAAAATTCGAGAGAGCATAAAAAATCGCAGAGAATTTTTTAGTCACTTTTTGTTTTTTTTTGTTTGGAATTTTTGGTGATCTCCAAGCGATTCGAAATATTTTTATTTTTTTTCAATTAAAAAAAATTGCAATTAAAATTATCAAATTTAATTAGGCAACTTGAACAGAAAAAAAAGCTTAAAAGTTGCTATCTTTTAAAATTAATTTTTGACATTTATTTTAAACTGATGACTTAACACACTATTTGGCTAATTAGCATATATTTAAAATTAAAAAAAATAATTTTTTTTTAGATTTTTTAGTATTTTTGATTGTTGAAATTTTCAATAATGTTATTTGGAATATGACTCAGCATCAAATGTCGCAAGCAAACACACACAGCACACCTGGCGGCAGTTCCAAAAAGACTGGCTTTTTTTCCAGCCTGTCTTCGTCAAGCACCAACCGCGGCATCGGCCACGAGTTTGCAGCCGAGGACACAAAAATTCAGATTTACTATTCCGGCACGATTACCGTGATTTACATTAAGTACGAAGACATTCAATTAAATGGCACCTATGAGCTGGAAAAATTCAAAGAACACATCCGGGACGTGTGCAAGTTTGAGGCCGAAGATGAGTTCACAATGAAGTGGGTTGATGAAGAAGGCGATCCGTGCACCATTAGCAGCCAGATGGAAATGGACGAAGCGATCCGCTTGTACTACTTGAACAAGGAAAACGAGCTGGTGGTGCATGTGTTTGCGAATGTGCCGCAAAAGGCCGGCATGCAGTGTGTAGGTGAGGACAGGTCTATTTACAGACGAGGAGCTCGTCGGTGGCGCAAAGTCTACCTAGTTAATGGCCATAAGTATCAAGCGAAACGCTTTGCCAAGTCGGCATTGTGCAGGGTGTGTGGTGAGCGAATCTGGGGTCTCGGCAGACAGGGCTACAAGTGTCTGGAGTGCAAAATTATGGTTCATAAACGATGCCACAGATTTATTATGACCGATTGCACTCAAACACAGCAAATTCAGAAGATGGAAAACGAGGCAAAAATGGCCTATTCGCCATCTTTGAGCAAAATATACCAAGAAAAAGACTCGGGAAACGATTCAAAGTAAGTTGTTCAATTTTTTTTTTTTTTTTTGTTTTTTTTTTATTTCAGGCTTTTAATTTAAACATTTCTAGAATTTCCATTTCATTGTTAAGGATGCCTTAGTAGCTAGGAATTAAGTCCATTAGTATTTTATTTTAATGAAGTATGTAAATTTTGTTTAAAATTTTTTATTCTTAGTTCTATATTTTTACAATTATTTGAAAAATAAAAATATTCCACTCTGAAAAAAAGCAAACTGACTAACACTTTAATCGGTTTTCGAGAGTAAAAAACTAAATTTTAGAGTATTCCTTTTAAAATAAATTTTTTGTAGTTTTTTTTTATTTATTTTGTTTAATTGATTTCAAATTTTAATTTAAAACTTGAACTCAAAATTATTAAAGCTAAGGATTTATTGTGGAAATGTTAAAATCAACGTATCCAAAACTCATACAGTTGTATTCGAATTTTTGAACATTATTATTTCTTTTAAATATTTTTTGATTTTAAATTTAACACGGCTTCAAATTTTGAAAATTCTAAGTTAAAACCGCATTAAAAACAAAAAAATTCTTTGATGGTGCTGCATCAAAAAATAAAATTTGAATTTATAAATTGTTTTTTCAAAATTTTTCGGTATTTGGTGCAGGATTTAAAATAAAAAATTTAATACAATTTTTTTTTTAAATTATTTAAATCATTTTTTGATTAAAAAATCAAAATCTTAATTTTTGCTTGCATATAAACTTTTTTAGAAAACAAGGTAAAGTGCTTTTAGCCTTTTTGCATTTCTGATAATTTTCTGTATCAAGGCACCTTGATTATACGGCATGAAACGGATGGAAAGTTCATAGTTCATCAAAAACTCATTTCAATTTTGAACCATTATCATTTTCAGCTATATTTATAAATACTGTCTTCTTCTCGTTTTTTAAACCATAGCAAAGCATATTTTTTGAACCCTCAGCTGCACCATATTTGCTGCATTATGACCATTCTTTTTGCATAATTTTAATTTAAAAAAATCAACAGTAAAATTAGTTACTATCCTTACTGAATTTTTAAATAAAAATTTTTGTTGTTATTTATTTGTGTGTCGAGTCAGTTTTTAGTTTTTAATCTTCTATACCGCTTCAAGGTTAAAAATTAAATATATTAAATTCTTTATTAGTTGATTTTTCCAAGTAATTAAAATTTAAAAATTCAAGTGAAATTAATCATAATCATTAAAGATATTAAAAATATTGTTTTTAAAGCAAACTGCTTATTTTTATTTAGAAAAAGATAACAAATACTTTTTCAAAATCTTTAAGTTTTTGAGTCAACATTTCTTTCAAGATTGACTGATTTATTTATCCATGATCATGTTTAATCGTTAGGTATTAAATTAATTTGATGTTCTCGAAACTACTCGGAGCAAAAAAATATTTATCGAATAGTTCGTTGAGTATTCTGCTGATATAATGTTTTTTTAAAGGCTTCCATCCTAGAAAATATGATTAAATAAATAAAAGAATTCGTATAATATTGCTAGATTTTGAAATTCGATTAAAAAGAAAATGATGCGTAAATATTAAAAATTAAAAAACAAAAAATTGATTATCAAATTATGGAAAAATTGTGGAAAAAAAGAATTCATAAATTCTTAAAAAGATATAATTTGACTTTATTTAAATTTTTAATTAATTGCGGTTTTTTAAAAATATGGAAAAAATTTTTTATTTTGATTTCTGAGAAATTGGTTTTATTTTTAAAATTGAAAAATTTTATCTCAATTTTGTTTGATTATTTTTTAACAATTAAAACATTTAAAAACAAAAAAGAATAATTAATTTAATTTTTTTAATTTGGTGGTATATAAATTTAATTTTGAGCCGTGATTAAAATTTATTAAGTATTAAAAAAAGTTTCATAATTTTCTGTTAAACTGAAATTTTTTCATTTTTGTAGCATTTTTTTTTAATTTTTTTTGGCGTCATCTTCGTTATTGATAACATAAATGAGCCTTAAATTCTTAGCTTTCCTCAGCACTCTTCAAAAATTTCAATCTAGCATATTAATAGATAAGATCTAGGTTTGGCAGTTTTTTTAAATCTACATTTGCATTTTAAATGAAGATGATCAGAAATCAAAGCAAAATATTTTTGTTGACAAAATTAATAGCTAAAAATTTTTTAGTTTAAAAATTTTTAATTTTAAAATAATTTTTTCACTTTTTTTTTTCTAAAATTCTTAAAGATTAAACTAGTAAAATAATATGCTTTAAAAGTTAGATGTAAATTTTTTTAAAAAGCTGGGCTGATAAAATTTATTCCGAAAGGATCTACATTCAAAGAAGCTTGGGACAAGGCAGCTAACAGCTAAAAAGCAAAAAAAGCTAGAAAATAAAATTTATTTTGTAAATAATGTTTAAATATTAATTTTCATAATTTGTTTAAAAAAAAATTGAATGAAAAAAAAAAAAATCCAATTTTCTTTTTTTGTTGAATTTTTACCATTTTTTACCTTTTTTTACAAAAATTTACCGAAATTTACCTCAATTTTTGTCACTAAATTCAATCAAATTTTTTTTTCCTTTTTCAAAAATTCAAAAAAAAAATTTTTTTTCATGAAAATCGGTTTTTTTCGAGAAATTTTACGGTAATTATCGTTATTTTACGAAAAACACCCTTTTTAGATTACCATATTTTACGGTAAATATGGTAAAATATCGCGAATTTACCATAATTTACGTAAAATATGGTGAATTCAAGGTATCGTAGCAGCACTGTATGATGAAAGTTTTTTTTTACAGAAAAATTTGTATGAGGTTCAAAAGAAAGACTTATCTAAACCAGCTTGGGACTTCTTCCCGAATTTTTTTTGAAATAAAATAAAACTAGACTAGAAAAAATCAAAATATTAATTTATTTTGAATAAAAAAATCGCACTCCTATACGTTTTAATAACAAAAAGAAATTTTCTTTTTTTTTAATTCTTTCTGTATCAATTTTTTACCATTTAAATATTTTTAAATTATGAGAAGCTAGATAATTCGGTTTTTTTTTTTATTCTCAATTAATTCCCTAAAAAAGTGCCAATTTAATTAATTAAAAAAAAATGAATAAAAATTGTTAAATTAAATGTAATCAATTTTTCAGTATTTTGAGCTTTTCGATTTTTTTTTATAACCAGTGTTAGAAAAATCTCAAGAAAAGCTTAATTATGTAAGCACCTTTCATATCAAAAAATTTTATAAATGTCAACGAAATTTGAATAATTTTAACGCAAATTTTTGAAAATAAGGCTTTTCGATTATTTTAACAAATTTCCTGTAATAAGTGGTAATCTTATGTTTATCGATGTTTATGGTAAATTCATTTTCATTTTTTGGAAAAAAAAATATTTCGATTTTTTAGAAAAATTGCAGTTTTTAATACCTAGCCGAAGATATTTCAGAATTTCTGAAATTTCTGAGAAAAAATTCTGAATAATTCTGAAAAAAAAAGAAAAAAATTCTGAAATATCTTCAGTCAAACTTTATTCTGAATTTCTGGATTTAAGAAATAGTTTTTAATCTATTTTCACAAGAAAAAAATTTTTTTTGCCTTTTTAAAATTAAGGTTTATTTTAGTACCAAAAGGTAAAAACATCAAAAAAATAAAAAAAAAATAAAAATTTATTCATTAAAATTTATAAATTAAGTAAAAATACAAACTTGTAAAATTTAAAGAAGCCAAATTATTAAATTACAATTATAACTCTTGTTAATTTAAAGCCTCATTTATAACTTTTTTTCAAAACCGATATTTTCATAATGATTAGGGAAAGTTGTAATTCAAGGCTAAATTTAATTAAAACTTTGTCAAGCAAATAACGGGGTCTAATTTCAAAACTTTAGGGAACCTTTAAAAATCTCTAGTTGGATCCATTTGGGATTATACTTTCCCATGTCTTTACTCTTTTTCAAAAAAAAATTTTAAAAGAATAAAACTCATCCGAAATTCAGCAGTTCTGTCTATTCTATTCTAAAATATGGTAATCCCTCCAACATTATGTTCCAGGAGGCTTTTGATAGACTTTAATTACTAACAGTCTGGTGACGAATTTTTGAGCAGTGAGAGATGTGTTGGAACAGGACAAAGGGGGTCTGAATCAATATATATAAATAAAATAAAAGTTAAAGCTAATTCTACTTTAAGTGTATCCTCTCTATTATTCTTCATAGATTTTATAGCTACACCCCTTAAGTTTTCCAAAAACCTGGCGTATTTCCTCAAGGACACTGTTGTTCTTGTTGCTAGTTTCAACCTCCAGTCATGATGGCATATTTGTCATATTTACATTAAGCTTTAATATTTAGTTCTGACTCATGCTCAACCTTGTCTAAAATACTTGTTATTCAGGACATGTAGTCATTGTGGTCTTGACTTTTTAAGTTCCTTTAATACTTCTCGAGTGCATGAGGTTCCAATTAAACTTTCGAGAACTCGATTTGAATTTGCTTAAGCTTCATGATTGTCATATTTATCGCAAGTCTGAGAATTGAGGTTCTACAACGTTTGGGTATACCATGAATAGATCTTATTAGGTTGTTCTCGGAACCTATGGTTGTAAATAAATAGACAATTGTTTAGGTAGCGTTTATTTTCACACATTATGCGGGTCCTACTAAAACACTGACTCCCAATTTTTTTTTGCAAAGCAAAAATATTTTTAAAAGTTTTAATATATCATTTAGTTTGAATTTTTCTTTATTTTTTGGATTTTTCTCCAAAATTTTTATTTATTGTGAAAATTGAATATTTTTATGTTTTTAAAACCCTGCCCCCCTATTGACCCACAATTTTATACGACTGACCCGCAACTGACCCCCTTTTAACGAGCTTTCAAAAATTGTACTTAGTTTTTCTCCAGGAAGCATAGTTTTTGAGATATTTTGATAGAAATAAAAGACCTTGATTATTATTGGAATCGAACATTCTTCAGACATTTTACCAAATCCATTTTTTGATCTTAGGTGCATAAGCTTTTTTAACACATTTTAAATGAAAACATTTAGTACAAGAACTACAAACGAAAAACTTGGAGTCGCAAGATAGTAAACTTAAGTTGCAAGAATTAGATAGACCCTCTGATCTCAATGTTGTTAAGTTATTTTGCAACATTAAGTCAGCGTCGGTAGTAGAATAACTAGAAATTAAGGATGAATGTTTAAGCTAACAAAAGAAGAGCTAAGGACACAAGGGCTAATCTTCGATGGTAAGACTTGAATATGCTCTTCATCAATGACTCGCTCTTTTGAAATGAACGCATCAATACTTTGTAGAATATGCAAGTAGAATATTACTTAAAAATTCCTTAAACTCACTCTCATCGCTGGCTTTGCTTGATTTTTATTAAAATATTCAAGAAAAGTAAAATAAATAAAAACTGCAAGTGTCAAATTAAGATTATTATCTGCAATTATGAAAAGTTTATTTTGTTAATAAATCTAAAATCAATTAAATTTAATTCACGTGTATCAATCTCAATTTTCAACATGAATTTTTTTCAATCATCTTCCCCTTTTTTTTTATTCGCACATTCACATTGCTTAGAAAGCTCGTCGTGGCTTGCTCGTTCCTCGCAATTAAAATCGTCAATTTTTAAGTACGTGTTAAGTCAAAAAAGTAAGAACTGACTTTTTAAATTGGCCGATCACAATTTTTTTTTCTTTTATTAAATGAATTTTTTGTCCGAAAAAAAACCTTAATTATTTAATCAATATCTGTCAATATTTTTTTTTTATTTTACTCAATTTTGTACATTTATTTTTTCAATCGCTAGGCTGAAAAGAAGGACTTAGTTCTGTTCTGTGCGGCCTGAGGTTTACCTCAAATTATTTAATAAATAAATAAATAAAATCGTCAAAGGAATTGAAAACTTTTCCAATAAAGAAATCATGTTCCATTTTGTGTTAAAAATAATGAGTGATATGATCATGAATAATGAGTTATTTATTTGTTTACTGTACCCAGCTAAAGCTCCTTCAGAATTTATAAAAAAAATAAAGTAAATAGGCTAAAAAAAATGTAAAGTTAATAAGACATATATTGAAAAAGGTTGTTACATGTGACACATGTTTAAATAGTTGAAGCTTCAGGAAAAAAAGAAAAATAGTGAGGTAGAAATTACACAATGGATTTGGGTGTTCAATATATCTTGATTCGAAACCTTCTTTGTATTCTGCTGATATCTGCTGTATTCTGAATTGCTTGTAGTTTTTTGATATTACTTTCTGAAAATGAATTCAAGCGAGGAAGGAATAGTCTAAAATTAATCCGACTAAAGATTAATAAAAATTTCCTAGTGTGTTTTGATTAAGACCCCATTTTTTGTTTGACAATATCTTAATAATATTTAGCCTTTTGTTGCAGCGTTCTTTAATTTTGTCTACTAATATATTAAAGTTTAACTTAGAATCAAATTTAATACCAAGAAACTTGATTTCTTTTTGGCTCACTATTCTGTTTCCATAGAATTTTAAGTTTAGATTATCACCCTCTTTTTTGTACCTAGAAAAGACTACTGAACACGACTTTTCAACTGATATCTTCATTTTCCATTTAATAAGCCATTGTTCTAGTTCGTTGGTGTATTTATTAATCTTATTTTCTAGTATTATAAATGATTTATTAATCTTTTGTTATAAATGAAGAATGTAACTCGATCATCTGCGAAAAGCAGAGAGTATTCATTATTTGTTTTGTTTCTTTTAGGGGTGTCATTAATATATATACTAAATAAAAGAGGACCTATGACTGAGACTAGAGGGACACCTGTGGTTATTTGGTATTTAACGCTCAGGTGGTCTTCACATTTACCTTAAATGTCCTACTATTTAAAAAGGATCTAATCCAGTTAGTCAAGTAATGAGGTGGATTAATTTTAATCAATTTAAAAAGTAAACCTTAATGCCACACCCTATCAAAGGCTTTAGAAATATCAAAAAAAAGGCTGCTAACTCTTTTTTTTCTATTAAATACTTGTTTAGGAGTCATAACTTGTTTTATACACGTTGTGCGTTCTTACTTACAAATTAATTTGCTTGATGAGCTTCAATTAGAAAAAACTAATTGATTTCAATGATTTCAATGCTAAGATAAAAGATAAAATGTAATGTCAATCTTTTGCTAAATAAGTAATTAATTTGTACAGCTAACAAAAAATGTTTATTTTCAGGTAAATTGTGTTGAAATTAAATTAGATATATTCGCCCAATATTTAATTTAATGTTTCTCAAATTTTTAAACAGCAATAAAAAGGGCGCTATTGCTTCCTTCAATTTTCTTATCTAAAATCAACTCCTAATTCATTCTTATTTAATTTATTTAAAATAAATTTCTCTAAATTTCCGTCTGATCTATTTAACAGGCCTAATTGAAATTTTTTGGCTTAGAAAAAAAAAAATATTTTTCTAAAAATTGATTCAAAAGGCTGGAAGCTAACCCGGACCAGTCTGCGCAGCCCAAGGAGCCCGGGTGGCCATCACCGTCATCAACATGCACATCTCCGTCATTCCTGCACGAAAACCTCCTAAAAAAATCACTGCCCAACTCGATCAACCGGCTGTCTCTGAACAACACCAAACAATCGCCCTCGTCCCAATCGTCCTCCATTGACCAGGCGCCCATCAAATACGCCGAGCTCGAAGTGCACGACTCGTACTCGTGCGAGCACCAACAGCATTCGGAGTCGGCGGTGGCGAGAGCGCGCCACATCGGCCTCGACGACTTCGAGCTGCTGCGAGTGATCGGTCGCGGCTCCTACGCCAAAGTCTTTCTCGCCGAGCACAAACGCACTGCCAAAATCTACGCCATGAAAGTGATCAAAAAAGAGTCGGTGAACGACGACGAAGACATCGACTGGGTGCAGACCGAAAAGCACGTGTTCGAACAAGCCACCAACCACCCGTTCCTAGTCGGCCTGCACTCGTGTTTCCAGACCGAATCGCGCCTCTTCTTTGTCATCGAGTACTTGTGCGGCGGCGACCTCATGTACCACATGCAGCGCAAGCGCCGACTGCCCGAAGACCATGCCCGATTCTACTCGGCCGAGATTTGCCTGGCGCTCGACTTTCTGCACTCGCGCGGCATCATCTACCGGGACCTGAAGCTGGACAACGTGCTGCTGGACTCGGACGGCCACGTAAAGCTCACCGACTACGGCATGTGCAAAGAGGGCATCAAAGCCGGCGAGCAGACGAGCACGTTCTGCGGCACGCCCAACTACATAGCGCCCGAGATGCTGCGCGGCGAAAGCTACGACTTTGCCGTCGACTGGTGGGCCCTGGGCGTCCTCTGCTTTGAGATGATGGCCGGCCGCAGCCCCTTCGAAATAAACGAGAACCCGAGCGAAAACCCCGACCTGAACACCGAGGACCACTTGTTCCAGGTGATCCTGGAAAAGCCGATTCGAATACCGCGCAACCTCAGCGCCAAGGCCAATTCGCTCTTGAAGGGATTCTTGCAGAAGAACCCCGCCGAACGGCTCGGCTCGGCGTCCGGCCTCGCCGAAATCCAGCAGCACTTTTTCTACACGGCCGTCGACTGGAAGTTGCTGGAGCAGCGGATGGTTCAGCCGCCGTACAAGCCCCAGGTCAGTGGCGAGCGCGACTTGGCCAATATTGACGAGCTGTTCACCAACGAGCCGGTCGTGCTCACGCCCGACTCGCCCGCCACTCTCGCTCGCCTCCAGCAAAACGAGTTCGAAGGCTTCGAGTACGTCAACCCGCTCATACTGTCCGAAGATTTGTCTGTGTGAAAATCCGCGGCTCCCGTCGTGTACATTTTGGAGCCAGCCACAGTCCAAGCTTTAATTGTTTTAAATGGTAAATTGCTGTGTGAGCGTGCGAGAGAGAGAGATTATTTATTTTGTATTTTTTTTTTCTTTTTTTTGTCGGAACATATTTACAAAAAGCAATTGGTATTTTTATGTTTGATTAATTTAAATGAATATTTAGTAAATATTGAATAGTAAAAATTGCTATTAAATTTTTTTTTAGAATTCAATTGAAACGCTTAAAGTCGTTCATTCAAATATATTTTATACGAATAAATTGTATCCTATTTATAAATGTTTTTTGTTGTTGAAACTTTACAAACCGAATTAAATCGGCACACGCAAAACTTTAAATTTCAAAGCTAATCAACAAACTAGGGCCCACTAAACTCTTCATATCAAAATTTTTACATGTAATTTTGGACATAGAAATTTTTTAATTTAAGATAGAGAAGCAAAGCTTTATTTATGCGAGTAACGAGCCGTTAAACTTCTATTAAAATATTCAATAAAAGTAGTTTCAAGTAGTGTATGAATAAAGAGAATTTACAAGTATAATATTCAGAGACTGTCAAAATATGCTTTAAAAAAATATATGCTCTAAAATATGCTCCTAATTTCTTTATAATATGCTTTTCCTTTACTCCGAATATGCTTTTAAATTTTAAAGGAATTGCCTAAATATGCTTTTAATATGCTTTTAATATGCTTTATATTCTTTTATTATGCTTTTTATGCTTTAAATTATACGAATTGATTTTTAAATCCAAATATTTTAATTAATAAAAAAATTTATTAAAATTTTTCAAAATATTGTTTATTTAAAGTATATTCAATAAAATTTATTTAATTTTAAATTTGTAAGACTATTACTTTTTTTGGAAATAATTGGCATTTTTTGGAATTTTTCGGAAAAAATTATTTGAATAATCATTTTTTCAATAAATTTAAAGATCTATAAGTAGAGAACAAATTTTAGCAACGATAAAACACTTCTTTTCTTATTCTTTGTTCCAAAAAATTGATTAAATGATCTTTAAATATGTTTTATTTACTTTCAATAAGCTTTATAAGCTTTATTATGCGTTAAATGCTAAAAATTATTTATATGCTTTATATATGCGAGGAACGAGCCGTTAGACTTCTATTAAAATTATTATTTATTTGTTTTCTGTACCGAGATAGGGCTCCTTCAGAATAAATTAAAAAAAAATCAAAATCAAAATAAAAAATAAAATTAAAGTTAATAAAATTAGATAAAAAAAAAAAAAGAATCAAAATAGAGTAAATAAGCTAAAAAAATGAAAGTTGAAAAGACATAAATTGGAAAAGATTGTTACATGTGGCACATGTTAAAAAAGTTCAAGTTTCAGGAAAAAAGGAGGAAATAGTAAGGTAGCAATTACACAATGGAGTTGGGTGTTCAATATATCTTGATTCGAAACCTTCTTTGTATTCCTCCACCAGTCTTTCAACCAATGGAATAGAATGTCTCAGTCCTGTACCAACATATCTCTCACTTAACTAAAAAAGCCGATTTGAGACTGTTAGAAATTTAAGTTTATTAAAAGCTTCATGATGCACGATGTTGGAAGGAGTATCATATTAACTTGAGGATAATTTTAACTTGAGGATAGATCTTACTGCTGTATTCTGAATTGCTTGTAGTTTTTTGATATTATTTTCTGAAAATGAATTCAAGCGAGGAAGGAATAGTCTAAAATTAATCCGACTAAAGATTTATAAAAATTTCCTAGTGTGTTTTGATTAAGACCCCATTTTTTATTTGACAATATCTTAATAATATTTACCCTTTTTTTGCAGCGTAATATAGTCCAGTAACCCAGTAATCGATTTTATATGTGCATTCACTTTTGTTTAATTAGCTCGTTCCTCGCAAATTATTTATTTATTTTATTTAAAAAAATAATTTAGGCGAAGCCTTGGCCGGTTGGAATGGAGACTTAGTCCTTCCTTTCAGCCACATGATAGATTTTTGATACCACATAATGTAAAAAAAAAAAAAAATATATAAATAAAAAAAATATAATTGTATGCAGAATGTTTAGAGTTTTCCATGAGTAAAAGAATAATGGGATTAAAGTTTTTATTTAACATGTTAATACAACCAATTAAAAAAACTTTTTAAGGATAATTTTTGATAAGAAATTTAAGTAAAAAGCTTAATTGATTAATTGATTGAGATTTTTCGTGTACAGGCGTGTTTATCTAGCAATTAAGACTGACATTCCTTTTTTATAACATTAATCAACTAACATATAATTGAATGTTAAATATGTCCGCAAAATTTTCATATGTATTTTTGTCAATTGAATGCAATTGGGAACAGGAGAGTAACAAAAGCTCCTCAAAAACGAAGAAATAGAATTTTCTGTTAAGAAAAGTGCCAAATATTAGATTTAAGGAAATATGAAAAATTACAAGCAAGTTAAATCAGAGTAAATTATTATTGGATTAACCTCCTTTTTGGAGAAGTAAATTCAGAGTTGTTTAAAAGTCACAAATCCCAAGTCCAGTCCTAGTCAAAAACATTTCAATTTTGTTTGCGATGAATATCATGATTAGAAAATTCGTAGAGCATTTAAAAATAACAATTTGTGTTAATCTTGATGACTCGAAGTTCCTAGATCCCAAAGTCAATTTTTTCTCCAGTTTTACAAATTACATATGGAGATATTTGTGCATTTTTGGTTTTTATAATTCAATAAAACAATCGATTTAGAGTCTTTCAAAAAGAACATTTCAAAAGGGAAAATCTTAAAATTTTTAGACAATTAATTAGACGAGCAAGAATAGAATGGTCGGCAACACACGACTTTAGGTTTGTTGTTAAGATTAATTGATTTTTTTTTATTCCTACATTTCTAATGTTTAATATATATTCTTTTTAAATTATGATTTCTATTGACCCAATCAATACATTTTCATTTTAGTCAAAAATGCCAACAATACATGCAAAAATCTCCATATGAATCTAATAAATTTTCCTGTTTTTCCATTTTTTTAGAGTAATTTGCTCTATATCATTACATAGAAAATTTACATTGAGAAATTATCATATTTTTTGGTCAAATACTTGGTCAAAAAATCTGTTAAGCTTTTATATCATAAAATAAATAAAAAGTAGTATCACATGATTCCTATTAATTTATCTAGAAATTCCAAATATTGTTTATATAAATTTCATCTCTTTTTTTCTCTCTTTGATCTCTTTTGAAAATTTAAAAAAAATGTCGCGGGTTATTTGCAGAGAGATTTTATGGGTGATTTAAGCTTTGTATCAGCTGATACAATATTCAGAAAAACTTTTGGCCCTGAATCAAAAAATTTATCTCAATTTAGAGCTTTTGTTTTTGTTTTTTGTTTCAAATTCACAATGCCTTCTTTTGTGTAAGTTCGAATAAAAATTATTGGAAACAATGGAATTGTCCCATCGGCGAGGAAGTATTTAATTTAAGATTTTAAAACAAATTATCCATTTATATTTTCTTAAGCCAGATATTTGAAAATATCATTAGAGAAATTTTTTTTCAAAAATTATAGAAATTAAAAAAAAAATAAATTTAAATTAACAAGAAATTTGTCTCTTATTTTAGTCTTTCAAAAGTTTATCTATTATTTTTTTAAATAGATCTATATTGTATTCGAAACTCCTCTGGACAACATTATTTAAATCACTTTTTTTTATCATTTTTGAAAATTATTTTTGTCAATTTTTTTTAAAAATTTTAATACACTCAAAAAGAGGGTTCTAACGAAGGCTAAGTGCCATTCGGACGTTCCCGGGATTTACTCCCAAACTAAAAGACCCTACTAGGTTCAATCTTTTAAGGCTTCCATTTAGCCCAAATGATTCGGGTAGCTTTAGATTATATTTTTTTAATAATGCTGGTTATTAAATCCATTTAAATTTGTCCCAGAACTCTTTTTACCTTAGCTGACGGCGTAATTATTTGTTTGCACCATTACATGTCATTTTTATTTGACTCCCAGATCTCTCTGAAAGGCATTGTGAATTTTGGAACAAAGAACAAAAACTAAAATGAAATTTTTTTTTTAAATGAATTCAAAAATTGTTCAGCCAAGTTTATCAGTAAGTACAAACTTTGTACCACCCAAATTTAGTCTCTGCAATAACTCTACAATTTTATTTTTATGATTTTCTAGTATATTTAGTTCTTTGCAGACTTGCAGAGACTTAATTTGGGTGGTATTAAGTTTGGATAAACTGATACAATTTGCTGAACAATTTTTAGATATTTAAATAAAATTTTTTTTTGTTTGTTCCAAAATTCACATTGTCCTATTGAAGGTCTCTGTTAATTTGTGAACATTTTATTCTTTTGAAATCTATTTTTGAATTTTTTTCTACCAATATGCATTACTTCACATATCTGGATGTTGAGATACATCGATCATTTAATGCATCACTCGAAAAAACAACTGATTTCGTTTTTTAATTGCTCTTTCATTATACTTTCATTTACTTGGTTAAATAAACAGTATATCATGCAGCGAAAATCTTCCCCAGAATCTTTCTGGGAGGCCATTGATAAAAATAACAAAGAGTAGTTCATCAAGGACAGAACCTTAAAATATTTAGAATATTTTACTTTGATAAAGTTTAAAAATTGCAAGATCTTTGAAATGTCAAAAATAATCTAAGCAAGAATAATAAAAATTTACTCTAGATTAAAAATTTAAATTATTTATTAATATTTTAGTTGAAAGCTTTTCTTGATATCTTATACATAAGAGTAAAAAATTTAAAAACCATTACTATATTGAGATTTTAAAAAATTAGTAGATATTTTCTAAATCACAAATAAATTAGATAAAATGCTTAACGAAACGACGAGTTCATGTGAAAAAGTATTTGATCAAATTTTTGTCCAAATCAATCTTTACCTTACAAAATTAGATTTTCAGCCAAAACCAAATTTTGATACAGGAATATTCTTCGAACATGTCAAAATTTCAATTCGACAAAGCCAAAACAATAATAGTAAATATATTTTTTTCGAGCATTAGGCTGAAAGAAAGGACTAGGCTCCATTCTAAACCAGCCTGGGATGTCCGCACAAACTATCTTTAAATAAATATATTTAATTTTTTCAATTATACTTTCAAATAAATTTTTTAGGAAAAGACTAAAGAAAATTCGAAAATTTCTTCTTTGTTTCATCAGGCATTGATTAATTTTAGCAATGGTGAAAAAAACTACAACAATTTAGTGTTGATTAGTCAACGATACGGCTCCAGAATCGGGGTATAAATATTTTTTAAATTCAGAAAAATTAACTTCAAACCAAGGACAGGTATTATGAATCAGCGTTTTCGGCATTCGAACAAGTGGGAAAAGAAGCTAGCTCTAATCAAAGAATCCAATCTCAAGAGAACTTGCAGGATATGTCATGTCTCATTGAAATAAGCAACCAACTCAGTCAACTAATTGAGTTCAGGTACCAGATGATAATGCTTTACTCCGAGCTTAAAGACAAAGAATTGCGACACGAAAAGGGCTCAGTTGAATTGGCTCTGAAAAATTTGAAAGACTTAAAGGAAAAATATTTTAAAAAAGAGTTTAATTGTTTGATTGATAGTTTAATCTCTTCTTTCAAGTAAAATTAAAAATTATTTTCGAGTGGAAAAATCTCTATTTCATGCTTTTTCTCTAGTTTGGAAATAAATATTCTTGGCAATTTGCTAAATTGTCACATAGCTCTAGACTACAAGCTTGATTGCATCAAGTCAATAGTTGCTATTAAAAAAATCAATGATATTTTCAATAATGAACCGGTATTTCAGGCCAGCAAAACTTTAAAAGAAGTAAATTTAGTTACAAATAAAAAATATTTAAAAAAATTTTTAATTCTAAGAACAAAAGTTTTATTCCTTTTTCAAAACCTGTTCACCGCCAACAACCACAGTTGTATCAATGGTTTAAGATTTACTACAAAGCTTTGTTGAACAAGTTTAGCATTTTGATGAATGACTCTTTCATGAAATTCAAAGATATAAGTCAAGATATGAAGGAAATTAGTCTTTATTCGAAAATAATTAATTTTACGAACAAATTTTTGCCCAATTTCACCGGAATTTTGTTTGACTCGACGCTAATAGATGGTAACAACTTTAGGGGAAATGGTTATGAGATTCTGAGGCCTCATGTCAAATCAGAGGAAGAATTACAAAGTGACAATGGTCTGTATTCGTTTGTATTCTGTCAACCAAAGCTGAAAAAAGAGTCTTATGAAAAGCACATCAAAAATATAATTGTTTTAGTAAAGTCAGATTTTGATTCCAAAGTTAAGTACCATTTTGATAGTGGAAATAGGACTAGCTATTATTTGTGCAAAATATCTGATTATTATACATTTATTGTCATATTTGAAATGTCAAAACAGGAGACAAAGACAAAAGTTGCATCGATGGTCCAGGAAATTGGCACCGACTTAAATTTGTCAAGTGTTTTTTGTTCATTTAATCAAAATTTGAAATAAAAGTCTCATTCTTAAACTAGCTTATTTTCTTTTTTGCCATTTATTCTTTTTTAAATAGAAATTAATCGAAAATTCAATATTTTAATAAAAACTTAAATTTTTTTATCAATTCTTTTAATTATGGCACAAATAAGACAATTTATAGCTGAAAATTTTATAAATTTTTACTATTTTAGGGTTTGATAAATATCATGACGGACAATTTCTTTCAGCATTTAGAAAACGCTTAATTTTCTCATTTAAAATTAATAATCAAAAAAAAATTAGATAAAAAGTGATTCATCAAGAACATCTGGATTAAAAGAAGGATCCTCAATTGAATAATAATCAGTCATAAACAACCAATTTGAACGATATTTTTTAAGATATAAAATTTTGAAATTCTGTTATATGCAAATTATTTAATTCTTGGTTTTTATCAAGCTTTAAAAGATCTAGAGAAATAAGAACCCACTCATAGTCAGTAAAAGATCTAGGGGAACGGACATTTTAGAGAAAAAAAAAATTAGAGAAAGGTAAATTAGAGAATAATTTATTTAGAGAAAAAAAATTAGAGAATTTTTTTTTTAGAGAATAATCATTTAGAAAAAAAAATATAGCGAAACTAGTAATTAATTAGAATAATTGATTATTTGAAAAAAAAAATCTATGACATTAAAATATTAGACAATCCATTCAGAGTAAAGGGTAAAGTCAAATAAAAATCTCCAAGATTCCAAATTTAAACCTTTGTATTTTTTTTTTATCATAACGCAGCCAACCAAAATATGGCTACAGATACCTTTATCCAAATAGGGTGAACAAGAACATTTATTGCATTCAATACAACAGTCCTCATTTGTTATTTCTACATTATCAATATCTCCATTTTCATGTTTATACTTAAAAATATATAAGTCATTTGAACCATCATTTGAATCATTTAACAATTCAAGTTTATTCGATTTAATTACTCTTTCACAGTCTTTCAACAGCATTGTACCCACTTTGGGAAACCAACAAGGATCTTTTGAATTCATTGATTCAAATTTAACGCATTTTTCAAAAATACCCAACACTGGTAACATATTATATTTAATACGATTACTAAAAAAATCTTTAAGAACCCGGTTGTAACTCTCAATTGGTGAATTACTCTTTGCATCACCAGGATCTGTCAAGTAAGTTTGCCAATTTGAAAAGTCACTTTTAATCCATTGACTTTTAAAGTACTCACTGAATTCTTTTAAACCATTTTTCTTCCATTTTCTTAGAATTTTCTTAGTCATTTCTTTAAATGATATTAAATTTTTACAATCTCTCATTTTGTAAATGTCTTTATAGATTTGTTTTCTAGTTGTTTGATCATATTTTGTTGTATGGAGTTTGACATTTTGCATTATGTGAAAAAAATTAATAATTGATGTACAAGCAGGATAAAGACTTTTAACAGCATTACGGATAGCATATGAACCATCATGAACCATAAAATTTGGATTAAAATCAACACCATATATAGCAGCTATATTATTTAATGATTTTAAAAAATGCTGATAATCTACTTCTGCCTCATGTGAAGTAATCATAAAAGCTATGGGATGAAATTTTCTTGAAATGTCAGTAAAACCAAACACCATAATTGGATAACAGTATTTTACTATTTTATACGTGGAATCGATGTGAAAAATTTTACCATCTGGCAACTTTTTTAACAATTTTTTTGATGTTAATCCTATATGACAACGATCATCATCTAAACCAGAGCCAAGTTTATATGATCCATTTTCTTTTTCGACACCAAATGCTACCAAATCATCATCAGTAGACATTGTTAAGCTTGACAAATATTCAACAACACCATCTATATTATTAACATCACCAATCTTTTAGCAGCAGTTAGGTTTTTTCTGGCATCATTTAAACTAATCTTAGGTATTTTTTCAACTAAATTTTGAATTTCATCTGTTTCGTAACTAAGTATATCTGAGTCGATGGCGCCTAAAAACTCTAAATCATCTTCAGCATCAATTATATTTTTAGCACAAATTTGTTCAACGAGAAAATTAAAGTTATTATTTGCAATGTCTACTGGTTCATTGTTTTTATATTGCTTTGGTTTACTCGGTTTAAGACTACAGTAGTAGGCTTATAGTTTTTATTAGACCTAAGCCGACTAACAAAAGGTGAATTAAAAATGTTCATTTTTGCATGAAATAAAAAATATTAGTTTGAAGTTTTTTTCTCTAAGATTAATATCTAAAAGAAATATTCTCTAAGTTTTTTTCTCTAAGTTGTATGCCCTTCTCTAAAAAATATTTTTCTCTAAATCATAGTTCTGTAAATTTTGTCTTCTCTAAAAAAATATTTTCTAATTTATTTCTTCTCTAAAATGTTCATTGTCCAAAGATCTAGCTTCAAAAGAATGTATTACTCCCGATTTATTAGCTTAGAATTTTTTTAGGATTTACAGGATCTAGCTCTTATGGCTGTTGTCTATCTATATGAAATTGTGTGTATGATGCCAAAGCAGGTATAACATTTTGTGGAAAAGGTAAACTTTGGATAAAAAATCGTAAATAGAATTTAATTTGACTTTTTAATAAAGTAAATTGTTCTTTTATGAATAAAAGTGAATTGTCAGCTATTCTATTAATCAATAAATTAGAAAAATCAACTCGTTCTTCAAAAAACCGTCAAAAAGGGCAATCAAATACTATTTTTCTCCTTCGTTTTGGTCCCCTTTTATCAATCTTTTTTTCGTTCTCGTGATCTTGGCTAAATTTCAATGTATTAAGACCATAAGGGTTAAAGATTTGCGATGTAATTTTATCAAAATACAGTCAATCCTCGGTAACGAACAACTTGGGTGGAAAATTCGGTATTCGTTATATCGAAATTCTCATATAAAATGATAAGGACAAAAAATTCAACTTTTATTTCATTAAGGAGAACAATGTCAGGGCAATTAGCTCTTCTTCTTTTTCATACCAAGGACCAATTTTACGTTTTCTTGAAGTTGTTTTTTTGACAAATTTTTTCAACTCTAAACCAGGGTACTGAACTTTTGCTACACGACAGCAGCAAGCCAAATGAAGGCATATTGCTTTGTCTAAAAATATGGCACAAGAACAAAACATACAATCAGTGCAAAAGCACTCAGGATTAATGTTTATTGTGTACTTTTGGTTAAAATCAAACTCTAAACAATTATCTAAATTTTCTTGTTTCTTTTCTAAGTGTATAAATTACTGGTAGTTCATATTTCTGTAAATCCTTCGAATGAATTTTTACCACACTTTCTAAAATATCAAAAACTGGAAGTATATTGAATTTTTAATCGATTCAAAAAAAAGTCTTTCGGTTATAACTTTCAATTGGACTATTTTTCATGGCAAATCCAGCCGGATTTTAAAACTGCCAATTGTTAAATGGTGCACTCAGCCACTGTTTTTCAAAATATTCAACAAAATCGTATAGATTTTTTGAACTCTTACATTTAGTTAAAACATTTTTTTGTTGGTTCATATATTATGAAGCATATTTTGTAAAGTGTAAGTGTTAAATATCTTGAACGACCGATTCTCGCCTGGTGAATGGAATTTTTTTCGAATTTTTAAAAATAATTAAATAATTTTTTGATCTTCTTAATATGAACAATCAGATAAAATCATATAATAACAATATGGATACTTTACTCTCATTTTGTGACCAATGTTGTTGTCCTTCCAAATTTGACAATTATTTAAATTGGAATGATTCGGGGCAATAGGATTGAATTGTTTATAGAAAAAATCTAATTCAACTTCACTGCCCACAGTACTGAAAAAAATCCATTCTATTTTTTCCTCATTTATTTTTTTTTAACGTTCGAGTAAGCCAAAAAAATTATAAAAAATAATTAAGTGTTTTTCTCAGATGAAAAATAAACTTATGTTTTTATACCAGTTGAAACATCAACTTATGTTTTTTTAACTATTGAAGAAACAATTTATGTTTTTTTAACTTTTTCAAAAAATAATGCTTAACTTTATGATTTTTCTCTGTTCTAATATGTTAAACTTTCATTTTCATATTTATGTGGTGATTTTTTTTTTCACTTTTTTTATGTGAGTTTAATCCTCTCCCATCCAACGTTTTTAAATTTAGCCTTCTAAGCCTATCTGCGTACTCTAGATTCGAAAGCCGTTAATACATTTTGTCGCTCTCCTTTGAACCTTTTCCAGCTTATTGATATCCCTCTTTAACTAGAGACTCCATACCTGAACAGCATATTCCAGGTGTGGTCGTACAAGACTTTTTTAGACCTTCTTAATTATAATCGGGAACCGATTATTTAACCCGTTAAGAGTCAGGCCAAGGATTATGTTAGCCCTAGCGGCTGATGTACTTATTAGTTTCTTCTTTTTATGTCACTCGTTAATATTACTCCGAGATCTCTCTGCTCAGTCGTTTTAGAAATTTTTTAAGCTTGGTTTCTATTCGGCATGGTCAAATCGCTATTAGGATTTTTATTTCCAATTTGCATAATTTCACAGTTTTCAATATTAAGGTCCATTGACCACTTCGCGCACCATTTGACCAGACTATCAATGTCATCTTGCAATTGCTGCTTTATCAAGCCCTGGTTCGACTGATCAATATTAAAAAATCGTGCGGTCATCGGCATAGTGTAAACCTCTATTCTAAAATCTTTCCTGTAAATTGTTAATGAATTCAATAAAAAGGAGAGGACTTAGTAATGAACCTTGTGGAACCCCGCTTGAAACTTCCAGCCAGTCATAGGTCGAATGGCCAAGTACTATACGCTGTTTTCTGCCAACTAGGAATGATCGATCCACTTGTTTAGAGCTCCAATGATTCCATAATTTCTAAGCTTTTTAAGAAGCTTTACATGATTGACACGATCAAAAACTTTCGAGAAATCAGTATATAAAATATCGATGGAGTACCATTAGATAGTTCATACTCTACACTATTTACACTCTCTAGCAAATTTTTCGTATATGACTATTTCGAAATAAAAACATGTTGTAGTTTACTGATTAGATCATTTTTACCCAAAATTGCCTGACATTGTTCTCCTTAATGAAATAAAAGTTGGTCCGGGTGAAATAAACTTTTACTTTAATTTTGAAAATTATTTATAATCAGTTAATGGTCGAAATAAACATGTTGGAGGAAAAGGTATTTAAATAAAAGCAGGGATTAAATTTTAACAAGATTATTTTTTTTGAAAAGTTTTCTGCAGAGCATCTTTGTAATAAGATTAGCTTAAGAAAACACAATTTTTTATTTTAGTCTCAACATTAAAGCCTTTACAAGCGTAAAGAACATTTTGTTTCGCAATAATTATACACCTAACTTTCAGTAAAAAAACTCACAGATTTTGAGTTATTCGGGCAATAAGCAACACTTTTAAAAAAATTCCAAAATTTACGGATGCTGGTTTAATTTAAACCAAGCTTTAATTAGGTGTCTTTTTGAAAAGTGCATTAAAAGAAATCTTCATTATGAAAATTATGAATCTAAATTTTGGATACGAAGATTCAGCGCACTAGCTCTTGTCCAACTTAAGGAATTTGGTTGGGATTTTATATTAGATAATGTTCCCATACAATTAAATGGAGATATCTTAAAATTTGTAAATTATTTTGTGAAAACATGGCTTAAAGGAAAATATGGATCTGCTTGAAATCACTTTGATAATTTTGGGCCCATGAAAAACAACTATCTTGAGAAGACCATGCTTAATTGTTGTAAATACCTTTGGCAAAAACATATAAAAGTCTTGACTTTTATTTATGTGATAAAAAAACAAGTACTTAGATTTATAATAATTTTTCTGTATTATAGCGTAATCCAATTGAGCCTCCTAGACAGTTGTCAAAAAACAAGAATAAAGATAAATTATTTAATAAATTTCAAGACATAGTGAGTGAATCGTCCGAATTTTTAAAAATTACATATATTTTGATTGGTTGAAATTTGGAATGAAAGATTTTTGTTAAAAAATCAAATTTTTTTATTCAAAAAGAGGAAAGTATAAAAAATGTAAAACAAGTTAAATTGTCTTTATATTGTTAATAAATTTTCTTTCAAATAAAATGTTTTTCATTTTTCTTATAATAAAATTTATCCAAAATTGCATTTATCTAATTTAATTTTGAATAAATTATTATAATTTTATTTATATCCAATAAAAAAATAGTAAAAAGAAAATAAAAATCCGGTCGATTTACATTGAATTCACTCAAGATGAATAAAACAATAAAAATGTGTTAACTTTTACCGTACAGTCGATCATCAGTATAAGGAACCCCCATATAACGAAATCCTCTATTTTACGAATAAGAATTCAGGAACCGATTTTTTATAAAGGAAAAAGTCCGTTCTTTTTAAGATAATGAATTACGACTAAAATATTTATATTTTTATTTCACTATTTTACTTTGATAAATAAAACTGACTTATCTTTTTCTTACTGTAATACAATATTTCTATATGCTTTTTTCACGTTTTAATAAATTCCAAAAAAATATATGTGTCTGTCTCTTTGTTTATGTTTTTTTAACTCAATATATGTGAATTTCAACCTACGTCACGTTGGATACACGAAGAAAGCTAGGCGATCTTATTCAAATGTACAAAATACTGAATAAGCATGATCAGATCTTTTGGTACAAGAAGTTGGATGAAAATAATTCGAATATGCAGATGTACGAATCGAGATGCAACAGTTACAAGTTGAGAAGAGAAATTGTTAAAAACTGCGCACAAAGATTCAACTGTTTCACCAAGAGAATTGTTAATGAATGGAATTAGCTTAAGAAACAAGTCATTGAATCAAAAACAATTAAAAATTTTAAACACAATTTAGACAAACTTTTGAAAGACTAAAACATTGCTTATTGTCTGGATAAAACCAGACTTAGCGCGAAAGCGTAACAATTCTTATTTTTATTATTATTATTATTATAAAAACTCTTCTAGGAGATGAATCCTATTAGGAAAATGAAAACAATTTCAATTTGTAATTACTAACCTTTTTTAGGAGTAAGTTGATTTAAAAAGTTTCTTATTGTATTTTATAAAATTCATTAGCGTTTTTTGGTCTATCTTTTTTCAAATAGAAAATAGCTAAGTCAGATTAATTAAAAAAAAAATTAAATTTTCAAGAAGTTGAATTTCGTTAACAACCGACCGGTTGTTAATAAGATATTCAAATAAAATTTTTTTCATACGATACTTTTAAGTTTCGTTTGCGTATAGCAACTATATCTAATACTGAATGTTAGTGATAATTTACAATAGATTAAATCATTTTTCAAACATGAAAGGTAAATTTAAAAAGCCATTTAAGTGATGAATATCGGATATTTTCAAGCGCTAATTTTTTCTTATTTTTTAATTTTATTTTAATTCATTTTATATTAATTAGAAGGAAATTAAAAGCTCTTCACAAAAAAATGGATAAAAAAATGATATTGATGAAAAAGCATTACTACAGGTGTTCTACAAGTAGGGCTGGTAGAACGACTCCAGAAAACCGACTATAAACCGGTTTTATACAAAACCGACTCTAGATTAGAGCCGAATTTTAAAACCGGCTCTGTTCTCAAACCGGTTTTTTAAATCGGTTCTGGATTCAAGCCAGCTTTAAGACCGGTTAAACCGACTTGAAATTTTCTTAATCCCTCTTTATTATATTGAAATGTTATTTGCACAAAATAAACAAAGTCTAAATTTCTCTTTTTGATTTCAAAAGGAGAAATCGAGACAATAAAAAAAGAATACCAAAAAGGCAAAAATTTTATTTTAAAAATACTTTAATATTTTTTCGATTTAAAAAACTTAAATAAAAATAAAAATTTAAAAATTTGAAAACTTTATATTTTCAGATTATTTAAAAAAGCCTCGCGTTGAAAAATCTAATGATTTTATCCAATACAATGGTGGTTTCATTCAAACTTCAAAATCTTAAGACTGATTGCAAAAGATTATTTAAGTATAAGCGCTACAAGTGTTGCTTCTGACAAGCTTTTTCAGCGGCTGGTTTAACCATAACAAAAGACCGCACATCATTGAATTCAAATAGCCTACAGTCAATCCTCGATATAACGAGCAAGTTGGGCGAAAATTTCGTTGCTCGTTATATCGAAATTGCATTGAAAAAGATGGGCAAAAACATTTTTTTTTTCAAAATGTTTATTGGTAAAAAAATAAATAAAAAAGGAAAAAAAATACAAAATTATTGATTCCACTCACAGTTACGTTGCTATACTTTTGAACTTGTTCGAACCAAAACAAAACGGCTTTATCGACATCATCGAAACTCGATAATTTGATTCTTTTTTTTCTGTACCGCACAAGTTCTTCTCAAAGTGCTCTAAAATTTTTTCTTTAGACGAGAGAATAGTCGAAATGGTCGATGTGTTGACGCTATACTCTTTAGCGAGAATTGAAGTAGCGATTTTTTGTTCGCAATGTTTTTTTATTATTTCAACTTTTGTTTCAAGTGAAATACACTTTCTTTTTTTTTGATTAAGATTGGACATTTTTTATAAACAATTAGATAGGAAATGTTTTCTGGTGATTTATAGTTATTCATGAAGATAAGTTAATTGTTTTATTTTTATTTTTTTTTTATATAAAAAGTGTGAAAAAATTTCTTTTGTTCAAGCTCGTTATAGGAAGTTTTTATTCTTAAGAAAATGATCAAGCGGTATTTCATTATAAGCTCGTTATATCAAGTTTTCGTTATATCGAAACTCGTTATATCGAATTAATTTTTATATCTTTTTCTATAGCTCGTAATCGGTTCTAGCCAAGTTGCTCGTTATAAAGGGTTTCTCGTTATATAGGGTCTCGTTATACGGAGGATTGACTGTATTTGAATCTAATAATGTAAAAGATTAATCTGCTTGAATTCGTGGAAAAAAAGTAGATTTTTCCAAATAAAATATTTAATGAGAATTTTTTTTCAATGAAATGTTTTACAATTAGATAATTTTTTTTTAATTTTATTTTCAGAATCGACTTGAACCCACTTTTACGGTCGGTCTACCAGCCCTATCTACAAGGTTAATTATTTCGTACATTAATTAATAAGATATTCGAATAAAATTTTTAATAAGAAAAAAAAATGCAGGAAGGACCAGACATTGATAAGTAAACTAATGCGGATTTACCGAAAAAAACGAGAGGAAAACTAGCCATACCTTAGCATAAACAAACTAGCTTTAGCTTTTAAAATGTTTTTTAAAAGAGCAATTCTTGATTTTTTTGTAATTTTAAGCATCTTATTTTTTTTGTTTTTTAATTTTCTTTCTGTAGGAGCTTTGACTCGAACAGATAAAACTCGAATAAATAAAAAAAGGTTATAAATTTAAGAAATAAACTTTGGCATATTCTCTTTTATCCGACATTTTCGAATTTTTCCTTAGTATCGAATTATCAAATTTACGTTATATCCATATCCATTCTTATTTAAAGTTTATTGTGCTAGCTTTCTAGTCCAAAGTAGTCAAAAACAAAGACTATTTGAACAAAATTTTATATTTTAAACATTCTTTTGACTTAATTTTTGCTTGAAAATTTTTTTTACTTTTGATTAATTTAAAAAAAAACTTTAAGAATTAATTTTAGATTTTTTTAAAATTTATTGTCATAAAAGGCTTATAATTTTCCCAATATTTTATTAGACTCTCTAATTCCAGACAAATAAGCACCATGCACTGTGGAATAAAACTGGCTGTGAGTCGCTTCACCAGCAAAATAAACAATGGGTCCCTGAACAAAAAAAAAAATATCACCTAAAAAATTAAAATTTTTTTTACTTTTTCTAGTCTTATCGGCTTAGCCAACGCATCAATATCACCAGGCTTGCTGCCGAAGGCAAAATAAGAGTACGACCCTTTAAACAATCGATTAGATTTCCACTTTGACATAAAAACCTTCCGAGCTCTCGGTATATCATGCCTGTTGAGAAATTTCCTCAGCAATTGGGTGCATTCGTCTATGACCTCTTGATCACCAAGGCGCTCATGATAACTTCCACAAATCCAGCCAATGAGTATGTTATCAAAGCCTAGCGCTGGTTCAAATGAACAAATGTCCTCCGACCACCTTTCAGCCTGGTTGAAATTCACACGTTTGATTCTGTCAAACAAATTTTCCTCATCCATATTCGACCATACCAAATTAATGCCCTCCAAATTTTCTGGCCAAAATCTTTTTTCATATTCCAGTATTATTTTATTTACCGTGCCAAAGCCAAGTCGGCCTATTGCCTCAGTCTTTTCCTTAGGTACCACATTAGATGGCTCAAATATTTTTTTTATATTTTCTTTTAGAAAACCGAGGCTCATTGTGAGAAGAACTTGACTGCATATGACCGCACAGTCAGCAAACAAGAGCACCAATTTGGCCGAGTCCTCACAGTAAAAGCAGTGCTCACAATCTGCATTTTTTTGACATGTCAAAATTTTGCCCAATTCGTGTCCCAAGTTTAATCGGCTGATGAACTTTTGGCCATTTTTCTCAATTAATTTGTCTATTATGCTTTGGTAGCCGCGCTTCGGCTCCATTATTTGACTTCCCCTGAGCTCGACAAATTTTGAGAAATTCCTCAGTGATAAATCAAAGACAGAGTGGCACGAATTTTCCACATTTTCCCATTTGCACCTCCACAGAAAAAGTGCATCGAGGGCTCTTTTGATCTTGGTGTCCTCTAGGTTGAAATAGTTGCGGCAAAAATTCAGATAGCTCTCATAGAAATAAAATCCCATCTGCTCATCTTGTTCAAGCTCGGTGCCAAGACTGTACTTTTCTGCCCTACGAATCGACTTGTTCAAGCAGTAGTAGGCAGTTTCGATCAAATTTTGGTTCACATCAAAGCCTT
This sequence comes from Brachionus manjavacas, assembly GCA_019054805.1. Lineage (NCBI taxonomy): Eukaryota > Metazoa > Rotifera > Eurotatoria > Ploima > Brachionidae > Brachionus > Brachionus manjavacas. The sequence goes on from JAHQIY010000004.1 coordinate 2,283,222, forward strand.
GTTCGGTCAAAAACAACTGCACCACCTCTTTGTCTTCAAAGTTTATTTTCAGTCCATTGTGTTTGTCAAGATCTTCGTCAGAGTCATGCAAAATTTGCGAATAGCACTCGTCAATTAGCTTGTTCTCCACAGCCAGCTGGTAGATCGGGTTGCCCACTTGACCGTGTATGAATTGAGCACCGTATTCCAGAATGCCTTCACCTGATAAAATTTTTTTTAATCTTTTTTTAAATAAATTTTTAAAAAAGCTTTTTTTAGATTAGAAATTTAAAAAAATATTTTTTTTTTTTTTAATTTTATGAAAAAAATCAAAAAAAAATTCACCATGGGTAAAAGTGTAGCAGCGCCCGCCGATTCTGTGGTCGGCTTCAAAAATGAGAAAATCATCGTAATTATGGTCAAGGAGATTATTTGCAGCCGCAATGCCAGAGATTCCTGCTCCGATTATGGCGGTTTGAATGCTTAGTTTTTTCATTTTTGACTAAGATCTTGCAAACGAGGACTAAAATTTTCTAGTTAACAAAACACGTTTTTTAGATTTGGAAAAAATTTATTTTAGCGAGATTATTTTTAATGATTTTAAGAAACGTCTCAGATAAAAAACATTAGGCGCCACGTTTTAGAAAATTTCTCTTTGCTTCTAGTGAGATTAGATAACCATGATTTTTTTTCAAAGTGAAATTTTGTTAAAAATTTACCAAATTTAACTATGGTTGCTATTTGACAGTGTCAAGCATGGTAAATCAAACCCAATGACAATATACTTATAAACTAAAATAAAAGATATCGAATTAAGTAAAATTGAAAAAATTTTTGTTAACAAATTATAAATTTCACTTTGAACACTCTTTGATCAGCATCAACTTAATTTTGAATTCTTTGTCTCTAGAAATTATAATTTAATTTATAATTCGTTTGTTTTTTGGGACACTTAAATTTGGTTGATAATAAAAGCGTGATATTTATTTTTATTTAAAAGTGTCTAATTTAAAAATAAAAAATATTTTTGAAAACCAAGTTAAGTCATTTTGTCTATTTGATTTAGATTAAAAAAATTTTAAAAGTCAAGATTTCAAATTCTTTTGAGTTGAGTGATGTGTAAATGGAGAATGGAATGGGTCATTGTTTTCTATATTTTGGTAGTTTGATAAAAATTTGAAAAAAAATATTTCATTTAAACAAAATTTTTTTAAATACTTAGCTATTTTTTTCGGTTGTAAAAAAAATAAAAAAATAAAAAAAAATATTTAGAAATATATTAGAGTTTTATTTGATTTTAGATATTTTTTTCATTTATTTTGGGGTACGATAATTTTTTTATTCAATATACTTTAATATGGTCATATGAAGTGTCTTTTTTTCTAATTTTTAATTTAGCTAATCAATCATGACATTTTAAAAAATCAAGACATGCTTCGTTGCTTTAAATTTTGGAAAGAAGAAATTTGAACAATTACTTTTTAACTTGTCGAAAATTATGTTACCAATTTTAATTTGTTCAGTTGGTGATCAATTTATGATCGAGATTAAAGTTAATCTTAAAAATATACAAAGTTAAATTTTCAAGTGTCTCTAGAATTTAAAAAAGGAATAAAAAAATCATTTTCAAAATTGAGAAATATTTGTGAAAAAGCATCAACTAAGAAAATCGAAAAGAATAAGCTTAAAAATTGAATTCTTTTTTAAACTTAAAAAAATTATATTGATTGATTAAATAAGTATCAATCAATTTAATTATTACTGTCGTGATATCGGAAGAAAGAAATATGTGTTTTCAGAGTCAGAAGTTCTCGACTCACATAAAAATCCAGACAAATAAAGCAACCGATCAGCTGTCTTCGAACAGCGTTCAGGGCTAACTGCCCGAACGCCCAAGTATAAAAACTAGTTACAAATAAATTAAAGAAGCAGAAAGAAACTCAGAAAAATAGTGACAATACGGCATAGGGAGAATGCTTTGGAAGCAGACCACGGGTGCTATGATGGAATGCAAAAGCTGGCCTTGAAAACAAAGGGTTTAAAAGATGCATGGATATCCATGGTTGCGGAGATAGAATTAATAAAGGCGAGAGATTATTAGATCTGTGTATGATTAACAGCCTTTGCATTGACGTTGCTCTGCTTCAACACTAAATAAATCACAAATTACATTGAGATCACCAAATATCATATTGAAAAAAGCCTAAAAGAGTGGTTCAAGAAAAAGGAACGACATTAAACGCCTAGCTAGCCCCTTACTCAAAGCCGAGTAGAAGAACCTAAAGAGAGCATACATTCTGAATTACTTGAATTTCTTATGTCCAGCAAACCTAACCTTCCTTTGCTAACGGGTGTAGAATAAAAAATAATACAGAATTAATTTTATCATAAAAATATTTATTATTATTTATTTGTATTTCTGTATCGAGCTTAAGCTCCAATATTTTTTTTTCACAAAGGCTTTAAATCTTACTATTTAAAATTAACAAGTGTGAAAAAAGTTAGTTTTGACACATAAAAAATTCAAAAAAAATTTTTTTCCCACGGCCTAAAAATATCAAACAGTAAAAATCAACCACAATTTTTCACACATTTTATGCAATAATCTATAACAAAAGACAGTAATCTCAGCGTATTATTTTATTTTATTTATTTTGTTACTGCATCAATCAAATTAAAAAATGAACCGAAACAAAGATTATCAATTTACGTTACAACAAATGATTAGAAGATACGTCAACTATGGTACTAATATTAGAATTATATATATATATATATATATATATTCAATTTCATTTTAATTAATGTCAAACTAATAGATGAAAATGAGAATTATCTATTGTACAACAAAACTTGATCTTGTTTAACACAATCTAATCTTGCGTCTAACAATACAAATTTTATCTTCTAAAATGACACAAATTTTTCGAAATGTTCACATTGGAACAATTGGTACTAGGGTGATTTATTTATGATCGAGTGTTTTTTTTCTCTTTATAAGACATTAGAAGACAATAAGTGAAACATAAATTTCGATTCATAGCCTGAGACAATCTAGACAATTTATGTAAATGATGAAAATTATTTTGAGAAAAAATTATGAAAGAATTTTAGCTAACAAGAGAAACTTGTTTTTATTCAAATTATAACTGAACCCTCCTTTTTTGAAAAAATAATATCAGTTGCGAACAGTCGGGCCTAGAGCGAACAGTCTTGGCATGGTCTTGTACAACCTTTGGGTCTATATTGCTCCAGCTAGTGCGAATTTTGTTTTCAAGTTGCTTAAGATTTTTGGCCTTCCAATCACCCTCATAAACTTTAGCTTTCAAATTTCCCCATAAATCTTCGATTGGTTCCTTGGCAACATATCTTATCTTATACTTTTATCTAACATATAATTCTGTAACATATTCGCATAATGGGATGATGCAAAGTCGGTCAAAAATACATAGTTCCATCCTAATAATGTTCTTTAATCATTGATTCAAGGCGTATACACTCTCCAAGGTAGACATGTTGATTGACCACTAAACCACTAGGTACAAAATATGGTTCGCTTATTCAGCGCTGTGAAAAAGTCAACCAGACTATTAATTTTTCTTCAAATTTTAAAATGTTCTTGTTCTTTAAACTCACCGGCGTCTTGTCAACGTTACCACTATAAAAATATTATTTCCTGGCAGAGCGGTGTTGCCAAGAGTCTAATATAATTCATCATCAATTAAAAATTCATATCTTGGCTAGGCTGCCTTCTCCTGGTTAACATTTAAATGAGGACTGGTGTGTTTTTTATACTTTTTGATGTTTGTATAATTCTTTATAATCTTTCCGATATAGCGGGTGATAACTTAAAATCGAGACGAACTTTAAGTATCTTTTGCAATGCTATTTTAATTTTTTTTTTAAATATAATTCCATATTCTTGTAGTAAATTTAATTTTAAATACGAATAAAAAAAAATTATTCAATTTGAATTAAAAATGACCAAAATAAATTCATCTCAAGAAGAGGCCCTAGGAATTCGCGTGTGGAACTGTGAGGACTGTGAGACATTTTATGGCAGGAAAAAAATCCAAGGAAAACTGTTTAGTGAATTTTAAACCGTGGTGAATATTTTTCACCAGAAAGGAAACATGGATCTGGTCAAACACCGAAAAAAATGACTCAATAAGCTAAAAAAGGCCTTTGATCACAAAGACAACATCAGTCAGCGTCAATCAGCCAAAAAGTTTGACATAAGCCAGAAAATGTTCTCAAAATTGTTGAGGAAGCTTCAAATAACCTCTAGAAAAAAGATGAAAATTCCCAATTAACAGAACCAAAACGCAAAAAAAAGTAGCTAGAGTTAAACGTAGAAATTAGTTTTTAAAAAATCCAAATATTTCCTGGATTTTAGACGATGAAATCTATTTCACTCTCAGTCATGGTAAAATCATTGGAAATGATACATTTTACTCAAGTAACATTGCTGCAACACAAGCAAGTACAAAATATACCCTGATTAAGAAATTTGAGCAGAAATTACTTGTTTGGTTGGTTATTTCTGAGAGGGGTATTTCGGCGCCAATCACACGAAAAAGTGGACTTGCATTCAACCAAACTGTCTATTTAGACTTTAAAAAGCATCATTCAGACTTCAACTATAAGTTCTGGCCCGACTTGGCGAGCTCTCATTATGCCAATACAGTGGTCAACTATTTGATTGACCAAAATATCAAATTATGCAAAAATGCGAAAAACCTGCAAATGTGCCAGAAGTACGACCAATTGATGAATTTTCGTCCAAAAGTGTATGAGGATGGCTGGAGAGCAAAAACCTTAGATGAACTAAGGAATAAAATACGACTTTGTACAAAAAATATGGACCAAAATCTCGTACAGGACCTTTTGGCCTCTACATCCAAACGACTCTATAATATTCGAAGAAATGGACTTATTGAAAAAGGATAAAAGCATAAATAAAAACTAGAATAAAAATGCTATATTCTATCAAAATTTCGTTTTATTTTGATAAATATTGAAGGAGTTATGACCTTTTAAAGTTCACCTCGATTTTATATTGTAACCTGTTAGGTAGAGTGGCAATTAAACTTTCTTGCCATCTTTCTTTGCGAAAGACCCGATTTTTGATTGAAATAGGCTCTAAGTTTAGCAAAAATTAGTTTCGTCGCAATTTTAGCAGGTCTACCACTTCCTTTTTTTCTCTTTAAAGTTTTGCCTCTATCTATAACATCTAGCCAACGATAAACAGAACGTTTTTTGTATCCAAGACCTGTGAATCGCCTTACAACTTCACCTTTTGGCAAATTTTAGTTACTTTTTCGAAGTTGTACAAATCTTTTTTGATGGTTTCGTACATTTTTTGCTAACAACTTATCGAAAATTCAACTTTATGATTTAATTCAATTTAAAGCTAGGATCAGCCTGATTTTACATTTTGAAAAAAAATGGGAAATGTCTTGTCCACTCTTATAGCAAATTAAACTAAACTTTTGTGCCATTTTTTATTCTAAACCCGTTACTAGCATGATGCTAGGCTTAAATATGCTTTATAAACTTCAGTACTTCAAAATAAGAATAGAAATAAGAAATGAGTTTACTAAAGTTAAATCTTTTAATTATAAATCCAAAGCTTGACAGATTCATTTTGAAATTGACATGTAAAAACCAAGCAAAAATGTTTGCGGTGAAGGGCTTGAGGAACAGAAAAGCCCCGAGTATTGAAAGTGCTTTGAAAGAAATATTGAAAGCTGATCCAGGAACCAAAGTAGAAATACTACACAGTCTATTTAGCAAGTTATGGTGTCAAAAATTCATATAAGAAGACTGGTAAAAGGGTCTTGTAGTCAAGCTATCGAAGAAAGGAGACAAATTAAACTGTGATAATTGGCGGCGAAGGTTACTAATGGCAAGGAAGGCATTCTGCTGTTAAACTCTGATAAGAGATTTTTAAAAGATGGAGCCAAAATATAAATCAAGTTCTCAGGCAAGTGTTTTTGCTAACTTGTGGCGATCTAAATTAGAAATTCTAAAAACTTAAACAATATTTCAAGATGTTTAAAATTTATTTAATATTTTTAAATAATAAATGAAAAAAAAGGCTAATTAATAAAGAGACGCATAATTTTGAATGTTTTATCAATTTATCTAAATTAATAAAATTAAAAATTTTCATTGACTTTAATCAATCATTAATAATGCACTTTGAAGTTAATGATCAATTTTTAATGCTCAAAATGATCAAATAAAATTTTTAATATGAAATAAATAAAAATTTCTTAAAAGAATTAATAGATAGATACATTTTTGGATTAAACATACTTTGTTAAATCTAAAAGTAAAATCTGCGAAATTCTGCAAAGATCGTTTAGACTGTGTGCACTCTGCAATGTGCAGAGTCTACTTTTTTATTTAACATAGCATGTTAAATTTAATAAGAATCTCTGCATTATTTCTATTATTAAATTTTTATTTATTTCATATTTGAAATTTTATTTGATCACATTGAGCATCAAAAATTGATCGTAAACTTCAAGTTGCCATCAATAAGTAAATATATTTTTTTTAAGACTTTGTTACATAAAAGATACACAATGATTCTAATCCAAAAAACTAAGTCTAAAAATAATTTTCACGTTTTTAAATTTCAAAAATTACACAACCATAATTCATGTGACAAATTTTGATAAAACTAAATCTACCAAGATGTCCTCATTTTTAAAAATTTATTATTCTTTTTCTAAAAAATGAATTTCTTAGCTTATTTAGCAGTTCTCATAAATACCTTTTTCTTAATAAAATGTAATATAATTATTCCTCCGAGCAAAACCACTGGAGCAGACATCGGCTTTATATTTGTCCAAGGCGCTGAGGTGCCGGCGCAAAACTATCAAAAATTTGCCATCCAACTTCAACGCAAATTCAATGGCAAACTTTGGGTAGCATTGACTGAATTTCCTCTTAATACTCCAGAACCACTCTTAGTCAACACAGTGATGTCTTCTGCTTACGAGGCTCTTAGGAAAAGCGGATTTGAATTCGATCAAAAGACTCCATTTTTTTTCGGAGCACATTCCCTAGGCGGCATAATAGTCCAAGACTACCTGCTCAAAAACCTTGCCCAACTTCCATTCCAATTCAGCGGTCTTGTCCTGGAAGGATCTTTTGTCACCAGATCAAATTTGAATAAAGTCCCTCGCAGTTTCCCGGCAATTTTGACTCTGGGCGGTGAACTAGATGGTCTGGCTCGGCTCACAAGAATGGCCGAATCGTTCTATCATAATAATTACGATCCGTCGCCAATGGAGTCAATTACTCTAGTGGTTAATGGAATGAATCATTTCCAATTTATAGGAGACGGTGAACGAACTCCGACTATTGTAAAAAATGACATAGAACCCGAGATCTCTGACGAACAAGCCAGAGATTCGATTACAAGCATCATTAATTCTTACATAAACATAAGAATCGACAGGCCAAGTCAAAAGGATATAACTTTAGTAAACGAATTTATAAAGTCAACTTCACAGCTAGTTGGTCCTTTAATTGATGGTTTAAACTTGGAAGGCTTCTATCACTTTAGGCCTCCGTGTTCTCAGAGTAAATCATCGAATTGTACCCAAGGATCCCAATGGAGTCAATTTGCCCAAACATACATGGTTGGCTTGGCCTCAGGGGACATCAATGTGTTCAATTCTTTGCGCTCAATGGTCAGCATACCTGAATATTTTCCCACTATTTCTAATTGTTCACAAGTGTCATCTTGTATTCTTAACATATCCACTTATACTCAAAACATTTACTCAACGCTTGACGTATTGGATAATGGACTTTTTCCAATTGGAGCCAGTGAAGCAAGGAGCAAATTGGTTAGTAGACAAGCTGGTATGGAAGCTTATTTTCACAAGAAATTCGATTTCAACAAAACAGATAGTGAAAGTATATGCTCGCAGATAAATCAGGAAGCTGTTAACTGGGCCCTGAAAGTGGCGCCTGTAAACACTTTAAAAAGATATTTGGACAAAGGAAAGCAACTTGTTATTGCTGATGATCCTGTGTCTGAAAAAACTGGTCTTCAGTGGGTCTATACCCCTTTGGTAAGTATTTTGCAAAGCTGAATTTAGCACGAAAATTCATCAGAAGGTTTCAATTTATTTCTAATATAAAAATTTGAATTATGTATTTAATTAATTTATCTATTATTTTTTGATAGTCAAATTTCGATTTAACGAAATGGCCGGGATTTAAGGTATTCAATATTTCGAAAATTACATGCAAAAAGGATTATTAAAAAATTTAAGTTTTTAATTTTTTATTAAAAATATTAACGGGAATTAAATTATTAAGTTTGTTTTAAATCTTCTTCCAACAAGATCTTACATGGCCAGTCATCTAAGGAAAATGACAACAACGAAGCTGCTACCTCATTAAAAAGAATAGAGTCCGTGGGAGCAACGATTGAGAATTCCCTTCTCGAGCCGTTATCGACTGCCCCAACTGGTATTCTGAGGCATCAGTGAACCAGGTTCGACTGTTCCTAGGGTACTTCCTAAATTTGAGCCTGTCAATGTGTACGATGAGGCTCAAATACTACCAATATTCGCGTCTCGCAATGGTCATGCGGAGGAAGGTGTTAATAGTAGTAGTAGTAGTTTTCTGCGACAAGTCTAAACCCTTGTAGGACAACACAAGTTATATTTGGTTAGCTTGTAGAAGCATTGCTGTTTATAACAAAGTTTCTTTATACTCACTACTGACGTCTTTCAACGCCATTATTTATAGTCCCTTTAACTCGCGAGTCCTGACACGCTCTCATAGGAAGATAATCGCTGCTCTAATGCTAGGTTTCAATTTTTAGATGAATGGTAAAAACCATCTAGAGAAATGATTTGGCGATGAACTCAAACCAGGTGGCAAGTAGAAGCACAAAACTGAAAGCACTAGCTCTAATCCATAATAGTTTTTTTTAACATTACATTTATTTAACTTGACTATTTAACTTAAGTCAAGTTAAATAAACCATTTTGTTTGTTTGCATCCATTGCTTTATACCATTATTTCGTACCTAGGACAGACATCAACCGAGTTAACTTCGAGCACAAGACTTCCTCCTATGAGCTCTTTAGAAAGTAGTCTCACAATAGAGCGAGTTATGGTAAAACAAGCGGTAAAAGTGTTTGATAAAAATCGAATTCCTCTACGCATTCCGATTAGTGTCCATCCAAAAAAATTTTTTTTAAAATAATTAAAGAATTAAAGATTTTTTACGGCCGATTAAAAACTTCTTAATCCTTAATTTAAAAAAAATATTATAAACAGTTAAAAAATTATCAGGAAAATATTAATATTTAGAAGAAAAAATATTAGAAGAAAAAATATATATTAGAAGAAAAAATCAAGCCATCATTCTAGAGGTTTATTAAATGAACTTTATAAGAAATACATCCAAAAATTCATACAACCTGTAAAAGTAATCCATCGGCGTTGAAGTTTGATTTTCTACTGCATAATTTTCCTATATTAACTTAAGTTAAATAAAACGGTTTTAACGAACCCGTACTCTCAGTCGCAATAAGCTGTTGTTTAACGAGCTATTTACAACGAGCCTGTTTTTATAACTAAATATTCTTATGTGTCTTTTTGTGTCCTTTTGTGTGCAACAAAAAATTTATTTTTTTTTTCAATTTCACATTAAAGTATATATATAAATTTTAAATAATATTCTAAAATTTCGCTCAACAGCAATGCAAAGCCGGACTCCTTTTTTTATCACAAATTTTGTTTGATAAGTATTTTGCAAAATAAACCCTAAATTGAAAAACGTCGTGAGACGTTTTTCGCATTATCAATTTATGGTTCATTTTGGAATTAGTTTTCTTAAAGAATTATTATTTCAAAAAATTTTGTTTGTTTTATGTATTTTTCAACTTATTGATTATACGCGTATAATATTCTTAAATAACAATAAAATGCAATTTAAAAACTAAAATACTGAATTAGGAACAAAATTAAAACATTTTAGTTTTTTTTTGTAATTAATGTCAATTACATTTGAATTGATCACTATTTTAATTTAGAAATACATTATTGATTGAAATGAAACTCTTATACAATCAAAAAAACCTAAATTATTTATTAATTAATCCTATAATGTTCAAAAAAATTGCCACTTTGAAATTTTTATCTTTCATTTTTTGTTTATAAAATTAACACTTTTGATTTTATTTTTATATAAACCAATGTAGCCTTATCTCTAGTTCGATATAGTTAATCAAATAAATAAATGAATTTTTAAAATAACTCGGGAATTAAAAAAAAATTCCTGTAATTGAAGAAATTCCTAATAACATATCTCAAGATCAGGCATTTGAAGCTAATACTAAAGGAAAAACTAGAGGAAAAGGTAAAAGTTATTTTCCTTTCTGCAGTTTTCGCTCCTTGGAGGATGCTAAAAAATGCCTCGATAGAGAATTTGATTTTTTTGTCCTTAAAAAATATATTCTGTTTTTATTTTTATTTTATTGTTCTATTTAGATAATTAGTACTTTATATTTCTAATAAAAAGTAATGAATAAAAAATTTTGTTCCAAATTCAGTATTTTAGTTTTTTTTTTGCATAAAATAAACACAGGTAATAATTATATGCCTTGATTATATACAATACTCATAAAATTCTTCAAAAATATATTTGAACGAAGGAGGATGCTTCTTTGCTACGGGTGATCCCTAAACCGTTCCACTCTGCTCCCAGGAAATTTTTTCTTTCTACCGGGTTGAAAACAGGCTTATGCGTATTAAGCACTAGCCCTTAGCACACTCAGTAAGACCTGGAGCTTAAGATAGTCTGAAAGTGGTATGATCAAATCGTCCAAATGCTCATAAGTAAATTTAGTTTACTTTTTTACTTTTTTTAATTTAAGTAGACAATTGAGCAAGGACTGCTGGATGTACGGTGCTATGCATAGAACGAAGGGCATTCTGGTGAAATTATTAAACTTGCCCCTGTAACCAAAGGTTTTAATAAATTTAGATTTTGGGTGCAGGTTTATGTTAAAGAAGGTCACTTCAGGTCATTCAGGTTAGACAGACTTAAGACTAAATTTTGGCGATTCTATTATCTTAGTGAGTGTTGAATATTTAATGTATTCAGCTGAAATAAAAAAAAGCTTGAGAGGAACCCTCAGGCTGTTTCTCAATAATTTATTTATATCATTTATACTTAAACCATATATATTTAATTGTTATTTTAAGCTGAATTGAATTGGTGATCTAAATACAATTTTCACTTTAATATAATAAAAAAAAAATTTAAATTTTTATTTAAGAAATTTGAAGAAACGAAAAATTCACAAAATAAAAATATAGTGATGGTCTCTTCTCCAAATTTGAGAACCCCGTCCGATTATCCGATTAAATCATTTGCTGGTGTACATTACTGTAAACTACTCAGTCCTGCTAGAGCTCTCGAATGGATATACATAGATAGTGTAAAACCTTAAATAGGTATTCAATGTTTTGGGAATTCAAATAAAAATTAATGACAGATTATTAATATTTTTTCTTAAAATTAACCTTAATAAACCAAATCCCCATTTTAAATTATTTTCTTTTTAAATTTTTTTTTTATCTAAATTACAAAATTCTATAAAAAATATAAGTCATCCATGTACTCAATGATTAGTTTCAATTTATTAATTCAATAATTTTTCTCCAAGTGAGCTCATAATTCGGGTCTAATATTTACGCAATCCAAAAAAGAGTCTCATTAATTAATTTTTAAAACGCTCTTTAATTAAATTAATAAGGTCTTGGTTTAATTTTTCAAAATAAAATGACTTAGGCTCGATCTTGTAGAGTTTTTTCATTAAAGATTCATGGATAGATTTGAGACCAATATTGTGAATAACGGTAAAAAGACACGGCAGTACTTTCGAAATTTTAATACCATCGCCTTGAAGAATGTCTGTGCAAATTTGTAGTTCATTTAATATTTTTTAAAATTCATTTATCTTTGCTGTCTCTTCAACGCAAAATCTCAATTCATCAATACATGATTGTTTTGTTTTTTTGTTATTTACCAAATTTGATAACTGTTGATTTGGGGTAGTTTCCATAATATTCAGTTTCTTTTGGTTCATTTATTTGGGTTCACCCTTATAAAAGGCGTTTTTAAATGAATCCACCATGCAGTATTGAGTTTGATTTAATATGACTGTAAGGATTAGAAATTGGTTCACTTATTTTAAACTTAAATATGACCTTTACGAGCCTTGCATTTAACTTTGTTGTTTTCATAATTTAATGCTGGAATGTATTTTTTTGATCTACATAAATAATTAATTGAAAAATATAAAATAATAAAACAATCATCAAAAATAATTTTTTGTAAAATAAAAAAAATAATTGATTTCTATAATTAACAAACGATATACAAATCTAATTAAAATGAGATTCACTCATTTTTGGTTATTTAAATTAATCTTTTAGTCATCAATTTTAATTAAATTATTTTTAAAATTAATTTTTTGATTGATTTAACCAATTAATCAAGAAAATAATTTTAAAAAATGTTTTGCTTTGGAGAATTTAATTAATATTGATTCAAACAAATAAAATAACTACGGAATCGTCAGACGAATTGGAGCAATTGAGCACATATTCTTCGGCCACAATGTCAAGCGGAAATATGTTTACTTTACAACAGTCACAACGTTAAGTTAACGCTATTTAATAATGGTAAACAATACACCCATGAACAAATATTAGAACAGAAGACAAAAACTGGAATAAACGAACTTTAATGAAACTTTTTTATCAAAAATGGCTGACTGATGACATACGTGCAAACATTTAATCGGTATATCATTTAGATTAATTTTGGTAAAAATACCGATAGAATCTAAAAATGTTCTATAGACGGGAAGCGAAAAGGTGATAGACCTACTAAAGCCAAAAGAGCCCTTGAATTTTAAGATGGTGAGAAAGTAATAGATGATGAATCGGATGAAGATGAAGTTGATATAATCCAAGAACCATCAACTAAGAGAATTGCTTGTAATCAAATAGATAAAAATTCATCGAAAATTCAAGTAGAACCATCTACTTCTGGTAACGCACAACAGTCTTCAGTCACTCAGCCAATTGTTAAAAAAAGACTAGGAAGACCAAAAGGTTCGAAAAATTTATTATTTTTAATTAATTTTGTATTTTTTTTTATATTAATTTCAAAAAATAATAAAAATTTTGTTTTTTTAACAAATCATTTAATTTATTTAATAGTATAACATTATTTTCGGTAATCAAAAATATTTTTTATGTTAATCAAATAAATAAATTAATCGAAAATTTTTTTTTGTAGATCAAAAAAAATTATCCCTTTAATGCGTTCTCATCGCACTAAAAGCACTTTAATTAACCGCTTATTTTCAAGTTTATTAGAGAAATTAGTAAACGCGGCTCATAAAGGTTTAATTTTTTAACGAAGAGAATTGTGGAATGATTTGCCACAAAATGTGGTGAATGCTAAAACAGTCAACAGGGTATTGATTAAGAAGTGTTTGGAATGGTGCAGAGAAAGCGAAGAAAGACTGCCACAGCTCAGCTTGAGCTAAACGCTGTTTGGTGTTAGTGTAGATTTATTCTATACTGCAGTTCTTATTACTACTACTACTACTACTACTTAAAATTATCTATTAATATCACTATTTTTTATGGCTCTGTATTAAAATAGCAAGACAAAAAATAGCATAGTTAATTGAGCAAAAAAAAAATAGCAAATATAGCAGACTAATTAAGTGTCAAAAATCGCTTAAAAAAATAAAACAAAAAAAATTAAATAAAATAGCATAGTTAATTAAGCGGACTAATTTAGGTGTCAGAAATCGCAAAAAATAAAACAAAAAAAAAATCCAAAAAAAAGCAAATCAAATAAGCATTGAAAAATTGCAAATTGAAAAAAGACTTATAATCATCAAAATTTGAAATAATTTTAAAATTATCAAAACTTTTTTTCATGGCTGAAAAAGGCTTAAATGAAATAACAAATGAATTTGATCGATTGGATGTCAATCAAATTAAAGATATTAAAGGAAAAATTACTATGTAACAGAAAAATAAACCATTTTTATCCTTTAATGGTTATTTTTTTCGTAATAATGATAAGAATGGTACCAAGTGGAGATGTTTAGAAACTGGACAATACTGTCATGCAAAATGTGAAACGGATGGGAACATTATTGGCCAAGAATATATTATTAAAACTAAAAATGACACAGATTTAATCCATAATCATGCACCCGATATTGTAGCATTTGAACATAAAGAAAAAAGAAGAATTATTAAAGAAGCAACTTTAGCTTGTTAAAAAGTAGTAAATACTGTAAGACCACGTCAAATATTAACAAGTTGCGTTGGAACTATAAATTCCAAAGAAGCAATAGCAACAATGCCTTCATATGACGCAGATAGACAGGCAATTAATCGCTGCAAAAAATTAAATTTGCCTAGTTAACCTCAAGAACCTAAAACCTTAAGTGAAATTAATTTTCCGGATTTTTTAACAAAATGTTTATGTGATGATGATCAAGAAAAGTTTTTGTTATATGATTCGGGCAAAGACGATCCAGATCGTTTTTTTATTTTCACAACCTTGAATAATTTGAAACTACTAGAAAATAGCTATTGTTTTTCGGATGGAACTTTTAGCATAGCGCCTAAGTTGTTTTACCAAGTTAACACGATTCATGCGTTGATCGATGGTCGTTGTGTATTGACAAGAAAAAATGAACAAATGTATACAAAAGTTCTTCAAGTTCTAGTTGAGAAATTAAAAATTATGCCAAAATCAATAACGACCGACTTTGAGAGAGCTTTTATCAATAGTATTTTAAATATTCTACCCCAAACTACTGTATATGGTTGTTTTTTTCATTTCAAACAAGTCGTTTGGCGTAAAATACAAAATGTTGGTTTAAGTGTTGTTTATGTTGAGTCAAAAATTTACAGTAAAATGTTAAAATTACCACAAGTACTCGCTTTTGTCCCACCAGATCATGTTCGTATTTTATTTAACAAAATTTATTCTAGTATTGATAAGTCTTTAGAGCATTTTAACAAGTTAGATGAATTTTTTAAATACTTGCAAGAAACTTGGATTGGGAAAGAAGAGACTGTAAAAACAGGAAAAGGTGTTTGGAATGACGTGGTGTAAAAACACACCATATTTATACTAGCCCCTTGTTTGATATTGAGTTATGGAGTATACATAGCCGAATTAATGATTGCCTTCCTCGTACTAATAAATATGTGGAGGCATGGCATAATGTGTTTAGCAATCTGCTAAATAAGCACCCCTCCATATACCATTTGGTTGATAAGTTCAGAGAAGAACAGAAGCGTTCTGTGGATCTTTTAGTTCAATTAAGGTCTGGTGTTAAATATAAACGTAAGCCTAATTATATTGTATTGGATGAGCGTATTCGAGAAATAGTTAAAAATTATTTTTTGGATAATTTTGATGAATTTTATGAGAGCTTATCTCTAATTTTAAAATACTGAGACTATTCAATTATTAAAAAATTTCAGGTAAATATTGCTCAATTAATTGATTTTATTTTTTTAATTTGCTAACTAAATAAAAATTTTTGCTATCTTTAATGTTTTTTTTGAACTTGCTAATTATAAATTAGTGCTAATTTAATCGATTTTAATCGAATTAATCTATTTTAATCTACCCCCATTTTTATCGGCATCTTCATTAATAAATCACGCATTTTAACATTTAGAGATCTTTGTCGGGTTTATTGAAAACTAAGCGATAACAAATAGAAATAAACAAATTATATCGATTAATCAACGATTGTTGCTATCTATTTCTTATCAATAGTATCAACAAATCGTGTGTTAATAAGACAAAATTTACCACACCTTGACAATCTCTGAAAATTTTTTGTTGTCTTAATTCAATGTTTGGAATGTCTTTTTTTAGTGTTTACATCCACTTTTTACAACTTTGGGTCTAAAATCGGTGATTTTATTGAGTTGTACCATTTCGTTGATTTTTCCATTAAAATGGGTAAAAAAAGGGACGCAAAGGTGGCAAATAATTGGGCTGTTGAAGGATAAGACAAAGTCACAACAAGAAATAGCTGATTTAGTAGGAGTTTCGAGAAAATGCGTGTTTAAAACTGAGTGTAATATTGAGAAGACTCTTGTGGCCAAAGAATTACCAGACCTCGAAAGCTTACCAGTCGAGAAGAATCGTTTAGAAAAGTCAGAATCAATCCTACAAAAAGCTATAGACAACTAGCATCTGACTTTAGTTCTAAGTTTCCAAATGTTAGTGTTGATAAATACACTGTTAGAAAAATGCTATTAAGCTAAAATATGAAGTTATATTCTGCTATAAAAAGCCTCTTTTGACTGTATTGGACCGATAGAAAAGGCTCAAATGGTGCAGAGAGCGAAAAAAGATGGACTGTTAAAGACTGATCAAAAGTTATTTTGGTCTTTGTTTTTATTAATTATCATAAATACAATTTCTTGTTGATATTGGTAGCAATATAACTCAAGTGAACTCAAGAGTCTGGAAGAAAGTGTGATCTCTTAATAATTGTTTACCTTAGCTTGAGGAGTTTTTATTCCAACAAACGGGCAAACCTTTGATGAATTGGGCCATTTCTGCGAAAATTTGAGGAAGATATGCCATTAATTTCGGTATTCAAAACACATTAAAACTCAATTTATTATTTGATTTTTTTTTTAATTTAATTTTTTTTACACATGTGCATTAAGAAAAAAGATCAAATTGAATTGATCGTGAGATCAATAAAAAATGGTCATACCACTACAATTTTCTATCAAATCGAGTTATATCAGTTTGGAATGATTTATCTGAAATTCAATGTCAGCGACATCGACAAATAGTTTCAAGGGTTTCATTGATGAAGAAGTGTTTGGAATGTCAGGAAGCAATCATTGACAAAGCCTTTAAAAGGCTAAACGCTTAAATGCGTTGGTATAGACTTGTCTATACCGCAGTGTAAGCTAACTAACAAAAAAAAAATCAATTTTTCATATTGGTTCCGAAAAGCCAAAGATATATATTCTATCAGTGATAAAAAAATTAGTATAAGCTTAGAATGATGTTTTATCACTTTATTTCAAATGCCGAGATAAGAGATGACAGTGATTCAGAAGTCGAAGGAATTATAGAACCAAAACAATCAGCTTATATATCAAAGAAAAGAGTCGAAAGAATAAATGGTTTAAATTTTTTTCCAATAATGTTGGTGTTTTTTTTAATATTTAAAGATTATAATACTAAACAATCTACAACTAACGATTTTGTAAAAAAAAAGTTTTTTTATTTTCCTTTTTTCAATAAAAATTTTAATAATAATTTAAAAAAAATTCTCATCTTTTTTAATGGAATTTCTTTAAAACGAGTCTTCATATAAAGAGTACTAAAGTTTTCGCCCAAATTGGTAGCTATATAGAAGAACGACTGTACCATTTTTACAGTATATTTGCTAAAGCTTCTTTTATTTAATACAAAAAGCTAAATTCATTGTATCATAACAGCACTATATCTGCATTACATTTATTCGAGTTTGATCTGAGGTTATATCATCAGATTTTCAAATTTTTTTTAACTTTTTATAAGAAATTTTTATAAATTAAATTCCATAGAACATGTTTTTAAATAAAAAAAATTAGTTCAATTCAGATCTGCGCATACTCTAGTCTTAAAATGGAAACTAAGTAGTGTTGGGAACCGTACAAACGGCCATTGATGCGACCAAAAATTTTTTTGACCGCGAACAAGACCGCCTTGACGGAAGGTTATAAAGGCGGACGGCCACTTTGGCGGCCAACTCGGCGGTCCAAATTTTTGGCCGCCAGCTTGGCCGGCCAAATGTACGGCCAATTTTAAAACGGGCGGCCACTTTGGCGGCCAGACCGGCGGCAAAAAATTTGGACCGCCGAGTTGGCCGGCCAAATCAATGACAAAAAATGTTTGTTTCAATTAAAAAAAGATTAATTAAAAATTCTTCAATTTGAAAAATAATTTTTTATTAATATAAATTTTAAAATGCATTTGTTTTATTTTCAATTAATCTAACTCAGAAATTTCTAAACTTTTGACCGCAGGTCTGGCCGCCAAATTGGCCGTCCGTTCTAAATTTGGCCTTACATTTGGCCGGCCAACTCGGCGGTCCAAATTTTTGGCCGCCGCCGCCTTATTTTGGCCGCGTTCGGACCGGCCAGGCTTTGCCGCCGCCCAACACTAAAACTAAGAGGCTGAATTTTTTTTTTTATTATTTTAAATTTTAGACTTATCTAAATTATTTAATCTAATATCTAATAACTGCTATTTTAAATTTATCAGTAAATCAAAATTTTAATCTTTTTTAATAAAGTAAGATTCGTTTTTATTAATTTATTAAACAAATAAGCATCAATGCCAAAGAATTTTCACAATAAAAAAAAAATCCAATTTTTATTCTAAAAAAAGTGAAAAAAATTTTGATTAATATTTAAAAAAATTGAAACTAAATTTAAATACTTCTTTGATTAATTTCTTTGATTTGTTTATCTAAATTTTTCAAAAAAATTCTATTTGATTATGTTGATTTTTGTCAACAAAATTTAATTATTTTTATTTGCCTAGAAAATTTCACATGATTAAAAATAAATAATTTAATTTTGATTTATAAATACTGATGAAGAAAAAAATTTCTATTTAAATTTATTTGATGAGACCTGATGCCCAATAATCTTTAATTTTTAATTTTAGCATCAGCTGCACTTTGAATTTAAGTTAAAAATGAATATCATTATAAGAAAACTTTTCGCTTATATAGCTCTTAGTACGACTTTTTTTCCTAATTTTCTTAAAAAAATCAATTATAAAATATCAAAGCTTTATGATGAATTAATGCAATTTCGAACTTTAAGAGCCTAATTACTAGTCGTAGTCTCTTTTTCAAATCTACAATGAAAATTTTTCAAGGAGCTCTCTGAATAATTATTAAAATTCTCTTGAAATGTTTAAATAAATTTTTTGAATATCATATGTAGACAAAGTAGACCTTTGGGTTTTGAAATAAAGGGATTTTGTTTAAAAGTTTTTACTCGAAAGCATTTGAATTCTATTAGAAAGCAATCGATTGCAAAAAGATCTTGGGACTAAATTATGAGGAATGCTTCACACGCTTGAATAAGAGATTTGAAGCCGGAAATTAGGATGCAAAAATTAAAATTCTAAAAGCTAAAAAGCTAAGTGACAGAGTGAATTTTTTTATTATTTTGAGGTTTTCTGACACTGACATAAACATTTTTTTTACATCTTGAACAATTTGAACCATTAGACAGCTTTCTGAGACAAACATTCATTTTTTTCGTCTCATCTAAACAACTTATTTAATAAACTTTATTTTAGAATCGAAATTTTTAATTAAATTTTTATGCATAAATTTTTCTCTTTGTATTTCTCTCTTGATTTAACTGAAACTAAAACTCAAAATTTCCGGCTCTAAATTGAACAATTTAATCCCTTAAATTTCAATTCTGTATTTCTCCGCGGACTCGTGTCTTGGCGGAATTAAATTCTGCTCAGTTTTAACAGGTTTTAGTTTCATGTGAACAAAATTATTTTCTCATTTAATTTTGAATTGCTCCTGCTAATAAAATTTTTCATTCTCTTTAAGTTTTTGAGTAAATTTCAAGCTCAAGTGACAATCAACGCTCGACAAGGATCAAAGACCAAATGATCAAATGAAGAATAATCTTATCACGTAGACTCATTTAAAAACTTAAGTAGCCAACTGATTTTTAAAATTTTATTAAATTAAAAACAAGTGAATGTAGAATATGTTAAAATGGATCAAATTTTTTAAAATAGTAGAATGATTAATTTAAAAATTAATTTTTTTTATTTTTTCGTTGTTGGTATTTTTTTATTTAAAAAGCAATTAAGGTAAAATCGGTGACGAAGATCTATATTAAACATCAGTTTTTTTTAGTGAGTTTCTTGACTCGGCGGCTTTTTTTTGTAGTTAGATTTTTCTGGTAATTTTTGTCTTAAAAAGGACAATAACTGGAAAACGCATATTTATTTTAAATAGCAATTTTTATTTTGATTTCTGACAGTTTTAAAGAATTTAAAATTTAAATTATTTTTTTAGATTCACACTTAAGCGATTTGATAATGAATTTTGATCTAATTTTTAAAATTCTAAGGGTAATGGAAGAAAAAATATCTACAAATTAGATTCAAGATTTTTAATCTAGAAAAAAATTTTTTTCCCCAACTTTCGCGAAATAGATCGTTGAAAGTAAAAATGATAAAAAAGTTTAATCTTCAAAAATAAATCAATTATATAATAAATTCTTTTCTCATATTTATCTTCGTAAATTTTATGACTTAGCTTGATCAAAAAGAGATGAGTTGTGGATTTTTATACCAAAAGCCCTTGATTAGGTTTTTAATGTTAGGTTAACATACAAACTCTTTTATTGAAATTATTAAAAAATTTTAAGTGATCGCTGTTAAAAGTTAATTAATAAATTTAGTTAGCTACATCAAATTAAATTATTTGTTTCTCAGGGATCTGTTATAGGAACTCTTCTGTTTTTTATTCTTATTATCGACATTCTCCTATTGATTCACAAAAATTCACCACTTTGGCAGATGATTTTATTTTTACGTTTCAAAAAGTTAAATTAAATAAAAGAACTTTGAAAATATGATGAGTGACTCTTCAGATAAGTGCGAAAATATGTTCCTATACCATTTTATCAAGAGGAACTTCATGATTTAGAAAAAAAAACGTCAAACCTAACTGTGTTTATTTTTCTTATAATTCAAATTCAATTTTTTTAGAACTATTTGTGTTTTTATAGCAAGATAATGTAGAATATTGGATATTACAGTGCGGGCATTAGGTTTGTAAAAACCATCAGCTGATAACATGTGACATCAGATTATATCAGCTGACAGTAAATGATTTAAGGTATTAAATTTTATTATTTTGTACCATTTTTTGACGATACAAGCTGATAACTGAATCTATCATTTTATTTTATTTTAATTTTTGAAAATTATCCTAGTCTTTCAAAAATTAAAAGCAATTTGATTAGTATTTTTTTTTCTCCTTGTTCCTCAATTTGGTAAAAATTAGAGGTTTTAAAATTTTATTTTTCCTTTTGAATCCAATATAGAAAAAAAAGACTATATAGGAAGAAAATTGGACACAATAATAAATAAATATAAGTTTTATAGTACCGTAAACTCGTGTTCACGACTCTAAGAGTAAAGCCTAAATCCAACCTTTTTTCTTTAAGAGTTAATTTCATATTTTCTATGTTACAACAATTAAAATTTAATTTGCAAGAAAATACCCTGTATATGGGATATTTTCTAAAAATAAAGCCCAAATTTAACTTTTACTCTAACAAAAAAATTGTCTTTGCTCTCAAAAAAAACTGAAAATTTTAAAAATTGTAGAGTTAATTAAAAAATAGGAAAAAAGTCAATTTTTTCATTTTTTTTTGAGAGAAAAGACAATTTTTTTGTTATAATTAATAAATATCATAAATTTCTTTCTTTAGAAAAAAAAAATATTTTGAAACTATCTTTTTGTGAGACAACATCAAAAAGACTGAGATTCTATTTTTATTTTTAAAAAAGCAATGTCAAAATACATTATTTTCGACGAAAAAAACTAAAAAAACACTGATCTAATTACTCTTACTTTTTAAAAAACTCGAAAAATTTTCGAAAATTAAAATAAAATAAAATGATAGACTTTGTTTATTTATGTTGTTATTATATCAGCGGTTTCGGCCAAAAAAATTTTCCAACCTAATGCCACCACTGTATAAATGCAGTATAAGCTAAATTTAGTCTATTTTTAGAATTTTTTTTTTTAATCAATTAAAATGGTTTTGGGGGAAATAACTCTAAAAGAAGTCAATTTGAATTTTATCTTAGATTAGCTTCATTTTTTAATACTTGAAAGGTAGACATGAAATAAAAAAATAAAAATGAATAATTTATTTATCATCGATATTTAACTTTTTTTATTGATAGTCCAGTTTTCAAAAGACTTACTCAGAAATAAATCCCATTTTCTCATGTATCTTTAAATAAATTTATTTCACTCACGAACGAGAGATCAAAAATTTGAAACACTAAAATATATTCTATTGGTACTTTTACAGATTTTGAAAATAAATTTTTACATTTTAAAAATTTTAAGAATTTTTGGTTTACTTTCCCAAGAAGCTAACATTCTTGTACAACTTTCTCTTATGGTGGAATTTTTGAATGTCGATATTTATGGTAAATACGAAAATGATTTTTTTAGAAATTTGGTGAAAAATGAATTTTCAATTTATCTGAAAAAAATTTCAATTTTTGGGTAATTTTTTTATTTGAGAAAAAGGAAA
Source organism: Brachionus manjavacas (assembly GCA_019054805.1). Classification (NCBI taxonomy): domain Eukaryota; kingdom Metazoa; phylum Rotifera; class Eurotatoria; order Ploima; family Brachionidae; genus Brachionus; species Brachionus manjavacas. The sequence goes on from JAHQIY010000004.1 coordinate 2,305,653, forward strand.
TAAAAATGTTTTTTTTTCAATTATTAATTTTTCGTCTTCGCTGATGTCAGAATTCCACCACTTTTCACAATCCACCATGACCACCATCTCAACCAAATAAGAAATTCTCCCGATTTATACAAGTTTGAATTTAGATTCAAATTAAAAAATTTTATTTCATCAATATAGGTTCGATTTTGGTGTTAATTTAGAATTCAAATGATGCCATAAATGGAATCTCTAAAGAAAGAGGAAAAAGAAGATAAATTCGAAAGGACAAGAATTAATAGCTCAATCAGTAGAAAATTTCAAATGCTTTTTTATTTCAGTTTTTTTAAATATGCAGATAGGTTTTAAAATTAAATATAAGCTTAACAATATTTTAATTATTTAGGATCATAAGATTTTACACAAATTTAACCGAATAACATGTTTTAATGGATTTAAGTCCAAATCAATAAAAAATACTTAAAAATTCATTTAAAACCATTAAATTAAACTGAAAATTTTTGCATAATAACATTTGTTTGTGCATCTTGAATTCTCTAAAACTGATAGAATGACAAACAGACTTTTAAAAATGATAATTAAAAAGTTAATTATTCTGTCAACAACATTTAAAGCTTAACTGGCGAGCGTCTGTGCCATGCTTAAAAATGTTTTTTTTTGATCATAAGTTTATTTATTTTATTAAGAAATTTCAACAAGGATAAGACGCTTACACAAAATAATTAGATTTGATTTGGTAAAAATGACAAAAACTCTTACGACCAAAAAAGGACGATTTTTTATTTAAAACTTTGAACTTTCCTGAATGTTAGACCTACTGTAACAAAAAGAATAATTTAATTATCTTAAATAAATAGTGTAAGAAGATTTATTTTTAAAATAATTTCCAAAAATAATAAAAAATCAATTTTATTAATTTAAATTTATTTTAAAAAAATAATTCCAAGAATTTTGTTTTTTTTCAGGATTAAACTTTGCAAAATTACTAAATAAAAGTTTAGATTTTTATTTTCAAAATTTTAAGCATCAAAAACTACGAGGTATTGACTATGAGAATATTAAAAAGTTAAAATCCTTACTGTACTTTTTGTACTTTATCATATTTTAAATTTATTTGGCCCTTTTCCTTTTTGTACTTTATGTAATTTCTGTTTGTCCTTATTGGTATTAAAAAAAGGTTTTAATTAATCAATATTTTAATTATAAATTTTAAATTTAACTAATATTATTCTTACCTCCAACATACCTGAATCCCTAAACCAGGGTTCCGTCCCGGACCCCCTTTAAGTTTTAATATAATGATTAAAATTACCATTAATTACAAAAAGTACAAAAAGGAACAGGGTCAATTAAATTTAAATTATGATAAAGTACCAAAAGTGAAAAAACTAAAATGGTTTTTTAACAGTTTAATCTCATTGTCTGTCCATGAAAACTCCCTTGTTTTTTCTCATAAAAATAGACAAAGGACGATTTTAATTATTGTAAAAATCAATTTTACAAATCAGTACTGCATAATCTTGTAATTTGGTTATAATTTTTTAAATTAATTTAGACCGATTTTTAATGAAAAATTAATATTTAATAACATCATTTGACACACTGGAATAGGCCATATTCAAGCTCTAAATGGTTCACAGTCGTATGTTTTTTAAATTTGTAATTTTTTGAGCATTTTTAAAAATAATGTGCCCAAAAGAATACTCGCTCCTTTTTTAGATTATTTTGCTGTCTTTTTTATATTTTTAAAAAGAAAGGAAATCTCGAAATATGATTGATAAGTGTCTATAATTCAAACAAAGATTTATAAAATGAAAAATTAAAATTTCTTATGATGCTTTCATTATTATATATTTCGATCTAAAAATCTCCTGGAATTGTCTTAATCGTAAAATTTAAGTTAAGTTTCTGCAAGTCACGTTTGTCTCAATATTTACCTCACTCGAACTCTATTACAATTTTAAAATAATTAAAAAATAACTAGAAAAGTCACGATTATTTTCATTCTATTTTCGACTTAAAGACCATTAATGGCCACGTCTATGAAATCATTTATAACAGATTGAAGATTGTAATTAGTTATCAATATTAATTTATGCTCAATATTATTATATATTTAATTAATTTTTTTTTATTTTTCAATAGTTTAATATTAAATAATAAAATTAATAATTAAATAAGTAAATAAAAAAATTGTTTTTTAGGGTATTTTTTTAACTTGGCAAGTACGATTTTTGGTCAGGATCATTTTTTTAAAAACTAAATTTCGAAAAAATCATTTTTCATTGCCTCAACAGGAATTTTCACTTTCATCTGGTTCGATGGCGTTTATGTTTTTCTTCAAATAATGTCTCTAGATTGTAACTCCATACTCAAAATGAAGTCGAACAACAGCCTTTTAAAGTCTCAATACTAAATCCTTATTCATTAAATTAAAAGTTCATTCCTAGAACGCAATTTGCTTTTTTGATCGATGAATTAATGTGAGTTGTCCATTTTATTTATTCAGATATTGTGATGTCGGATCTATTGCAATATGTGACCAGTTGGTCACATATTTGGTGAACCGTCAATCCTACTTAGTTATGTGATCAGGACTGTTCACCTATTACGTGACCATTAAATAATTAACCAAAGAAAAATTAAGATTAAAAAAACATGGTCACTTAAATTTTTTTTTGGTCACATAAAATATTTGTTGGTAAACTAACTAATTTTTATCGAATAGTTTTAAAAAATACTAAAATGATTTTTTTTTAAAATGAAAATTTAAATTTTAAATTAATCGTGAAAAAGTTGACTAAATTTTGTTTTCTTAATTTTCATAAACAAAAATTTTTTTAAATCCTTTGAAAAATAAAGCAATATAAATCTGCGTTTAAATTAAAAAAAAATTAGTCAAATTTTAAAACACTAATTTTTTCATTTATTTACTGATCACGTAATAGGTGAACAATCCTGACCAACTAGTGGCATATTGCAATAGACCCGTGATGTCTAAGTCTCTAATTCGATTTAATGAGTTAGAATTTTGAGCATTAATTTGAGAAATAGCATTCAAGCTAAAAAGATTTTAGATCAATTGTACAATATGTTGTCAAATATCTTGTAGTCATCTGCATAGAGTATGTAACGTAATTATCCGAATTTTGTGACATGTAACTAGAAAATGACCACTGGTTTTAGAAAAGAGAAATGTTCAATTTTAATGACATGTCTTAAAAAATGAATAGATTTGACCCTTGTTAAAAAAAACATTCTACTTTGGCTTAATTTTCATTTTTTAAAGAATTTTATAAAAGCTTTGACAATTATTAAAGTTTTAAAATGGGTACAATTTTGAATAACATGTCACTAAAATTAAAATTTATTAGTGTAATGGACAGGTGTTTAATAAAAATAACAAAGAGAATTGGACCGAGTACAGAGTCTTGTGGTACGACACAAATTACATCAAACCGTTCGGATTCTGTTTTATTGTTTGTCCCAATTTTTTTCTTGGTAATTCGTTCCAAAATTTTTTTTTTTAAGTCCCAAGTCTTAAGTCAAGTCAAGTCAATGACCTAAAATTTTTTTTTAGTCAAAGTTATGACTTGACTTTAATATTTTTTTTTCAAAGTCAAGTCAGTGACCTAAAATATTCTTTTTAGTAGTAGTAGTATGTTGAACTGCAACTCGGAAAAATACCCGAGCAGACCTCTAATGAGCTATAGCAGTCGCTTCTTTTTTCACAAGCCTATCATCTAATTTCGACTTAAAAATATTCAACGTTTTTGCACTAACTATCTCTTCCGGCAATTGGTTTCATATGTTTACAACTCTATTTGTGAAAAAATGGAAACGCGAGGAACAGTTTTTTATCTGTTCACGACGTAGAGTCTTTGAATGCCTTCTTAAGTCGTATACTTGACCACTTTGACCATAGGTTAATCCTTTTTTAAGCTTAACTTACTCAATTTTATTAATTACCTTGAACGACTGGATCAGATCTCCTCTCAATCTTCTCGTTGTTAGGTTCGTCAGGCCGAATTCAGGTAAGCGTATTGAGTAAGCCAGGTGCTTTAAATTTGGAACTTACTTAGTAGCTCTACGTTGAATCTTTTCTATCATATCGATATCTTTTTTTAGGTAAAAGCAACAAGAAGTTATGGCAAATTCTAAGTGAGGTATGACCATTGAAGTGCACAGTAGTTTAATGTTGTTTACATTGGGATATCTAAGCGATTTTTTAAACATACCCAGAATCCTTTTAGCTCTAGCTGTGACATAGTACGCATACGGGGTAACCATTTGATAGGTCATGTGTAATCAGGTCCAGAGTCTCAAGTAAATTTGTACTGCAGGATCTCTGTGGAAGAAAACCGTGCTGAGCTTTCACGATAAGCCTATTTTCTAGTAAGTGTTTGAGCATTACCTCTTTTAATAGACTTTCCATGACTTTACAGAGGATACAAGTTAGCGAAATAGGTCGATAACTTGAAGGTTGTAATCTGTTTCCTCCTTTATGAAGAGGAGTAACATAAGCATCTTTCCAGATGATTGGTACTATTCCAATCACAAAGTACTCGCGAAAAATAACGCTTATCGGAAATGAAAACGCTTTTTAGGACTAAGATTTTTATCATGTCTGGTCCCATGGTCTTATTTGGGTCCAGATTTTACAGTTTGTCAGTAATTTTGTTAATACTAAACATTCCAACTGGATCGGGGTCACATACCTTACTGGTTTTAAAAAAAAATTTCGAAAAATTTGAATTAACATCTTGGTTAAAAACTGATTTAAAGTAATCATTTCAATAATTAGCAATCCCTGTAGGATCTTAAAAAAAATAAAGACATAACTCAAAAAAATAAAAATTTTTTTTTTTCTTTTTTTTTATCCATATCTTCTATCTTTCCTCTCTCCTCTTTAAACCAAAAAAAAATGTAGGCAGTATGAGGTCTCGCTTCGGATCAAAAGATCATCTCTCTAAAATTATATATCTATCTATCCATCTGATTTAAATATGATAAATATAAATTAATTATTTCATAAATGGCATGTGTGAAAATTGAAAATTTCCAAATAATTTTTCTTAGACATTTTACTTTTCGATATTAATTTGTGTAGATTTTTAAATTTTCGATAGTATATCCGTTTCCCGTAATTAAGTTGAACGTTTTTAGTGGCACTTCAAAACTTGAAATTTGAATTCGCTGAATAATTTATCTAAGAAAGAAAATTAAAAACAATTAGTTGAAATAGCTAGAGGTTAAACATGTTTAAATATTTGACAGTTCAGGAAAAAAAAAGAAAAAATTGCTATAGAATCTGACACATTTTTTTCAAAACTTTGATGTTTTTTTAGGTCTTGGCAATTGTGTGAACACTTATTCATTCAAACTTTGCTCACAAAATTGAATTTTAAATAATGAACAGAAAAAAAAAATTCACCAAACTTAAAAAAAAAGATTGACTGATTCTTATCTGTACTTTTCAAATTCATAAGCCGAACGCCATTTTTTATTCCAGAATCAAAGGAAAGATTTTAGCCTTTAAAATTTTATTTGGCATTTATTATTTGTCAAGTACAGTCTATGATCATTTAGAAGATGGGATGATTTTTTTTGCTTATTTTGATCTAACTTAATTTTTTGAATGTACAAAAAATGAAAAATAAAAACATTTTTTTAAATAACAGTTACTTTCTTCAAATAAGTACATACCGTATTCCTTTGTTTGATATTTCCGTCCATTAAGAACCTAGATCTTGAGACAAAATGCCCAAAATTGACTAGAATAAATATTTATAGCGATTGTCAATTACGTTTGCCTCAAAATACCATTTCTCATTCAAAAAAAAATTATTAAATAAATTAGTTTATTTAAAAACTTATCTAGAAATTATTGTTTTTTTTGACAAATTTGGTTAATTAACTTCATGTTAAATTAGATAACTTTCAATTTAATCTTATTATTATTGAAATGAATTAACCTCCTTTAAGGAGAAGTAAGAAGAAAAAAATAAAAAAGAGAGAAAAAAATAAATAAATTTTTTGTGTTTTTTTTTTAAATGAAAACATTATTACCTAAAAAATTAATCAGATTAATCTTAAGATTTTTTTTAAGTTGGTTTATATTTGCTGTAATTTTTGAGGTTTCGATTTTAAAGTACTTGGAAATTAGTACCAAATCGGAGGAAAAAGATATATTAGAGGGGGGGGGGGTCATTTAGCATATATTTTAAAAATTGCGATGAGAGATAATTATATTTAATTGTATCAATAAAAGTTAGTTTTGAAAAAAGATAAAGTTCATCAAAGTTGAATACTTTCAATACTTTTAAGACTCGAGATATGTGACAGTAGGATTTTAAACCAAAAATTTGTCTAATTAAGTTGTTTTGTTATTTATTTATTGAATTCTTTATGGTCGAAATAAGAGTGAGAGCCTCAAGACCATATGTGAATTTAGATAAACAATATGTTTTGCATATATATGATTTGAATTTAGGTGAAGAGGTAGGACTATTTTTAGGCAGAAGATAGGAAGTTCCAAAAAAGCTGCTCTGAACTTTTTTAAAATTTATAACTGCCTGTGCATAGTTCAAGATTTGAATCTATAATGAATCCTAAGAATTCTAGCAGATTTTAATTTAATATGGTGAACAAACACAGAAGAAAAGCTTTGTCAGGAGATAACTAAAATGGGAAATACAACAAAATGTGATAAATAAGTCTTCCAAAAAAATTTATAAAAAGGAATCAAAATATTTAAAATAGCAGTGATTTTTTTCTTTTAATATGTCTAAATTTACCTAATGGGTTTACATGATATGAAAAATATAGGAAGTAAGGTATAAAAAAAAGTCTTTTCACCGCTTTTTTTCTTCGGTGTAGTTTGTGGCATTTAAAAGATATTTCGCTTTCTTTTAAAAAATCAAGTTATGATATTCTATTCAATTAATTAATTAATAAATATATAAAATATTTTTGGTTTTATTCAGAGTTTAGAAGCAAGAAAAAATTAGAATGTCATGGTAATAAATTTAGGGAAATAAACTTGAAAGAAAATTCAAATTCAAAAATCTTATCTTTTTTTATTCGGTACAGACAACAAATAAATTAAAAAAAAATAAAAAAATCCAAGTGTAAAAAAAGTTGGGGCTTGTCAATTCTATGACCACATGATCACAAAATTTACATAAATTTTTTAGCTTGTAAAAAATAAGACCCTGTGGTCACCAAATTTACTTTAAAAAAGAATTATGTAAATTACAAGAACACTTTTATTTTAAATTAAAAAAAATTAGTAGTGTGCGTCAAATTGACAATTCAATAAAAATAAATATTTGAAAAATTAAATTATTTTCTTTATTTTTGGATATAAATAATTTAATTTTGGGGTTGGTGCTTGGTTTACTGATTAATTAAACGTTGTGAATATAATTTAAGAAAAAGAAAATAATTTAATTTTTCAAATATTTATTTTTATTAAATTGTCAATTTTACGCACACTACTAATTTTTTTTAATTTAAAATAAAAGTGTTCTTGTAATTTACATAATTCTTTTTTAAAGTAAATTTGGTGACCACAGGGTCTTATTTTTTACAAGCTAAAAAATTTATGTAAATTTTGTGATCATGTGGTCATAGAATTGACAAGCCTCAAAAAGTTAGCTAATTAACTAATTATGTTTTTTTTTCCAAGTCAAAAAAATTTTTAAGATCTTTTACGGTTCTTTAAAATATAAAAAAAATTTTAACTTGATATCTGTGTAAATTTATTTTTATTATTATATATGATTGATACTATGAAAGTTTCATTACTCAAAGAACTTTAAAAAAAGTAGATTTTTTAAAAAACAGAATTCTTAAAAATATATAAGAGAATTTTTATTTCTTAAAATTGATCTTTCAAAAATATAAACTTAATTAATGAAAAAGAGACTTAGGAAAAATCTTTTATTTGATTAAAGATCCAAAAATCAAATTGGAAAAGGCCTTGAGAAAAATAACTGAAAAAATAAAATTTTTAAATTTAATTTAATTAAATTTTATAACTAATCCTAAGCTATAAAAATTCTGGAAATGATAGAATTTGAATACCTAACTTTTAAATTTTTTTTTAAAAATCGATCAAAAAACAATAAAAATTATTTTATTTTTAAAATTTCTTTAATAATTACCTAAAACCTTACAAACTAACCTATCGGGCTCTGGTTTAAAATGGTTGAGTTAATAAGTTAATAAATATTTTCTAAATTTTTTTTTTGTTCAATTACCGCTTGTCCTTCTAAATAACATCGAGGAGGAAATAGAAAAAAAAAAAGAAAATATCAAGACCGATTTACAAGTATATATCCGGAAGACAGAGATTCAATACAAATTGAAGAGCTAAGCTTTCGTCTTTTTCTGACTTCACAGCGTTTACTAGAAAACTTGCAATTGATTTTTGATTTTTAAAAAAATAAATCAATTGCAAAAGATGAAGACAATATGATCATAAATTACACCAACTCGACCATGGCTAATGTAGAAGTTAATAATCAAAATATCAAGACTTACCGATCGGCATTTGAACATTTAAATTTCAAATCTTTTGACGAATTCTATGGAATTTTGTTTAAAACTTGGGAAACAAGAATCAGCTGGGATAGTAACTCCGATAACTGGTTGCAAACAGCTAGTTGTTCCTGTCCTTCCTTCTTTAAAGGCGCTTGAGTACCAATCAGTAGCAGATAAAGAAGAGAGAGTTGTCAGCTCAATCAAAGTTCTAAAGCGAAAGATAACAGAAGTAGAGGAAGAAACTCCACAAGAAACAGTTATACCAACAAAAAAGAACAAAAAACAATTGATAAGGAAGCTTAAAAAGTAGTGCAAGCATCAACCAGCAGTGATATAATTAAGAAAGGAGAAGCTCCACTAAAGAGAGGTAGAGGTAGACCAAGAAAAAACTTATAAGATATTATTTAATTTGGAATTATTTGAAATTTTTTATATTTCTTTTTTTTTTAAATCAATTTAATAAATAAAAATAAGAGATACTTTAAGTAAAATTAGTTGCTGTTTTATTTAATTTAGGAGACAGATTAATAAATATAAGTTAAGGGTATTTAGTAAAATAAGAGATAGAAAAATATTAGTGATCGATTAAGTACCTCCTTTTTCGTTCTATGAGACGATATGATAACTTAAAAAAAAGCAGACTGTGGTAACAGTTAAAATTATATTTGAAATTATATGTTGATAATTTAAGGTTTGTTTTTAATTTACTTTAAGCCAAGGGGTTAAAAAGAAAATGAATTTGAGAAAAAAATTGTGTCGTTACCGAGTCTCCGTTTAGAATTATATCAAAGATTTTGTTATGTAGTTGAAGAATTCAGGAAAAAATGTTTTTTTTTTTCTCGATTTTGTATCCTATTCCGATTTCGTACTTATTTTAGTGGAAGGTAAAATCAAAAATACCAAGACCATTCAACTCACTGTTTTGTAGGTTATCTTCTCCGCTTTCAGAAAATATGCACATTTAATTTGATAAATTTTTTTTTTCTCTAGATATTTCCTTCGGAGTACAAGCAACATGCACTCAAATATAAAGACTTTGAGAGGTGCTTGTTTTGAATTAGAAATGACGGATTTTTTAATTCAGGTTTGATCTGAGAAAATAATTGTTCCGTAATTAATTTAAATCTAATTCACGAATGGTAAATGAGCCTAACCGGGTGACCTATTTTTTTTTTATTGCATATTTCGCACTCATTTTATTCAAAAACTCCAAAAATGCTCACCGAATTAGACCATTTTTTTCTAGTCACCCCTTTACCTCCTGCGGTTAATTGGGTGAATTAGGTTAACCCAGTTACCATGATTTTGTAAATATTTAGCCCGAGAACTCACCTCTTTTTCAAGATATTCACCGAATTCACCCAATTAGCCCAATAAGAATTAAAAAAAGGATTTTAAATGTTATTTTTAAAAATATAAATATTTAAAATATTTTATTATTATTATTTTAAATATACGCTACAACACAACTTTTTAGAAAAAAATTTAAACGAATTATTAACGAATTCAAAATAAATTTTATGTTTGATTTTTTTTTAGTTAAAAAAAACTGTCTCCGAATGTTGTATAAATTTGAAGCTTGAGTAGTGTTCATTTTTTTTCAAAAACATCTTTTTTTGCGTTATCAAGATCTTCCATGGAATACTTTTTTTTAACTTCTTTTTGTTTGCTCTGATTCATTTTTATAATATATTGACGATTTTTGATAATAAAGAATGAATATTTTTATCAAATAAAATCAAATTATTTTTGTAAAAACAGGAGAAACAAAATTTTAAATTTTTCCATAAAAAATGACGTCATTGTGATCATTTTTGTCCTTTCAGTCTAATTATGTTAAATATTTTATTTTTAGGGGTAAATGGGTGGGATTTTTGGGTATTGAGGTGATTAACCTCATTAACCTCTTAACCCATAAAAAATAACAACTTTAAACAACGGACCCATCGGCTATCTTAAAATTCTAGTAAAATTATTTTCTATTAATCAAGACCCGCTGAAAACGATAAGCAAATAAGGTCAGTTCAAACTTGTTCCGTCATCGGATCAAAAATTGTCAATCATAATTACTAATTTGAAAAATTCTACCGGATTAGCCGAAAAAAAACTTTGAACTAAGAAAAAAAAGGTTTAAAAATTTTTTAAAAATATTTCTTATATATATTTGGATTCCTCTCTTCAAGATTTACAAGATTATGTGGGTTGTTGAAAAAAAAAATAAAACGACTGATTTATTTCGGTTTTTCAAATTACGTCACCGAATTTACATTAAATACATTTAGGCTGTGTTACCATAATTTAATTAAATTAAATTAAAATCAGATATATTTTTAATTTGTTGCTTGTCTTTATTTATTTAAAAAAAAATTAAAAAAAATTTTTTGTTATAAAGTAAAATTTAAATGCCTCAGTATAGTCGTGTAAATCCGAACTTCCGGATGAAAAAATTGTTCAAAAACAAAAATTCGGAAAAAGATTACGTGTTTTGTTTGCAATTAATTTTTGATAAATTGGGACTAGGAAGAACAAGAAGGTAATATCAGGATTGTGAATTCTTTTTTTTTTATATGAATTTTGACTAAAAAGTCCTTTTACAAAAGTGCGCAATATTTTGTGATTAAAATAATTTTTTTTAGTTTCATAGCAAAATAAAAAATTTTGGCCATCAAAATCTAAGTGTGAATCTAAATCTATGGTTTAGTTTAAAAAACTAGCTTTAAAATTTTTTAGAAAAAATCTTGCAACTTTTTTCTTAGCAAAAAAAATAGTTCTGTTTATTTTAAAAGTGAACTAAAAATTTATTTTTCCAGAATTTCACTAAACCATTTTAAATGAAAAAAACTCAACTTCACTTTTTTAATTTTCTTTTTTTGTTTAAAAAAATTAAATAGTTAAATTGAATGGTAAATTTTAAGCAATTAAAATAAATTAAAAAAAATAATAATAAAAATAAATCTGGTAAATTTTAATTTGTTTTTTTTTTCAAACTTGTTAGACTTCCTTGGCAGAATTTTCAAAAAAGCATACTACGGCGTTTATGAATTAAGATTCTTTAATTTGTTTTGAAAAAAAAATAATTTATCAAGTTAAAAAAAAAACAAATTAATTACACCTAAAAAATTAAAAAATTAGTCAATATTATGAAATGAAAATATTATGAGAAAAAATGAATGTTTTGTTTTTTTTATAAAAACTAAAAGAACAAACTTTTTTGCTTTTATAGTGTCGCAAAAGTAATTTAAAATTAAAAAAAAAGCAATGGCACCTAATTCATTTGACCTGTCTTTTTGGGCGCTACATTTGATAAACTTTTATGGGAAAAATTTTCCTATTTTTTAATTTAAATCAGAAAAATGGTAACTCGATTTATTTTTAGATTTTTTTTTCGTACATTTCATTAAATTCATTTTTTTATTTAAAAAATTGGAAAGTAAAATTAATTTAATATTTATTAAAGATTTTTAATCGGATGTATATTTTTTTAAAAATTAAAATTTTATAGCACCAAAAAATATAAGTCTTTTTAATCATATAAAACTGAACTTCAAAATTAAAGCGTCTTCAAAAAAAATTTTCAATTAATTTAAAATTTTTTTTATTTAATCAATAATTTTGCTCCTCGAATTTTACCAAAATTTTTTCAATCAAACTTTTTGCATAAAATATTAAATAAGAAATTTCGTAATCAAAATGACCATTCAAAAATAAAAAAAAGACCAAAATTTTTTTTTCCTCTCCACAGTAGCTGTTGGATGTCGACTTTTTGCCTCAACTCTTGTATTCTCACATTTAGCTTAAGTATTCTCAAGTATTAAATTTGCTGGAAAAAATTTTTATAAATTTTTTGTATTTTCAATATTTCAATAAAATTTTATTGAAGAATCGTTTGATTTAATTAAAGTCAAAAAAGTCAAATTTTAAGGCCAAAGTAAAATTGAATGACTCTGCTAATTAAATTTCAATGAATTTGCGTTTTTTGTGGGAAAATTAAAAATTTCACTGTTTATTTTAAGTTTTTAATTTATTATGTTTACAGGTGGCATCGGAATAGAATTATCAAGTAAGTTTTTTAGCTATTTTTTAATTTTTAATTTAAAAATCAATCTAAAAATAGTTATTGTTAAAAAATTAATGTTCCTTATTCGTACAAAGAGTAATAATTAAGAATTAACAAAAAGCTTGATTTCATTCTATGTAAGCGATGTGTTACCTTTTGGCGCAATTTTCTTTATTTGGTAGATGTGATCACCCACGGGTTCGAACAATTTGGCAGATTTTTAATCAAAGAAACTTAATAGAATTAATTTTTTATACTTATACAATCAACTTGTTCAATTCAATTCTAATTTCAATATCCTTCAGTTCAAACAAAAATTATTATCAAGAAGTCTGCTAAAAATTAAATCAATAAATTTACAGCGATTTGTCAAAGAGCGTCTATGCCCGCTTTTTTATAAAAGCTATTCATTTATTTATCGATGCATTGTAAAAATTATTATTGCTAGTTTAATGCTTAATTCAATAGTTATATGTTCATTTCCTTTAATTTGTTCAAATAGAAAAACTTTTTTTTTTAAATTAAAAACTGAAAACTTATAAAAACTTTTGAAAATCAATATTCGCTTCATTTTGAATCTGAATGAAGAAGTGTTTGATATTCAGAAAAATATTACTCTGGGACCGAGATTGTTTCGATTTAATTTTGTCTTCGAGGGAATAAACCGATTAAATGGAAAACTCTGAGCTAAACTTTTTAATCAAAATGATAAAACTCATAGGTTTTATTTAGATTATTTTTGTTCACAATTTTGCACCAGCAAAAAATTCATTTCAAATGCCAAATCCTTTATTTTAAAGATTTACTGAGCTTATTTTAATTAATTAAATTAAGCCAAATTACAGCGTTGAACATTTTTCTTTTAGTTAAGTAATTTTCAAATATATTTACTTTTGAAAAGGAATTTTTAGTAATGATTCTTTTTTAAAAAACAAACTAATTATATTTGCTTTGGAATTAAAAAGAAATCTGAAAAAAGTATCGATTTTATTAAGAAAATTAAATTTTTTTTATTTTAAATAATCCATTGACCAAAAACCATAGGTTTTTCCGAATTGAAAAGGGTAACTGTAAGATGGTCTAGTTGAAAAATTTTATGCTTTGAATCAGAGTTGGTCAAAAGTTAAAGGTATTTTTTTAGTCTTTTGGTTTCTTTTCGTAAGAAAATTATTGATTTCAGTTCCGAAAGAAACAAATTTTTTTTAACATTACAATTTTTTTAATTCTTGTCTTTAGCCAAAACTAATTTTTTTTCTCAAAGATTGTGCTCTGAATTGAATTTTAAATCAAAATTAATTTTACATATGGAATCTGTTACACTTAAGTCTGACAAGTGTTAATAAAAGTAACGAATTCGATTAAATTATTTATTTAATAAATTTTAATACCACTTTAATTTATATTAAATTTTAATTTCGATTTTGAATGTTACTCATTTTATTTCTTTATTTTTTTTTTATTGCTTTTATTTTTTCTAAATCTTTCTTACTTGGAGATAATTTCATCAATTTCGAATATTAAATCTTTTTAAATTTTGTAATTTCTATCATGGGGCTGAAAAGAAAGCCTTAGCTTTCCTTGGGAAATCCCCATAAAAATATTTTATACAGATAAAATAAACACTTTCGATTCCTTGTCTTAAAAATGTCACTGCATAAATTCACTCATTCAAAACCATTTGCTATTTTAAATATTTGGATAAGATCACCCCTGGTACGTCTCGCTTCTAAATACGTGAAATTAAGTATCTTGAGTATTGTCTCGTATTCAAATCTTATAATTCTGGCCGCTTTTTTTTTAACCTTTTCTTCCATTGGAACATCTTTCTTCAAGTCATCTTTTTTCGAACCCAAGAGAGGTCTCACAAGTGAAATATACAATAACCTTAATGTTACAATTTTTAACGTGCTAAAACTTTTTTCTATCATTCCCAGAATAAGATCCTTCTAGGCTCCACTATAATTCAATTTGATTATAAATGCCTAAATTTTTCTTTGACATGAATTGAGTACCATTTTTGTTGAAAATCGGGTTTTCTAATTTCTAATTATTTCTTCCAATATCCATTATTTACAATTTTGTCATGTTGTTATTAAAATCTTTTATTTTTGAATTTTTAAATTTTGCTTTCTAGCTCTTGCGAAGATCATTGATAAAAATCAGACTTGGGCAAAAATAAAAAAAAAAAGTCATTTTAAAGTCTTTTAAAAGTCAGGTCAGTTACTTGATTTAAAATTTATTTTTTTATTTTGTTTAAATATCAAAAAAAAAAATTAACATTAAGTGTTCGACATCAACTATTAATTTAAAAAAAAAAAGCTACATCTTTCGATAAAAAAAATTATTTTTTTCTCTAAATTTTTCTATTTAGTAACTTATTTAAAAAAAAAATTTAAAGTCAAGTCATTTGACTTGACTTGACTTTGACTTAATGACTTTTGTCCAAGTCTGATAAAAATCACAAAAATTATCACACTTAATCTCGATCCTTAAGGAGCTCCACGAGTGAACAAATATAAAGATAATTAATAAAAGGTATCATAACAAATTTCTAAACTACTAGAATTCACTGGACCTGTCGTTGGGTTTTTGAACTTTAAAATGAAAATCGGTAAAAAAATTTAGAATATTATTATAAAAAGATATCAAGGAAAATAATGCTTTTTGATTTTTGGATTTTTTTAAATTTGATATTGGCAAATTTTACGATTATCTGTGTAAAATATTGTAAAATATATAGAATAAAAATTTCAAAAATTTTCGAATCCACGTGATGATCATTTCTGTAAAACAAATTTTTTATATTATTGTTCATTTTTTCATTTTTAATAACATTTTAAAAAGTAAAAAATGAAACAAAATTAATTAGCTTTAATATACTGAAGATTTATACACTGATACTTTTAACATGATTGATATAGGATGTCTTATTTCTTAAATATTATGTCTCAGATTTCATTCAAATTAATTAAAATCTGTTTACTTTTATTTAGATAATTTTACTTTTTTAGATAGAATTTATAGAATGAATGCTTTTAAATAGAAGAAAACAATCAATCATAAATTGAGAGCAAATGTATGTAAAAATTTTAAATAAATTTTGGGATTCTTTTTTTAAAAATCGTAAATAATATTACAATAAAAAAAGCATTTCATATTTGAACAATTTTTAAAAATTAAAATTAAAATTAAATTCCAAATTCTTATTAAAGATAGAATATACAAAATATTCTACATTAGTTTTTGTGGTGGAGCAAAAGAAGTTAACTAGTTTAATTTTATTAGCTGAAGTGATAAAATTTATGACAATTGACAATAATTCTCTCGCAAAATAAAGAGTCAAAAAATTAATTTTAAAAAAGTGCAAAAACGCCTCTAAAATTGCCAAAAACAAAGTATTGTACCATTATTAAAGGTCAAAGATCGTCTTTAAAATTAAAGAGCTGTATATTTTTTTAATCTTTGTGTCAAGAGCTTAAAAATGAACTAAAATTTGTCTTCAAACTCTAGGGCAAAATTCGAGTAAGAGAAAAAATGAACTCTCATCGGACGTATTTCTTTCAATTTTTTTGCAAACAGAGTTTTACATTTTTATTCAAAATTTTGATATTTTTGGTTTGAGAAGTTGGTCTTGAATAAAAGAACCTAAACAGTTCATGTGCAAATTTTACTATTCGAGGCGTTTTTTTCAGAAGAACCCGCAAATTTTTGATTTAGGTTCAATTTATTAAAATTTTTTAATAAATTTTTTAATTTTCTGAAATATTGCGCAAAAATATAAAATTTTTTAGATTTTGTCGTAGTTGGGACTAGAACCTTCTGCTATCAAACGAAATAAAATGCCTTATTTCAAATTTTTCAGTCGTAAATTTTTTTTATTCAAGTTTAGTGCACCTGTCTTTAAAAGACTGATTCACACTTCATTTATTTGTATTTTAAAATTGTTTTCAAAATTAAATAAAAAATTAAGTTTGATTGAAAATAAAAAAATTGGTGGTATGCTCAATTCCTACTACTATTTAACTAAATATAACCATTTTGTTGGCTTTCTTAATTAACTCAAAAATGTTCGATCTGATAAAAGCAGGTTTTGTGAAATTCAGTCCAAAAGACGATAATTAAATATCTTTTTTTTTCGATCTACTTTACCAAAAATCATTAAAAAATTAGCAATTATTAAATGTAAAATTTTCAGCAATTTTGAGTTTGTATATAAGTCCAAAAGACTCTCTGGATGTTAATGTATAATTATTTTTGGAAGCGTGTCTAAAAATTGAAATAAAAAAATTTTGTATTGTTTCATGCTTGAACTTTTGAATTAAAAAAAAAAAGTTTCTTGAAAACTATGATAAGACTAGGAATAAAATCCTTCACAATTTTATAATTTAAAAAATGCTGCCTTATTATTTTGATCTGTTTGAAGATGCATTTTTAATTTTTTTTCAAACTTTACAAAGATAAAAAATCTAGCTGAATATTTTTTTTCTTAAAAAAATATTTTTTAATTAATCTAAAAATTGTAAGTAGTTTAAAAAAAGTTTTCATTTAAATTATTCCTATTGAATTCTTATTCAAATGAAAAATGTGAAGTTTAAAATTTATGAATTAAATATTTTTATTTTAAAAAAATTGGTATTTATTAAATATTTATAACTTTATAAAATAGGAAAAGTAACAAAGGTCTGTTTTTTTTAATTTTCGGAAAAAAAGAAAAATATTAATTTTTTTTTAATAATTGTTTTCAAGACATCTGATTATTAGAATTCAGAAAAAAACGGTTTATAGATTTTTTTTTTCATTTATAAAACTAACAACGTCTCTTGATAAATTAATTCACAATAAAGAAAACAAAAAATAAAGTATTTATAATTTATAAAATAAGATTATTTAATTATTTTTTTCTAAAATTTTAACATTTTTAATAAAATTAAAAAAAAATTTAAATTATTTTCTTTATCCTTATTCAAGGAAAAAGGAAAAAGTTTATCTGCCTGAGTTCCCGATTTCTGGAAAAATTTATGTTTAAAAAAATTAAAAATCAGGATCACACTTTTTATTTATTTTCCTGTTCTTTTTTATCAAAAAACCTACGGCTCCATTTTAATTTTGATTATCATTACATTTCTTAGAAAACAAATCGTTTTAATTTAATTGATTAGAATTTTTTTAACACTGGAAAGACCAAACTCAAAAATAACTCTTTTAAAAGGCTAATTTACAAGAAATTTCTTGTTAAATTTGATAATTCTTGCTTAATCTTATTGAACTTAGTTACTTCCATTCAATTCAGAAAATTTTCTAGCAGTCAGCCATTTAACCTTCAAATCTAAAATCAAGAAAAATTCTGAAAAATTTGCTGCTATTACACAAAAAAAATATCATTATAAAAAAACTTCAACAAGAGAAAACTTTTTCAAATTTTCATTTAATAATTATCAAAATTTTATTCTTTTAGAATTTTCATTTATTTGAAAAACAATTTGGATTTAAAATCCAAGGCAATTTCGAAAGACTTTGGCCCGGCTTGTCTAGAAAATGTTCAAAAAGTGGCCTATTAGGAGGTCACCTATGATAGCTCCTTGCACATAACACATAGAAAAGTACTGAAAAGACTGTTTGAATTTTAGGTCAAAATAAGAGCTAAGATTACAGATAGAAAAAGCTGTAAAAGAAATTTTTATAAATAAATGTTCATGCTCAAGATTGTTGAGTAGATGGGAAGGCATCGTATCCGTTCTTAAACTTGTTGACCGAGTCGGCATCTATTACTGTAGCTCCGGGTTGGGATAGTGAACTTGCGGGAACCGGGGGGTTCACCATGACAACACCGGCATATTCCAGATGGGGTCCTACGTAGGCGCAATAGAGGGTTCTGCAGGTATCTAAGGTCCAATATCTAAATGATCTTTTCAACTGGCCGAGAATTCCTGTAGCTCTGTTCGCTTGATTTTTAATATGAATAGAAAATTTCAAGTTACGTGAAAACGAATTTTGAATTTAAAAAGAATTTGGAGAAGAGAAAAAAAGATTTTTTTTTTACAAAAATTAAAGAAATAATACATTTCTTCTCTTAAGTCAAACAAAAGGTTTAAAAGGGTTCTTTAAATGTGTTTTTTTTATTTAATTATTCGAATTAGCTGTGGCGACGCCACAGTTAATCAGATAAAATCTCATGATATGATTTTTGATTATTTCATGACTTTTTAAATTATTAAATAGAAAAAAAAATTAATGAAAGTAAGTTATTTAATCTTATATCATTTAATATTAATATAAATTTTCAAATCCGAAACTTATTTCAAACCTTTTAATCATATCTGAGTATTAAAGATTGTTTGATTTAATCGAAATTTTGAAATAGTGTCTTAATTTGAATTTTTAAATTCAGAAAAAAATTTTCTTCAAAGAAAATAGATGCAGTCATTTAATATAACTAAAATCTTAAAATCAAAGAGAGTATGTCAAAATATTTGGTTTAAAACTCTACACTTATTTGTCACATTTTCTTTTTTAGTGAGATTTTGACAGTTTTATCAGTCTAGATCCCTTTACTTGAAAATTAACTAAGACTTATCTTATGTTCTAATCTAATCTTCTAATGAATCCGGCAATCTTATCCCCTGATTTTACCTTGAATTTAAAATAAAGGAAATAAAGAATATTTAATTTAATAAAGTTTTTCAATTTTTTGATTGTCAATAGATGTTTATTAACTCTAAAGGAAATGCGAAAGAAAATAAATTAAATTATCTCCTTGGTTATATTTTTTTTGATGTTTTTAAAATCAATTTATGTCTTTTATGTCATTTTTTATTTTTTGTAAATTATTTCTATTTTGAGTGAAATGGTTTTGTTAATTTTACATTTAAGATTGTACATAATTCGTACATTTTGAGAGAAAATTTTTTTTATTTTTTTTAAAAGAACAAAAATAACGAAAATAAAATTTAAAGGAATTCAATTTTTTCAATTAAAATGAATAGTAAAGTTTATCAAGTTTAAATAAAAGTAAGCTAGATAATTAAACTCGGCTTTCTTCTTATCAATTGGTATTGATTAGATAAAATATGAATATGGTGGTCTAAGCAGATTCTGATCTAAATTGTGTATAATTTAATTTAGTTCTATGTTTTACTAATACAATTTTAATTTACTAAAATTAGACATGGGGAGCTTTAAGTGATAAACAAATAGTTCGAACAAATGATCGGCAATCATTCAAATAAAATCATTTAATTAATCATTTATTTTTATCTTTCCTTAATTTTTAAAAAACTTTATTTGAATTTAATTTATTTTGATAAATGGAACTTAATTTAATAGAAGAAAATTCCTTCGAACTTGAAGAACGCTTCAATTAAAACAATCTCGATTGCTTTTTTTTCCTTTTACTTGCATGCTTCGTTTAAACATAAAACAATTTATTTAATTAAAAAAAGTGTACTAAAATTGTGTTGCATGAGCTTATTGTTCAAAATGAAAGTACTCAATCATTAAGTTCGCCAAGATGTCTCCTCCTGAAAAATGGATACCAATTTTGTTCTGGTAAGAAAATAAAGTTTTCAATTAATCAATTTTGTGAAAAATGGAAATAACAAACAAAAAACTCATTTATATTGAGCAAAATTCTTGTTTAAAATCTATGTAAATAATTTGATCAGCATTTTAAAATATTAATTTGTCGAAACGTAGACATAATCGATATTTTCTTGATTAGATATTATTTACACCTTTATTTACCGCTGAGAATACCCAAATATCAATTACACTTTAAGCATATGCAAAATTTAATAGCGACAAATAAATTTTTTTGTTTAGGTAATCAATATTTTTTTCAAGAAAAGAAAAGAAAATTTTTTGCTCAGTAAAAGAGATCTTGAAGTGGTTTTGAGGAAAAATCTCTGTTAATTTGCTAAAAGAACAAAAAAATCAGGACATGCGTGGAATGCTTTCTGGTAAATTAAAAACGAAAATTTATACATTTTTTTCTGTAACACTAGAAGACCCGAGAAGTTAAAAAAATTATTTTTTTTTCATTATTAAATTAAATTTCAGAATCTTTTTTTTTTACATCACCTACAAGGCGTTGAATAAATAAAAAATGAATTAGTTCAAATTGTTCCAAAAATGCTGACTCAAAGGAAAAATAAACTGCAAAAGAATACAAAATGCTTGACAAGTCTTATAAACTTCTCGGGTCTTTATGCTGATTTTTTTATTAGTGATAAAATTAATTCTTTACACAATTTCAATTACATTTTTAAATATAAATCAGGGGAAAATAAAATTTTGGAAAAATTTTTGCTTGGTTTACTTATATTTAATTTTAAATGATCAAAAAAAGTCTAAAAAACTTCTAAAATAAAATTAATTCTTAAAAGAAGATCTAGGTGAACATTATTGATTTGAAAATTATTAGTTAGATGAATTTAGAAATTTTGTTAGACTTTTAATTAGACAAGTCTATTAATCGAAAAAAATGTTAAGGTTACTTTTCAGGCCCTAAATGCAATATGATAAAAATGGATTCAATATTTGGGATTTTATATGTTACTAAAAGCCTCAAGTATTAGCTGGTTTTAATAGATAACAAAAATTGTAAAAATGTTTTTATTTTATTCTTCTCAAAACTTTCACAGCCTTTATAAAAAAAACAAAATTAAATTTTCTAAGAAAATAAATATAGAATTGTTAATTGATATTTTTAAAAGTTCAATAGAGAAAAATGATAAATCCTATTTTTTACTCTAGCGTTTTATAATTTTTGTAAATTTTTAAGTTAAAATTAATAGTAAGGGAAAATGCTTTTTAGAATTTAAGTAATTGTCTCTTTGTATTGAATTTTAATAACAATAAAAAATAATAAGGATTTTTTTATTGATTTTTGTTCATTAAAAAATAATAATTTAAACTATAATTAGAGTTTAATCTAGGTAATTAGAAACGAAAATTTGCACCTTCCTGTCTTCATGTTAACAATGATTTTTGGTACACAGAAAATTAGAAAATAAAAAAAATAAATTTAATTTTTTAATTTTGAAAAAATAAAGTGATAAAATAAAATATTAATAAAAATTTCCTAAAAATCAAGTTAAAATACAAAATACTTTCTAGCATCTTGTACTCTCTTATTCGTTGTAACTTTAGAAAATAGCATTTTTTTGTTACTTCAAGTCTTATAATTTTGGGAAAACCCATTGACTGTCCAAATGACAAAATCCTTCGTTCAAACTCTCTTATTTGCATTAAAAATTTTTTTACAAAATAAAATAATAGAGAAAAAATTAACAAAAAGCAAAAAAAAATTCTAGGGCTGGATGGTGTTAGTGTAATTAATTAGGAAGAAAATATTCATAAATTTAATAATGAAACTACAGTCAAAAAGAGGTCTAATCAAAGGTTTATATGATATGATGTTCAGAGAGAGTGAATTAGACCATTGAGATTATTTGATTCATTATAGGAATTACTCTCTTTTCACAATTTAACATTTTTTACAATTTTTTTGAAAAATTTTTAAAAGTCTAAAAAAAGATCCTACAATCTCGATTTATTTAGATTGACGGTATCTAATTAATTTAATTTTTTTTTGATGTATAAACAGTTTTTAAAACTTTTAATAAACTATCAATGTAAAATCTTAAAAGATAAAACTAGATATAGCAAAAATTTTTGAGAATTTATCTTTTAAAATTATTTTCAAGATTTTTACACTTATACCAAACAAGCGGTAGAAACAATAATTGGAAAAAAGGATGATTTTTTTTCCATCAAGACAAGATAATTTAGCATTCGAACTAGGTATATTGACTTTTTTAATATTTTTTATTTTGACTTTGAGGCTTGGATTAATAAATGATAATAAAAGCTTTGAAAAAAAAAATTTGTCCCTTGATTTTTGCTAGGAATTTAATTTAGCTTTTAATAAAAATTATTGCTTTAGATAGAAAAATCAAATTCAAGTTATAAATCAAACGTAAGTTATGAGTAACATACGAGGCATGAAACGTAAGACTTTAAAAAAATGTTGATTTTTTTAAGTGAAAGTTTTTTTTTAAAATTTAAATTTTAATACTAAAAAATTTTAAATAAAAAATATTAAAATATTAACCTAGCTAATTAATTTAATAATTTTATTGAAGAAATTAATATTTAAATTAAACTTTGGATAAAGAAATAATGAGAAATCTAACAGGAACAACTAGAAAGGTGATATCGTACCAAATAAACTCTGGCATATTGCTCTTAGAAGTTAGACGAGCTTCAATATCATTACCATTCAAATATGATAGAATAAAAAATGAGCTTTATCGGTATTATTAAATTTTATTCAAATTTTTAGCAAATCGAAGTTAATGATCAAATGTAAATTTCAAATAAAAATTTTTAGTTTTAGATTCAAAAAAAAAGATATTTTTTGCAATTATTTTTAAGGGTATTATTTTTCGTGCTATTTTATTTTTATTATTTCAGAGGCTACTGCATCGAAATAATAAAATAATGCTATAAGAATATTATTTTAAATTTAAATTTTTTTAGCTTAAAAAATTTATTTTTCTAATATAACAAAAAAAATGTTAAAAAATATTTTTTTTATATTAGAAATAAGAAAATGATAAAAAAAAAATAATAATAAAAAGGAAGAAAAAGTTTTGATCATGTGATCATGATCATGAACTTAATTTTTTAAATTAAATCTTAAAATTGGACAAACATTGGACATTATTAATGGAACATAAGCTAAGTTTAAGTTTGTTTCTAAATAAATTAAAAATTTTTTTTATAAATATGGTTTGGATGATAATAATTCCGAAAAAAACTTAGCTTAATTTTTTTCTTATTTCTAAGGGTAAAACACTAAAGCTTATGATTAGAAAAATTGATAAAGGTGATTTAAATAAAATAAAATTTTTTCAAACTGGAAATTAATTTGGCCAAATTTTTTAATCGCTAATTTAGCTTTACCTGAATATATATTTTAATTTAATTAAGTTGAATAATAGTTATTTTGGTCAATTTTTGATCCGATGACGGAACAAGTTTGAACTGACCTTATTTGCTTATCATTTTCAGCGGGTCTTGATTAATAGAAAATAATTTTACTAGAATTTTAAGAAAGCCGATGGGTCCGTTGTTTAAAGTTGTTATTTTTTATGGGTTAAGAGGTTAATGAGGTATCACCTCAATACCCAAAAATCCCACCCATTTACCCCCAAAAAATAAAATATTTAACATAATTAGACTGAAAGGACAAAAATGATCACAATGACGTCATTTTTTATGAAAAATTTAGAATTTTGTTTCTTCTGTTTTTAAAAAAATAATTTGATTTTATTTGATAAAAATATTCATTCTGTATTATCAAAAATCGTCAATATATTATAAAAATGAATCAGAGCAAACAAAAAGAAGTTAAAAAAAAAGTATTCCATGGAAGATCTTGATAACGCAAAAAAAGATGTTTTTGAAAAAAAATGAACACCACTCAAGCTTCAAATTTATACAACATTCGGAGACAGATTTTTTTAACTAATTTTTTTAACTAAAAAAAAATCAAACATAAAATTTATTTTGAATTCGTTAATAATTCGTTAAAATTTTTTTCACCCGGTTAGGCTCATTTACCATACTTAAGTATTTTAAAAAATTGAAAACAAAACAGACTGACAAAATGTGGGAAAAAATTTAGTCCAGTGATTACTAGTATGCTTTCGAGATCTTTGTATATTTGTGATGGTAGAGTTAACTTTTTTAAATAAAATAAATTAATGAGAATGAAAATTTTTTTAAACTAATTTTTAAATTTATTTTTAAAAAATAATCCGGTCAAATTTTATGAAAAAAATAATTGACCACTCTACCAATATGTATGTTAGGGCTCTCAGAATCTGACATATATCTATCACAATGTGGCTTAAAACATAAAACTTATTACTTAAAACTTCTTTAATAATTTTGTTGATTATGTGATTATGTGACTAACTGATCAAAAAACCTACTAGACCCCAAAATATAGACTATACATAAAATAGAAAAATATGTGCTTATATAATCAGTTATTAAGATATAAAAAAGAGAAATAAAAATTAAAAAAGATTTATGGAATCGAAAATGAATAGCGAGAAATAAATTTATTTAAAGCTACAAAAGTAAAAATTTATTAGAATTGGAAGGAATTAGCAATTAATTAAATTTTGTCAGAATAAACAATTAATTTACACTTTCAATAGTTTATTTTATAAGGCTTAAAATTTATTATTTTTTTGAAAATTGAATTTTATTGTTAATTTATTTTAGTATCAAAATCAATCGCTTGAAAACAATTCAGAATAAGAAAATTTGAATTTTTTTTAAGCATTTGAAGCTAAATTTTAATCGTTTTTAAATAATGTTTATTTGTCTTTTTATCTCTATATTTGAAACAAAGCATATAAACAAATTTGAACAGTCAGTCAATTAAAAAAATATAATTTAAAATTTTTCAAAATAATTCAGTAAATTTATTCATGATGTAATTTTAATTGGATTTTTCAATTTTTTTTGTAAAAATACTAATATATATGAATATTTTCTATATAAAAATCAATATCCGAAATATCTTTTTTATAGTTTTAATTTTCTTTTTAATTTTTCTTTTTATTTAGCACCTTGTAAAGATTTATTATTCATAGCTCTACACACTGAGATGTTAAATAAAAAAAATCTTAAAGATCCCATAACTTTAAATAATATTTTTTTGGAGATTTACAGTTTAAAAAAAAAATCGCTAAATATTTTAAAATTTTTTGACATCTAACGATTAAAGAATAAAGATCATTTTTGATAATTTTTTTGTAAAAGTGCTAATTGTTTGATATTAGATGATTATTTTTAAAGTGAAATATTATTTTTGATGATATCTGAAAATTCATGACTAATTTGTGCTAAATGAAATAAGCGATCATGTCACCAAAATTTTTATCAAATAAATTCTTCTTGAAGGAGCTTTTTTGAAAATTTCATTAAAACACTTTCCTTTAGATCTACTTAAACTATAAAAACAATATTAGAACAAAATATGATTTAACTTTTAGTCTAAAACTAAATTAAATAAATTATTTTTTTTTTATATCTTTTCAAAGATAAGTAAAAACAATATCTTAATTTTTATTTAAAAAAAATCTATCCATAATAATTATTATATAAAGCAGATTTTTGAGTATAAGTACTAATAATAAAATGAAAAAAAACACATTTTTTTCGCAAAATTGAGACTTTTTATTTTAAAATAATCATTAAAAATAATTTGTTTTTTTTATTTCTATTTTAACTGTAGTTCTGTTTGACATGTTATTATGAAACTAACATGGTTCTGAAAGGAATTTCTCTGATCACTTCAAGTTGCCCTGAGGCGTTCCCAAAATTATTTTAATTAAAAAGATTGTTCCTTCTTCCTTTTTCAGCAATTTTATAAAAAATTAGCATGTAAAAGGTAAAGTCTTATAATATTTAAATACAGTTTTACATAATAATTGTCATTATGAATAATCCTGAAGAGGTATATTTCACACAAATGTTTGAATATGTCCGCTCAGAATTTATAAATACATTGAAGTCAATGTTTAAAATTTCTTCTTTTAAAGCTCCGATATTTTTTAAAAAATTTTGATCTTGTGTGAAATTTATAAAGATTACTTTCACTAATTAATAGTTGTAGCCTTATCTAACTTAATGAACCAAATATCCCATAATCATTACTTATTATTTAGCTCTTTTCTGCACCCTTAACTTTTACCATGTGTAATGCCGAGAAATAAATCTTTCCTATTCCCTTGTTATTTTAACATAAATAAAACAAGCAAATTTGAAGCGGATTCAAGAATTTTAACTTATGAAAAAGCTTAGTCTTTGATTTAATTATCTTCAATCATAAAATTTATGCCTTCTTACCATGGGGACTGCATTTTCCAAATATAACACTTTAAAAGACTTTCTGTTAACATTTTTAAATGAGTTTTATGTTTTAAAAAAATCGAAAAATAAAATTTTATTTAAGTTTTAAATTTTATATAAATTTTAATTGATTGATTGAATTTAGATCATGACCATGAACTCAAATTTAATAAAAAAAAACACGAAATAATTAAAAAATATAAAAAAAACAAAAAATTTCGTTTTTAGTTTAACTAATTTACGATTTAAATTTTAATTTTTTTTAATAAATCTAATTAGCTTTCACATTAGCGCAGATAGTAACACCAAATGTATCACAAAACCTAAACGATAAAAATGCGACTTTTTTATTGAATAATTTTTTTAAAGACTTCGTAATGAAATTTTCATTTCTATTTTGTCAACATTATTTAATTTAGTTATCTAACTATTATATATTACTGTGTTGTTCAAAGGTTATTAAGTGCCTTGATATGAATTTAAATTTTTTTGAAGTCAAGTCATTTTACCTTTTCTAAAAGAAATTTTGGATTCAATTTATTCTTTCTCAAGTCAATAGAGAAATTAAAGCGATATAAATTGATTTGGAGAAATATCAAATTAAAAAAAATTTCTAAAAAAAAATTCAAAAATTTAAAAGTTAACTTTCAAAATAAAAGCTATGAAAAATTTTTAAAATAAATTTTGACATTCATTTTTTAGATTTAGATCTATTAGCATAAAGTTCTCATTTATTCTAAAAATTGATTTCATACAGCTGATTTAAAAATAATCTACATGATGGTGTAAAAATAATCACAATTTCATTTAAAGTCAGGGCAAAATTATTTTTCAAATCTAAAGAATTTAATCTTTCTTTAATATTTTAATGGAAAGATTTTGAGACAAACTGAGTAAATTTAATAATACTAATTAATTAAATAATTTAAGAAAATCATTGCAGATAAAATGCGAAATTTTTTTAGAAAAACAGATAATTAATATCATAGTAAAGATAAAACAGCGCTTTTAAATATTTGATTTTTTTGTTGAAAAAAAATTTGACTGAAGGGGTTAGGCTATCGAAAACAGTGTAAAGCCACAGGTTTCGGACTTTAGAGAATCAATCAATAAAATTAATTACATTTAGCTTAAAGTTACATGGAATCCGAAGTTATAACAAAAATAGAATGGTTTACATAGCAGCACAAATGTGTGCTTTAGCTGCAATTTATTTAAGAACACTTAGTACAAGAGAGTAAGCAAAGAAATGTCAAGACTTTGGTCTTAAAAACAGTACTAGTAGTAGTAATAAGAACTGCAGTATAGAATAAATCTACACTAACACCAAACAGCGTTTAGCTCAAGTTGAGCTGTGACAGTCTTTCTTCGCTTTCTCTGCACCATTCTAAACACTTCTTAATCAATAGCCGATTTGAGGCTATTGACTGTTTCAGCATTCACCACATTTTGTGGCAAATCATTCCACCTTGACACAATTCTGCTTGTTAAAAAATAATTTCTAATTTCTTAATAAGCTTCATGTTATGCTCTCTTCTAAGATTCATTTTCTAACTTAACTTAGAAAAAAAATTGAAAAAAAAATTAACAGAGGGAAATAGGTGAAACCATTAAAAATTTTATTGAAAAAAAAATTTTTGTGTCAACAATTTAAGTAAATTTTTCAACAACATTTGCGATTCTTTTTATCTTTTATTAATTGTCGTTGATTTAAAATTTAAGAAGATCAAATTGATCTGAAAGATTTGTTTGCATTCAACTTCCTTCATTTAATGAAATTTCAAACAATTTAGAAAGGATGTAATTTTAATAGAAACAATCTAAAAATGGTACACAAATTTCATGCAACATTAATTCTATCGAGCATGATAGCAGCAATCGAATCCCGCTCAAACGATTCCCACTTGCCGACAGCATTTCATCAAATGCATTCCATGCCCACCAATGACTCATCTTCTCAACTGTCTCGGTATGTAACCGGCATCTTTCTCTACTCTCTGACCATCTGGACCATCATCGGAAACATATTTGTGTGCATTGCCATCGCCACCAATCGCCAACTCAAACAAGGCGGAATGAGCAACTTTTTGATCGGAAATTTGGCTCTGAGCGACCTTCTGCTCGGCCTCACTGTCCTGCCCTTTTCAGCCACCCTGAGCACTTTCAAAGAATGGCTTTTTGGCAAGGCTCTATGCGACCTGTGGCTGTCGATTGACGTGTTGTGCTCAACTGCCTCAATATGGGGCCTGCTGGTTATTTCACTGGACCGGTACGTGGCCACCAACCATCCGATCCGATACCGCAAGCACAAGAACAACTTCAAAATGGCCCTGCTCTATTGCACCATTTCATGGTTCATTTCGATCACCATCAGCCTTGGGCCGTTGACAGTCGATCCGCAGCAGTCCGGACTCAAAAAAATCCACAACTCGAGCAACTTGTACCAATGTGTTTTATTTCAGACACCCTCTTTCGTTATAATTTCAAGTCTATTTTCTTTTTATCTACCTTTGGTGCTCATGATAACCCTCTACACAGGTGTTTTTCTCAAAATAAGACAACAGTCGAAGCTGATGTTCAAAACGAACCAGTCGGTGGTGATCGATGCGAAAGGCGATGGTCGCGAGTTGGTTAGAAAGCGTCCGATTGGACACACGCATCAGCATGCCGCCGAGGCCAAGGTCACCAAGACTTTGGCAATTATAATGGGTGTATTTGTGGCCTGTTGGCTGCCATTTTTCATTGTTTACATAGTGCGTTCTCAACTGAGCAATGCGGGCAGTATTTCTGACAACTTTATGGATGTGTTCATTTGGCTCGGCTACTTCAATTCGGCTCTCAATCCCATACTCTATGCTATATTGAACAAGAATTTCCGCATTGCTTTTTCGGACATAGTTGTGTGTAGATGTTTTAGTAAAGCTAGAGACTTTATGAACAAGTCGCTGAGTAAGCGAAGATCGCCAAAAAATCAACAAAAGAGCCAAAGGATACAGGTTGCTCTGGAAAGCGACAAAGCAGAGTGTTTTATTGATCCGCTTGTATCTTAGGTGTGGTGTGATTTTTCCGCTTTTTTTTCCTACAATTTTTATTTTTTCACGATAAATTTTTAAATGAATAAAATTTAGTAAAATTTTTTAATATTTTTTTAATAATTTTTGGTCTTTATTTATTTCTTCAGCTTTGTTTTTATTGCTAATTTTTCTTTTTATCAGCAAAACTATTCGTTCATATTTTTTCTTACTTCTAATTTATTTTTTCCCAGCATAAATATTTTTTTTACCATTTTTATTTATTAATTTGCTTCATCTGTAGCGAACTAAAGCTCCTGCAAATTAAAAAAATAAAAAAAATAAAAAATAGAGAAAAATAAAATAAAAGTAAAATAAGTAAAAATGTAATATAAAAGACAATTAAAATAGACAAATTGTTAGTAATTACAGGAGCATAATATTTAAATATTGATCAAATCAGGAAAAAAAGAAGAAATAGTAATATAGTAATTACACAACAGAGTCGGGTATTCGACATATCTTTATTTATTTATTATTTAGTTGTTTTTCTATTCGAGCATAAGCTCCTTCAGATAAATAAAAAAAAATAAAATGATATTAAAATATTTTAAATTTGAAGTAAGTTTTGTTCATAAATCAATGAAAAGATGAAAAACAAAAAATAGTTAGTTTAGTTTTTTTAATTAAAAGGAGTTGGGAAAATAAATGAATAAAAATAATATGAGAATCAGGAGAAAAAAAAGAATTTAATCGAAGTACAGACCCAGATATTTATGTGAGCTCTACTATAAAAGCAAGTGATATAATAAACCTAATTTTGTAAATAAAATATATTATAGAACCTCCCTCTCTCAATCTCCTACTCCTACCCCTCTAAGCTTACATTGGTGATAGCGGTTGAGCTTATGAATCGTAAGCCAACCATATTTGTGTTTGGAAGGTTCGAATAGAGAGAGTTAAAGAAGGCCGTGCAAGCACGCAGGAATCCGTGGTTGAGTTTGAGAGCATCAAACTAGTCACGCAGCGATCAGCCTTAGCACAAAGCCGATCGAGTTATGTTAAGCCAACAGTGTGAGCAAATTTTATTGTGTAAAGTCGATCACGCGCTAGTTGAAGGATTGAGTTGGAGGATAGTTCAGCCAATCAAATAAGACCAAAGAAAAGCACGCATGCAGAGCGTCAGTAAAAATTTTGTTGCAAGTTACAAATAGAATGATTGCAAGTAAAGCCAATCAAGGAATTAGAAAAAATTAGCACGCAGCAACACGCATCAGAAAACAATAGTTCCATTAAGTCTTTAGGAAATAGTGTTCAACGCAAACAATAGAGTCCTTGTTTGCTGTGCAAGAGAAACAAGAGAAGCTGAAAAATAACTTATAAGTATCGAAGCAAGCACTGCAGGGGATCAGTTATTCAGTGGGAAAAATTTTGTGAGAAATTTCCAAATTTTATTTTGTTGACGAATTTTTAGTAGATTCGGTAAGCTTAGGCAATGGCTAGAAAAAGTGCTAACCTATCGTATGATGGCGAAAACATGTCGTACGACGAGTTCTTCAATGCGTTTGGCTATGATTCTGTAATGTACATGTGGGGTGAGAAGCAAAAAGCCAAAGCGATCCAATTCTTTTTAATATGAAAAGCCAAGAAAGCGTACTAATCTATGAGAGTTGATGACAAAAACAACGTCGAGGCGATTTTCAAAGTGTTGAAGGAAATGGCAGTTAAACCGGCGAGCCATTATTTGAACATCTCCAACACAAGGACAATGAAACCAGGAGAAAAATTAGATAAATATTGCCGCGAGCTAGAGGTGCTGTTGAACAAAGCGATGCCAGGTTTGCAGGAGATATTCAAAGAGCAGCCACTCAAAGACAAAGTCATTAAAAGTCTTGCAGCTACAAATAAGTTATTTCTAGAATAAGTCATTGATAAAAATGGGAAAGTAATTGTAGCTCAGTGCTAGAAGCGCGGTGAAAACGAGTCAGCTGATCAAGTCAATGCAGATGAAGTGACCAAAAACAAATTTGAGCGATGAGGCGGTTACAATACAACAAACGACAGGAAGCGAGCTAGCGTGAGTTTCTACTAACCAAAGGTACATAAATAATTTTCAGTCCAAATTTAACCGATTTTGGGGTAGCGGAGGGCATCATTTGGGCAAGTAGTGTAAGTGATGTGGAGGAAGATAAATCAATCTTTGTAAGCGTCATAAACCTCGGTGACGAAGACCTCACAGTGATAAAAGATACAGAAATTGGTAAATGCGATGAAGCAGATCTACTCCAGCAGAATGAAAAAACACAGACCAAGCTACTTAAAGATGGCAAAATTAACTGGGATGCTATAAAAATTAATCCAAAACTGAGTCAAAAAAATCAGGTGAGGAATCGAAATCTGCTAGACAATACAAAAGCGCATTTCAATAGTCTGAATACGACACGGGCAAAACTGGTTTAACAGAACACACAGTTAAGACAGGCGATATGAAACCAATAAAGCAGAGACCATATCTGTTACCACAAATTGCTCAAGAGGAAGTGCAACGGCTAGTAGACAACATGCTGGACAGGAACATAATTTCCGGAAGTCGGAGTCCTTGTTCTATCCGATTAAGTTAGCTAAGAAGAAGATGCGAAGGGGTCAAAAGCAGAGCTTTAGGTTTTAAATTGATTGTTCAAAACTGAACAGCGGCACAATTAAAGATGCGTATCCGTTGCCCAAATTGTCGAAACCATAGACGCGTTAGGAGGTTCACATTTCTTAACTTGTTTGCATATGGTGAGTGGATATTTGCAAATTTCGTTGGCGAAGGAAGAAAGACAGAAGACTGCGTTCACCGCCAACAACAAGCTTTACGAAATCAATTACATGTCGTTTGGACTTTGAAATGCACCACCAACATTCCAGAGATTTATGGACAAGCTTATGGAGATATTGTCTTTGAAGTATTTTAATGTGTATTTGGACAATGTGATCATTTTTTTCGCCTTACTTTGATTCTCACCTAGAACGTATGGATAAACACCCGAAATACAAACAGCTTTCGACACGCTTAAGAATAAGCTTATTACTAAACCAGTACTTTTATATCCAGACTTTAAAAAAGACTTTCACATTTTTGCGGACGCAAAAAATGTAGGGCGCAGTTTTATGTCAAGTAACAAATGGAGAGTATCTCCCAGTAGCTTTACAAGCCGATTGCTGAACAAACATGAACGTAATTACTCAACCAGCGAGAAAGAAATGCTAGCAATCGTTTGGTCCTCAAGGTATTTCTCGATATACATCTACGGCAGGAATGTAACCTTTCATACGGACGACAAACTGCCAAGCACCCTAGTCAAGGCAAAAGAACCGAACGGCAGGCTTTACAAGAAGATGCTGAATCTAAAAGAGTTGAACAATAAGATTGTTTATTGTCCGGGGCCGCAGAATACGACAACATGGGAGAAGCTATTCGAAGGCTTGTGAATACAAAAGGATGAACTATGTTACAAGTATCAGCTAGGTGAAACAAACATCGTCGTACCGAAGCACTTAACTAAACAAATTTGCATGCTGTACCATGATTCCATTACCGCAGGACATTTAGGCTTTGAGAAGACATTTAAAACGATTTCGAGTAGATTCTATTGGCTGATAATGAAAGAAGAAATCTACGACTACTGCCATACATGTGATACTTGCCAAAAGCTAAAGCCATTGACAATGGGAAACAAAAGCCCAATGGTTACTATTAAGGTAGTTAATCCATGAGATTTGGTGGGTATTGATGTAGCTGATCCGTTTAAAATCACGTCACGGGGCAATATATACATATTTTTGGCGATTTGTTTTGTTTTGAAATTTTGTATTACGGAAGCGACATCAAGCTTTACAGCTGAGCAGACAATTCGGTTTTTGGAAAGAAACTATTGAGTATTTTTGGGGATCCATTTGCATTACTTAGTGATCAGGGTCGGAATTTTATTTCGAAGGTACTGGAGGACTTCTGCCAGAAGCACGGCATCAAGAAAATTCGGAACACTGCCTACCAACCACAGTGTAAAAGCTTAGCCGAACGAACTATTAAAACCATAAGGCAAATGATGAGTGTTTGAGTGAACGCGGAACACAAAAACTGGGATCGAGTACTGGAAAAGGTAACTTTCCCATACAACAATTCAGTACACAGCTCAACTTGTTTTAGTCGAAATCAGGTAATTTTAATTAAGACTTGTGTGGTACACCAAAATAGGATGACCAAATACTTTATGAGACCCAAAGCTAAGTTTTGCGTTGAGTTGGATGACGACTAGGTCGAAGCAAAAACCAAGGCATCGGCAAAAATTGCATATTTGAGACATATCAAAGCTGTTATAGAACCACTTCAGCGAAGCTGGGTTGAGCTCACACAGACGGGTGCACAAAAGACCAGTAGAGACAATGTTCCCGTAAAAATAATGTTTAAAACTTAGTACGTTAAAAATTCTATTTAATCAATCAATTTAACTTTTTTATAATCAATTTTATTTAATTAATCTAATTATTTTGTTTCGATTTTATGTTTTGAGTATTAATTGTAAAATAAAAAAAGAAAAAATTTAACTTCGCTTACAGACAAAAAGTCTGCACGTAATAAACTATACGCTAAGAAATCTAAGCGGGATGGGAAAGCGCTGGATTATCAAAAGCTAAGCGCTCAGTTAATAATAATTTAAAAAAAAAAGAAAAAATAAGAAATAGCAAATTACGATAATAGCCAGAAAACAAGGCGGCGAGATGGAAGTTATGCAAGAAGTGGTGGTAACGAATATCCCGCGTAGGAGAAACATAAGAAAAGTTTTCCACGCGCTGATCAAAAACCGTGCGGCTGAGGAAGGGATGTCGCGTGTCCTTTATTTTCACCTGGTGTGGATGGCACACATGGACCAGATCATTGATTCATGTGTATGGAGAATGCCATGGACAATGAGCGGGCAGTAGAGTGAACAATGAGGTTCGAAAACGAGCCTCTCTACTTCTCCGCTCAAAGGTCCCTGGTCCTCAACAGGGACAGAATGGCTTCACCGCCATGATACCCAGCGTCAGCAACAGCAGCAACTGCATTGCCTCACGGACCCAGTTAAGAAGTCGAGGACGAGGATGGCGAAGGACAAATGCGGAATAATAAGAGATTCTATTTTTTTAGAAATCCATTTTCTTGACATTTGATGATCCTGATTGAATTTCACGAAATTTGTTGCTGACTTCAATTATATTTGGATTTGATTTTAAGCATGATGCAAGGTGCCAAGTCAATTAATACACTTGAAATTTATTGGATCTTGAACTCGACCTTTTTTAATATGTATGATGGTTTCTTTGAATAAATCTAATGTATGTTTTATCTTTATTACAAGATTGTGTTTTTTTTCAAAGTGTTTGGCAGTTAAAGCATTGAATAGGGATTGTCTCGAATTTCCACTAACTTACTCTAATTTGCATTAGTTCCATTCTGAACAATCCATTTTATGTAATTTCGCTAAATTTTTCTTGATTAGAAGTGACTGCCTCGACTATTGATAGCTTTAGAGCAGTTAATTTTTTGGTCATTCGAAGGACATCATGAATATCAAAGATTTCTTAGAAAAATTTTTGCATTTTTCAGATTCAACATCGAATTTAAATTCTTCTATGTACAAGGCAAGGTAGCGTTTTTTATTCTTTAGTTTTTCTGTTATTACATACTTTAAAGCATCACTTGGCCATTTTTTAAAGGAGTCAGCTTTAGATTCATCTTTACTTGACTATAATTTTTGTTACTCTAAATTACATATTAATTTTAAAAGCATTTATAATCCAACTGAACAAAAAGCAGCTTGCGTAAATTCGGAATCAAAAGACATTGTAAAAAATAGTATTATAGATACAATGGCTTTTGTGAAGGGAAATTGCAATAAATAAACAAGAATTTACAATAAATTATAAAGTGTTAGATACAACATCTTTATCTTTTGCGGCTATTAGAGGAAGTAATACTTTTGACTGGCTGATTTTATAATATTCTATATTTTCGTTTTCCTCATTTTTCCGGAAATTCACGAATTTTTCGAAAATGTCTAAATGAAATAAAAATTAAAGAATCTAAAATTTTAAAAGTAAAAAAAATATATTAATTGATTTTCAAAAAAATAAATTTAATAAGCCATATAATAGATATTTAATAAATTATTCGTATCTTTTGAAAGACATTCTGAAGCTATTTAAAGATAATATTTGATGACAACTTACTTATTTTGTTTCCTTTAATTTCTGTTTGAAAAACTTAATTGTCTCCATTGCGTTTCCAATTAAAAACGGGACGTTTCACTTTTGCAAGAACCACTGTAGTTCAAGAACGTTTTCTGGGTTTTAATCCAAAAAATTCAATTACAGCAACAACAATACAAGGTAAATCAACAGGTATGTGCCCATGCCATTAAGACCGATTATTGCTTCATTTATTTAATTTAATAAAATAATTATTACAAGTTAAAAATAAAAATTTATAAATTTGTCTAAAAAAAAAATTATTTAATAAAGCAAAACATTGAAATATTCAGATTAAATTTTTTGAATTTTTTTACAAATTCTGTAAAAATCAAATTGATATTATTATATATAGAAAGCTTGAATGTTGCAAACTTCAACATTGACCTCTTGATCAAAAGCCATTCATCAATTATGCATAAAAATATTCAATTTTTTTTTAACCATTGGCTGTATTGACATTGGATCAATCAGATTGTCACTTTTCCTCAAATTATATTTTAAATTCCTTGAGTCATTTTTGTTTAATTTCATTCTTAAATTTTCGGGCGAATTATGGAAAAAATCGTTATAAGAGCAAAAGATAATATTCTATTAAGAATTCTATGCTGAAAAGCAATTAACCCATATTTTTCAAGAAAATTATTAATATCATTGAAGTTATCAACTTCAAATTTAAGTTTAAATAATTTAAAGATTGATAAATATTAACTTTTAGCAAGTTTAATTATTGCGTTTTTTGAAAAATAACACAAAAATAAGGCAAAATAAATGTCTTAAAAAACTGAATTTTGACAGAATAGTCCTAAACAGTTTTTTGTTTACAACTAATGAGATACTACAGGCAAGCTTTGAAAAATTAAGATTTTAATCAATCCTATAACCTAAGAGACTTAATTCATCCACGACTTGTATATTTTCATCTAGAGAAAAAGATAAAAATTTTCTTTTTTTAATCTAAAATAATTTTTCATGCATTGAAAATGAGATGATGAAGTCATCGATTTTAGCTTGACTGAGATATAACATCTAGTAGATGGATATGTTGGAAATATTTTAGAAAATTTGAAAGGCAAATATTCTTATTGATTTCAAGAAAAAAACTAAAATATAAATATCTATCAAGCTTTTTTTTATTAGATTATTTATTATCTAAAATGACTTTGAGTAGTAAAGCTCTTTCGCCATTGTTAATAAATTTTTAAAAAAATTTTAATTAAAAAAAGGTATTAGAAAGTTAGCACACTTTGGAGAGAAAAAAAAAGAGAGAAATTTTAGGTACCATAAAAAGTCAATCGTCCATTGGAGCAGCTCTTTTGAAACTTGGCTCAAGAGGATTTTGGAATTGGACTTCTTGAGCTTCCAATGAAGGCATTAATATTTTCATGTATAAGGGAAGTGGTCAATGGATCAAATCCTTTGATCTATCAAGCTATTTAACTTTAAACATTTTAATTTGATTTCATATTCCTAATATGGGGCTGAATAGAAGGCTAGTGCCTTTCCTGTTCTGGATATCCATCCAAAAATTTTTTTAAAAAAGTTGTTAATCACTTTATAATTAATCAAGTATTTTTTTAATTCAATTAATCAACAAACTATTTTAGGCACATTTCCTATGTTTATATCATTCTATGTTTTTTTTCCATGTTTATTAATTATCTATGCTTTTAGTTTTTCTATATTTCAATACAGTGCCATTTGTTTTTACCATTGCCGAGTCTGGTGTAAATTTTAAATTAAAAAAATAAACAATTAAATCTTTTTTAAATTTTTTTGTAAATAAATTTTGATATTTTATTATAGGAATCCTCTATACTAAAAAAAGTTTAAAGTTGGACTGTTGAGATTTATGATCCTTTAATTTATTTTGAGAACTTAAAATTGAGGATTTATTTTTTTAAGACTGCTCAAATTAAGGATGATAAAAATTAGAAATTTTAATTTAGATGCTAATAATAAGGACCTGGTATGGCAAAAATTGAAAGAATTCAAGTTCAGATTAAACCTTTTTTAAATCTATTAATTTTTTTTCAACTGCCTAAAACCATTCTCAGTAATTATTATAAAATATTTATGATAATTTTATAAAAAATCCAAAATTTTTTAAAAATATCAAAATACAAAGACACTTCTGGGTGCTTCTCGAGTGAAATTAAAACAATCGTTTTTCATACAACAACCTGAATAAACCTATTTTTTTTTTATTTATTTCTACTAAGAACACGTACTATAAATATAAAAATCAGAAAACGTAATGGAATTAAATAACAAATTGTTCAAAAACTAAACTTATTTTGAGAGAGTAATTTTATATTTTAAAAAACTAAATTTAAAAATTATAATTTATAAACTTTTCTTTTAATCCAGCATAATAAATGATGGTTTTATCAGATTCATGTGATAATTAATTGGAACCACTCTTGATAAAATCCTGACTCTAAATACCTTAGATTCAAAATTCTTTATCAAGCCCAAGTTTCAATTAAAAGTTTAAAAAAAAATTCTCACGATAAAATTTAAGTTTGGTTTTGAGCAAAAAATGATCATCAATATTTCTCTATGAAATTAGAATTCTTCAAATTTGTCAACTTGTCAAAAATTTCATATTCAAATGAGACGTTTCATTTTACCTAATTATCATTTGAAGTGCTACATTCACCTCTTGATATCTAGTAAGACTTTTCGTAAAAAAACTTATAAATTATCCTTTATTTAAATCATTAAAAAAAATGATTTTTTTTTAGAAATTATGAACTTTATTTTTTTATCGAAAAAATAAATGGATTTGGTTAATGGACAAGCCAGTAATAGACAAGCTATTCTAGGCGATTGCTTTTTGTTATGGTCGGAAAAAAGAGCTTCTCAATACGAGACCAGCACCAGCCTTGAGTGTCATTTGGACCGGGTCAAAATAGTCCACTCTGAATCTAACGTTCTCAATGGTCTTAACTTTTCATCAAATTCAGACCAATTTGTTTCATGTGTTTATGGTCAAGTTTACTTTGTTATTGTTGATTTACGACCAGACTCACCTGCCTATTTAAAGTCAAAATGGGTACAACTATCATCATGCCAAATTGGTCAAATTTTTATTCCGGCTTTTTACGGCTTTGGTTATTTTTCGCCTGCAAATTCCGTTTTATATTTTACACAAAATTCAGACATAGATTTTTATGGTTTGAGCATCGAGGATAAAAATCTAAATTTAAGGATTCCATTTTCGAATTATTTACAGTCTGAGCAAGACTTGGCCAGACCTGGTTTGGAAGAAATCCGCCAACTCCTCTCTCAGCACAAAATAAATGATGTCTATAGGAAAATTTTGAGCTATCCTAATGGGTTAAGCACTTTATGCAACTATGAGAAAAGAGTTTTGGTGACTGGCGGTGCTGGTTTTATCGGAAGCCATGTAGCTATTTTGTTAACTCAAAAATATCCCACATACAAAATAGTTGTACTAGACAAACTTGAAGAATGCTCGAATATGAAAAATTTGAGTGAAATTAAAAACTTGTCAAATTTTAACTTTATTAAAGGAGACATTTGTAATTTTGAAGAGTTGGGAAAAATTTTTTCTCAATTTAAATTTGAGTATGTTGTTCATTTCGCAGCCCAGACCCATGTTGATATATCCTTGGTGTTTCCATTGAAATTTTCCAAAACCAATGTACTGGGCACGCACTATTTGCTAGAATGCTGCCGGTTGCATGGCATACAAAAATTTGTCCATGTGTCTACTGATGAGGTCTACGGCACCACTGACAAGGTGGCCAACATAAACCAGCCACTTGAGCCTACGAATCCCTATGCATGTTCGAAATTGGCCGCCGAAAATATCATAAAAGCCTACCAGAAGTGCTACAAGCTTCCGATTGTAATTACCAGAGGAAACAACGCCTATGGTCCTCATCAATATGTGGAAAAAGTCATACCCAAGTTTATTACAAGACTTCTAAGAAATAAGAAGTGTTGTATATATGAAAATTGTGATGGAAGTGAGAGGGATTTTTTGTATGTAAGTGATACTGCCGAAGCGTTTGACTTGGTTTTGCATAAGGGAAAAGCGGGAGAGGTCTATAACATTGGAGCATCACAAAGTGTGAACATAGTTGATTTGGCCAAGAAGTTAATTGTCTTGATGAACAAGGCGCCAAGAGGAGAAGAGGAAAAATATATTGAGGTGGTGCGTGGACGTCTACTCAATGATGAAAGATACCGGATTGACAGTTCGAAACTTATCGAATTAGGATGGAAGCCTAAAGTAGATTTTGATGATGGACTTATAAGGACTATTGAATGGTACAAACAAAATCAAAATTATTGGAAAAATGGTGACCAAGTTATCGATTTATTTTGTGAGAAAATTACAAAAGATCTTAAAAATTAACCTCTCTTACTATTTAATTATTATTTTAATAAATACATATGACAAAAATAAAAGTTCTTTTTTTTTAAATAAAAATAATTATAAATTTTTATTGTCTTTTCCTCTAAACAAACCATTTTTTTAGTTAATGGTTTGTTTACCTTTTAAAACTCTTTTCTTTCATAATTCATCAAAATTTAATTTTGATTGTTTATAGACCTTCGAACTCATTTGAGCCTTTTAGAATAATTCATTTTTAAATTTTTACAACAAAATATAAATTAATTTTGTTTTTAAATTTTATTATTAAAGATTTAATTTTCTATCTTCTTCAAGATTTTAAGCATAGTACAGTGCCGGAAATTAACTTGTCACATCATATCATATGATTTCATTTGATATCAGATGATATTACCTTGATACAGTCATCCCTCGATAAACCGAACATTAAATATTTCTGAAATTTTCTTCGGAATAGCGAAATTTCGGATATGCGGTAATCCGAATAATGGTAAAAAGTAGAAAAACTTCGGATTAAGAAAATTTAAACTTTATTTATACGAAAAAAAATACAAAAATAACATTAAGTTTATAATTTTGATTAATTAAATTAAAATTTCTAACGGTTAATAAAATTATATTCTAACAAAAGTATCCAAGCTAGTCTGTTTTTTGTCCAACTTACAAAATCTCAATTTATTAGTCAATTGCATAAAATGAATAAATTCATCTTCGGTAAAACATTTTTTTTGTTCATTATATTTAATTAAATTATCCAAAGACTCGACTAAATCAGAATAAGAAACATTTTTTTAACTTTTGACTTATTAAATAAACAGTTTTTTTTTACTTTTTTTATAATTGAAAATAACGTAAGTAATTTTCGAAATGATTTTATAACACTGAAACAATAAAATTATATAAATTTTAGCAGTTTCAACTCAACATTTTTTCTAAATTTTCTTCGGATTAGAGAATTTCGAATCTTCGGATTAAAGAGTGAAAATAACATGTATTTTACATGTAACAGCTTTTATTTCCTAATTTTTCTTCGGATTTGCGAATTCTTCGGGATATCGAACTTCGGATTAAAGAGTTTTGACTGTATCAGGTTATATCAGCAAAAAATAATTATTGACATATTTTTACAAATAGAAATTCAAATTTTAATTCATCTGATACTATCTGATATCAAATGATAAAAGCTGATAACAGCTGATATGAAGAAAGTTTAAAAAAAAGATATTAAACGACATCAGATGATATGATGTGACAAGTTAATTTCCGGCACTGAAGTTCTTGTACTGTGTTTGAGTACAATCGTGTCCTATTTTTATCAGCAGTGAGAGTTCGAAAATCAAATGCTCCACTAAGGTCAATGTTCTTTTTTTTGGTTATATTTGTATACGTTCTCGGTAGACTTGAGCTTATTTATTTATTTAAAATATAGTTTGGGATGAAACTTAGTCATTCCTTTCAATCATTTGCTTGAATTAACATTTTTAAAAAAAAAATATTTGATAAATTCAGTTTTTTTAAATACAAAGTCTGACTTTTACTTGAATTATTTCAAATTTTATAAATTTTATTTAATTGTTTTTATTAGTAAAAATAAGTTTTTATCTAATAGTCTACAGACAAAATAATAAACTTTAAAACCTTGGGTCAGAGATATTAAAGACTAGTGCCTTATCCAATATTTTGATCTAGTATTCATCAAATTTTAAAGTGAGGCCAACATTCAAGTTGCGCAAAGAGCACGAGGCTTTGTTTAAAAAACCACTTTTAGACGGAAAACCACAAATGAAAGGAGTTGTTCTGAAGACAGTGGTCCGTAAACTGAAAAAACCAAATTCTGGCAATCGAAAATGTGTCATAGTGAGATTATCAAATGGCAAAGAGAAGGCAGCTTATATTCCGGGTGAGAGGCATAATTTACAGGAGCATAACATTGTTCGGGCAGTTTAACGGAGAATCCGAACGGAGCGGAGACTGAAACGGAGGACCAAAACGGAGCGGAGACTGAAACGGAGGACCAAAACAGAGAGGAGAAATAAACCGAAGAGATTCTTTAGACTTCTAGAATTTTGCCATCGCTTCTTTGTTTTAAAAAGTTTGGTCAAAAAAGAATAGATTATCTAAATATTTTTTTTAATTTTTTCGTAAAAAATAGAAATGACTTTAATAAATTTTTTTTAACACCTAATGTTTTAGTTAATTTTAATTTAACTTAATTTTAAAAGATTGAAACTTAAAAAAAAATTTAATTTTTAAAATTCTGATTTAAAATTATTAATTTTAACAAGGAAAATTCAAGAGTTGTTTTAGCCATGTGCTTATGTTTGTCAATTTTTTTAATGAAGTAATCAGTTCGATTCCTAATGTCTTTAAAAATTTCATCATCTTTATTTTGCAAGCTTTGGTCAAGTGCTCAATTTCCGTTGTTCTCTTCGGTTTATTTCTCCTCTCTGTTTTAGTCCTCCGTTTCAGTCTCCGCTCCGTTCGGATTCTCCGTTACCGTCTCCGCGCCGTTTGGATTCTCCGTTAAAACTCCGTTAAATCCGGAGGCTACGTTCTTTACCCGTTTCCGTTGAAGTCTCCGGAATTTTTCTCCGTTCCAACCTTCGTCTCCGATTATTGTGACCGTTTATATATCCGATCCGCAGGAGCTCAACGTTAATATCTCCGTTATTTTCGAGGTCACCGTTTATTTTTCCGTTTCCGTTTCCGGAACTGTTTTTTTTCTCCGACTCTGGAACCTTTTTTGTTAAAAATTTCCGCATTCTTTTCCGGCTCCGTGAATCTGGCAATTTTTCTCCGGAGGCCCCTCTGTTCCTCCGGAGGCAAACACTAATTGAAATAATAAATAATTTTGATGGCATCATGATCAAAATCAAAATTCTTGTCAGCTTCTCACATGTTTAAATGATCTTTTATTTGTTTAAAGCATGGAAACAAATGTGACAAAGAAACTTTGTTAGAAAAAGAGATATCAATCGTTCCTTAAAATAAAAAAATATATAATTTAAATTTAAACTCTGCAAATTGATATACCCTATCAAAATGACTCTATTAATTTGGTAAGTTTTTCCTCATTATTCCAATCATCTGTTTCGATTCTTTTAAAAATAGAGTCTTTTCATGCTCTAGATGGATTGAAGTTGCTATCATTTTTTGTTTAATTTTAATTTACACTTAAATCATATGTTTTATTCCACCTTGTCTGAATATCATGAACAAACTTTAAATTTGGCTCATTATTATAAAACTGTTTGGCTCTGAAAAATTCAGTTGACGATAATTTATTTAGCAGAAATATCAAATCTTTTCGATTGATTTTTTTTTAAATCATTTTCCACTATTTGAACTATTAGATTCACAATGTGAGTCGCATATCGAACATGAAAAGCATTTTCCTGGTTAGAACAAATTAATTCTACCACTAAAACCACATTTGAGCATTATTACTTGTAAATTAATGAAACTAATTTTATTTTTCGAAATATTCTAGCATCTTTAAAGGAAAAATAAAATAAAATTAGCAAATTAAACTCTAAAACTTTATTCCAATGACGTCCAAATATCAGATGGTAAAATTTTTAATTCGTTCTTTATTGTTAAACTTTCTATTATTAGCGAACAGTTTTTCTTTCACGAAGTATATAACGTGGATTTAAAGCAAAGGTAAATTTTTAAATTTTTGTATCGTCTGCTATTCAAAATGACTGGAAATTCTAATCAAAGAATTCATAAAGAGCTAAGAAATTTTTTTTTTGGTCACTAAAATTTGTCTTTAAATTCTTAGAGCTTGTTGTTCCTTTAGAGTTATCTTAAATTACTTTTTTATGAATCTCATGAACGTTGACTAGATGGTGAGCCTACTTGAACTTGTTTTGCTTGTGCAATCGTTTATTTGGAAAATGATGTGATTTAATTTTCTGTGTTTGAATTACAAAATGTATCCAATGTTGAAATAACATTGAAAAATTGCGATGTTTAAAATATTTTTTTCAGTTTCAAAAAAAATAGTAATTTTAAGTTAAAATTGCAAGCATTTTCATTTTTGAGATTCAACTCTTTGGTGAAAAAGAATGAGTTTAATTTTTGTTTGGAAATTTAAAAATTTTAATCAATTCAGTTATTTATTTCTTAGCGAGCAAATGCTCCTTCAGATTAAAAACACATCAAAAAACAAAAAAAAAAGCTAAATATTATAAAAAAAAATAGACAATGAATAAAAAAAAAAAAAAAAAAAATTCATTCAGATAAAAGTTTATATTCAATCGTTGAAAAACTGGGTCTATTCGGTTGGGTAAATCAAAGCTCACTTATTATCCGAAAAATTCTTGTTCTCAGATTATTTGAACTATTGTTTCACCCAATTCTTTAATGAAATGGCTTAGCATTTGCTCTGATCTGGTTGACTTGTTATTATCTTTTCAACAATCCCAAATATCCAAATGCGATTTTACTTAAATCTTTGCCTTTCAGCATAAATAATAAAAATTAAAGAAAATTAAAGTTAATTTTTCACCCTTCTAGTTTTTGACTTTGGGAGACATAGATCCATCTAT
Source organism: Brachionus manjavacas (assembly GCA_019054805.1). Lineage (NCBI taxonomy): Eukaryota > Metazoa > Rotifera > Eurotatoria > Ploima > Brachionidae > Brachionus > Brachionus manjavacas. The sequence goes on from JAHQIY010000004.1 coordinate 2,350,404, forward strand.
TTCGCAAAATTTACCTACTCCGCCAAACTCTAAATTTTCAAATGTGTAATTATTTTATTTATCTTATTTTTTATCATTATATTTGCTTTTATCTAAATAGATGAAAAAAATTCAAAATAGCTGAAAATTTTTAGATTAGATCAACTAATAGTTCATAAAACCTGAGAACAAGAATTGTTCCAGTAATAGGTGAACCATAGTTTACTTAAGCGACTATACCCGAAAAACTTTGTTTTCTTCTTATAAAATTTTGACATAAGTGATAATTTAATTTCTTTTGGTGCATTTTAACAAATACTTTATTTGTAAAAAAAGGAAAACAGAGCGTAGATAGTCTTTTAAACTACAAATATTATCATTAAGGATCATCATTTTACAAACCCAAAGTCAAAATTTATAAAAGAAAAAAACAAAGTTTGTTTAAAATTGCACGACATGATATAAATTTGAAATTCAGGAAGATTTATTTCACTTAAAGATAATATTTTATTATATGATAACGCCGTCAAGTCTAGCATATCATTTAACTAACGCGCACTAGTTCCTTCCACCTTTTTTTATTGTATACTTCTTCTATTTAAATTTTTCATTGTAATTCTATTTAAATTGTAATTTTATTTGATTTGTAATCGTATTTAAACTGTAATCTTTTATTATGTAATATTACATAATAAAATATTCTATTTTTGTATTCTTGCATATTTTTCCTTTGTAAAATTCTTGTACACAATACTTACTTAATTCCACAGAATACTTTCTTAGATTAAATTAAACAATGACTCTTACTGAACTAAAAAAAAAAAAATATGTATTTGTCTATTATTTTCCATCTTTTCTGCGCAATTTCGGCTACCATAGATGTCCTCCTAGTAGGTCATCTCCGCAAGCTTGCTGTAGCTTATTCTTATTATTATTACATCCGGTTGTGATAGCCGGTTTAGATTTTAACCAATTTATTTAATAACCGGTCCAAAACAAGCTTATACCGGTGTGTAAATAGTGTTTGCAAAATATAATTTTAAAAAAATTTTGTCAATTTTATTTAAAAGATAGTTCGAAAATCTTGTAATATTAGCAAAAATTTTAAATGAAAAAAAAATTCCAAATAGTAGTGGTAGTTCTTGCTGCGACACCTAACATGCTTCTTGCAATCATAATTATATAATTAGAAAATTTGATTTAATTTTAAGTTTAAGTTTCTAAACTTATTTTAGTTAAATGAATTTTAAAAATTTTTGACTCAATTTTAAAAAAATTCCTAGAGTTTTAAATATTCGATGAATTTAATTAATTGAAAAAATAAATTAATTAATCTGAATTTGTTAATTTGAATCGGTGTTCGGATTAGGGCGCTGTTCAAAATACATAAAATCCTGAAGAAAAAATTAAAATTATGTTATTCTTTTTTGTAAAAAACTTACAATAAGAAGAAGAGCACCAATCAAAGTTCCTAATTAAAAATTAATAAAATTCATATAAAATTATCTTTTCTTAATTTACCTTTACTTTTGACGGACAAGTCCATCGGAACTTAAATAAAATTAAATTAAAAAAATATCAAAAAAATTTTAATTTTTTTTACATGAAATGGTAAATTTGTCCGAGAGGGTGGCCATTTCTTTTACAAAACCAGAATATTCTTTTGTCAGACTTCCAATTTGATTCATCCCATCTACGGTCAATAACTGAAATTCATTATCACACGGACTGCAAGGTCCATCCCAAATACAACACGGGCCTTCAATCTTTAAAATCACATTTTCGGCTTCGTCTAAAATATCATAACTAGCTTTCCAGAAAGAGCCCCTTTTTTAAAAAAATGAAGTTAAATTAAGGAATTTATTTTAAAACTTTTGTCTAATAGAGCCGATCACATTTCCTGGCGGAGCCTCAACTCTCACTTCAAAAGCACAACATAAACAACAGCTTGCAAACCAACAGCAACCTGCACAACATTTAAATTCTCTGCTTATCAACATTACTTCCTAATTAAAGAAATTTATAATAAATATTAAATTTTCTGAAAACTTACTTGTTTCATATTGTCCATAACGTGAAAAATAAATCCACGCTGATTTGTGCAGCAATTTCTCATACATGTACCACTGTCTAAAAAAAAGATCTCTTTCAATAAGTTCCACGAAAAAATTGGAAATTTTGCCTTCGTAAGCATAGAGAAATTGATCGTCATTAGCGTTTCGAAGAACATATTTATTATTTTTCTCGAATCCTATTAAAGCTTCAGTCAAGCTTACAAGCTGTTCAACTTTAATTTTGTCAAGTTGAGTCAAATATTCCAAGCCCGGGGGACATCCTGGAACTTGAGTGGGACGCTGCATCCAAGCTGAGTCTGGTTCTTGAGTTATTGGGCTGAAATTCATTATTAATTTAATCTTTATGTAGTTAATTAGATTGGAAATATCTAAAGTAAAATAAATAAAGTTTTTATTTATTAAAAATTAAAAGTTATTTGAATCATTTTTAATAATCTTAAATAATTAAAATTAGAATAATGCTACAAAAAATATATCTTATTAAAATTGGGATTGAATTTTGATTTAATATTATGAATCGTAACTAAAACAGAACTTGTGAATTTTTTTTTCATTATTGTAAAAACCTAATAAAATTTTATCTATTAATTAAAATTAGCTGACCGGCCAAATGGCCGCCCACCAAAAAGTTGGCCGGCTTTTTGGCCGCCTGTATATTTTAGACCGTTTATTTAGGCGGTCCAAAAAATGGACCGCCTAGCTGACCGGCCAAATGACCGCAAAAACCCTCCGTGTATTGGACCGGTTTGTCTTGACCGTATCCAACACTAATTTGTTCACAACAAATTTAGAAAAATTAAATGTCTGATGAAAAAAGGTTAACTTGGGGAAATTTTTGCTGAAACGCTTTGATTAGTTTGAGTAGTAACAGACTGGATCCAAATAGTTTAGAAAAAAATAAATTTTGAAAGAATCCAAATTTAATTTTAAAAATTGTACTTTTTTTAATAAAAAGAAGAAAATTTTAAATTTTGTTTGAAAAAGGTGATAAATATAAAAACCAAACTTTAATTATGAGATTAGTCAATTGAACTGTAAAATCTGTAAAGATTTTTAGTGTGAAAAAAAATCGAAAAAAATGTTGAAATAACATTGAAAAGTGCGATTTTTCAAATATTTTTTTAGGTTTCAAATAAAAAGATAATTTTAAGCTTGGGTTTGTGATATGATGATCCTTATAAGATAATATTAGTAGTTAAAAAAACTATCTACGATCTTTTTTCCATTTTTCTTAAATTGAGTATTTGTTAAAATCCACCAAACGAAAGTAAATTATCACTTATTTCAAAATTTTATATGAAGACTGTGGTAAACTTTGGTTCACCTGTTACTGGAACAATTCTTGTTCTCAGGTTTTATGAACTATTAGTTCAGCTAATCTAAATATCGATCACCTAATTTAAAAAAGCTAATGTAGTAATAAAAATAAGTCAGAAAAAATAATTAAATAGAAACTTTAAAGTTGAGCGGATTAGGTAAATTTTGCGAAATAGATGGAGCTATGTCTCCCAAAGTCAAAAACTAGAAGGGTAAAAAATTAATTTTAATTTTCTTTAATTTTTATTATTTATGCTGAAAGGCAAAAATTTATATAAAGAGCACATTTGGGTATTTGGGATTGTTGAAAGGGTAATAACAAGTCAACCAGATCAGAGCAAATGCTATTTCTTAAGCTCCTTCAAAAAAAAAAAACAAAAAAATTATTAACTTCAATTATTTATTTTTATATCAGTTTCGAGAATTAGGACTAAATAGCTTTATTTAATTTGTTCACATAATTCTATTTTGGTTCACACTAATTCTATTTAGAACAAAAAAATTGGGTGAACCAATAGTTCACAAAACCTGAGAACAAGAATTTTTCGTATAATAAGTGTATTATTATACACCTATCCAACTAGATCCAGTTTTTCAACGATTGAATATAAACTTAAATCTTATGAATTATTTATCTTTTTTTTATTTTTCTTATTTTATTCATTTATTTTTATTTTATATTAAAAGCGACATCGTTTAAATATTATAAAGTTACTTTGTTTTCAAGATAGTTGTCTTTGGGTATGACATTATTTAGCTTTTTTTTTAGTTTTTTCATGTGTTTTTATTTGGCAAAAAATAAATAAATGAATTGAATTATCATTCCTTTACTTGATTTCGTGAAAAATGAATACCAATGAAATTTCTGAACATTATTTTTTTACTCTATTTATAGGATTTTTTATCAGCTTTAGAATAAAAAATTTATTAATTTATTAATTTAAAATGACTAATAATGATAAATTTTGGAAAACCAGACTGATAATACTTAATTTTACTGAAGGTTCTCCAGAAATTTTGCGGCATGATTCATAGTCTCTTTAGTTGTGAATAAAAAAAATTTTAGTATTAAATGACTCGTATACTTTTCAACTTCTATTAAGATACAATTTTTTAAAACTTTTATTTTGAGCTATTTTGACTACTGCTTAACTTTTATGTATTATTTTTTAAAAGAGGCAATAATCTAACTAGCAAAGAGTTATAATTTTTCGATATAAATTTTTTAAGTTTAAATTTGATGCTAATAACTTTAATTCCGTAAATAACTTTCTAGAAAAATATGGTTATATGCATTTCAGCATAGGATTCTAGACAGAATGTAATCTTTTTCTTTTAAATAATGAAGAAAAAACGATTTTAACTCAAGATTGATAAATAGCTTTGTGATCAAGAGATCAATGTTGAAATTCACTACATTCAAGCTTTCTATCTAAAATAATTTAAATTCAATTTTTTTAGATTTTGTTAAAAATTTAAAAGATTTTTTTCAAATTTTTCAATATCTAATCGAAACTATTATTTTATTTTTAAAGAAATTAACTATCTTTAAATAATTTCAATAAATAAATGAAGTGTAAATCAGTCTTTTAGACAAGAGAACTAGCCTGTTGATTAGCCTTGAAATTGTTTCAACGAAATTCAAATTGGTCATATACGTGATGGATAAAAATTAAAATAAAATTATAATTAGAAAATAAATTTTTAAAGTTTTAATAGATGATGTTTTTACAAACTACAATAAGCGTTATTTTATAAGATTAGCCATAGATCAAACAGAGAGAGTAATAAAAGAAATCGACCTGAGTTATGCGCTATTGAAATTCCACAATCAGGAAAGAAGACTTCGATTTGAAAACTTTATAGCCTTGTCCCTTTATGTTCAAAAGATATTGCTGAATCAATTGAGGTCGAAAGTTATTTTAAGAGTGAATTAAAATCAATTGAAAAATAAATAAATCTTAATTTTGAAAAGTCTAGGAATTTCTTTAAGAATCGAAAAATAACAATCATCTTTTTTAATATTCCGGAAGATACCAATTTTTAATTTTTTTCAGCATCCTATTCGGTTCACATCGAGATCTTCCGACAAAAATCTGATATTTTATTGCAAGCTTTGTAACTCAGAGTTCAGAAGGCTTAGAACTTTGATAATTTTTTAAAATTTTTATCAACGACTTTTCTAACTTGACTATTTAAACAATTTTTGGTAATATTTTAATCTTATTTTTTTTTTTTGGTCATTATTTTTTGAGTGATTCACTCACAATCATCTGTCGAGTACTTAGCACTCATACTCTCATCAAAATCAACAAAAAAATGAGTGAACATGTCTGCAACTGCCCCTTTTCTTATCCTAAAGAATAATGGGGAAACGCTCATCTCCTTTTCAAGTACCGTTTTGAGCAACGGCTCCGATCTGACACAGAGGTTACTGCATCGAGTCTAATTATTACCAAGTCTAAAAATGAGAGTAATATAATCTGGAAAATTTAGAATTACTTTAATTAGTAATTAAAGCTAGTCACATTTTTTTTAAAGTTGTACACATTTTTGAGGATTAAAAAACTTTCATTTATCTCTCTAGCCTTATCTGAAACGCTAAGTACTGGAATGGTACATTAAAACCAAATAAAACTTTAGGTTGTTAACTAAATTTTGCAATCTAATTTTTAGAAGTTATAACATAAATTTTTAATTTGTATTTTAAACATCTATATTTTTTAAATAACTCTGATTAAGATTTCGATTTAAAAACAATTTGAAAAAGAAAATTTTACAATTTCTAAATTTAAGTTTGGTATATTTTATTAATTGCTAAAGTACAAATTCTTTGATTAAATATACAATAAATATTTAATTTATGTTGAAATGTATTTTTTGTATTTATTTTAAAATTTAATATTCTTATTGAAAAATAAACAAATAAACAAATTCTTATTTAATTAATCTTTTAGTTTTTAGGTCTTGAGATTTAGTAAAGTAAAGGTTTCTTTTTTAAACAAATCATTTAACAATAATTCAGCTTAATCTAAAAAGAATTAATTAGCTATTTGGCTCACGGTCTGAAAACTATCTAGTAAAGATGATTAATTTGAAGTTTTTTTTCTGGCAGCTATTTACTCAATTTTTAAGGTAAAATTTATTTTCTTAAGACAGAAAATTTTTAGGTGATGGAGTGAAAAAACTTTTAATAATTTCACTCCATCAACTAAACATATTAATTACATTTGAAATGTAATTACTTATAAGAAAAAAATATGCATTAAATTTTCAAAATAGTTAAAAAAATAATGACTTATGATATTTTGTTTAAATCATAATTTAAAAATTATCTTTATGGTAGTATTAGTAAAAGAAGTTAATATAGATGTAAAAAAAGAGGTACCTGTGTGGATATGTGTAATTATTAAATAATCATGCACTTTTAATAGAAAATTAACCGTCATTACCATTCATAATTTTTTAATCAAAAAATGATTAATTTGGTTAAAGTAATTTATATATAAAATTAGAAAAAAATTCATAGCGTTTTTACTTATGGTACTGTAATTTTTGTACTAATATTTCACATTGCCCTAAAATTAAAGAAAGATATCGTATAATTTTCGAACATTTTCGTAAATTCTTAATTTTTGACTTTTAGGATTTTACAGTATTTTACGTGAATTATCGTAAAATTTAAGAGCTCGTGCCAAATCGCCACTGTTACAAAAAATTATTTTCTATTAAAATAATCTTCTATCTTGCTACTTCAGTAAAAGTCCAATTTTTAAGACCTTTATTTTACCGTGATTTGACTATTGCTTTACGCTTAAATGCTATTTTTCAAAAGAATCAATTTTTAAATTAGCAAAGCTATTATATATCTATCATAAAATTTTAAATTTAAAGCTTGAAGTCAAATGTTTCAATATATGAAAAATATGGTTTATATTCATTTAAACATAGAATTTTTGAATGCTAACTTTCTTGTTCATATGTCTTTTTTATTTCAATTGTCCCTCAATTTAAAAAAAAAGACTAAAGAAAAATGACTCAATTTGAAAAAATTGAATTATAATTTAAGATCAAACAATTAAATGGTTGTTATTTTATTTTATTTATTTATTTATTTATTTATCTGTACCGGGTTAATGCTCCTTCAGTAGAAAGATTAAATTAAACTAAACATAAAAAAGGATATATAAGTCTAAGTAATAAAAAGAGAATCAAGGCCAATATAGTGTTGAAAGCTCAAGAATACCCGGCTTTAAAACTCCCTTGTGACTTGTCTCAAATATTTTGCAGAAGTGAACAGTTCAAAGCTTGTAACTTTTCTAAAATGTATTTGTTATTTTTTATTATTGAAATTCTTTAAACTCTAACTCTATTTAAAAAATTTTCTATCAATATATTTGACTACTCGGAGCCATTTGAAAAATATTAAATAAAATATTATAAAAATAAATATATTGGAATAGTTAGAGGTTTTGTGTGTTTGAAAATTGCAGAAAACAGGAAGAAATCTTAAGGTAATAGTTACACAATGGAGTTAAATATTCTTGATTCAAAACCTTCTCTATTTTCTTCCACCAGTCTGGCGACCAATTGAATAAAATGACTCAATCCTGCCCTGACATATCTCTCACTCAATTTAAAAAGTCGATTTGAAACTATTTGTAGTTTAAGTTTATTAAAGGTCTCTTGGTGAATAATATTGGAGGGAGTATAATATTTCAGCTTCAAAATAGATCGAACTGCTGAATTTTGAATAACTTGTATTTTTTTTGATGTTAGTTTCTGAGATTGAATTTAAACAAATATTCCTAGCATTTTACTTTATTAACTATTAAACAAATCACGTTCAATAAAGTTTAAAAATTAAAAATTAAAAAATTGATGAGAAATGCCTTTTTTTAAACCAAAAACTAAAAATTTTGATTTGAAATTTATATTTGATCATAAACTTCAACTTTCCCACCAAAAATTAAGAATATAAAATATTAGAAAAATTTATTTTTTTATTACTTTGTCTAAAACTCAAATTTGATGACGCATTAAATAAAAAATCGCAGAGATTGATGTGGCCTTAAACCCGTGATAATACAATTAAGCCATGCGTTCTTAATCAAAAATTTTATAACATGGGCGAGTTTACTTTAGTGCATGGCCAAAAAGGCGTGTTTTAGATTGTGGTGCTGCAAAATCGAACGAGGAAATACGTGCAAAAAATTTTCCTCAGATCCTCAATTAATTAATAAAAGTTCTAGCATTTTACTTAATTACTTGTAACAGAATTACTGCTTCTAAAGGTTGTACTAAAATTTTTTAAATGGAATTTAAAAATTTGAAAAAAAAATGTTGCACTGAATTCAAAATTTTTAGTGAGGCACCTTTTTTTATTTTTAATTAAATGGTAAACAATTAAACTCTAAAAATTAAGAAAAATAATTGATCATTTTATGAATTGTTATAGTAGAACAATTGAAGCTTTCAAAAAATGATTTTTTTAAGACAAAATTTAAATCAAAAAAAGCTGCCATTTGTAGCTCAAAATCTCAACTTTTATTTAATCACACATTCTTAGCAAAAGTTATTCAAAGAGTGCGTCAGTCTGTGAATGCACTGGATCCACCTTAATTAAACTATTAAAATTTATATTCTTATTTGATATTTATTAGTTTTTCTGTACCGAACTAAAGCTTCTTCAAATGTTGAAAAAATGTTTCTTTTTTAAATTTTTCTTACATTTTTTATACCTGAATTAAAAGTCAAACACTTTCAACAACAAAAAAAATCTACTAAAACTAATTACACTTTGAATAAACTTACTCTTTTAAATTAAACAATTTTTTTTCAAGTTTGTTATTAAGTATTATACTTCACATTACTGACATTTTCTTATTTAGATTTAATTAAAAAAATTAATTCTAAAAAAATTTAGTAATGTATTTTTAAACTTTTGAAAATTTATTTTAATTTTTTATCTCTGAATTGCAAGATTAATAATATGTTAAAAGTACTTGTAATTCTTATCTTTGAAACGTGAATCGTACGATTTTTAATTTTCTTCTTTGTTAGTAAATAGTAAGGTAATAAAACTTTCTCTATTGTTTTGTTTTTTTGGTGAAAGGGATCTTTATTTAGAATATTAAGCTAAATAATCATTATTAAAATAAATTAAAGTAGTTTGAATCAAGAAAATAAATTGGGAAAATAAAAGATTTATTTAGCAATCGATTATTTAAAATGACGTTGTGCAATGTGAATCTTGAATAAATTAAACTCTACATACAGCACCTTTAATAAAAAAATTAATGCTCATGCTCTAAACTTAGCTAATTCTCCATTTTGAACTTTTATAAAAACATTAAAAAAAATTAAAATTTTAAATTTAAATAAAAAATTAAATCCAGTCTTATTTTTAAGTCATAAGATTAAGCGAATTTTGTGTCAATATCAAAATAAATTAAAATAGTTAGAAATTCAGATAAAAAATGTATTTTTAAAAATCAATTAAACTTAATTTTTTAATTGTTAAAGAAAAGGCTTATTTAAATTTAATTATAAAAAAATTGAGATTAAACTTTTTAAAAACTTCCAAAATTGTAATCTTTCGAAAAAAGATCAAGTCGAATTTAAACTTAAAGAATTGCTTTGATTATTTGATTTTTTTTAAGCTAATTCAATGTAAATTGTCTTTTTTCAAACAAGTCATTAAGTTTAATGCCTTGAGATAAAACGAGTTCTAGATAAAATTCCTAATAAAGCACTATTTGTTTAAAAATTAATTTTGCAAACTTTATTTCATTGATACTTAGACATTATTTTTAAAGAATTTTCACAAAAATTTAACCAAAAGAAAAAACTGTACGTCAAAAAGATGGCCGTGGCGTATGCGGTCCTTGTAGGTGCGTACGAATTATTTGACGATCATAAAACATCATTATAATTCAATAAAATAATTTTATTAATTTATTATTAAATTAAAAAAATTTAAAGATTTTGATTTAAATGAATTTTTGAAAAGATTTTGGTCAAAAACAACCATGATAAATCGTTTGAAAGTAATTTATATATAAATTATATTAATAATGAATTTATCATTGATATAATTGTTGAATTTATAAATTCAAAAAATATAAATTCAAATATAATAAAAAATATTCATTTAACTAAAAAATTATTTATTTAATACAAAAAAAAAGGAAAAAAAATAAGAAAAAATTTAGAAAAAAAAATAAATTTATTATTAAAAAAAGGCATCTGATATGCTAGAAATTTCAAAAGAATTAATTATTTACAGGGTATTGAGTGAAATTGCAGTGGTTATTAATTTGCGACCAGATTGTTGTTGAGATTGGCTGGCATTGAACTATGATAGCTGTTGTGCTGCTGGTTTCGGTTGTTGGGCAGCTAATTGCTTTTGGTATACAGCGTATTGTTGTGGATATTTTTGAACTTGGGGCTGCTGTTGTTGTGCTGCTGGTTTCTGCTGTTGCTGTTGTTGCTATGCAGCCACCAATTGTTGATGGTATGCTTGCAATTGGAAAGCTTGTTGTTGAACAGCTTTTGATCAAAAAGAGCAACTTGAAATTTGGTAAAAAATTTTACTTTGTCAAAAATTAATGAATATATAAAAATATAAATGCTGATATTATATTTTTAATAAAAATTTTGAGAAATTGTTGAAAAAATGTAAATAATATTTACAAGTGATGCAAAATCCACCAAAAAACAGCTTTTTTTTTTTTAAAAATTTTTTATTTTATTAAATTATTTGATATTGCGTCATCGTAATAATTTCCAAAGTTTCCACATGATTTAATAAGGGATAATTCGGCACACGCAAAAATTGTTTCAACATATCCTTAAAAAATAAAAAACACACTGTTTCTAAATATGAATTGAATCCTAAATTTTTGATCGTTTTTAGGAAAAATTGGTTAAAGAAAAATTTCACAGTAGGTAGAAAAGTTTGCTAAAAAAAGATTATTTCACACTTTTCGCAACGGGAGTTAATCAATTAGAAAATTGTGATGAATACTGTATTAACAATAATTAAGTGTCCCTTTTCTATCTTAGCGGATAATGGGGGAGGCGCTCATCCTTTTTACAGTATCTTTTTAAGCGACGGTTCCGTTCAGACAAGTGGCGGAGCTAGAAAGTTGTAGTGTTGGCAATCGACTCCAATCTATTGACAAATTTAATAAATCGATTAATTTTCTTAAGTCGATTGTTAAATCGACTAATTTTTTTTAGTCGATTATTAAATCGATTTATTATTATTATTATAAAAAAGCTACAGCAAGACTAGCTTGCGGAGGCGGCCTACATGAGAGGTCGCCTATGGTAGCTCGTTGCACATAATGAGATAAAACACTGATAGAAATTAAAATAACGATTTTGATTTAGTCTTCAAACAAGCTAAAGACTATGTGGATGAAAGAGGTCTTGATGAAGAAAGAAAATAACGATTGTTATCATTTTTAAATCTTTTTTTTATTCATTATATAAATAAACAAAGCTAAACACTTAGAGAAACGCAAACGTCTAGTTTTTCAATCGATTAGGAGGTTGAAAACAATTGGGCTCCACACTCATCATCTGCACCCCATAATAAAGAAAGAAGACTATGTGACTATGGATGATGAAAGAGGACTATGTGGATTGAAAGAGGTTTTAGAAAAAATCAATCGATTTTTAAATCGATTTGATAGTTGACTATAAAAACAAAAAAAAATTAATCGATATAATAGTAACTTCGATATCGAACACTAATATCACAACCCTGTTCTTGTTCAATGCCGCAATCTTGTTCAATAACAAAAACATCTTGAAAACATTTATTTAGTAGATTTGATATCTCTTTCGGTTCTTGCGTTAATTCATTGTTTGACTTCTTTAATGCTTTGATTGATTCTCTGATTACTTGTTGATCATTTAGATATTTGTATAATAATTTTGGATTCTTCTTAGATTAATCTACTAAATTTTGTTCATAAGTTGGTCTGCTTCTTTTTATTTCCGAAGAAACTAATTTACAGATACTTTTGTAATCATTATAAAGATTCATATCCTTCCAGTTACATGCACAGTTCCTGTATCTAAGATTTTTCTTATTCCTAATTTAGATCTTGAGATCATCTTTTATCCAAGGTTTTGAGATACTTTTCTTTTTAGAGCCATCCGTCACTGGAATGAATCGATTACTAGCTTCGCTGACATAGAAAATAAACTCATTGTACATTTCCTGAATATTTAAATTCTCAAATAAGTGCACCCAATCAATATTTGATAAAAAATCAGAAATTTTTTCAAAGTCAGCTTTACTATAAAGAAATTTTTCAATAATATATGATTCCTTACTAACCTTGTTTTTGAGTACAAAATTGAAAAAAATAACCAGATGTCCTTTATAAGTATTTTGTGTAGAAAAAGAAACAAATATTTCAAGCTTGCAAAGAAAGGATGAAATTTTAGAGAAAATCTTTAAAAGTTTGAATAAATATGGTAGAAGTAAAAGATATTTTTTAAAAGATGGAATATTATTCAAAAATTATAAAAAATATCAATCAAAAATGATGTTACCAAAAATTCTCAAAGAATGCCACGAAGAACTTAGCGGTGGACATTTAGGTTTTAAAAGAACATATGCCAAAATAAGACAAAAATATCTTTGGGCTGATATGACCAAAGACATAAAAGCATGGATTAACTCATGTAAAACTTGTGCTATGACTAAAAATCCACATCCAACAAAGGCAACATTAGTGCCAATTAACGATTTCAGCAAGCCATTCGATATGCTTGGGGTGGATATATTAGGCCCTCTTCCGGAAACACCAAGAAACAACAAATACATACTTATATTTACAGACTACCTTTCAAAATGGGTAGAAGCTTTTCCAATAAAAAAGATTGATGCAGCGACAATAGCAAAAATTTTTGTCGAAGAAATAATTACAAGGCACTCAGCACCGGAAAAATTATTATCAGATCAGGGTAGACAATTTATGTCGAATTTTGTTCAAGAGATTTGTAACTACATGAGAATAAAGAAACTTGCTACAACACCATATCATCCTCAAACAAACGGACAAACTGAACGTTTTAATAAAACTATTTGCCAAATCCTTAGCACATATTGTAACGATCATCAAACCAATTGGGACGAATACATCAATGTAGCATTATTTGCATATAGAACCAGTCACCATGAAACCACCGGAAAAACGCCGTTTGAATTATTATATTGTAGGGATGCCAGGCTACCAATCGAATTAGATAAACATGCAAATATCCAATTAAAAAATTATAATAGAATATGGCATGAAACAAAGTTAAGGATCGAAAAGGTAAATGTTAAACGAAAAACACATTACGATAAAAAGCGTAGTTTGGTCAATTTCAAGGAAAACGATCTGGTAAGAATAAATTCTCCAGCAATTAAGCAAGGTCTAACTCATAAGCTCAATAAAAACAAATGGATAGGACCATTTAAAGTTAAAAGAATTATCAATGATGTGAACGCCGAGATAGAACAAGAAAAAGGAAAGACCAAAATAGTACATATAAACAGATTGAAGCACACCGAAAGTTTGTATCAAATCAAAGAGCCAAAAAGCATTTTAAAAAAAAAAAACTACTGCAGTCAATCGAAAGTTAAAAAACATGTAAGCTTTGGCAACGATACTACAATGGATTTAGTAAAGCCAAAATATTCTTATAATCTTAGGCCTAGAATTAAACGAGTATAAATATATCCAACATTCAATGTGAAGATTTTAGTTTCAACAGAATTACGAAAATGCCAATTTCAAAATCAAAGCTTTGGAAAATACAAAAAGAGAAAGAATTAAGAAACAAATATGGAATGACTACGAAACTTCCGAACTACGTAAGGAAAAGAAGTCCTTCACCAAACACATACGCAAATCGGAAGGCGATGAAAAATGAAATCAAACAAAGAAATATGGGAGAGAAAAGAAAACAAAAAGAAGCTTCAAAATTAAGTGAATTTATTAAAGCAAAAATCAAAGAAGGAGAAAGAAAGTTTAAGCAAAAGAAGGATATTTACATAAATCTAAATTACAAGCAAAGAAGAGCAATTTTGATAAAAGAAAAAAGGGAAAAATGGGAAAAAGAAAACAGACAAAAAGACCAAGAAAAAGAAAATCAAGAGAAACCAAACAATGAGCAACACGAAGAACATAGCGAATCAGACAAAAGAAAACGAAGAAAATCATGCAGATCGAAGTTAATAATCAAACTACCAACTGGTGAGAATTGCTCAGAGATCCTAGAATTAAAAGAAGATTTTACATTAGCAACAATAAGAAACCAATACGTCAAACTCAGTTTGAAATACCATCCAGACAAGGGAAATTATGATGGAGAACGCATGAAACTCATAAATGCAGCATACAAAAAACTTAAAAACCTTTTTTAAATTTTTATATTTTTTTATTTTACTCTATTTTTGTTTTGTAATACTTGGTTTTCAAGAAAAATAATTATTTAGTTCAAATTTTCCTTTATAAAAGAAAAATTTTAAAAAGAAAAGGGGATGTCATACCCAAAGACAATTATCTTGAAAACAAAGTAACTTTATAATATTTAAAAGATGTCGCTTTTAAATATTATAAGTTGATTGTGAAAACTTTATTTATTTGTTCAAACTTTTAATATAAATAAATGTACGAGCCAGCTACCAGAGCAGATATATAATATATATTCTACTGACTGGCAAGTGAAATAAAATTGTCTATTATTTATCCTTGCTTGTGTCATCCATTTATTGGCGTGACAATATAAAGAAAAAGATAATTTTTTAAACAAGAAAAAGGAGCATTTAAAAAAGTGTTGCTTTATTGATCAAAAAAATTCGGCCGCTAGTTTCTCATAAAATAAAATGTTTCAATCAAATATTGCATAAATAATTTTATTAAGTACACATGAATTGAATCTGAGTTGTTTAAAAGTCACAAGTCTCAAGTCAAGTCCAAGTCCGGACTTTTTTTCATTGCTTTTATTTCAAAATTCCGAGAAAAGACTTTAAATTTTTTTCTTTCAAAAGTAATGTGTTTTACGGTTTTTTTTGCTTTTTTTCCAAAAGTTCAAAAACTTGACAATTTTTTTTTGCGATGAATATAATAACTAGAAAATTTTTTGGCTCTGACAGTTCAAAATTTACACAATTAAATTAAATTTATAACAAACTTAGACTTTTGCTCATGACTAATTTAACAATAAAAATTTTCAGGTTTTGGATTTTGGTTGAAGGCGCATGAATATTCAAACAGTTAAATCTATTTTTGCATCGATTTAGCTAAATCGAATGCATGCAAAACCTCGAATGAGTATAACTCATTTAAATCTCTCTCATCTTTTAGTCAAAGACATTTGTTTTGAAAAAAAATTTTAAGTCTTTTCTTGGACTTTTTTTTTTATTGACTTGGACTTTAATTTGGACTTTTAAACAACTCTGATTTGAATATTCAAAGTATCAAATAAATGAAGGCTTTAATTTTGTTCTATTTTTTTTATAATTGGCTGAAAAAAGGAGAGATTAAAACAAATTTTTCTTTTTTAATTTTAATTAAATTTTCAACAATTTTCTCCTATGGCGGCGCCTTAATACCTCAAAAGATGTAAACGTAGATCCACCACTGGTTCTGACACAGAGGTTGCTGTAAAGAGTTGATTATCTACACCACAATTATTGCCCAGTCAAAACCGGTCCTCTTTTTTTTATAATGGAAGGGCTTAATACATATAGAAAAATATAGAAATTTTGATATTTTTGAATAAACTGTAATATCAAATTTTTTAAAATTTTCAAAAAAATTATGCCAATAAGTTAATAAATAGAAATGAAAATTTTTGCCAAAGTAAAATTAGCAAGCAAATCATGACATGCTCAAAATTTATTAAATTCGTAAAATAATATACAGATTCAAACAATAATATACAGAAAATCACAATTGATACATGTGTAAACCTGCTTGGTTCGAGAAGCTCATCCAAAACACTCATAAGGTGGAAATTTGCAAGAAAGAATGTGAAAATATGGTAAGCTAAAGGACCTCTCAGTCAATTAAAATTTGGTGTAGCATCAATGAAAAAAAAAGATTTAATTGAATTTTCATCGATGAGTAATGAGCAGATTCATAATGTTTCATCGATGGAAAATATTAATTTCATCGGTTTTTCATATATTTAAATAAATTCTTTTTCATCGAATTAAAATAAATTTTAAAGTTATTTATCAATTTTTTTAATTCTTTTTTTTTAATTCAATTTATAAAACATTTATGAAAAAAATAATAAAATACTCAAGCCTGTTTAAAAAAAATTCAAAATTAACTATTAAAAAAAATTTAATCTCATTTTAAAAATGCAATCGAAGAATCCAACTTACGTGAGAACGACAAAATGACATTAACAGAAAGTGGGAGCAAAAAAACCACTGAATTAATAAAGAAAATTGCGATAATTACCTCAATCAAAGAGATCCTAGTCTTCTAGAACTAAGAATTTTATTATTTTTTTTAATGTAGCTAAATTCAGACAAGATAAAATTATTTTTTTTATTTTTTTTTTCATAACTACATTTTGCAGAGATTTTGGACATGATCTACAAAAAATTTTTAAGACAGATTTCTCATTTAAAAGTAAAAAGTTAATTATATTTTGGTTAGAATTATAATAATTTTCGATGGCTAGGAACTTTTATCACTAATTTTTCTTTCTCAAATTATATAAACTTGAATGCATGTGTAATACTTAATTATGATTATTTTACGAAAATTTATAAAACGCTTTTTTTTGACATTTAATTTTTTCAGAATCAAACAATTTTTTAAACCAAAAACCATTTTTCAAATTAAAGATATAGTTTTTAAAGAGACTTTTTTAGTACAAATTTGATTTTTAAATTTGAGTAAAAATTTTAAAATCAATCGTGAACTGAAAGAGAAAGTTGAATATTTAGAAAAACTAATTAAAGAATTGAAAATGATGTATATTCCTGAAAATAATATTCAAATAATTAATGAACTTTTTTTCAATGATGATGGAACAAATAATAATGCAATTCAAGATACTAACTTTGAAATGCAGGCTTCCTCAAGTAATTTCTGTAATATTGTCGATAAAGAATTTCTGCAAGTCAATAACAGTAATAATTTGAGCGAAAAAAATTCGGTCCCAGTCTCGGTATAAGATTTGATTTTTGAAGAAAATGGCAATGAAATTGATAATTTTATTAAGGAATCAAAAGAAGAATTATACCTTGAAGAAAATTTAGATTTCAACGATTTAGTAAATTAATTAAAAATTTTTACTGGTTTTCATATGACCACTATTTTATTCGTATTCTTACTCAATTTTTTCAACTAAAAAATTTTTTTATTTCATCTTAAATTGACAAAAAAATCCCATTCTAAATTTAAAATAAAATTTACTTTCAAAAGAAGAAGATCAGAATCTACCACATGAAAGAATTTTTTTTTTAAGTAAATAAATAAGAAAAAAATTGTTAATTTATTCTCTCTCGCAAAATTTAAATCACTTAGGTATTCATGAACAGTGTATTGATCGGTATTTATTTATTTATTTAATTCAAATTAACCTCCATCAGGAGAAGTAAAGTAAAAATAAAATTAGTTTTGCATAAAAAAAATTAAATGTAAAATTAAACAAAAAAAAAAAAATAGAAGAAAATGTATAATTATTTATAGGAACCCCCCTGGACCAGAAGGAGTGAACTGATTTAATTTGGTTTTATTAATTCATTTAGAAGTATTTGAAAAGATTTGAATCTTAAGTTATTCAAACAAAGCTCAATAGAGTCCGAGATTCCGTCACGTAAGTAAAAATGACGCTTAAGATCCAATTTAAGCTGACCAATACTATTTAGTATTTTATCGAGGTTTTTATTAGTGAACTGCATCAAACGCTTGAGATCATTACCAAAGGAGAGGGCAGAACAAATTTTGTTCATTGAAATATTATTACATAAGTATTTAAATATTTGGGGATTGGTTCTTTTCATAGAATTTTTTTTTATCGAATAATTAGATAGAAAAATTAATAGCCAATTATAGAAATTCTTTTTATTGAAATTAATTATCGAATTTATGCATAGAAAAAATTATCGAAAAAAAATAGAGAAAAATTATCATATGTCAATTATCAAATTAAATCATTATGATTTAAGAATTGCTACTAAATTATCTAATACTATTAGATAATTTTTTCTTTCGTATGACTTATACAACATTTTAATGGCCTCGTCTCTTTTAATTTCACATTTCAATCGTTCAAATACATAGCCAGACTTTAATTGCTCAATAGCGATTTCTGTTGCATGTTGTTCTCTTAAAAAATGCTTGATACATTTGTTGACATTAGGATGACTTGAAAGATCTTGGGCCAAAGACCTATGCCAAGCTTCAAGACTGTTATTAGATCTTGGCAAGTCTTTGATAACTCGTTCATGAACGTTCCAGGTTGCTATTGGAAACAATGGAACTGCACGCGTTCTTGAACTTTCATTTACAAGACAGCCTATGTAATTATTTTCAAAATAATCATACAAAAAAATTATATCATTTGGAGCTGCTTTTCTTAGTTGATTGAAAACAAAAATCATATCTCTTATTGGTATGAATGGGATCACTTTTAAATAATTAAAAAATTTTCTAAAGACTTCATCTTTGCGAAACACTTTCCTAGAGCCATTGTTCCCAACTTTCCTCCACAAGTTGGAAGCCAAATGAAAATAACAGCCACCTACATTTGTACCTTTAAAGATTTCTTTAACACAACTAGTGATACCCTTTTCAAAATCGGACATTATATATTTTGGTTTGTTAGATACATTAGAAACCAAATATTCAAACACTCTCGAATAAGAGACTTTTTGTTTGTTAGGCAATAAAGCATATACTAATGGTAAATTCTTATTGTTGATGATAACGTTTACTGTAAATACTTGTGTAAATGTATCTGGACTAATATTAAACGTACCATCAACGTACCAAGCATCCTCTTTGCTTAATAAATCCAAATTATCACTAGTACCCAGTATAATTATTCGATTTTCATCTGTTTCGCCACTGTCAAAAATTAAGAAATTTTTATTTGAAATGGTATATTTATACTTGTCTTTAATCGTAATTTGTTGCCTATCTTTCCCGTCAGTACCAAAGTCATTGATAGCTCGACGAGTCCGGTTTATCAATTGAGTCAAATTTTTGTTAGATGACAAATAAGGCGCAGCATGAACTGGTAGTTGAGTAAGACATTCATTTATAATAGTTCGAGGCTTTTCTGATGTGACACATGCACGATCTTTCATATTTGTCATTACCAATTTACTTGCCACTCGATCAGGCTGCGGTTCATGAAAATGATTGTCATTATAGAAATGTATATCTTTGTTATTTAAGCACGTATGCATTCGACCTTTACACTTTGGTACAATACATCGCCAATAGTTTTTATTTTTTTTTGGATAAGATTTTTCGAAAATAAATTCATAGTCTTGATATACGAGTTTCGGTTTGTTTTGTTTAGTTTTAGTAGTAATAAGCTCATCCTCATCGACATTTTCTTGTGTACTCACATTTTCAATCAAAGCAACTAACTCATCGAAATCATTATGATTTTCAATATCAGTTTCATGATAGACTTCAAAATCATGATTTTCAGTCGAATCATCAACAAAAACATCAGCAAGATGTTCATAGTCGTCAATATTCTCATCGCTCACACTAACGTCTTGTTCAATATGTTTAAATGTATCACTATCGTCAGAATTATCAGATTAATCAACTAAACTAACTTTTGAATTAAAAGAAGATGAGGAATTAACTAATGAATTAGTGCTTTGAGACGTATGATTAGTCAACGAAACATTGCCTTCTACTTTGTCTTTATTAGATTTTGTTTGCCGAAGTAATCTGGGTACGGCTCGATTTCTAAGCTGAATCGGAGAATCAAATTCATTCATTATTTTTCAAATTGTGTAAATTGTGTAATAGTATGGAAAAAGAAAATTTCTAGTTAATTAATCTCGCAAAATTAAGTCTTAAGTTTTTTTTCGTTGGTTAAATTTCTATGCATTATTTTCTATGTAATTATTTCAATGTAATTTTCTTTCAATTTTTCTATTTTTTTTTCTATAGAAAGATTTTCTATTAATTATTCCGACACATTTTTTGTCTTATTTCTATAGAAAAAATTTCTATAAAAAGAAATAGAGCCAATATTTGTGAAGATAAGTGGTTAAATCCAACTGAACTGATAAAGGACATCTTAGAAAAAAGATAAAGCTGTTCAATCTTAAAAAGTCTAAGAACTTTTAGTATACCAGACATGTGACAATTAGATTTTAGCTTAAACATTTGTCTAATAAGATTGTTTTGATTTATAATTTGATTTATAACGAGAAAAAATAATTTGGAATTTGAAATTTTGAATTTTTGTGCATAACTAACTGCTTATTCTCTCGCGTCAAAGTGCCGCCTAAACAAATTCCTGATCCCTGTATTTGCAAGCATGCAATCAGGGTAAAAATAAATAAGAAAACCGGTGAAATTATTAACCGAACAACAATCCTCAAGTCTCTTATTAGCCTTGATGCGGAACTAACCGAATCTATAGATACTTTTCCACGATTGGCAAAAATATCTGGTTTGTATCGTTCAAAGAAAGTTTTGACTATAAAGTTTTAATTGGAAAATGTTTACCGATTAACGAACACATTGTATCAATCGAAAACGCTGAGGAACCATTTAAAAAATGAAAAAAATTTTACGTTCAAATTTTACGGACTTAAACCAAACTTTGATAAGTATTTGATTGAAAAACACCTAATTTCTGAGGGTGTCTTGTCAATGGAAATCGTCAATATTTATGATGAATTTATGAGCGAATCGGAATTTCGTCACATCAAAACTGGAACAGTCCGTGCCAAGCTGAAATTCAATGCTGTCCAAAACATAAAATACTATGAGATTGTGAAAAAAATTCCAAAAAATGCGTATATCCAAGGACATCCAGTTTCGATTGAAAGAGTTGGAGAACCCCGATGTCGTTTTTGCCAAAGTACGGAACATAAAGTAATACACTGCAAACTCAAAGACCTAAAATGTGTCAAATGTAATGGACGTGGGCATACTGCACCAGAATGCAACCTAGCAAGACGAATTGCCAAGTCAAACGATGATCATCTATTTGTGAAGGAGTTGAAATCTCAGTAGTTGACGAAATTGAACCCCAAATCAACAAAAATACATCCCAGTCTAGTAATTTGAACAAAAAAAACGACCAAAACACACAAATAATGACGAATGTGGACACAAATGGTGACGAAGTTAATTATCAATCACGTCAATTTGGGAATAATTCCCCCTCCAATGAAGATTCCAGCTCAAACGGAATGCCATTACCAAATATTCAAACGCCATTTGGACACACACCTTTGGACAATTACCTACAATTAATACTCCAAATAAGGCACCTGACCTTTTTAATTTTCCAGCAATTAATTTCCCAATCCGACCTAGCCCAACACGTCTGTTAAGCGCTCCAATGATTTCAAGATTATCAAAGCCGGCTAAGACAAATCGGACTCGAAAGCTTGGCCAAAAGTCCACTCCGGAAAGTGTCACTGGGAAAAAGGCTCGGACTAGCAGGAAAAACAAAAAAAACACCAAAAACAAAGAAAACGAAGAAAGTATGGACTTTACGGACAAGGAAATCGAATCAGAAGCCTCAAAACTTCTCAATCTCAGTTCAAGCAAGCCAAATTCTTAATTAATTTCAATTTTTCTTATTAAATCTTATTTACTTATTTATTATATTTTTATTAAATTTTTATAAAATGTCTAAAAAAAACCTCAAAACGCCTGTTCTTAAAATTGTCCATTGGAACTGCAATTCACTGTCCAACAAAAAAGAACTTCTTGAGCTTCTAATTATTAAACACCAACCCGACATAGTCATGCTAAATGAAATTAAGTTAGATAAACAAAAAGCAAATAGTTTACTCAATAGCAGGGATTATCTGAGCATACACAAATGTAGAAATTCTAGAGGGGGTGGGGTTGCAATATTAATAAAAAATAATGTTGAGTTTAATGAATTGGTAGAACTCGATTCACTAAACTTTGAAATAATTGGAATTAAAGTCCCGGTAAAAATTGGTTCCCTAAGGAAAAACATTAACTTAATAAGTATCTACCAGCCACCAAATCATAAAAATCTATTAGACCCTAGTATATTCGAATATATTGAGAAACACTTCGATTACTTCGTAATTGGTGGTGATTTAAACTCGAAGCTAAGTAGTCTAGGTAACAAAACTAATGATAATGGTAACCTTTTGGAAGATATTTTAGAAGACCCACGTTTTCTAATAGTGAATAACGACTGTCCTACCTTTACACTAAGTCATCGTGATTACTCCTCTGTTTTAGACCTCTTCATACTAAGCAGTAATTTAGGCTCACATTTTAATTTTTTTCGGGTAATAGACGATGACTTGCTAAGCGATCATTTTCCTATTGAGCTTGAACTTGGATTTGAGCTACTGAAAATTGAAAGTAATCACAGATCTACTCTCAATTACAGGAAAGCTAACTGGGAAAAATTTAAGAGAAGTCTGGACTCTTGTGTTTTTGACTTGCTGTCAGGTGACATAAATCACATTAACAGTCAAATTTCTACTCAAATACTAGAAGCAGCAAATTCTGCAATTCCTATATTTCCACCAAAAAAATTTAAAAAATCACTTCCGGCCTACATAGTAGAGCTAATTTCCAAACGCAAAGTGTTAAAAAAAGTCAAAAACAAGACAAGGTTAACCAGGGCGGAGTGTAATAAGCTTACTAATAAAATCAGATTTGAAATAGAAAAATTCAAAAGCGAGAATTGGGATACATTTCTTAAGTCTCTTGGGCCTAACCCAAACTCTTCTCGTCCTTTTTGGAAAAAAGTTAATTCGTTTAAAAAAAACTCCTCCGGCAATGTTATCCCCAAACTGGTCCTCAATTCAAAAGAGTTTAACACAGATTCCGAAAAAGGTACACTTTTTAAAGAGATTATTGGAGAAACCTTTACTCAAGAAAGAAATGATTCCTTCGACAATAACTTTCGAGACATGGTCGAAGATTTTGTATCAAATAAGGATTATCTGAAAGGCAATCATTATTTGAATGCCGAAAAGTCTTTTCCTAAAATCACAATTGAAGAGCTAAAAAAGCATTAGAAAACTAAAAGACGAGTCAGCCCCTGGACCTGACAACTTATGTAACCGTATGTTGAAAAATCTCCCTGACCCGTTCATAATCGGTCTAGCGAGTTTTTTCAACCTCTGTCTAGCTACATCCGAAATCCCAGATGCTTGGAAAACATCTAAAATAACAATGATCCCAAAAAAAAAGTTAGTTCTGACCCGTCTAAATACCGCCCAATTAGTGTCACTAGCTGTCTTGGAAAAGTTCTTGAAAGGATTATTACAAGTAGGCTTTACAATTTCCTTGAAAACAAGAGTCTTATCTGCAAGGAACAGTCTGGCTTTAGGCAGCATCGACGTACCTCCGACAATTTGGTGTTTTTAACTCAAAAGGTCTCTGAAACTTTAGTTAGAAAGAAAAAGTATGTTCCCTCTTCTTCGAAATCTCTAAGGCGTTTGACAAGGTATGGCACAGTGGATTAATTTACAAACTTACCAAAATTGGGGCCCCTCTCTACATTCTGGAGTGGGTGGTTAACTTTTTAAAAATCGAAGTTTTTTTGTGAAAGTAAATAACTTTGTCTCGGATTCAGGTTCCATAGATACTGGAGTTCCCCAGGGTGCAGTCATTAGTCTTTTACTCTTTACTATTTTTATTAATGATATCCCCAAGCAGGACCAAAAAAACCACTCATATTCCTTGTTATTTGCCGATGACCTGGTGACCTTTTTTGTTTTTAAAAAGTATGGGAACATTACTAACATTATAAATAACTATCTTAAAAAATTGCAGCTGTGGCTACAAAAATGGAGGCTAAAGATGTCCCCAGAAAAATGTAGCTACATTCTTTACTCTGGTAATCCGTCAAAAAACATTAAGCTAAGTCTAAAACTATTTGGAAAACAAATACCCTACACTGACTCCCCAGTCTTCCTTGGAATAAAATTTGACCAAAGTCTTTGTTTCAACTCCCAGGTTGAACTCATTCGTTCTAGATGTCATGATCGCGTAAATTTAATTAAAATTTTGTCACACAGATCGTGGAAGTTAAATAAAAAAACCTTAATTGGAGTCTATAATGCACTTATAGGTTCCATTATAGACTATAGTTTTTTCATCTTATCCCGTGTCTCCCAGACAAACATTCAAAAACTGCAAGTAATTCAAAATACATGTTTTAAATCAATATATCACTTACCTTATGACGCACCGTCTTTTCAACTTTCTGGCCTTCTCGAGGACCAAAAGGTTGATAGAATTGAGTCTAGACTCAGAATTCTGCTCGAAAAATACATAAAAAAAGTTTAATATGTGAAAACACACTCATTACTTCACTCATACAGGATTATATTGATGTTTTTGTTGAAAGCTCAAGAAGTTCTGAACTTAAAACCCTTCTTTGTAAAGTCTCAAATGAGCTATTTCAACGGACAACTGTTTTTCTGTAACATTTCCGTTTTCTTTTTCAACTTCTAATGTCATTTTATTAATTTAATTAATTCAACACAACTTTTTATATGGACACTTTTTTGAAATTTTAAATACCAAAGGCGAAAGGAGTTCCATTACTCAAAGCCTTTATTTCTTTTGAAATATTAAATAAACTATTAACAACAACCAGTGTTAAGTTTTCAAGACCATAAGTGAATTGTGAAAGGCAAAATGTTTTGTAAATAAAACTTTTTAAAGGAGGGTATTATTGATCGGTATGTCCAGATCAAAAACCAAACACTCAAAATAAAAGCTAATCTGGTTCGCAAAAAGTTTTTAAAATATTCTCGCCATTTAGAGATGAAACAGACATAGCCCTAAAGTAATTAATATCTACAGGAAGAAGAGCTTTATTTGCGAGTAACGAGACGCTAACTAAAAAAAAGTACCTTTTTATTTATTTTGAAAAAAAAAAATATCCCAATCATAAAACAAAATTTTTTTTTAGAGTTTTAATAAAAAAAAGTTATAATTCTAATTGAGTAATTCTAAATTATTTAAGTTTATTGAATAATTTATTTGAAATAAACTATCCACAGAGTCTCATTAAAAGATTAAACTTTTAAAATTAATACTAGTAGTACTGCACAAAGATTTTATGTCTTTGCGAACTCAGCAAAAGAAGATGCTGAGTTGAAGCAGCGCGTGCTTTATTCAATTGCTATTTGACTTGTACCTTTAAATTACATCGAAAGTAAAATCATTGAATGTAAAAATTGAATAATAAAAGAATCGTTTTGTTTTAATTCCTTAAATATAAAAAATATAAATTTAGAATATTCATTTACCTCGGACAAAGGCTACCGCAATAGATGAAAAGCAACTATTAAAATGTTCACTTGATTAAAAGGATTTCTGGTCTTTTAAAGGTTCGCGAAGGTCAAAACTACAGAAGTTTTCGACCACAAATTCCAAAAATAAAATATGGTCAGTAAAATAATGTATATTTAATCAGTAAATTAATTAAAAAGAAATAGCAAAAATATTTATTTTTTCAGTAAATTAAATATTTCTGAAAATTTATTATTATTTATTTGTATGTATATAATTTTATTGAATTTTATCAGAAAAAGGATTTTAATCTGCAGTAAAATAATTCAAAAAAATAGTAATGATTTCAAAAAAAATAAATAAATGTTCAGTTAATATAGTAAATTAGTAAATTAATTAAAAAGAAATAGCAAAGATTAGCACCAAATTTTGACAAAAATTAAAATTTTCATTATTTTATTTTTGAGCTCACTTTTTTTATATTTAAACTTTTTGATCAAAATTTTTTGGATTTAAAAGTCAAAATTAAAAAATGTGAGCTCAAAAATAAAAAAATGTTTAGAATTTTGTACGGATTCTGATTCTACAAAAAATTTGAATTAAAGCGTAAACCAAGGACTAGATTACAAAAAAGGGAAAAACTCCAAAAATTTTCGTCTCCACTGCCGAAAATTAATATATGATATCATTTGAAATCAGATCATATAATTTGATATTAACTTATATCAGCTAATATCAGGGAAAAAAATTATTTACAAATTTTTACAAAAAAAAATTCAAATTTTAATTCACCTGATACTATCTGACATCAAATGATAATAGCTGATATGAGTAATATTTAAAAAAATGATATCAGATGATGTGATGTGTCAAGTTAATTTACGGCACTGTAATGGTCAAAAGTTATTTTTTTTAAAACAAATGAATGCACCATTTTGTAGCTTAGAAAAAGAGCTTTATAACAATAATTAAATATGTTTACAAAATCTGAGAACTAAAAGAATTAAGCTAATAATTTTGGTGCTAATCTTTGAAATCCAAAAAAATAATTTTTAACCCCGCTAAAAAATTGGCTTTTCTAGTTTTTCCTTGATTAACTTGATGATCTAATCAAGGAAAAAAATTTAAAAAAAATTTGTTAACTAATTATAACAAAAAGTTTTAAAAATATTCTCGCCATTTAGAGATGAAACAGACATAGCCCTAAAGTAATTAATATCTGATCTGTCACCTTTATTTTTATAATATACATTCTATCTGTTCAGAAATATGTACAAAATTTTTATCAGCCTCGTCAATCACTATTTAAAATCTATTGATGACTTTGTCTTTAAATAAGATTTCATCTAATTTTTAAGTTTTTTGAAATACTCTCAAAAAAATTCAAAAAGTTTTTTATTTTATTTAAAATTTACAAAAAAAATTTACATCCCAAAAATAAAACTTAAAAAAAACAACTATGTTTTCACTGTCAGACTTGTGTACGGATTTTTTCTTCCATTTGAATCGAAATCATCACTTGGATTGTACACAAAAGCATCGTCAAGCAAATTGTCATCAAAAACAGGATGTTCGGCCAGATTGAGTCTATCGTCATCGTTCAATCGAGCGCGATTGTAAATACTGTTCGAGTTTAGACTAGCTGAATTAGTTGTGACCAAGCTACAAAAGTCAAACAACCTTAAACTCTGTATGTAGTCGCCAGCTCTTTTTCCTGTTCTATTCAAGGCCATACAACATTGACCAAACCAAGACAACAACAGGTGACTTTGGTCATTTTTAAGTGGCGTTGACTCGATCTTTACTTTGATGCAAACAAAAACCGACAGAACTACAAACAAGACAAGAAAAATGTAAAAAGCGAACAAAGCCAGCGTTTTGTACGCGTGCTGTTGATCAAGTGGGTCTATCATCATTTTGGTTGTTTTACCAATAGGTTGGCATGTTCTCTTGAGAGCATCGCCCTCAAAGCCTCTCGCACATTCGTCACAATGTTTTCCCGAGGTATTGTACAAACAACTGTGACAAAATCCATTCGAGTTGCACTTGCGCAGCTCAGAGCCATTGATTTGCCGGAATGAATCAAAATATGAGTTGTTGTTGCAATTGCATTTGACACACTCGCCCAAGTCATTTTTGTAGTTGTCAAAGCCTTCATTTTGGCACTGGTCACACATGGCTCCGGTGTACGGATGCTTGCATTTTTCGCACTTAATTTCTTCGGGCTCAAAATTTTCTCCCTGCGTGACTGTACAAATTCCAGTTGAGCGATTAATGTCGCATGGACACGGCCAGCACAGCTGTTCATACCTTGGCACTTTGTAGCAATGTGGTCGGCACTTAGTGCAGTCTGACTTCTCAACGTAGCATGAAAGCAAACTTGAAAGAGTGCTCGTGTTGGTACATGTGATGGACTCGACCAACTTTGGGTCGAACAATGTTTTAAATTTGAAAGAAAATGTCTTGACGTCTGATTGAGAGGTGAGGTTTTGGTCGGGCAGCAGTGACAGAGTTAAATGGGCCCTAGTGCAGTTTAGTTTGAATAGGATCCTATAGGAACGATTAGGCTCCAGATCACTAATGTGAAATACGTGAATGTCGGTGTAGTTTTTTTTGCGTATATTCATTTTTTGCCAATCGCTGTAGAACTCCCCGTTCGGATCTATTTGTTGATCGGGAACAAAGTTGTTTTTTGGCGCAATTTTTTCCTCCTTTTCAACCAAATTGATGGGGTTGGTTTGTAAGGAGAAGTGAGATTTTAGAGTTATATCTCCCTGAATAGGGTCATAAGAGGACAACGAATAGCTAATGTCATAATTAAATGTTGTTTTTTTGTCATCGACTATTTCAAAATAGGCCTTGTTCCAGTCCACATTAACTATTTTTAGGGAAAAATCAGCCAAATTGCGTTTCGATCTTTCTGAGCTTATTTGGTTGAAGAAAGTTGATAATAGCATCACACAAAACAACTGTTTTAGCAAAGGATTCATTTTTTTTAAGGAATCTAAATTTAAAAAAAATATTTAGAAAAAATTATTTTCAAAAATTTTATATTTATTTAAGGCACAAATTATTTGCCAAATTTTAAAAATAAATTGATAAAACTATAACCAAATTTTTTTTTTTTTGACTTTTTAAGTCACAAAAATTTAATTACTTAAAGTCAAATTACTTTAATTACTTATTAATTACTTAAAGGTATTTTTTTAAAGTCAAAATTTAAAATTGCCGTTCCATGCAGTTATTGTGGCAGCCAAATCAAAAAAGAAGATAAAAAAACTCAGAATTAAATTTAAAAAAAAAGTCTCTAATCATTTACTTGGCTTGACTTAGGACTATTTTAGCTTTTTTATTTCATAAAATACTCCAAACTCGGCAATGTTAATCTATTTGCAATAGATATGTTGAAATGTTTTATTTAAAAATTTGAAAAATAACCTTACAGGTCTTGTTTCCTTTTTGCTCTTTTTGCTGTATTGAAAAACGAGATCAGCCTCGTCAAGCAACCGGGTTAATTCAATGGAAAGAGATAAGATTATTTAAAAAAAATACCAATGACTGCAAAATAATCTGTCTAATTTTGGATTAATTTCTTCATAGAATAAAATATCGGATTAATTCTACTAAGACCGCATTTAAAATATGCTATTCCATATCTTCATAAATATATAAAAATCCTTGAAGACATACAACGTTTAGAAACAAATTGATAGTAGTCTTAAAAATAAACATTATGAAGAGCGTCTTCAATCTTTAAAACAAAAAAGAGACATAGAGGAAATGAGATTGTATAAACAAGAGGTCTTCTGTACCAAATGAAAAGAGAAATAATCAAAAATTGAGCAAAAAAATACAACTTTTTACAAATCTAGTTGTGAATGGCAAAAACATAGAAAAATTAGTTTAAAAAAATTTTTTTAAATTTGTTAGATGCTTAATTTCAGCATTCTGTAAGATCATACATGGCTATTTGTTTTTTAAATTTATTAATTCTGTAATCTGCAGAGAAATAAGATATACCTTAAATAATACTTAAGTTTTTGCCGAATTACTAATTCGAGACTTTTTCACCTCATTAGACGTAATCAAACTTTAAAAGAAAAAAAATGTTAAATTTTTTTTTTTTAAATATATCACACATATAATTCGATTCCTCTCTTCGAGTTCTTTATATTTACATATTTTTTTAAAAAATATCTTTTAAAATGAAGGAGATACAGCAGTTTTTCAAATTTAGCTGCCCTATTAACACATAACCACTTTAGACGTCGTTACCATACTTCATAATTGAATTTTTTTGAAAAATTTTAAATTAATAATTAATCTGTATCTTAATTAAAATTAACAATATAAATAAAGAAGGAATTATTAAATTTCTTTAAAATTTTTCTAATTTTATAAAAGAATGAAACAAGATAGGCTTCAAATTAAAATTTTTTTTCTAGTGAATCTTTTTAAAACAAATTAATTATTCAAAATAATAAAATTTTCTCCTTCAATTGATAAAAAAATATTCAAATTTGAAAGTATTATTGACTATATATTATTTTATTAGAATTCAAAATTTAACAAAAAATCAAGTCGATTTTTAAACAAATTAAAATTTTTTTATTAAAAGATCAATATAAACATGGGGTATATTGAATTCAATTTTGGAAGAACTTAGTTAAAAAAAATATTAAAGTGCTAATAGAGCTACAAAATCGGAATTAAAAAAAAATTGTCTAAAATCGAAGATAAGGTGCATAAGATAGATCTGACTAATCTAGACATAACAAGATCAAGAGAAGATTTGATTGAAAAATAAATAAAATGATAAAATAAATGGACAGGACTATAGTAAATAAAGCTATAAATAAATGACAAAATAAATGAAATCAATTAGCATGAACCTTTAGTCTTCACTACAAATTAGTTACTCTTTTCAATGACTCATTAAATCATCAGCACTTATTAACACCAAAAATTTTATTCTTAATTTTCAAAAGATACTATATCTAAAAAAATTCAATTAAGTATTTTGGAAAAATTTATAATTTAAAACTGATTAAAAGAGAAAGATAAGATCTTCATTATTTTTAAAGAATGCTAGGATAGATGCACTTAATTTCTGGAAGGTTGTTAAAAAATTCCCAATATTTTAGAAATCGATATAATGGATTTCGCTAGTAAAGGGTTTTCGCTAGTAATTGGGCCTAGAAAAGGTACGAAAATTAAAAAATTTTCTTTAGGAAAGGTTTTAATTTTTTTAGATTTGCTATAAATCACGTTGAAAAACTCTAAATACTTTAAAAATATTGTTCAAATAAAAGAGAAAATCTATCGAAAAACAAAAATACCTTTTCGTTTAATAAAAAAAATTAATTCAGGATCATTATGTGAAAAGAAGAAATTCCTTTTCTAAAATGAATACTTTCTTAAGGAATAAATCTAAAGCTTAATGGCCAAATTACATAAGTTTCAACTTAAAAAGTAATTTATCAACTGAGATTAAATTAAATTTTGAAAAAAATTCATTTGTACCACAAATATTTTGCTTTGTCATTTGTCATTTTGGTCAGCAACCATGTTTACCAATTTGAAAAGACTCGAAAATTTGAGAAAATTGAAATAATTAAAATAATAATATGCTTTAAAGCAATTAAAATTTTTGATAAGATTAAATTAAAAAAAAAATTAGATATAGATATAGAACATCTGTGAAAGATAATGAAAATCAAAGAGATGTGTGCGTTATTTAAATTTGAAATTTGATTTTCCTCTATGGAATTGTTCTCATATTTAAGATTTTTCCTCTTTAACTTTTATGTTTCTCTTTGAATTATTAATAACTGAATGCAAAATTGACACCTTAGATATTATATTTTGCCTCCAGACTCATTATTCAATTAATTTGTTTCTATAGATTATTCACCAATTGAAAGGATTCCATACTGATTCATGATGACTTGCAATTATTCTATATTAATAAGTTTCTAAATTATTAATTCTTGAAATTTTTAAAAGCCAGATAGAAAATTCCCTGAGCATATTTTTGTTCGATTTTTACATTAAAAATTCTGATTGCGTTCTTTAATTATTTCAATGCATTTCACGTGTAAACGCTAAAATTTATTAAAAAATAACATAAATAAGTTTTACTTTTTATTTTAGGAAAAATAATTTTATTGCTTTAAATAAATTTAAAATGACTTTAAAAAAAATAATAATTAAACTTGCAAAATCAATAAATGTCTTATTTTTATTTAAATAATTCAAAATACACTAATATGTAAATGAAAAATTCAATCTTGCCGTAATTTGGTATTACCAAATTTTTTTTTATGAATTTCTTACCTTCTAAATTAAAAGTCTAAAAATAATCATGAGCAAAAATCGATTTTATCTGCAAATCTTGAGCTTTTAAGTCATTAAGCTCTTAAAATTACTTGTAAACATAAAAAATTCGAACAACTAAAAAAACATTAATCTCAATTATTTTGTTTATTGATTTTGTTCTAATCTTCCCAAGATAAAAATAAATTCTTTTTTTTTCAATAAAATATTTGAAAAATCTCGAGTTGAAACTGATCTATATCAGATGTGTTTAAAAATTTATGAATTAAATTAAATGGTCATATAATAGGACTAACAATTTTTTTTTCAGTGTTCCTTAGCACTAATATATTTGGAGAAAATAAGTAATTTGATCATAGCAATCAAAGTTGAATCAATCATTAAAATTGTCGATTAGTATGAGAAAGAATATATAAATTTTTAATATTAAAATTGACAAAAAAGCAAAATTTTTATAAATTCTGCTGTCAGTTAAGTACCAACGAAGACAAGTATTTTTACCATCAATTATTTCATTTAATCATGAGGAACAGAATGATCATTTTTTAAATCTCGCACGAGATTTATAAAGATTGACAAATTGCGTTATAGGAATTACATGATGTAAATTTTTTTGCTTTGCTTTAACTAAATCATTTAGTATTTTAAAAATAAGTTATTTTTAAAATAAATAAAACAATGTGTCTAAAATTACCTTTTGTTCAATTTTTTCTCTTTTTTTATCATCATCCATGTGGTTTATATTGAAATAAATAATAATAAAAAAAAAATAGAAAAAAACTAATCTTAGAAATTTGGATGAGTATCCTATTCCTTTTAATGATAAAAATTAAAAAACACTGGATCATTTTTATTCCAAGTTAATCAATAAATTGCTTCTGAGTAATCTCCAGTTAGATTTTGTCTATTTTAAATGAAGTATTGGCAAAACAAAATTTGACAACCATTTTGTAACTTTGGTATTAATTTCAAAAAATTAATTTTTCTAAATGTTTTTTATTCAATGAACATATAAACATGCTAAGCAGACCTTCGTTAATTTCAATTGCCAACATCAAATGTTTCCTATCCAGCGCCCTTTTCTTACTACTTCGGTGTATTAGTTCAAGATGTACTGACTGCAAAAGCATTCTGAAATCCTGAGAAAATTTATAATGGAGGATTATGCTTTTGCTAATAGCTCAAGAAAATGCAAATATAGAACGACACTCTGAGGTATCTGGAAGAGGATCAGTAAATGGGTAGTTGAAAAAATATTTATTTTTTAAACTTTCTATCGTTTTTCTATCACAATTTTTTTAATGAAATGCTGACAGAAAGCGTTTTGTTACTGAGGTTCATCTAAAATCCTAGAAATTGTACAAAAAAAAATTGTTTTTTAAGCTTGAATGTAGATTTAAATAAAAGGAAAATTTTGACAACTTTTTTAGTCCCTGATTAATGTTCTTAAAAGATCATAATTCCATTTAATTACTCTAAACTGATGAAAGATACCAATGCTAGAAATTTGTAATGTCAACAAAAAATTCTTGTGTTTTTGGTGAATAAAAAATTTGAATGATATGGCACTTTTTTTTATGACAACATTTTTCTAAAAATCTAAAAGCAAAAAAATTTTTTTTTCTAGATTGTTATACATGAAAATAATTTTTATAAATTTTGACTAAAATTAAAAGGAAACAATTTGCCGAAGTGCTTTAAATCGATTAATTTAGTTCTTTGAGAACAGTAGAAGTCTAAGTTAGACAAATTTTTCTAAAAAATTTCAAAGCTTAAAAATTCAAGATAACCAAATTTTTCAAATTTTTTCTTTTCCAAACTGAGACTTGTTCTGTGCTCATAAGACTTTCAATCCTAACCCCTACACCAAACTGTTTCTATTAAATAAAAAAAAAATTTTACAAAATATATACAAAATATAGAAGGATACTTGTAGCAAATTTGAAAAAACAATAATCGTTAGTGTACGAAATAGTTGATTCGATTCATTGATTAATTCTATATTTTCTAATTTTAAAAATCCAAAAAATGATTAAAAAATTAATTGAACTTTATTTAGTCCAAATTTTAGAAAATATTTTTTCCATAATTCTCTTAAGATTTCGAAAAAAATATATTTCAATTTGAAAAAAAAGATAATCTAAAAAATTGATAATGAATTAAAATGCATTAAAAGATATTTTGAATTTCATCTTCTTTAATTTTTATTACTAGAAACGATTTTTTTTAGGTTGATGGAAAAATAACTTGCCATATTAGTTTAGAAAATATTTTTAACCAGATCAATGCCTTAAAGTTTTTCTTTTTTGTGTTAACTAAATAAAAATAAAAAGAATGAGAAAGAAACAAAAATAGAAAAGGCAAAAAAGGATATAGAAAAAATTATTAATTATAAACAAAATTTCAATTAAGATCAAAATTAGAAAATTCTTCTTTAATAATAAAATCTGGTGATAATTACTTAAATAAAATGGGCGAAAATATTTTTATCAAATTTAGCCTACGATCATTTATGAGATTTATCCTTTTACTATATTTACTTATTATTTTTCGATGAATTCAAGCATTTCTTTAATCAAACACTGTTTGGCAAACTGTTTCCCATTGCATGTTAAAAAACATAAAAAAAAATTTTGATAAAAAAATTCTAAAAATTGTCCAAAATAAAAAGCTAAAATGATTTGATTTTAAAATAATTTTTAAACAAATAAAATAAATTAAATTTCCAAATTGAACTAATTTAATTTAGAAATAAAATATGAACATTTCTAATTAGTTTTAAATAATAATTCAAGACTTTGAATTAATCGAGCTATTTTTTGTAAAAACAAAATCTAATTAGACTTAATTGCTCAGGCTATTGCTACTTAGTAGAATTTTTTTTAAGGATAATTTTAATTTTTAAATTTATGAAAGAAAATTATGAAAAATGGTCAGGTCTAGAAAAATCGATTTTTACTTTGGCGTCATTTTATCTTTTGAGAAAAAAAACATAGATTGTAGAAACAAGCTGGCATCAACTTGAAAGTTTTGATTGATTTTTTAGTTGGCGACTTATGCCAAATGCAACAAAAACACGATCAATCTTCATTAAGCCTGTCTGAACAGATTTATAGGTGAGCTTGACTCACCGCCAACGATTGATCGACATGCAAAAACATTAGCTTTTTGTTACTAATGGAAATTTTATTGAAATCTGTGATTGCTGCAAAAAGGAAAAAAGATGCTCAAATTATAATTTTTTAAATTATCGATCGATTTCAATTTTAGCTAAATTACTGAGAATGGAACATAATTTTTTAGCTTGTTTCCTCTCTTTTCTAGTAAATAAATCAAATTTATTGATTGCTTTTATTTTATTAAATATTTTTAGTAAACAGTTAATTGACGCTCAAAGACTTGCCATTGACAAATAAATAGAGCGATTAGCCTAATGATTTGATTAGATTTTAGGATGGTTCATGAGGTATTTGAATAGACAGTCAATGGAAATTTTATTTTATGAATTTAAGCTAATTTTTTGGTTGAAACAAGGGCCACTAAAATCGATTCCACATAATCTAAATAGAATTTTAAAATTAAAAATAATTTAAGAAGATTAAAAAAAAAATTTTAAAGAATTTTTTTATCATTAAAATAAATTTACTTTATAAAAATAAGCTTTTTTTGGCAACTTGAAGTTCATGATCATAATCAAATGATTAATATTTAATTGATTAAAATTCTAATATAAATGAAAAAATTAGATTTTTTTAATTTTTTTATAATTAAACTTAAGATGTTTATTATTTTAATTTAAAAAAGAAAACAAATCTTTTTTTCTCTAATTGACCTTAAATTGATTCTTTTAAAATCTTTATTTCGAAACTTTAAAGACAAATTTAAAATCGACATTTCGGTATCCAAATTATTACTCAAATAAACGCTTTAAATGATATTTAAATATCAATTAAATTATATTATGGCGAAAAAAAGTTAAAAGTTGTATTGTAAAATTTCAAAATATTGATTAAGTATTCAAATTACTTCAGATAAAAATTCATATAATTCTCTATCTAATTTTTGATCAAACAAATAATGTTTGATAAAGTTTAGTCATTTATTAATAAAAAAATTTATAAAAAATACCTTTTATTTAAATCAAAAACTAAAAAATTTGGATTTGAAATTTACATTTGATCATGAACTTTAATTTTCGGCTTCTTTTTTGCATTTAAAAACATTTTTCGACATGAGAATTATTTCAAAGATTAAAATAGAATTTTTTTCACAAAATTTAAAAATGTTTGATTTAGAAAAAGAATTCGAAAGAAATTTCATTGAAAAAATGGAATCTCAAGTCACTCAAGCGATTGCTATATCAGGATAAAAAGACTAAAAAGAAAGAAAAAAGCGCCGTATATTTTAGATGAGTTATTTTATTTATTTGTAAATCTGTACCGAGCTAATGCGGCAATGTGAAATTTTAATACAAAAATTACAGTACATAAAGTAAAAGCTTAATAATTTTTTTTCTAATTGTGCAAAAAAGGTTCTGTAAACAGTACAATTGTGTAGAAATGAATTCTAAGCTCTGAAAAAATTCTGCAACTTTTTGTGAAATGCACACCATCAAAATATATTTAATGAAAATTTGCAAAAATTGCAGAGTTTTTGCAGAGCTTAGAATTCATTTCTACACAATTGTACTGTTTACAGAACCTTTTTTGCACAATTAGAAAAAAATTTATTAAGATTTTACTTTATGTACTGTAATTTTTGTATTAATATTTCAGGGTTTGCTATTTTTGGAACCCTGGGTGTAAAAAATTTTTTTTTTTGCCCCCTTAAAAAAAATGTATTTTTTGGGGTTTTTGAGGGCGTAGATTACGAATTTTGAGTCAAAAATGTGAAATTCAGATAGCACTAAAGTTTTGAATTTCGTGAACTTTACCTAGTAATTTCTTCGTTTTTCCCTGAACTTTCAACTATTTAAACATGTCTAACCCTAGCTATTTCAGATTAACATTTTTAATTTTTTTCATTATTTAATATTTTTTTTATTTTATCTTGTTTAGCTTTTTTTTTAATTTAAATTTTTTTATTTTATATATTTTTATTCTGAAGGAGCATTAGCGACAACCTGAAATATTGGGTGAGGTTGTATGTCAAGCTAAAATCTGGTAAAGTCAAGCTTAAATCTGTTAAAGTCAAGCAAATTTTTTTTTTATCAGTCTCACCGAGAAAGTCAAGCCAAAAATATCTAAACTGGGAAAATCAAGCTTAAATTATTTTTTCTTTTAAAGTCAAGCCAAAAAAAGTGGAAAGCAAGCAAATGAGATTAAAGTCAAACTTTTTTAAATTTTTTTTCAATCAAAAGAATTTTTCTTTAAAATAAAGAAATCATTTATCAACCGAGTTAATCATGTTTTTTTGAATGATTTTCTAAAATTTTAGCTTATAAAATTTTTGTGGTAAAATTTGAATCTAAAAGCTGCAAACAACCAAAAGAAATTCCAAAACTTAAACAAAAAGACGTAAGCTATTCCAAATAAAAATGGACAATACAAATGGACTAGCAGTTTTTAAGTATCGTCACAAAAACAATAACATTGATTATATTGAGATCAGTGATCCAGAATGCAATTGTTTAGAATGCAATACCTGCAGTTGTGTCAAGTATTTAGACATTGGGACTTGTCCTCATTTAATAGCAGCTTTAATTTGTTTAAAAAAAAGTGTCCAGGTTTAAAACTAAAAGATGACGAATTTGTAAATAAATCAAATAAAAAAGTAGGGAGATATAGTTTGGCAAAATTTTGTTTAACAAAAGATAATTAGGTCGTTTTATAAAAATAGTTTTTGTTGTTAATTAAATGTCTTTTAAATAATTAAAAACAATTTTACTCGTTAAAATATGTAATATGTACAAAAGTAAATTTTTTAAAAAAAAGCTTGACTTTAATCTCATTTGCTTGCTTTCCACTTTTTTTGGCTTGACTTTAACAGAAAAAAATAATTTAAGCTTGATTTTCCCAGTTTAGATATTTTTGGCTTGACTTTCTCGGTGAGACTGATAAAAAAAAAATTTGCTTGACTTTAACAGATTTAAGCTTGACTTTACCAGATTTTAGCTTGACATTTCCCTTTACCCACCCTTTAAAAAGTTGTTGTTCTTTAAGACTCAAAATCTCATAAATAAAACTTAAATATACTTAAAAAGTATATTCTGAAAGAGCATAAAATTCTCTACATGCTAATGAAATTTAGAAAAAAAAAAGGGTGTGGCGGTTTTTGTTGGCTAAAAAAAGGAAAAAAATGTGTTTTTTCTGGTTTAAATCGTATATCCTCCAAGGGATCAATTATGATCCGTTTTTTTTTTTTTAAATCTAGACAAAATTCTGAACAATTCTATGGTTTTACTTTTTTATTTAATTGCTTTATTTTTCTTAAAAAATCTCTTCAATCATGTGATTTTTAACAAATTTGTATATTAATATTCTATTGATATTTTTTTTTCTAAATTTTACTAAAAACTTATCTAAGTATAAATAAAATTTAGTGAAAAATGCCTAAAAAATCAAAATATAATCAATCTATATGATGGTATGTCGCACCACTATTGTAACCCACTAAACACCGCCAAAATCATCGATTAATTTTCTTGAAAGCTCAGAACCCAAATACTTTTCTTCTGCTTCGGCTAAAAGCTCCATCATTCTTGAAAATGTCTGAATTGTTCTTGCTCTAATATGCTGTTTTAAATAATACCAAAGACCTGCTATAGGATTCTTCAGATTCGGATGAAGTAAAAAAATCATGGTAATTATTATTTATATCCGGTTCAACGTCTTTTTCCATACGATCATCTTAATTTTCTTCCTCTTCAATAAATTTTCTTTGGCCGAAAACTCCAAGGTTTATTTTTGGGGATTTTTGAGGGGGTAGATTACGAATTTTGAGTCAAAAATGTGAAATTCAGATAGCACTAAAGTTTTGAATTTCGTGAACTTTAAAATATAATAATTGCAAAATTTGAATTAAGTCAAGCTGATTTTGAAAAAAAATGTTCTGATGTCATCGGTGATCTTGACCAAAAGGCATTTTTACATGAAACCGAAGGAGTTGGGGATGATGATGAAACAGATCAAAGTGAATAAGAAGTGAAATGAGCTATGTTGGGTCGTTATTAGATTCACTGGTCGACTCCAATTCTGACTTTGATCCTAAAGAGCTAAGAGAAAAAGAAGATATTGCCAAAGATGCAGTGAATGAGCCAAGCGACGATGAAAACACTAAATCTCTCGTATTGGTAAAATCTGATCCCATTAATCCTTACCCAAAAAAGAGTAATGAACAAATTTCGAGTGAGGATGAGTCTAGCTTCGCTAAAAATGTTGAGAACCTTTAGGAATCATTGATTCAATCATAATTAAATCCATAATTAAATTAAATCCTTATTTACATTATCATTTTAAGAAACGGTAAGCATTGTTAATAAAACTCTGAATGAACACATTAACCCTGTACCATCTGAATTGTGTGGCGAATTGATGAAAAATTCTAGAGGCGTAAAACTTAACATGTCAAAAAAACACACATAACTGAATCTTTTTTTTCTTTTTTAACCAAAATTACAAAATTTTCTTAGACAAAATTCTTGCTTTTCACATAATTTGTTAAACAATTTTTCAAAAAAAAATTAATGAATTTTTTTTGAACATGGCCTTGGTGAACATCATTTCCACACAGTCGTCTTGAGACAAAATTTGTGAACCAATTTTCATAAAGTCCACCTGACCGGCATTTATATCTTATTAAAATCGTAGTTTTGTCAAAGTCTGCTATTGATATGCAAAATCTTTACAAAATACATGACCCTCGAACACATTGATAAATTAATAAACATCACAATTAATAGATATCCACTTTTTAATTCATTTACCCTAATCTTTTAAAAAAAACACTTTATATTAAGAAATAATTTAGTTGCTAAACATCGAGTACTAATCAATAGCTTTAAAAAAAAAATTATTTTTGTTTATTTAATTTTTTTTATTTGTATTTTATTTGACAAATTTTATTATTACTTTTGTAAAATTGTAAATATACTAGTAATTTTAATAAGAGTACAGGAGGTCCACGATTGACGCTCCAACTCCAAAAATCGCCCTAGTTGCGGCTTTCTTATTTAGAAAAAAAATAAAAAATAAAAATAATTTAGTAACAAAGTTCCTGATCTATTGGCAACCATGCTGGTCCACTAGACCCGTTGCCTACCTTTTTTGGCATCAAATTAGATCTAAAGCTTAGCTTCATAAAACAGATATGAAATTTTTGCTTTTTTTATGCGTTTAAAAAATTTCGTTTAAAATTTTAAATAGCATTTTTTTAATATAATTGTAAATAATTTAGATAAAAGTGGGATTCAATCTAATAAAATATATTTTGCTACAGTTTTTGCTCCAAATTCACCACCGCTTTCAAAACGTATCTGATAAAGTAGTGTCTAGAATCAGCCTAATTTATAGGATAAACGATCTAAATCAGTAAGATGATGAATAAAATTTTTAATCTATCAATCTATTTAATCAAAACTCATTTATAAAATTATTATTTCCTATGCATTCTTGGGCTTTGATTTATTCATATTTTTTCAATCTCTTATTTTTACTTTTAAATCGCTAGGCTGAAAAGAGGAACTAAGATCCATTTTGAGTGACCTTAGTATTTCCTCAAAATAATAA
Organism: Brachionus manjavacas; assembly: GCA_019054805.1. Classification (NCBI taxonomy): domain Eukaryota; kingdom Metazoa; phylum Rotifera; class Eurotatoria; order Ploima; family Brachionidae; genus Brachionus; species Brachionus manjavacas. The sequence goes on from JAHQIY010000004.1 coordinate 2,391,330, forward strand.
TTATAATACTAATAATAAGCTACGCCAAGCAGGTTTGCGGAGACGTCTTCCTAGGAATACATCTATGGTAGCTAGATGCAAAGACATTTTGTTACATATACAAAGACATTAATAGTTTTCTATTCGTAATGAGTACAATCTTAATTTAAATAAGTAAATGAAATACAAATACAATCAATATTAGGAAAGATATAAAAAAGAACTTACAAAAAAAAAGTTCCAGGGGACAAGTTACTTAAACTCAGTGCTGGACAATGTGGACTTTTACAGACTAGACTTGAACTTATCGTATCTATTTTTGAATTAATTGACTATTGAAGCTCCAACCACTTCAGATGGTAAATAATTCCAATCGTTTACGACTCTATTGGTGAAGAAGTTGGTCCTTTGTAAGCAGTTCGTTGAAGATTGACCGGAGATTCTTCTCATGTGCCCTCTAATTACCTGGACAGGACCAGTTTGAAACAGTGAATTACATGGCGCAGGAGGTATCGTCAAACTTACCTGATTGATTCCTTTGCTGAATTTGAAGAATTGAATCAAGTCTCCTCTTATACTTCGCTTTTTAAGGGCTGGTAGGCACAGGAATGCAAGTCGATCTTCGTAGCTCCAATTTCTGAATCTTGGGACTAATTTTGTGGTTCTTGGACCTTCTCGAGAGCATTTATGTCTTTCTTGCTAGAGGTTGCCCAGACAACTGATGCGTATTCAAGATGCAGTCTTACATATGCGCAATAAAGTGTCTTGAAAGTCTCGATGGTCCAGTACCTGAGAGTTCTTCTCAACTGGCCGAGAACAACGGTTGCTTTGTTAATCTGATTTTTCTGTGAGTCGAAAACTTCAGGTTACGAGAAAGCGTTACTCTCAGATCCTTCTCTTTCTCAACGTGGCTCAGGCGGCTTCTACAGTAGATTCGCCCATTAACAGCTCAGTTCTTTTGTAAAGACTTTTACAAAATATTCAAGAATAAAAATAGAATCCAATTTATGGCCAGAAAAAAATGGATTTTTTAAAAAATAAACTATTTTTTAATTTAAAGCAGCATTTTATCTGTGTTTATAACTAATAAATAAAATATAATAATTTAATTAAATTTAATTTTAAATCATGTTTTAGTTCAATTTTTGATGAAATTAATCCAAAAACGTGTAAAAAAATAAAAATTTATATCAAAAATAAAAAGGTGCATTCTTAAAAAAAAATTTATATTTATTGTTGTTTTCTTAATAAAATTATGGAAAAAACTTAAAAATTAATATTCAAACTAAATTTTAAAAAGTCAAATTTTTGCTTTTTATTATCAACCTGAAATTTCGGTTCAAATTTGGTTTCAAATAATGGAAAATCATGAAATTCAAATACGTTTGATTAGAATCTTGCAATTAATTTGTAAATAAATTTTAAAAAGTTTTAAGTGTAGAATTTCTAAGGCAAATTACTTTAAAAAACAATTCATTTAATTAAATTTATGAGAATTTTTTGTTCAAATTCAATTCATCATTTAAAGTCAACAAATAAGAAATACTAGAAGAATAATGAAAGTAAATATTTAATTATATATCATAAAATGGAAAATAAGAAGCGTCGAAGAATAATTATTTTTAAACAAAATATACTTAAACTTTATGATTCGGCTTTTATACTTGTTTATCGAATAATTTGTTTATTGATTAAATAAATTAATACTTTAATGAAACTGAGTAGTTTTGAGCTATCTTTTAAAAACAATAGAAAAGATTGTAAAAAAACAAATCAGGGTGTAAATCACAAAAATAATTATAATAGGTCAAATTTTTTTCGATTAATTTATACCAATTAGGTTGTTTAATAATGTTTTTCGTCGATTTTTACATTAAAAAATTTATCTTTTAATAGGTGCATAATAAAATGGATTAAAAATAAAATTGAAATGAAAAATTTTATTCAAAAATTAATTTTATTAAAAGAAATACAATTTCATTAAATTTTTTATAAAATATTTGAATTGAAAATAATGGGCAATTTACTGTTATTATTCAATTATTAAATTATTCAAATAATTGAATTTCTTTCTTTTAATTTTTCAATTTTTTCAATTTTTATCAATGTAAAAACCCCTTCGATTATTTCAATTATTCAATTATGACAGAAACTCAACTTTTTGAATTATTCTTTTATTTAACTTTGAGATTTTATAACTTATTCAATTTATCAATTTTCCAATTCTTATTAATAGCTCAACTGTTTCCGTTTCGCTTCATTGAAACCAATAATTAATTTTGAAATTTTAAAATAAATTTTATTTATTAATAGCTGTATTCATTTCCAAACTAAGGCATCTTTTTTCATTTAATCCTTGAAATAATCAAATAAAAAAGAAAATAAAGAGATTTTTTGTAAAATGTTTTACTGAGTGTTTAAAAATCATTGAAATGATTTTATCTAGAATTTTGTTAAAATAAATCTAATTTTAAAATAAACCCTAAATTGACAAAGTCAATATATGGTTTACTTTAAAATTGGGTTTCTTTAATTACAATTTATATTGTTTTAAAAAGTTATGTTAACATACTGGGTTATTTTGATTGTTTCTAAATCAAAAAATTCTCGCGTTTCATTATATATTTTTTGTATTAATAAAGTTTTAAAATGGAATAAAAGAAAAATTGAATAGTTGAATTAGTTTGAAAAAAAGAATATTTGAAAAGTAAAAAGTGAAAAATTGAATAAATGAAAAAGTTGAGGAAAGTTGTACATTTGGAATTGTTAAATAATTGAAATAATTGAGAAAATTTTTAAATCCAAATTGGCTCAAAGTTGAAAAAAAACTTTTCAAATTTGAATAATTTTTCAAATTTCCCATGAATGAAAATATAACCTAAAATGTTATTAATTTTTGGCCGTTAACACTTCTAACCATAAATTTTATTAAAAATACCATAAATTTATTAAAGTTTACCATAAATTTATTAAATTATAATAAAATAAAAGAAAATACAACAAATTTATTATTTTATTATCAAATAAAAGAAATAAGTAACGAATTTATTAAAAAAATATCAAATTCATTAAAGATAAATCAGATTCATTAGAAAAATAATAAACTCATTTTTTTTTGTTTACATTTGTTTATTGCGCAATAATATTACACTTTTTTTTGTAAAGGCTTGCCGCAAGTATCACATAATTTACTAACACTGTCATCAAATCTTGGTCGCTTGGAAGTATCATCTAGAGATGTTAAGTCATCATCGAAAATGGCATTTTCTTCAGGTGCTTTAATTAGATCAGAAGCTTGAACTTCTAGGCTCTTTACAGTTTTAAAAGGAGGGCCTCTTTTTTTATTATTATGTATTGGTAAATCCAAACCAATCGAGCTGAAATCTAACATCTGAAGTCTAAATGCACATGAAATAACGTGGAAAGAATTGAAAAGAATTGGTATGTGACAGCTTTGCCTCGAAGTTTTAAGTTAGACTTAGTCTTTACAATTGGCACGTCAAGTTCCTCAGCGTCAAACAGGGTCGCTTCAACAGGATTACCTAAGAAGCTTTCAGATGATTGAGTTTTTGGTTCTTCAGACATTTTTAAGAAATAGAATAAAAATCATGATTATTATTTATTTATTTATTTATTTGTTAACTGTACCGAGCTAAAGCTCCTTCAGAGTAAAAATAAAAAATAAAAAATTAATAAAAGTTAAGTAAAATAAAATCAAAAAATAAGGAAAAAAAAAATAAAATAAAAATAAAGTTTGTAAGAGTTAATAGATATAAAAAAGATATATGATAAAGAGAGTTTTAGGTCATTCAGGTTTACATAGTTTAGGTTTCAGGAAAAAAAGAGGAAATTGTAAGGTAGCAATTACACAATGGAGTCGGGTATTCGATATTTCTTGATTCGAAACCCGCTTTGTATTCATCCACCAGTCTGACAACCAATGGAATGGAATTACTCAGTCCTGTCCCAACATATCTCTCACTCAACTCAAGAAGTCGATTCGAGACTGTCAGTAATTTAAGTTTATTAAAAGCCTCCTGATGCATGATGCTGGAGGGAGTATCATATTTTAATCTGAGGATAGATCTGACTGCTGTATTCTGAATTGCTTGTAACTTTTTGATATTATTTTCTGAAAATGAATTCAAGCAAGGAAACGAATAGTCTAGAATTGAACCAACTAAAGATTTATAAAGATTTCCCAACGTTTTTTGATTAAGACCCCATTTTTTGTTTGACAGAATCTTAATTAGATTTAGCCTTGTATTGCAGCGTTCTTTTATTTCATCAACCAGTGTATTAAAATTTAATTTAGAATCAAATTTAATACCTAGAAACTTTATTTCTTTTTGGCTTTTTATTCTATTTCCATAAATTTTTAAGTTAAGATTATCACTTTCTTTCTTGTACTTAGAGAATACTACTGAACACGACTTTTCAACTGACATCTTCATTTTCCACTTAATTAGCCATTGTTCTAGCTCGTTGGTGTATTTATTTATCTTATTTTCAAGATGCCCCTTTTTGTTGTAAGTAAAAAAAGTAACTAGATCATCTGCAAAAAGAAGAGAGTGTTCAATATTTGTTTTGTTTCTTTTAGGGATATCATTAATATAAATGCTAAATAAAAGAGGACTAATAACTGAGCCTTGAGGAACACCTGCAGTTATTTGATATTCGTCGCTCAGGTTGTCATTCACATTCACCCTAAATGTCCTTGAGTCTAAGAAGGATCTAATCCAGTTAATTAAGTATTGTGGTGGATTTATTTTTATTAATTTATAAATTAAACCTTCGTGCCAAACCCTATCAAAGGCTTTAGAAATATCAAAGAAAAGGGAACAAACTCTTTTCTTTCTATTAAATGACTCAACAATTTTTTGAATCAAAAAGTAAAGATTATCGGAAGTTCTCCGATGTTTCCTAAATCCTGATTGTTCCTGGATAAGTAATAAATTTTTTTCTAAAAAATTGTAGAGTCTTGTGTAGATTATACGCTCAAGTAACTTTCCTAGGCAACTTGTTATACTGATTGGTCTATAGTTTGAAGGATCTTGTGGAGAAGATGCATTTTTTTGAATCAAAGTTATGTTCGCAGTTTTCCATGATTTAGGAATAATACCATGTCGCAGAGATAAGTTAAATAGTTTTGAGATTTCTATTAAGGAATTTCTTGGTAAATTTTTAAGCATTAGATTATGTATTTGGTCAGGTCCTGAAGCCGCTTCAGTCTTCAGTCTTTTTAAAGCCAGTATAAGTTCGATTGGGCAGATAGGATCATTGAGATTACACTGATTGTAATTTTTGAGGTATTCAAAATTAAAGCTAATTATTTCATTATCTTTTTCAGTATCTATTAAATCAGAGTGAGGACTAAATGTTGAAGATAATATATCTCCGAAGCATTTTCCTTTTTCATTATCAGTTTTTAATTCCTTGTTATTTGAGATCAAATTTGGAATCAATTTTGATCCTTTCTGTGTTCTAAATTTGTTTATTTTTTTCCAAAAAGGCCTGCTTGAAAGTGGATTTTTCCCCATTTTCTGAATGAAATCAAACCAATTTTGATTCCAGAATTTTCTTACTGAGATTTTTAACTCTGAGGTTAAGTGATTAAATCTTTTCTTAAGTAACGGACAACGAGATCTTTGAAAGTTTCTTCTAATTTTTCTACGTTCTTTGATCAGCATAACTATATCTGGTGATAGACTCGTTTTGTATATTTTCTCTGATTGATAAGGTATGCATTTATGTGAAGCAGAAATGATTTTTTTTGTAATTTGGTTATTCAGCTCATCTATTGAAAGTGTGTTTTCACTAAGGTAATCTCCATCTTCATTTAAGGTGTCTCTAAATAGTTGCCAGTTTGCTTTTTTATAGTTGAATTTCCTAATTGTTGATTTGCTTTTAATTAAGTAGTCAATGGAAATAGATGCTTCAATTGGAAAATGGTCACAAGTCATATCTTGACCATTGAGAACACAAAAATCAGTAACTTTATCTATTAATGAAGAAGAAACTAAAAAAGGTCAAGAATTTCAAAGTATTTCCTATTAAAAATATTATATGTAGGACATTTGTCGTTAATCACTGAAAAATCTAATTCATTGATTATTTTTTCTAACAATGAGCCGTTTTCATTTTCTCCTAAACAGCCTATTTGCTTCGTCCTGGCGTTAAGGTCCCCACACAAAATGTAGTTTCTACAGCTCCTTTTTATTGTTTTAAATAGCTCAAAATTAAGTAATTTGTTGGGTGGATTGTATAGACTAAACACAGATATTTCATTACTCTTTCCTAGATTAAGTTTAATACAAAGCAGTTCACAATTAAAGTGCTCAAAAGAAAAGTCTTGTAAAAAATCAATTCCTTCTTTAATCAAAATAGCTACTCCTCCTCCATATCTATTGCGTGGTTTAGTTATTGAGTGATAGTTTTTAAAGTCTAAATAAATATTTGATTCACTCAAATCAATTTTTATTTCATTGAGCAAAACAATGTCGGGACAGTTCTGGACCAAAAAATTTTCCAAAAGTTTAGTCTTACTGGGAAGATTAAAACAATTCCAATGTGTAACTACTAACCTTTTTTTCATAAGAGAGTTGTTTTTTGAAACGATCATTCTAAATTTTCTTGTATATTGTTTGAACCAGTTGGTTGTTCATTTATAGTGTTCGTTCTAAACTTTTTAGATTGTTCAGTTCCTTGTAGAAAGCTTCTCGTTTAACTCGTTGCTTCTGACTCGAAAGGATTATCGTCATCATTTTCTATGTCTGATTTCTCTTGGTTTGAATCATCTTTGTTGGTTTCAGATTCAGATGGTCACTTGGTTTGGATTTTAGTTTGAATAAAATGTTTTGTTTTGTCAGTTTTATTTGCTTGAACCGGTGTTAAAATGTCTTGAGTGTAAGATTTTTGCACATCACGAAGATGATCTTCTAAAACAGGCGTTTTAAGGATTTGAGATCCTGTAAGATGGATTAGATTTGAATCATTGCTATTGTTTGAATCTAGCTGATATACTGGTGTGTTTGGCTTACTAATTTCTTCAGAATCGATTTGTTCTTGTTCATGGATTGATTGGATTTCTTCTTGTTCCACAAAAAGTTCACTATAGTCAACTTTTTTTCTCTCAAGAGATTTAAGTTTTTCGGCAATCGAGCATTTTTGAGTAATGTGGCATTTTTGTTTACACCTTTCACATGTTGAATCTTTGACTGGGCATTTCCCTATATTATGTCCTTCTTCATCACAAAAGTAGCATTTTTGTTTTTGTCCAACGATTGTAACAACACATTTTAGACCGTACATGATTGTTGGGACAGACAAGCTTCTTATAATGTTTTCTACTTCCTTTGGATAAGAAATTCTAATTCTTCTTACACCATTTTTTCTCTCAGGTCTGTCTTTGTACTTTTTCTCAGAAATTTGTTAATGTCAATTTCTCGACCAAAAATTTCTTCGACATAAGACGAGTCTTTGAATTCGATAATCCATATCTTATTCGACGAAAAGTTGTAAATTGACGTGATTGCGTCATTCTCGACTTGATTCAGGGTGACATCAAGAGAGTCAAATATAATTTTGTGAGTGACTGGCTTATCTAACTTTTTAAGGTTTAGTTTGACCGAATTTTTAAAAATCCAGCGTCTATTTAGGTTAGAATTGGTTAGCGACATTGCTAACACACAAATTTTAGCAGTTTTGTGTATCACGTGATGACGCTATTAATTAAATTTGATTTTTCAAATTTGCTAAGCCAAACGACAAGATTGCAAGATATCAAAATTTCAGTTTTAATTTTCCTTTTGAAATTAAACGAAATAAATTAATTTTTGGCTTAGGACGGCCGTTTCTTCATTTTAGATTATTTTATAAATAAAGCTTATTAGATTAAACCTTTTTTGTTATTTGGATTTGACAGCTATGGTACATATTTGGGTTAAATATTAGCAGGGCCAGAAATGGTTTTAATTATATTTTTTTTTTTTGCTAAGAAATTTTCACCCTTTTAACTCCATTCTTAATAGGTCTATCTTTATAATTTTCTTAAGAGATGTTCTCGATTTTAAACTCATCAATTCGAAGGGCACCAAAAAAATTCTGGAATAGTTCGCATTTAAAATTACTGGGTAAGAAGTTAAAAAGAAAAGTACTGTACCTTCTAAGAACCGGTAATTTGTTTGCGTCTTCCAGACTAAAATTTGCTCCATTAATATTGATGTCCGATTATAAATATTTTGTGAGTTAAACGCCGAGTTAAATTCGATTATCCATATTTTGTTGAACCAGTAATTGTAAACGAATTCTTGAAAATCCATCGATGAATTTCGTTTGGACTAGCTAGCGACATGGCTAACATACAAATTTTATGTTAAAGTTTGTCACGTGACGACGCTATTATTTTTTCCAAATTTAAAATAAAATTTTAAATATATAAGCTTACATTAGCGTTTTATACATATCTTTTTGACATTAATTTCTTTGAGTGACAACTCATCAGTGTTAATTGCGGTAAAATTTTGTTATTTAATTAAAGCACTTTCAATATATTTTTATCATCTACTTCATATTTTATATCATGTCAATTAAAATTATATCAATTAGAATTAATATTTAAAAGCATTAAATTAATTTTTTATATCAAAATTATTATATTTTTTTATATCAGAGAATTAATTTTTTATAGCTTGTAAGATAACACCCATTAAAAACTTAATAAATAATATTTTAGTTTTTTTTTTTTTAATTTGAAGGAGCTTTAGAAATAGCATTTTCCTGATCTGGTTGACTTGTTATTACGCTTCCGACAATACCAAATACCCAAATGCGCTTTCTTCTTAAATCTTTAACATAAATAGTTAAAATTAAAGTAAATTAAAATTAATTTTTCCCCCTCAAATTGAATCTGGGGAAAATAGATTTATTTACTTCATAAAATTACCTACTCCGCACGACTTTAAATTTTCTATGTAATTATTTTTTTTGCTATCTTTTTTCAATATTACATTAGCTTTTTTCTAAATAGACTTCAAAGTGGGTAAACAATTTTTAAGTTAGGTGAACAATTTTTTGATTAGATGATAAAATCTGAAAACAAGAATTGTTCCAGTAACAGGTGAACTATAGTTTACTTAACCAGCTAGACCCGAAAAACGTTGATTTTTTCTTAAAAATTTTGACTTTAGTGATCATTTTCCTTTGTTTGGTGCATTTTAACAAATACTCTATTTTTAGAAAAATACGAACGAACCGCGTTGAAAAAGTTTTTCAGAAGATTGTTATCGAAATCAGTTGGCAAGAAATGAAATCTAAAGGTACAATACCTTCTAAGATCCGGGATTTTATTCGCATCTTCAAGCTTAAAAATTTTGCCATTAATGTCAATTTCTCGACCAAAAAATTTCTTCGACATAAGGCGAGTCTTTGAATTCGATAATCCATATCTTATTCGACGAAAAGTTGTAAATTGACGTGATTGCGTCATTCTCGACTTGATTCAGGGCGACATCAAAGGAGTCAAATATAATTTTGTGAGTGACTGGCTTATCTAACTTTTTAAGGTTTAGTTTGACCGAATTTTTAAAAATCCAGCGTCTATTTAGGTTAGAATTGGTAAGCGACATTGCTAACACACAAATTTTAGCAGTTTTGTGCATCACGTGATGACGCTATTAATTAAATTTGAATTAAATGATAAAAAATTTAGAATGATCGTTTCAAAAAACAACTCTCTTATGAAAAAAAGGTTAGTAGTTACACATTGGAATTGTTTTAATCTTCCCAGTAAGACTAAACTTTTGGAAAATTTTTTGGTCCAGAACTGTCCCGACATTGTTTTGCTCAATGAAATAAAAATTGATTTGAGTGAATCAAATATTTATTTAGACTTTAAAAACTATCACTCAATAACTAAACCACGCAATAGATATGGAGGAGGAGTAGCTATTTTGATTAAAGAAGGAATTGATTTTTTACAAGACTTTTCTTTTGAGCACTTTAATTGTGAACTGCTTTGTATTAAACTTAATCTAGGAAAGAGTAATGAAATATCTGTGTTTAGTCTATACAATCCACCCAACAAATTACTTAATTTTGAGCTATTTAAAACAATAAAAAGGAGCTGTAGAAACTACATTTTGTGTGGGGACCTTAACGCCAGGACGAAGCAAATAGGCTGTTTAGGAGAAAATGAAAACGGCTCATTGTTAGAAAAAATAATCAATGAATTAGATTTTTCAGTGATTAACGACAAATGTCCTACATATAATATTTTTAATAGGAAATACTTTGAAATTCTTGACCTTTTTTTAGTTTCTTCTTCATTAATAGATAAAGTTACTGATTTTTGTGTTCTCAATGGTCAAGATATGACTTGTGACCATTTTCCAATTGAAGCATCTATTTCCATTGACTACTTAATTAAAAGCAAATCAACAATTAGGAAATTCAACTATAAAAAAGCAAACTGGCAACTATTTAGAGACACCTTAAATGAAGATGGAGATTACCTTAGTGAAAACACACTTTCAATAGATGAGCTGAATAACCAAATTACAAAAAATCATTTCTGCTTCACATAAATGCATACCTTATCAATCAGAGAAAATATACAAAACGAGTCTATCACCAGATATAGTTATGCTGATCAAAGAACGTAGAAAAATTAGAAGAAACTTTCAAAGATCTCGTTGTCCGTTACTTAAGAAAAGATTTAATCACTTAACCTCAGAGTTAAAAATCTCAGTAAGAAAATTCTGGAATCAAAATTGGTTTGATTTCATTCAGAAAATGGGGAAAAATCCACTTTCAAGCAGGCCTTTTTGGAAAAAAATAAACAAATTTAGAACACAGAAAGGATCAAAATTGATTCCAAATTTGATCTCAAATAACAAGGAATTAAAAACTGATAATGAAAAAGGAAAATGCTTCGGAGATATATTATCTTCAACATTTAGTCCTCACTCTGATTTAATAGATACTGAAAAAGATAATGAAATAATTAGCTTTAATTTTGAATACCTCAAAAATTACAATCAGTGTAATCTCAATGATCCTATCTGCCCAATCGAACTTATACTGGCTTTAAAAAGACTGAAGACTGAAGCGGCTTCAGGACCTGACCAAATACATAATCTAATGCTTAAAAATTTACCAAGAAATTCCTTAATAGAAATCTCAAAACTATTTAACTTATCTCTGCGACATGGTATTATTCCTAAATCATGGAAAACTGCGAACATAACTTTGATTCAAAAAAATGCATCTTCTCCACAAGATCCTTCAAACTATAGACCAATCAGTATAACAAGTTGCCTAGGAAAGTTACTTGAGCGTATAATCTACACAAGACTCTACAATTTTTTAGAAAAAATTTATTACTTATCCAGGAACAATCAGGATTTAGGAAACATCGGAGAACTTCCGATAATCTTTACTTTTTGATTCAAAAAATTGTTGAGTCATTTAATAGAAAGAAAAGAGTTTGTTCCCTTTTCTTTGATATTTCTAAAGCCTTTGATAGGGTTTGGCACGAAGGTTTAATTTATAAATTAATAAAAATAAATCCACCACAATACTTAATTAACTGGATTAGATCCTTCTTAGACTCAAGGACATTTAGGGTGAATGTGAATGACAACCTGAGCGACGAATATCAAATAACTGCAGGTGTTCCTCAAGGCTCAGTTATTAGTCCTCTTTTATTTAGCATTTATATTAATGATATCCCTAAAAGAAACAAAACAAATATTGAATACTCTCTTCTTTTTGCAGATGATCTAGTTACTTTTTTTACTTACAACAAAAAGGGGCATCTTGAAAATAAGATAAATAAATACACCAACGAGCTAGAACAATGGCTAATTAAGTGGAAAATGAAGATGTCAGTTGAAAAGTCGTGTTCAGTAGTATTCTCTAAGTACAAGAAAGAAAGTGATAATCTTAACTTAAAAATTTATGGAAATAGAATAAAAAGCCAAAAAGAAATAAAGTTTCTAGTTATTAAATTTGATTCTAAATTAAATTTTAATACACTGGTTGATGAAATAAAAGAACGCTGCAATACAAGGCTAAATCTAATTAAGATTCTGTCAAACAAAAAATGGGGTCTTAATCAAAAAACGTTGGGAAATCTTTATAAATCTTTAGTTGGTTCAATTCTAGACTATTCGTTTCCTTGCTTGAATTCATTTTCAGAAAATAATATCAAAAAGTTACAAGCAATTCAGAATACAGCAGTCAGATCTATCCTCAGATTAAAATATGATACTCCCTCCAGCATCATGCATCAGGAGGCTTTTAATAAACTTAAATTACTGACAGTCTCGAATCGACTTCTTGAGTTGAGTGAGAGATATGTTGGGACAGGACTGAGTAATTCCATTCCATTGGTTGTCAGACTGGTGGATGAATACAAAGCGGGTTTCGAATCAAGAAATATCGAATACCCGACTCCATTGTGTAATTGCTACCTTACAATTTCCTCTTTTTTTCCTGAAACCTAAACTATGTAAACCTGAATGACCTAAAACTCTCTTTATCATATATCTTTTTTATATCTATTAACTCTTACAAACTTTATTTTTATTTTATTTTCTTTTTCCTTATTTTTTGATTTTATTTTACTTAACTTTTATTAATTTTTTATTTTTTATTTTTACTCTGAAGGAGCTTTAGCTCGGTACAGTTAACAAATAAATAAAAAATAAATATATATTTAAAATTTTATTTTAAATTTGGAAAAAATAATAGCGTCGTCACGTGACAAACCTAAACATAAAATTTGTATGTTAGCCATGTCGCTAGCTAGTCCAAACGAAATTCATCGATGGATTTTCAAGAATTCGTTTACAATTACTGGTTCAACAAAATATGGATAATCGAATTTAACTCGGCGTTTAACTCACAAAATATTTATAATCGGACATCAATATTAATGGAGCAAATTTTAGTCTGGAAGACGCAAACAAATTACCGGTTCTTAGAAGGTACAGTACTTTTCTTTTAACTTCTTACCCAGTAATTTTAAATGCGAACTATTCCAGAATTTTTTTGGTGCCCTTCGAATTGATGAGTTTAAAATCGAGAACATCTCTTAAGAAAATTATAAAGATAGACCTATTAAGAATGGAGTTAAAAGGGTGAAAATTTCTTAGCAAAAAAAAAAAATATAATTAAAACCATTTCTGGCCCTGCTAATATTTAACCCAAATATGTACCATAGCTGTCAAATCCAAATAAAAAAAAAGGTTTAATCTAATAAGCTTTATTTATAAAATAATCTAAAATGAAGAAACGGCCGTCCTAAGCCAAAAATTAATTTATTTCGTTTAATTTCAAAAGGAAAATTAAAGTTTTGATTAAATGACGATCAGCGTTGGTTGCACTTAAATAATGATTTGCGCCAACGCATGTTTTTGTTTTCTAAAACTGTGTTGTTTGAAATTAAAGTTTCAAACAACAACTTTGTGCCAAGCCTATGGCTAAATATAAGCAAATAAATAATGCGCAAAACTTTAGTCTCTAACGTTCAGACGCTCGTTATAGATGCTGTGATATCTCAACATTACAATAGCTGATAATTTGAAATCGATATAAAGACAAAAAATTGACTACAGTGAGATCCACGTAGAACAAGAATAAATTCAGACAAACACGGACGGTAATGTAGAGCAAATGCCAAAAACACCAGAATAACCAAATGTCCCAAATGATCAAAACTCTATAGCATTTCTACTCTTAAATGCTCAAATTTTAATAACTCCAGTCCTAAAAGAACACTTATATATTAGACAATCTCCAGTTCAACCGCTGGTGCCGACATCTGTTCAAAATGTTAAAAAAATCGATAAAATTTTGATCATTATGTCCAAACTAGAAACCAAATCAAAAGACAATCCGAAACAGAGCAAGAAGAATACGATCCAAAAAAAAGTATTTAGAGTCAGAAGACGAAGACGACGATACATTTGAGTTAGAAATGACTTCGTCGAAACACCATACAAAAGAAATTACACACCCAGAAGGTAAATCTACAATGGAAACATACGTAGTTACTCAAAAACTAGATAGCCCATATAAATTTGATGAATGCTTAAAATGAATATTTCCAATTGCATAAAAAAAAAGAAATCCTTAAAAAAAAGGTAAGTGATTACACATTTAAATTGTGCTAATCATCCTAGTAAGGTTAAACTTTTAGAAAATTTTTTGGCCCTGAAAAGTCCTGATAAAGTATTACTTAACGAAATAAAAATTGATTTGAGTGAATCAAATATTTACTTTGATTTTAATAATTACATTCAAATTACTAAGCCACGTAATAAATTTGGAGGAAAATTGGCTATTTTAGTTAAGAAAGGAATAGAATTTATTCAAGACTTTACATTTGAAGAGTTTTCCTCAGAGATTCTTTCAATTAGGTTAAAATCTGGAATAAATAATCAATTTTAGGTGTTTAGCCTTAACAACCCAACAAATGTACTTCTTAATTTTGTTTTTTGTAAAAATAAATAGAAAATGTAAAAACTTTATTCTTGGCGGTGATCTAAACGCTCCAAGTAGGTAGTCTAGGAGAAAATCAAAATGGAATTATTTTGGAAAGGATAATTAATGAATAAGATTTTTCCGTAATCAATGACACTACCCCTACTTTTAATATCTTTAATAGAGAAAATTTTGCAATACTTAATTTGTTTTTAGTTTCATCCTTAGAAATAAAAAAAAATAATTGAGTTTCGAGTTCTCAATAATCAAGATATGACAAGTGACCATTTTCCAATCGAAACCTTCATAGCTTTCGAGTTAGTATTACAAGCTGTCTGGGTTAACTGCTTGAACGAATTATTTTCTAAAGATTATATGATTTCGTGGAGAAAAATTCGTTGCTAATCCAGGAACAATATGGTTTTAGAAAACATCGAAGAACAGCAGATAATTTAGTTCCCCTTATCCAAATCATTTAATAGAATGAAAAAATATGTTGCTTATTTTTTGACTTTTCCAAAGCTCTCTACAAGGTTTGGCTGAAGGTATAGTTTTTAAGATTTTAAAGGTAAATATACCTGCCTATTTTATTTATTGGATTAAATCATTTCTTAGTTGTAGAACATTTAAGGTAAATATAAATGATCACATTAGTGATGAATTCAAAATATCTGCTGGCGTTCTTCAAGAATCAGTTTCTAGTCCTTTATTATTTAGTATATTTATTAATGATATTCCGAAAAGAAAAAAATCTAATATTGAATATTCACTTCTCTTTGAAGACGATCTTGAACTTTTTTTATTTTTAAAAAAAATTCAAGTAGAAAATTTGGCTTTTCAAGTAGAAAATGAAGATTTAGGTTGAAAAGTCTTGCTCAATGATTTTCAGTAAAAAGAATAAAGAACTTATTTGAGAATTTAAATATTCAGGAAATGTAAAATGAGTTTATTTTCTATGTCGGCGAAGCTAGTAATCGATTCATTCCAGTGACAGATGGCTCTAAAAAGAAAAGTATCTCAAAACCTTTAATAAAAGATGATCTCAAGATCTTAATTAGGAATGAAAAAAATCTTAGATACAGATATTGTTCATGTAACTGGAAAGATATGAATCTTTAAAATGATTACAAAAGTATCTGTAAATAAGTTTCTTCAGGAATAAAAATAGCCAGACTAACTAATGAACAAAATTTAGTGGATAAAGCTAAGAAAAATCCAAAACTACCAAACAAATATCTAAATGATCAACAAGAGAATCAAAAAAAGCATTAAAAAAGTCAAACAATGAATTAACGCAAGAACCGAAAGAGATATCAAATCTTCTAAATAAATGTTTTCAAGATGTTTTTGTTATTGAACAAGATGGGGAACCTTTTGTAGCTGAATTTAATGAAAAATATTCAGAATATATTGACATTGAACCAAATGATATTAGTTTTGAAGTGGTTTATAAAAAATTAAAGACCTAATCAAAATAAATCATGTGGTGTAGACAAGCTCATCCGCTTTTGCTAAAAAACTGTGCAGACGCCATTACTGTTCCTTTAACTTTAATTTTCAGAAAGTCTTTATCTAATGGTCAGTTTCCAATATAATTCAGGTCAGCAAATATTACTCCATTAATTAAAAAAGGTGATAAATCAACGGCCAGCAATTATCGTCCTGTGTTTTTTACTTCAATTCTTTGCAAAATTATGGAAAGCACAATAAGAACCAAAATGGAAGACTATCTTTATGGGAAATATTATATCTAAAGAACAGCATGGGTTTGTCAAGAAAAAGTCATGTACATCTAATCTTCTGGAACCTCTAAATTTCATCTCAATGAGTCAAGACAAAATTATTCCTGTTGATGCAATTCTGCTTGATTTTGCGAAAGCATTTGATACTGTTCCGCACAGACGACTAATAGCTAAATTCAAAGCGTATGGCTTTGATGGCCTGGCACTAAAATGGATTGAAGCTTTCTTGAAAAATAGAAGACAACGAATTGTTCAAGATGAAATTTTGTCGGATTGGGTTGAGATTTTTAGCGGTGTACCACAAGGGTCAGTGATTGGTCCACTATTGTTCGTTTTGTATATCAATGATCTACCAAAAGTAATAGAGAATATTGTCAAAATGTATGCAGATGATACTTAAATATTCTCGCAAATGGTATCAGAAATAAGCGCAGTGAAACTACAATCAGATTTAGATTTAATTTTCAAGTGGACTCAAGATTGGCTTCTTCTCTTCAACACATCAAAATGTGTGGTTATGCATTACGGTCATAAAAACAAAGAATTCACTTATTTTATTTATGGTAAACAATTATCAACGTCTGAAACCGAAAGAGGTCTTGAAGTTATCTTCAATACAAATCTCAAATGGAAAAATCAAGTGATAGAGGCTACAAACAAAGCAAATCAAATGTTAAGTCGCATCAGGAAATCATTTGCTCGTTTTCATTGTAAGTTTTCTATATCATTGTATTTAACTTTTGTTCGTCCTCTTTTAGAATTTGCGATGCATGTATGGTCTTAAGTTGGACTGTGAGAATGTTGGAAGGATTCAACGAAATTTGTTTCTTCAATTAGAAACAAACCGTATGAAAGCAGATTGAAGGCTTTGAACATTCCAAATCTGGTGGAAAGAAGAAAAAGGGGTGATCTAATTCAATTATACAAGTTCATGCATGGAATAGAATTGGTTGAAAAAAGCAACAATTTTAATGTCACAAAAATCCAAGAAAGAGGTCACTGATTCAAATATCTCAAAGAAATTTCGAGGCTCCAACATAGAGATAACTTTTTTTTTCAACAGAACCGCTAACATATGGAACTCACTGCCAAATCAATTAGTTGAAGCCCCCAATGTTAACAGCTTTAAAGCAGGCATTGATTTCTGGATGATAAGTAATCAATCACATCAGCTGTCATAGTGTGCGTTATCAGCACACTCTCTGGCTAGCCAGCTACAGTCAAAACTACCACTTATGCTACTACTAATTCTTTGATAGGATCTATTCTAGATTATTCTTTTCCTTGTCTTTACTTTCTTTCAGAAACTAATATAAAATGGTAAGAAGTAATACAAAATTCAGCAGTTCGTTCTATACTAAAATTAAGATATTAAACTCCCTCCAACATATTACATCATGAGGCATATAATAAACTTAAACTACTAACAGTCTTAAATCGACTTTTGAGTTAAGTGAGAGATATGTTAGGGCAGGGCTGAGCAACTCTGTTCCACTGGTTGTCAGACTGGTGGAAGAATATAACAAAGGTTTCGAATTAAGAAATATCGAGTACCCAACTGCATTGTGTAATTGCTACCTTACTATTTCTTCTTTTTTTCCTGAACCATCAAATGTTTAAAAAATGTATTCTGTAACTCTCTATCTTTATCATTTCTTAATATTATTTTATTTATTTTTAATTTTAATACCTCCTATTTTTTAACTTATATTATTTTTACTTTTTTTTCTTATTTTTTACTTTTATTTTATTCTAATTAACTTTATTTTAATTTTTATTTTATTTTTGTTTTTTAAAATCTGAAGGAGCTTAAGCTCGATACAGAAATACAAATAAATAAATAAAATCAAAATTCAAATGAAAATAAAATCATTATTTTAAATTCAACTAAACAACTCAATCTACTCAATCTTTGCAATGGCAGAATCATCAACAAGTTATGAATTTGTTCAACTTCAAAACCTTAATGAAAATCTAGCTAATGAAGATTCGTTAAGGGACGCCGAAGAAATCGAACATGTGACAACCAAAAAGACTCGTGGGAAAAATAGAAAATATAAAAGTTTCTATTTCTTACGCTAAGGACGTACCGCTTGGTGATAACAGAAAAAAATGAAGACCAGCAAAGAACGGCAAAACTCTTCAAAAGTAACCTTCAGAAATAGCAACCAATGCATGCGAAAATGACGACGAGGTTGACGATGATTCACTTTTAATTGAATTTGTAGAACATGTTGAAATCACTGATATACCTGGTATCGATATCAGTAATGAATCACTAGAAAATTTTCGGCCATTACTACAAGTTACTGCTAAAAAAAGAGGCAGAAAACCTGGATCTAAAAACAAACCTAAAGAATCTTCAGAATCGTTGGCTTCTGTAAGATCTAGCAAAAGATTTAAAAAATAATTTTTTTATGTTTTATATCATTTAAAAAAAATTATATCATTTTCGGTGTTTTTTATAATAAAATAAAAATTTATATCTAGTTTTTTAAATCATTTTTTTATAGCATTGATTTAATATATAAAAAAAATAAAATGCGTTTTAAATCAGTTTCGAGAATTTGGCTATTAAATTACTTTATTCAATTTGTTCACATAATCTTAAAATTGTTCGTCGAAATCTTTTTTGAACAAAAAAATTGGGTGAACCAATAGATTGAATATAAACTTTAATCTAAATAAATTCTATTTATCTATTTTTTATTTTATTTTAATATTATTTAACTTATTTTTAGTTTTTTCAAATTTTTTTATTCTGAAGGAGCATTTGCTCGGTAAAAAATAAATAAATGAATTGTTTAAATGTTAGAAAAGAATTTTCAATATTTTTTTCAAATTTAAAATAAAAAATAAAACTCATTCTATTTAACTAAAAAGTTCTCCCAAGTCATTCCCAAACATACCCTCTTGCTCAAACATAAACTAGGTGGTCAATATGGACATTTTGTCACAAGGTAGCGTCACAAAGCATATCAACCGTCTCAACTCTCGTAAATAACCTGGTCAAAATTCCATACACCCGTTCGTCGAAAAGACCTTCAACCAAGCTCTCATTGTCATATTTTCAAAGTGTTTCACCTCTGACAAGACCCCTGATTTGTTAAAAAAAGAGCCTAAGTTACGCCTATTCCCTAGTGCCTGATTTAAGAGACCATGTATCGATAAATTTGGATTGACTCAAGAGACCAGGTTTTACTATTAAAAAGATTTGGTTTCATGAGTATTAGAAATCCATGGTATACAAACCAAAAAGATTTATAGTCCAGGTTTTAAAATTAATCTGAAAAAAAAAATTAAAAAAAAATTCTCTAGTTCTTATTTTTTTAAAAGATTATACAACTATTTTTAATTTGAATTAGATATTTTTTTAAATTATTTTTATTCTATCAAAAATGGTAAAAAGTCATATAGTTTAGCTTTTAAGCTTAATATTAAAAATTTGATAAACTTAAAAGTATAAGAAAAAAAGCAAAAGCCTTTAGCATAACACGTAAGATGCTGAGAGAGTGGATGTCTGCTGGTTTAAATCACTAAAATTGAAAATAAAACAATATTGGAATGATTTGTATATTAATGGAGAGAATTCAGAAACTTCTGCTGGCAATCTTTTCCCTTGGTTATGTGAATTTGATAAATTGGATATCCAAAATTTGGAGAAATTTTGATGAAAATCTTATCAGAGACATTTTTGACTCATGTGAATTACAAGTACTTCAAAATTACATCTGATATTGAACAAAATGATTTATGAAGACTTAGTTTTAAATGAATACCTCGAAGATTTGGATATTCTTGATGAAATTTTCATTGATGAATGCGATATTTTTAAGAATGAAGAAAAAAATCCCCAATAATTGTTTTTTTTATTATTTTTTTAATAGCTAAATCGAATTTTCCCAAAATTTTGTAAAATATATTTTTAAAATGTAATTTTTTGTTTACGGATCTGATCTAGAAACTTATTCTGAGCCGATGGATCTGGTCTGGTTAATGTTTTTAGATAAGAAACCATGGTCTACCAATACTCATGAAACCCACCCTTTTCAAAAATCAGACCATGGTCTTTTGAGTTACGAGTGACTTAGTCCCCCAGAGTTATTATATCAGGCACTACGGTATTCAAAAAAGGAATCCAGGTAAGCAATTAAAGGCCAATTTCCCTAACTGCACTTCTCTGTTAGATGATGGAACGTATCATAAGAGACGATGGAACACCTCTTCAGTAATAAACTTATTTCTCCCAAGCATTTCAGTTTGGTCCTCACCAAATCGGCAAAGTCTAACCCCTTGAAAATAGAAGATAGGCGCGAGAGCTTTGACAACGGTTTTCTTAAACATTGCACTTGTACTACTTAAATATTATTTTATATTCTTTTATTTAGTTTATTCTTTCCTTGTATTCGTCAATTTCTCTTGCCAAAATTTTGAATGCTCATTACTTCCAATGGCCACTGTAACGCAGCTACCATAGACGACTTCCTCAGTGAGTCGTCTCCGCAAGACTGTTTGCCAAAGCTTATTATAATTATTATAAATTTAAGGTTTATGATCAAATATTTATCTCAAATCAAATACAAAATTTTAAATTTAAATAAAAATATTTTATTTAAATATTATATTTGCCAGAGCCATAAATAGGTTTTCTAAACAATTGAATTCGGTCATTTCAATTCAGAAAAATTTGAATAATTTTTTTATTAAAAGAAAAAATTTTAGCAAATTTTCTTAATGCAGTAAAATAAGTCTTCAATTTTCTGTATTTTGCACCCCATTTAAAAGTACCCTAATCAATTGCGCAATTACAATGAAAATTTCTTGCAGACACATATTTTCGGATTAATTTAAGTTTCTTAAACATTAAGCATTTTACAGATCTAAATTATCTGTTTTATTAAAAATGCTATTCATGTTTTTCTGAATTAAAATGATCGACTTGAAATACACTTCACAACCCCATTCCATGGATATTTTTATAAAGCGACGACTATTTTTACGAAAATGATGATATTTGGTACGGATGATTTATTTTAGGCTTGGAAAATCTAAGCCTAAAATAAATCATTCAAAATATTATGATCTAATAAGCGCTGGGCCTAAAATTTGAAGTCATAAGAGCTTTTAAGCATTAAGTAATTTAGTAATTTTTGGCTAAAGAAATTTTGTAATTATACCTAAATAACCTCAATATAGATTAATTTTTAGCCCAAGCTCGATTTATTGTTTTTTCTAAAAATGAACTTAAAAAATACTTTTCATATCTCTTTCCATTTAAAAGATTGTGAAAATTTGAAATATTTTGCCTTAAGCTTAAGCTCGAAGAAAAAGATTTATAGTTGAAAATCACTAATAGAATTGTTTTAATATTTTCTGCTAAATATTTATTTTCTGATGTCTTAATTGAACGCTATTCAATGCATTCTCTGACAATGCTATTGAGTTGTAACGACTAAGTTGAAATGGTATCGGAGCTTTGCAATGGCAGATTTTTAAAGAGAATCCTAATTTATTTAACTTGAAAAGAAAAAGTTAATTTTTTAATTTATTAAATGGAATAAATCGAATTTCTTTTGAAAATTTATGAATTAAATTAAATTAGAAAAGAAGTCAGTTTAATTATCTTTTTTCAGAAATAAGAGCATTATATTTTTTCTCTTTTAAATTAACGCTAAGTACTTTCTTTTGTCTAATTTTAAATTTTAACTTCGCAATTTGAGAAAAATTCGGCAATTTTTTTCATTTTTTTGTTTTACCTTTGAGATTGATAAGCACTATTTTAATTAATTATATTAAAAAAAAAATTACATTTTATTTGAATTTTGGTTCTGAAAAAAAATGGATTTAAAACTAAACAACAGTCACTCAATTAAACTAATTTCATATTTTTTAGCTTTCAAAAGGCTTCCAAGTTAAGAATATTAATAAAATATTTTTTATTTACATTTGTAAAAATTCAAAGGTAAAAACACAAAATTTTCTTTGAAAGTTAAAATTTTTAAATAAAAAAAAATTAATAACGACTAGAATGAAGCACTTTGATTAAAAACAACTTGAAAAGGAATATCGTGTCTCAATGCCGGGTAGTAACTAGCTTCGCTTGAATAATCGTTGCTGGATTGTTTTGATCTTGCTGCAAAGGAATTAAAAGCCTCATTCTGGGAATATTTATTCAAATGAGACGCCAGCGCCTCCATCGCTCCCGGACTAAGTCTGTAAACAAAGTTTCCCGGGTACACAGTCTTTTAAATACATAAATATTGAACAAAAAAATTATACAAAATTTTACAAATATTTCTGGATTTATTTCTTCTAGATTTTGGGGGTTTTCGGATTTAAAAGAATCATCAAAAACATCTAAACAAAATTTTAAATAAAAAAAAAATTTTTTTGAAGAATTTTGAATACCTGTCCTCGGATTAAAATGTCCATCGTAGATCTGATATGTGTCATTCTTTGAAAATGAGTAACCGTTTTGACTTTTTATTTTTGATTTATTCTGAGAGAAAATTTAATTTAATTTTTAACAAATCAAAGGTAAAATTTCTTACAGCAGAGTAATCGAAGTTGTTTGCAGACGATTCCCTATAAATTAATAAATTTCATTATTTATAATCAAAATAAGATATAAGCTACTTGTTAGCAGGTTGATTGTCGGGCTCTTTTTTGGATGACCCTTGATAAAAAAACCTACAAAATTGAGAATAACTAAAAAAAACTAAAATTACTGAACAAATTTGCTATAAATTCACAGCAACAAAACATTTTTCTAAAATTTTATTTTCAAGAAAAATGATTCTTTAACGCATTTAAAATTAATTTAAAAAAATTTAAATCCAAATAAACAGACTTCAGGTAAGTTTTACTTTGGAGTTGTTGTTGTGTTTGAATTTTTAAATCTCAAAGCTGGTATACCCATATAGTTTTTTCTTTTTTTAATTAATTTTTAAAACCATTAAACGGAGGGGTTCAATTTGACTAAATGAGAAATTTAATGAATTTTTCGAAGCTCAGATACAAGTTAGATAAGAGGCATACGTTTAACTCGGGGCTTTAGCATTTTTAACTATGACAAAGCAAATTGTACTAGAAAAGTCAATTGAAATTGAAATTTGTGATAGATCTCAAAAACCATATGAACACTAGAAAATTATCTATAACCACAATTTTGGTATTAAATTAAAAAAAAATTCTTGTAATGTAATTATAAGTTAAGAGTAATTAAGTTCTGTTTAATAAATTAGGACCCAAAATAATTGACCAATTTTCTTGTCTTGAATCTACACTGCCACGTGTTTATTTTGCTCTATCGGGTTACACATGGCTGAAAATTAATAGCGTCAAGGTATTAATTATCATAATGACTGCTACTGACACTTAATACATTCAGTTCAGAATTTGATGTATCATTTATTTAAGTGATTTCAATTTTAATTTTGGTTATTTTAAATTTCAATCTTAAATTTTGATTCTATTATTGTTAATTTTAGAGAAATTTTTTTTGTATATTTTTTAAATGTTAGCCACAAAATTAAAATGCAAATTTTTTATAAATATTTATAGAATAGTTATAGAATATATATAGAATATTTATAGAACGGTTATTAGAAACTCTACTTTAAACCTAAAAATTAATTTCTAATTTAACCACATCATTATTTATTTAATTGAATAATTATAAAATAATCCATTAGGGAATGAAACTAGCTATTCTATTTAGCCAGAATAAAGAAGAAAAATTTTTAACTTAGTTGGACTTAAAGTTAAATTTAAAGTCAAAATAGAATTCCTCTACATAAAAAGATTTGACAACTAATTTTTATTCAATCATTTTTAGAATTTTGAATGACATTTTCCAATTTTTGTTTTGCTTTTTCGTAGTTCATCTATATAATCAGTATATTTTTAAGGCCGTAATATTTTGAAACTTTTGGCTAGATAATTGTAAAAAGTAAATGAGAAGAATGTTAAAAATTTACTATTAAGTGGAATTTTTTTGTCAAATACATTAAACTAAGAATTCTCAGAAAAAGAATTTTTTTTTTTTAAATAAAAGTTGGATAATAAGGAGAGATAATTTCAAATAAAAAAGGGAAGATTGCAATGGAAAAAAAAGAGATTGAGTGAAAGAGAAAATGGTAAGGTTCAGGAGAAATGCTGTTGCCAAACCTTTGAATAATGGTTTGGTATGGAGTAATGGTTATCAAGTTGAAAAAACAATTTAGGAAAATTTTCAGGATGGAAAATTTTAATTATGTAAAAGAATATTGAATCATTTTAATTCGAAAGCTGTCAAATCCTTTTATTTATAACAGAACATTAAAAAAGCCTTAAGATTAATTAAGAGTAAATACATTAACTTGATTCTTTTTTTTATGATAACTGGAAAATAATTAAAAAGTTAATTTTTTTTTTCCTTATTCACTTCTTGTGGAGCATTGGGTCATTACTTTTGATTTCCACTCAAGTCGATCTTCTGCCTTTACCCTTGCTTCTCCCCATGTCATTCCCATTTCGATGAGCTCTTTCGTGATTGTTGACCTCCATGTTACTGCTGGTCGTCCTACCTTACGTCGCCCTTGAGGTGTCCATTGAAGGACTCTTTTTGGTATCCGTGTTTCTTTCATTCTTAGTACATGCCCGAGCCATCGCAGTCTTTTGTTCTTATAGCATTGACTTAAAGGCTCTGAATTTGTTCTTCTGTATAGGTCAGCATTCGACAATGTCTCAGACCAGCGATGACTGAACTGCAATTTGAGACATTTTACAAGAACATTTTTTTAGAATTTACATTGATATCTAAAAACTATGTCTTTATCCATATTTGTTGGTAAATTGAGATACAGGTTTTTCTTTATTATTTAATTGTTGTTAAATTTATATCCAAATAGTAAAATACCTTTTTGAAGCATTTTTGCTTTGGTTTCTCCTCTTTCAGATATCAGTACCGGTATCTCATCGGGTTTCCATCTTTTTCTTCTATCGAGAACCTCTTCTGATGTTTTGCAGTAGACTTCTCGAATTTCTAACCATCTTTTCTCTATATTCGCCTTCTCTCGAATTCCAAGTTTTTGAATGTTCTTTCTAATCTTTGTGCTGTATTCTGCTTCGCGTTTTGGATCAGCTCGAAGTCAGATGTCGTAAGTTTTTGCTGAATTTATCTGATGAGTTCTCTTCAGTTTCAGCTTAAAGGTTTCAGCTTTAAGTTTTTTATCTTAGGATAGCGACGTCAATTTGTATTTATCTTCGCGTTGAAACATAGTTCTACATATACACTGCTTGTGAGTCATGCACAGATCTACTTGTCTTTTACCATTGTTATTTCTTTCTTCGCAACCGTGGATACCCATGCAATTTTCAGACCCACCGTTATCACTTTTAATTTTAGGTTTGTGTATCTAACGACAATAATGAGGTCATTTTAAAGCACTTTGTCTATAATTCTTTGCAGTTGTCAGTAAAATAACGATTTTCCCGCATTACTGCCTTCATTAGTGGGGGCTTAGCATTGTTTGATAGACATGTTATAATTTTGCACTTTTAGCTGTGTGTATATCAGTTTTTTGTTTATTGACTCTCATCCCATCATGGAATCAGTGATTTGAAAGTATTATGTCAGTTTTTCTTGTGTTTTCAGATCAAGAATACAGGAAAGTCCTATTAATGATGTTGATTTAGTCTGACCCGTCCAACGAATTCCTCTCGTATCTTGAGCAAGCTGATGTTTCGGACATGGTTCAGGCATTCCTGGTTCCGAATGTGTTTCACAGTGAACACACACTTTTTTAAGCCTTAACTGACATTTTTTTTTCTTAACTTAACTTTTCTGGAGTGGGATCAACATTCAAATCAACCGAGGCAAGTCTTTTTCGAACAGATGGAGTTTTTAGTGTAATTGGCTGACTATTAAATGAAGATCGTATGACTTTTAGTTGTCTGAGAGCTCCTCGACACTTTTATTATAGAGTCTTTTATGGTTACTTTAGATTTAATTTCCTCTTTGTACAAAATCCGGTTGTACAAAGAGGTACTTGTACTCAATTTCACTTTTTAACAAAATAAATTGAGCTTCACTTTTTTTTGCTCTTCCTGGACTCTTTCAATCAATGGATAGATTGATGGATAATAACAAAGCACACTACTAAAAGCCTTGTGCCATGTTTCGGCAAAATACGAGACAAAGCTTCATTTGCTCTACTATAAACGTTCCATAATTCGATTTCAAATCTCGGTTTCTGATATATAATTTCAATTTTTGAATTTAGACGGCTGCATATTTTCTGAGAGAATTCATATCCAATCAAAGTCACTTCCATATAATCATAATATTTCATTAAAGAGTCATGATATTTAAGATTGTTGTCTGTATCTGCCTCTATTTTATTTAAAAATTAAAACAATATCACTAGGAGGAACAAATGCCAAAACTTGAGCTAACTTAAGCAATTTTCTATAACTACATATTCTTTATAACCTACTAAGTCCAAATTCTTGAATTTTTCTTCAAATCACTTGTTTAAAATGAAAAAAACAGCAATTTAATTTACTTAATAATTTATAATAATAATTTTCCCTATTCTTTCTTGGTGGATAATGGGGAGGCGCTCATCTCCTTTTCAAGTACCTTTTTGAGCAACGGCTTCGATCTGGCTCAGAGGCTACTGCATCGAGTTGATCATCTACACCGCAATTATTTCCCAGTCGAAACTGGTGCCCCTATTTTTTATGATGAAAGAGGCTTAAACATTCGCCCCGTATTGCAAAGAAATTTTGAAGATTTTTTCACCCTCAGCGGATTTTGAACCCTCGATCCTATGCTTGCATGACTAACACGCAAACCATTCCGCTATACGGGCTCAATTTAATTGATTTACTAAAAGGAAAAACTATCTTACACATTCAAGAAACTTGAAGTCTCAAATCTGATGGAACTGATTTAGGCGGTATTGTTAATTATGACTCAATTATTATAAAAAATTTCTTAATAAATAGCTATAGTTTTTCGAGGCAGTAGAAAAAAAACAATAGGGAAGCATCTTCTATCAATTAGTGCATTTAGAGAATATACTTGTACAAAACTAGTCGGAGCAATATAAAATATCCCGTCAGCTAAAACTTCCTATCAGAACCTCCTCTGAATCATTATTCAATGAAACAGAAAATAAATATAATATAAGTAAAATTGACCATGGATTAAGCAATCTCTTACAAAATTAACTTCGTTATGCTCTTGGTTATTCAGTTCCACTAAATCAAGTCATAACTTTGACTTAAATTTTTGTGACTTAGACTTAAAACTGTGACTTATAAACAAGTCTGGTTCTGAACCACCTGATTCAGAATCATTGGAATTGGATAGAAACTCTAATGCATGTAAGAATGAAGCTTTAATTGGAAATTTAAAAAAAAAATTTATATTTTTAAATCAAGTTTACTACAGATTTAAAGTAAAAATAGTTTAGATGCTTAACTTGGTCCAAGTCTTTGTTTATAATTTTTTTTGACATCAAATATAATAATTTTTGAACTTAAACAGTAAAATGGATAAAATTAAATTTCTTTTTATTTTTTTATAGAGTTCTAATTTTTATTGAGTTAAAAAAAAAAAAATTCAATAGATTCAATTTTAAAATAGTAAAAAAACATGATTTTTTTTAAAAAAAATTAAGTTTAAATTTTTTTTTAGATATCAATTAATTTTCTATTATCAATTGATTAAGTCTTTCTTAAAAAGGCAAACATTTAAAAATGATTTATTTGCAAGTAATCATTTTTATTATAAATGCTGTTTTTTTGGGTCGATGTGAAATATGCAAACTATTTACTGGTACCGGTGCCAAGTGTACATCTTCAACATTTAGCCAATTTTCCGGAGGTACTTACCATGACTTATCTTTGAATGGCGTAGTGAACTTTCCCGCCAATGCATTTACAGATATTTTTTTATCATCTCTATTTATAACAGATAGCGCAATAGCTTCAGTGTCAGGTGATGCATTCAAAGGAATTAGGCAAATAAACTACTTAGAATTGCATAACGTAGACAATATTGAGCTTTTGTTGAGCGGAAGCAATTCATATTTTCTATTTGACAAAGTCCTATCACTAACCATCAACAAAAATTCCAACATCAACTCAACAAATTTTGATTTTTTTCTTAATTTAATAAATAAATTGAATGTTAAAATGGTAACAATGCTTCATTTGAACATTCAAAATTTAACACTTAATTTTTCTACTTTTAATTTTGAAGCTTTTTATTTTGCTTCAAATAAGATCGGGACCATAAAAGTTGTTCTGAATGGAAAGATTAAAAAGCTATACCTTGACCGAAACGACATTGAGGCTATTACTTTTGATGCAAAAAAATCAAATTTGCTCTATCTCAATCTGAATAGAAATTTAATCGAACATTTCAAATGTCCCAATTTATCAGCACTAACCGATTTGATCTTGAGTACAAATAAGCTGAGTGCTATAAACAATGAGACTTTTTATAAATTGACAAATGTGGAAAATATTAATCTAAGACAAAATAGAATAAATTACATCGCAAAAAATTCATTTGAAAAATTACATAAACTAAAAGAGCTTTATTTAAATTTAAATTTTATTACTGAAGCCAATCCCCAGCTCGTATTCAATTCTGTTTATTACATTGATCTTAGCCAAAATCTTTTCAATTCATTTGATTTTGAGCAATTTTTCTCATTTAAAAACACAAGTCTTAAGCACTTGGACTTGTCTGAAAATCTGATTAAAAAAATTTTGCTCAATTTAACCCAAATAGACCATTTAGACTTGTCCAGCAATCCTCTAATCCAAGTAGATGATATCTATGCGAATAAAATCAGCAATTTGTATCTGAATAAAAATTTATTCAAAAATTTGCAGTCAGTTTGCTTAAAAAATGTGGCATTAATTTCTAGTCATATGAAGTCGATTGATGATATCTGCATATTGTGATGTTATGTTAATCAGCTCCACAAAAAAAATTATTTTAAAATAAAAGCAGGCAGCATTCTATGGGAGTTAAGATAAATATAGGATGGATCAATTACTTAGTTGTTTTCAATAGTTTATTTATTTATTTAAATTTAGCCCCATAAACAAGTTTACAAATTAAATTTTCAATTTCAAATTTCAACCTTTTAAAATTCTTTTTACCAAATGCTTTTTTAAGTAATAATTTTCCCCGTATTTCAAATTCATTAAGCGTCTTTTCATTATTAAAATGAAGATCGAAATGTCTGAAAATAGATTAAGAAAATATAATAGAAAAAACGGTTATAATTTAAGGGCCTTCCCGCACTTATATTAGAGATGAATTTATTCATTTTAAATAAATTATATTTATTGAGTTAATTTTTATTGAATAAACTAATTTAAATTAATTTTTATATATTTAGCGTATATTTATTTAAAACACAATTTAAAAAAATAATTAAAGTTTTCACAATCAACTTTCAATATTTAAAAGTGATATCTTTTAAATAATATTATTATTATTTATTCATAAAATTACGCCAGACTAGGCAATGTTAAAAATAAAATTAAATTAAATACAAAGGAAAGAAACTTTGTACTGTCTGTTTTACTTTTTTAATTGATAATACTGAGTTGATTAATATTTTTCTAAAATTTCTAATTACTTTGTTAAATAAAAAAATACCAAAAATTGAATATATAAAAACTCTAAGTTTTGCTTCTTTTTCAAAATGATTATTCACTGTGTTGCAAACTAGAGAAAAATATAAAAAAAATTTTTCTTTTATTTTTCATTTTAATGAAATTTCATTCTTAATCTTTAATTTATAAGAATATTTTCATAATATGTTTTAATATTCTTTTTTAAAAAAATTTAAAAACTAACCAGAATTATTCTCAGAATATAGATCCTGAAGAAGTCCACTTTTGGTCGAAACGCGTCGATCGTTTAATATATGAAAAAATTTATTTTTATAAATTAAAAAATTATTTTATAAAAAAATATATAAATTTTATAAATTCAATTATTATAATTATGTTTAAGAAATTAAAATATTAAAATAATTTTTTTTTTTTGAGTGATTCAGATGTATCTAACAAGTTTGAATATGAAAGTGAACGCTGGCCTGTCGGTCAAAATACGCCGCCGACTAATACTAGTTAAATTATTACATTGCTATTTTCTTTTTTTGCCTTAAGCTTCATTTTCCTGTCGAGGTATAAAAATAAACATTGTGATTTCAAAGTCAGTCCTTTGATTTTTTCTGACTATCCAATAAAACCACCTTGAGCAATACATTACAATAATAAATTATTTTTTATTCGTGTCAGTAAAATAGATGACTTTGACTTGATATGCTTGAAATTGGTTTCGAACAAATTCGAAAACTTGTCTGTGTCAGAGTTGGAAAATTTACAAAATTTGGTTTCTTTAGATTTAGAACAAAATTTAGTAGAAAAAATCGAATTTCCAAGTCTAGTTCTTCTTAAGGAATTACGACTAAGTCACAACAAAATAAGAAAAATATCTCAGGCTTCATTCAATAGACTCACAAATTTACAAGTCCTTATTTTGTCTTATAATAAAATAGATTTTATTGATGAAAAAAGCTTTTCAAATTTAAAAAATCTCCAAGTCCTCAACTTGAACCATAACTATCTTGTTCAATTGCCTGATTTTTCATATTTCATCTCAATTCAAAAAGCTACCTTTAACTTTCAGAACGGCCAGCTTCAAACTCTAAATTCTTTTAATTTCACGAATTTGGTCAATGGAAAAAACATCAAAATAGAATTCTACAGCAATCAGCTAACCAATGTGTCGCCTCATCTATTTTGTTCAAAAAATGTCGAAATTTTGAAAAATGGTCAAATTTACATGGAGGATGTGAACGTTTTTGACAAATGTCTACTTAGTCAAATTAGAGGCTTAAATTTGACCATTAAGAGTCGGAAAGAGTCGAAGTGTGAACTAAAACAATTTGCCAAATCTAACAACATAACCATTGATGATGACCAAGACCTTAATTGTGCAAACTTCTCTCAAAATACGCACTGTTCGGATTTTTTTGACTTAAAATATGATTGTGGCTATGATGTAAAAAGTATGCATCGGTCTACTATTTGGATGATTGACTCCTATTTCAAATCCTTTCGGTGTAATTCTACAAAACCCTATTTGTTGACATCTAACTTTTCTGTTTGTCTGAAAAATAAATATTTTCAAGTGAGCTGCTTTACCAGCCAAAACAAACAATCTATAATATTTGATCCTGATGATTTTCAAGATATAAACAAGAATTATAAAATTTTTAGTCTAAGTGAAAAGGTAACAGGAATATTTCACATTTTAACTAGAACTTTGATAGCTCTGATTCATAATGAAGACAGCATTGATCTTGTTGTGTCTGGAAGCGATTTTTTTCTGAGCGGCAATACTGGCATTTTAATTGATAATTGTCCGAATGACAATATTAGTTTGAACAGTTCTGAAATTTTTAATCAAAATAATTCGACCAAAGCTTTAATGAAATTTTTAGATGAGCTTCAAAGTTTGATGAACTTGAAAAATTTTAGTCTGGCTATGCTTTCTAAGTTTACCGACTCGGTAAATCTGATTGTAGTTCCAAATAAAAAGAATGGCTCATACAAGGCTGATCTCCGATTAGAGCCAAAGATTACATTTTATGCATGTTTTTTAGTTTTTTATTTATTTGTGGCAATGGAATTACAAATTAGAGTCTTTTATGAATAAATTTTTGCTTCAATGCAATAATTTTTTTTTTATTCTTTATAGATAAAAATGTTGTAAAATACAGTCAAGTAAATTTTTAATGTGATAATTTTAAAAAATTTCAAAGAAGTAATTAAGTAGTAGTAGTAGTAGTTTTGACTGTAGCTGGATAGCCAGCGAGCGTGCTGATAAGGCACACTATGACAGCTGATGTGATTGCTTTAAAGATTTTAACATTAAGGGCTTCAACTGATTGATTTGGCAGCGAGTTCAATATGCTAGCGGTTCTGTTGAAAAAAAAGTTATCTCTATGTTGGAGCCTCGAAATTTCTTTGAGATATTTGAATCAGTGACCTCTTTCTTGGATTTTTGTGACATTTTTATTTTTTTATTTTTTGTTTTCTGTACCGAGCTAAAGCTCCTTCAGAATAAATTAAAAATAAAATAAAAAAAATAAAATAAAAATAAAATTAAAGTAAATAAAATTAGATAAAATAACATTTGATTTGCTTTGTTTGTAGCCTCTATCACTTGATTTTTCCATTTGAGATTTGTATTGAAGATAACTTCAAGACCTCTTTCGGTTTCAGACGTTGATAATTGTTTACCATAAATAAAATAAGTGAATTCTTTGTTTTTATGACCGTAATGCATAACCACACATTTTGATGTGTTGAAGAGAAGAAGCCAATCTTGAGTCCACTTGAAAATTAAATCTAAATCTGATTGTAGTTTCACTGCGCTTATTTCTGATACCGTTTGCGAGAATATTTAAGTATCATCTGCATACATTTTGACAATATTCTCTATTACTTTTGGTAGATCATTGATATACAAAACGAACAATAGTGGACCAATCACTGACCCTTGTGGTACACCGCTAAAAATCTCAACCCAATCCGACAAAATTTCATCTTGAACAATTCGTTGTCTTCTATTTTTCAAGAAAGCTTCAATCCATTTTAGTGCCAGACCATCAAAGCCATACGCTTTGAATTTAGCTATTAGTCGTCTGTGCGGAACATTATCAAATTCTTTCGCAAAATCTAGCAGAATTGCATCAACAGGAATACTTTTGTCTAGACTCATTGAGATGAAATCTAGAGGTTCCAGAAGATTAGATGTACATGACTTTTTCTTGACAAACCTATGCTGTTCTTTAGATATAGTATTATTCCTTAAAAGATAGTCTTTCATTATGTTTCTTATTGTGCTTTCCATAATTTTGCACGGAATTCAATTTAAAAAAAATATTAAATTTTGATTAGTTCTTTATTTT
The DNA here is from genome assembly GCA_019054805.1 of Brachionus manjavacas. Lineage (NCBI taxonomy): Eukaryota > Metazoa > Rotifera > Eurotatoria > Ploima > Brachionidae > Brachionus > Brachionus manjavacas. The sequence continues at coordinate 2,424,538 of JAHQIY010000004.1, forward strand.
TTTAATAAAAAATGAATTAGAAAATATCTTAATATGGGAAGAACAGCAATCAAGCACATCAGTTGTGATAGTGTGTTTGATAACCCACTCTCTTAGATCAGCACAGCATGCTCTACTACTAGGACTCCTAAAACGGGGCCAAAATGTTCGGAAAATTGTTTTCAATTTTTTTATTTAATAATAAGTAAATTGATTGTAAATTGTATTAAATTGATTTTTTGTATTGTTTTATTTAAATAAAAAGAAAAATAATTAGAAAAATTTCTGTTCCGTGTATATTACATATACTAAAAACATTTTAAGCTGTTTAGATTAAAAATAGAATATGTTTACAATTTATGACAGCATCAAAAATTCAGTACTAAAAATTGAATTTTAGATCAAATCACAATTAAATGTTATTTGCCAAAGTCAAATTTAATTAATTTTTTTAATTAAAATTATTTTTTTTAAAGATTTTTGGGATTTTTAATTTTTAAATTTAAAATTTTCTGGAAAATACTAAAAAAATCTAAACATATCTGTTTAAATACTTTCTGAAATCGCTTGTTACTGATGTAATATAATAAAAAGTTTAAAATATAGCTTAAATAAACGCTTACAACAGCTCCCTTTAATAAATAAAAATTTTCATTTTTAAAATTTTTTAGTAGAAAAAATACCATAATTGGAACTCTACCAATTATGCAATTAATGCATGAAATGACGACAATTACTGAGTGCTTATTTTTGCACTTATTTATACGAGTTAAAATTTTTGATCTTTTCTTTTTATCATTATTCTTCTTACTGTCTTTAAATAAAGAAATTTCTTTATCAACTGATTGACTTTGATTTATGTTTGATTTAATTTTGGAATTTCTTTTCAAGAATAATATTCTTTTTTTAGACAAATTTAATTTAATACGGGTTAAAATTATAAAATTTAAAACTAATAAAATGACAAGATTAAGACCATCTCGAAAAATAAAGGCTGCTATCTCCAAAACTCTTTTAAAAGAACTGCTTGAAAAATTGCTTAGTTTTAGCTCAAAAGTTTTCTTTGTTCTATTTGACGTTGGGTCTAACAAATCCACTCCGACTATTTCATAAGAAAATATTTGATAAACAAAAATTAATCCACTTGCAAAATAAAACAATAAATTGACAGTTTTATAATAGTTAAAAACAAGCAAGGCTTTACTTTTTGATATTTTATTACATAGCAGAATATAACAGCAATAAGTTGACACTATTCTATTCATGATAGCAATAAGCTCCAATAGACTGGGCATGTATTCGATGAAAACTATAAAATATATTTGTGCAAAGGAGGTCTTTGAAATTGAGCATTTTCTGCAATGAAAAATTGGTTTGCATGATGCATTTAGGAACCCAAGAAGGAGGCTGAATGATTCCATTTTGAGATACTGGTATAGCAACTCTTTGAATCCAGAATTCGAAAAAATAATGAAACTTAAGAGCTGGAATACGAAACCACATATGCCCATACTTGGAACAATGTATGTGAATACAATGTCGTTTTTATCTACATAAATGTCCTCGACTCCTTGTTTTTTAAAGGTAAAATTAAGCATCTTTAAGAAATTTCTATTCAGATTTTTTTCTGATGTGTTCAATTAAAAAGAAAGACAAGTCACAAATTTAATTAGCAATTTAATACCAAAATTTTTAATTTTTAGATTAAAATTATAAGTAATTTTTAAAATAGATTTTCGATTGTTTTAATTAAAAATTAATAAAGAAATTTTCTAAATGTATGTAATTTCATACACTTATAAATTTTAATAAATTTTTCCTACTCTTCTCCATTTATTCTCGTAAAATTGTTCTAAAAACAATTCTTTGCCGAAGAATAAGCTCAAATAATCAAAACCCTTAATATTTGATATTATGACGCCATTTATTTTGAAAGTCTCACCTGAGAATACCTTATTTTTCCAAAATATAATCAAAACTAATTTATTTTTTTTTATTTTTATTTATTCAATAGCGCCAATTTTGGGGTCCTAACCCAATTTTTTGAAATTTTCTGACCCTTATTTATTTTGCAAAGCAAAAATATTTTTAAAAGTTATAATATATCATTTAGTTTTAATTTTTCTCTTTTTCTCTTTTTTTGAAAATTAAACTAGTTTATCTCCAAAATTTTTATTTTTTGTGAAAATCGAATATTTTTATACTTTTAAAAACTTGACCCCCTACGGACCCCCAATTTTTTACGACTGACTCCCAACTGACCCCCCATTTTTCTTGAAGAGAATTCAACGAGCTTTCTAAAAATGTGCCTAGTTTTTCTCCAGGATGTATAGTTTTCGAGAATTTCAAAAGATTTCATAATAATTGAGAAAAAAATTTTAATAACAATTATTAATAAAAAAATAAAGTCTTTGTCTTAAATTTTAAAACCATGTAAAATAAAAAAATAAACTTAAATGAGGCGAAATTCTTATTTTTTCTATTGCAATCTTTTGCCTCTTTTTTCTGATTTTCGTAAAGGCAAGTTACATTTCTTTTTATTTTAATTTGATCTTTTGGTGGTGGAATCATTTTTAAAATTTTCTAAATTTAAAACTAAAATAAAATTTTTTTATTAATGCAATTTTCAAATAAAAGAATATAAAAAAAATTTTATTTTATTTTTCTTAATAAAATTTCTTAATTATCCCAAAAATGGATAAAAATATTGGCTCTAATGATTCACAGATTAGAAAAAATTTTGAAAAAAATTATATGACATTTATTATCCAAGGAAACTCTTCAAAAAACTCTAAAGTACAAAAAATTTTTTACCTTAATTCTTTTCTAATTGTATTACTTTAGAACCGAGTGTATTATTTTTCTCAGATCTTAAGAGATATCAACAACATCTGTGAGAATATTGAGGTTGATTTTGAACTATACCTTAAACATTTATTAATTAATTTAAGAAAATGGACATAATGAATTATGGTACAAAAAAAACAGAAAAAATTACAAAATTGAAAAAACTTTCTTTTTTTTATGTCTAAAACCAGTTCTGAAAAATGTTCCAATTGATGTTATGTTTTTATCAATCAAATTAAATAGGAAACAATTTATTTTTTAGGACTCTAAATTTTTTTAAATTTTTTAAATAAAATTTTTCGCGTATTTAAAAAAAATGAAATAGTTTTCTTAAAAATTGGATGAAAAATTAAAAAATCTTGAAAAAAAAATAATTCTATTTTAAAAGATACATACAAAAGAAGCTCTTCAGCGTTGTCCAGTTATGAATCATTGTTAATGATATGCTTTAAAAAAAGACAAGAAAGCTTTCTTTTTTATAATTTAGGAAAATTAAAAAAAAACAAAACATATCTTTAAATTTATAATGTCAAAATGACATGCTTTTCAGTAAATTCGTCAATTTATTTTTAAATAAAATATCTGAAAAAAATTTAGGGTTTAATTTTGGTAAATAACAACAAAAAAACCTCATTAACAAATTTTCAGTTCTAAAAACGTTAATTTACTATATATTTTGATGAATCAAAACTCGAAATATGTCAAGACATCGCCGGTGCTTCTAGTTTTAAATTAAAAGAAAAAAATTAAATTAGATTCAAGTCTTGTTTTTAGGTAGTTTTGATACAAACATTGTTTCGCTCGAATTTAGTCACTGAAAAAACTCTGCAAGTTTACAAAGCACTATTTGAATTAGCAAACCATTAAAAATAAATTGCGAATTTTCCATTTAACCCTTATCCCTCAAAAAAAGAAAAAAATAGCGTTGTTGACGAAAATGCATCATCTTTGACCCAGAGAAAAAAAAATTTATTTGTGTTTTAAAATAATTTTATTAAAAATACCCAATCTGAGTGATGAAATGACTGACAAGACCACATTTGGTTAACTTCGACGTCATTTTTCCCAGTTTCTCCGAATAACAGCAATAAACCAATTAAGGATTTCAACTCTATTTCGGATGTAAAATATTCTTTTTTATTCTTTTATTAGTGCATAAAACAATTTTCCTAATTATTGAAGAATCAATAAAATAAGAAAAAAAAATGGCTAGTTTTGGTACAGTTTCTAACACACGAATTGAGTATTGATTGATGATTTTGTACATCAGATACTATTATTATTATTTTTATTATTTATTTCAAAAATCACATCAGATTTGGCGATGATATAAAATTAATATTAACGAGAAATATTAAAAAAGGAACATTTTATAATAATAAAGACTATTTTTTTATCTCTTTTTGGTATTTAAGAATACATGCTAAAAATAAAAAATAAAAAAAATTTACATAATTTCTATCTTTACAATTAAAAATAATTTCTTTTTCAACTTATTTTATTTGTTTTTTTTGTTTAGAGACATCGAATTTCAGGTCGTCATTCTGTTGTTTTGAAGTTTTAAGTGTTCAATGATTTCTGTCAGTGAAATAGAATTCGTTAAAGGAGAGAGGTCCGCTGTACCCATTCCAGCACCTCTTTTAAACAATTCTCAAGTCCGCTCTGAGAGCATACTGATCCAAACTGACTGGATCTAGGGTAATTAATACTTTATTTTCATTACTACATGGCATTAATTAAAAGCGAATTCTAACCAGTGATTTAATTCAGTGGTTCATTTCTAAAGGTTTTCCAGAAAGTATTTCCTAATTCATCCTTTATTTTTTTAATGAATTTATTGGGTCGATTTATTTTTCTTCATTTTTTTGAAGTAATAAAGATGTAAGTTCGTTTTCAAGGAGTCTGTTATAAAAGCTTGGTTTTATTTTATTTATTTTTGAGTTAACTGGTTATAAATTGAGTGCGTATAATAGGTTTGTGTCTTTGATCTTTTCCCTAACAAAAGCATCTGTTTAATCATTTGGCCTTCCATTTTTTCAGAGTTATTTAATTGTAACAAGTCTCAAGTCAAGTCCAAGTCACGACTTTTTTTTTCTTTTTCAAAAGTCCCAACAAAGACTTTAATTTTTTTTTTAACTTGTTTCATCTCAAAAAAACTCAATCAAAATTAATTTATATACTTTAAATTTTTATTTAAAAAATTAATTAATTAATTTAAACCATTCAAGTATTTTTCAATTCAATCCTCCATTAAATCCATGTTACTTAACCAATAAAGTCGTGGCTTCTAGGTTTATTGGATGAAGCTGGTTGATGAAACTTGTATTAATAAGTATTTTCTTGCAAGCGTTGCTAGTGCTGGAAACTCTGACTTGTTTATCAACCAAAAATTCGATAAACTGTCATCTTCGTTTAAATAGATTTTTTTGTATTGTTCCAATTCATTTTTGAATTTTGCTCTTTCATCTTACACTTCTTCGCTTACATTAGATTTATTTAAAAAACTAAAAAATTTTCGCCGTTTTGTAGGCGATTTTTAGAGGCTTACTTCAGAATCGGTCCTAGCTTTACTCAGTGGTCTTGTTTTTTTTGTCAGTTGGTTTAAGCTACATGGAATGGTTTTTTCCTTGTTAATAGAATTTTCATAATCCTGCCAAGGGCCTTTATTTTGCCATTCATGGTATAATTGTTCTTCTAAGCGTTTTGAAAACAACAGCTTTTCATCCGAATTTTAATCTGAAATTTCTAACCATTCATTTTTAAAAAGGAATCCAAGAAATAAGATATATACCATTATATCTTCTAATAATTCATTTGTATTCTTGTTTGACAAATCTAAGATTCCAGCGAATCCGGTCTTGATTTGAGTCCTCAATTCATTAATAAATGGTTTCAAGCTGTTATTTACCGGTATGAAATTATCTAAATGTTGAGATAGTTGGAATTAAAGCTTGGCACTACTAAGCTTAAATTCGATAACTGTTCTCCTTGGATTTCATTTGTTACATATTCAAATGGTTCTAAGATATTGATTACGTCTGCCAGTCTTGAATGTTCATTTTGACTTAAAATTAATCCATGGTCATCGATATTTTTAAGGCCATCATTTAAGTCGGTTAATTCCGATCTTGCAAAATGCCTTCAAGGAATTAATCTCACTATTCCAGCGTACTTTGATAGGCTTGGGAATAGAATTGTAATTTTTTCGGTAAAATTGTATTGTTTAATTTTTACAAGGCTTTTTTTAACAACATGCTGTAGGCTATGTGCAAAGCATCTGAAATGTACCAATCCCGAATTATGAAAAAGTCGCTTTCTAAAATATCCTCTGATAGATTAACTTCGTCTTCAGAGCTGGTAATTTTGCCCTCTGTGTTGGGCTTTCCTCATAAATCGTTTCATTTAAGTCCAACTCATCTTCACCGAAAAGATTCATAAGCCTGTCCATTTTCACCATATTTGAACCATTATCAGTTACTATTAGTACTAATTTTTCACCAATTCTCTTTTGAAAGCTATTCCAGTAGCGTGATAAATGTATTTACAACGAAGAACGAACGTTTTAAATTCGAAATTTTCGTTTAAAAAATGGATGGTTATTCCTAGAAATGACCTTAGCCGCCGATCAGTCCAAACATCTGTTGTCAATGACACAAATCGAATTTTTAATAATATGAATTTCAAAAGTTCAAAAAGAAATTTTAGAAATCGCTTTATTTTGTAAATTTAATAGATTTGTCTTTTATGTTGGCATCCATTTTTTGCATATAAGTGACATGAAAATTCGTAAAGCTTCACATTCCACCAAGCGATAAGGGAGATCACATCCAATAATTAAATAATTAAATATTTGAAAATAAAATAGTTTATAATCTCTGCCGTCAAGCTTTTTTTATTATCTTGGTAAAAAATTTCATTTTTCGGTGTCTTTGTGATTTTAAACCTATCATAGCATTCTTTGTCGCACTTTTTCAAATGTCGTATAAAGTTCGAAGAATTGCAATTTATGTCTTAGTGCTTGTTTAGAAATTTATTTTTTTGGTTTATTCAATGAATGCAAAGTTAATTATTGCTTGTTCCTTCGAAGATGATTGTTCCTTATAAACAACGGGACTCAAAATTTGAGATTCGGGAATCAAATAACTCATTTTACAAATTTTTTTAAATTATTTAATTATGGTTTGAATAGCTAAAATTTTCAAAAAAAAAAAAAGGAATTAAAATCTGAATTATTAAAGAATCACAATATGAAAATTTATTAATGTCAAAAATAAAAAAAAAAATTTTTTTTAAAATAGTTTATTTTTAATTAATTTTGAATTTTGTAATCAATTTTTTTTATTTTTAAAAAGATATATAAGTTCTTCATTTAAGTAATTCGATAAATAAAGTTTAAATTTAAATAAATTCAATTTAAATATAAATTAGAGAATATTATAGTTTTTATTTAAATCAAGTTAATGTTTTATCAAATTAAAAAAACATTATCTATGGTTAAATGAAGCTATATATAATTCCTAAAATTAAGTAAATGATAATAAATGTAATTTATTTTAAAAAATTTATTTTAAAAAAATATAATTTCATTTAAAAAAATACAATAAAATATAAATTATATTTAATTAAAATTATATTTTAAATTATATTTTAATAATTACAAATTTATTTTTAAAAAAAAGTTGAATAATTTGCTTGCTCGATTGATTGATTGCTTGACACGATTTAGAATAAATTTCTATAAAAAATGATATTTAAGAAAAAATTAAAAAATGCGATAGCTTTTTGCGTGAATATAGAAAGTGTATAGTTATAGTCCATTATACGGCAAAAATATCTTACAGGTATCGGACTAAGTCCGATTCACAAATGTGCAAAGCTTTTTTTTTTTAATTTTATTATTATTTCTTAACCAAACTCAAATACTTAAAAGAAGAAAAAGAAAAAAATATGGTAAACTTGATTGAAGATTGATTGCTTGTCCAAAAGTCCACTTCATATTCAATTCCCATAAAATTTGTTGATCCAAACCATACCGTAAAAAATCCAATTCCATGCTGCGCTCAATACGATGCCATTCCTAATAAATTTTTTACTCTATTTCATGCTATCCGATACAAAGTCATAATGAAAATGTCTATAGCACGATTTAGAGATCTAGTTCAATTAAAACATGCCAACCCGCAGCTTTAATATATTAATTAGGGATTCCGTCCCACGGGAACCCTTTTTAGGCGCTAACGTGTAAAGTACTCTTTTGCCAATCTTTTTTATCCAACCATAGTGATTGTATCAAAACTTTCACTATGATCGGCAGCATCATTAGCTATTTGTCTCCATGACAACATAGCCTCGCTGACTCAACTCGTGAGGGTTTAATCGGAAGGACCGCTTCGACCCGGGTGAGTGGTAACCAAACCAACCTCTGTTAAGATTGACAAAAGCAGTAAAGACTGGTAGCCATTAGAAAAATGACGTTTTTAAGATGATTAGTGAGATATGAGCATAAAATGGGTAACTCTGACGTTACCCGACCCTGATTATAGTGTTGCCTACTGATTGAGGAGGAAATAAAGGCTTCTAATCCTACTTGAAAATTAGCTTTTCAAGAAGGAGATAAAAATATTTAATTGAAATTTTTTATTAATTAATAATTATTCATTAAGTTTTGATTTTTTAACCCAACTATCCAATATTTATTTAATTTTGGAAAGTTCAATTTGAAAACATTGAACTATTCAAAATTAAATTTAAACAGTTACTTTTTCATTTTATTTTTCAATTTTGCTGAATCATTTTTAAATTTAAATTATGTCTAAATTATGTTTAGACTTTAATTTTTATCTATTAAATTAATAATTTAAATTTAATGTGATGTTAATAATATCAAAAGGTAGAGGGTTCGATATCTTTGGTCCGGAAAAATTCAATAAATTTAAATTTTTTTTTTACAATATTTAAAATAAATTAAAAATTTTTTTAAGTCAATTTAATTAAGTTATAAATAAATAGATAGGCATTAATTTATAAGTGGGCAAAGAGTAGTAGTCAACGTTGTATAATTTGAATCGATGGTTCGATCCCCTTTGGCTCGGAAAAAATTCAAAAAATTTAAATTTTTTATCTTGCAATAATTAGAATTAATAATAAACTTAAGTAAAATTCTTTTGAATTTCGCGCCTTTTAATATATTCTCAATGTAAAGGAAAATATAAGTTAAGTAGAAGCAACTTAGTTAAAGCAGTTATAATTGTTAAGACAGAGAAATTTTTTAAAAATCTGTTGAGTAGTGAGATTGGTATTAATAGTAATGTAGGAGTAGTAGTAATAATAGTAATATAGAAGTAGTAATATTAAAGTAGAAGAAGTATAAATAGTAAAGTAGTAGTAGTGGTTAAATTGTTGTTGGTGGTTTTTAACCGTTGGGAGTTGTTGGCCGTTGGCAATTGTTTATTTAATTTTAAAAAAAAAAAGTATAAAAAGTAAAGTTGTAGTAGTAATATAAAAATTAAAGTAGAAGTAGAAGTATAAAAAGTTAAGTAGTAATAGTAGTATAAATAGTAAGTAGGAGTAGAAGTAGAAAGAAGAAGTATAAATAGTTAAGTAGTAGTAGTGGTTAAATTGTTGTTGGATGTTGTTAACCGTTGTTAGTTGTTGGCCGTTGGTAATTGTTTTATTTTAATAAATTTCTTTTCCACATAGGAATATTGGTTTGTCTAAATTTTTTGATCCATTGATCCTCATTATTTGTGTTTTAGTGAGGTTAAATTTGATTTCAGATCGAAGTCCAAAATTCTCACACATCTTTTTATTCTTATTTCATTTTTTATAATGAGTCGGCCATTAAAAGTAGGTCGTCGGCATACATTAATATTCATATTTTGTTTCAATCTTTATCTAAAAAAAGATCAGTGTTTAAATTTCATTGATTAGATCCTATACGTTTATCCAAAAGAGTTTTTGTTACAATAAACTACCTTGTTTAACGCCCACTGTAGTTTTTACGATTAAGGAAATTTCATTCTTGTTTTGGATCATTAGAATTGATTCGCCGTAATAAGTTTTGATCACTCTCCAAATTTCAGGATCAATTTTTCAGTCATTTTAGAATTATTTCTCTATAATCTTTATCAGAGGCTTTACTGGCGTCTATTGCACAGATAAAGAGTTACTTTTTCTTCATTTTAAAGTATTCAATGGTTGTTGTCAGTGTAAAGATTCAATGATTGGTAGAACTTTTTAATTTAAAGCAAAATTATGTTTGAGGATCTTGGTATATTTCTCGGTAAAGTCGGTAAAGAACGTATTTTTCATAAACATCGGTATTAGGATATTGTTATCGGTCTGACGTTTTTAATATCTTCGTTAGAGCTGTCAATCCTTTTAAGGATAGCTTGAATTTTCCTTTATGTTGGAGAGAAATGTGTTTTGATTATATTTAATGATAGCTTCGAAAATTTTGGCTATATTGATTTCTATTTTATCTCTGCATCCATATTTGAACATTTTTTTGTTTATTTCTGAAAGACCAGGCTATTTTCCGTTAGCAAACTCGTCAATTATTTTTTTAGTTATTTCCGGGTTAACTTCGATTGATTCAGTATTTAACCATGCGATGATTTCTTTTTCGTATATTTTGATTTCGCTTACAGCTTCATCCCTTTTTTCTTTGGATATATATCTTGCATCCGAAGCACAATTTCAATTTCGATGAATCCTCATTTTATATGTGTTCCCTTGGTAATTACACAATTTATTATCGAGATCAAAAAAAAACCTTTGCAAAAACTAGTGGAAAAGAAAAGGTCAGATTTTCATGTCTTATGTGTAGCTCTGCGTAAGGAGTCAACCTTCCTATATTTTGTGTTGTGCCAAGAAATAAACAAATTCAAAATTTAGAGTTGAATGAAGATTAAAAGCACATTTAATTAAATGAATTCTTAATGACTAAAACTGACTAGGTCCTTTCCAAAGTCAAAATCTGATCGAGCACTACATTGAGAGGATCTTATAGCCTCATCTTTTAAAGAATTGAATAAAAAAAAACATTAATTGTTTTGGACAGAGCAAGATGTCACACAACTAAAGCTTTTAAATCTAGCTTACAGTCGTGTGGAAACGAATTTGCTTTTATTCCTGCTTCACTAACAATAACTAATGTGCTTTATTATTATTTATCTAATTACTTAATTTTTTAAAGATGTTGTAAATATCTAAATTTATGGTATCAAAATTTTTTTTTTTAATTTTTTTTATAAAGGTGATTAAAGAAATTTTTCAGGTTTTCAAAAATTTTTTCCAAAAAAAATATGAAAGTCGATTTAAATCCTATTTATTCAATCTTAAAGAAAAAAAAAATTTCATTTGTTAAGGCAAAATTTTATTTTGATATAAAAATTATTAAATGAATTTTTATTAAAAAAAATTTTTTTGAATCCTTTAAGATATACTTCAACCAGCAAATGTTTGCTGTTTAAGCTTTTGAAAAATTTATATAAATTGCTTTGGAATGATAATTTTTAAAATGATCAAAAATTTTCAACTCATAAAGGAAACATTCCATGGTCCGGGTATTTATTTTCACTCTTTTTTATATGAAAAAGTACTGCTACGATACCTTGAACTCACCATATTTTACTAAGATTATGGTAAATTCACGATATTTTACCATATTTACCGTAAAATATGGTAATCTAAAAAAGGGAGCTTTTCGTAAAATAACGATAATTATCGTAAATTACCGATAATTGTTCTAAAATTCAGTGGAAAAAAATCCGAAATTTCTGGAAAAAACCCATTTTCATGAAAAAAAATTAAAGTTTGATTTTATTTTTTGAACAAAATTTACGTAAATTTCAGTAAATTTTTGTAATAAGAGGCGAAAAATGGTAAAGAATCACAAAAAACGGAAAATTGGATTTTTTATTATTACAATCAATTTGTTTTTAAACAAACTATAAATATAAATATTTAAATATTTAAGTACGAACATATTAAATTTTTTTACAGAAACAGAAACTATCAAAAATATTAAATACTGAAACTATCAAAAATTATATATAAGGCTGTATTTATGAAAAATGATCTGACCAGTCACCATTACTTTCAATTACAATCATAACAACTTAGAAATGTTTCATTAAAAAAAATTTTTCATGAAAATGGGTTTTTTCCAGAAATTTCGGATTTTTTTCCACTGAATTTTAGAAAAATTATCGGTAATTTACGATAATTATCGTTATTTTACGAAAAATTCCCTTTTTTAGATTACCATATTTTACGGTAAATATGGTAAAATATCGTGAATTTACCATAATCTTAGTAAAATATGGTGAGTTCAAGGTATCGTAGCAGCACTTTAAATGAAAATGACAGATTGGATAATTTCAGGATGGTCCGAATATAGTAAAGAGTATATTGCTCAATCATTTGTTTACTGCGGGATTTGAACAAATCACAGTCTAGAATGAAAATCTATCAGGAAGGAATTATACCAATTGATAAACAAATTGACTTTTGGAATGAAGATGATGATTTCAATGATATTTTTGACTCGAAAAATTCTGATGAAAAAAACAATGAAAGCGAGAATTATGATTTATTTACTTCCGAGTGAGATTTCGTTTTTCGATGATAAAAGTGGTGAAAAACTAATTTTAAATTTAAGTTCTGATCAAAAAAGTTTTAAATATAACTTTTTAAATAATATGGGAACAATATGCCGAGGTTTTGGCTGGACCACTTGCGACCATTTTTGTTCAATGGTTGCGTTCTTCAACTTTAGCGGTCAAGTGGAAAGTGGCAAATGTATCACCAATAAATAAAAAGGGCTCTAGGACCACAGTTAGCAACTACCGCCCTGTATCACTCACGTCGGTATCATGCAAGGTACTTGATTCGCTTATTAAGGAATACATTGTCAAGCATTTCGACAAGCGCAATCTCATTTCTGAGAAACAGCACGGTTTTGTGGTGCACAAGTGTGATAAATCTATTTGAAACTCTTTGTCATTTTTATATGCCAGAAGTGTGCAGCTCTATTTGCAAACTATTCGCGGATGATAGTAAGCTCTTGAAAGCAGTTCAACGTGAGGAGGATATAGTTAATCTTCAAAGAGATATAGACAACTTGTTAGAATGTTCAAATATGTGGCAAACAAGTTTTAATCAAGAAAAGTGCGTTGTTATACATCTTGGTGCCAAAAACAAGTGGAATGACTACCATCTAGGAGACCATATACTCGTAAAGACCAAGCAAGAACGCGATCTTGGCATTATCACCAGTGATCTCAAACCGGGTGAGCAAGCTAAACGTGCGGCGGCAAGAGCAACGATGATGGCATGTCGCATCAAGAACACCTTTAACCACTTCTCACAGTACTTGGTCAATTTGCTCTATAAATCGTTCGTTCGATCTTGAGTTCGCGGTAGCAGCCTGGAACCGGTACCGACGTGGTGACATTGACGTACTCGAAAAGGTCCAGAGGAGGTTCTCCAAGCTTGTGCCAGAGCTCAAATCGAAGCCGTACGTGGAGAGAAGAGAGGCCCTCGGATGGACGACACTTGAAGACCGACGTAAACACGGCGATCTCATCCAGCTTCATAAGATTAAGCATGGACACGACCGAGTACATTTTGTAAATGGCATCCAAATGTTGGCATCAAATGGACTGGACAGTCCAGCGGGTCGTAGCTGTAATAATCATCTTTCCATAGAGAGGCAGCTGGTAAGAAGTTGTGGTGTTCGTCATAACTTTTTCGTTAACCGTGCAGCCGGATACTGGAATTCACTTGATTTACGGACAAGGATTACCGTAAACACGTACAAGTTTAAAAACAGAATAGACAAATTGCTCAAACCGTTTTGAAACAACAATAATTAAATTTTTATTAACATAATCTATTAAGACATATTTTAAAATCAGACAGCTACCATAGCAAGGCTAGATATAGCATTGCTCCGCAGTTAGTCTGCTGTAGCTTTATTATTATTATTACTTAACTTTATTTTTTATATATTGCTAATAAACTGGTCGTAGGCTATTATAGCAGGACGTCTACTGTCATCACTGCTTGAGGAACGTCCTCAATACTATTAAATACTACAACTACTCCTAATAATAATAATTTTTCATTTAATGGGCACAACTACATCTATTTTTTGACCATTCTTCCAAATTGAAATAAATAACCTAACTTTTTAAAAATTTAAAATAATTGGCATAAAATATTAAGAATATAGATTAAATATTTTGGAAAGAAATTAAATACTTTAATCCGAGAAAAAAAATTAACATATATTTATAAAAATTGACATAATAATATAGGAAAAAAATCAAGCCCATTTCGGACGCTTTTATTTTTTAAACAAAAACTAAATATTTTAATAGTGAAGGTAAATCATCAAAATTGTCTTTATCGATCAGCATATCAATCATGAGGAATCTGAAAATTTAATTATATTTTTTATAACGTGATTAGTATTTAAAGTTAATAAATGCTTATTTATGTGCTCATTAATATTTAAAATTTTGTTAAATGTTTATAAAACCTCTAGAATGGTCTTCTAAAAGTAAAAGGTTCAAATTAATTTTTTTCTATCTAATTTTAATTTTTTGTTCTATCCTTGTTAAAAATGTGCTCCTTTCTTTAATCAATAATCAATTTTTGGTATCCGAAAAGCTATGAGAGTGTTTTATATTTTTTTATTCGAAATTTGAAGGTGATTATATTTTTTTTTGATGAAAAGGGTGTGGAGTAAAATTCAGATAATTAAGAATAAATACATCTAAAAAAATTTCAGATTTTATAACAATTTTGGTGATCTATTTTATTATTTTTGGTGTAGGTTTTAGACAAAACCCTATCTCGTTATATTTCAAGAATTTATTTCACAATTTTATTTTTGCTTTATTCAAAATACAATTGTCTTCTTAGGTTTCTGTTTTAGACTTTAATTTTTTTATTTTTGATTAAATTTTAAAATATAAATTTCAGTAATTTAAATTTTAAATGATTTTTGACAAACATGTTCCCTTTCAAATATCTAATTTCATAATAAAATAGTCAATTTTTTTGAGAATTATCTCGAATTTAACCATAAATTTAAAAATGCATCCATTTGTCATTAATTAGAAAGATCTTCGTTTTTAAAAAATGAATTTATCAATTGCAAATATTTTATTTTTAATTACAGCTATTTTTATTGATCAAAGCTTCGGAAATCTGGACCAGAAATGTCGAAATCTCAACAAAAATAAATCTTCATGCCGCCTTTATTTCACATGCTATCCTGGTGAATCCAACTTAACAACAGTCGATATTCACCTTGACAAAGTGACAAAATTAGACGAAGACTTTTTTCAACATTTAAACATCAGCAATCTAATTTTGAAAAATTGTAAATTTGATGCAAATATTTCAAAAAATTTATTTCAAAATGTCGAAAACATTGAAAATATTAGCTTAATGAATGTTGCCAATGTAATCGATTTACTGAACAGCACTCATTTGGTAAACAAAGTGATAAACCTAAAAATTGCATCAATTAAAAAGAATCAAATCAACCTAATATTAAAAATTGTAAATAATTTAAAAATCAAAAAGTTTGAACTTTCGGACATTCAACAAAATAATATAAAGCTCAACCTCCAAAATTTTACTTTTATTAATGAACTTGCCATAAGGTATAGTACAATTGTTAATTTAACAGTTGAACTTAGTCAAGAATTGAACAAATTAGATCTTTTAAGCAACAAAATCCGCCAAATAAAATTTTTAAATTACAAATTTTCTAGATTGAAAATAATTAATTTAAACTTTAATAAGTTGGAGCAAATTTCACATTTGATCTTGCCAAATTTGGCTCATATTGCGCTTAGTGATAACAATTTAAAAGAATGTGCATTCTTAAAAAATTTGTTTAGCTTAAAAATTGTTGATTTGTCAAAGAATAAGATAAATTCGTCTATTTTTAATTTTCCAAATATTGAATCATTAAATTTGGAGTCAAATTTTTTGGACCAAGCAGCTGTTTTTAAAAACATGTTCTATCTTCAGCAATTAAATTTGAAAAATAATTTTTTTAAATATTTTACAAATTACAATTTACGAAATGTGAGTAATTTGAAAAATTTAGATCTGATGAAAAATTTATTAGAAGTTTTCGATCTTGATATGCCAAGTCTAGAAAACCTTTATCTTGGCCATAATTTTTTAAAAATTCTCGACATCTCATTTGACTTGTTTTATTTAGACCTTTTTGACAATCAATTAAAGTCTTTCAGCTTCAAAAAGGTGACTAAAATATTTTTGAACTCGAATGGAATAAAATTTTTGTCAGACAAAAATTTAGATAGTCTGGAAAATGTCTCGGAACTATTTTTGGCCTCAAATTCAATCGAGTCTATAGAGTTTCCGTGTTTTGAATTTTTGAAAATTTTGAATCTTTATTCTAATAAGTTAAAAAGAGTAGAAAAAATTTTTTTTAAAAATTTATTTAATCTAGAAGAATTAAACTTGAATTCGAACCTAATCGAATTTATTGAACCTGACAGCTTTATTTTTAATTCCAGATTAAAAAATCTTGTTTTATCAAATAACAATCTGTACCATCTTCCAGAATTGTATGCATTCAAATCACTGGAGTTTATTTCTTTTATCAACGAACCCAATTTTGATCAGCTGGATTCATTAAACATGTCAAGTGAAAAAAAAATTTATCTAGATCTGAGATTTAATAGTTTTAATCGATATTCACCGAGACTTTTTTGCTTCAATTCACAAAATTTAGAGATTTATTTGTCACGAATTGATAACATAGACACCTGTATTCTCAAACAGTTGTCCAACAGGCCAAATTTGACTCTAAGATTGGAAACAGTTAGTTGCCAAATTGAATACTTGGCTAAAAATTATAGAATAAATTTAAAATATGATTTTATTGAGAAAAATTGTAAAAAATTAAAATACGAAAAAAAATGTCAAAAAGATTTATTTGACTGCTCCAAAGATGTTCAACTTTATAAAAAAGTAAATTTATGGGGTCAAAATGACATAAATGTTTATGATATTTTAATAGAGACAAAAAAAATAAAAATTTATTTTAAAAGTAAAGAGAATTTAAATCGCATAAATATTCAAATAACTTTACCTAAAATTAATCAAAAATTCAATTTAAACGCATCCAATATTTTGCAGTTTAAAAACAATTTAATGGAATATTTTGAAATAATAATGTTGGAAGATCTGAATTTTTTTATCTATGAGCCAGAGTCGAAAATTTTCATTTTTTTGTTAATGCTAAAAATGGAGTCGTTCAGCATTATTCGAGTAAGTCGATCTATACTGCCTAAAATATTTGTCACTGATTTTAATGTAACTGGGCTCAGTAATAAAACCATTGAGCTCATTAACCACTTATCAAAATTGGATATTGATGTTGAAACTAAAGATTTTAGTATATATCAAAATACTTATTTAATGCGATATTATAATCAATCTTGGCCTAAAAATTTGGCAAACAGAAATGAACTTCAAGTGTTGTCTGAAATATTTTTCATTTTTTTAATGTCACTAATTAATTTAATATAAATTGCAAGGAAAAGCTATCCATAGCTTAAATATCTCGAATCTTAGAAATCAAATGTGTAATAAAATAAACATGCTGATTATGTGAGAAACTTTTTTCAAAAGAAATGACAAATTTCAGAAAAAGTAGTAGTTTTTTAAAAATTTTTTGATCTAAAATCATCAAAGCTCTAATAAAACTTTAAAAAGAAGCTATATTTGTTAAATTAAGAAATTAATTAAAATTTAAAAACTTATTAATTAAAAAATTTCCAAATGGTGACTTTCAGAATACTTAAGACTTTGTTATTGGCAAATTATATTTTGGTACCGCTATTTTAATAAAAACTCATCTGAATTAGAAGCGAGCTCAGCCAGTCGAAATCCAGGACAGAGCCCTGGTTTAGGGTTCCGGGAGCAGAAGATTAGAGTTTTTTAATAGTGGTTTAATTTATTAAAATAGCGGTGTTTTTAATAATTTTTTTTTCTCCTTATTCACTCCTTGTGGAGCATAGGGTCATTACTTTTGATTTCCACTCAAGTCGATCTTTTGCCTTTACCCTTGCTTCTCCCCATGTCATTCCCATTTCGATGAGCTCTTTCGTGATTGTTGACCTCCATGTTACTGCTGGTCGTCCTTGAGGTGTCCATTGAAGGGCCCTTTTTGGTATCCGTGTTTCTTTCATTCTAAGTACATGCCCGAGCCATCGCAGTCTTTTGTTCTTATAGCATTGACTTAATGGCTCTGAATTTGTTCTTCTGTATAGGTCAGCATTCGACAATGTCTCAGGCCAGTGTATCCAGAGAATTCTCCGCAGGCTTCCCGTGTGGAAGGTGTTAAGACTTTTCCTGTCAGATTCACAGATCCCCCAACATTCACTTCCGTACATCAGTGTTGCTTTTACTACACTGATGCTGACATATTCTCACTTAGAGTCATGTGCTTCGTTTAAGCAATACGCAAGGTCGACATTAAACTGAATCGATTGCCTGCAAATGCTCAGAAAGTAATTAAGAAGTCAATCGTGCTCCGCCAATTGTGCAAATCCGAGCCAATTTTCGATGCAACAACTTTTCATTAATAAGTAGGGCGCCCATAAATCTTATTCTACCGACAATTTCATCGATTAATTTTGGAATACTATGTAATATTGATAACTATTAATTTTAACACTCATGATGTTCCATCCAAAAAAATGCTTTAGAATCTTGGAATCGTGTCTGCTGAATTAATATGGAGCCACCGATTCCGGTATTGATGACCCAAATAGATTTTTTATATTCGGTACATTAGAAAACGTTAAGTTAATGGAAAAAGGATATTTTTTTGCAGATGGAACCTTTAGCATCGCACAGAAACTTTCCGAACAAGTTTACTCTATTCATGGCCTTATTAGTTGTAGGTGTGTTCTATTAATATACTGCTTATTACCATGAAAAAAAAGGAAAGTTACATTAACGCTAGAAGCACCAAAACGAGTCAAAATGACTTGTTTTGATAGAATCTAATGGATAAAAATGGATAATAATTTATTATTTGGATAAATCTATTCAAAACTTAATTTTAATTGAGTAAAAATAAAACTTTGGCTAAAAAAAAAGTATCTTGCAAAAATTTTATCTTCTCCTGAATTCATTCCTTTTTGAAACAATTTTTCCTCTTTCATGTAAAATACGCAAACTTAAATTTTTGCATTTTTTAAATTTGCTTATCTTCGTTCAAGTCAGTTTTTAAAGATTTGTATACTTTTTATAAATATTTTATGACTCATCCATTGATTTTGTAGATAAATTCAAAATTTTAATTAAAAAACGAGTCAAAATGATTTTTGAAATTTGTATGAGAACTTCTAGGCTCTTCTCTCTGCTTGACCAAGAAGAAGAGCCTAGAAGTTTTCATACAAATATCTAAGACAAACTCACAGATGAAGAGTTAAGGACTCTAGCGATGGATAGAAGCAAATGGAGAAAGAACATAAGAAAACAAGACAAGCCACCGTAGCCTTAGTAGCTTCGGTTATATTATTATTATTTTTACTACTAATTTGATAGTTAAAGTTTTTTTAACAATTAAAAATTTGAGTTTCTGAAAATCATAAGCATTTTGAGGTAGCATTTTTGAAGGCAAATTGAAATTTATGGTAAAATATAAATGACCATTACGGTATTTTAGGAAAATTTACGAGAATTCAGGTAATTTCAAGTAAATTTGCGTGAAATTACGTAAAAATCAAAGTCGCCAATTGTAAAAATCGATTGATTAAAAGTTTTTGTAGATTTGAGAGAATTTATTAATTTTTTTCAAAAGACTGGGGATTTTGATGTTTAAGTAATTTTACGGAAAATCACTTCAATTTACCAGAATATAGTTATTTAAAAATACAGTTATTGTACCATTGAGTAATTTTTGATTTGAAATTTTACTTTAGAAGCAAACTTTTAAAGGGTTTATTCAATGTTTAAATGATTATTTTTTTTCTGCAAATTTCTGCATTTAATTTTTAATTAAAAATGCTGAAAAAATCTTTTAAATGCTATTATAAAGACAAATTGTGAAAATGATCAGAAAATTCAAATTCGTTTTTTTTTTTCATTTTCGAAGAACTTTTTGTATGTTATATGCTTTCAATTTACTAAGGTTCAATTAGATCTTCAATTGATTCATTTAATGAAATTAAAAACGATAAAAACATCTAAATTCTTTAATAAAATTTTTTGTCAAAAAAAAAATAAAACAAAATTTCAAAAATATTTTTCAAAACTGTCAGATATTAAAATTAAAAGTGTTTATGATATTTAATCATCATTAATCACTAAAAAAAATCCTAAAAATGAATCAAAACTGCCATATAGAAAAAAGTTGGTTTTGTGAAATTCAGTTCAAATTGATAAAAAGAACAGAAAAAAATGTAATTGAATAACTTTTTTTCTAAAGGTTTAAACCTATTTCTGCATCATAGTGCAACATTCAAAGTCGCATCAAATATCAAGGTCTGCTAAATTTGCAGAGTTATGCAGAAATTAAATTTCAATATTTTCGAGCGTAGTGCATTTTACAGAGATTTTACACACCATTAGCAGACTTTTACAGTTGAGCCAACTTTGAATGTTGCACCATGCTGCATTCACAGAATTTATTTTAAACTTTAAAAAAAAAAGTTATTTCATTTTTTTATACTTTGTTCTGTTCTTTTGTACTGAACTTCACAAAACTAAAAAAGTTTTTTTTCAATTTACTATTAAAATGGCCATTAATAAAATAAAAAATTTTCATTAGTTGCTAAGAGTAAGTTAAAGATGAATCAAGTAGAATTTAATCTTTTAAATTTAATTAAAACAATTGCATAACATTCTAAATACCAAAAATCACTGCTTATCTAACTTTTATTTATTATACAAATAAAATATTTCACTTGTTAAATGTTAATCTTTATAAATTGTCAACAAGAAAAAACATTTGAAAAAGGTCTTAAACAACAGGTACATTATTTAAAATGTCCGCAAATTAAATTTTTACAAATTCTATTTTACAAAATAAAAAAATGCTCAAAGTTTTGTTTCTGTCAATTTTGTCGATTCAAGTATCATTACAATTGGATTCGTCAGATTTATTCCAAGATTATCTCCTAGGGACTTTTAAGGATGTAAATTCTAAATTCTATACCCAACTATCTTTACTAGGCTTTTTCCAAGGAACCTTTGCGAAAGGCCGAAGATTGGACTTTTTCAAGTATGATGGCCATGAACGGAGATCAAATTTCAAAATATAAATCTTACACTTCAAAGTGGAACGATGAACCGATCAGGTTCTTATCCAGGTTTTCAAAAGAACAGCCTCGTAAAATAATTAGTGAGTTTTATCCATCGAAACAGTCGGCAAGATGGCCAGATAATTTAGTTCCTTACCTAATTAGTCCTGAATTAAGTAAAATTTAAAAATTTAAAATTTAAATTTTTTAGAAATAAAAATAATCAATTAAGTGAATAATACATTCATGAATTTGTCTATTCACAATGCCATTGAACATTGGCAAAGGCTCACATGCATTAAATTCGAAGAATACCAGCCTTCGAAACATTCAAAAACCCATGAAGCAGTAGTAGAGTTTGTTAAAACCAACACAGGATGCTATTCAGAAATTGGTTATCCAAATTTTTTTATGGAAAATATACCAAACTTTGTGCTCAAAAGACGCATCTTTTTAGAAAAAAATTGTCTCAGAGGACAAATAATCCATGAAATAGGGCACACAATTGGATTTTTTCACGAACATTCTAGAAACGATCGTGACAATTATGTTGAAATTAAATGGGAAAATATAGCATTTCCATTTTTTAATAGACTCAACTTTGAAAAAGCAGGTGAAGTGCTTGAAAAAGATAATTTAAATATACCATACGATCTAGGCTCAGTAATGCACTACCCGGCTAATGTAAACAGCATTGATTAGCTTTATTTAATATTAATGGTTTTTAAAAAGGCTTTTTCAATGGGTTTTCTGAAAACAATTGAACCGAAAGATAAAAATTTGGAGTTTTTGCTCGGAAATAGAGAAGGTCTTTCATTTTATGATGCTAAAATGGCAAATTTAGCCTACAAATGCTCAAGTAATTTTTTTAAATTTAAAGTATTGAAAATCAAATACAATATTTAATTAAAATTAAATAATATCTGTAAATAAAACAAGAAAAAAAATTTTGAATTTGAACAGAATTTAATTGTGATTTCAAATTTAATTAAAAAATATTAATTTGATTTAAACACAGTTGTTCAAAAGTCCAAGACAAGTCTGGACTTTGGCTTAAGCTTTTTTTTTTTGGTTTCTTTTTGCAGTAGAATAAAACAAGTTTTTTTTCAATTTATTTTTTCTTCAAAATTAGTGTCTTTAAATTTTGGAATCAAACTAAATTTTAAAGACCAAATGAATTTAGATAAAATAAATTGATCGAAATTTGAATATTAAGCTTATTTAAATTTTGAAAGCGGTAACAAAATTAGAAAGTTTTCTTTAATTGCCTTCCTAAAATCAATATAATCTTAATTATTAAAAAATTCCAAGTTAAATAGTGTTGTTCTTTTCCAAAATGTTTAGAATATCAAATTTCTTTTTAATTTCTTTTTTTGTTAATACCAAAAATTTGGAACATGCTTCTTTTCTCATTATTTCTTGAAAAATTAGTGTGATTAGTTTTAGGTAATTTTTAATTTCAAAGAAAATATTCAATTACTTGTCTTTTAGTTATTTTTTGTGTCGGACGCATGCAGACATTTAATAAATTAAATTTCCAAGAAAATTAAATTACTTTGAAATTATTTAAATTTGAAATCTAGCCATTTTTAAATAAGAAATCATGTAATCTTTTTTAAATCAAAATCAAAGTTAATTTTTTTGTTTAAATCAGGTTCAATATTTTTACTTCATAATTTTTTATAAGTATTCATTGAATTTATTAAATTAAATAAAAAAAAAATTTAATTAAGCATTCATCAATTTATGATGTAAAATATTAGTGATGTTGTTTAGGCTTGATTTGGTTCCTTGTAAATTTATTTTTTTCAGCTAAGTTTGAGTTTAAGCAGCTTCTTAATGATTCAAAAATTCCATCTTTTTCTAATTATTGTTAGCTTATTTTGGTTACGGCATCAATAACCGAAAATTCAGTTCAATGACTGCTAATTTGAAAAAAAAGCGTACACAAACTAAACCAAAGTTAGTTTCTTAGTAAATTTTAACCCAAGTTATTTTAAAGTCACAAGTCTCAAGTTAATTCCAAGTCCAGACTTTTTTTTATTAATGACTTGGACTTTGATTTGGGACTTTAAGCAACCCTTCTGGTATGGTTCATAATTTTCTTCAGCGCAAATGTTAATCTAATGTTTAGCCAATTTAAATAAAAGAAATCTAATTTTCTAAATTTAAGTATTTATTAATAAGAATAGACTTTTTCTAAAATAAATATTTAAAAAAATATCTTACTTAATAAAATTATGTTTTTATTATCATTTTAATCACATCTAGAACGAAAAAACTATCTTCTTTTAGCCATTGGCATGGTGCAAGTTGAGCAAAATTTATTTTCTACATATTCAGTTCCATTTTTATTTTTTTGCAGTGGCATTTGCAGTTTTTTTTCTAAATTAATTTTCTTATTTTAAGTTTTTGAATTTTTAGTAATTGTTTATGGTTACACTTGTGAATATTTTTTACTTTTTATATTATTTTTATTTAATTAAATTTTCCTTTAGTTAAATTAGTTAACTTTTAATTAATTTACATGAGTTTTTATTATAATAGCGGAATTTCAATTAAAATTAGCGGTATCAAAAATTATTTGCCATTTTGAATCCTCAGAATGGATATGAAGATACACTGTATAGGGATACATGTGAGTATTAATTTAGGGTGAAAAAAATTAAACGCTTTTTTATACTTATGTTTTTTTAATTAATTTATTTTCAAACAATTTCACACTAAATTAAAATAAAAAACTTCAAAATTTTCTTCCTGTGGTAATAAAATAGGATATCAATAAAGTAGGATTTTTTCATATATTAGCCATAAGCCTACCTTTTTATATATTAAATTTTGAAAGCGGTTGCTTTTCTTTTTTTGTCGTAATTATTTTTTTTATTTTATTAAAAAATTCAATTAAAATCACAAAGATAAATGCAAAAACCAACTGAATAATTGCCAAAATGACGGCTACATCGGACCAGATTGTAAATGTGTTTGTCCAGTTGGATTGACCGGAATGAATTGTGAAATTTTGATAACTAAAAGTGTTTAATTTTTAAAAAACAAAATTTTAAATTTTAAAACTCAATTTTTTCAGATGAAAAAAGCATATTACTCAGCGATTTGAATTTGACTTGTGACTTTACCGACGGTTTATGCTCATGGTCTCAAGAGAAATTCCGGGATCAGATTGATTTTATATTAAATAAAGGCAGATCATTTGCAGCAGAATATCTTAAAAGCGTAGGAATTTTGGACGATCATACTTTAAACCAAAGTGGCTATCTTTACCTCGATACTTATTTTGTAAAATACCGCTTCGAATCAGCTGAACTTAAATCACCATTGATTAAAGTTAATTCAAAAACCAATTTTTGCCTAGGTTTCTGGTATCATATGTTCGGAAATGATTTAGTTTTACCAGGAGAATTGAGTGTTTATTTACATCAACCTTTTCTAAATCATAATCTTACCAAAATTTGGTCTAGAGCGGGAAGACAAAATCAAAATCAAAGTGATTGGCTATTTACACAGCTAGATCTCGAAGTAATGTCTGAATTTAGAATTGTTTTTAAAGCTCAAAGACTGAGTGGGTTCCTCGGTGATATTGGTTTGGATGATATTCAATTTGATGAAGGTTTCTGTTCCGAACCAGATACAACTCCAAGTATTTTAATTTTAATTTATTTGAAAATGGTTTAATTTTTTGTGTTTGAATTACAAAATGTATCCATTGTTGAAATAACATTGAAAAAGTGCGATGTTCCAAATATTTTTTTCAGGATCAAAAAAAAATTATTTTAAGCTTGTATTGCAAAAATTAAAAACTTAGTTTTTTTTATAAATTATGATCCTTAAAGATAATATTAGTAGTTTAAAAAACTTATTACGCTCTATTTGCCATTTTTCATGAATTAAGTTTTTGTTAAAATGCACCAAACGAAAGCAAATTATCACTAAAGTCAAAATTTTATAAGAGGAAAACCAAGGTTTTTCGGGTCTGGTCACTTAGGTAAACTATGGTTCACCTGTTACTGGACCAAGCTGAACATCTTGTTCTCAAGTTTTATGAACTATTAGTTGACCTAATCAAAAAAATTTTCACCTATTTTGAATTTTTTTCATCTATTTAGAAAAAAGCTAATGTAATCATAAAAAATAAGATAAATAAAATAATTACATAGAAAATTTAGAGTTTGGCGGAGTAGGTAAATTTTGCGAAATAGATGGGTGAAAGTAGTAATCTATGTCTCCCAAAGTCAAAAACTAGAAGGGTGAAAAATTAATTTTAATTTTCTTTAATTTTTATTATTTTATACTGAACCAGATCAGAGCAAATGCTAAGCTATTTCTTAAGCTCTTCCAATTAAAAATCAATTAATTATTAACTAATTTTTATATCAGTTTCGAGAATTAGGCATTCTATTAAATAGGCTTTATTCGATTTGTTCACATAATCTAAAAATTGTTCGTCTAATTCTATTTTGAACAAAAACATTGGGTGAACCAATAGTTCACAAAATCTGAGAACAAGAATTTTTCGGATAATAAGTGATTCACCTAACCGACTAGACCATAAATAAATGAATTGTTTGAAAGTAAAAAAAGAATTTTCAATATTTTTTTCAAATTTCCAAACAAAAATTAAACTCATTCTATTTCACTAATGAGTTTAATCTCAAAATGAAAATGCTTGCAAGATTAACTTAAAATTATTTTTTTTTTGAAACTGAAAAAAATATTTGAAACATCGCACTTTTTCAATGTTATTTCAACATTGGATACATTTTGTAATTCAAACACAAAAAATTAAACCAAATATTTATTAATTTATTTTTTTCAAATTAATCTCTTTTATGATTAGTGAGATTTTACTTTTGTAAATAAACAAAAATTTAAAATATTTTACATTTATGCTTGGATGAAAAATGGTAATGCTGAAAGTTTTTATTAAGATTTATAATAATATTTGGAAAGGGATTAAATGGCCGGTTTATAGAAGTAGATGACTATAGGAAATAGTGATAGGCAATAGTCAAAGCAAGGCAAGATGAAATTTATAAAAATTATTTATTTTATTAATTTGTAAACAGGTACCGAGATACCCCTTCAGAATAAAAATATATAAAAAAAACAAGGAAAAGTAAGGCTAAGTAACGACAAGAATATTAAAGACTAAATTTATAAAAAATATATTTTGAATTTTTTTATAGAAAGAATAATTTTTTAATTGAGTTTAATTTTTTTGATACTATCAAAAAGCAGTTGAACTGCTGTGATGGCAAGCATGGTATTACGTAATTTTTTTTTGTTTTGGATAATTATTGTTTCAGTTTTATCCTAGTTGATGCCGAAATGATTAAAAGAGCATCATTTGTTCAATAATTCAAGACAATTTTCGAAATTAGCAAATATATCATTTAAAATTTAAACAATTGTTAGAATCCAAATTTCCTATCAATTTAATGACAAACTCGACCAATACTTTCTGTAAACCGAAAGTTTTTTATTTAAAATTCCTTTGATTTTTGTAAATTATAAGACAAAAAATATCTTGTTTTATAAAATTAATATTATATAACAAAATTTTTTGTTAAATGAATTTCATGAAAAGTTTTACTCCAAAATAGTTAAACACATATTCCCTTTTTTAAAAGAAAAAAAGAAGCAGTAAAGATAGAATTTATTTGAAAAATTGAAAAAAAAGATAATGAATAAAAATTAATGAGAGAAAGATTTAGAAATAATGGAAGAATTTTTAAAAAGATTCAATCCGATAATCTTAACACTTTAAAATATGGCACTTAGCCTTCGATTGAACCCTCTTTTTTGAGTTAATTATAATTTTTGAAAAAAAAATGTTTTTTTTTGATTAAAATAATGTTGATTTAAATAATGTTGTCCAGAGGAGTATAAATTAGATTTGAGTAAGAGAATTGGGACGAGATTTAATGTTTTTATGGAATTTATTTCAATTAAAAAATTACCTAATAAGTATTGTTTTTCACTAAAAATAGTTACCATAGTTCTAATTTATGCTTTGGGTCATTATCTAAATGCAATAAAAAAATGGATCCATATTTTTCTGACCCAAATGGAATAAAAAATTTAGCTTCAGTAGTTATCAGTAAATTTGTAAATCCATATTAATTAATAGGTTTAATTTGTAGTAGAAAGACAACTGGTTAAAAATTGCGATCAACGTCACAACTTTTTTATAAACAGAGTGTCAACATTTTGGAACCGTCTACTAAGAGATATTGTAGATTCAAAAGATATTAATAGTTTCAAAAACAAACTTGACAAACTAAATTTAGAAAGCTATTACAGTGAGCTTTAAACCTCATTTCATGTGGTAAATCCACATCATAGCTATTTATATTATTATTATTATTATATAACACCTAAACACATCTTTATTATTTTTTAATGAGATTGCTGTATGTTTTGGTGTTTTGGTTATTAATTAATTTTTCAATTAATAAAGTTTACAATTGGCATGAAAAAATTGAAAACAGTATTAAACATTATTATTTGTATGTAATTGATATGTGAAATTTACCGACCACAGTAAAAGGTAGCAAAGATTTTTGTTAAAAACTTTAAAAAAAAAAGATGTGCAGTTAAGCAAGCAAATTCAATGTAAAATGGTCTAGATCCGCCTATAGATTCGTTGAAGTTGTGCGCTTAAATCAGTAATGCGGTTTAAGAAAGTTCGACTGTGTCAACATTAAAATTATAAAAAATTTATTTTTCATGTTTTTTTCTAAAATTAAACGAAGATATTTTGACACTTTTTAGTTTAACCACTTATCAAAGCAACACTGTTTTACTAATAGAGCAATTTTTCCATTAAATATAAAATCTGAAATATTCATAAAAAAAATCACTTTAAAAAAAGCGTTTTTAAAAAATTTTGACTTTTATTTTTATTTTTGGATTTTCTAGTCTCGGCTAATTTTTAGACAACAAATTATTAAGAAAAATTATAATTTTTAGTTTAGTTAAGTATAGTTAAGACCATTAGCTAAATTCTTTTTTTTGTCACATTTTTTATTTTCTATATTCTGATAAACCTAAGTTTATATTCTAAAAAAATTATTTTCTAAGCTGAATGGAGCCCTTGGTACAGATTATCCGGATGCTTTTTAGAATGCGGAACTGAGTACTACGAAAGACAAAGATACTGTCAAATTGGAATAGGAGAAAAATCATGCAATGGACCCGAGACTGATTTCGAACTATGTCCTAATCCTGAATGCCATAATTTAACTGATTTTAACTCAACTGAAAATTTTACTATTTCATATTTTCAAGAGCAAACTTTAAACTTATCAATTAATAATAAGCCTTTTGTTAAAGTAGACCCAGTAGAGCTAAATTCAGCATTAAGAACAGTGAAAAAATGCGGACAAATTGTATACATTCAAGTTAATGAAACAATTCAACTTGTCAGTCCAGGGTATCCGCAAGAATACCCACTGGAAACAGAATGTTCTTATCTAATTAGAACAGAAAATGGATCTAAAATTGAATTAACGTTTGAGTTTATTAATATTGAATCAACAGCAATCAACACCTGTCCGGATAGTGTTGAAATTCGATACTATGCTCTAGGTCAGCCTGGTTTAAGACTATGCGGAAATTACTTGAAATATAGATCGAAAAAAGTTCTAAAATTTACCAGCGAAAATAATGAGGCTCTGGTCATTTTTAGAAGTGACTGGATTAAAAGTGGAAACGGGTTTTTATTAGAAATTCTGAGCTTAAATTAAAATTATTTTATTTTTTAACTTTTATTATTATTTGATAAAAATAAATAAAAATTATTAAGCACCAACTCTTTCAATGACCCAAAAACCTTCACCAGGAGTGACCAATTCTTGATCTTCGTGCTCATGCTTTTTTCTAAAGCGAAGTCTGTCATCAATATCATCTTCATTGCCTTGCCAAAAATCAAACTCATCCGGAATAAACAGATAGCCGCAGTATGTCTCCGGAACGGGCATTTTTTTAGTACTTTCAAACTCTTTTGCCAAACGCTGCTGTCTATCGACCAGTTCTTGCTTATCTTTGATAATTTTTCCCTGAACTGATGACAATGTTTTAAGTTGTTGTGCAACTGAACGACGTGAAAAGTAATCCATGGATTCATGCTCTTCTATCTTCTCAGCCCTGCCTTTGAGAACAATCTGTCTGTCCAAATGATCCCAATAGAAGCACAGTGAACATTGTTTATTTTGGCTCAGCTCTTTGGCTTTTTTGCTATCATAATTGGTAAAAAACAAAAAACCTTTGTCGCTAAAATCACCGACCTGGATCATTCGACAAGACGGATGTCCATCACTGGAAAATTTTAAAAACTAAAAAAATTAAACAAAAGTCTTATTGAAATTTTACAGTCCACAAGTTGCCAAGCATGCGGCATTAGGGTTTTTAATGCTTTTGTTTTGTTTGGCTTCGAGGAACCAACAGTTAAATTGTTTGAACGGATCCTTAGATTCTAAAGTAGAAATGTCTAGTTTGCCTAGTAAAAAATAAAAAAGCTTATTTTTGATGATCGTGCATCAAATATTTAGTTTACTTGTTCCTGGCATTTTTGATTGCTTAAAATAAAATCTAAAAAATCTAAAATTTTAATTTATTTAAATAGTTTTTCATTCTAAATTTGAATACTTATTTTTAAATTTTAAAGGGTTTGCATCTAAAATATTTTTGTTTTTGGTTGAATTTTCATTAAATTTAGGCTTTGCTCAAAATGTGTCGAGTCGACTTCTGATTAAAGTGCAAAATTTAAAGCAATAAAATATAATTGTGAATTTATCATTATGTGTCGATATTTAAAAATACAATTTTTCTAAATGTCACCTTTTTTTCGATCATTCCCCAATCTTAAACAGACCTTTATTTATAAATCGAATAAGCTTTATTTATAGTTATCATTTATATTTATAAATACAGAGTTTTATAAATCACGGGCATTGTGGATTTTGGATCAATTAATTTGCTTTAGAAAAATCTTACTTGAACATGTTTTAATTTTAATTGATTTTAAATCTTTGAAGCTTACTCTAATTTCCATTCGAATATTGGAGATTTTTCATTCATGATTTATATATCAAAAATCTTACCACTCTTGAATTTTTCATAAGCATTTTATAATGTTTTTATTTTTAAAAAAAATTTAAATTTTATAAAAAAACTTCAAAAATTTCAAAAAATAATATAAGTAGTAGTAGTAGTAATTATTACTGCAACTCGGAGCTAGTCCAAGCAAAGCTCTAATGAGCTATAGCACTCGTCGCCCTAAGTTGCACTTTATCCAAGTAAAGACACCATGAGCTGATGGCATATTCCAAATGAGGCCTGACAAGTGAACAGTATAGAAGTCTTACTATTAAATTAATCACAATTTATCATTACTAGAAATTAAAATTTTCATTTATAATTTTTTCATGATTTCAAAAATTTAAAAAAATTCAAATGTAGCTTTTATTTTTAAATGAAAGATGAATTAATTATTTTTAGCTAATCAAAAAAAAGAAAAAAAATGAAAAAAAAATCATTAACTTTTTTTAAAAGTCTTAAATTTTAAAAATAAAATTTGTAATGAAAATTGTATCAGCTGATATTTTCGATGTTTCAACTAATTCTACGCTCTGCGAAAATTCCATAAAAATACTCATACATTAAAAAGTATGAAAATATCAAAGCAGAGTATTTGAAGACATTTGCAACTTAGGATTAAATAAATTCACTATAAATTTTATTTAAAACTTAAAAAATTAAGTAAATAAACAAAATTTTATTATAATATAGAGAAAATTTCAAAAATATCAAAATCAGTATTCAATTAACTAAATAATTACTTTTTATACTAAAAGTCTAAATACAAAATTTTGTTAAAAATTGCAAAAAAATTTTCATTTAAAATAACACAAAAATAAAATTGAATTTTAATATCCAAAAGGTCTTTCGTCATCTTCATCAACGATATGCCCGCGGCAGTCAGCCATCTAGTCAAACTATTCGCCGAAGACAGCAAAATGATCGCAACGATACGCAGCACAAACGACCTAACCACACTGCAACTCGACCTCGACGCTCTATCCGAGTGTTCGAATACTTGGCGAATGCTCTTCAATGTGAGCAAATGTAAGGCGATGGATTTCAGCAAGTCCGGCAAGATCAACCACGCACTGCCCGAACTACATATGGGTGAGGATGATTCCAGGAGCATTCGCACGGAACTTGAAATTTTCTAACCACATTAAAAATCAAGTCAACAGAGCCAAAGGAATACTCGGCCAGTTGAAGAGATCTTTCAGGTTCTGGACCTTAGATACGTGCAGGACCCTCTACTGTGCCTATGTTAGACCCCACCTGGAATACGCCGCTGTTGACTGGTCCCCCCTAGCAAGAAAGACGCCAAGATGATGGAACAGGTGCAGAGGAGGGCCACCAAACTGGTGCCCCGTTTCAAGAACTGGCGTTACGAAGATCGCCTTGCCGTCTCAGGTCTAACTTCCCTCCACGAGCGCCGGGTACGTGGAGACCTGATCCAGATGTTTAAGCTCGCCAAAGGCATCAACGAAGTTGAATGGGTGAACCCTCTGGTTCTAGCAAACTCACTCTCCCTCACCGGACCGGCCAGAGGCATCAGAGGTCATGCGAGAAGACTGTCCGGCCAGGCCACCATCAAGTGTCCATAAAGAGCCAATACATTCACGAACAGAGTGGTTAATGAATGGAATTCCCTGCCTGCCTCCGTCGTCAACGCCATCTCGGTAAACCAGTTCAAGAACCGATACGACGTCTACCGGTCTTGTATTCAAACTACCGTTCCATAGGCACCACAAACAATTTTATTATTTATTCGTTCTATTTTTTTATTCTTGCAAAAATTATTTAACTTTTTTTAACCCTAAAATTTTTATTGTATATTTCTATAAGTGTTTTATCTCATTATGTGCAACGAGCTACCATAGGCGACCTTTCATGTAGGACGCCTCCGCAAGCTAGTCTTGCTGTAGCTTTTTTATAATAATAATAATAATGTGTTGAAGGGTAGTGGAGGTTTAATTTAAATATATTTATTTTTCGAATTGTAAATGATATAAGATTATAAAATATCAAATAAAAGTAGAAAAAAGGATTGATAAACATTTTAATCATGTGTTATCAATTAGGCAATAAATTTTTAATTATTGATAATGTTTTATCTTTTAACTGATTTAATCATAATTCTTCTGTTTGTCTTGGAATTAAATTTATACTTTCTTTAATTTTAGTAAGCCTATCGTAAGGAAAAGGAACAATTAAAAGGTCATTTATATTTTTTAAACGCGATAATGCGACAAACATTCATTTTTCAAGATCTTTACTGGCTTTTTTAAGTGTCTGTCCCTGGGATTTGTGTATTGTCAAACCAAAATCTAGTCGAATTGGAGTTCTGGTAGCGGTATGTGTTTTAGAAAACGAACTAATTGGATTAATTGGGATATAATTTATTGTCGGGTTTATCAAAAAGTTGAGGACCAGTATAATCCAAAAATTCGATTATAGCTGCTTCTGGTAAATCACCTGGCTTGTTATCTTTTGAGACAATTATATACTTAATTATTCCACCAGCACTATTCACAAGTCCTGTGGAAGTCCATATATATGAAGTTAGGTATATTTTTTAATTAATTGAGTAATAAATTGAATTAGAAAGACCTGCAAATTGATCACTTTTTAATTTTCTAGCAGCTCCAGAGCTATTGTGTGCTAATAAAATTTATAATTGGTATATTTAGTTTAGTCATTGTTGTACTTATCGACTTTTTCGTTCAAAAAATAAAAGGTCTTGTAGCGTAATAGCATCAAAAAAAAGTGCTTTTTTTTGCTCTATGCTTAGTAATATTTGGATAGCAATATTATAATAGCGTCATCACGTGACAAATTTAAACATTAAATTTTTATGTTAGCAATGTCGCTAGCTTGTCCAAACGAAATTCTTCGATGGATTTTCAAGAATTCGGTCAAGCTAAATCAAGAAGAAGCTCGACAAAACAGTTAGCCACAAGACCTTATTCAGTGCGCTCGATATCGCCTTAAACCAAGACGAAAATAACGCTATCACGTCGATTTACAATTACTGGTCCAACAAAATATGGATAATCGAATTTAACCCGGCGTTTAACTCACAAAATATTTTTAATCGGACAATCAATATTAATGGGGTAAATTTTAGTCTTGAAGACGCAAACAAATTACCGGATCTTAGAAGGTACAGGACTTTTCGTTTTAACTTCTTACCAAGTAATTTACTATTTACTATTCCAAAATTTTTTGATGCCCTACGATTGATGGGCTTAAAATCGAGAACATCTCTGAAGAAAATTATAAAGATAGACCTCTTAAGGATGGAGTTAAAAGGGTTAAAATTTCTTACCCAAAACAGATAGAAAATATTATTAAAACCCTTTCTGGCCCTGCAAATATTTATGGGTTAAGATGTGTTGTCTCTTTTGTTGGCCAAAAGCCAAAATGCTATTTTTGTGACGATGAAAATCATAATGTAGCAAAATGTCCAATTAAGGAATCCTTATGCGGAAAATGTCATCAAAAAGGCTATTGAACACAAAAATGTACCATAGCTGAGAAGTAGAAGTCGTTAGAAAGACAAAAAATTGACTACAGTGAGCTCCATGTATAACAAGAAGGAATTCAAACAAACACGGATGGGAATGTAGAGCAAATGCCAAAAAACCCAGAATATCGACCAAATGTACCATATGATCAAACTCTATAGCATTTCAACACTCAAATATTCAATTTTTAAAAAATCCAGTCTTAGAAGAACACTTAACTATTAGACAATCTCCAGTTCAACCGCTGGTGCCGACATCTGTTCAAAATGTTAAAAAAAATCGATAAAATTATGTTCAGTATGTCTCAATAATCAAGATATGACAAGTGACCATTTTCCAATCGAAACCTTCATAGCTTTCGATTACTTATTAACCTCAAATTCCCTATCAAAAAAGTTTAATTATAAAAAAGCAGATTGGCATCTATTCCGTGAAGTTCCAAATGTCCCAAGTCATTACTTAGTTGCTTCTTCGGGGACGATTGACGAACAAAACGAAATAATTACCAACAAAATATTGTCTGCTGCACAAAAGAGTATACGTTTTCAGTCTCAAAAAATTTACAAGAGCAGTCTACCTCCTTATATTGTAGATTTTATTAAAGAACGTAGGAAAATAAGAAGATATTTTCAAAAAACTCGCTGTAAAATGACGAAACAAAGATATAATCAATTAACATTCGAAATTCAAATTAGCTTAAAAAAATTTTGGAATCAAAATTGGTCTGATTTTATTAAAAAGATGGGGAAAAATCCACTATCAAGCAGGCCATTTTGGAAAAAAATAAATAAGTTTAGATCAAGAAAAGGATCAAATTTAATCCCGACCCTAACTCTAAACAATCAAGATTTTAATACAGATGAGGAAAAAGGAAAATTATTTGCAGAATTATTATCTACAACATTTAGCCTTAATACTGAACTTGAAAACACTGAAAAAGATTCAGAAATAACTCACTTCAATTTAAAATATTTTAAGAGCAATAGTCAGCCAAAATTTAACGAACCGATTAGCCTTAAGAAATGATATTGGCATAAAAAGCTAAAGGGAGAAGCAGTTTGTGGACCTGACCTTATCCACAATCTAATGTTTAAAAATCTACCTATAAATTCATTAAATGAGATAATAGATCTTTTCAACCTTAGTCTCAAAGAAGGTACAGTTCCTAAGGCTTGGAAAAGTGCCAATATCACAATGATACCTAAGAAATCTTCTCCTACACAAGGCCCGTCGAATTATCGACCAATTAGTATTACAAGCTGTCTGGGTAAACTGCTTGAATGCATTATTTTTTTAAAGATTATATGATTTCTTGGAGAAAAATTCGTTGCTAATCCAGGAACAATCTGGTTTTAGAAAACATCGAAGAACAGCAAATAATTTAGTTTTCCTTATCCAAAAAGTTGTCGAATCATTTAATAGAAAGAAAAAATATGTTGCTTTTTTTTTGACTTTTCCAAAGCTTTCTACAATGTTTGGCATGAAGGTATAATTTATAAGATTTTAAAGGTAAATATACCTGCCTATTTTATTTATTGGATTAAATCATTTCTTAGTTGTAGAACATTTAAGGTAAATATAAATGATCACATTAGTGATGAATTCAAAATATCTGCTGGCGTTCCTCAAGAATCAGTTTCTAGTCCTTTATTATTTAGTATATTTATTAATGATATTCCTAAAAGAAAAAAATCTAATAATGAATATTCACTTCTCTTTGCAGACGATCTTGTAACTTTTTTTATTTTTAAAAAAATTGGAAATCTAGAAAGTAAAATGAATAAGTACTTAGTTGAATTAGAAAAGTGGCTTTTCAAGTGGAAAATGAAGATTTCGGTAGAAAAATCTTGCTCAATGATTTTTAGTAAAAACAAGAAAGAAAATTCTGAGTTTGAGTTAAGGATTTATGGGAATAGAATCGTAAGCTTAAAAGAAATTAAGTTCTTAGGAATCAAATTCGATTCTAAATTAAGCTTTTCGTCAATGATACAAGAAATTAAAGAACGTTGCAATTCAAGGCTAAATTTAATCAAAATCTTGTCAAATAAAAAATGGGGCCTAGACTTTAAAACTTTAGGAAATCTTTATAAGTCTTTGATAGGATCTATTCTAGATTATTCTTTTCCTTGTCTTAACTCTCTTTCAGAAACTAATATAAAAAGGTTAGAAGTAATACAGAATTCAGCAGTTCTATACTAAAATTAAGAAATGATATTCCTTCCAACATATTACATCATGAGGCATATAATAAACTTAAACTACTAACAGTCTCAAATCGACTTTTTGAGTTAAGTGAGAGATATGTTAGGGCAGGGCTGAGCCACTCTGTTCCACTGGTTGTCAGACTGGTGGAAGAATATAACAAAGGTTTCGAATCAAGAAATATCGAGTACCCAACTCCATTGTGTAATTGCTACCTTACTATTTCTTCTTTTTTTCCTGAACCATCAAATGTTTAAAAAATGTATTCTGTAACTCTCTATCTTTATCAATTTCTTTATTTATTTTTAATTTTAATATTTTTCTATTTTTTAACTTATATTATTTTTACTTTTATTCTATTCTAATTAACTTTATTTTAATTTTTATTTTATTTTTGTTTTTTAAAATCTGAAGGAGCTTAAGCTCGATACAGAAATACAAATAAAAAAAAATAAAAAAAAAAATAGTAAGAACAATAATTGTTTGTTGTTTTCTTTTATTTCATTTTATTTCTTTTTATTTTAATATTAAAGTATTAGATTTAACCAGAATGTAGGGTTTCAATTCTTGAATTGAAAAATCGTTCAGTATCCTAGATTTTCTTATCTGGTTATTAGCTCGTCGCGAAGCTCGTTCCTCGCAATAATTTAATTGCTGGCTGGTTCTGAAACTGAAAATGATTTGACGTTATTTTTTCAAAAAATTTAAAATGGAAAAATCATGTGGTAACAGCAATAGCAATAAACAAGATAAACCTATTTTTTGCATTAAGAAAACGCTATCAAAGTTTGACTACAAGCTGTTTAAATCTCTCAACTAAACCTTTATTTGATCACTTCTAAAATTTTCAGCCCCTGTTTGGTCACCGTTTTTAAAAAAGAGACTGTGATTTATCAAAAAATCAAAATTACAGAACTAATTCCTTCGATCCGAAATCTATCGTAATAGAACCTTCTTAGAAAACTTGGTTTTACAACACTCACTGCTAGCAGAAAAAGGGGAGATTCAAATTTAGAAGTTTATGCACAATATGGATGGATTTGACAAAAGAAGTAGGCTTCAAATTATAAGAAATTAATTGAGAAGACACTACTTTGAGTACCAAAAGGAAATAATAACGCAACAAAAAAAAGAAAGCTTTTTATTCGAAATTTATGAAATGCACGGTCAGAAAATTTTGTTAACGTGTCATCTTTAAATATTTTTAAAGCAGACTTCAAAAATTGTTACAAAAGTTTTTTTTTTAAAAAAGAAGAAAATATTTTTTCTGATAAGATTTTTACTATTAAAAATGGGTAAAAATAAAATAACTGATCAACAGAGATGGCAAATTGTTTTTTTAAAAAATCAGACAAAGACTGAAAGAGAAATAGCCGAGTTAACGAAATAATGAACAAAAAAAACAATCAAATAGAAAAAAAAGTTTGATTCTAACTTTTTGTGACATTCTGTACAGAAATATTCATTAAATCATTTAATCAACAATTATGAAAAAAAAATTTAAAATCAATTTTTAATAAGAATTTTTCAAAATAATAAATAAAATATATCAATTAATTAAATAAACAATACAAATTTATTTTTCTTTTATTTTTTTTATTCTGGCAGCGGAGCAAAGGTAAAACCTTGTTATCTTTAAAATTATTTGAAAAATTAGAAAAAATAATCAAATAAATTAAAATGTATTTAAGTATTTTTTCACCGATTATTTATCGTTAAATTTAGATGAAATTGTTCCTTACTCATTAAAGATCGATAATCATAGTTTTTTTTTTGTGACTTGGTAATAAAATAGATAAATAAAAATTAACTTGAATTTAACTTTTCCAATAAGTCTTGACTCGTTAAAATTCTAAAAAAATTTAAAAAAACTATTGACAGAAAAAATTAAATTTTAATTAAAAATATTTTTTAAATAAAAATAAAAATTTTCTTTAAATTAAAAATTTCTTAACATAAAATTATGATTCTAAGTATAATAAAATAAAATAATAAATTAATTTATTTATGATAAAAGTTCCTCGTCAATTAAATTCGGATCATCTTCAAACTCGAACGAATTTCCTTTAGACTGAGACTGTTCAAAACTAGACTTAAGAGTTGGGTCTACAAAATTGGCGAAATTAGACAATGAATGGCTTGAGTTAGTAATGGCACTTGAGCCACTTTGTCCCGCGTCACCAAAATAGTCAACAATTTCCTTATTTTTAAGCATGTCTTTTTGTGCCTCTCGCAATATGCCCATTTGTTTGGCTGCATTTTCAATGAAAAAATTCAAACCGTTCAAATGTTTGGCAAATAGAATGTTGGTCTTGCGCCGTTTTTCCTCACTGTCCCGAAACAACTTTTCCAATTTAGAATTAATCAGATCCTTGTGTATCAAATGTTCTTGCAAAATGGTCGACTTAGCCTGGTCCCTGAACAAGTCAGCTTGAGATTG
Organism: Brachionus manjavacas; assembly: GCA_019054805.1. Taxonomy (NCBI): domain Eukaryota; kingdom Metazoa; phylum Rotifera; class Eurotatoria; order Ploima; family Brachionidae; genus Brachionus; species Brachionus manjavacas. The sequence goes on from JAHQIY010000004.1 coordinate 2,462,943, forward strand.
AAAAAATTTCTGCACCTGCTTGTCATTGTTTTGCTTAAGTCGCTGTTCTAAAGCCACAAACTCATTCTTAAATTGCTTTTTCTCATCTGTATTCATTTCTTTTAGTTGTTTTTCGATCAGAAATTTGATTTTCAATTCCAAATCTTCGAATTCGGACTCGTAGTGTTTGATCAAAGTTTCCTGAAATTCAGCTAGTTTGCATTCAAATTTTTCACTGAGATTTTTTTCAAATTTTTTATTTATCTCTCGTACCTTTTCTATCAGAGTCAATTCAAGCTCGTGTTGTCTTTGGCGAAATTCTTTGCTTAAAGATTCATGTTGAGCTTGCAAAGCTTGGTTCATAACTGTCTGAAGTTTTTTTAAAGCTTTGGGTGATTCGAGCTCCTGTCTGCGTTCAGTTTGAAGCTGGATGTAGCTCATTTGCTGGTCGAGCAAGTGTTCTTTGGTTCGAGACAATTCATCTTGCAAACTCTCGATTGTGTTGTTGTCCCCGTAGCCGAGAGAAACCGATTTGGTTTGATTTAATATCCAAGTTGGCAAATTTTTGCTTGAATCAGATTCTTTCTTTTTCTCGCTCACTTGTGAACTCGAACTGGGTGCTGCCTACATTATTCAAAGCTAAAAAATAGACTTTGTTTCAAAGAAATAGTTTACCTCAAAACCTCCAAATTCGTCATCCATTTTTCTTGAAATGAAGGAAATTTGAAGTTTTAGTAAAAAAATTTATAATTCATGAATAATATAAAATTATGTCATATGTAAATTTAGCGTTTAAAAAATTTTCGATTTCATTATTAAAAAGCTGCAAATTTGTCATCTTAATTTATCAGTATATAATAAATTAAAAAAATTCAAGACCGAATAAAAAAAAAATTTGTATTTTTAAATTAAAGAATATGACCAGAACTCATAATAAGCAATTGGCATAATTTTTTATTATTGAATTTTGTTAATTCAAAGTATTTATTTATTATTTTTATTTTAAGTTCCACAGGAAAAAAAATTGACTTTAAAAAAATTTAAGTTGAATTTTTACGATAACTAGATTTTGTAAGATTTAAAGTTATCGTAAATTTTTTAATTTTTTTTATAAAACGGTCAACAATACGGCAAATTTTGGGAGATTGGCCACTTAAATTGATATTTTTCGAAAAAATGTTTTAAATTTAAAAAAAATAAAAAAAAATTTCATAATTTATTTTAAAAAGTTTTTTAAGATTTTATTTTTTTCTAAATTTTAAAAAATAGCGACCGTTCGCCAAATAGCTGGCTTTTTTTTTTTTTTAAAAAAAAATAAACCTTTTAATATCAAAGATTTTGGTTAACAGAAATGAAAAGTAAAAATTATTTTATGATTCAGTCAATAAGTTATTTTTTAATGAGTGAAATGAATCTATATAGAAAAAAAAAATTTACTAAATTTTTGCGAAAATGAAAACTAAGTACTAATATGAAACATTTTATTAAAGCAAAAACATTAAAATTTTCTTTAATTAGTTACTCTTTATTTACAAAAAACATTATCATTTAATTTAAATTAATAAATGCTTAGTTAATATAATTTTTAGAAACCCAAAAAAATTTCAAACTAAAAAAAAATGAATAACTCTTAAGTGATTATTTAATTAAAATTTCAATGAAATTCTAAATTAAGATAAGAATTATAAAAATAAAAAGTTAAAAACTTAGAATTCAAGATAGCTGGAAATTGTCTTAGATTAGATTGCCTAATTTCGACTACGCTAAAAAATTAAATTTCGAAATAAAGTAAAAATTGGGACATAATTTCCATATCTAATTTTTTAAAAATGAATATTTATCAAAATATAAGAATCAGCGATCAGCAATCTTTTTAAAAAAACATTATGGATAGAAAAAAGCTTCTGAATTTTAAAATTACCCTAAAAAGTGTTATGATATTTGGTTTTGGTCTGTTCATTTTTGGTGGTAGTATGAAAATGTTTGATCCTCAAATAGGTATTTTAAAAGTGATGTTTTTTAAATTATTTTTAATATAAAATATATTTCAGAGATCGAATCTATTGAAATTTTTGATGAATCTTGGCAATCAGAAATTTCATCTATGGATCTTCTTACCTCAAACATGAAAGCTTTCAATAATTCCAGCAAGCCAAAATCGCAAAATGCTATCTTCGAATCAATTGCCTATGCAAATTACTTGTTCGATCGACCAGAATGGTCAAAATATAGTTATGTGAAAAAACTAACAAACATAAATAAAAGTTCCAAAGATATTCAGCACAGACTAGTTGATTTCAATAGTAAGCGAAGTACAGAAAAGTACAAGTTCAATATTGATCCAAAAATTTTGAATTTGTATCCAAGAGAAAATTTTTCAATGACAGCTAATCTACGTGTTCATTTAGCAGCTGAATACTCAGAATCAAACAACTTAAATGATAAAAATGAAAAAACACTACAGAATCTAGAGATGTTTCCTATTACTAGATCGATGATAAGATATATTCTAGATCTACACCAAACTAGCTTACCAGTCAAAATAGACTGCAAAACAAATATTTTGTTCAAAGTAATAAATACAAGCTGTATTCTCTATTCAATTGAAGATAAATGTACATCTAATGTATTCTCCAACTGGACCGGTCACTTTAAAAATGAGGTTTGGCTTGGATTTTGTTAATATTTAAAATATTATCTTTGTTAAAATTTAAAATTTATTCTTTAATTAAAAAAAAATATTTTTTTTTCAATTCTTTTTAATTATTACCCAAAAAAACAATAGATGACTAATGAAATGTTAGTAATGCATTACAATTATAGTAAATAGCTTTTTTTTTTATTTATCAGATAAAAATATTTTTTGTCCAAAATTTTTAATCAACTTCAAAATTTTCTTTGTTTGCATTTCCCATATTAGAAAATTTAATCTCGAATAATTATTTTTGAACTATCTTAAATTTTACATTACTTTTCTTAAAATAATTGGGTAATTATATTTAAAATTTTAGCATGGTTAAGTATTGAGTTTTAATGAAACAACGTAGTTTAAAAATTTCAAAAAAGTTAAATAGAAAAAAAACTTGCCAAATTGTCAGCAAAGTAAAATTTTTGATCAAATTTAAAAATTTCAAATACGCTTAAAATATTTTAAATGCTTTTTTGAAGTTTAAATAACTCTAAAATCTGCATTGCAATCAATTATCCATTAAAAAATAATGCTTCGAGCTAACATTCGTAATGAGCGCATTCTGCCAATGCAAAGTGAAGCTTGTCCCAAGTAATCCTTTTAGCGATAGAAAAACGAGAATAATCAATAAAACCTTAATTCACGAAAATTTGACATTCAGTCATTTCATTAGATTCAATATTAATCAAAACATATTTTTGGAGAAATAGCTAAACAAAACAAAGTATAACCTGACTTTTTTAAATAATGCAGGTTGGTGTGTTTTTTGACAAGGAAAGATAGAAATTAATTTAAAAAGGAATTATGTCAATGTTGTTTTTTGATAACAACTCACCAAACCCATCAAGCCTATTCGTAAGCGAATACGGTAAAAATACAATCCTTCAAGTCAAAACATTTTAAATTTCATTTTTTTGACCTCAAACACCCCAGTCGGCATTATTTAATTGTTTTATAAAATTTGAAGATAAAATGTTAATTAGAAAACCATTTAATTTTATTTATTCATAGAAAAGTTTTAGTTCATTTATTATAATCCTAATGAACACATTTCTTTGCAATACTCTTTATTTAAATATAAAAAAATGAATCGATCAACGTGCTTTAAAATTAAGCCCATAAATATTAAATATTTTAATCGACTATAAAAAATAATTAAATAAATGGATTAAATTACAAACAAAAAATAATAAAGATTTAAAGACAAAAAATATTTCATCACAATTAATTTGTATACAACTGATAAAAAAAATCAGACATTCAAAGAAAACAGTGTAAACTTTTTTTAAATTTTAAACTTTAAGTTCGTACGCGAAGCTTTTTTGAATATTCAAAAAAAAAAGCCAATCGTTAGCGAAAATAAAAATTATCATTGACTCTTAAATTTTCAAATTTTAATTTTTGATTCATTTTTACTTTTAATTAATTACATTTTAAAAGACATTATTTTTAAAAGTTTTAATATAATAATAATAATAATAATAATAATAATTAATATAATATTAATAATAATTACAATATTAATAATAATAATAATAATAGGATACGACAGGTTTAGGTTAGAGCAAGACACTAGAGCCTCACTATGGAAGCTAAAACGAGTAAAAATAACTAAATATGTTTATTTCTTTTTTGACTTGAAAAAATCATCAATTTTCTTTTTAAAGCTGTTCTTGGTGTCTACTGAAATTATGTCGGTCGTCAATCGATTCCAATTGTATACCACTCTATTTGACAAAAAGTGTTCTCTTTGACTGATCCTTGTGAGTTGTTTCGCTAACCTGTGCTTTCCTCCCCGTATACCTTTAGCTGGGCCTATAATTGATATTGAATTAGTGAGCTTGTTCGGGTTGTGCCAGTCAATAATGCTCAATTCTTTCGAAATTTTAAAGTACTTGATTAAGTCAGCTCTTTCTCTTCTCTCTCGGAGGGTCGATAGGTCCAAAATTTCTAGTCTTTTTTCATAAGAAAGTTTTTTTATGCTCTTAACAAGTTTTGTAGCTCTAATCTGTACTTTTTCTAGTATCTTTATCTCTTTTTTGTTGTGAGGGCACCAAGCTGCTATTGCATATTCTAAATGCGGTCTTACAAATGCAACATAAAGTGATCTAAACGACTTTTTAGACAAAAGCTTGAAAGCCTTGCTCAACTGCCAGAGGACAGTGAAGGCTGTATTTGCAGCTAACGTGGCTTGTTGGCCCCATTTCAAGTTTGAACAAAGGACAATACCCAGGTCACGTTCCTTATCAGTACTTTCTTGTGGCTTAACATTCATTGTAATGTTAATATTAAAATATTTGTTGTTGATCACCATGGCTTTACACTTCTCCTCATTAAAACTCATTAACCATACATATGACCATTCTACCAGTCTATCCACATCATGTTGGAGACTTTTTAGGTCAAGTGGATTTTTTATAATCGAAATTAACTTACTGTCGTCTGCAAAAAGCTTACAAAGGCATTTTACAACCTCAGGCATATCGTTGATAAAAATTACAAACAATAAGGGACCGAGCACTGAGCCTTGTGGCACTCCACTAATTACATCCAACCAGTCTGACACTTATTCACCCATTACCAATCTTTGCCTACGTCCAGTCAAAAAATCTGTAATCCAATTTACTAGCATATCACCGAATCCATAAAGTTCTAACTTCTTTAATAAAGCTCAACGCGGCACTTAATCAAACGCTTTGGCGAAGTCCATGAATATTATTATCGAAGTGAAACATTGTGTCAATAATTTCCACTAGGTTGGTTAGACAAGACTTTTTTGATACAAAACCATGCTGTTCTCTCGCTACTAATCTACTTTTTTTCGAAATGTTCCATCATCGATTCCTTTAGAATTCTGCCCATTATTTTACAAGCGATTGATGTGAGCGATACCGGTCTGTAATTTAAAGCTTCTGTTCGAATTCCTTTTTTGAAAATTGGTGAAATGTTGGCCTCTTTCCAAGCGCTTGGAAAACTACCACTGGTGTAAGAAGCTATGAACAGTCTCGAGAGGTAAAATGCAAGAGGACCGGAACATTTCTTCAGTACATTTGGGGACATGCCGTCAACTCCCGGAACCTTGTGTACATCCAGGTTAAGCAAGTATTTGAGAACTTTCGAATTTTAAAACACACTTAAATCGATTTTGCATACGCAATTTGTTCGTTTCTCCATTTTTGGTAACGGTCTACCATCATAACGGCTAAAAGCTGTATATCATTTTGTTTGAATTTTTCTAAATTTTTTGAAAAGTAAATTAGTGAAAAGTAAAAAAGTTAAATTAGTTTTACTCAAAAATTTTTATTCTTGTTAAAATCATTTTAACAAGAATAAAAATTTTTAAGTTGAATTCAAGTTGAATATTTTTATATTTTTAAAAACCTGATTCCCTACTGACTCTCAATTTTATACGACTGACTCCCATTTTCCTTAAAGAGAATTAAACGAGCTTTCTAAAAATGTTTTTCTTCAGTATGTATAGTTTTTGAAATATTTTTTTAAAATAAAATACTTTGGTTATTATTGAAATCGAATTTAAAAATTTTTAATACGACATACCATTCGATTTAGAATTTTCTACTAAAAATTCGTACTAAAAATTTATTTTCGTATTTATTGAATACGAATTAATTTTTTTAATCAAATAAATAAAAAAAAATTTATCAAATTTTACAATTATAAATTGAATTTTCTCAATTATTATGAAATTATTTGAAATTATCAAAAACTTTACTTCCTAGAGAAAAACTATTTTTAGAAACTTTTTAGAAAGCTTGTTAAATTCTATTCTAAGAAAATGGGGGTCAGTCGTTTAAAAATATAAAAAGATTCAATTTTCACAAAAAATAAAAATTTTAGAGAAAAACTAATTTACTTTTCAAAAATCGATTTTTGTTTTTTTGTAAAAAAATTCGCAATGCCTAAAAATTGATATAAATTAGATGAATTGTCAATCAAATTTGAATTTATTTTGAAGCAATTGTTAATTTTTTTGATTAAGAAATAAAGAAAAAAATTTTTTTTTTGAAAATTGATCATTAAAAAAGTAAAAAAATAAAATAGCAATTATTTATTAAAAAAAATTTGATTGAAAAGGCAATGAAGGTTTTTAAAAAAAAAAAAGCCTTAAAAAACATTTATTTCCTTTTTTTTATTATTTTTATATTAAATTTGATTCTTTCTTTCAGTTTTAAAACCGGAAGAAGGCCATTTGGTCGAAAAGAGTCGAAACAAATATACTTATTGTTCGAAAATTTTTTTAAAAATATATATTTAAAAAAATAATCGTTATTTCTATTATAATAAAAATATTTCAAAAAATTAATCAAATTAAATTAGCCCTTTTAAATTAATTAACAACTATTAATCAAAAATTGATAATTAAAATATTGATTAATAAAACCCTTTTTTAATACCAATTGGTACAGAAAGTACATAAAGTACAATAAGGAGCAGGGGCAAAAAAATAATACTCTGAAAAAGTACAGAAAGTGCAAAAAGGAACAGGGCTTAAAAAATTTAAATTATGATTAAGTATTAAAAGAACAAAAAGAATTTTAAATTTTTAATATTCTCATAGTCTATACCTCCAAAATTCTGAAAAAAAAAGTGAAATAATGTAAAAACTCGTAAAAATCTTTTTTCTTGAATTTAAAAATTAATCAAAATTTTGACCGATCTCCATCATTGTCTAAAAACCTTCATTAATTAGAAATAACGATCAATTTTTCTATTAAAATAATTTTTTTTTAAAAATTTTCGAATAAATTTTAATTAATTTCGTCTTAAATGTTTATCTCATAATTAAATAATGACTGTAGCTATATAGCTTTAAAATTAATATAATGATTTCAATTCTAGAAAATTTGACCAGACATGAATAAAAAAGTGAAGACCATTTATTAAATAAAAGAAAATCTGAATTTTTTTTTTTAATTTTCTTTAAAAATCTCAACAATCAATTTTTTTTTATCCTAGAATCAGTTCCAGTTCATGGAAGTAAAACGAAAAACTTCCAAATGCTGTAATTGTTAAGTATATTTTGAAATTTTAATTCAAATTTAAGCCTTTCATATTCAACAAGCAACAGAGTTGTGCGATTTTATCAACTTCTACTCCTAAAACATTTATAAATAAAATGCTTACACTTTTTCCAATTAATCATTTTACCTGTACGATTTGTTTTGTAGAAATTGGTCACTTTGCAGAATGAAGGTCGACGTTGGAAAAAAAGTGTCCCAGGAGTACTTCGACCAAATAGTTCAGGAGAACATGACCGACTTTGAAATGAACGAAGACGAGGCCATCCAAGACGCTGTCAATCAGCTCAAGTCGCAAAATTGTGACTTGTCCACTTTGTGCACTTATCCCCTTCGGGAAAGACAAGACTTGGTCGACTCTCTGCTCAAAACAAGCCAAATACTTTCATCGGCCAATTTGACCCAATCTCAATCAGACACTGTCCAAGTCTACCTGCAAACAATGAAAGAAAAATTCGACAAAGACATTTCCTTTCGCTGCTTTGCCACCAGGACCAAATCGAATCCAAATGTTGTCGAAACTTTTACCCGCTTCCTAAAGGACATGGACCTCAAAACCCATGACAAAAATCTGGTCGATTTGTTCCTCCAAGCATTCCAGTCTTACATCACTCAGCAGTCTGACGTGCTGACCAAAGACCACCTCAAACTCTTAATCAATTTAACTGATGAAAAATACTTGGGCTCTGAGCCTAAATTGCTGAGTGCCTTGCTTAGACTGATCAATGCAGCTTGCCAAATGAACGAATCCAATCGACAAACATTTGTCGAGAATGGACTGTGTGAAAATTTGATGCAGCTTTTCTCTAATCAGAAAAAATCGAATCAGATCATTTGTGACACTTGTCAACTGATTCGATCTTTGCTGCTCGACGATGATCTGCGGGTGGAATTTGGTCACTCGCATGAGCATGCCAAATTTATAGCAAGCAGGTTGAATGGGTTGGATGTGCTGCTACAAGCTGGTCTGTGCAAAGAGAACGAATTGAGTGAAGATACTTTGGCTAGCATTATGCTCACTTTGTCCAGGCTGGCTGTGCGCAATGAGTTTTGTCAGGAAATTTGTGACAAGGGTGGCTTAGAGCTGGTGCTGAAATGTATTGATGAAAAATATTTGAAAAATATGGCCCTTTTAAAAAGCGCTTTGAGCCTGCTAAAAAGTATTTGTAATAATGATCAAGTAAGAAGAGAAGCGACTAAATTAAACTCAGTCGAACTCATTAAACAAGTTCTCCACAAATATATGCCCAATGTTCAGGTAAATATTTTTTTTAATTAAATAAAGAATACACTAAGAATTTTTAGGAGTAAAATTGTTGATTTGCAATCAATTAATTTCGTAAAAATAATAGCAATTTTTGACTCTTTTTAGAGTTTAATCAATAGATTTTAATTTACTTTTGATTTTTTTTTAAATCAAAAGATTTAAAAAAAGTTGTGAATCATCATTAATTAATTTTTTTTTTCCATATTAACAATGTTAATGAGTGTGTGCCCATATTATTAAAGATTGATTAAAGCTTTTCTTATTTAATTTTCATATAATCATTTTAAAAGTTGAATATTTTAATAATTTTCTTTCGGGTCATAATCTTAAAATTAAAATTGATATTATTGAATTTAGAGCTAAAATATTGCAGTATTTTTTTTTAAATGTTAAAAAAGTAAAGAGAAAATATTTTGTTACTAAAAAATAATTCTATCGTATACCTTAGAATCTTTGAATTTATCTAATTGAAAAACTTGTTTTTTTAGTTAGCAAAAAAATTCTGCTCGAGCAGAAATATCGAAATAGTTAATCTAAATAGCTAGAGAGTATATGAAGTTAAAAAAGAATGGCTTAATGATTTTTTTTTAATTTAATCTAAGAAAAATTAGTCTATTTGGATATGGTTTAAAGTTTTTTGACTGAGTTATAAAATCAAATTATTTTTTCTTTATAATAGGAAGTATGCTTCAGAAAAAAATTAAAATTCCATGTTTACTCCTTTGGGATGAAGTTTCAGGTGTTAAGTTAAAACTTGATCACACAAATCACTGCAAAACACAAGTATTTTGTGATGAAAAAAAATTTAATATATATTTTATATTATTTAAAAAATGATTTTTAGGTTTGATACAAGAATAGCCTCTGAATAATGTGTTTAATTTATAACTACTTTAAAATCTATTTAAGTGAAAACCAATTTCAAGCTAATTTTAGACGATTTTCTTTAGGCTTATTAACAAACTCGTCGTTTTCCAATACCTTTATTAAGGCTAAATTATGACTTCAATAGCCCAAATTAATAATTAATATAATATTTGCATATACATGTCCCTTTCTTCACATCTAATTTGTAAAAGTCGCTGGGTGGTAAGTGCTGAACAATTCGGCTATCAAGCCTCCACTTTTTTTAGGTAAAATTTTTGAAAAATATAAGGTTCAATTATAATCAACTTTATTATTTATTATACAATTATCAAAACTCGGATTTGATTTAACACAAAATTTTACAGAATAAAATACTTAAAAAAATTTCAATCTTCTGTTTTTTTCTAAAGCAAAACAATCAGTTATTTTTTCCAAATCTACATTATCAGCTTCTTCTGGTTCAATATTAATCAAGCATATGACCCCAAGCCGCTTTTGAGTCATTGTATTCCTGAAGTAATCTTTCAAGCGCTTTAGAAAGGAGAAAGATCTCTCTGATTTCGCATTCGAAATCGGTACAGTTAAATAAATTCGAAATAAATCGAAAATATTCGGAAATATGCCACTTACATTCGGTCTCAAAAAAATTTTACTAATCTCGTCAGCTTTCGTTCTTATGGTATCTCATCAAAAATAAAATTTTGTGACTTTTTAAATTGAAACCAAAGCTCTAACTCAGTTAAAAGCTTTTCTTGATCAACAAGATCAATGTACGGGGGGTAAATTTAATTTTTTTTTGAAAATAAGGGGGGGCGGCCGCCACCATGTAGCTACACCACTGCCGCCGCATCTACTTTTGCTTTTGAAAAGCCGAGCCGAGATCATTGGATAAGCTGAAAAATTGTCTCAAGTATTCTTAATACGTGAGGTAACAAAACGTATGAGTGAATCAAAAAACATTTTTTAGAGCTGAGCAGACTCAATGCCAAATAGAAACAAAAAAATTATCTTAATTTAACGCGTTTTTGTTTCTTAACTTTTTGAAAATTAAAAAAATTTGTCTAATTTGAATAAAAATGAATGGATTGTCATTTCAATCATGAATTTTTTTAAATTTTGATCTTAGAGAATAAAGAATTTGGCCAAAAAAAATGTCTCAAAATTTTAATCCTAACTCATTTTATAAATAAAAAAAGGCTAAATATACAGCATTTTTTTTTACTTTTTTACTATACTGTTTATGTTTTAATTCTTTTATCTAGTAGATTTATCTTTAGAACTAGTTAAAATTAAAGTTTTGCGGAAAAAAATTATTTAAAATAAATAGCATGATTATCAGCATTTATCAAATAATATTCTTTTTTTTTTAATTCTATAAAAAATTTTGAATTGTTTCATTTTGAACAAATAATAAAATAGTGTAAATAATTGACAAACACAGTTAAAAAAAAGAATTTGCAGAAATAATCTTGTAAATAAACTCAAGTTTTTCATGTAGATAAAAATGATTTTATATTAATTTTCATTTAACGGAAACCAAAAATCAAATAATTATTTCTATTTAAAAACAAGTTTAACAATTTTAATCGATTTTTTCATTAAATTATTTAACTTCTATCTATTTGAGAGATAAAATTTATTCACTTGCCATATTTTAAGTTTTAATTTTTAAATATTTGTTTAAATAAATATGACATCTGCCGTATGTCAACTCTAGTTTTTAATGAAACCTTCTATTTTAAAATTAATTAAAAATAGAATATGATTTCTTTTTTTTTTACCGAAATATATGAGAAAATAATTTTATTTAAAATTTAATTTTAGTGTTTTTTATTAAATTCAATTTGTTTTCAAAGATTTGTGATATGGCTTGTGCAGCATTGTCTTCTTTACTTTTGAGAAATGTGGAAGGAAGTCAAAAATTATACGATTGTCAGGCGCATCAGGTTTTAGTTAATTTATTATCAATGCATAATTCCAAGCCAAAGTTGATCAAAAATTGCTGTCTGGCACTGAGAAATTCAATTTCAAGAAGTCGTGAATTAGGAGCAAAACTTTTGGAACTAAGAATCGAAGAAATATTGCGTCCAGTATTGAACCAAAATGATCCAGTATGTTATGATGAAGTCAAATCGGTTCTCAGAGATTTAGGTTGCCAAGTTGAACTCAAAGAATTGTGGATTGGATCTGGAAAAAAATTAGACTATTAAAATTTTTAAACATTTTTATTCGAACTTTTTACAAATTATGAGATTAAAACTAGACTTTTTTAATTTTTTAATGCTTTAAAAAAAACGGGAATTACTCCTCGATTAATTTGAAATTAATAATAAATTTTTAAAAAAATACTCATCTTTAAGATAATGATCGTTTTTTCAAGCCATTTAACTAAGATAAATCGAGCTTGTGTCGTCACTAATTTTAAGTCAAAACTGCATAAGACTTGTTTTTTATATGACTCTAAAAATTATAAAAAATCAGATACATCTGAAACTAAAAATGAGCCGAGGTCCGATAAAAAAGATTTGAGGCAAAAATTTTCTAAAATGTCTTTTATTTCCCTAAACGAAAGTAAACCAAAGCCAAGTCTGATTAGGACAGAGAAAAAGTTAGATGAAAGTAAAAAAATTGCCGAAGAAACAAAGAAAAAAGAAGCCAAAATAGTCACTCCGTCGTTTTCTTTTCAATTTACGGCACAAGTCTCTAAAAATTCGAATAAAAAACCTCAAGAGAAAATTAAGATCGATGAATCGAAGAAAATTTATGAAAAAAATTTGAATCAAAGTGCTCAGAACGTTGCCAAATTAATAGAAAAAGATACAAATGAACAAATAAAGACTACAGGAATAATTTTGGATAAAATGGTAACTTCATTTTCAAAAATAAAAAAGAAATTAAAAAATCAATCAAATGAGTCAGATGAGCCAGAGATGGATCAAATAAATAAAAATAAAATTGAATTTATAAAACTAATAAGCGAAAATAGTGAAAAGTATAATGACGAATTTAAAATAAAAAGTGAAGATTTAATTTCTCAAATACCACAGCAAGCCAAGATTAAATTACAGTTTGATAGTCCCTATCAGAAATTTCAAAGTTTGACCAGTGGAAGCGGACTCTCGATTTTTACTGAAGTAAAATTTTCTTCCAAAACATTCGAATCTCCAATATGGTCAATGCACCATGACCAAGAGCTCAAGCAGGCTCAAGAAATCCTGCCTCTTAATGGATTCGAAGAACTAATTCATTTGACTAATCAAGGAAAACTCTGGAAGTTTCCCATTGACAATGAACAAGGTAAATTAGTAAATTAGTAAATTTTAGTTCTATTTTTGAATTAAAAATTTCAGATGTTGACGAAAGTGATGCCCAAGTGCCTTTCCATGAACATGTTTTTCTTGACCATTATTTGGAAGAGTTTCCACAAATTGAACCAATTCAAAATTTTATGACTCTTGCGTTGAACGGTCTGAGCCAAAATAGCTTTTTAAGCATAAAAGAGAAGAAAGAAATTATAGATTGGTACAAAACTTATTTTAATGATAAAATGGATATAATAAAAGAGGCATTAGAGGCCGAAAGACAAGAAGCGTCGTTTAGAGAAAGTATAGAAAATAAATAAATTTTTTTTTTGTAAAATCTTTTCATTTTCACGAAGTTTAAAAACTTTATTGAATATTTTTACTTGGTTATTTTATCACATAAATTAAATATGCTATTTCATGAAAATAAATAGTTTTTACTTGTTAAATTTTTATAACCTAATATTTAAAAATAAAAATTAGCTTTTTAATAACTATTTGTAGATATCAAATTTAAGTAATTAACCCTTAAAAATAACTAATTAAATCCATTCAATTAGTAGTGTAGTTGAAAAAAAAAATTAATTTCATGAAAATGTCAAGGAATTGAATTTAAAATATAGGAACTCACAATGCTTTGAATTTGTCGAGTATTGGCTTAAACTGGAAGAACTCAATTTTTCTTGGAGTTTAATCGTTTAATAACCTTTAATTTCTTATCCAATTCGAGTTTTTGAATTCGATGTACGTGGATCTGGCGTTTTTAATCCCGACATTTTCGTTATTTCTCCAGCTTTCCCAGTTCAAGTTGGACACGCGGATTATATTCAGCTAGAGTTCCTTCTGGCTATTGGATTGATTTTTACCATTTGCTGATGGTTGCGATGGTTGATATCGACTGGAGTATCAACGACTCATTGGATCGCTAAAAAAGTAAAAACGTGTATGTGGTTATCACTGAACTTGTAGAAAGGTGTACGCTAAACTCACGATATCGACATCTTGTTGCTCTTCTGCTTTAGGTTCATTTGCAATAATTTAGATCATCACGTCGTGGTTGGCAATTTTGGGTTATTTTGCTTTCTGAACTAGATTCTAGAGATCTTTAGAAAGTTTTGAAGTAATTTTTAAAGTAAAAAAAGGAGAAATAACAAGAATTTTCGAGAAATTTTTTTTCTTTAAATTTAAAAAAAATAAAATATGAAATAGAAATTTAATGATATACTCATGATAAACTTTTGTTAGCTTAGAGGGGCAGGGGTAGGATAGGAGATGGAGAGAGGGAGGTTATTTTATTTAAAAATTAGGTTTATTATATCACTTGCTTTTAAAGTAGAGCTCACATTCCTCCCAGGCTAGTGAAGGAGTAAGGGGCTTCCTCTTCATCGTGCCCCAACTCCTGGAACAGTCCGGGTTGTAGTCCACATGGGACGTGATCATCTTCGCTTCTCTCCTTGTCTGTCCGCCGTTTTTCTTCGCCATCCTCGTCCTCGCCTTGGTTACTCACCGTGTTATCCTTAACTGGGTACGTGAGGGTTTCTGCTGTTGCTGACATTGCGTATCATTGCGCTGAAGCCATTCCATCACGTCGTCCTTGTTGGAGGACCAGTTAAGCGAAGAAGTAGAGAGGCTTGTTGTCCAACCTCATGGTCTACTCTACTACCCGCTCATTGTCCATGGCTTTCTCCATACACATGAACTCATGATCTGGTCCATTTATAAAATCCATCACCAGGTGGAAATAAAGTACGCGCGACATTCCTTCCTCGGCCTCACTGTCTTTGATCCGCGCGTGAAGAACGTTTCTTTTGTTTCTCCTACGCGGGATATTCGTAACTAATATTTCTTAATTAACCTCCAATTCGCCGCTTTGTTTTCCCGATTCGCTTTATTTTTTATTTTTTTAAATTATTATCACTATCTTAGCGCTAAGCTTTTACTAATCCAGCGTTTTCCCTTTCCGTTTAATTTTCTTAGCGTATAGTTTTACTACTACTTTTAAGCGTGACATCATTTAGAACAATTTTCAACAGCGAAATTTCCTCAATGCTCTTTAGCTTCATGGTGTCTTTAGCTACTACATGTAGCTTTTTGTAAGCGAAATTAGATTTTTTGTTTTAATTTAAATTGATAATATAAAAAACTAAATTGATTGATAAAATTGAATAAAATTGATTAAATAATAGATAAAAGAGTAAATTTCTTAAATAGAATTTTTAACGTACTAAATTTTAAGAATCATGTTTAAGTGAACTTTGTCTCCGCTGGGCCTCTATATTAAGGTGCTTTAACAGCTCTGATATGTCTCAGATATGCAATTTTTGCCGCTGCCTCGGCTTTTGCTTCGACTCAGTCGTCGTCCAACTCAACGCAAGATTTAGCTTCTGGCCTCATAAAGTATTTGGTCATCCTATTTTGGTCTACCACACAATTCTTATTGTTTCAGAGGTCTTTTAGCTCGTAGTTTACCTCGTTTAGCTTTTTCAGTATTTCATAAGGACCCAGAAATTTAGGATTAAACTTCGAACCTGACCTACTGTATGCCTTGAATTCGTTAGTTGTACCAAGTCGCCCGCTTTGAATTCATTAACCTTTAGCTTTTTGTCTTATTGCTTCTTTTGTGACAGTTGACCAAGTTCAATGTTCTTCCTAGCTTCCTGCTCAGTTTGTGCTCTTGACTCCTGCGTTGGATTACTCCATCCTAACGCTAGTTTATGGTCGTATGGCGTTGGTAAAGTATTCCCAAAGATTACCTGATTTGGACTAAAACCAGTTGAGCTGTGTACTGAATTGTTGCATGCGAAAGTTACCTTTTCCGGTACTTGATCCCAGTTGTTGAGTTCCGCGTTCATGTAAGCACTCAGCATTTGCTTTATGTTTTTAATGGTCCGTTCAGCTAAGCCGTTATACTCTGGTTAGTAGGCAGTGGTCCGAATTTTCTTGATGCCGTGCTTCTGGCAGAATTCCTTCAGTACCTTCGCTATATATACTCAAGTAATGCATATGGAACCCCAAAATTACTCAATAGTTTCTTATCCAAAAACCGAATTGTCTGCTCAGCTGTAAAGTTTGGTGTCGCTTTCGTAATACAAAATTTCGAAACAAAACAAATCGCCAAAAATATGTATATATTGCTTCTTGGCGTGATTTTCAACGGACCAGCTCGACAATAACTCACCTTAATAGCAACCATTGGACTTTTGTTTCCCATTGTCCGTGGCTTTAGCTTTTGGCAAGTATCACATGTATGGCAGTAGTCGTAGATTTCTTGTTTAATACTCAGCCAATAGAATACACTCGAAATCGTTTCAAATGTCTTCTCAAAGCCTAAATGTCCTGCGGTAATGGTATAGCTTGCAAATCAATCTGCTGTCATATTCTGCGGCCCCGGACAATAAAAAATCTCATAGTTCTGCTTTTCTAACTTAAGCATCATCTAGTAAAGCCTGCCTTTGGTTTTTTTGCCTTGACTCGGATACTTAGCGGTTTGTGGTCCGTATGAAAGATTTCCTACCTGAAATACCTTGAGGACCAAACGATTGCTAGCATATCTTGCTCACTGGTTGAGTAATTACGTTTATGTTAGTTCAGCAATCGGCTTGCAAACGCTACTGGGTAACAATCTCATTTTTTTACTTGGCATATAACTGCGCCGATCCCTACATTTTAGGCGTCCGCAAAATGTGAAAGTTCTTTTTTATAATCTGTAAAAATACCGGTGCATTAATAAGCTGATTATTCGATAAGCTTGTCGAAAGCTGTTTGTGTTTCAGGTGTCCATAAAAACGTTGCTTTGAGTTTGGTTAAATCGTACAGACATGAAGCTGTTAATAAAAAATTTGGCGCGACTGTAAAACGACATCATCCCTTTACACCTAGGCCCTGGTCCTTAGCTTCCAGCGGCTTCATGTTCAGTATCGCGTGATTCGCGATAATTATCTGGCTTCAGCCCATCCTAAACACGAAAACAGGAAATACAAAGTAGTTCACTTCCACACAAAATTGACACTTTTCCATATTTAACTTCAATCCATCTTGATCAAATCGATTCAACACTTCCTCCATACGTTCAAGGTGTGCTTCCTCCGGAGCAATTTGTGGTAACCGATATGGTCTCTGCTTTATTTGGTTTCATATCGCCTGTCTCAATTATGTTTTCTGTTAAAGCAGTTTTTCCAGTGTCGTATTCAGATCATTGAAATGCGCTTTTGTATTGTTCTAGCAGATTTCGATTCCTCGCCTTATCCTTTGACTCATTTTTGTATTAATTTTTATAACATCCGAGTTGATTTGCCATCCTTAAGTAGCTTGGACTGTGCTTTTTCATTCTGCTGGATTAGATCTGCTTCATCGCATACAAAATTTCTGTTTATTTTCCCACTGTGACGTGTTCGTCACCTAGGTCTATGACGCTTACATACATTGATTTATCTTCCTTCACGTCACTTACATTCCTTGCCCATATGATGCCCTCCGCTACCGCAAAATCGGTTATATTTGAACTGAAAATTACTAGTGTGCCTGTGGTTAGTTTTTCAACTTTCACTTTGACTTACTGCTCGCATCGCGTTTTGAGGACCAACTCCTCATTTAGTGTTACTTTGCCACTAGTTTGAGTTGCTGTTGGTATCTCTGTCTCGCTGATGTAGAAGATCTGGTGCTTGACCACATTATCGTCTTAGATCACAGTGTTCTAACAAAAGTCAAACACCTCCTTGAATTTTGTAAGGAAATACATTCTCAGAATTGCCTTTTCAGTAATGTCGGTGAAAATAAATTCATATTCGCCTTGCCATGAATTTATTGACAGCTTTAGTTTGCCCATCGCACAAATCATGTTCCTGCAATTAGACGCTGACTTGATTGATAAATCGATCCGCTTCAATCCGAAAACTGGATTCGTTGTGTCGCCATCTATGAATCGACAGATCCGGTTAGCTTCGCTGGAAGCTTTGAAATATTAATAAAGGAAGCTGTTCCTCTTCAATTTGCAATTTGCAATTTGCTTTTTCATTTATTTGAATGTCTCCTGCAAACTTGGCATCGCTTTGTTCAACAACACCTCTAGCTTGCGGAAGTATTTAGCTAGTTTTTCTCTTGGTTTCATTGCCCTTGTGTTGAGAAGTTAAAATAATAGCTCGCTGGTTTAACTCCCATTTCCTTCAACATTTTAAAAATCGCTTCGATTTTGTTTTTGTCATCAGCTCTTTCAAAGAATAAACGCTTCCTTGTCGTTGCATCTTATCCCACATGGACATTACAGAATCATAGCCAAACGCATTGAAGAACTCGTCGTGCGACATGTTTTCGCCATCAAACGATAGATTTGCACCTTTTCTAGCCATTTCCTAAGCTTACCGAATCCACTAAAAATTTGTCAATAAAAAAAATTTGGAAATTTTCTCTCAAAGTTTTTCCCACTGAATAAATGATCCACTGCAATGCTTTCTTCGCTACTTATAAGTTATCTTTTAGGGTCTCTTGTTTCTCTTTTACAGCAAATAATGACTCTTTTGTTTTCGTTAAACACTATTTCCAAAAAACTTAATGCAACAATTGTTTTCTGACGCGTGTTGCTGCGTGCTAATTTTTTTCTAATTAATTGATTGGCTTTACTTGCAATCGTTCTATTTGTAAATTGTAAAAAATTTTTACCGAGGCTCGGCTTGCGTACTTTTTCATGGTCGTTTTTGATTGGCTGAACTATCCTCCAACTCAATCCTTCAAAAAGCGCGTGATCGACTTTACTCTTAATTCGCTCACACTGTTGGCTTAACTTAACTCGATCGGCTTTGTGCTAAAGCTAATCCCTGAATGACTAGTTTGATGCTCTCAAACTCAACCAGGAATTCGTGCGTGCTTATGCTCAACCGCTATCACCAATGTAAGCTTAGAGGGGCAGGGGTAGAATAGGAGATGGAGAGCTAGAGGTTCTATAATATATTTTATTTAAAAATGAGGTTTATTATATCACTTGCTTTTATAGTACAGCTCACACTTTACTCATTTCAACTTTTGATTTAGTTTTTGTTGGAACACATCTGTTTACTTCCGTGACATATTAATGTAAATCCGACAGGTGTCTCATTATTGTACTTAGTATCTGCGTCGTTTTGATAATTGTGTTTATTTTGAATTTACTCAACTCTTCAATACCTTTCTTATATTGCGACTCATTCGTCTCTGACCAAGTCTAATGAGATTTTTTAGCTTTCTGTCGAGAAGAACTTTGAATGGTAGATTGTGTTGATGTGCTGTACGCGAAAGCCAAATAAGGAAACAGTTAAACCAAATCTTTTAGGAAGCATGCGATCATTTTTTAAAGCGATATGGTTAATATCTTGCTAAAATAGTCTTATTCTAGATTAAAACCGTCGTTTCAAGTTGGTGAATATCTATTAGTTCAAAGAATTTTTTTTTCAATTTAGACTGGAAATTGGGGACCTAGTCCAAAAAAAATATAGAAACCAAATTTGAGCATCAGAATAATAAGATATTGTGCCAAAATACTTAAATGTATTTTGTTACCTTACGTTATTGAAATATGCAAATTTGTTTAAATCTTTCACTTTACGTTAGTAAAGTACAGGTAAAGTTAAGGAAAGTAAATGTTATTTGTATTTTTTTTATATTCTGAATCCAAAAAATGAGTTTCCGTAAAAGTAAATATTTTTTTCATGACTTTACTTTTTACAAGTAAAATAAAATAAATGCTTTACTTTATTTACTTTTTCTGAAAACTAATATTTCACTAATAATTCGAAGATTTATAACCTATATTTTCATAAAATAGATTTATTTTAAAAAGTAAAGTGAGTAAATACGGTGGCTTTACTTTATTTGTAAAGTAAAGAAAAAGTAAAGTAAAGATGGCAGTCCTATTTCGAATTATTCGATCCCTAGGTGTTTTAGACAATTGTTGATATTAAATAGTTGACCCAGCTAAGGCATTGATCTTTATCAAGCACACTTGGCGAAATTTTTAACATTTTACGTCTTTTTATTTGTCGATTAAATTTATAGCTAATTTTTGTTCTTTTTCATCGCATGTATGCTGTAATTGTTCTTTTCGTACGTTTTTATAACTATTGGTAATGGAAAAAGTGCGCTTTGTGCGCTTTATTTAAATGATCAAAAGTTAATTCTATTCGTATTAGATTAAAAGCTTCCTCACATATTTGTTCTAATTTAATTCATGACCCTTATTTGTAAATTATTTTCTTATTTTGTAAATTTGTAAAGTGGGGCTACCTTATTGAAAAAATGTTCAAAAATTTTCAATAAAATTTGGCATGTCCCACAAATTTTTGAAAATAGTAAATGGTCTATAGTTATCAAGCTATTGTTTGATATCTGTTTCCAAAACTTCGTTAATTCATTTTTAAATGAGGCAAATTCATTTGTTAGCTTTACTTTTCTAACATCCCTGAGCCCTTTTTGAAGCATAATTCCAAATTTTGTTAATGACTTTAATCAAATTATTGTGTAAACTTCAAATGGAATTTATGGAATTAGCGAAAAAACATCAGATTTCAGACTTTGACTTTGTCTATGATAATTATTCATCTAACGGCCATTGAAAACACATTTCGTATTTTTCCTCAAGGAACGCTCGTTATTTTTCTTAGTTTTGGCGAATCAACTTTTAGATAATTATTCGTCAAATCAGATCTATAAAAATTTTATTTTCAAATGTAATTTTAAAATTATATAAACTTTTAAACTTTTTCTCAACAAATTATGGTTTCACAACTATATTCACTTTTTTTATCTGTATTTTTTATCTTCAAGAGCTTACTATCATCCGCGAAAAGCTTGCAAATAGAGCTGCACACTTCTGGCATGTCATTTATAAAAATGACAAAGAGGAGAAGGCTTATGACTGACCCTTGGGGAACACCACTCGTCGCCGGTATCCAATCCGACACTACATCGCCAACAACAACCCGCTGCCTACGATCTCCAAGAAGGCACGTTTCCAATTGTTGATCAGAACGGGAAGATCATACTCAGCCAGTTTAATGAGCAGCAACTCATGTGAGACCTTATCGAACGCCTTCTCAAAATCGAGATAGATGACGTCAGTTGGTAGCCTACGACTCATGCAACCCGTCAAGAAATCGACTGTCTCAAGTAGATTTGTCACACATGCCTTGTGAATCACAAAACCGTGCTGCTTCTCAGAAATGTGATTGTGCTTGTCGAGATGCTTGACAACATAGTCCTTAATGAGCGACTCAAGTACCTTGCATGGTACCGACGTGAGTGATACAGGGCGGTAGTTGCTTACTGTGGCTCACTTACACTCCACTTTCCATGCCTGTTCACAGTCGGTGTCGAGAAATGACTCATTTGATTCTGAAAACGCTTTGACACAACTATTGACGTAGATTCAAACACCACAGCCTCTCTTGTCGCCCTTTCGATCTGTTCTAAAGAGCTTGTAACCATCTAACTCTGAACTGAGCTTGAATCGAACCAAGTTTCATTGATGCTAATAACATTTGGTTCGAAACTGGCTGCCACCGATTCAAGCAAACGATTCTTTTTGTTTAACTGGTCGCATTGGTGTACCAGAAATCTATAGCTTCTTGTTAGTCATGATAAGATCTAGTGATCGAGATCTGAGACATAGTATCGTCATGATGGTTATGAGATATCGACGAGTCAGGTGAACCGTGCGTTGACCGAGATGAAGCTACTGAAGTGTATTCCGACACATCCGTGAACTCATTGACTTGGTCACATTCTATTTCAGCCAGCGAACTATCGAGACCACATGAGGACATGGTCTCTCCACTTGGGTTCATTCTTTGCTAGCGTTGCTCAATTGCGGAGACTGAGCTCACCATTTAACCATTCTGAGCTCACCATTTCGAATGCCCCAGAATCGTTTCTTACAATCATTGCCGGTCTCAAACTTGAGTTCGCGTCCGTTAATGGTCGCCGATTCCTTCAGTTTTGCATTTCTATTGTCACGTTCCTCTCGAATTTTTTTGTCAGCCGCTCTTTCACTTGGCGTGCGGTCCTCGTTAATGTGTAAATTTTAAGTTCGGTTTAAGTTATTCAAATAAATTCTACTTAAATAAAAAAAATAATTCATTTAAATGATTTATTGAAAAGGATTCTTCAAGAATAAGTTATAAAAAAGCTATAATAAATTATTTAAAGCTATAATAATTTAGTTTTTTTATTATTATTATTATTATTAAATTATTTAATTAATTACAACAAAAAATAAATAAAAAATAAAAAATTAGCAATTAATATTTTATAAATTAAAGAAAATAAAAGGATTCCTTATACTTTAGCAAAAATTAAATAACTTTTCAGCCAATTTTTGTTATCAATTTTTTTTCAGAATTTAGAAGAATTTTTGAAAGCATTGTTTAACTTTAGTAGCTTTGTTGTTTTACTTAAAGAAATTGTTTAATTGTTTTTTTGGCGTGGAGGAAAAGTCCGACAGAATTATGTTTGAAGACTAAACAAGTCAATTCGCTATTACTAACAATAACTCAGCACAGATTTTTTAAGCTAACGAGTCAGCTTGGAAATTTAATTTAGGATAAAAAAACAGATACAAATTAGATAGAATTGCTAACACTAGAAGGACCAACGAGTCAAAATGAATATTTTTCGATTTTTGGCCGCTTAAATCTAAGTCAATTTTTGCTTTTTGAGCACAATCTTTTTTTTCAGCATAAAAATAAGAATAACTTTCTAAATTAACTAAATTAAAATAAAAATAATATTTCCTTTGTACAAAATCAAGTATATACTACTAGAAGCACCAAAAAGAGTCATTTTGACTCGTTTTTTAATTAAAATTTTGAATTTATCTATTATTAATAATTTACAAAATCAATGGATGAGTCATAAAAAATTTATAAAAAGTATACAAATCTTTAATAAACTGACTCAAATCCTAATACTTGAACGAAGATAAGCAAATTTAAAAAATGCAAAAATTATAGTTTGTTTATTTTACGTGAAAGAGGAAAAATTGGTCCAAAAAGGAATGAATTCATTAGAAGAAAAAATTTTTGCCAGATACTTTTTTTTATGCTTTGCCAATGTTGTGTAATGCTGATTGTGAGAGTATAAATTTAGTGTTTATTATTATTTGTCTTAAATGTGAAAAGTTTTATGCTGGTGAAAAATCAAAGTCTTTATGTGTAAGAATCACTCAGCATATAAATAGAATTTAATGATTTATTACATATTTTAATAAGGAAAATGAGGTTGCATGTCATTTCAGAAAAACTGTTTATTTGATTGCAGATCATTTTAGCGTTAGTGTGTTTAAAGACGACACTTTATGCAGGGAAAAGTTGAGGGTCCTACTAAAATACTGACCCCCAATTTTTTAAAATTTTCTGACCCCCATTTATTTTGCAAAGCAAAAATATTTAAAAAGTTTTAATTTATCATTTAGTTTGAATTTTTCTCTATTTTAAGATATTTGGAAAAAAAGAAAATCGGGATGATGCCTTAATTTCTAGCAAAAGCGAAGATGAATTTACTTTTAAAGTTAATGAATTGATCGAGGAACTTAATTATTTTGAGCCAAAAAGGAAGAATGATTTGATAAAATTGAATTTAAGAAAACAAACATAAAAATCAAAAAGCTTAGAAAATTCTTGATCTAATGGTATATCGTATTAAAAATTTTAAAATCCGATTTCAGAATAACTAAGGTCTTTTATTATAATCAAAATATCTCAAAAACTATACATCTTTGGGAAAAACTAGGCACATTTTTGGAAAGCTTGTTAAATTCTCTTCAAGAAAAATGGGGGTCAGTTGGGGATCAGTCGTAAAAAATTGGGGGTCAGTAGAGGGTCAGGTTTTTAAAAGTATAAAAATATTCGATTTTCACAAAAAAAAAAAATTTTGGAGACAAACTAGTTTAATTTTCAAAAAATAGAGAAAAATTCAAACTAAATGATAAATTAAAACTTTTTAAATATTTTTGCTTTGCAAAATAAATGGGGGTCAGAAAATTTTAAAAAATTGGGGGTCAGTATTTTAGTAGGACCCAAAGTTGAAATGGATTTAATTTTACTTTTTAAAAATGGATTTTTTTTTGAAATATTGAATTCTTAAGTTTCTTCGATACACTCCAAAAATAAAATGTGCTTTATTTAGCTAATGAAATTTTGCTTGATATTGTCATTTCAATAATTATAAAAAAATTTCTTATAAAATTTATAAAATTTTTTTTTAGAATATTTATTTTATGTATTTTTAGTTTTCTGCACCTATTTTGATATCAACATTGGCACGTTTTATCAACATTGGCACGTTTTAAGACATCGAAAGTAAAAATATTGAAATGGACCAAACCGCTAATCTAGAATCAAGAATTGGATCACCTGAAAAAAAGAAGAATGAAATCTTTCTCCTCAGCGACCTTTTTAGCAGTAATGGAGCAAAAAACACTAATCATGAAATTGTTTTAATTGAAAAAATGGCAAGAGAGTCGAAGGCTAAGGAAAATAAAGCCAACAATCTTGTAATAAGCGGAATTATGAAATCAAGCAACAAAAACAAAGAAAAAATCGATGAAGATTACAAGCTTTCAGTCATCACTCTGCTAAAGGAGATTGGAGTTGCTCCATCAAAAATCAACATTAAAAGGACCAATAGATTAAGACGAACTAACCAGACTAATAAACCTGAACTCCTTCTTGTTGAGTTTGGAGACAAAGAAGAAGCAAATGTGATTAAAAGAATTGCCAAAATGTTAAAAAATCACGATCAATACAAAAATGTTTTTATTAATCGTGACCTTACACTTAACGAGATGGAAGTGATGAGAGCAGCTAGAAAAGAATGCAATGAATTTTTTGGTTGTAAGACTGGTGGAGGAATACAAAGAAGGTTTCGAATCGAGATATATTGAATACCCAACTTCATTTTGTAATTGCTACCTTACTATTTCCTCCTTTTTTTCTGAAACCTGAACTACGTAAACATGTGCTAAATGTAACAATCTATGTCTTAATTTTCATTTTTTTTTGGCTTATTTTATTTTGATTTTTTTTATCTCATTTTATTAACTTAAATTTTATTTTTTATTTTGATTTTGATTTTTTTTTAAATTTATTCTGAAGTATCTCTTGCTCGGAACAGATAAACAAATATAAAAAAATAAAAAAATAAATAGTAAGTCATATTAACAGCCATCGTCAATAGGTGGCTCTTATAAAACTAGAAAATTTTTTTACAGATATGTCGGGAGAGGAATGGTTAATTCTGTTCCTCTGGTGGTCAGATTAATATGTCATGAACAATATGCCACTTTCTGTTTCAATTAATCCTTTTTCTTTTTCATATTTAAACTTATTTTATTTATATTATATATTATTTAACATTTTGATTTTTCTTTTTAAAATATATTTTATTTTTATTTATAATTTTTAGTTTATACTTTTCTTTTTTTTTTCTGAAGGAGCTCTTGCTCGGAACAGATAAACAAATTAAAAAAAATCATGAGTTTGGAGTAAAATGTCTATAAGAAAGCAAAAATTTGAAAAAAAACTAAATTTATTATTAATAAACGGTCTAATACCAAGTTTAGCTTTATGTAGCTTAGGTAAAATTCTAAAATTACCTAAACTTCCTTTATCCACAATCAGTTTCTTTAATAATGATTTAGAAATATTTTTTCTAAATAAGTACGGCTTTATGGTTTGTAAATAACGGTAAAATTAAACTAGACACCTCTTTAAAAATTTACTTTGTCACTGACGAAAAAAACATCTGCTATCAAGTAACTATTTCCATAAGCAACATGTACAAGCTTAGAGAGGAATTCTTGAAACATTCGGTTCAACAAGAAAGGTATCCGTGCTGTCATATTTTATAAGGGTACTGTTATGTATCCAGAATTTTCGGCCTATGTCAAATCTGTGAGATTGGGGTTTTTGTATGCCAAGGTCAAAAATTTTGGATACTTAACAGTACCCTTATAAAATATGACATTTAAAAATTTGCTACGAAAATTCTGTCGAGATTGAACACTGTAAATTTTGGTACCACTTTGATTGTGGTAAAGTAAGCAGATACCAAAGATCTGGCAAAAGTCTTGGATTTTTGAGAAATATGGCTTTAAATGTAGAAATTAAACTTTATTTAATTATTGATTATTATTTTATAATTAAACATGTTTGACTTTTTTACATTTTATTATATTATTCTTTTTACATTATATTATTTAAAAGTTGATGTTGATAAAATATCTATCTACCAAATTAATTTTTTTTAGATTCTGCATGACAAATCCTACTAAAAGGCGGACAGTAGGTAATTTTCGGAATTTTTTAAAAAATTTTCAGAAAAATTTGGCTTACGGAATTCCGTTTTGTAGGGGCAATCTTTAATTTTAAATTTTTATTATGAGGGAAAAAAACTTCCCTTTCTGTAGAAAAAATTAGAAATTGATAATTTAAAACATAGCTGTTTAAAAAACCAAGTCAAAGACTTTAAATTTTTTTTCTAATTTGAGTAAGACTTTAAAATTTATTAATAAGTATTTTAATTATCTTTTTAATTTATTTTTTTCCCTCAGAATAAAAATATAAGTGTAACTAAGCCGCCACAATTACCACCTGAAACAGCAAAAATTTCATGTGGCCGGTCATTAAAAAAAATTCCTGCTTTCGAATCTAATTTAGGAATTTTAAAACAACTATGATTTTTAAAAAAATTAAAATTACATCACGAACCTTGCATCAAATAATAATTATTTAATTTAATTTAGTATTGGTATGAAAATACTTTTAACTTTGTTTAAAAATCGCAAAAACACAAAAATTTTTTTGTCCTAGAATCAGTTCCAGTTCATGGAAGTAAAACGAAAAACTTCCAAATGCTGTAATTGTTAAGTATATTTTGAAATTTTGATTCAAATTTAAGCCTTTCATATTCAACAAGCAACAGAGTTGTGCGATTTTATCAACTTCTACTCCTAAAACATTTATAAATAAAATGCTTACACTTTTTCCAATTAATCATTTTACCTGTACGATTTGTTTTGTAGAAATTGGTCACTTTGCAGAATGAAGGTCGACGTTGGAAAAAAAGTGTCCCAGGAGTACTTCGACCAAATAGTCCAGGAGAACATGACCGACTTTGAAATGAACGAAGACGAGGCCATCCAAGACGCTGTCAATCAGCTCAAGTCGCAAAATTGTGACTTGTCCACTTTGTGCACTTATTCCCTTCGGGAAAGACAAGACTTGGTCGACTCTCTGCTCAAAACAAGCCAAATACTTTCATCGGCCAATTTGACCCAATCTCAATCAGACACTGTCCAAGTCTACCTGCAAACAATGAAAGAAAAATTCGACAAAGACATTTCCTTTCGCTGCTTTGCCACCAGGACCAAATCGAATCCAAGTGTTGTCGAAACTTTTACCCGCTTCCTAAAGGACATGGACCTCAAAACCCATGACAAAAATCTGGTCGATTTGTTCCTCCAAGCATTCCAGTCTTACATCACTCAGCAGTCTGACGTGCTGACCAAAGACCACCTCAAACTCTTAATCAATTTAACTGATGAAAAATACTTGGGCTCTGAGCCTAAATTGCTGAGTGCCTTGCTTAGACTGATCAATGACTTTGTCTAGGCTGGCTGTGCGCAATGAGTTTTGTCAAGAAATTTGTGACAAGGGCGCCTTGGAGCTGGTGCTGAAATGTATCGATGATAAATATTTGAAAAAAACGGCCCGTTTAAAAAGCGCTTTGAGCCTGCTAAAAAGTATTTGTAATAATGATCAAGTAAGATTAGAAGCGACTAAATTAAACGCAGTCGAACTCATTAAACAAGTTCTTCACAAATATATGCCCAATGTTCAGGTAAATATTTTTTCTTGATAAAATAAAAAATACACTCAGAATTTTTACGATTAAAATTGTTGATTTGCAATCAATTAATTTCGTAAAAATAAGAGCAATTCTTGACTCTTTTTAGAGTCTAATCGATAGATTTTAATTTATTTTTGATTTTTTTTTTTTAAATCAAAAGATTTTTTTAAAAAGTTTATTTAATATTTAAAAAAAATGGCTTTGAGTAATAAAACTCCTTTCGCCTTTGGTATTTAAAATTTTTAAAAAGTGTCCATAAAAAAGTTTTATTAAATTAATTAGAATTTGAAAGAGAAATTGGAAATGTTACAGAACAACTGTTGTCCATTGGAAGAGCTCATTTGAGACTTTTCAAAGGAAGGTTTTAAGAACTTCTTAAGCTTTCAACAAAAACATCAATATAATTCTGTATGAGTGAAGTGATGAGTGAGTTTTTATTTATTAAACTTTTTTTTATGTACTTTTCAAGCAGAATTCTGAGTCTTGACTCAATTCTATCAACCTTTTGGTCCTCGAGAAGGCCATAAAGTTGAATAGACAGTGTGTCATATGGTAAGTGATAGATTGACTAAAAACATGTATTTTGAATTACTTGCAGTTTTTGAATGCTTGTCTGGGAGACACGGGATAGGATGAAAAAACTATAGTCTATAATGGAACCTTTAAGGGCATTATAGATTCCATTTAAGCTTTTTTTACTTAACTTCCACGATCTGTGTGACAAAATTTTAATTAAGTTCACGCGATCATGACATCTAGAACGAATGAATTCAACCTGGGAGTTAAAACAAAGACTTTGGTCAACTTTTATTCCAAGGAAGACTGGGGAGTCAGTGTAGGGTATTTTCTTTCCTTTTAAACTTAGCTTATTATATTTTGAAGGATTTCCATAGTAAAAAATGTGGCTTAATTTTTCTGGAGATATCTTTAGCCTCCATTTTGGTAGCCAAAGCTTCAATTTTTTAAAATAGTTATGGGATATCATTAATAAAAATTTTTAAGAGTAGAGGACTAATGGCTGCACCCTGGGGAACTCCAGTATCTATGGAACCTAAATCCGAGACAAAGTTTTTTATTTTCACAAAAAAAATTCGATTTTTTAAAAATTTAACAACTCACTCCAGAATGAAGAGAGGGGCCCCAATTTTGGTAAGTTTGTATATTAAACTACTGTGCAATACCTTGTCAAAAGCCTGAGAGATTTCGAAGAAGAGGGAACATACTTTTTTCTTTCTTACTAAAGTCTCAGAGACCTTTTGAGTTAAAAAAAAACAAATTGCCTGAGGTACTGCATATAACCAGACTGTACCTTGCAGATAAGACTCTTGTCTTCAAGGAAACTGTAAAGCCTACTTTTAAGAAATTCTTTCAAGAACTTTTCCAAGACAGCTCAAAAAAAATATCATAATTGTTCAAATCAGTTCAAAATAGTTCAAATCAGAACTGACTTTCTTTTTGGGAATCATTGTTATTTTAGAGATTTTTCAAGCTTCTGGCATTTCGAATGCAGCTAGACAGAGGTTGAAAAAAATTGCCAGACCCAGTACGAACGAGTCAGGGAAATTTTTCAGCATACTTCAATTGTGATTTTAGGAAAAGACTTTTCGGCATTCAAGGACTTTCTTTCAGATAATCCTTATTTTTAAAATATCCTTCAATCATGTCTCGAAAGTCATTGTCGAAGATTCAAATAAAAATATGAAAATTAAACTCGCTTTTATAAGCTTTATTTAGCCTGTTTCTTAATTTTTTGAAAATTAATAAAATTGATAGATTTGGATGTCTTGGTCTAATTAGAAAAAAAATGAATTGATAAAATTACATTTTAGTTTTGATCTACGAGAATAAGGAATTTAGCTGACAAAATAATTGCCTCAAAATCATTTTATAACAATTCAAATAAATAGCTTTTTTTAACTTTTTCAAAATATTGAATATGTATTAATTCTTTTATAAAGATATTTTTTTTATCTAATAGATTTATGCTTTGAACTAGTATCAATTAAAATTTTGTATAAAAAAATATTTAAAAATAAATTGCATAATTATCACCATTTATCAAAATCTATTCCATTTTTTTTAATTTTATAAAATATTTTGCACTTTTTCATTTTGAACAAAAAATTAAAAGCTTAAAAAAAGAGTTAGCAGAAATAAACTCACGTTTTTTATGTAGATATAAATGATTTAAAATTAATTTTCATTTGCCGCAGATCTAAAATCAACTAATTATTTTTTAGTTTTTTTTTTAATCATAAATGTGTTCTCTAATATTTTATAAATAAAAAAAAAAAAAAAATTAAAGTCATTTCGATGATAAAACTTAACATCAGATCATACTCGAACAAAAAGAATCCAGATAAGTACATATGAATATTCATTTTTAATAAAAATATTTAAAATCAAAAATACATAAAAGACAGTTTTACGAAAAAAAAAATATAAAATATTAGAGAACACATTTATGATTAAAAAAAAAACTAAAAAATAATTAGTCGAAAAGTAGGGTTTTTTTAAAGTTTCCCGAAAAAAAGTAAAGCCACTCTCAGTTTTCCACTGACCTTTAAAAACCAATATTCCAGATTAATTTTGATCTTTAATTGACTACTGTGCGAGAAAGATTGGAGCAATTTAGTAAAAATCTAATATTTTTTTTCAAAACAAATTTGATAATTTTAATCTATTTTTTTGACATTTTTCATTAACTTCTATCTATATTAGAGATAAAATTTATTCACTTGCCATATTTTAAGTTTAAAAAGATTATTTTTAAAAATATGTTTAAATAAATATGACATCTGCCGTATGTCAACTCTAGTTTTTAATGAAACCTTCTATTTTAAAAATTAATTAAAAATAGAATATGATTACTTTTATTTTACCGAAATATATGAAAAAATAATTTTATTTAAAATTTAATTTTAGTGTTTTTTATAAAATTCAATTTGTTTTCAAAGATTTGTGATATGGCTTGTGCAGCATTGTCTTCTTCGTCTGGCACTGAGAAATTCAATTTCAAGAAGTCGTGAATTAGGAGCAAAACTTTTGGAACTAAGAATCGAAGAAATATTGCGTCCAGTATTAAACCAAAATGATCCAGTATGTTATGATGAAGTCAAATCGGTTCTCAGAGATTTAGGTTGCCAAGTTGAACTCAAAGAATTGTGGATTGGATCTGGAAAAAAATTAGACTATTAAAATTTTTAAACAATTTTATCCGAACTTTTTACAAATTATGAGATTAAAACTAGACTTTTTTAATTTTTTTAATGCTTTAAAAAAAACGGGAATTACTCCTCGATTAATTTGAAATTAATAATAACTTTTTAAAAAATACTCATCTTTAAGATAATGATCGTTTTTTCAAGCCATTTAACTAAGATAAATCGAGCTTGTGTCGTCACTAATTTTAAGTCAAAACTGCATAAGACTTGTTTTTTATATGACTCTAAAAATTATAAAAAGTCAGATACATCTGAAACTAAAAATGAGCCGAGGTCCGATAAAAAAGATTTGAGGCAAAAATTTTCTAAAATGTCTTTTATTTCCCTAAACGAAAGTAAACCAAAGCCAAGTCTGATTAGGACAGAGAAAAAGTTAGATGAAAGTAAAAAAATTGCCGAAGAAACAAAGAAAAAAGAAGCCAAAATAGTCACTCCGTCGTTTTCTTTTCAATTTACGGCACAGGTCTCTAAAAATTCGAATAAAAAACCTCAAGAGAAAATTAAGATCGATGAATCGAAGAAAATTTATGAAAAAAATTTGAATCAAAGTGCTCAGAACGTTGCCAAATTAATAGAAAAAGATACAAATGAACAAATAAAGACTACAGAAATGATTCTTGCCAAATTGGAAATATCTGAAATGATAAAAGAGAAATCCATAAATTTATCCAAGAGTTTTGGTGAGCCAAGAATGGACCAAATGAAAAAAAATGAATCGGAATTGATTCAATTTATAAGTGAAAATAGTGAAAAATTTAATGATGATGAAGTTGGTGCCAAAGATGATGATGTTACATCGAAAAGACCACAGCAGAATAAAATTTCATTTTGGGCCGATAGTCCTTATCAGAAATTTCAAAGCTTGACCAGTGGAAGCGGACTCTCGATTTTTACTGAAGTAAAATTTTCTTCCAAAACATTCGAATCTCCAATATGGTCAATGCACCATGACCAAGAGCTCAAGCAGGCTCAAGAAATCCTGCCTCTTAATGGATTCGAAGAACTAATTCATTTGACTAATCAAGGAAAACTCTGGAAGTTTCCCATTGACAATGAACAAGGTAAATTAGTAAATTAGTAAATTTTAGTTCTATTTTTGAATTAAAAATTTCAGATGTTGACGAAAGTGATGCCCAAGTGCCTTTCCATGAACATGTTTTTCTTGACCATTATTTGGAAGAGTTTCCACAAATTGAACCAATTCAAAATTTTATGACTCTTGCGTTGAACGGTCTGAGCCAAAATAGCTTTTTAAGCATAAAAGAGAAGAAAGAAATTATAGATTGGTACAAAACTTATTTTAATGATAAAATGGATATAATCAAAGAGGCATTAGAGGCCGAAAGACAAGAAGCGTCGTTTAGAGAAAGTATAGAAAATAAATAGAAACAGTTTGTTTTATTTGAAGACACTGAATTTTTTTGTAAAATCCTTATTCACCTTGCTCTGTCTAAAAAAAGTGAAGTTTTTATTTTAATAAAATTATTTAAATAATTTTGTTTGTTTATTTTAATCATAATAAAAGCATGACAGTTTGTTTTTTTGACATCTTGACATTTTAAGATCTAAAATTACATTTAATAATGTAACGGGAGTAAGTCAAAAAATAGAAAAAATTAAAACGTAGCGTAAACTCGTGTTCACGACTCTAAGAGTAAAGCCCAAATCCAACCTTTTCTCTTTAAGAGTTAATTACATAGTTTCTATGTTACAACAATTAAAATTTAATTTGCAAGAAAATACCCTGAATATGGGATATTTTCTAAAAATAAAGCCCAAATTTAACTTTTACTCTAACAAAAAAATTGTCTTTGCTCTCAAAAAAAAAATGAAAAAATTGACTTTTTTTCTATTTTTTAATTAATTCTACAATTTTTAAAATTTTCATTTTTTTGAATCTATTGTCACCCAATTTGAACTTGCGTTCAAAAATAACTCGAGTTACAAACGAACCATTGAAGAACTTTATTTTTATTAAAAATAGCTGTAAAAATTGAAAATAACTTTATTGATTTCCAAAAAAATAACTAAAATTTAAATATTTATCTGGTTATTTAATTTAATGATTCAAAACTCCTTAAAGTAGAAAATTGTGAGGAGTATTATTTTAACAAATAGCTCTTTAATAACCTAATAAATAAATTGTTAAACTAAGTCATCTTCAACTTTATCTTTTGAATTTTTAGTCATTGAAATTGATACATTAATGAAGTTAAATTGTCAAAAATCAAAAATAAACACTAACATGATAAATATCTACTTCAAAAATTTATTATCTATCTTTGAAAATAATTATCAATTTTTGTTTATATTTATCTCCTACAAAAATAATTTTTCCACTTATTTAAAATAAAAATCTCCTTTTCATTATTATCTCCTCCTTTATTTTTATTTATCCATTTTATCTCCTTTTTTTTAAAAAAATTATACACTAAAAAAAATAATTTTCCCTAGTGAAGAACTAAGCCGTTTAAAAACTGACCAAGATAAGCCATTTCAAAGAAACTGATTCTTTGAGACTTTATAAGGCCATATTCCCTGAACCAATTTTCATATAAATAAATTAAATAATTATCCTAAATCACCTCACCTAGATCTGCAAGAAAATACCTAAATATTATATTTGATATTTCCATCCAAACTGTTCCATTTCCTGTTCCTTTTGTATTTGAGAAAAAGTTTAATTAAAATTTCAAAAAAACATAACTGAAGATATATTTATTAAGTTAAATATTTTCTTCAAGCTGTAAACACCCTTTAGATTAAGGTTGATTAATTTCTTTTTAATTTGCCAAAATTTGTAAAATTAAATTTTTTCTTAGATCCGGATCTGTTTTTTAGATCGAAAAGAGGGTTTTTTAGTGTTAGAATTTTATTAAAATTCTATTTATTTAACATTTTTTTATGCCATACAGACATTTATTTATGAGTCAAAGAACCTTTCTACTTAATTTTGAATTAATGACGAAAATGAGTCTTATCACAATTTTAGAACATGTTTTTTATCATTTTATTCTGTTGACTTTGATTCTATCGCAGGTTTTTAATGCAAATATTTTCATTTTGATATTTAAATTACGTGATAAAAAATATCATTAAATTAAATTAATTAAATAATGAAAATAAATAACTTTGAAAAGCCTAATTAAACTTTAATTTTATCCATCAAATTATCAGTTCAAAAATAATAATGATAATTTGAATTGTAGCTGAAATGGAAAGTCTAAATTCGACCATTTGTATAAACACCAGCTTTCATAGAACAGACTCCAGAATAAATATAGAAGAAGTCATTTTTGGATTTTTGTCACTAGTTGGTACAATTACATCATTTGTTAATTCTTTAATTTTTTGGAAATTACGTTTCAAAGATCAAGTGTATAAATACTATTTAATTTCGTCAGTATTTGATACATTTTACATGTTCTGTATTTGTCTAAACACTTTAATCGCTTGTGGGTATCCATGTGAAAAATTAAATAAAAACAGTCTCATAAAATTTATTTATCTAATAGCATTTTATGACTATCTAACAAGCTCCATAGCTATCAACAATATCCTCACCGAAATATTTGTCACCACTCAGCGCTATTTTTTAATATCAAGAAAAAAAAATCTCCAAAATTTAAATCCTAATTTGGTAATGTTTATAACAATTTCAATATCGCTTTTGTACTACTCGCCTATAGTCTTTTTGAAGAAAATATGCTTCTCTGCCAGCATTGGCTTCACAATGGTGTATACAAAATTTGGACTATCTGAAGTTGGTCGACTTGTTCCAATCGTTTTGTCATCGATTAGACTTATTTTAGCTTCAGTTATTCTCTTGATTGCAAATGCATTTACTTTAATTGAATTCAAAAAGTATTTAAAGCAGAAGCGGCTTATGAAGTTTTCGGAGCTAAGTACAAATATCGTGATAGCTTTGTGCAACAGACCAAGAAAACAAGTCAAAGATAAGAAAATGAAAAATGTGACTCAAATGCTAATTTCGATCGCATTTGTCTATTCTATAGGTACTCTGCCATATGCTTTATATTATGGGCTATCGGAGCTATTCAAGACTAATAATTACATTATTGACAAAATTTTGTATTCCTTTGGTGGTGTTGGATTTCGCTTGATAATAATCCTTAAAATTTTTATTTTTTATAAATACAATAAAATTTTTCGAAAAGAATTTAGACTTATTGGTAAAAAAATTAAAAAAACGAACGGGATTTTTCGAAGTTGATTTATTTTTTTTTGTTAATAATTTTTTTTATAAATAAAAAAAGTCTCTAATTTTTTAAAATGGAACTCTTCCAGCTAAAAAAAAAAAAAAAGCTTTTTCAGGCACCAATAACAATATACGTTTCTTTAGAATTGCATAAAAGGAGCTTTTGTTGCTTAAAAAAAATAAAAATATGACAAAAGAACCAGTCCCTAATAAGGCTGCCTAAAATATATATAAGTTGTAAATTTTTTGTAATTTTTTTTGTTTAAATAGAACATTAATTAATTCAAAATTGGTGTCATGTCGACTTTACACAACACGGTTCACGAAATTAACGAAAAATAAATAAAATTTCGTGAACAATTTTAGTTTTTTGTGAAATTTTTTTAATAAAAAAAATTAAATTTTACTACTTTTTAGTCTTTTAAATGTT
Organism: Brachionus manjavacas; assembly: GCA_019054805.1. NCBI lineage: Eukaryota > Metazoa > Rotifera > Eurotatoria > Ploima > Brachionidae > Brachionus > Brachionus manjavacas. The sequence goes on from JAHQIY010000004.1 coordinate 2,498,830, forward strand.
CAAATCCTTTTATTTCTTCATTGATTCACCGAAAATTTCAAACAGTAAAGGGTTATTGTTTAAAAAATTTCTAATTGATTTTAAGCTTTGATCTAAGAAACATAAGATTAAAAATATCAGACTTGTATAAAAGTCAGGAAAAAAAGTCTGAACAAATCATAAACAAATCACAGGAGCTACGACTAGAATTTTTTTTCAAATGGCAATTCATGACTTGTTTAATAAAATTTAAAAGTAAAGGAAACAAATTTGGCTGTAAAAAAGTCTTTGGGTAAATTTTCAGTCCCGACCCCTTATCCATTATGTGGAGAGCTAATGAAGAATGACAAGGGTGTGAAACTTCATATTAGTAAAAAACATAAATGACTTAAACATAAATAATTTTTTATTTTATTTTATTATATTGATTATTTACACACTGATCACAAAAATTTTTTGTGATCGTTTTTCATAATTTTTTATCACAAATTTGGTGATCAAAAATTTTGTGATCAAAATGATTACAAAGTCGTCATGACACAAAAGTTACAAGTCAAGAATTTAAACATTTCAAATTATAAAATTTTTAATTTAAGAAAAAATAAAATATTTGTCTTAATTTCTATTTCAAATTTAATAATGATTCATGAACTTTTCAACAATGCATTTTATAGTTGGTGTAGCCAATCAACTCAATGCAGTAACCTTTGTATCAGATCCAGGCTTGTTTTTAAATCACAAGTCTTAAGTCAAGTCAAGTCAATGACTTGAATTTTTATTTTTTTAAGTCATATTAAAGACTTTGACTTAAAACTGTGACTTAAAAACAAGTCTGATTCAAATCGAAACCTTTGCTCAAAAAAGTTACTAGAAAAGGAGATTAGCTACAGTCATTTAATTCTTTTATTATCTATTTTTTTTAAGAAAAACACTAAAAGAGATATGTTATTATCAAAAACATATCAAACAGAACCAAACCAGAATTCGATTAAATTCTTTATTTGAGTTAATTATTTTCTGCACAAATATATATTTTTTTTTAATTAATTATTTCAAATAAAAGAGAAAATATTAACTCCATGTTGAAATTAATTAGTTTACGTTTATTTTTCTGTTGTATATAATTACTTTTTGTTGAAAATAATTATTTTACTGTCGAAAGTAATTAGTAAAAAATTAATTTTTTAAAATAATTACTTTTTGTTCAATTTAATTAGATTATTTAATTAGACTACTCTTTCTCCCACTCTTAACTTATTAAATTTCATTTCACTTTCTTTCGTCTCTCTTTTAGATTATTCTCTTTATTATTTAGTGATTTAACTTTAGTTGTGTAAGTTGTAAAGTATCTAATACGTTCTATTTTAACACTTAATTTTTTTTTAGAACACCAAAAAATAAAATAAAATTGATAAATATTATACAACAAATGATATTCAGGGTTTTATCAATTCTATATAAGAAATAATATCAAAATTGAAAAAAAACTTAAACGAAAAATTAAATTTTTTAAGAAGATGGCTGAAGGTCAAATAAATTAAACAAAATTAGCTATGATAGGTTCCGTAGATTACGAAATAATGAATGAATAATAAAATTTTTCAGTAAAAAAAATATTTGGGATGTATTAAAAAACACACAGTTAAACCTAATCTCGACATCAACATTCTTGATCTACCATTTGGTTCTAAGCCAGGAATTCCTTTAACTAGTAGCCTTTCTATGTCGTGACAAAAATCTCCTATTTTCTCATCATGTTTAAATTGTTTTGAATAAAACAAATTTAGATAATATTCGGGTGGCTTTATGCATTTCCCTTTTAACGTATCTAATATCTTCTTTTTCAGCTGCTTGCATTTAGTCGAAAGCTTTTTTTGCTTTACCAACTAAACAAAACTCAATTGCCTCTGCTTGCTTCTTTTTATCCCATCCATAGATTATGCAGTCATATCTGAATGCCGCAACAAATTCATCATAGCATCCGCTTTCACCATCGTCAGCCAAATTATTTCCCATATCACGCTTCAACATTTTTCTTTATATTTCTAATTTTGACAATCACTAAGCTTGACAACTCTTAACAACACGACTTGATTTTTTCTCTAAAATCACTAACGCTTGAACACAATTTCAAACTGACTTGATTTTTTTTTTTTGTTTATATTATCTTCTATTGTTCTCTTTTAACAATAAAACTAATCTCCCAATAACAACTTGATTGAATTCTCGCTTGATATTTCTTAACAACACTTGATTCTACACACTCGAATCTAACTTGATTAGCTTACCAACTTAAAACTTAATCTTCTTTTCACTTTTCTTTTGTTCTCTCTTACCAAAACGCTTCTTTACTAAAACTTGATTTTAGCACACGCTTGATTCTTAACAAGCTTGATTTCTAACTCTTGTCTAGCTTACACAATTTAAAGCTTAACCGCTATCACCAATGTAAGACGGGGACTTGTAATAACTTAATATGTTATTAGTTTATAATTCTTTATTTTAAAATAAGATTCACTTCTTTTTATATTAGAAGGGAGGACCGGGTCTTACAATAGATACAAAAAATTTCTAAAAAATTTACAAACTTAATAAATAAAAACTCTGAAAAAAATGTATCAATAAGCTATTTATTCCCAAAAATTTACGTTTTATATATTTTATTAATTCACATATTATATAAATGATTTACTTAATTATAAAGGAAATAAAAAATATATATTTTGTTGTTAAAAAGTTAAGTAAATTTTGCATTTAATAGTCAAAGGATGGCAATGAGCCGCAGTGTATTTCGGCCGAAATGTGTGGGTATATATTGTATACAAGTTCAATCAGCATAATCGATTTCATACCAAAATTGAACCGGTTCACCAAGAGTATCCATTCTATGATCATTTGAAAGTATTTTATTCTCAATTAGTTTTTTAATGCCGATTTGTTTTAAAATTATCAACCACTGATCCGCACCCGAAGACACAGTATTTTATTATCTTAAAAAACAGATCAGTATTTTAGCAATATTCATTTATTAACTGTAAACAAAACCATATTTTTATTTTTATACTTCAAACGATTTGACTTATTTCTATATTTCTATACTACTAATATTATTAAAATATTGAATTTATGCTTTGGTTCACTTTTTTAAAGATTCAAAATTTAAAATTTTTTTTTAATCGTCTTCCTAAAATGTCAAAGCGCTCTTGTTTTACTTTTGAAATTCAGTGATTTTAATTTTTATTTATAAACCAAACTTTTGATCTATCTTTTTTAAATTAAATGAAAATTAATGAATAAAAAATTAATTTAATTTGTATAATTTAAATTATTTATGGATTTCAGTTCTCTTTTGATTCCATAAAAAATTAAATTTTGTATCCAAAACTTTCCAGCTTAAAATAATTATTATTTAAATTCTAAAATACTTTAAAGACTTTCTTTTACTTGTCATCATCGGAATTTTTAAATATTCTTAGTACTAACTCGGCTTCATTCAATCGACCAAATAAAAGTACACGTATAGTCGCGCTATTATTTTGGGTTGAATCAGAATAATCGATTTCATACCAAAATTGAACCGGTTCACCAAGAGTATCCATTCTATGACCATTTGAAAGTATTTTATTCTCAATTAGTTTTTTAATGCCGATTTGTTTTAAAATTATCAAGCACTCATCAGCATCTGGAGATAAATAAATAAATGCATAAAGAGAAAATTTAATAAAAGCAAAAATTTTTAAAAAGTTAATTAAATATTCCACTTCTCTTCAAATACAAAATTTTCTTAATATTAACTTATGTGGAGACTTAAACTCACTTGGTTCAGACAAACTCGATCTTAATTAATGCTAATCACTGGTAGAGTGAAATTAAGAGGAGGATTAATTTTTTATTCTTGAAAGTTTAATAAAAAATTAAAAGTTGTTTAAGGTGGCAAAATTTTTTGTTAAATTACAATCAAGCTTTGCAAAAACTCTGCAAATGAATCGCGTATTCTTATTTCAAATTTTGCATATATCGTGGAAAATGCAGAGTTTTTAACGAGGCTTAATTTTGACTTTACCAAATTTGTCTTTACCTTAAGCCATTTTTTTTTTAAATACACTTCCATTCATTTTATTATCATTCTGGAATTTTACTTTGATCCATTGCTCTTAACTTCATTCTCCCAATATTTATCTGCTCAAAATACAAAAAGATAGAAGAAATTCGTCTTTTTTTTTAAAACAAACAGTTAATTGATCATTGATCATTTTGAAGATCTTAAGTTCATTATAAACTTCAGTTGTCGTTAATTTCTGATTTTTTACTTTTGTTTTTTTACATAAACTTATTTTTACGTAATTTGCTGTAAAAAACAAGAAGCGGAACATTAAACACGATTGATCTTTTTCAAAGAATTTATTTCAGTTTTATTAAAATATTTCGAAAAATTTTTAACCAACAATTACTAAAAAAATTTTAATTATTAAATCAAATACAAATGTACTACAAATCTAATTGAGTTTGTTGACAAAGTAACATATGAGATCAAAAATGAAAACTTAATTGATTTCATTTACAATGACTACTCTAAGGCGTTTGATAAAGTCTCGCATGGAAAACTTTTAAGAAAATTAAGAGCATATGGTATTTTTAAATTAGCCATATGAACAGAGTTGGTCAAAAGTCAAACTTTAAAGTCAAAATCGTTAAAAGCCAAAGTCAAAGTCGACTTTGACTTTGGGATTAATTTTGGGTCAAAGTCTGACTTTGACTTGAGTCCACTCAAGTCAACTTAATTATTTTCAGGCTATAACATTAGACCTCATCATTCCATATTAGCACCAAATTACAGAAAATAAACAATGATAAAATTTAATTTAAAAACATTGAAATTCGAGAACTTTTAAAAAAATTTTTAGTTTTAGTCTAAGTTCAGACTTGACTTCGACAAAATAAAATTAAAGTCCAAGTGAAGACTTGACTTTGACTTCATGACTTTGACTTTTGACCAACTCTGCATATGAATGAATATTAGAGAGTATAAGGTCAAACCAGGAATGCGTTCGTATGTTTGAAGAAAGAAACTTTTAGATTTTATATATAAAACTTGTCAAGTCGCATCTTGAATACGCTGTAAGTATTTGGAACCTTTGAACGAAAGCTAACATAAACAAAATGGAAAGAGTCCAAAGAAGAGCCACCAAGAAAGTCGTACCAAGAAAGGCTGATATCTTTGGACTTAATGTGGAAAACCTGCAATAATATGGTAATCATCATTTATATGACCATTTAGATTTACTTTAAATGATAAGAATTTTAGGGTCTGTTAAAACTCAAGATCAATGATCTTCAATTTTCAAGATCAGTGAAATTCAAGATCAGATTTTTCAATTACTGATACTCATTTTAATTACCTGATATTGGTTTTCAAGATCAAAAAATAAGTGTTACAAAAATATATTTTAATTAAAATCAATTAAGAAACCAATAAAAAAAAAAATATGAAAATTGACAAGTTATTTATTTTTTTTTGGTCTTCCAACTTTTTTTTTTGATTTTAATGTTGTCTTTTGATTAACGATTTCAACTACATGCTGATAAAACTGTTGTATCGGATTGACTTAGAACAACCACAAGTTGAACATCGCCATATAAACTTGTCGGTTAGTGATGCTTTAGTGTCCCACTTCATGAGTTTATTATCTTTCTTACAATATGGCGCGGTACTTGAAATTAATCGGTGAGCCTTCATAAAATTGGCTATTTTATCCATGTCACCAGAATTGATTAGCTCAGAAATTGTTTCGAGATCCATTTTTAATTTTTTTTTTGAAATGAAAAGAAAAAGAGAGAGAGAAAATGCAATTTTGAAACAAACTTGATTGTTAAATGTAGCTGTTAATAATTAGTCTGATCTTGAAATTTATTAGTTGATATTGAAATTCAGTATCAGAAAATGTTAATTGAATAATTGATCTTGAATTTCACTGATCTTGAAAATTGAAGATTATTGATCTTGAGTTTTAACAGACCCGAATTTTATAAATAAGATTATCATACCAAACCCTATCAAACGCTTTGGAGATATCAAAAAATAGGAAACAAATTTTTTTCGCTCTATTAAATGATTCTACAACTTTTTGAATAATAGATTATCATTTTTACGCAAAATATATAAAAAATAAGCTCATTTCCAAAATCAAAAGATGTGACATTATATCATTTGTCTTTTTTACAAAAAGGATTTAAAATATTTGAATTGGACCGAATCAATTAAATATTTATTCTCAAACATAATCAAATAAAAATTTCTAAACAAAAAATAAAAAGATAAAAGTGAATTTTTTTACCTGGCCTTTTTTTGATGAATTCAAAAGGGTCATTGTTGACTTCGATTTGACGATTTGAAAATCCCCATTCATCTAAATCGTAAACGAGACACAAACTTTCTAATTCTGTCTTATCAACATTTATCAAAAAATCAGCACTTTTCAATTGTCCCTCCACCCTCAATTTGGCCTTAAATAAAAAAAAACAAGCTTTTTAATATTTCAGCCCGATAAAAATAAATTACACAATAATTTAAATCGACATCATACGAATTGAAATATAAAAATGGTATGCATATTGGTTGACCCAAAGTCTTTATTTTTTCATCGTCTTTTAGGAGACAAACAATTCCTTTTAATATGTGCGGTTCTTGGGCAACACCGTCAAGGAATCCATTCGAATCTAATGCAAAAAAAAAATCAATTTGTTTATAAATATCATAAATGCTAAATGTTTAGAAATAATTTTTATGTGAAGAATCCCGATCCCGTAAATGCTATCTGCTTTATTTAGTTTCTTTGTTTAAGGAAATTTGGAATAAATAAAGAGGTTTTAGATAATATGTTTATTTTCAGTGTATTTAAAAAAACTATTCGGCTCATAGAATAATTGATATTTTTTTGTCAAGTATTAGAAATGGTAGTTAGACTAGTTAATAAATAGTCTTTTATTTGTATTATTTGAAAAGAAGATTGGACTGATACAAAAAAATTAATACGAATGACATGTTAAAAACTGAAACTAAATCCCATATTTTTAATTCATTTTTGAAAAATAATCGAAGAAAAATTGTAAACAAATTTTTATCATCACACTTTTTCAAAATTTTATGAAAAATTTTATTAAAAGACCATAAGATACACTAATAAAAGTTTATTTTTTTATCTAAATAGGTACAATTGTAGTGTTTTTTTGAAAAACCACCACAACTTTTCAGCAATAAGACATCTAAAAAATATTGAAGGCATATTTTATTAGTTTATATAGCTCATTAAAATAAGTTAAATCTCTTAAAATAACATACAAAAGATATGGTTTAATTTTTGTGTGTGAATTACAAAATGTATCTCCTATTGAAACAACATTGAAAAAGTTAGATGTTTCAAATATTTTTTTCAGTTTCAAAAAAAAAATTTCAAGTTAATATTGCAAGAATTTTCATATTTGAAATTAAACTTTTTAATAAAATAAAAACGAGTTTAATTTTAATTTGAAAAAATTTTTAAAATATTGAAAATTGTTTTTAAGCTCTAAACTATAATTAAGAAGCATTAATTCAACTATCGAGTTATTACATCACTGATGATGTTTATTTAAAACAAATGAGTTTTAATTTTTCATTTAGTTTGAATTTTTGTCTATTTTTTGAAAATTAAACTAGTTTGTCTCCAAAATTTTTATTTTTTGTGAAAATCGAATATTTTTATACTTTTAAAAACCTGACCCCTACTGACCCCCAATTTTTTACGACTGACCCCCATTTTTCTTGAAGAGAATTTAACAAGCTTTCCAAAAATGTGCCTAGTTTTTCTCCAGGATGTATAGTTTTTGAGATATTTTGATTATAATAAAAGACCTTAGTTATTCTGAAATCGGATTTTAAAATTTTTAATACGATATACCATTAGATCAAGAATTTTCTAAGCTTTTTGATTTTTATGTTTGTTTTCCTAAATTCAATTTTATTTTTAGCGAAAAAACTATAATCTACTTTTAAAGAAACCTGACCCCCAATTTTATACGACTGACCCCCAACTGACCCCCATTTTTCTTCAAGAGAATTTGACGAGCTTTCTTACTTTTTTACAGAAGATTATCAGTATCAAGTCATACTTGGTCTCATCTAACATCTAACTAATGTACTCGAAAACTATACATCCTGGAGAAAAACTAGTCACATTTTTAGAAAGCTCGTCAAATTTTCTTCAAGAAAAATGGGGGTCAGTTGGGGGTCAGTCGTATAAAATTGGGGGTCAGGTTTCTTTAAAAGTAGATTTTAGTTTTTTCGCTAAAAATAAAATTGAATTTAGGAAAACAAACATAAAAATCAAAAAGCTTAGAAAATTCTTGATCTAATGGTATATCGTATTAAAATTTTAAATTTAAATTTTAAATTTAAATTTATCATTTTTTATCGTATTAAAAAATGATAAATTAAAACTTTTAAAAATATTTTTGCTTTGCAAAATAAATGGGGGTCAGAAAATTTTAAAAAATTGAGGGTCAGTATTTTAGTAGGACCCAATCTATTCACCTATAATTAATCAAGAAAATCAGAAATCAATTGATTAAGCAGACCATTATCATTAATTAGGTTAGAATATTTTCCAGAAAAATTGGATCTCTTAACCGCTTAGACATCCATCGATATTGCTCAGCATTTTTCTTGATATTATTATTTATAAAAATTAAAATTCAAAAATAATTCGCTTTTTTTAAATTTTTTAATTAATCATTTTTGTTTTAATCTGAAGGAACTTAATTTTAAGAGATCTGTAAAGTTGGTTTTCTTAAACTAAGAACAATTATATTTTTTCAATTTTTCATTTTTAGTAATTTACAGTATTATACGCAAATTAACATTAAATTTCTAATCAAATCACTTGTGAAAAACTGATTTAAAATGATATTATGGATTTGATAATAATTAAAAAACAGCTTAAATTTTTGAAGTTGTGAGTCAAAAAAGTCAATTTTTGCTATTAGAGCATAATTTTTTTTTCAGCATAAAAATAGGAATAACTTTCTAAATTAACTAAATTAAAATAAAAATAATATTTCCTATGTACAAAATCAAGTATATACTACTAGAAGCACCAAAAAGAGTCATTTTGACTCGTTTTTTAATTAAAATTTTGAATTTATCTATTATTAATAATTTACAAAATCAATGGATGAGTCATAAAATATTTATAAAAAGTATGCAAATCTTTAAAAAACTGACTCAAATCCTAATACTTGAACGAAGATAAGCAAATTTAAAAAATGCAAAAATTATAGTTTGCTTATTTTACATGAAAGAGGAAAAATTGGTCCAAAAAGGAATGAATTCATTAGAAGATAAAATTTTTGCCAGATACTTTTTTTAGCCAAATTTTTATTTTTACTCAATTAAAATTAAGTTTTGAATAGATTTATCCAAATAATAAATTATTATCCATTTTTATCCATTAGATTCCATTAAAACAAGTCATTTTGACTCGTTTTGGTGCTTCTAGGAGTTAAATAAAAATTAAAAATCCAAATTAATTCTAATAAAAATTGCAAAATAATGCAACATTCATTTTTGCACCGAATTTGACTTGAAATAATTTTTTCACGGTCCAAAAAATAAAATTAATAAGATTTTAATTTTATTATCGATTTTAGAATAGAAACTAAAGATGTTGGGTAAAAAGGTGCTAGATTGTTGCAATATGCTGAAATTTTTAATTTTTATTCTTCAAAACATTTTTGTGCAATTTGTACTGAAATTCACAAAACTGGGTTTTGGTTTTAGGTTGTAGACTTTTTTCGACCAATTTAATATTTAAAGTCATTTATAGTGAGTAGCTATAGCTTTTATTTTCTTACCGTGCAACAAACAAGACGATTTAACTTGGTCGAGAGAAAAACTTGAATCTTTATCTAATATTTTGACATCATCATAAAATTTCGACCATGTTTTACTCTTCTTAAATTTAAGATCCATTGAAATAGGTTTCCATTTTTGATTGATCTTTTGCCAATCGGTTTCTAATTCAGCAAAAAAGTCATTGTGATTTGGGTCCCTGTGTAAACTCAAATAGAACTTAAATTAAAAAATAAAATCTAGGTAAGATAATGATATTTTCTGGTGTACTTTGATACGATCGGTTTTTTCGGTTATGGTTGAAAGCAAAAAATCAGAATTTTGAACTTGAGAGCTGAGATTTTTTTGCGTAAAATTTGAAATCTGTTTGCTAAGAAGTGCTGTTTGTTCACAATTCAATTTAAAATGTATCAGCAAATTGAACTTATTAGTAAGGTCTACGTTCGGTTTTTGTTTATACGTGTAAAAATAACCGTAAAATGCTAGACCTGCCGCTAACAAGGAGACTATGTTTTTTTTAGACATTTAATTCGGAAAAAAATCTAAATAAAATTCAAATTATGAACATTTTATTTTATTTTTTAAGACTCAAACTCAAAACAAACTAATTTTACTTTAACTCAGAATTAAATTTCCCAAGAGTAAAGTCGAATGTAAAGTGATAAAATTTTTTCCTTCTTTAAGATAATTTTAGCACCAGAAAAGAAAAAAATTGTCATTTTGTGAATTTTGGAACAAAAAACACAACAAAAATTTTAAATTGAAATAACCTTTTTACTATAAGCCAAAGTTGTTTAAAAGTCACAAGTCTCAAGTCAAGTCCAAGTCCGGACTTTTTTTTTTAAATTTTGTAATATAGTTCGATTAATTTTTTATTGCTTAACATGATCGTGAGATTTTTTTTGCGTTCAATGAATCCAAAAACTTTTTTGCTAAAATTGCAAGAAAATTCTGAAAAATGGCAGATCTTTATTCATTCCCTAACCCATTAGTATATAAATTTTTTGATATAAAGCCTGATCTAGCAAATTTTATATAAAATTTAATTTAGTCAAAAAATTAATTTCTTTATTAATTATTTTTAATCAAGATTTAAAGTAAAAATAAATCAATGTTAATAAAAATTCCGCTCAATTTTCATAATATAAAAATTAATTTTTATAGAGTTTTTTTGAGATGATAGGAAGATTTTTAAAAAATTCAATTAAAATTATAAAATTAATAATTATCAAAAAAAAATAACATGATAATAAAATCCAAAATGCACCAGTCTCCGGAATAACTCTGCAATTTTATTTTTAATGATTTTTTAATACATTAAGTGCTTTGCAGAATTGCAGAGTTTTTATAGAGACTTAATTTAGATGGTACAAAGTTTGTATAAGCTGGTACATTTTACAGAACAATTTTTAGGCTCTTAGTAAAAAAACTAAATTTATTTTGTGTTTTTTGTTCCAAAATTGACAGTGCCAAAAAATTGAAATTTTTGCTTTAGAGTATATTAAGGCTTATGCTAAAATACCGACTACCTTTTTTTACCAAAACACGGATCGCGGTCTTATGGTATTAGGAATAATCCAAAAACTTCCGATCACCGACCATTTTGAAGAGAATTGATCTAATGATCAAACTGATACTTTTACGCAAAAGTATCAGTTGGATCATTAGACCTACTTTTTGACTTGTAAAACTAGTAATAACGAGTAAAATCCAGTTGCTGTCAACGAACAATATGTTTTCAGGATAATGATAAATAAAATCTCTACATTCTTATATAAAAATTTAATATTTTTTTTAGGAGATCTTGGTCAAAATTTCTCTTAATTTATTTTAGCTTTTAACTTACGCAATTTTTATTTAATTATTTTAAGAAAAAAACAGCACTTTTTAAATTTTATTTAGAGAAAATTTTATTTCAATACAAGGTTTCTTTATTTTAAAAAAAAATCATTATGCTATTTTAAGTTAAAAAAAAAGAGCTAGGAGACGATTTATTTTTCTGCAATAATGGTGAGGCTGTTCTCTTTCATATAATTAGTGGTCGGAAGGTCAAGGTATTTTTTTTTTAAAAAGTGCCAAATTATTTCAATTTTTTGGACATTTTTTTTCTTACATAAATTTACGTAAAATGATCGAAATTTACCAAATTTTACGTAAAATCTAGTAAATTTACAATATTTTTCGTAAAAATCGTAAAGTTACTATTTTTACGTAAATTATTGTAAATTACTAAATCCGGAATACCACTCTATGAGAAAGTTACTTAAGAATTTCATGTTTTTTTTAATTAAAACCTAAAAAATCTCTTTTATTTATAATTTTAAAAATTATTAAATAATTTATTTTTTTTTGAATTATCACGAAATAAAATTTTTAAAACTTGTGTTTTCATTTATTATGGAAACGATATTAATAAATTATCTGAAAGAAAAACATTTTAGCTCAGATATTTCATTTTTAAATAATTGAGTTGAGTTTTTTTTTCTAAATCTATGAGCTCCTTCAAACTTGGCTCCAAAAGCTCAACATGTCCTTTAAAAGCCGTCGTTTTTATTTGCTTTTTTTCGCCATACGTTACTTTGCCATCAAATTCATTGACAGGTATGTCTAGGCTTGGCGCGATTTGCGCTATCGTACATCCTAAATGATCTTCTATTTCTTCCAAATAAAACATTTCATTATACCAAATACAGCATCCCCCGTCATCTTTTAGCAAACGGTTTGAGCAGCCTTTGCCTCTGGATGGACACGAATGGTACCAAACTTTTTCTTGTACTTTGGACACAAGCGAAATGGCCAGACCCATTCGGTCCGCTCTGCCAACTCGTCCAATTCGATGCACATAATTTTGCTTCTCATCTGGCAGTGTGACATTAATGACATACGGCAATCCCGTTATATCAATGCCCCTGGCAGCTACGTCCGTACAAATCATTAACCTCACTTTATTTTGTTTGAATTTTTCTAAATTTTCTGTTCTTTCCTTATGAGATCTGTCCGAGTGAAGACAAACACAGGAAAATTGGTGATCCAATGCTCGCGGACCACCTCCTAATTTAATAAAATAATTTTCCAAATTGTCACAGTCGAGTTTGGTGCGACAAAAGATCAGAGCCCTGTCCATTTTAAATTTTTCTACAGCTCGGACACAATACTCGGCTTTAAGAGTCTTGACAGCTTCAGACAACATCTCCTTGCTTTCTGTCTGATAGTTAAGTCTATCAGTGGCGTGCACACCATCAGTTTGCGCTTTTTGTCTCAAATTTCGCCAACTAGTATCCAATTTAGGATCTATTACACAGACACAATGGTGGATTGTGTCGGGTACAGAGTCTTGACCCTTCAGGTCAATCCAATTCGGAAAGTGCATTATTTTTTCGGCAAGTTTTTTCACTTCAAAATTGTGCAGTGTTGCTGAACAAACTATCATTTGAAGTCTTTTGGAATCAAATCCAACTGCAGGAATTTTACTGTGAATTTTCATGATAAAATCTCGGTGGCCTTGGGTTAAAAGACCATCAACTTCATCTAAAATAAAAAATTTCACTTGACTCAGTGAGACAATATTGGTCTCGATCAAATCTTGCAAACGCCCGGGCGTTGCCACAATAATGTCAACTCCATTTTGTATTTGACTGGTTTGTTCCTTCATGGGCACCCCTGCAACAATAAGAACTTCATTTATATTCAAGTTGGTGAGATTTTTTTTAAAATTTTGAATTTCTCTAAAAGTTTGTTCAGCTAGCTCTTTGGAGGGCTCGATTATAAGTGCTAGAGGTGCATTATTTTGACGCTTGATTTCGTGATGAATTCCACTACTTTTCGGAGACACAACTGTAAATTCTTTTAGAGCTTGAGCTATTCCAATAAATCCATCCTTGAATAAAAATTTAATCAAGTAAAAAGTGTTATTTTATGGCATCAATAATTTTGGAATATTATTTTAAAAATATTGCTAAGAAAGTTCGATCTTTTCATTTTATTTCTTATTTGGAATTTAATATTTGAATTTCGTTTTTAAATTTTATTTTGAATGCTTGAAACAAATACTTTTGAAATGTAATATTTCAAAAAGAACTTAACAAAAATCATTTTATAAATTTAAATTTAAAAATCGATTTTTGAAATCTGTTGAAAATTTATTTTAGTCTTATAAACCTACATAACATGGAAAGGATGTTAGATTATGTTTAAATTAATTCAAAGATTGATTTTGATATCAAAAAATAAGCTTTTTGAATTGATCATATTTTATTATGGATATTTAGAAAAATTTTTTACTGAGATAAATCTAAAAGACTTGAATAAAGTAAAAAAAATTAATAAAATATTGATATTTTTTTTAAACAATAAGTGAAACAATGTTTTTCTTAAAATAAATACATTTACTGAAATAAAATAAATAAAAAAGAATATTCGATAAATTCTATTGAATATTCTTTTAATAATTTTTTCACTTTATTCAATTCTTTTAGATTTATCTCAGTAGTAAATTTTTCTTTATATCCATAATATAAAATTTTATTTTTAAATAAAAGAATAAAATCAAATATCTGTTATTTAAGGAGATGTGAAGTTCATTTCAATTAAATCTTTTCAATTCAGCAAAACTTGAATAACTTTTTTACAAAAATAGATGATTTAGATAATTAAGCAACTTTGCTTAATCAAAAAATATGTGTCTAAAAATAAATGTCTGCAAAAACTCTGCAATGTAATTGCTGCTTTTTTTTACTGCATTAAGCAAATTTGCTTATAATTAAGTATTTTACAGAACTAAATTGTCTCTTTTAGTAAAAAAGTTATTCAAGTTTTTCTGAATTAAAAAGATTGAATTGAAACGGACTTCACAACCCCGTTTTTTAAAAATAATTAACAAATTTTAATTTTGTTGATTCAATTAAGATATTTTTAAATATCTTTTTGACTAAAAAAAAATGAAGATTTAAAAAAAAAGCTATTTGGAACTTACAGTTGGCGCAAAATGAAAAGCAGTTTCACCAAAGTTGAATTTTATTTCTGCATTTTTCATACAAACTGAAGGGAAAAAAGCCTGCGTTTTTAAAACAGCCGGGATGTCATAAGCATTTCCCAAGTCTTGACTATTTTTTGACCACTTAATTTTCATTTGATCCAAGTCTAGGTAGCATCCAACGACATCATCCTTGCCATATGGCTCTCCATAAGTGTCAAATTGTCTTGAATTCGATTTTTTACCAGTGCCCCCAAAGCCAAAACCGAGTTTATCTGTTCCTAAATCAAGAACAGCGTCTTGGGTCGACCACCCAACTCGACACAAGCCTTCATCTACAACTTTTGCTTCAAAATAATACTTTCCTTTACTAATAACTCCTTTTGTCGAGCGGCATCCATGCCATTTGTTTTCATCTCTACTCTGACATAATAAACCCTCAGGATCAATAGCCATAGCAGGTGTTCGATCATAGGCACTCATTTTAAAGCCAATGCTAGAAGGTTTGTTGTTGAGGTTTTTTGAAAGTCCTTTTTGCTCCTGAATGTCTTTTAAAGTTTCGTATACAATTTGAATTACTGGCAGACAAAAGGCTCCTGTTTTTCCAGAACCTGTCTCGGCAGCCATTAGAACGTCTCCACCTCCCAATATCAATGGAATGGCCTCGCCTTGAATATCTGTCGGAAGCCTTTTGAACAAATTAAAAAAAAAATTTTGTAGTTTTGAGGACTTACAGCCAGCCCATGTTGTTGACGGCTTCGGCAATTTCTGGCATTACACCCAATTCTTAAAATGCATTATATTTAACCTTTTAAATTTTCCTCAAAATTGAATTACCTGTCTCAAAAGCGTTCATTTTAAGTATGACAAAAGAACCAAAATTTATTCAAATTCAAATTTTAAAAAAAAATGAATAAAATTAATTTCGCAATCAAACTAGACTAAGATTTTGTTAATTTTTTTTTATAGAAAGATAAGAATCTAAATTTTTGAAAATTTTTTGAAAGACTATTTAGAAAAATATTGATCAATTAAACTGAACTCGTATCTTATTTTAAAGCTTACCTAAAAATGATTTCGTTCTAAAATTCCACCAGCATTTTTATTCTAAAGAGGTTGTGCATATTTATGGGCAATTTTCTCTCAAAAAAAAGGGTTAAGATATTTATTTTATTTAATACTGAACAAAAATTCGTAATAAAGACCCAAAAATTTATATAAATCCTTAGTCGGATCAATTTTAAACTATTCTTTTCATTGCTTGAATTCATTTTCAGAAAATAATGTCAAAAAACTACAAGCAATTCAGAATACAGCAGTCAGATCTATCCTTAAGTTAAAATATGAAACCTCTTCCAACATGGTGCATCATGAGGCTTTTAATAAACTTAAATTACTAACAGTCTTGAATCGGCTTTTTGAGTTGAGCGAGAAATATGTTGGGACAGGACTGAGTCATTCTATTCCATTGATTGTCAGACTGGTGGAGGAATACAGACAAGGTTTTGAATCAAGATAAATTGAGTACCCAACTCCATTGTATAATTGCTATCTTACTATTTCCTCTTTATTTAATTTTATTTTTCAAATAGAAACTAAAATTTTTATTAACGGGTGCCCAATAATGCTTGTCCGAAACTTCAATTAGAATAAAACTTATGGTCAGATAATGAAAAAATTATGAAAATTTACAGTTTGATACAAAATTTTATCTTTTTTTAGAAAATATAGATGGTTTTTTAAATTTTTTATTTTTTCGCATCCTCTATGCTCAGGTGCAACACATACCCTGACCTAAAATTGTCCTCGGTGGTCAAGATAATTCGATTACAAGTATGATATATGAATTTGTTGAGAATTTTATCCTGATTAAAATAAGCTATTGTTTGTTTTAATCGTATGATGTTATATTAAAAAAACAACAAGATTTTTTGAAAAAGTGAAAATTCAGTAAAATGATCGTTTTTTTCAAATATCTTTCGACCAGAGTGAGATATTGACCTGAAATTTTACACACAAATAGTATAGAGAATTAGCTATTAAATGAATGTCTAATTAATATTCGTGTTTGATTTAAAGCACTTTTATTAGAGTTTTTTTACTTTAAAGGTATGGTCCCTTTCTAAGATAAATATTTCAACGATTTTAATATGAAGCCTCTAAACAAAGTAAATCATTCAAAAGCTTAAATCCTAAGTTACAAAATAATTTATAATTCTTAATAGTTGTACACAGATTAGATGAAAAATAATTGAATATAAAAATTTTATTTTTTTTAATTTTGTTTTTCTGCTAAAATTCCTTATTTAAAATGGATTGCATAATTTCTTAGATTTAATAATTATTTTTTAATTCTTTTTGAATAATTTTTCAAAAAAAACTTTAAAATAATTAATATGGGACGTTATTTTAATTAAACAACAAATATTTTTTCTTATCGATTCATGATTGATTCTTCTAAAATCTTTTTTCTAAAACTTTAAAGATGAATTTAAAATCCACACTAAGGTATTCAAATTATGGTTTTATATGAATTTTTTTTAATATTAAAATATATTAAAGAGAAACAAAATTAAATTTAGTATAGCAAAATTTCAAAATATCAATTAAGATTGAAAACGTAGATTACAGGTAAAAAGTGCTAATTGATAGAATTTTTAAAAGTAGAAAAAGAAAAAAAATGTATAACTAAAGAATACAAAATAATTTGATAAGATAATAATGACACTTTGAAAATAATGCAACTCAAGCCCAAAGTTAGACAAAATTAAAATATTGCCAAAGTTGTTGAGTTATTTAGACTTGAGCAAGACTTGATGGAAAACAACTGTCAGTGCGAGGGGTATACAATCGGGATTAACCGCAAAGCTTGAAGACTTAGAAAAAGATCGTCACTACAGTTAAATTCTAGATTCAGTAAATTAGGAGAATTTTAATTTCTAATATTCAAATTTTTGATACAAGTCCTACTAATAAGTCATTAAGAAATTTTAAAGATATATTTGGTCAAAAAATAATTAAAAGTTTTAAATATTATATCCTAAAAATCAGCTATTTTATTGAACGCGAAAATCAGTTTCAATTTTAAAATCGTTAATTTTTTGCAAATCTTTTTTTTGATAAAATTATTAAATGTTAAAGCCATGATAATTTGACGATTATGCTTAAGATTAATTTTTAACTATTTTTCATAAAAACCTTCATTTTCTTGTTCATTTTTGACTAGATTTATGATAAATTGGTCAACAAAGTATTATTGCATAAATGGTAATATTTCAAAACAATTATTATTAAGATAGAAGGTAAATATTATTTCAAAAAAATAATTTAGGCCAAAAGTAAAAAAGTACAGAGAAATATTTCATTAAAAAGTTGAATGTTTTGAACTAAGTAAATATCATAATCAAAATTTAAAAATAACTTAAGTAATCAAAATTATGGTATAAAATGATTTAAAAAAATCTAAAAAAAAATTAAATTAAAAAATGTCTCAAACAAAATTTAATAGTAAAACCACTGCTTTAGAGGTGATAAAAGGTCACAACTTGAAAGGATATGAGGTAATAGTTACTGGAGCCTCGTCTGGAATCGGAGTTGAGACCGCACGAGCTTTGGCTAGCGCAGGAGCTAGAGTTGTTCTATTAGCCAGAGATATGGATAAGCTAAAGCAAGTTTCCCATGATATTTCAAATAGTACAAGGAATCAATTAATTGAGATTGAACATATAGAATTAGATTCACTCGAAAGTATAAATCAATTTGTCAAAAAATATTTGGAGAAAAAAAGACCTCTTAACATTTTAATAAACAATGCTGCTACAATGGCTTGTCCTTTAAAATACACAAAAGATGGTTTTGAATTACAATTTGGAACAAACTATGTCGGACATTTTGCGCTTACATACGGACTTTTGCCAGCCTTGGAAGAAGGAGCCAGATTAAGTGGAAAAAATTCAAGAGTTGTGTCAGTTTCTTCTTTAGCTCATGCTTTATCAGATATCCACTTTGAGGATATTAATTTTAAAAATCGAGCCTATGACCGTTGGCTTAGTTATGGTCAATCAAAAACAGCCAATTCTCTTCATTCTGTTGCTTTGACTAAATTTTACTCAGAAAAGGGCATCTTTTCTAATTCAGTGATGCCTGGTGGTATTTTTACCCCTGGTTTTAAAAAAATCTTTGAGAATTTAAACGAAAATGAAAAAATTCAAATGAAAATTATTGATGAACATGGAAATCCGAATGCCGATTTAAAAACACCCGAACAAGGTGCAAGTACAACTGTTTGGGCAGCAGTAGCACCTGAACTAGAAGGAAAAGGAGGATTTTACTTAGAAAATTGTGATTTTGCAAAGCTTAAAGAAAATTTTCAAGATGCATACAAATCATATGACGGATACCTGAAGCACGCTGTTGATGAACAAACTGCAATTAAACTGTGGAATTTGACTCTTGGATGGATTAATAAGAGTTGAATGCATATTTTTTTTTCATTTTAACTTAATATATTCAATATTTTTAGAATTAAATTTTTTAAATTTTTTAAAAACATTTTTTTTTGACAACTTTTTTTTTTCTCTCTCTAAAACAAAAAAATCAAAAAAATTTTTTTATCAATATATAGGATCGATTGAAGGGGTCTACATTTTTAAAGTTCTAAAAGCAAAACAATTAGCATTCAAAGACATTTTTTCCTCTACAGTTGTTTTTGCTAAAATGAAATGGTCCGTTCTCGAAAAGAAATGGAATGGAGACGCATTCCATAAAAAACCATTCCCGTTCTATTTCCATTCCATTCCATCCGTTTCGTTCCATCAATACCATTCCATTCCAACCGTTCTATCCATTCCATTTCATTTTAGCAAGAACCACTGTATTATTTATCATATAAATAATATTTTTATATTTATTTATTAATAGTTATTTTTTATAATTTTTTGTTAAATTTATTTTTACGTAGTATTCTAAAATATGAATTATTTTTATTCGAATTAATGTATGAAGCACAGTATTTTGCTTTTAAATATATTCATGTTTTTTTTTATTTTGAATTTTTAAATTTATCTTAATTTTTCCTTTTTTTAACTATAAAGATTTTAATTTATTTTTAGATATAATTAATCACTTTCATAAATAAGTGTTGACGTTACAACAAGCAAACCGAACATAACTGTTTTTAATCGAGAAGGAAGTTCAAAAGTATTTAAATTATTTCTAATGTATATTTTATTTGTTAATTTTTAATAATTTATAAAAAAAAATTTAAGTGATATTAATTTCACTGATATAAAATTCAATTAATTAAGTTACTTATTTTTTTTTCTTAATTACAATAATTACAATAAAATAACCAGATGACTAAATTAAATAAAGAAATAACAAAAAAAATATTTTATTGTCAAATATTTGTATAATAGTTAAAATTTTTTAATGATCAGTCCATTCTCCTTTTCGTTCTTTTATTATTCTTAGAATATATTTTAAGTGATTGATTTAATTTTCGCATTTTTTAGGTGATAATTTCTGTTCAAAATCTCTTATTCTTGTGTATAATTGTTGTAGGTTTCGGCATTGATTCTTTCTTACATAATCTTTCAGATCATGCCATAAAAGTTCAATCACATCATTATCTGGAGAATTTGCAGGAGTCTTGAACTATTTTATTTTTATAGAACAATATTATTCTTAAAAATTTTTTACCCAATTAACGTTCCCCAGTCAATAAATTTCTGAAGACATTTTAGGGATTCTTTAAAGAACCTATATGAATTCTATAAATTCATTCACTTTTTAAAGAAAAATTTCTTTTTTTTTAAAGAAAATAAAAATTGCAGAATAAACTTTCATTTTTCATTATTAATTCTTTATTTTTTAACCACTTTTGTCTTTAAATTTTCTTTAATTTATGCTTTCCATAATTTTAAATGATTTTTAATATCAACAATTGTTTTTTTTAATTTGCAGATAAGACCGAGAATCCAGATGCAATCTAAAATTTCATCGAAGCTTTTTAAAAGCGTACCCTTCAAGTCTATATTCAAGAAGCGATGAATCAGGATAAATGCTCACTATGCTTGGCTCATTAATGATTTCGATGATTTATCTCTGCCAAAAATTCTCTTCAAGAAGATGTACTAAACTAGTAAATAATATAGAAAATTTTTTTTAATTTTATAATTATTTTCTAGATATGTTTAAAAAGTTTGAATATTTAAGAGATGACAATAAAAAAATACCACGCAGCACCCTTTATGATAAAAAAAAAAGGGAAAAAATAAATATTTTAAATAAATTTGATAAACTTTTTAAATCATCAAGCGATCAAAAAGAAATCATATTAAAGAATTTTGAATATCTATTATAATTAATTTATGAAAATTTATTAGAAATAGTTTGAATTAAAGTCTTTTAAAAATTTTGGAAACCAATTTTTTAAATAAAATAAAAAAATTCATAAATAAGATTCAGAAATTAATTATACATTAACTATAATTAATTTCATGAATTATTAGGAATTTTTCTTAAGAAATAAAAAGAATAGATGAACCTTTATCCCAATGGAAAAATAATGAAACATTTAACTGTATCGTTGCTTTTTTCTTTTGATTAAATATACAATTCAATGAATATCACTCACTTCAATCCAAACTTTCTTTCTAATCTCCAGAAATTTTTTTCGGCTAAATTCTTTTTTCTTGAAGAAAGAATAAAGCCGAAAAAATTTTTTAAC
Source organism: Brachionus manjavacas (assembly GCA_019054805.1). NCBI lineage: Eukaryota > Metazoa > Rotifera > Eurotatoria > Ploima > Brachionidae > Brachionus > Brachionus manjavacas. Next base: position 2,520,397 of record JAHQIY010000004.1, read on the forward strand.
AGTCTTATATTTTTAATTTTCGAGACTTGTGACTTTTAAACATCTCTGGATTTTATCAAAGAGAGCGTTCTTTTTTTCTCCTAAAGTCGAAACCAAAGTCGACTCAAAATACTAAAAATAACATATTAATAATAAATTCTTCTCCAAGATTTAAGAATAAATTTAATATTTAAAAAAATAAAAATTAATGAAGAAAATTGATATGGTAACGATAATGAAAATTGGGCACCTAACAATTGTGATAGTGATAATCAGATTTCTTTAAATCAGATTCAAGAAACATTGATCTTAGAAGATAATGAGTCTCCTTTATCTGAGCTACTTGAATGTGAAACGAATAATCAAATTAATTTGAGCAATCACGAAAAGACGGAATTGATTGAAATGTGCTTGTTATCATTATTTTACTCCGGTAAAATAACTCATTATCTCTAAAGTGCATTATCTCTAGTTAGCCAACTTTTACATCTTACAACAAAACTAAACATAGCAAAAACATATGACCAAATTAGCCAAAAACTACTAAAAAATTACCAGTGAGGAAATTAACTATACTAAAAAATGGTATTGTCAACCTTGTAATTTATTTGTTGAATTAGAAAATAAACAAAGGTCATGCAAAAAATGTTTTACAAAGTAAGAGAGAAAAATACTATTTTGAATATTTTTTTTATTTAATATAAAATAAAAAAACTTTATATTTTAGACTTGATGCTTTGTACTTTGTTTGTTTAGAAACTCAAATTAAAAGACTTTTTAAAAAAAATATATTACCAATAAAAATTTCGAACAACAGCACTGTTGATGTCATTAAAGCCGTTTCTGACAGTGATCATTACAGAGAATTCAGAAAACAACATTCAAGCATGAATAATGCAGATCATGATACTGTTTATAGTCTCATAATTAATACTGATGGCTTAGATATTTCGCATAAATCTGCAGTCTCGATATGGCCTGTTTATTTAGCAATTAATGAGATTCCTTTGGAAAACCGATACTCTATTGACAACATCTTAATTGCTGGTAAATTAAACTAAAATCAATTAAATGTTTGATTAAATTTTTTACAGGGATTTATATTTCAAATGGGAAACCAAGTGGATTTAGTACTTTTCTTCAGCCTATTGAGCATTTGAAACTATTGGAAATTGGAATTTTTCATAAATCTTATTTATATCGTTTCTTTGTGCTATTTGGTATATTTGACAAACCAGCTAGATCTCTTATTTTGAATACTAAATCATCTAACTCATATTATGGTTGCTTAAAATGTGAGCAGCCTGGAAAAGTTGTCCCTTACCAAAATGGTCATCATCATATTTTTGAGTATTGTAGCAAAGAAATGAACAAAAGAAATCATGCTAATTATTTAGAAATTTTAAACATGGTTGAAAAAAAGCAAAATAATTTCAAGGGAATTAAAGGACACACAATAATTAGTGAATTAAGCCAATATAGGCCAGTTGAAAGTACATTGATAGATTCAAAGCATAGCATTTTTTTCGGAGTTGTAAAGCACTTAATGAGTTATTGGTTTGAATCACCTAGCAATTGTGAGTATCCCCTAAAATCAAGTTTAAATGAGGTTAATAGTCGGCTGATGAGTATTAGGCCTCCAAATTTTTTTAGTGCTCTTCCTCGCGAAATAAACACATTCAAACTTTGGAGGGCACATGAATTTATGAACTTTATTTTTTATTACAGTATTCCGGTTTTGTTCAATTTATTACCTGATATCTTTTTACAGAATTTAATTTGTCTTATTATTGGCTAAGAGCAACTTTATTCGGAAAAAATTAACAAAAAAAATCTTAAAATTGCAGATGATTTCTTAAAAAATTTTGTTAAAGAATTAGCTAGTCTTTATGATGAACATATAATGAATTCAGGGGTTCATGAACTTCTACACTTAGCTGATATGAGTATTGAATCCGGTCCATTAAATGTCGCATCCTGCTTTCCGTTTGAGGAACTCAACCGCAAACTTGGTTTAATGGTAAATGGTAAAGATCTGATTGGTGATGAGTTTATAAAACATTGGACAGTATCTCGATGTTTGGTATTTATATTCAAGATAAAAATAAGAATAATGAATATTTGAAATTTATAGAAAAAAATTTTTCAATTAAATCTTCGAATTTAAAAAACTCAAAATCAAATTCAAGTCAAATTAAGCCTTATTACAAAATTGATTTTCATGTTAAAGAACTGAGTTTTACTATGCAAAATTTGATAAGTAGTCATTTTAAAGACAATAACAATGTCTTGTTCTATGAGAAAATTTCAATTGGCTCAATGGTTTTTACTACAGAAAACAAAAAGGCGCGCTATTGTAATAGTTTCATAAAACATGGTGAGCATTTTGCGTGTATTGAATATATAGCAACTGACGAAGCAAATATTATGTTAATTTGCAAAAAAATTGTTCACTTACATAATCCATTCTATTCATCTAAAGATAAAAGATTAACAACAAATTTTTTTTTGGCATGTAAATCAAATGAAACCTTTCTAATTTTTGATAATTTTAGCCAAATCAAAGTTGTTTTTTCTTTTAAGCTTAATGAATCAGTATATATTATAAATGGCTTCAGTCAAATTCATTTTTTTAACTAAATATTGAGTTTAGAGAAGATTTTTAAAATGCAGAAACAAAAATTCGATAAAAAAAAAGAAAATGCATCTGCTTTAGAAATTCCTGATCCGGATCCACTTGTTCTTCATTTAGATGAATCAAATGATGAGATGCAACAAAATATCAAGGCAAATAAATCATCAATTACAATTTCCAAATTGTAATGTCGGGGTGATGTCGAGACACATTCTGTTGTTTTCTGGACCATGGAAAAAGTTTTCAATTATTTCAAATGTTTGTATTCACCCAAATCAAGGAGAAAAAATTGAAGAAGGAAAAGAGTACGATGCCTCTTATGGAAAAAGCACCTATCGAGCCATTGTCAAATATAAAGGTATTTTGATTCATATTTTTCCTTTCTCTTTTTCTAAAAATCTTTAAAAACTTAATTTCATTTTATTAAAAATATTTTTTTGTCTCAACTAATGTATTTTTATGACCAGGAAGCAGAGTTCTTCCTGAAGTCTCAAGTCAAGCGCAAGTCGAAACTTGACTTGATTTAATTTTGGAGAAAAAAGTCAAATAACGACTTGCGTTTATGTTTAGTTTTGTTTTATTTTGCCTAAATTATCAATATTGTAGAAATTATATTTTATATATTGTTTAAGTTTATCAAAAGTATTTTTTTTTCTTTGATTAACAGAGTTGTTAAAAAGTCACAAGTCTCAAGTCAAGTCCAAGTCCGGACTTTTTAAAAATAAAAAATAATATTCTGGATTCGGACTTTAATAAAAAGGGCAGACTTGGACTTATTTTTGGGACTTTTAGACAACTTTGCTAGATTAATATAAAAAAAAAAATTTCTAAAATTTGGAAATGAAATTATGAGTCCGATTGTTTAGTCTTTAATTTCATTTTTATCGAAACACATAGAAAAAATCAAAAAAATTCTGTAAAAAATGGTGAAAATCTGAAAAAATGCCAAGTCAAGTAAATACTTGAATTGAAAAATTTAAAAAAGACAAGTCAAATTTTAACTTACTAAACTTTACTTTTAACGTTTACTTTTAACTTTAAATTTTAACTTTACTTTATTTTTAAGATTTTCACCATTTTATTACCTGAAAATAGTAACTAAAGGAAGAACTCTGCCAGAACCGATTATTACTCAGATTATTCAATATTTTTAGGATCGTATGAAAAATGTTTAGAAATAGAAAAATCTATTTGTTCATACAATGGAATTTTAACTACTGCTACTTCACAAATACAAAGAGATTCTATTAAAGAAACTAGTTGTGCAATTGAAATTTTGAGACGAGAAAATTTTGGATATACAAAAAAATTGGTTGAATTGACAGAAAATCTAGAAGATGAATTAAAAAAAAACAAGGAAGCTGTTGAAAAAATTAAAGATCTTGAAGCAAAAATTGAAAATCTTAAACTCACTTTCAGTAATTTTTTTTAAGATACATTTTTTTTTACTAATTAAAGAAAAAGATAAGGATGAAATAAATAGAATTCAAAAATGTGCAAAATTTTCCAGGCAATTTTTGAGAATGATATTGAGCCTGATCTAAATATTGTCCCACTAAGTGAAAAGTATCCAAACTTTTTCGTCAAACCAATAGTTCGTTCTTCTGTGACCGATTTGGTTAATAATTGCAGAACAAGTCAAGCTAGCACTGTATTTAGAAAGATTATTCCTCTGTTAATACCAAATTCTTCTGATCTAACCACAAAAACAGCTAAACAAATTAAGAGTTGTTACTCCAATATAATAAATCCGATACATGGTAATTTTAAATTATTTTATTTTTCTTAGCAAATTTTTTTTTGAATTTAACCCATAAATTAAATGACACTTTTTTTCAGAAATGTTAAACGAAAAAGATCCAACGTTTACAGTCAAAGAGATGAATTAAAAGCTTAATTCTTTAATACAAGACTACAAAAAAATTTCGAAAAGACAAAAACAAATCGATGGTGACTCCAGTGTTTGGTTAGATTTTTCCTTTAATTTTGACTAAATATTTCTCGATGTGAATTTGACAAGCATTTGACACTAAACTTGTTTTTTTGCACTTAGTAATTTGTATTTTTTTCCATAATATTTAAATTTGACATTAATATTCATTAATTTTTTTTTTAATTTGTAAGTTCAAATCATTTTTATGGTCTTTAATTTTAAAAATTTGTAAATTATTTCCCATTTTGTACTAAAAAATTTGTGGCTTGTGAAGTTCGTTTCAATTCAATCATTTCAATTTGGTTCGTTGCTTCATAACTTATGAATAGAATGAAATAAGCTGGTTTTGTAAATTTCACAACCTTTAAAAAGTTTGTTCCACAAAATGAATAAGTTAGCACTTTATTTTGCAAACTCTATCTTTATATTACATTCGAAATTAGTTTATTACATTCCAATTAAAAGTTACTGGCATAGAACAGAATTGAAATTATCGAATTGAAGCGATCTTCACAAACTCAAAATTTTGTTATCTTTTTTAATTATGATTTTGTGATATTTATGTTTTAAATAAAAAAAAAATTAAATTAATTAAAATCTGTATAAAATTTGTATAATGTCATATTTATTATCTTTACAATAAAAGATAAAAAATGATATATTTTTAAAATTAAAAAAAAAACAAAAAAACTATAAAGATTTTTCTTTAAGGAAATTTTAAAGAACTTGAAGAGATTATTCTTTAATGATATTTTATAGAACTAGTAGAGATTTTTCTTTATGGAAATTTTAAAGAACTTGAAGAGATTATTCTTTAGGGAATTTCTAAAGAATAAACGTCCGGAAACCTTTAAAGAATCTTTAAAAATTTCTTTAAAGAACCTTTAAAAAATCTTTAAGATATTTTTGACTGGGTCTTTTCAGTTAAGTAATTGACACACAATCTTGAATCATGCTTCGAATCATTATCTTGAATCAAAACACATTGACAATTAAATTTTTATACCAGAAAAGGATAAAGGTGCTTATCTAATATAAATTTATATCCAAAACGGTTTAGGTTTGATTAGAAAAGCTTTAATGACCCAGTCAAACATTTTAAAGAGAATTTTTGTAGTATCTTTAAAGATTCTTTATAAAATCTCTGAAATTTGGCCTTTTTTGAAGAAAAAATAGAGATATTTTAGAGATAAGAAAAAATAATTAATTAAAAAAAAAGAATCTTTGTTTTTTCTCTGTATTCTATTTAAAATTTTTAATCTGTTCTACCAGTAAAAACGTTTAAAGAGATATTTTATAAATTCTTTCAAGATTCTTTAAAAAATCTTTATAAATTGAATTATTTTGAAGAAAAAATGGAGATATTTTAGAGATAAAAAAAAATCATTAATTTTAATAAAAAATCTTTATTTTTTCTCTATATTCTCTTTGAAATTTTTAATCTGTTCTACTTGTCAAAAAGTTTTAGAGATTTTGTGTAGTTTCTTTACAGATTCTTTATTATTTATTTTTTATTATTTTATTTGTTTATTTTATGTCCCGATAAATGAAAAACATTTATATATCTCCTATTTTAGGAAGTAAAAAAAATACCCTAACATACTAATTCTTATTTCTTAAGAGACTTTTAGATTTGAGCAATAGACTTAACTACAAAGTCTCATCAATCAATCATGAGAGTAAAGTCGTGAGAAATAAGTTTTTAAACGAAGAATAATATTCGAGACAAGAATTTGAAATGTCGGAAAGATAAATCTATTAGCGATCTATCAAAAAACATGTTATTTTTAAATTTTTCTCAAGAACCATTCCTAATTAAATCAAAAAGCTTTTTAATTTTTATTTAATTGAAAAAATGTTTAATTGAATAATGCTCCACGCTAATTTGCTTAAGGGATTGATAGCGGTTACTTTTTTTTATTGATAGATGCCAAAGTTCACTTAATTATCCCATCTTTACTTTTCAAGATACAGTTAAATTATCGACAAGCAAGCTCTCCCATTTAGAAGACAATAATTAAATCATTATGCGTTCTCTTGAAAGGTCATAAGTTCAAAATAAAGAAATACAATCTACTTTTAGCAATTCAAATTAACGTTTATTTTTTATTTACATCAAAATTTTAATTAAAGTAATAAGGAAATTTTCTTCTTTTTAATATAATTGTTAAAAAGTCAATTTAAACACCGAACTTATAATAATTTTTTTAAATTGCGTACTTGAACTTTAATTTTAGCTTTGTCTTCAAATTTACCGCCAAAATAACTCCCTGAAACTGCAAAAAAATTTATGAGACTGCGATCATGACTGATGAATTATCGTTCTTATTAATTATTTCGGCGCCCTTTTTTAAGTCATAGTAACTGAAATTAATGTCCAAGCCAGTCTTTGAGTTGTCTTAAGACTTATGAATTTTAAACAACTCTTCTTTTTAATTTTTTCTTGAAATTGTTTAACTTTTTGATAATTTCTTGATTTTTAGATTTTTAAATGAAAAAAATATTAATGTAACGTTTAGACATCATAACTCTTAATTTATCCCGAACCACAACAAAATTAGTGCTAATTACTTTATGGTCATACAAAAAACCATTGTACATTTATCATCTGTTTTTAATTTTTAAGGATTTGGCAAGTGATAATCAAAAGATTTTATTACTTTATTTGAATGGCCTATTATACATTTTCTTTATATTATAAACAATAGAATAATATTATTTTTTACTGGGTTTCTAGCTATATGGCAGCTTTAATGATCATGATTTTGATCTTTGCTATCTAGATCCTTGAAAATTTTCTGAGGCACAAAATCATGTTTATTGACCTTAATTAATAAATATATACCGCTTACTGATTAAAAAAATTGAAAAAAATCTTAATTGAAAAAATTTAAAGACTTTTTAGAGATAAATAAAAGAAACTTAAAAGATATTTTAGAGAAATTTAAAAGAAATTTTTAAAGATATTCTAGAGAAAAATGTACGATAACCTTTAAAAAATCTCTACAAATTTCTCTAAAATTTCTTTAAAGATCCTTTAAAATAAAGTTGATTGGGGAAGTTTATTTAAAATTTTTTTATTTTGTTTTAATGCAAAAGCTTACCACAAATTTTGTTGCTCCTTTAGTACTGATTCTGGCCCAAATATTCAATTTTATAGGGCTTTTTTTTCTTATTCCGATACATTTGAATCTTGATGCTTTTGGTCTCATATGATAAAGAGGAAAAGAATTCAGTCGTATCATTGTTTTATCAACAAATATATAATTTTCAAATGATTCATTTAAGCGGAGGTTAGCAAATTCAAATCTTTCTCTTTTTTGAACTTCATTTAATTCAGACTTTAATCTAAGTCTCCTCCAAAAGAAGTTCATTTCTTTAAAATAAATAATTTTTTATTTCTTCATTTTTATTCTTGTAACACACTTTTTTGATAAAAACTGACTCTAGACGCAGATATTCTAACTCCGAAAGTGTTATTAATATTATTGGATAACTCTCTTGCAGTTATCAGTCCTTGAGAAGAATCAACATTATGCTATGATTGATAATTATCAAAAAAATATTTAATTACATTTAAAACTTACTTTTATAAACTTTTCAATAAATGGAGTCATTTTTTTGGATTTTTTCTCATTGATTAGAAAAAAATAACTCCTGAGGTATTTAATTTTCTTCCTTTGACGAAATAATCTAATTCTAATAGCCTTAAAAAAATTATAATGTTTATTAAGTTAGGTTATTTCAAATTTACATTTAGACTGGAAACAAAAGAATCAAATATATCAAGTAAGGTGTCCCTGATTTTTAATGGTGTTTTGTCAAGTCGAACCATTCTATATATAACTTGGTTGATTTCTTTCTTGATACGCTTTCTATAATCCATTTGCTTAAAATAAAATATATAAAGTCTTAATTAAAACATTTAGATATAAAAAATGCCTCCGAAGCAACTTAAAAAAAAAATTGTCTCCAAGTTTTTGTAATGAAAGCCCCGACCTAAACAAATGATTCTTCAGTCATAAAAGTCTTAGGATCCCTAAGATTTGTACCGACTGAAGATATCATTGAATTAAAAGATTTGAAAGAGGTAAAAAATATTTAATTTTTTTAAAAAAATAGTAAAAAAAATATTAAGTATGAAATTGGGGAGTGCCTAAAGTGCAAAATAAAAATAGGTCGTACCAATCACATATTAATTTGCGAACTAAAATCCCTGGATATGTTCAATGAAAGGCCAGGTAAAATTTTCAAAGAAGTTGATGAACCAAGGCTTGACCAAATTGTTAAAACAAGCTCAACTTCCGATGTAAGACCCAAAGTTCGATCAATCGGAATAAAAGAATTAATTACCAAACAAAGATTCCGTTGTCGAAATCATTTGATTCATTGACTATCAAAGAAAATGTTTTATGGCAAACAGGAAAATCTAGTGAGAAAATAGAAAAAACAGTCTCGACATTGACTAAAAATTTTCACAACGAATTCTCTAAAGTAATATTTCTTTGTTATTAGTATTTTAATCTTTTTATTTTCGTATATTACTAATAGACTGACAAAAATAGATGATAACATTGTTATTTTAAACAAAAAAATCTCACCATCACCAAAAAGAGAGTATTTACCAAAAATATATGAAGTAACGGGTGTTCAAAAAATCTCGGTGCTTTTTTTTAATTTGAAAAAAAAATATGTTGCGGTAGACCGATCCCCATAAAATTTTACACAGGGGTACTTTGGGCTATCTTGTATAAAAATACATGGTCAGCTTTTCAGTTAAAGCCTTCCTGAAATAGGCAGCCACATAACCTTGAACTTCCTCAAACCCTCAAAATGTCCTCTAGCATTTCGATTTTCAAAATGTATTTTTACATATTGTCGAATAGACAATTGAATGAGGATTACAAAGATATATAGATTATTATGTGCGATGTTTTGTTCAAAAGTTATGGTCAAAAAACTCTTATTATTACCTTAATTTCCGATGGGTGAAAAAAAAGCGTAATTTCACTTTATTAACAATAACTTTTGAACGCAATAAGCTATCGTCTTAAAATTTTTAACTTAAGTAAAAATAAAACTTAGTAATAAAATAAAATTTAAATCAAGTTCATCTTTATATCCCTTCGCCTTTTAGACCTATTTTTGACCAAAATGTTCATGGTCTGATTTAAACTAAAAAAAATTAATAAAACTTTTTATTTTAAAAAATTTATTTATTTTTTTACTTTTTTTCATTTCAAGCAGTAAGTACCTTTCGAATTTTCGACTTGCCTAACCCGGGTTGTAAATGAATTAATAGCGCTTTCAATTTCTTCTATTGGAACTTTTCTGATCGCAGATTTTATTTCTTCTATAAAATCTGGGCGACTGATAAACTTGTTTACTCTCATTCTTTTAACAATAGCATTCTATAGGTAGTAGTCACATGGATTTAAATCAGGAGAGTTTGGCGGCCAGACACTCTTTTCCATGAACATATGGAGATTATTTCTACAATAGGCTTGGGATATATTCGCTGTATGAGGCTTTGCACCATCTTGTTGAAAAACCCATCTTTGTGAGCCACATAAACGATTTCCTTCCTTCCTTGCCATAGGTAAAATCCGACGCTTGTAATATTCAGCATTAATAGTTTCACCTTTTTTTTAAGATTTTATTTAACTCTAATTCAAAAATATTTAGGTTAAATTTACCTTCATTGACAAAATATGGTTTAGTGAGTCCATATTTTGTCATTCCTATCCAAACCATCACAGAAATAGGCTTTTTCATAACACCAAAGATCCCTTATTACATCAAAATGAAAAATAGTCAAAAAGATTTTAAAATTATTAATTAAAAACAATTTTTACCCTCTTTTCGATCAGCTTCTTCACGAGTCCAAGCATAAACCCTCTGGTTTTGCTTGTTTAATCCACCATCAACTGTAAATATTTTCTCATCAGAAAACATAACGGGAAGATTTTTAAATTTTATCTTTTTATTCTTCCTCCAAAAAACAGAAAACCGATGCCTTTTTTTTAAATGATCATTTGTCAATAATGGGATCTTGCGTAACTTATAGGGCTTAAGAACAAAAATTGGAAATTAGGAATCAACCAAAATTTATTTTATTTAATTACTTTAAGTTCCGATTGTTTAACAATGTTGGCAACTGACCCTAAGGAAATTTTTAGTTTGTAGCTAATTTGGCGTTGAGAATGAGTTCGAATAAGTCTTTTCACTCTTTTGACATTTAAATGAGTCGTTACAGATCTTGGACGCCCAGTTGGAATTGAATTAAATACTTTCCCAGTTTCCTTATACTCTCGTATCCATGTACGAATGGTATTTTTATTAGCTTTTCCCAATAAAATATCAAATATTTGCCTATTTGATTTTCCATTTTTATGATGCTCTATGGCTAGCTTTCTTATCGCATTTGACTTTGGCTTTCCCATCATAAAATTTCAATTAAATTTTGTTCAAATAATTCAAAAAATAATAAATTTATTAGGATAATCTTTATAATTAATGTGAACAATAGAGTTAAAGCAATATTGCAATATAGACATAGAAAGACATACTCTATGTAAAATTTATTAAAAAACCAAAAGTGCCATAACTTAATATTATATATAATTTTAAAGCTTATTCTTTTTATCTTTCAATTGAGCATATATAAATTGGACCATAAACTTTATTCTTTAATTTTTTTTAGTTTAAATCAGACCATGAACATTTTGGTCAAAAATAGGTCTAAAAGGCGAAGGGATATAAAGATGAACTTGATTTAAATTTTATTTTATTACTAAGTTTTATTTTTACTTAAGTTAAAAATTTTAAGACGATAGCTTATTGCGTTCAAAAGTTATTGTTAATAAAGTGAAATTACGCTTTTTTTCACCCATCGGAAATTAAGGTAATAATAAGAGTTTTTTGACCATAACTTTTGAACAAAACATCGCACATAATAATCTATATATCTTTGTAATCCTCATTCATTTGTCTATTCGACAATATGTAAAAATACATTTTGAAAATCGAAATGCTAGAGGACATTTTGAGGGTTTGAGGAAGTTCAAGGTTATGTGGCTGCCTATTTCAGGAAGGCTTTAACTGAAAAGCTGACCATGTATTTTTATACAAGATAGCCCAAAGTACCCCTGTGTAAAATTTTATGGGGATCGGTCTACCGCAACATATTTTTTTTTCAAATTAAAAAAAAGCACCGAGATTTTTTGAACACCCGTTATATTTTATTTTATATTTAAATTTAAATTTAAATAAATAATTATTTTAGGAATTAATAAAATTAAATGAAAAAAAATCAAAAGTGGTAAGACTGAACAATTATGATAGACCATTGACTAGCAAGCTATCAAATGAATATGTAAGTGAAGATGAGTCAGAAAAGGATGAAGAAGAGACAGAAGAGAATGATTCAAAAATGACATCAATAAAGAAAACAAGTTCTAATAGTAAAACGCAAGAACAAGCTAAAGTAAAAAAATAATTAAAAAAAATTTAGATTTAATTTTTTTTTAGATCAGTGAGAAGCTAAATAAAATTTATGACGAGGAAATAAACAGATTGTTTGGTGCAGCGCATAATGACAGTAGTATGCAAACATTGAGAGAAAAAATGCAGCGAAAGTAGCGGTATTGAAAAGTAAATTTTTTTGAATTAAATTGAACAAAATTAAAAATCTATTTAAAGTAAGATTAGAGACAGAATCTTTAAGATTAGGAATTGATGATTGGAGAGAATACTGGAATTCAATTCTCCAGAAGAGAAGAAAGAAACGATGGAGAGGAAAACAATAGCGTATAAAGAATTTTTATGAAATTTTATTATTATTTTTATTTTTTTATGAAAGCTTGAAATTTTTTTTATGAAAAAAACAGTTTTAATTTTTAATTTCAAAATAAAAAATAAAAACTAAAAACAATAACAAAAAGTCTTTAAATAAAGGTTAAAAATAGACAATAGAGTATTAGAGTCTATTCGATACAAACCAGACACTTTTCTCATCGAATTATCATGCACAACGACCTCAGCGCCCAACGACCAAATCAGTCCTCAAGTGTACCAATATAGTCAGCCGTACGCGCCAGGCACGTACCATTCGGTGAATCAAATGAACCAGAACGCGCCATTCATGTCCCCGCATCAACTAAAACAGAAGCAGCTGCATCAAATGAACTACTTAGCTCAGTAAAAGTACTACGGCAGTCAGCAATTGCCAATGCAGCCCATCAAACAAATGCAGTACATGCACAGCATGGCGCAGAATAAGCGACGGAGCAGCGGCCAAGCATCGCTGTCCAACAACCCTAATCCGACAAATTTTAATCTAGCCAAAGACAGTCAGCTCATGCGCGGCCAAGGCCAAGCGCCCTGGTCCCAGGACGGCAGTCAGCAGACGGCCGGAAGAGGACCCAACGCCAGCCCCTACGCCAAACCCGTCATCATAGGCCAAAATCAACAAACTCGCAACTTTAAGCAAATGAACCAGTTTTAATTAATCTTTTAAATTCATCTAATGACTCACAAAGCAGTCGCCGCCTCCAGTCTCGCCCCAGCTGTCCATACAGCCAAATCAAAGCTACTTGATGTCCCCGCTTAGTATAATACCCAAAAATTGATGCCACATTCCGCCGCTCAAATTAAGCCCACCGCCAACCAACCATCTCATTATCCCATACAAATAAAAATGTACCAGTCAAACACTTATCCCATGAACCAGCAGCAAACTAGTCCAAATCAGACCTATTATCAAAACAACCCTCAACAACAACAGCAGCAATACAGCCCGTATTATACGTCAACATTTAGCGTGTCTTACCAAACCTGGTCATAAATACACCCACGAGAATGAACACGCAAAACTATTCAAATTTTGCTAAACCAGTATCTCTGACGAACTCGCCAGAAATGGAGTACAGACCGGCGCCAGCATCCTTCAGTCAAATATCACTGCAGACCAGTCTATCGCCACATACAGCCGATCTAACGACCAAACGCTCCAGATCAAACGCAAAATTAAAAAGCTTGGACACATCTTCGCCTAACAACAAACAAATTTTATTTGCGATTAATTTAAGAAAATTTTTTAAATCCGATTTTAGTTTGTTTTTTTAAATTAAATTCTTAAATACATATGCGGAATTGATACATGTTCAATTTTTAATAAAAAAATTAATAAAATTATAAAAAATATGAATTTGCTGTTTACTCCTTTTGCTTATCATTAAAAAAATGGTACCAAAATATTCAAAAAAATATATTTCTTAAAGATTTTTATTAAAATAAATAGATTTAAAAATTTAATTTAAAATGGTGTTTCAGGTATGGCTTTGAGATAAGCTGTGAAGATTAAAAATTAACAAATAAAATATACAATGGTGATGTAGTATGCAATGGTGATGTAGTATATGTAGCATATGAAAGTGAGAAGTAATATATGAATGTTTTTTTTTTTTTTTTTTTTTTTTTTTTTTTAGCTTGTTGTAACTTATATTATTATTATTTATTATTATTTTGACCTAAAAATTTAAACAGTTTTTTCTTTTTGCAGTAAATTTTTATGTGTAATGTGCAAAGAGCTACCATAGGTGACCTCCTAGTAGGCCACCTCCGCAAGCTAGTCTTGCTGTAGCTTATATATATTATTATTATACATTAAAAATAATTTAAATACTTTTGAACTTCCTTCTCGATTAAAAACAGTTATGTTCGGTTTGCTTGTTGTAACGTCAACACTTATTTATGAAAGTGATTAATTATATCTAAAAATAAATTAAAATCTTTATAGTTAAAAAAAGGAAAAATTAAGATAAATTTAAAAATTCAAAATAAAAAAAACATGAATATATTTAAAAGCAAAATACTGTGCTTCATACATTAATTCGAATAAAAATAATTCATATTTTAGAATACTACGTAAAAATAAATTTAACAAAAAATTATAAAAAATAACTATTAATAAATAAATATAAAAATATTATTTATATGATAAATAATACAGTGGTTCTTGCTAAAATGAAATGGAATGGATAGAACGGTTGGAATGGAATGGTATTGATGGAACGAAACGGATGGAATGGAATGGAAATGGAACGGAACGGGAATGGTTTTTTATGGAATGCGTCTCCATTCCATTCCTTTTCGGGAACGGACCATTTCATTTTAGCAATAACCACTGTATTTGTATTCTTCTTTGATTCAATTTGTTCACCAATTGTACGAAGCTTTATCAAGAGTTATTAGCAGCTGTAACATTAAAATAATTAGGATAACGATTGCTATAAAATCGCAAAGCATATTAATAAACTCTTTTCGAAACAGTTTATTGAACAGCATTTGTACTCCAAGTCCCAATGAATAATTGTAACAAGCTACAATGAATGCACAAGTTTCATACAAGGCTAAAATTGAGCCAATGTTCGGATCCATTGGTATTGATGGATCAATTGTCATCAACATTATTGCAATTAATAAGATTGAAAAAGGTATGAATGAAATGAAAAATAAAATGTTCGAAATAATTAAAGTGAAAGCAAAATTCATGTCTTTTACTGAGCTGATCTTTTTTCTCGATTTGGCAACTTTTTGAATGAGCACTACATTTGTTGCAAACATTAAAAAAAATGGAATATATATTCCAAAAACTGGGCTGCTGCTTCTCTTGAAATTGACAGAACAGGAGAAGCAACACACACAAATATTGATTCATTTGTATTTTTGTTAAATACTTGACAAAATAAACAAAAATTGTTTAAAAAATCAAAAATTCAAACTGCTAAAAAATACTCAATTATTGAAAGCAATAAAAAATTTTGGTGAACATAGTCACCTCCTTTTAATGTCGAATTTCGCAATTAATAGTTTGGTATAACAATTATTAAGATGAGTACTGAAAAAATTAATTTAAATTTTTTGAATTTACCCCGTCAATGAAAAATTAAAAATGCTTTGGAGAATTTAAAAAAATTTTGCATTAGTTCTCAATCATTTAGAGAAAATTTTGCGATCTTTTAAAAATATTAAAAATATTATGCTTAAACAATTTGTAAGACAATTTCGTTATTTTTCTTCGAAAAGTCTCAACAAATTTTAATAAAAAAATTTTCTTAAAAAGGAAAAAACAAAAAAATCTTATTTTTCTTTTTTAAAAACAAATTTAAATTTAATAATAATTAATTTTTGTTTCATTTATTGACTTATTCATTAAACGCTGATTCTGATGTAATTTTTGTTTAAAAATTAAAAATTAAATTGATTTTATGATGGTATTTTTTAAAGGAATTGCACAAATAAATTTAGTTATTAATAAATAATAAAAATTTGCAAGGATAAAAATGCGGTTGCAATGATGACCACGATGGCAAACGAAAAAAGAAAGAAAGCCGAGCGAGCAAATAAAGTCATAGCGGCAATACCGGCTGAGTTGTGTACGGAAGGAGGTGATGATGCTTTGGTAAAGAGTCTAACGAGTGAGATTGCGTAACAGAGGTCAAATAACAGTTAATACAGCAGATGCGCGAAATATGATGAACGAACGAGTCCTGATTGTCTTGGAGATGGAATCAGTTGAAGCAAAAATGGCAATACTACGTAAAGCAAAAAAGTTGCGTGAAAGTGAAAATGAGCTGAACAAAAGGGTCTACATTAACGAGGACCGCACGCCAAGTGAAAGAGCGGCTGACAAAAAACTTCGAGAGGAACGTGACACTAGAAATGCAAAAGTGAAGGAATCGGCAACCATAAACGGACGCTAACTCAAGTTTAAGACCGGCAATGATGGTAAGAAACGATTCTGGGGCATTCGAAATGGTGAGCTCAGAATGGTGGTCTCTACAATTGAGAAACGCTAGCAAAGAATGAAGTTTTATGTATATTTCAAATTTCTATCATCTTTTAAACATAAGCTAAAAAGTTTTGTACAAAATCGCTCTCTTTTACAATTGATCTTTATTTACATTATTTACAGGGCTCTATTAAAGCTTTCTTAAAATTTTTCTACATTTTTATTCACACTTTTTACTATTGTACTTTTCTTAATTTACAAACTATTTACACTGTTCCGCCGCTCAAAACGAACGTTTTCTCTCACCACCTTATTTAGAATAAAACTATTTAAACACAACGACTTCTTTTGAAAACCCCATAACACAACAATGTTATTGGCATCACTGAAAGCTGGTTCGATTCAAGCTCAGTTTCAGAGCTAGATGGTTACAAGTTTATAAGAACGGATCGAAAAGGCGACAAGAGAGGCGGTGGTGTTTGTATCTACGTCAATAGTGCCAAAGCGTTTGCAGCATCAAATGAGTCATTTCACAGCACCGACTGCCTGACTCGTCAATATGACTCGTTACTCGTGTACATGGTCACCCATGTACAAATATGGGTGACCATCAGTTTGAACGAAGATATACCTCTTCTAGTTGGTTGCATCTATAGACAACCACCGCAGAGCAAGACGTATCGATATTGGTATTGTTCGTTCACTTGAAACAGAAAAACGTCTACTTAATAGAAAGGATATCTCGAGTGTCATCTTGATGGGCGATTTCAACCAGTGCATACATCAGCAGTGCAATTGGTTACTCGAGTCTTGAGCAACTGGTGAAAAGTAAGACATTTGCCAATAGTGGTGATTTAAGTAGTCTTCTGGACTTAGTGCTGTGAGCGACCCAAATCGAATGTCCGAGGTAGAGTTAGGACCACCACTAAACACGAAAGTCACAAGAGGCCAAGTTAGCTTACTTTTTCGGCTATTTGCACGTGTCGAAAGAACGCAGACCTTTGACAACAGAAGATACAACTGGAGAAACGGTGATTACGAATCGATGAACAAGTTCTTCAAAGATTTTTCCTGGAGTGCCGCGTTTGGTACGAAATCGACGCAAGACCGCTACACAACGTTCTTAGGAGCTTTCGGTTTGGCCTCTGGACGCTTTGTCAAGAAACGCTGGCCAAGACCACTTAATGTTAAACCGCCGTGGTAGAATAGTCGAATTGCTGCTTTAGTTAGACGCAAGAGACGCCTTTTTATTTGTAAAAGTATCGAAAAGAGCAATGAGCAGTTAGTCAAGAAACATAAGACGATATGTAAGCTGGTGAGGGTCTTTGTCAAAAAGAGTGTCGTCGAGTATGAGTTAAAGCTTGTGCATGATGGAAAAAAGAACCCGAAGCTGCTCTAATCATACATGAACAGCCGATATGCCACCAGAGAGACCATATCAGCATTAAAGGACCAAGACGGTACGTTTTTCAAAGAGACAGTATCAAGCTCAACCAATTCTTCTTCTCTGTATTCGATCCTCCAACGACAAAAGAAGCGGTCTTAATAGCGAAAGAGAGTTTTAGTGTGCGTGCTTCCCTGGATGCATCGTTTGTCGTTGAGGATATCGTGACATCGGGTAAAGTAATGGCCAAGCTAAAGAACTTGAGGAGCGACAAATCAGCGGGTATTGACCAGGTGGCCACACACGCACTCAAGATGTGTGCCGAGGTTTTGGGTGAACCATTTGCGACCATCTTTGTTCAATCGTTGCGTTCTTCAATTTTAGCGGTCGAGTGGAAAGTGGCAAATGTATTACCAATAAATAAAAAGGGCTCTAGGACCACAGTTAGCAACTACCGCCCTGTATCACTCACGTAGGTACCATGCAAGGTACTTAAGTCGCTCATTAAGGTCTACGTTTTCAAGCATCTCGACAAGCGCAATCTCATTTTGTGATAGTAGCACGGTTTGTGGTGCACAAGGCATGTGTGACAAATCTACTTGAGACAGTCGATTTCTTGACGGACTGTATGAGTCGTAGGTTACCGACTGACGTCATCTATCTCTATCGATTTTGAGAAGGCGTTCGATAAGGTGTCGCATGAGTTGCTACTTATCAAACTGGCCGCGTATGGTCTTCCCGTTCTGACCATCAAATAGATACGTGCCTTCTTGATTCATCGTTAGCAGCTGGTTGTTGTTGGCGAAGAAATGTAGGATTGGAAACCGGCTACGAGTGGCGTTTCCCAAGGGTCAGTCCTGGGCCCTCTTCTCTTTATCATTTTTATAAATGACATGCCAGAAGTGCGCAGCTCTATTTGCAAACTATTCGCGGATGAAAGTAAGCTCTTGAAAGCAGTTCAACGTGATAAGGATATAGTTAATCTTCAAAGAGATCTAGACAACTTGTTCGAATGTTCAAATATGTGGCAAACAAGTTTTAATCAAGAAAAGTGCGTTGTTATACATCTTGGTGCCAACAACAAGTGGAATGCCTACCATCTAAGAGACCATGTCCTCGAAAAGAGCATGCAAGAACGCGATCTTGGCATCATTATCACCAGTGACCTCAAGCCGGGTGAGCAAGCTAAACGTGCGGCGGCAACGATGATGGCATGTCGCATCAAGAACACCTTTAACCACTTCTCACATTACTTGGTCAATTTTCTCTATAAATCGTTCGTTCGACCTTACCTTGAGTTTGCGGTAGCAGCCTGGAACCCGTACCGACGTGGTGACATTGACGTACTCCAAAAGGTCCAGAGGAGGTTCTCCAAGCTTGTGCCAGAGCCCATATCGCAGCCGTACGTGCAGAGAAGAGAGGCCCTCGGATGGACGACACTTGAAGACCAACGTAAACGCGGCGATCTCATCCAGCTTCATAAGATTCAGCATGGACACGACATGGAGTACATTTTGTAAATGGCATCCAAATGTTGGCATCAAATGGACTGGACAGACCAGCGGGTCGTAGCAGTAATAATCATCTTGCCATAGAGAGGCAGCTGGTAAGAAGTTGTGGTGTTCGTCATTTTTTCGTTGATCGTACAGCCGGATACTGATATTCACTTGATCTAGAGACAAGGATTACCGTAAACACTAACAAGTTTAAAAACAGAATAGTCAAATTACTCAATTCTTCTTTTGAAACAAGAATAATTAAATTTTTATTAATATAATCTATTAAGGGCAAACAGTCGTTTCATAGCATAATTATTCATAGCAAAGTCAAAATTTCAAAGCAGGATTGTTTTATAGCAAATTTAATAATAGCAATTATTTCATAGCCATTTTTTCATCGCAAGAATTTTTCATAGCCGAAATTTTCATCGCAAGAATGTTTCATAGCAAAATAAATTTTCTCTAATATTAACTGGTGTAAACTTTTAATAATTCTAAAAGTTTACATCAGTGTACATCTAGATTTAAAAAAATGAAAAAAAATCAAAACTATTGTGTTTTAGAAAACGATTCACCTTTACGACTTCGATCTAAATGTTAATAAAAGTTTATAAAAGCATTGGCATTTATACCCAAAAAAGATGTTATTTTTACTTATAATGAGATCAAAAACATCGCCCCATCCAATATTAATAGCTTATTGGATTTTTTTGAAAAATATTACATAGGCAAGTTAAAAAAAGATAATATTTCAGTAAGAGCTGTCCCATTATTACAGATACATATTTGGAATATTAATGACCGTGTTTTGCACGAACTAACAATTCACTCGAGTCTTGGCATAAACAATTTGAGATAGACACTAAAAAGCATCATCTTAATTAAAGCATCTAATTAGGATTTGAACTTATTATTAACAACATTTTTTTTTAAATTAGAATTTTTTATCAATTTTTTTTCAACTTGCTATGAAAAAACTTGCTATCAAATCTGCTACGAAAAAATTATGCTATTAAAAATTATGCTATGAAACGATCCAGTGCCCTATTAAGACATATTTTAAAATCAGACAGCTACCATAGCAAGGCTAGATATAGCATTGCTCCGCAGTTAGTCTGCTGTAGCTTTATTATTATTACTTAACTTTATTTTTTATATATTGCTAATAAACTGGTCGTAGGCTATTAAAGCAGGACGTCTACTGTCGTCACTGCTTGAGTTCCTCAATCGTCGTCATTGGTTCCTCAATAGCATTAAATACCAATACTACTACTATATTTAATTTTTCAAGTAAATTTTTGAGATACAGATTTTAATTTTTCCTAGAGAATCGAGTATATTATGGTCAAAATTTGTCCAAAAGAAGAATTCTGATACAATTGAAAATCTTATACAGTGCTTTTATAACGTAATTTAGCCGATTTAGCCGACATTATCTTTAGAAAGCTTACGTAAATTTAAAAATTTTTCTATAGACCTTTATTTATTACCCTAACTTTTTGTAAATTATATAACGTTTTTAATGTAATTTAACGTAATTTTACGTAAAATTACACATTAATATTTACGTAAGCTTTCTAAAAATAATGTCGGCTAAATCGGCTAAATTACGTAATTTAGCCGATTTGGAATTTTTATAAAAGCACTGCATAAGATTTTCAATTGTATCAGAATTCTTCTTTTTGACAAATTTTGACCAAAATATACGCGATTCTCTAGGGAAAATTAAAATCTATATCTCAAAAATTTACTTGAAAAGTTAAATATAATTTAAAGAACAAAAAAGAAACTAATAAAAAATTCTAAATGTTTTATCTATCTAATTTATTAAATAAAAACGATAAATACGATAAAAATGAAAGTTAAAAATTTGATCTTGTGATCACAACAAGTGGAATGCAAGAAAATAATCAAAAATTAAATATAAATTTATGATTAAATATAGATTCATATTTTATAAGATATGATAACTAAAATTAGAAATTAATTGCCTTTACTTTGAATAAATACCCATTTTTTTTGTGTAAAATATATTATTTTTCTGTGATAGAAAATGGGCAATATTAAAATTGAAGATTATATTGAAAAGCTTTACTTTTCGAGATATAGGAGCCGTGTTTTTCGTGAGATTAAATTAAGTGATATAAAATTTGTGGTTGATGGAATGCATTTATCGTACAAAATTGTGTTATGCTATCAAAATGGTCAGTATGGTGGAAATTACGACACTTTTTATGAATATTTGATTAAATTTTTAACTAAACTTAAGTCTTCAATCCATTTGATAATTTTTAAGTCAGATAATATTGATATAATGACAAAAAAAAGCAGGATGGAAAGTTATTCGAAAAATTTGAAACCGATCAATTCGGATATTAAAAGTCTAAAATCCAATCCTGGGTTATTTAATAGAACAATAATTCTTCAAGCAATAAAAGATTTAAATATTTCTTATCTTGAAACAGATGATATGGACTTTTTGGCTTATTATGCCAATGGATTTAATTCGACTAAAAGTTTTTTTACTGTCTTTTCAATGAATACCAAATTTAATATTTTTGACTTGAAAAAAGGTTATTTCAGCTGGAAATATGGAATGGGCTTAATAAAGAAATTTGAACAGTTTGATGAAAATACTTTTTTTCCTATTTTTTATCTTTGTGATTTTCTTGATTTTGTTCAATTGACGCATCAAAGTTGGATTTATTTTAATGCTTTTTATTCGAAATTTGAATTTAAACATTCAAAAGAATACGAATTTATTTTAAATTCAATTAGAGAATTAAAAGTTGATCATAGTTTTTCTAATTATTTTTCTGGTGAACTACAAAACTTTGACAGATTGGTCGAAATTTTTAAATTTGAAGCCACAAATTTTTCTTTTAAAGAAGCTGAGTTTGATGAATATTTGCGTTTTATTAATAGTCTAAAAGAGAAGAAGCAAAAGATAATGCCATGCTTGATAGAAGATAATGATCAGACCAGTGTTTTTAATACAAATTGTATCTACTCAATATTTGATGAAATTTTAAGTGTTTTATTTGAAGAAGGAAAAACAGTAGAGCTTGTTTTTAGAGATAAAAATTCTAAATTTGCTGAAAGAAGATTAGTTACCAAAAAACTTGATCGTTTAAATATTTCTGTTCTTTTAGAAGCAAAAGATGTTCCTGGAAATTTAAGAACGCTTTTGGCAAGTTTATGTCTGCTAGAAAAAGAAAATAGTGGAATCACGATGCTTTTGAGAAATGCTATTATTATCAACATGATGCTGATTCATATTAAAAGAGACAAAATCCTTGATTTATACTCCTCTAATGATTACAACGAAACAGATAAATACTTGGTTGAGAAGTATGAGGAAATATTAAAAAAAATAGACCAGACTAATTTTTCAAATACAACAATTAAGACAGTACATCTAATAAATAAATTTCAAGCTATCTTTTACATGATCAATGTTTTAAATAAACTAATAAATCCATCAATGAATTCTATAACAGTAAATCTTGTTTTAAATGGATTTTTCGTAACCATGTATTTAAGTAATTTCAAAATACGAGAAGAAATTGATAAGATCATTAGTGAAAGCAAATTTTTATTTGAATGCAAAAATCATCTTTTATCTCTATTAACTAATGTTACAAATAATTATAATAATTTACTAATTGGACAGCTAAAAATCAATGAATAAGAAAAATTAATTTTTTTAACTTAGAAATATGCTTAATCTTTTTTGCATCTTCTGGACAATTTTTTTGATTTTAATAAAGTTAGATAAAACAAAATTTCTGTTTCATAAGAAAAAATTACTTAATCTGGATAAAGTCGAACAGCGTCGAAAAATTCCTCTAGTTTATTAATGATATATCTTTATTTTGAGTAAAATTTCGGAACCACAAAATTTGATTAAAAAACTTCAAAATTTTTATTTTGTTTCCCTACTATTACGATTTTACATAAAATAATAATTAGCACAGGTAATTGTTTGGGAAATGTAAAATTCAATAAAAAACTTCCATAATTTAATATTCAAATTGCAAATTTTTATTATTTATTAATAACTAAATTTATTTCTATTTGTGCAATTCCTTTAAAAAATATCATCATAAAATCAATTTAATATTTAATTTTTAAACAAAAATTACATCAGAATCAGCGTTTAATGAATAAGTCAATAAATGAAACAAAAATTAATTATTATTAAATTTAAATTTGTTTTTAAAAAAGATAAATAAGATTTCTATGTTTTTTCTTTTTAAGAAAATTTTTTTATTAAAATTTGTTGAGACTTTTCGAAGAAAAATAACGAAATTGTCTTACAAATTATTTAAGCATAATATTTTTAATTTTTTTAAAAGATCGCAAAATTTTCTCTAAATGATTGAGAACTAATCCAAAATTTTTTTAAATTCTCCAAAGCATTTTTAATTTTTCATTGTCGGGGTAAGTAAACGTTTTCTGCCTGAAACTTGATCAATAAACGCATATTCACCGGTAGAGGTGCAGCATGTTTATTCTTTAAAAATACTTTTTTCTCATTGCCACCCAAAGTTGGAACAGCTTTTTCCAATAGTCGTTGCAATGCTCTTGCAAAATCAACTACCGTTTCCTCCGGTAATGGTGCACAATCAAGAAATTCTTGATGCATCGATTCAGCAGATTGAGAGCACCCAGTTATTAGAATCTCAAAAATTCTATCAGTGCTCGCTTTGTCTTCATCCTTCATTGCTTAGAGTCGCTTTACATGTTTACAACAAAGGTAAAATAGTCAATTTCTTCCCTTGGTCCCAATTAAACATAAAAGAATTCAGCTCAATTCAGCCACAACCATCATAACTCATAACACCAATGTTTTTATTGTCCATCTTCTAGGAACCAAATAAACACATAAAATCAATTAAAAAACAGAGTTCAATCAAACACCGCTATCACCAAATGTAAACGTTTTGAACAGGCTTAGGATTAAATCAAAAAATGATTGAATACTTTTTTATTTCTCAAAACTTTTCTAAATTTCATAAGTTTAAATAGAGTTTATAAAAACGTTTTCTTACACGAGATTGGATTACTAAATCACTGAATCAAAGATAAATATTTTATGAAAGAGAGAGAGAAAATACAATAAAGTTTCAATAGAAATTATTTCAAAATATTAAAGAATTATCGCAACACAAGTTTTCAAATACTTTTACACTATGAATTGCCAAATTCAACATTAAAAGGGGCTGACTATGATCACAAATTGATCCAAAATTTTTTATAGCTTTCAATAATTGAGTTTTTTGTAGCAGTTTTAATTTTTGATTTAAAAAATATGCTTTAATCAATTTTAGTTTATTTTACTTTCCTCTTATAATACCAATCTAAAGCGGAACCACTTGACAATTTAAATAACGCTTAAATCCTGCCTTTTTATTTAATTTTAACGAGATTTAAAAAAAAATCAGCTCTCATTTATTTAAAAGCTAACACTAAAATTCAAATTGATTTAAAAACAATTTGAAAATAAAACAACCAAAAAAATGAATATTACAAATTTGCCTTCTTTTGAATGGAGATACGAAATCAATCAAACTCTTCTTATAATAGCTTTTTTTACTCTAATGCCAACTGGAGTAGCTATGAACATAGTTCAAATTTTTGTCTACTTACGCCAAAAGTTTTCAAAAAATTCAATGTGTGTTTACCTAGTAGCTATCTCTTTAAACAACATACTTGTCCTGGTCTCAACAGCTCTAAGATTTGCTAATTCAATTAAAAAATTTGATTATGAAGAAAACACTGATATTGGATGCAGACTGGCTCAATTTTTTATCCGATTATTTTATCATGGTTGTTCATGGTTGAATTTTTTGTTTACATTGGATCGCTTGGTATTCATTCTGTATCCAAATAGATTCAAAAAACTTAAAAAAAAATATTTTGTTTTGAAAATTCTTCTTTCAATGTATTCAATTTTATTTATTTTAAACTGTCCGAGTTTCTTTTTTACAAATGATCAAGTATTTAACAAAAATACAAATGAAACAATGCTTGTGTGTGTTGCTTCTCCTGTTTTGTCAATTTCAAGAGAAGCAGCAGCCCAGTTTTTTGGAATATATATTCCATTTTTTTTAATGTTTGCAACAAATGTAGTGCTCATTCAAAAAGTTGCCAAATCGAGAAAAAAGATCAGCTCAGTAAAAGACATGAATTTTGCTTTCACTTTAATTATTTCGAACATTTTATTTTTCATTTCATTCATACCTTTTTCAATCTTATTAATTGCTATAATGTTGATGACAATTGATCCATCAATACCAATGGATCCGAACATTGGCTCAATTTTAGCCTTGTATGAAACTTGTGCATTCATTGTAGCTTGTTACAATTATTCATTGGGACTTGGAGTACAAATGCTGTTCAATAAACTGTTTCGAAAAGAGTTTATTAATATGCTTTGCGATTTTATAGCAATCGTGAGAAAAAATAAATTAGTTTCAACTTCATCAATCACAAAATAAATTCAAAAAAAATTTTTTAAATTTTCAAATCTAACTAGGGTCGGGGGCAATTTAAATCCGAGAATAAAAAAATTCAAATTCTCTATTTTTTATTTTTAAAAATATTTTAATTAAAAAAAACAACCTTGATAGTGTTTTACACTTATTTACAAAATAATTTTTAATATTTATTTGTAAAGCAGTAATTACTAAATAATTAAATCAAATTCATCTAAATTTACCAAAATTCACGTAATTTTACTTAAAATTAAGTGGAAAAAAAATCTTTATAATAAAAAATGGCTTGTATTTAACTGAGCATTAAAAAAATACTGAATGAGCATTAATTTTTTAGGGTATTAGCAGTAAATTAAAATCATTAATAAATCTCTAATTGAGCATTAATTTATCATTTATTTAGCATTTAATTAAATATAAACAAGCATTAATAAATTTAAACATTAACAATGAGAAAATTTTTTTTAGCATTATAAAACCAGTAAATGAGCATTAAATTTTTAACAAAGGAACATTAATAAAACCATTATTGTACTAATAAAGCACCTTTAGCTTTTGCAGGTCTGCCTCTTTTACGTTTGCTACCAATTTCGACATTTTTAGCCTCCGGAGGTGGTTTGCAATATTTCAATCTTATTGACACCCCGATGATATGTTTGCACATGTAATTTTTCAAAAACTCCGGACAGCTGCAAGTACTTTTTCCAATCGTCGTTTCTTGGAATACAAACACACCATATACCAAATTGAACATTTTTGAATGTGTCAAATGAATTGAATTTCGTATTGTCATATCGATGTAATTCTTTATCAGAAATCTTAATTACATCTTTAGCTGGTAAATAATACATTATTTCATTGTCAGTTTCTTTTTCAATCACTTGTTTATTTAACTTTGCCCAATTGTAACCATTTGTCCAATCAGAAAGTTTTATTGTCGTATTTTGCTGAAAAACTTTTGCATTAACTGTGGATGGGTTTCGTTCAATTGACCATTTTTTTACAATCGAAAGTGCAACAACAGTGAATCTAGAAAGCACTAAACGATCACGGAGTGTATCTTCATCTTTAATTACACGATTTGTTGCTTCAAGTGAATTATTTGTGCTTGGAGTAAATAGTTGCAATCCTTCGTACCAACCATCTTTTGTCATCAACCATTCACTTTGAAAGTATTGAATAAAACTTGTTTCATTTTTCCACTTCTTCAAAAATAGCTGTGTTGCTGCTTGGAAAATAGTCTCATTTCTGGAAATTTGAAGTGTTTTAATATCTTCCATCATTTCACGTTGAGAATCCTTGTCTTCCACTAATGAAAGCTTTTTATCAACACATCTTTTCATATGAGCCCAACACATCACCATATTTTTGTCATCGCCAAACACATTCGTAAAAGCATTTCTAATAGCTTTAGAGCCATCTGCAATCAAAATCAAGTTTTCTGTCTGAATTTCGAATCCACTCGAACTGGCACCTTGTTGAATACTTTTAAAAACAAATTCAAAATCTTTTTGTTTCTCATTAGAGCACACTGCGAAACCATAAGGATGAAAATGTTTATCCATATCTGTTGTACCAACGATTAGACATGGAAAGCCTTGCCATATCAACTTATAAGTTGCATCTGCATGAAGTCTGTTTGAAATTGTTGTATTTGATAAAAGTCTTTTTGTTGTGATAAAAAATCTGAATTTTCTGCCTTCTTCATCTATATCTACATCATCATCAATTTCATCGTCATATATGATTTCATAATTTGATACCCATGCTGTGTCATCATCATCAGGTATTGAATTGTATTGTTGACACCAAGCTTCAAGTCCCCCTAAACTTATAGTTGACGTACCATATTCTTTGTTTTTTAATAACGATAAATAATTCGCTAATTGCTGTTTTGTTGGTACTGGTAATGATTTTTCAGCTAAAATTTCCAGTATGCGCTTGGGTTTAATTTTCAATTTAAATAATTCACAGATCTCTTTTTTTGTCTCTTCTTTAATTCCTGTTGTTCGTCGATCTTCGTGGACATGATCATCATTTGTTGTAAACATACTAACATCATTACTATCGTTGTGATATAACAAATGTATTGTTGCTGGACATTGTTTTGCACGTCTTTTCACTTGATTGCATCTATAATACACGCGTTGCCCTTTACTTGTATTGTTTGTCATCGAAATACTCCAAATGCCATCATTTTTGATTTTTTCCATTGCTTCGTTCTTGTTGTTAAATGTACATAATGGAGTCCATTTTCTTCTTGTTTGTTTGGATCTTTTTTTGACAATTTCTGTTTCCACATATTCTGTATCATCAGTATCTGTATCGCTTTCATATTGTGCTACTCGTTGACTTGCCATTTTATGTATGACGTAAGTTTTTTCATCGTATTTGTATTATACAAAATGTACCGATACATAGTAAAAAGTACTTAATGGTAGCACTGTTAAGCAATTAATGTTGTTTTTTTTTAAATTAATGTAAATTTTTTTAAATTAATGTTAACTGCAAATTTATAATGTTCAAAAAATTTAATTAATGCAAGTTTGATATAATAAATGCACACTTAAAATAATAAATGCATGTTTAAAATAATTATTGCTTGTTCAATATTATTAATGTTCTTTCAAAGAAATTAATGCTAAATATTATTATTGTTCAAATCAATTAAATTAATGCTCAAATCAACAAAATTAATGCTCATTTAAATATAAGTCATAAAAAATCGATTGATTGAAATTTTTCTTGCTTGTTTTTTAATTTTTTTCATTCTACTGTCGATTGTAGTTTATATCTAATTTTACGTAAAATACAGTTACCCTAGCACACTTTGAAATTCCACATTAATTATGGTCACTTTTTTTTATTGCAATTTTTTTGACTAAAATTGTTTGTTTTTTTATTTTAATTTGAAAGACTCTAGAACTGATATTTTGATCAACCTTTAATTTTATTTATTTTTTGGACCTAAATTTGAGCAAATAAGCCGCCTCACCAACTTATTTTGAAGATTTTAATAAAAATAATAAAAAATTTTTTTTCTGGTTTAATAATTTTTTTATTTCCTAAAGTAAGATAACATAACGAGAGTTTAAAGTCAAAAATTTTTCTAATGGTTTAGCCATAAATTTTAAATGCATAAATTTCCATTGATGATTTTCTAAAAAAGTGAAATCGATATCCATAATCAAATCTAATCTAAAAATTTAAATGAGCAGTGCTAATTAAAAATATAAGAACATACAATTAAAAGTTCTTTCTTTGTTTATCTTTATAACTCGTTTTAAAAAATGTATTGTAACTTCCCCTGTACCTCAGATCGTTTCTCTCTCTCTCTTTTTATCTTTATAGAAGAGACAGAGCCTGGGATACAGAGAGTCATGTGTCCTGCATTCAATAATTACTTTGAGAGAAAAGGCTTAAAAATACACATAACTAAAAACATAACTTAAAACTTAAAACTGATGATTTTGAATTTTTTGTTTGATCACAAATTTTTTTCTCTGGTAAAGTAGTAAAATTTTTGGTCACTTAATATTTTTATTTTTTAACCTATGGTCACATATTTGAGTGATATCTTTGGTTCTTTTGTTCCAAACTAACCTAAATGACCAACAATATCTTTTATTATTAATATTCTTGTTCTTAAAATTCGAGTTAAAAAGAAAAAATTATTATCAAACGCAAAAAAGAAGGCAAAGTAAAATTTTTGTTCAATTTTTAAATTTGCAATTTTTTCTCAAAATTTCAAATGCGCAATTTAGACAGTTTTTCAACTTTTAAAGCTTTCAAAAGTAAAAAAAGCTTTAAAAAGAGCAAATTTAAAAATTGAACAAAAATTTTAATTTGCCAAAAACAAGGAAAATTTTGAAATAATTTTGAAATTTTTTTTAATCATTTTTATTTGAGTATTCCATAAACTTATAATTTACTAATCGTTTATAGTTAAGCGATAATTTATTTTAATGTGGTTATCCAATTTTTTATAGGGATTTATTTTTTCTAATATTTTATTAATCTTCTCAAATAAAGATAAATTTCTGCAAAAAATTTCACTGAGATTTCTCATGCATTTTTCCATTAAATTTCACTCTCTAAATAAAATTATTCCTTTTAATTATCTTAACTAATTAAATCCTAAAAAATAAAATTGAAATATCTAAATTTAATCATAATTTTCTAGTCTAAAATAAAAATTCTTCATATATAGTTTTGCTAAGCTTATCTTTTTTTATGAAAAAAAGGCAATTTTGAAATTAATTTATGTTACTAATATTATTTTATAAGATAGCTTTCAAAAAATTAACTTTTTATTAAATAAAGAAAATTAAATTTTTGAATGTTGAGCCCAAGCAAAATGACCGAGTCGGGAGCTAAACCTTCGCACACAATGATTCGCATTTACCCATCTTTTACCGAGATCAGACAAGATGTCGATGCCAAATCGCCTCATCAGATTTATATCCCACAGGATCTCTACCATAGCATAATTAAAGGCAGCTTGAACCTAGAGGGAGTGGACTTAAAATCAATGGAATCTGTTCTGAGAGAAAATAATGTTGAAGGAAAAGAAATTCACGTATTCAAAAACAAAGAATTAAGAAAAGTTAAAATGATACGATCTAGGGATTCATTAGTACAAGATTTGAACACAAATCGATTCTACAATGTCGATAGGAGCCAGATTGAATATTCAGAAATACCAGAGGAAACAGGTACAGAGGTAACTTTTATTTTTGACAAAGAGGGTCCAGGAGTGCTCAGCTATTTGATGTCTGGCATCAGTTGGAAGCCAAGGTATTCATTTAATGTAGAAGGCGACAACAATGCGTTTCAGGGTTGGGCAGACATAAGAAATGACACCATGAAAGAGTACTCGATTGACAAGACCGAGTTGTTCGGCGGTGATGTATCAATTAGACAGCCGCGACATTTTCGAGCTCAGCCTATGATGCTTTATGGAAAAAGCTCTCGTGCATGCAACTCTGATGTTGCTGTTGAGTCAGAAGGTGAAGTGGCTGGCTTGTACATGTACTCGATCAAAAACGCGTATTCATTAGCTCCGAGAAGTACCTTTAGCTTACCATTTGCGGCACCAACCATTGAGATGAAAAAAGTTGCACTGATGAGAAGCTATTTTAATAATAAAAATAGCAAAGGTCAATCAGAAAGAGTGTATAAGATAAAGAGTAGTGAGTTTTTGCCAGCTGGTACAGTCACAGTTCGCGAAGATGGAAGAGTAGTTGGACAATCTATGATTGGTGATTTGAGCGCTGACGAATTTGTAGACTTGAACGTAGGCTCAGATCCAGAGATTTCGTATGAAAGAGAAGTCAAAACCATTGTCCACAATAAAGACACCAGTCAGTATGAAGTTAGTGTCACGATCAAGAACCGAAAGCAAAGAAAAGTTTTCTATGAATTTAGTGAAAATTTTGGAGGCAGATTCGAACTTCAAATTGTTTCAGACAATGCTAAAATTGAAAATGACCATGTCAAAACTGAAGGCGAATTGGACTCAAAAGAACAGGCATCAGTCAAATTTGGTGTCAAATTTTTTTATAAACATTAATTTTTTTATTGAATAAATTGTCAAGCGTTAAAAAAGTTAAGCATACTTTATCCAATGATTAGATTTTGTAGAATAAATTTTTCAATATTAAAGTTTAAATTGAATACTGATAAATAAATTGTTTAAATTTTTGTGTTTGAATTACAGAATGTATCCGATGTTGAAATAACATTGAAAAAGTGTGAAGTTTCAAATATTTTTTTCAGTTTCAAATAGAAAAATAATTTCAAGTTAATATTGCAAATATTTTCATATTTGAAATTAAACTTGATAGTGAAATCGAATGAATTTAATTTTTAATAAAAATTTGAAAAAAATATTGAAAATTCTTTTAACCAAAATACCAATTCAAATACCCAAGGGTCGTTCTATTAGTAAATAAGACATAATGAAGGCTGTTATTCTTCAGCAAAATGGAAAATCATATTCCGAAATAGGGAATGATCTTAAACGTCCAAATAATGCATAAAGGCTATCGATTCTGATTGACTCGAAATCACAAATATTGTCAAAGTCCTTAGACGAATCATTAATTTGATTTCATGCCGCAGCAAAATAATTAAAGGCTACGAAAATTTCAAAAATAAATGTTGGACACATTCACAGCTAAAAAAAAGCACTGTGAATTTGGTCATATTATTTGATCTTCGGAATCACGAAGAGACACAGTTGTAGATTATGGTGAAAAGATAACCCAGATTGTCAGACCATTTTTTTCCAAAAGCGTAGATTCTAATGGTTCGTGAAGAAATCGAAACCGATTAAAATTTAAAAATACGAGATTTGATAAGCTTCGCGGACCGCAAAATGTCTAGTTTTGGCAAAAAGCCTGCTTTTAGGAGTACCAGAAGTGACAGTGAAGATCTCCAAATCAAATGGGTTAAATTTGAAAATCATTTCAATCATCATCAAATGTATGCTTATAATTTAATACATACAAATTTTTCACACAATGTTCAACGACCATTGAACAACCAAAAACTGCACTTCACTTTGAATCCGAATCAGTTAATACAAACAGAGCAACTTTGAAGTGAAAAGAAAAGATTAGAAGTTCTTTAATGCTATTAAAGCTGTGAAGTCAAGAAAAAGTTTCGACCGTGAAAAACAAGTGACAATTCACCAACACACTCGTTCATTACATCTGGATAGTGGAGCAGATAGGATGATTGCTAATTTAAAAATGTTCAATCTAATAAATAGACATGTACCAGAATCAAAACTTGAGGTTCACTCTGGCTGCGATCTCTTTCCAAGCACAGACCAGATTAAAATTCTTGTCAAAGTGAAACTCTCACGTTGCATTGTGTCAATTGGAAAAAAACTTATGGATGTGGAAATCTTGGTCACTTAGACCGATTCTAATTATGATAGTCTTTTGGGCAGAGATTTAATTAACAGGTTGAAACACCCAGGCCCTAGATTCGAGTATATATAAATCATTGTAAGAACAATGTTTGATGAAGTGCGTAAAATCTTATGAAAAAAAATGCGTGAAAAACGCTTCAAGAAAACGGGGAAATTAAGAAATTCAAAATCTCATAAAAAAGCTCATAAAAAATTCTAATTCGATTTGAAATAATGGAACAAGACAAAATAGAGACAGATAATGTTCAGTGACGAAATTAACATTGAAGTAGACAATACAAGAAAATAGTTCTATTGGAATTTGGTGCTATATGAGCCTACTTCGTCTAGGATTTTTTCTATATTTGACGAAAGGCTTAATTCTTACAGATATGTTGGTACTTTAAGGAAATAAATTATTTTCATCAAAGGTATTATTGAGAGAATACAAGGCCATCATATTTCAACAAGACAATGCCCCATGTCATCATGACAAAGTAGTGATGAAATGGTTCCAAGAGCAAAATATTCAAGTCTAATCTTGGTCTGAGAACAGCTCAGATCTGAATTGCATTGAAAATTAATGGAGTTGGATCGATTAGAAGATTGCAAAATACGAAGGTCATTCGATGAGCTGAAGGAAATCGTTCAAGTATTCTAAATAATGTACCAAAATCAATTTTTTAGAACTAAGTAGACTCAAAGCCAAAAAAAATAATAGACTGGTTTGAAAAAACTTTATTCAACTCGTTTCTTAATTTTTTCAAAATGTTTTTTTTAAATAAATTGTAGATCGAATTTTTTATTTTTGAAAAAATTTTTGTTTAAAATTTTTTTTTTTATAAAATTCTAATAAAGGAAATTAAAAATTCTTCATCCGCTTTTTTCACTTTTTATATATTTATTTATTTCATTGAGCGCTTTGAAGGCGATGTAAAATTAGAAAAAAAAATATAAATTAATTATATAAATCAGAATACTGTAGCAAAAATCCATGCTTTTGTGTCTTAGTAGAGCTTTACTGAAATTGCAAACAGCTAGCTTTTTTCCTATAATTTAAAGTTGTATTTTAATCTCAAATTTAAATTTATTTTTATCAAATTTTTTTAAAAAATACAACAAAAAATAATTGGGTCTTGCCTGTTATGTGACCAAGGGGGTCTTTTTTTAATTGACCTGATGACTCATGTCAGTTTGGTGACCGGAATTTTTTTTCTCGGGTCACATAAGTTTGGGTCACACATTAAATGACCATTTTTCTTTCTTTTTTTTTATTTTATACCAAAACATATTTTTGACCCATTTTATTATTTGCAACAAAATTAAAAAAATTACAGAATTAATAGTTATTTAAGTTGTTATAAAACGTTTGTTTTACTCATAAAACACATTCCATTGGATTTGTATGCTTATTCAAGGCTCTGTTCACCGTGATTCTCTTTTTCCATTTTATTATTTTTTTTCAAAAATAAATCACTGCTTTTTAAATAGTTCTAAGAAGATTTCAAATTTCCTACATCATTTTTTTGAATAATTTTTATTTTGCTTATTTTAGCATGAGAAAAGAAATTTAAATTTTTATTCTTTAAAAATTTGGAATTATTTAAATTTTGGTGACCTATCAGAATACTTTTGTTACCCATTAAAATATTTGGGTCACCAAACTGAAATGAGTCATCAGGTCACATATTAATTTTGTATTGGAATTCTGTAAAGAAATTCACAATTCCCAAATAAAAAAAAAAACCAAAATAATTAAAAATCTCAATGTTAATGTTAAATGTGTTATTTTTTTGTTTTAAATTTATCTTTTTGTTTATCTATCTGATGAATTTATCACTGATTTCTTTAAAAAAATTATCAAAATTTTAAAATTGAATTATAATTATTGCTTTATCTTATCTCTTGACATAAATTTAAAATTGGCTATTTTGACCTAAAAATTCTTTTAAATTAAATTCGATGAATTTTAGTTGAAAACATTATATAAGCTCTAATTCTAAGAATATTTTTATCCAAATCTTTTTACATTTATTGACAAAATTAAAAAAAAATACAATGATAAGATAAATATTCTAATTTGAATCAAAGCTCAAATATAAATGTTTACCTCATAATTCTAAAACAAACTTTACCAAAATGAAAAAAAGTTTATTTGTTTTTTTTAGCACCATTCTTTTGACAGTTAAAGCACAAGATTGTAAGTTTAAAGTGCTCTTGAAAAATTTGATAACAATTTTTTTTTAATTTACACAAAAAAGCTTCTTCTCAAATTTCATGCAATTTTGACTCTGACTGGTGCAACTTTACACCTAATGTCTATTTCACTCGAAATACTGGAGCATCGCCATCGATTACTTCAGGACCAACTGAAGATCGAACCGGTGATGGTTTTTACTCTTTGTGCAATG
Organism: Brachionus manjavacas; assembly: GCA_019054805.1. Taxonomy (NCBI): domain Eukaryota; kingdom Metazoa; phylum Rotifera; class Eurotatoria; order Ploima; family Brachionidae; genus Brachionus; species Brachionus manjavacas. The sequence continues at coordinate 2,555,451 of JAHQIY010000004.1, forward strand.
GCAAACTTTTGCTTGATCCAAACGAAAAGTGCTTGTTTTACCAAAATGTATCATTGTTAGCTGACACTGACCTAAAATTTTGGTACCATATGAGTGGAGTTCATATTGGGACACTTGAAGTTATTCTGAATGAAACTGATGTTGTTTGGTCATTGAGTGGCAAACAAAAAAATGAGTGGATTCAAGCTGAAATAATTCTTCCAACAGGAGATTACAGTCTTGCGTTTTCTGCTAATCGCTCAGTTTATGGTCGTTCTTCATGTGACATTGGTTTGGATGATATATACCTAAAAGGCCAACCATGTAATTTTAATAAATAAAAAAATAGAGCCCACTATTTTAGATAAAATATAGATTGTGAGGTATGCTATTTGAATTTATTTAAATTAGTTCAATTTTCTTTTTAAAAAAAAGAATGCAGAAAATAAGTTTAAATAATTGGTTTTTAAAAATAATTTTTACAAGGTATTATGGTAACAAGACTGGTCAAAGAATCTCTTCTAAATATTTGAATATTGTTTTATTTTCGGTTTAAATTAAAAAAGATAATTTTATAAAATAGCTGTTTTTGCTAAATTTATATTTATTGGGTTTAGTCTCATTTAAACAAAAAAATCAATTAATCCAATTTGAATTAAACAATAAATAAAAGATGTTTTGTTCTTTAGGAAATTTGTTATAAGGGAGTTACCCATGCCTAAAAATATAAATTATTCTCTTAAAAAAATTTTTCTTTTTCTTTTTTTTATTTAAAGCGTAAAGTTGGTAAGTGACGATTCATCTTTAAAACAAACGTAACCATACTAATTTAAACCAATATTAGGATATTATTGAGCATAAATGAATTTTTGAAAAATTCTAAAAGAGGACAAAACAAGATGGCCAAAAAATGACACTGTAAAATTTAAAAACAAAAAAAATTTTAAAACAAAACTAAATGGTATATTTTCGGCAAATTGAAGTTTGAGATCAAGATCAAAAGATCAAAAATAAAATCTAAATATTTTTTTTATAATAGAAGAACAAATAATTTTTTCTTAAGTACTTTATTTTCATGTATAAAATTTTGAATTATCTCTTTTTTTTAAACTTGAATTGGTTTAAATTTTTTAATTGATTTTAATAAGAACTCTTAGAGGCAAAAAAATAATGTTTTAAAATTTATAGTTTATTTTAGTGGAAAAAATTAAAATTATTTTAGTTTAGAATGAATGAATTTAAAAACTATGAATTAATGTAACCTGAATTAAATAAATTTTGATTTTTTTTTGTTAAAAAAATTAGAAGTCAATCATATTTAAAGTTTATTTTATAACGAACCATTATTAGACACAATAAATCTAGTAAAGACTTGTTTATAAGTGACAGTTTTAAGTCTAAGTCACAAAAATTTAAGTCAAAGTAATGACTTGGCTTAAATTTTTTTTTTTTTTAAGTCGCATAAATTTGTAGTAGTAGTAGTAGTAGTAGTTCTTGCTGCGACACCTAACATGTAGATTGTCTAAGCCCATCACCGCCAATTGGCCGTGTAGAGCTGTAGCAGCCGATTCCATTGAACTTATCTAAAGCCATTTTAAAATTAGCGGTTGACTTGGATTTCACCACGTTTTCTGGCAACCTATTCCAATGCGGAACTACTCTGTTTGAGAAAAATACATGTCTGGCATTTACTGCAGCCGCAAAATCGTTTCTAATTTTAGCTGGGAAACTTTCTCTCTGGACTCTGATGCTATTTCCTCTTAACGCCCCGGCTGGTCCCTTGTTTTCTGATTTATTCACTAGATTCTTGACCAAGCTTCCTTTTCTATTCCATTCACTAGTTTGTACATTTCAATCAAGTCCCCTCTCACTCTTCTTTCACTCAGCTTTGTCAGTCCTAATTTTGTCAGCCTCTTTTCATACGGCATGTTTCTTACAGACAAAGGTATTTTTGTTGCCCTCTCTTGCACCTTTTCCAACGCATTCACGTCCATTTTCATACTTGGATTCCAAACCTGCACTGCGTAATCTAGGTAGGGTCTCACCATGGATATATACAATCTTACCCACAGTCTTTCCTCTCTACTTGTAAACGTTCGCTTTAGCATTCCAAGCACCCTACTCGCTTTCGCACAAGCACTTTTCACTTGGCTGGTCCACTTTAAATCTGATGAAACCATCACTCCAAGATCCCTTTCACAATCTGTGGTCGCTAGTATAACATTCCTGTTGCTTTTTTTAATTGATATCCAGCTGATTTCTTATATTTATGCCTTTCATTTAGTCTGCCGAAATGCATTACTTTACATTTGTTAGCACAAAGTCCCATACGCCAAACCTCTATCCATTGACATACTGCATCCAGATCTTTCTGTAACATCGCTCTCTCATAAACATTATTAACTATACCGAGTATTTTTGAGTCATCTGCATACAATTCCATTTTATTTGAAACGCAGTCAGGTAGGTCATTTATGTACAAAACAAATAGCAGGGGTCCAAGTACAGATCCTTGCGGAACTCCACTCAGTACCTCTGACCATCTAGAAACTCCATCTCCAAGTACAACTCGCTGAGTTCTCATACTCAAAAAGTCTTCGAGCCAACTTACTTTTTTCTCACCTAGTCAATAACCACGTAGTTTATGAAGAAGTCGTTGATGCGGTACCGTATCAAAAGCCTTTGAAAAGTCTAATAGTATTTCATCCACACTGTTACCTATGGCCAACTCAGTCGTGATCATATCAAGCGTTTCAAGTAGATTCGTTACACAACCTTTCTTTGGAACAAATCCATGTTGACTTCCAATTATTAGATTATTCTCTTGAAGGTAAAACATTATTCGGTCCCTGACAATACCTTCCAGAACTTTACAAGCGACAGACGTCAGTGATACGGGTCGATAATTAGCTGGCTCTAATTTACTTCCTTTTTTGTAGATTGGAGACACGTTTGCTCTTTTCCACTCTTTTGGGATTTTTCCTGTCTCTAATGATTTTTCGAAAATTATCTTCAATGGAACTGACATCGTTTTTGCGCAGTTTTTCAGTATCAGTGGATGTACTTGGTCTGTGCCCATCGATTTGTTGCCATTTAATTTCTCTAGTCTCCGTTCAATCAGATCCTCGTTTAGCTCCTGCATGACATTCTCAATATCGAAAGTAGAGGAAGTACGTAAAGGAAAAAAAGGCAAATTATCATTGGTTTCTTTATTAAAGACTGAATGAAACTGATCATTTAATAGCTCAGCTATCAGTTTTTTATCACTCGTTACTTCACCCTCTTTTGTTCTTAACATTCTTATTTCTTCCTTTACTTCCATCTTGTTTTTTACATAGGCATAAATTAGTTTCGGATCACTTTTTGCTTTTTTAGACAGTCTGTTCTCATAATCCGATTTTACATTTCTTAACTTCTGTTTTAACTCTCTACATGCTTTTCCATAATAATATTTACTTATTTCAAATGAACTTTTATTACATGCTTTCATCTTATACCAAGCTCGATGCTTTAGTTTTATCACTCTATTAACCTCGTAGTTCATCCATTTTTCGCTCTTTCGCAAATTCTCTCTTTTCTCGGGTACGTTTTTCTCATAGAATCGCAGGTACACATTCAGAAAACTTGCATAACATTCATTAACATGCCGTCCAACAAATTCTTTTTTCCAGTCCACTGACCTCATACCAGTGTTGATTTGGTGAAAATCAGCCTTTCTTACGTTTTTTCTCTTTTTTTTCGTAAATCTTGTGCTCACAACCTTTATTGCAAATTTCCATTTTCTATCAACACATGAGCCTTCTCGTCTTCACCTAGTGGTGGTAAAGCCCTCACTTCCAGAACTCTTTCAGGCTCACTCGTTAACAGTAGATCAAGTACACTTGAATTTCCATTTTTTCCATATATAAATGTTGGAAAATCTACACACTGAATCATATACGATTCATCTAAGCCTTCCAAGAACCGCATCTCATTTTCTCCACTGGCATTTCCGCCATCACATGTCCAGCTGATTTCTGGGAAATTGAAATCTCCACAGACTACCACCGCATTAAATATTTTATTCTCAATCATTTTCCTTGCCTCTTTTAATGAATCATTCACACATTGTAATCATAAAAAAAATATTTCTTTTATTTTTGTTTGTTGGAGTCACCAAACCAGCATCGTCGCCGAGTCACATAATTGACATGACCCAAATTTTTTGATTTTCTGGCTGAAGAAAGAAATAAAGCCAAATAATTTAGGGAATTTTCAAAATTTTGGGTCAATGTTTTTGTAGGACCAATTTAACTGAGCCAAATAGAAGAGTGAAAAGGGTGCTAAAATCAAGACTTAAATTTTTTTCTAAAAACTTCAATAAACTTTAAATATAACTTTATTTTTCAATTAAAAATTTTTTGATTACAAAAAATTCCTTTTTAAATTTAATATTTTTGGTCACAAAAATATTAAATATTTTTGGTTTAGAATGTTTTATAATTTTTATCTTGATTTTTAAATTTTCTGATTTTGGAGACTTACTTTTCATTCATTTTTATCAATTAGAAGTTTTAGATAAACAATAATTAGTAATTTCCTAGTATTTTTTTACTATTTTTTTGTTATCAAGATATTCTTCTTAAAGCAAGTAAAAAACAGTTCAGTATGCTGGAATATCTTGACTTTCCATCGCGATGTAAAGTTCGATCATAAAAATACCTCTTTTTGCAAACAACTTAGCAATCTTGAGAAAAAAACTCATATTGATGTTATGGCTTATAGTTCTAAGACTTCTCTAGCAATAATCGATCATTTATTTATCGAGGAAAATCGTGGTCTAGTTGATTCCAATAAGTTTGTTGTTACCCAAGTCAAATTTTTTGAATTAGACTTAGCCTTCTTTAATTTTCATGATTTATTAAATGATCTACTTAAGATAGATTTTTATAAATAATTGTGTCTATTACTTTTATATATCTTTCTAATAACTCTTCCCGTATAATATAAGTCCATGGAGTTAAATTTATAAAATAAACGATTACTCAATTGAACATTTAATTGTAATTTTAATATTTTTTTATTTTTTAATATCATACTTCGATTTGTCCATGATTTGTCGACTTAAACTTCAATAAATAATAATAATAATAATTATCAAAGTGACAATTAACCGATTTCATTTTTTCTAAGTTCGTTACATAAAGGTATTTTTATAACTAGAGTATTACTCGTTTTTTTATAAATTCATTATATCGGAATTTCGTTATAAAGAAGTTCTTTATATCAAAAAAAATTAGCAATCATTTTCCTTTATAAAAATCGGTTATTAGATTCTTGGTTCGTTACACGAAGGTTCCACTGTAGCAGCAGGATTTTTAAAAAAATACTTTTTTATTTTACAATTAATTTCTTTATTTAATGTAATGTATAAACTAGTAAAATTGAAAAATTTCATAACTTTATTTTTAACATTAAAAAAAAATTGACACTTGACATCGCCGGGCTTTTAGGGTAAAAACATTTTCTGAACTTTTTGTAGAAATACTTTATTATTGCTTTGAATTTTAAAATTTTGTTTAAGTAACGACTCAACTGGTCACTGTAACACGTACCACAGCAGTACCGACAATGAACATAAGCTCAGATTTCGACACTTTGGACGATCTAAACGGGTGGCACACGCTTTTCGATAAGAACAACTGGATTCAAGCTGATGGAGTTTCCAATGTCATTCTTGGTTATTATGGTCCAGGATCAGATTGGTCATCCATTACCACTGGTTTAAAAAATATAACATTCAGCAACAGACCCTTAAACACATCTTGCTCCATTCCATACTCATTTTCGGTTTATCCAGACAAAATAGAATTTTACTGCAAAAAGGTGTCAATTTATCAGAGGAAAAATCTACTTTGTGGACTGAATAAATATCCTTCACTGTCATATAAACAAGAAATAGCTTTATGTACCCAAGGAAATTATTTAATGATAACAAGCGATAAGTTTGACTCAGATATTGGCTCGTACCGCTCCAGACTTTATTCCCCTGTTTTCAAACTTGCACCTGGCACAGACGAATTTTGTCTCAGCTTTAAATACAACATTTGGACTGCCTCCAATGACGGATTCAGAGTTTATGTGGAAAATTATCTCTTTCAAAGCGAGAACAAGCTTGTTTTTGACAAAAGAGGACCTTTGGTGGAAGACAGATGGCACTCGGCCGAAGTGCCTGTCACCAATGTTAGCTTTGAGCAAATAATTGTAATTTTTTAAAAATTTAGAATTTTCTAAATCTATTGATAAATTAAAAAAGATATTTTTTGAACCGACTAGAGGCGAAAACAGAGACATTCAATCTTCGATATCAATTGATTCAGTTAATTTAGAATATAGAGAATGTGATCCAGCATTAGTCGATTTTACAACTTCAAACACTCAATATTTCACAGCTGTTCAATCAACTCTAGGCAGCAAAAATACCTATACTTATGATGCATCTAATTTTTTTACTTTTACTTCCAACAAAGCAATAACAACCCAGGAGTTGATTGAAACTTCAAGTAAACTTGAATATTATTCAAGTCAAAAGAATGATATGACTTCTAATGTTCAATCGACATTGGGCAACATAGAAACCTATTCTCATGACAAAAGTACATCAAATTCATTAAGTTTAACTTCCAGCAAAGCAATAACAACCCAGGAATTGATTGAAACTTCAAGTAAACTTGAATATTATTCAAGTCAAAAGAATGATGTGACTACAACGAAACAAATAATTCAAAGTCTATCAGTCGAGCAAAATGATACGATAGATTTTGAAAATCAAACTAACATTGATAATTCATCACAAATGACCATTACACTAACTGGGCATTTGGATTCGACTGATGAAAATTCAAATACGGCTATATACGTAGCAGTGTCTGTGATTTCAAGCATTATTATTATTGTGATAGGTGGTGTCATTTTTAAGAAATATATTTTTAAGTACATAAAAAAAGATAAACCAAAAATAAATGACATCGAAATGTTATAGTTTTTTTAACGTTTGAAATTTGCTAATAAATCTTGGTATTTAAATTTTAAATTTTAATTTTCGTTCTAGCACGCAAGTATAATTAGCTCATTTTTTACTATTTTTTATTTATTTATTTATTAAGGGACGTCAAACTTTACAACATTCTTTTTATTTTTTTGAATTTTTAAGCCTAAGACTAATCTAAAAATTATTTCTAAATTTAAAATTTTCCAATTTAAAACCACTTTTTAGTAGTAGTAGTAGTAGTAGTGTGAGCTGTAACACATAAGTGTGAGTGCAGTTCATAACGCTGCACTTTATCAGCTTGCAACCTAAATTGCATTAAGTCAAAGTTCCTCAGTATCAGATTCTGTAAACAGATCTTCTCCAGGTCTCCGACTTCATTTGTCTATCAATTTTGGCCTTAAACTGATAGACCGTATCAGTCCCTACTATTTCCGAGGGTAAAAGGTTCCAGGTTGTAGCTGTTCGGTTAAGTAAGAATTTATCCCTTTTTGTCAAAAAATTTCTTTAATTTTTTTTTTAAATATTGATATGATTGAATTAAGATCAAAACAAATTAAAGTTATCAATTTAGACCCATAAAAATGGGTTAGGTAGAAAAAATTTAAAAAAAGAGAAAAAACATAAAGAAAAGGGAAAAAAAATATAAATTAAAAATCAATTAAAAATGTAAAAATCAAAAAAAGAGAAAACATAAAATTAATTAAAAGATTTTAATTAATTAAAATGAGGCGAAAATTAGGCTGGGTCTTATTTTATTTTATTTAATATATATGGGTCTTATAATTATACCGTATTCTCTCGTTCAATTATGCTAGATCATTAGCTAAAAAAAGCTAAACTACCAGTTTAAAAAATTTAATTTTCATTTCTTATGTTGTAGTGCAGCCTAATCGAACGAGGGAATACGGTAATTAAGTCTTTACTATTAACCCTATTTAAAAATTATATTACATTTATTTATTTAATTAAGCCTCATAGGCAAGTTTAAATAAAAAAAAAAAATAAAAAAAATTACAAAAAATATATCTAAATATAAAATATCTATCTAAGTTAATTACATAATTACATAAAAACTACAAATGAAATTGAATTATCTAGAAAAACCATTAGAGTTTTTTTCTCTGAAAACGTGTATTTATCAAAATTTAAACTTTATCTGGTTTGAAAAAACCTGAGATTTACTTGCATTTCGGGTACGAGTACCCGAACAGGTCTTTATCGGATCGGCTTGTATGACTCTAGTACAAAATCTAATTCAAGAAATGAGATTCTTTTTATAACCGTTATCTCTTGTTTATTGATTGCTATATAATTTAAAAATCCAAAGATTCAGCGTGATTGCCTGTGCTCATTAGCATATCACCTTTTTAAAATATTTTCATCTTGTAGGGCCTACTCAATAAATGGTTTTTTTTTATTTAATGCTGCATTAAATTATGTAATTTGATAAAGAAGCGGGTACAAATCTGAAAAAAGTTTTTAGTATTTTCAGTTTTTTTAAAATTATTTCTGGAATTGAAATTGCAAAAAAATCAAGGGTTTTAAAAAAAAATTGTTTTAGTACGGCACCAATTATGGAAGATTTTTTAAGTATTAAATTTTGATAATGCCTAAAAGACGGATCTGAATGGACGGTAAAGGATTTTTGGTATCAAAAATTTAAGTATTTATGCTAAAGAATGGATCTGGAATAAAAAAAATTCTTTTTAAAAATTTATTAGTTCAAATTTTGTCAAGCAAAAAAGAAATTGACTATTTTATATAATTTAATGTAAAATTTGAATAAAATCTTTAACTTATTATTTTTAGTATTTTTGTAATTAATTTTAAAATTGAATAAAATTTTTTATCAAATATAAAGAAATGGGACAATTTGATTAAAATCAATCAAACTTGCAATTTGAATTTCTATCCAAATTGTCCCATATTCTTTATATAAATTTTTTAATTTAATAATTTTTTTAACTTAAATTTAACAATTTTTTTTTTTTAATTTGAACCCACTCCTTTTTAATTTGTATAAGCAGGCCTAACAAGTTAAAATATTGGTAAAGGTCATTAGGAATTAAGCTAAGACGCTCAAACTGAATTTCTGGATTTTAATCCCGCGTCAAAAAACAAGGGAATAAGACAAAATGCAGTTAATGAAGATACATCTAACATCTTAATCCATTGTATAATTATTACCTTACAATTTCTTCTTTCTCCCTGAACAATCAAATATTTTAACATGTCTAAACTTTAGCTATTTCAATATATCGTTTTCAATTTAATTCTTAATACCCAAACCTTTTTAGCCTATTTTCTTTTTATTTACTTTTTTAATTTCTTAATCTTATTAAAATTTTTTTTTTAGTTATTATTTTATTTTTTATGTTATATTTTTATTCTGAAGGAGCATTAACTCGATACAGATAAAGCAGTGAATTTAATTATATAATTATTTGATAAATTATAGAGCTTTTTTCTTTGAAATTTTCTTTCCTAATTCAAATACGAAAAAATGTTCTTTTTTTGAAAATTAAAAAAATAAAATAAAAACAATATAACGGGTACATCATTTGTAATTCATTTATTTTTTATCAGTTCCAAGCTATAAATTTCGTCAGATTAAAAAAATGCTAAAAATGTAAATTTGTATTTTAAATTTATAAGCCTTTATTTAACTTTGAAGCAATGACCATCTTGGAATTAAGAAATTTTTTTAAGCTTTTTAAAACAACTAAACTTTAAAAGAGTATGCTTTGTTTTGTAGGAGTTTCGACAGATTTGAATTAATGCTTATTTGTGTTTTAAAGACGATGTAGTTGTAAATTTTCAGTTTGATATTTAAAAGTTTTCATCTATTTATTTTAAATAGTTTAATAAATAGGATTAAATTTTTTTATTTTTGATTTATAATTTATGGACATTTGCAGCCTCTCAATTGAGCTTTCTTATATGCATTACAACCAAAATTTTCAACAGCTTCAGTCATTGCTTTAACAACACCCGAACAAGCTAGAAAATTTTAAATGATTAAACCTAACTAGTAAATAACTGCTTAGAAAATAAATTAAAAATTTCCTTTCTTATCTATCTATCAAATACAGAACTTTTTTCATTTTTTTTAATTAGATGGCAATGTGAAAACTTTTAAGAAATTTATTTTTAATAATTAAAAATTTAAATCAAAGAAAGAAACACTTAATTTGATAAATTTTTTAAAATATTTTTAAATTTGTTTATCAAAACGCTAGGTTATGTCTAAAACCTACACCCATCAAAATTTTGAAAAAACAACACCTTGTTTAAATCATCAAAATTTTCATTAAACCTCAAGTTTTTTTTGATGCATTTATTCCTAATTATCTGAATTTTACTGTACACCTTTTTTCATCTAAAAAAAAAATTATCATCACCTCTAAAAATAGATGATATTAACTGAATTTAAGTTTCGAAATTTTTTCGAGTCACTAAAAATTGGTATTGTTTTTTAGTTCATATTTCAATTTGGAAAAAAATTTGAATTTAAAACTCTGTCCTTTCCTTTTGAAAAATCTCGAAAATTAAAATAAATTTTGAAACCTTTTATATTCGATTTATTCTAGAGTTGCTATAAAACATTGCCAATTAGATCCTGTTTTTTATGACAAAGCTGCCCTAAAATTTTGCGTACAGTTAACACTTGATGAGATCCTGTGGTGAATGAGGATATTTTTTATAACTTTATTTTAATTTTTAAATGGAACAAAATTTTATATTAACCAAGTCATATTTTTTGTGTAAGCTGTAAGTTAAATTAAAAAAGAATAACTGGATCATAAAATTTTTAGGGAATATTTTTTTTTAATTATTTCTCCATCATTTTTTTAAAAGCCTATGGAGTAATTTACGAAATTTTATATTTTAGCACAAGAAAACTAATAATACCTGTCTTTTGAATTAATCCCCAATTTTGTTCAGCAGCCCATGTATTACAAACATCTTTTAAGCATCTTTCAAAGGTGGTATCACATTTAGTTTTAGTTGAATCACAGCTTTCATAGCAGACATCATGCCCATTACAGCACTGATTAAATTCTCCTGCATTAAAAAGCTCAAAATCAATTTGAATGTTGTAGCTACCACATCCATTAATGTCAATTATAGGATCAGGTCGAGGAACAAGACTGGCTTTAAATATTCTATTAATTTTCAAATGGCTTTTTAGCCGAAATTTACCTCCGCCAGGGCAACTTACATAACATAAGCCCAGAACGTTGTCGATTAACAAGTCAATTAGAAGATTTTTGTGTTCATTGCCTTCCTGGTCCTTTAAAATGGCTCTGTATAAATTATCAATTTCCACTTTTTTGGCAAGAGTCAAGCTCAACAATGACAAGCTAATTAAAAAAATCAAAAGAAGCTTCATTTTATTTTTCAAGAATTTTTTAAAACCATAAAATAAAATAGTTAATTTAATCTTAGATTTAGCTTTTCTATTTATCTCATTTATTTTATTTGAATAATTGAACACCTCTAAAATAAATAATATTCGATTAGATATCCAAAAAATATCAAATTTAAATTCAGACTTTTAAGATTATTTTAGAATTTAAACAAAAAGTTAAAGCACATTTTCATTAAACCATATTACAGTTTTATAAATAGTTCATTTTCAAATTTAATAAATTACGATTAATTTGATTAAGGTATCCCATACTACAGAAAATTAAACAAGTTTTTTGAAAATATGAGAACATTTAAAGCTGTTTTTTTGTGTTTCAATTTGATTAGTGAGCCACTTTTTCTTACATCAAAAAAAAGTCTTATTTTATTTTTCCGAACTAAATATAACGGGTTGCCACTGTCTGTCCTAAAATTCAATTAGACTAAAAATGATGAACCGATAATCATAAAATAGTGAAAGCTTGAGGCGCACAGTTTTTTTTCTAGTTTCAAAAATTCATATTTTTTTTAATTTATTTTCAAAATTTATCCACTCAGCCTATTAATTGACCACTTACTTTGGCCTAGGTTGTCCTCATAAGACACCATATATGTGTTGCTTGTTATATATCATTTTTTTTAGAAAATTTTATGATTAAAAATGAGCCATAGAATGCTTTTATTCGACTAATTTATGAGAAGTTATAGTCAAAAAACCCTAAAAAATGACCATTGCCAAAACTAAGAAAATTCATGTGTTTTATGCGTTAATTGAATTACTTTTGATCTTTTAAAGGTATTATCCTGAAATTTTCCAAATCTGAGCTTCAAAATAAATATCAATAATATCAATATTAATATGATTTTTATACAGTGCCCGCGTTTTGTTTGTAACAGCCCTCAGCTATCAAATTCGATCAGATGATATTAGATGGTAACAGAATCCATCATTTTGTTTTAATCTAATTTTTGGAGTTTTTAAGGTGTCTTTAATGAAATAAATTTGAAATATTGTTAGTTTTTTTTATATAAAAAATAAAAAAAATATTGGTTAACTCTTGCTCATTTCCTTAAATTGATTATTTATATCTATTAGTTGCCGAATAGTCTATTTTTGAAGAAATACAAATTATTAACTTATTTTACCGTAACCTCGTGTCTGCTGGTAGGCTTTTACTCTCCAGTCAGACTTCTCAAGTCCTATTATAGAATTGATAATTTCGGATCAAACACAATAAGGTTATTTTATAACTTTATTGGGAGACGAGGTCCAAATCCAAAACCAAATATATAACTGAAAAATAATACAAAACTAAAAATATGAAAAACTGCTCAACAAAACAAAACTGAGAAAACAAATATATATAATAAATTGTGAACTCAAGCTTCTAGTTGTGCAAAACAAACTTCTTTTTTTTGAGACGTCTACACTCGGTTTTATAGACGCAGCATCTACTAAGTTTTATAAACGCGACGCGGTTACTCCGTAGAGGACCATGTTAAAAGAAATCAAATTTAATTTTTTCGCGTTTAAGGCAGGGTTAGGTATTACATTCATGGTAAAGCCGAACTTGCCCGTATAACACCATGCAATTTTTTAATATGCGACCAAAATATATTAAAATAAAAATTAAATGCGTTAATAGGGAAAGTTTATTTCATTTATTTTGGTATAAGCACATGCAGCAAATTTAAAATTTTAAAAAATAATGCAATTTTAAAATTGTATGAAAAATTTATTTTATTCTAAGTTTTATAATTATAAGCAAAATATACTCAAATTTTGCAATTTTTGAATTTTATTTCAAAACGCTTTCAATTTCTTTGTTTGTCGATGAAAGATTACCTCATTTTTTGTTTCAATCTAAAGCAACGCCCCATACGTTCTTAACTCAGCCTGCTTTAACTCAACCTAATTTAGCTCAACTTGCTTTAACTAAACCTACTTTAGCTCAGCCTATTTTAGCTCAGCCTACTTTAACTCAACCTGCTATAACTGAAACACCTATAACAGTTGGCTCTAAGCCAGCCGTGAAAAAGAGGCTACCACTTATTAATGTTACAAATACAAGTACAACACAAGTATTTAAAAATGATTGACTAACTCAAACTGAAAAAAAAAGGGTTGGTAGACCAGACTTACCACGTGATGCAAATGGAAAAATAATTAGAAATTAAAGTTAGATATTTATAGAATCAATTTATTTTAAAATCCTTAAAGATGATATTTTTAGTTTAAAAAACTACCTGCGCCCTGTTTTCCATTTTTTATCAACTGAGTATTTGTCAAAAAGCACCAAACGAAAGTAAATTATCACTTTTGTCAAAATTTTATAAGAAGAAAACATAGTTTTTCGTGTCTAATCCGTTTTGTAACCAAAATAAATTAAAATTTTTTTTTTCATTTTTCCTGAACTAAATTTTTTTTAAGTGAACATTAATTTAAATGTAAATTTTGATATAAAAAAATATATCAAATTGTCAAAAATTATTTTATAATTTTTAAGTTTTTTTGCTATATGCAATTTTACTCCTTTAATATTTTTGATTAATTCTCCACAAATCTCACATGGCACCGGATTGGCATGTTTGCTGAGTGCTTATTTAACTACTTTTTTTACTCTTGTGAAGTTGTTGCTGCAGCCATCGCTTTTTCACGATAACGTACAGCTTTTTCTGCAGCATTTAGATTTAAGACACTTAAATTCTCATCAATTGTAATTAAATTTTCACCAAACTTGACTTAGCATCGCTATCTTGGTCATTTTGTTGCAAATCATTGGATTTTGATTTAACCAAAGTAACCGAATCGGTCTCATCATCTTCAATATTGAGCCATAACTTTTATTTTATGTGAACTACTTTGATGAAAAAATTTATGAACAGAAATTTGGTGAACATTAAGTTCACATTTTAGGTAAGATACTCATGGTCACATTTTTTGGTGAACTTCTGTTCACATTCTCTGCAAGGCCCGTAATTTCTACATAAATTAAACGTTTTTCACTTTTTAAATATGTTTTTAAGAATTTAAGAGTCACTTTGCATTAATTTAAAAATAAATTGTACATGCTCAAATAAGAAAAAAATTGGCCGATACCTTACTAAATTATATTGTATTGAGTATGGGAAATGAATTTGTTAAAGATTTGCATCAAATAACGACTTAAGGAATCTACTATAAATAATATGCCGAGTTAAAGCTCCTTCAGATTTAAAAAAAAATAAAAATTAAGACAAAATAAAATAAAAATTTAAAGAAAAAATTTAAGAAAAATTAAAAATTGATAAATTGTAAGAGGTGACATTTGAAAAGTATTTAAGTAATGAAAAGTTCAGGAAAGAAAGAAGAAATAGTAATATAGCAATTACAACAAAATAGCTCGAAAGACTTAAAATATGAAATTCTCAATGTTTTAAACCTTTGTAATTAGAGCTTATCGTTTCGAAATAGGTTTCTTTAATGTTTATAAAAAGATCAATTTTGTTAGTAGGTTTCAGATGTAGAAGAACAAAGTCTTCACGGCATTTAACTGAAAAGCAAAAAAAAAACTTTTATTTGAATAGTGCATAACGCGTCAAAATTTAAATTTTTTTAATTATATTTTTTTGGACGAGTAAATGATACGTAATAGAGAAATTCAATTAAATAATTTAAGATTTCCTTCTAACTATCCTAATACAATAGACTGCGGAACAAATTTTAGGATAAAAATTAACATCTGGGAAGGAATATCGTCACAGGGACCAACAAACTCTCTATTAATATTTTTAATTTCAATTGACAAAAATCTTAGTTTTATTTCAAACCTTTGAAAATAATCTGAATTCTCAAGGCTTTGATGAAATTCTTTATGAGTATTTGATTGTTTTTGCTTTATCTGAATTTGGGAAATCTGCTATTATTCTTCAGGATAACAATAAGAAGCATAGAGCTAAAATAAATGTTGAATTACTCAAATAATCTGGAATAAAAAGGGTTTGAATTAAATAAAAATTAAAATCATTATGATTTTTATTATTTTTATTATTAATTTATATCGAAAGGATTCAACTCCCACCAATTCTCCAGATCTAAATCCGGTTGAAGATCTATTGCATAAAATGAGAAAATTTGTTACAAAAAGATTATGTCAAAACAATGAAGAAATTAATTGTGTGATAAAACACTAAACAGTAAGTCTAACATCAAAAAAATGTCTAAAATTCGTCAACAAATTAAAAATTATTATTTCTGTGTTTATTGATAAAAAAGGAGACTGGTCAAATATGTAGATATTTTTTGAATAAAGAGTTTACCAATATTTTTCTATTTTTTATTTTAAAAATAAACAAACAGCATGTGCGGAGATTCATTCCGAGTACTCGTTACCGTGTATATCTGGATATACTTTATACCGAAGAGACAGAACGGGACGTGGCGGTGGAGTTTGTATATATGTGAGAGATGATCTGTGTTCGATGGAAGTGACCTGTAGAAATCTATGTGCAGATGGTGTTGAACAGATATGGTGTGGCGTGAGAAGTGGTGCTGAAAGTTTGTTGGTGGGATGCATGTACAGACCACCTAATAGTAATGGTTTTGTCACTGTGTGTGTGAATGATTCATTAAAAGAGGCAAGGAAAATGATTGAGAATAAAATATATAATGCGGTGGTAGTCTGTGGCGATTTCAATTTCCCAGAAATCAGCTGGACATGTGATGGCGGAAATGCCAGTGGAGAAAATGAGATGCGGTTCTTGGAAGGCTTAGATGAATCGTATATGATTCAGTGTGTAGATTTTCCAAAATTTATATATGGAAAAAATGGAAATTCAAGTGTACTTGATCTACTGTTAACGAGTGAGCCTGAAAGAGTTCTGGAAGTGAGGGCTTTGCCACCACAAGGTGAAGCCGAGAAGGCTCATGTGTTGATAGAGTGGAAATTTGCAATGAAAGATGTAAGCACAAGATTTACGAAAAAAAAGAAATATGAAAGCATGTAATAAAAGTTCATTTGAAAAAAGTAAATATTCTTATGGAAAAGCATGTAGAGAGTTAAAACAGAAGTTAAGAAATGTAAAATCGGATTATGAAAACAGACTGTCTAAAAAAGCAAAAAATGATCCGAAACTAATTTATGCCTATGTAAAAAGCAAAATGGGAGTAAAGGAAGGAATAAGAATGTTAAGAACAAAAGAGGGTGAAGTAACGAGTGACAAAAAACTGATAGCTGAGCTATTAAATGATCAGTTTCATTCAGTCTTTAATAAAGAAACCAATGATAATTTGCCTTTTTTTCCTTTACGTACTTCCTCTACTTTCGATATTGAGAATGTCATGCAGGACCTTAACGAGGATCTGATTGAACGGAGACTAGAGAAATTAAATGGCAACAAATCGATGGGCACAGACCAAGTACATCCACTCATACTGAAAAACTGCGCAAAAACGATGTCAGTTCCATTGAGGATAATTTTCGAAAAATCATTAAAGACAGGAAAAATCCCAAAAGAGTGGAAAAGAGCAAAAAAGGAAGTAAATTAGAGCCAGCTAATTATCGACCCGTATCACTGACGTCTGTCGCTTATAAAGTTCTGGAAGGTATTGTCAGGGACCGAATAATGTTTTACCTTCAAGAGAATAATCTAATAATTGAAAGTCAACATGTATTTGTTCCAAAGAAAGGTTGTGTAACGAATCTACTTGAAACGCTTGATATGATCACGATTGAGTTGGCCAAAGGTAACAGTGTGGATGAAATACTATTAGACTTTTCAAAGGCTTTTGATACGGTACCGCATCAACGACTTCTTCATAAACTACGTGGTTATTGACTAGGTGAGAAAATAGTAAGTTGGCTCGAAGACTTTTTGAGTATGAGAACTCAGCGAGTTGTACTTGGAGATGGAGTTTCTAGATGGTCAGAGGTACTGAGTGGAGTTCCGCAAGGATCTGTACTTGGACCCCTGCTATTTGTTTTGTACATAAATGACCTACCTGACTGCGTTTCAAATAAAATGGAATTGTATGCAGATGACTCAAAAATACTCGGTTTAGTTAATAATGTTTATGAGAGAGCGATGTTACAGAAAGATCTGGATGCAGTATGTCAATGGATAGAGGTTTGGCGTATGGGACTTTGTGCTAACAAATGTAAAGTAATGCATTTCGGCAGACTAACTGAAAGGCATAAATATAAGAAATCAGCTGGATATCAATTAAAAAAAGCAACAGGAATGTTATACTAGCGACCACAGATTGTGAAAGGGATCTTGGAGTGATGGTTTCATCAGATTTAAAGTGAACCAGCCAAGTGAAAAGTGCTTGTGCGAAAGCGAGTAGGGTGCTTGGAATGCTAAAGCGAACGTTTACAAATAGAGAGGAAAGACTGTGGGTAAGATTGTATATATCCATGGTGAGACCCCAACTAGATTACGCAGTGCAGGTTTGGAATCCAAGTATGAAAATGGACGTGAATGCGTTAGAAAAGGTGCAAGAGAGGGCAACAAAAATACCTTTGTCTGTAAGAAATATGCCGTATGAAAAGAGGCTGACAAAATTAGGACTGACAAAGCTGAGTGAAAGAAGAGTGAGAGGGGACTTGATTGAAATGTACAAACTAGTGAATGAAATAGAAAAGGTAAGCTTGGTCAAGAATCTAGTGAATAAATCAGAAAACAAGGGACCAGCCGGGGCGTTAAGAGGAAATAGCATCAGAGTCCAGAGAGAAAGTTTCCCAGATAAAATTAGAAACGATTTTGCGGCTGCAGTAAATGCCAGACATGTATTTTTCTCAAACAGAGTAGTTCCGCATTGGAATAGGTTACCAGAAAACGTGGTGAAATCCAAGTCAACCGCTAATTTTAAAATGGCTTTAGATAAGTTCAATGGAATCGGCTGCTACAGCTCTACACGGCCAATTGGCTGTGATGGGCTTAGACAATCTACATGTTAGGTGTCGCAGCAAGAACTACTACTACTACTAAACAATATTTCAAATTTTTTCTTAATGCTTAATGCCGACACTGTTTATATACTTTAAATTGTATTTGATTGTAGAGCATTTGGTAAAGAACCTAAAGTCTTAACAAGACTGTTTAGACTGTTTAGTATTTATTGTCAGCCTTTTTTTAAATTAAGGTATAAAAATGTGTCATATTAAAAATTTTGATAAAACACAAGCCTGCATTATTAAGTCGAATGAAATGAAAAGGACAAAAAAAAAGCTCAATATTTTGAATTTTTTAATATTTTCTCATACAGTGTCGATTTAACTCGTGGATTTCTAGTAATATAGAAAAGAAAAGTAAATAGTTTTTAAAATTTTGTAGATTAAATTGGTGTTATTTTTGTTTTATAGATAATTGATATTGGGTTGTATAAAAATGGCGGAAGGTTGGATTGCTAGTTTATTAGGAAAAATAAAAATTTCTTAATTATTTTTTTCAAAAAATATTTTTTTTACCATATTTTCCCTTTTTTTACTTAAACAAACATAAGAACTTCTTTCTAAAACAAATTCGTCAAAGTGTGATGTGTAATAGCTAACTGGTTTTCTTTAAAGAAGAAGACAAAGAACATTTTGACCAAAAAAACTCTTCGTATTGTAGACAGATAAACAACCTGGAAAAGAAAATTCATTACATCGATACATTCGATTATAATACAAAAACGTCAATCTCAATTGTTGACCATGTTTTTCACTGTGCAAATCGAGGTTTGGTTAGCTCGATTAAATTTGATGTTCAACAACTTAATATTGAAATGTCACAGAATTTCAACTATTTTCACTTATTTTTACCATTTTATACGACATTTTAAAAGTTGCTTTTTTTACTTTATTTTTTTTTAACTATCAACTTGATTTAATTTTTCTTTTCTCTTTTTTTTGTGTCTATTAGGCTTAATTCACTCAAATAATTAAATATATGAATAATTTTAGTCAATTTTTTGTCTGATATTTGCATATTTTTAGTAAGTTAAAAAAAATTCCCATAAATAATATATTAATGTAGAGTAGAGAGTTTTAATTTTAATTTAAGTTATCATTTATCTTTAAAAAACAATTTAAAAATAAATATCAATTTGGATCAATTTTTTATTTGAGATGGTGAACAAAGATTTCATTAAAATTAAAGACCATTTTTAGGAACGGAAAAATTCTAAATTAAAAAAATTATTTCTTCAAAACAATGTATTCCAACACTTTGGTAAATTGCAGACCAGTAGCAACACCAAAAGCCAACATTAATGCAGCTATCATGGACACAGTTCCTTTGTGCTCATCTTCAACAAGATTTGGAGTATACATCATCAGTAAACTGGTAAAATAGCCAAATAAAAACGGTGAGACGAAACAAATAGCCCAGTAAACATAATCATTTGTAATCAAAATTGGTACACGGTGAACGGCATCTGGTTGATAATTTGATACCGAAAACAACACAAAAACTAATACTGCTCTAATAATGACTGGAATAGGGATCCATTTTGGTCCAGGTTTGCGCACAATTTTGGGCAACATGTTACCAAACAATACAAGAAAATTAAATGTTAAAAAAACTACAACATCTAAAAATAAGTCATCTCCTATAATAAAATCAGGGCTATTTTTTCTTATGCCCAGCTGAAATACAGGAAAGACTGCTAGAGTACTGAAAAAATTTAGCCAAATACAAAACAAGTGTAAGCCTGTTTTCTTTAGCAATCTTAAATACGGAACTGGCTTGTTTTCGGTTTCACCAGATTTTGATACACTTTGTTGCTTTTTTTCTTCATCTAATTTGACACAATATTTGTAGAATTTCTTCATTAAATTATTTAATTTTGATTATTGCCATAACTTTAATGAAAATTTACTGTTCGGTGCATCAGAAAGTAACCAACTAATGCCAACATTACCATAACATATGCGGCCAGAAAATAATAAATAGCTGCCAATCTCAGATTACTTGTAACTATTAACAATAATGTTAATAAATCAATTGAATAATTTAAGCAAAAACCTACTTTGTTTTGAAAAAATACTTGCCAGAGCAGTGAAACAGCCAGCAACATTCTAAAAAAATATAAATTAAGTTAAACTATCAAAAATTAAGGTTTATCCTTTTGAATAAAATACAAATTTAATTTAGTTCAGATCGCCTATGCATTCAGAAGTTTTTTTCGTAACTTTATTTTTTTCTTACCAATATTTACAGACAAGTAAAAATGGCATCGGTAAAAAAAATTGATCAAATTTTATGGTCTTGAAAAAATTCAAGTTTGAGTAAATTGAATCTATTTTATTTTTTGTTTTAGATATCAAAATTTAATCTTAATTTTTTTTTCAAAATAAATGGGTTTCGTTTTTTATTTAAAAAGAAATTAAAGCCTTGAAAAATGATCATAATTTTTGGAATTCATTAAATTATTGATACAAAATTTTCAACTTTTAAAAAAATAGTTAAATTTTTTTTCATTTTTGAAAATTTAATTTTAATAAAGTTTCAAATTTACCTTGGCAAAACTTTTAAAAATTAATATAATTTGAATTTTGGTTTGGAATATTAAAGGTATGGGGCAAAATATGGTTACGATATTTATGTTTTTTTTTGGCCTAATCTTGGTAGAAAAAAGGCAAAAGACATTAAATTTTAGAGAATAAACTAAAAATTTTCTTAACAGATTTAAGATGATTTAAATTAAATTTAAAAAAAATTCAATTAAGTTATTATCTCAATTAAGTTTTTCGTTTAATAAATGAATAGATAATTTAAATATTTAATTTTTAATAAACAAAATAAAAGTAATCCATAAAAATTCTGTTTTCATTTACTTAAAAATTTTTAATTCAAGTACTCGCAAAAAATTTATTCTCTTAATTTATTTTCTTTTGCCTTTTTTCTATCAAGATTAGGCTTGAAAAAAATTAATAAATACCGCAGAATAATTAAAATTAATTTTCCTTTTCTTTCAGTGTTTTCTAAGCATTTTTTTGAGAGTTGATGGTCGTCTTTTGATTTTTATTTGCGTGTAATTAATGGCCGATTTATAAATCAATCAGTTTGAACACCAAAACAACACAAAAAATAAGGTGATCTGTTCTTTTTGAATGTAAATTTATAATAATAATAATATGATAAAAAACCAAAAGAAATATTTTTCGCAATTTTCCTAACAAATTTTATGTATCTATTTTAATTTTAAATATCCTTTCAAAAAATCAAAAAAATGAACTAAGTGATCTAGAATAAGAATATGAAGACACTGATGATTAAAATAACCACGGTATTGCTACAAATTCTTTCGAAAAACGAAGTAGAAAAAATTTTGGTGAAATTTCAAAAGTAATTTGAAAAAAATCTTTTTTTTGATGCTGATTTTGATCCAAAATGCACCATATTTAAGACTAATTTAACCACAAGCTTTAAAAAAAGCTTATTCCAGATGCAAGCTTAGTAGACAATAAGATCAAGCTTTTAGAAAACCATCTTCCTTTTTGTACTTTATCAGATTATTATTTTGTTTGACCCTGCTCCTTTTTGCACTTTTTGTACCTTGTGGTAAATTTAATCATTAAATTTAAAATTAAACGGGGTCCGCGGCGGAGCTCTGGTTTAGGGATTCGGGGTAAAATTTATTTGACAAAAAGGAACAGGCCAAATAAATTCTAAATTATGATAAAATTAAAAAATTACTGGAAGGATTTTAACTTTTTAATATTCTCATTGTCTATACCTGGCAAATTTCTAGTAATTAAATTTATCTAATTCAAAAAATCAAATTTCAATTTCTATTTTTATCAATATCGGTAAATTGTTTTTTTTTTAGGCCAAAAGTTGATATGAAAAAGGAACAATATGTATAAATTAAAAATACAAAAAAATTTCCAAATTACATTTCCTAAAATGATGGCATTTATGTACTCTTTTGGAAAAAAAGATGACACATAGAAGACGGACGAGTTCATTATACCAGTTGAAATGAACATGATGACAACCGAAACACAGACTTGATAAAAAAACGAGACAGGCCCTTGAGAAAAAAAATAATTTTTACTCAAATTTTAAAATTAAGCTTACATTCTGACGAATCGACAATTGCCAGACCAATATGGTACAACAAGACCACTGAACAAAGCAGCAAAGTGTATGGAATACGATTTTTCGGATTTCTATTTTAGACCCGAAATTTTATTTTATTAAATAAAAATTTATTTTTGGAAATTTTTTAGTCTATTATACCCTCCAAAACTAATAATAATATTCACCAAGTTCATAATTACATTTGTCAATTGTCCTAAATTAGTTATATAAAATGCAAAATCGACTCTATAGGTCGAATTCGGCTCTAAATGTTCCGTGTTCAGTTTATACTCTGTAAAATACTTTAAATAAAAAGATAAGAATTATTTTTTATTAAGTTGAGAAAAAAATATACAGCCATGGCATTAATGAAGACATTCCACGGTAGTAGACACCCGATTCCGAACAGCATCATTGTAAAATAGACTAAATTGTAATGGTCATGCACCACTGATACTTTTTCAGCACCAACAAATGCAACTTGATGCGTCTCATCTAATTTGTTGTTTCCTAATTCAGACGCATCAAGCAATGGTTGCATTGACTTTTCATCTCGGTTCGGCGATGTCCCATCTTCATACTCTTTCTCTACACCCATTCTGGTTTATCTAAATTTGGAAGAAACTAATCAACACATGGTTTAAATAGATGAAATTAAAAAAAGAGGGAATATTTTTAAATTATTAGTTGAAAATTTAAGTATATAAACTAGTTGTTTTTTTTATTTCGCATAATTTGAATCTATTATGGCTAGTATAGTTGTAGACTAGTATTTGAATTTTGCAAGCGCCGAGATATTTTGGCCAAGCGAAAAACTTAGACATATTATGCTTTAGCTACGCGTAAACAAGTAACAGAGAAAATTTTAGATAAAAGATTAAATTTTGAGTCGATTCCAAGAAAATAAATAAATTATTAAAATCGGATTTTTAAAATTTTGCAAACAAAACAAGCTAAGGCAGTAGAGAAAACAAGCAAAAAAACGATTGTTTAAACCAAATTTTAAAATTTTCTTGACTACGTCAAAAAAACATTATTTAATTAAATTCCCTTTACTTTCTCTTGCTGTAATTAAATTGTTTTTTTATCTACTTTAATAAATAGATTGAAAAATAGATCAAAAAAAAATCATATTTTTATTCAACAGGTGTGTATCATTTTGATGGTTTAAGAAAATATTTAGTAAATAAATGGAGATCTAAAAATCGCATAAACATTGTCTACTTTGACATGACTGATAAGAGAGATTTTGATAATGTCCAGAGATTTTTTCTTCACTGAAAATTTCTACAAAAAATATCAAACTAAAGGAAATCCTAGTTTTTATTTAGTTTTTAGAATTTATGAAAATTTGAGGTAACAAAAAAATTAAAACTTAAACACCCGTAATTTTTTAAAGCATTTTGACTTGATAGAAAGAGAGACAAATCTTTTTTGATATTAAGTAAAAATTTTAAGTGAAAAAAGTGTCTTAAAATTAATCTAATTTACAAATGGCAATTTTTTTTCAATTGCGTATTTCAGCTTTTTTTAAATACAATTAGTTTTCAAAAATTAAAAAAAACGCCAAATTTAAACAAATTAGCTTTAATAATTTTAATTATTTTTTTATTAAATCATGTTGCTTCAAGGCTCATTTTGTAGTGGTTATCACAAACATCTAAACTTGTTGTATTCTATTTGCCAGAGGCTTTATAAATTCTGGAACAAAAATGTCCATCTTATGTCAAATTTTTCTAACTTTTTTTTTAAAGAAAATATTATATGCCAAAAGAAGTTTATTACTGAAAAATTTCAGCATCCGGAATGAAGATAGTAATTTTAATGATTCATCAGAATGACTTGATCAAATATCCTGACTTACTATTTTGATAAAAAAGATAGGATAGCACGAATTTTTTAAGTGAGATTTTTTAAAATTAATTCTAATTAAAACATGTTTTTCTTTTAGATTTTCTAAACATATTACCTTTTTAATTTTGTTATTTAACAGAGGAAATAACAAAGAATTTATTTATGTTCAAAATGACTTAAAGTGGGCTAATCAAGTAAGTTATAGCGCTGCCCGCGGTAACCGTATATTAGGTATGTTAGCTAAAAGTTTTACCACGTTAAACATTGAAACATTGAGGCTACTATATACGTCGCTTGTAAGACCACATCTTGAGTTCGCTGTCAGTTCATGGTGTCCTTACTTAAAGAAAGATATAATTGTGTTGGAGAAAGTTCAAAGGAGAGCAACAAGACTAGTTCCCTCTACCAAGGGTTTTGATTACGAAACAAGACTCAAGTTATTGAATCTTACAAATCTAGAAACTAGGCGTACTAGAGGTGATCTTATTCAAATGTTCAAGATAGCGTATGGGTTTGAGTCGATTAACTTATGTAATGATGTTTTTAAGACAAATAGTCGAAACTACAACTTAAGAAGTCATTCAAAGTGTATAGTCAAAGAGTATGTGAGAAATTGTATGCAGCGATACTTCTTCTTAACAAATAGAGTTGCAAATGTATGGAATTCCTTGCCTCAGTTCGTTATTGATGCACCGTCGATAAACAGTTTTAAAGCAAGATTGGATGAATGGTTAACAAAACAACGTAAGCGATGAAAAAATTTTCTTGTTAAGAAATCCAATCAAAAATAATTTATATAATAAAATTATTATCCTTTTATTGATTCAAAAACTTACTATAAAAGTAAATAAAGTTAGCTTCAAAACCCAGAGACAATAATTCAGAACCAGTTTGGTTTCATAGGTGAGAGTTTACATTAACTCGATTGATTAACCTTCTTTGTAATATGGAGCCATCAATTGACCAAAAAGGCAATTTTTTTTCAAATTTTACTGCCAGCTCAACATTTTGCTAAAGATATAGACTTAAATTAGATATTTTTTACTAGATTCTATATGAAAATTTAATTTATTGCAATTTATGCAATTATCATATCTTATTGTTTGGTTTGTATGTTGAATGACTAAGCAAGAAAAAATAGAGATAAAAAACACGTCGACTAGGTAGACGGTAACACTCTGTTCAAAAAGCAATTACTAAAAGAGTTAGGCTAGAAAATTAACATGACACAATTTCATGTTAAATGCATCTAAAAAAGTTTCACATTAAAAATTTATTTTAAAATATATTTTGGAATTTTTTAAGTAAAAATTAATTTAAAATTTTTTTTATATTTACTTTGCTTTTTTTGATAATTTTTTTAGAAATTTTTTTGCTTTTTCGGAAAATTAAAAACAGACTGCTATTAAATCGCAATATTTTATCATACTTAAATTGAGTCTTTATGATTCAATACCTGGACCTTTAAAGAAACAGTGGTCTTACTTTACTTCTTTTATTCTAAAATTCTTTGTTATTTTGAATATAAAAATAATTAATTAATTAATTCAAATGTTTTTAAAAAATACCCGAAACAAAATTTTTTACAAGTCTAATAATCTTCTTGATTTTTCTAGGGTTATAATCATTTTTTTTATATTTTTTTTCAATTTTGTTTAAAAAAAATTAAAAAGCCATTATGAAAATTTTTTAAATCGAAATAAATTTTTAATAAATAAAAAATTAAACTTTATCACTACTTTAAAAAAAAAACTCTAATGATTAATCACTCGTCTGGTTCAAAGTATTCGATTTTTGAAATACCTCGATGAAATTTATTAATTTTGTTAGTGAAAAGTGGTATTTGTTAGACATGGTGGATCTGTGATTAACCAAAATTTAGCTCATAAAATTAAATTAAAAAAATAATTTTCACATTATACATGCATAAGAAACTAAAGAAAAAAACGGAATCTCTCTAATCAATCGATAATCATAAACTTTAAAATATTAATTAAATATAAAAATATTAAATTTTAAAGGTTTTAAAATAATTTAATTCTCATTTAATTTTTTTTTAAATACATACAAATAATAAAGGACTGTGTCGATGATCATTGATTTTTGTCTACTTTCAATCATAATGAACACTCAGGATGTAATATGAAAAGTAAAGATTTAAAACCAGATCAATGCCTTGTTCTGTATTCTCCTTTTGTCCAAAGAAAAAGCTTTCTTGGCATTAAATTCAATGTAAATATTATTTTCTACTCTATTTGAACTCATATATTTAATGCATACTTAAATCATATTGCAACCATGAGGGCTGAAAAGAAGGCCTGGTCATTCGGAACTGCTCTGGAAAACTTTTCATAAATTATTTTTTTAAATATAAAAAAAATTGAATTTATCTTTTTGAATTATGCATTTGATCCAGAGCCAAATTAGAAAAAAAAAATTTAATGCGGACCTCAGACAACATTTTTTTGGTTTTGGTTAAAAAAAATTTAACATGGGCAAGATGGTATCTGTTGCATGCACCAAAATTTTTTTGGCTTATGAGGCTGCAATATCAAACAAAGGAATACGGTATGTACTTATTTGATGAATATAACCAAAGTTTTACTGTTTTTAAAAAAAAAATTTTTTTTATATTTTTTGTACATTCAAAAAATTAAGTTAGATCAAAATAAGAACAAAAAATCATCTTTTCATCATCAAAGACTGTACTTGACAAATAATAAATGCCAAATAATATTTTAAAGGCTTAAATCTTTCTCTTGATTCTGGGATAAAAAATGGTGTCCGGCTTATGAATTTGAAAAGTACAGAAAAGAATCAGTTAATCTTTCTTTTGAGTTTGGTGAATTTTTTTTTCTGTTCATTATTTAAACTTCAATTTTGTGAGCAAAGTTTGGATGAATAAGTGTTCACACAATTGCCAAGACCTAAAAAAACATCAAAGTTTTGAAAAATGTGTCAGATTCATTAGCAATTTTTTCTTTTTTTTTCCTGAACTGTCAAATATTTAAACATGTCTAACCTGTAGCTATTTCAACTCATCGTTTTTAATTTTCTTTCCTACTTACATTACTTAGACTTATTTATCCTTTTTTCTTTTTATTTAGTTTTATTTTATCTTATTCATTTTTATTTTTTTTAATATATTTTTATTCTGAATAAGCATTAGCTCGATACAGATTAAAAAAATAATTGAATATAAAGTCTAGTACTCTAAAATTTTTAGATAAACGTGCCTATCACCCCTAAACATGTCACCCATGATGCAGATGATAACACTAGCAAAAAAAAATTACATTAATAAATTTAAATATCAAGATAAAAAAATAACCACATCTAAATTCTTTGACAAACCTTTAATTCGAGTTTTGAAAAAATTGTCTCAAGGCTTATTGAATTCCAAAGAGAATGACCATGATCAATTTCAATACAGACCTAGAGGCAAACACACGAGTCTCGACTCGGTGGGATTAAATTTAAGTGCCTCATAAAATCCAAAGATAATTTATGTTATCTAGTACTAATTTGCTAAAGACTAGGATTTGCCTTGGTATTAAATATTCTTATTTAAACTAATTTCTAGCGAAAAAATCTATTTGAACATAAACTTTAAATATTAATGATAATTTATACTTTCAAGTGTGATTTAGATAGTTGTCTGGTTGCAATTAAGAACCATATTTTTAAAAGATAAAAAAATTTCTTTGAAAACAAATAACTATTTTTGCCTACTAAGCTGTTTTGCCTCTAGTTGATCTTTGGATAGTGCGTTTTTTCAATTAAAAATTTAAAGTCATCAACGAGATAGAACTCGGCTAAAATTGTTCATTTCAAGCGTAACTCGCTTAAATTCAATAAATAAAAAAAAAAAAAAATTTATTTTTTTTGACTAAAATTAATAAAAAATTATTCCTCATAATAATTTATCGATTTTGTATAAAAACTTCATTTGATCGAAGAACCAAAATATTCATACAATATACACACCCATTCGGTATTTTATGTAAAAAGAAAGATCTAATACATATACTGCTATTTAAGCTTAGTTTTATAAATAATATTTTCAGCTCAAATCCAGAACTAGATGAATGTGAGAAATGATTGTACTCTTGACACTTTTTATTTACTATAGATAAATTAGTAAAAAAAATAAACTTTTGAAATTTTGATTGTAATTGAACTGCTATGCCGGTGTAACTTAAATTTGAAAAATTTGCGATAACGATGGTTCAGTCATTGGCGCTGATAAATAGTTTGTAGAGCCAAATATATCTGAAATTGCACAATTTTTTTTCCTTTTTTCCTAATTTATTTAACATTTTAAAAATCTTATTTTAGAATAAATAATAATAAAAATAATAATAAAAATAATAAACTACGGCAAGCAAGCTTGCGGAGACTAGGAGATCGTATGGTAGAATATTGCGCTATAAAAGAAAAATTATAGAAATAAGAGAACTCATAAGATTAAAGAGTCAACAGACATTATTGTTAACTTTGTTATACAATTCATTATACAGATAATAAGTAAAACAAAAAATTTTAAGGAACTGAGAGGGGTATATAGTAAGAAATTTAAATTAAATTTAAATAATAATTAACATGTGGTAAAATCTTGGTGGCCGGTCATGAAAGCATCGTAGCGATTCTTGAATTGATTAACTGAGTTGGAGTTTGTGAACGCAGAGGGCATCATATACTAAATATAAGATATCATAAATTTACAATGAAAAAAATAAATAATTTTTTATGCATTTAATAAATAAATATTTTAAATGAAAAAATTTTTATTTAAATAATTACTATAACTTAATTTTTATACCTGCTCAAAAATCTGAATTTTTTTAAAGCTTTTTCTTGGTTTAAACAAAAACTGCATTTAATTTATGGGTTTGGATTTTTGTTTTTCAAGTCGCATATAAACCCAAAATTTCTGATTTAGGAACATGCTCCATATAAAAGGGTATTTTTAACATAGGATTAATGGTACGTAGCTCTGGAAATAAAATCCGAATTTGGGATTTATTTATTAAGTATGAATAAAAAAGAGAACATTTTACTCTTTTATTTATTTAAATCGATGTATCATGTGTAGTAAAAATAAAGTATTAATAAATAAATTTATGAAATTATTATTAAATTATTTTAAAATTTCTTTTTTCTCAAAGCATGTGCAAAACAATTCGTCAAACAAATTCTAACTAATTAATTATAATTTTACATTTAAATTTTAAATGAGACATTTGATTAATTTTAAAAAAATCATTGATGCAAGAATTCAAAAAAAATATTTCGAAATATTACTTAAGGTTTAATTTAAGTCAAAATGTAAATTTCTTAGTCATTACTATTTATTTTTTTGTTTAAAATTAAAGAAACCAAAAAAAAAAAAATTTAGAGATGTTTTTTTTTTTTATTTGATCAAATGAAGAAAAAATGAACAAAATTTTATTTATCAATTAGATGAAATTTTGAAAAAAAATGAACAAAATTAACTCGCCTCAGTTTATCCAAATGATTGCGTGTTAATTTATCCCGAAAATATTTTATCCCGTTTTAAAAAAAAAATAATGCTTAATTGTTAAATATGAAGAATGTCCCTGTTCAATTATTTCTCAAATTTTTATTCCTTTTTATTTTATTATTCAATCAAATAAGTTAAGTAAATGAGAAGAAAATTTATAAAAAATATGCTGAAATTGAAAGTTTTAAGTTTCACGTGTTTACATGGTTGAGTTTTCAGGAAAAAAAAATATTCAGGTAGAAATGAATTTAATTTTTAAAGGCCATCTGTTCTGTTTTTGCTTTGAAAATTGGTTTTAAATTAAATCAATAATTTTTTGCTCTTTCTTTTAAGTATTATTTTCTGATATTAGCTAATTTTTTGAGGATAAAATAAAAATGAATCTGTTTTAATTATATTTGACACTATTTATTAATTAATAATTGTGACTTTTCTATCTTAGCGAATAATGGGGAGGCGCTCGTCTCTTTTTCCAGTACATTTTTGAGCTATGGCTCCGATATGGCACAGAGGTTACTGAATTCAGATTTATCAATTAAATTATTGTTAATTAAAAACAACCCTAATTTCAGGATTTTAGTTTTTTTTAAATATTATTAGCAATTTAAAGCTTATTGAGATTATGAATAAAATAATGGGTAATCTAAGCTTTTTTTTAGATTCTTACCATTTAATAAATTTTATCCATTTAAAAATTTGATTTTATCCTCTCAAAATAAACAAATCTAGCTCTCTTTAAAAACTGATTAGATTTATTAATAAAGCTCCTTAAACCAACCCTTTTTTACAATCCCCTTAATTTAACAACAATTTTAATTTATCTGTTTTTAATCGTAAATTAATTTATGAAGCTTCCTCTTTAACAAAAAAAATCTGAACTGAGCTATTTTTAGTAATAAAAAATTGACTTGTTTATTCTTCTACAAAATTTTGTTGAACATTTCTTCCTAGCCTAAAATTAAATAATTACTTTGAGTAAAACAGTTAATAAAATTAATGGCTAATTCGAAACATTGTAAATTCTGAAAAACTAAGATCAAAAAAATTGGCTAAGTTTTAATTTGATTATCGTTAATAATAATAATTAGAGGGATTTTAGACGGACTGGTTGGAAACGAGCTTCATCCTTTCAGCCCCCTTTCGAGAATGTGTCTTTTTGAATAGAATCAAGTAAAAATAAAAAAAATAAAACAGAACAAAAAAAATAACTAAAATAAAAAATTTATTTTAAACGTTTAAATGAATTTAGTTTATAGTGTAAAGACTTTTAATTTCTTAATTTTTTCTAATGGCTAGAGTCGATGTAGTAGTTATTAAACAGAACTCCAACATTCCTCTCCCCAAAGACAAAAATAAAAAAAAAAAATTTTAAAAGTAAAAAGTTCAAAATAAAATTAAAGACAAACATAATTTTATGTCCTATCCGTACGGCTCATTCTTGTCCAACATTTCTTGAAGGCTCTTCGGTGTGCTCTTCAGATCCCGAATGGTCTTCCCTGCTTCTTCTAGGGCGTCCTCCGCTTCCTTCCTCTTACTTTATTCCTCACTAAGAAATCTTTTCACATGGGCAAATTGTCGCCCCTGGGACTCCAGGGTTTGGTTGGTCACCTTGGAATATTTAGCCTTCTCCTGGTGATACCAGATCGGCTTGTCATTTTGGTCCACCATGGTTTTTTTCGACCACTGTGCAACTCCCGACTCAATGTCATTTACTTTTAATAGGAGCCTTTGACCCTCAAAGGTAAGGGTATTTATAAATTCGACCGCTTCACCTTGTCGATCCGTTCGCTCCTTCCGACAGAAGGCGATGAAGATAGTTTCGTCGTGCGCTTTGCACATTTCTAGGACTTTCAGATTGTCGACCAGTACCAGTCTATTGTACAAACTCTGCCGAATGAATTCCTAAAGAAGAGCTTTACGGCGTCAGCAGTCATCCTTCGGTCTCCTCCTAAGACCGTGATGTTGTGAACATTGATTTCGAATATTAGAGCATTATCGTAAATTTTGTTTTTTTATTTGACACATGCAATTATTTAGAAAATTTAAAATAAAAATTTAAAAATTAATTTTTTAATAATTGTTATTATTACTTCAACCATTTTGTCTGATAGAAATATCCTCCTTACTATGAGGTCCTTTTGAGTTGCCTCTCCTCCTTTTTTTTTTAACTAAATAATGATAAATTTATAACTAGATTATTGTTTTGTCAGCACCGATATCACACATGAAGTTAATTAAAGTGTTGTTTAACAAGGGATCAGGGGGAAAGTCCACCCGACTTTGAAATATCTTAAATGTTATGTGTGACAAAAAAGTGTGAAAAATAAATCGTGTGCGAAAAATTTTTTTATTCAAAATTTTTATTGGCTATTAACAACCAATGAGAAAACAAAAAAAAACTAATTATGCAAAAAAAATACAATTCGAGTGCAAAAAAGAAAATTCAAATAATTCTATTGAGTAAAATTGAAAGCAATACATTATTGTTTTTGCATGCGTTGATGATTGCCAACTCAAAATCGCTCATTATAAATTTTGGATTTAGACTTATATTCATTTCGTTGCATTTCGACTTTAAAAGTTTCAAACTTTTTTGATATAAAGACGTTGATTTGCCTATTAATAACATAAGCACACAAAAATACATATGTTCGTCAAACCATTAATTGATAAGTGTAACAAAAGTCAATTAAATTGAATTTTTGTAATATTGCAATTTTTGAAATCAATGAACGTATTAATAATTTCATAATTTTGAAATTTCACAGTTTCTTAATCTGTTCTCACATATAGAAGATTAATATTTAATGAGGTAACACTGAATTTTTAATGAACTTTCTTCCGGATCCATAAAAGTTACGACTTTTTTCTAGTGAGAAAGTGTTAATCCAAAAGTGGACAATCCCCCTATACCCGTTTAACAACGCTTGGCCTAAAATTGGGTCACTACAATTAATTTGGGCTTTACTGTAACTAAAAGCTAATATTTTGTTTGATTCATTTTGTTCACTCTTGGGTTTATCATAATTGGATTTGATTTTGTATGAGACATTTTGGTTGTTGTTGTTAGGATGGTAGAATTCGTCCTTGATAATACAATGAATTAATTGTCTTGTCTAAAATTTTTTAAAAGGTTTTTAATTTATTTAAACTATTTTATAAGTTGTACTATTTTCAACGAAGAATGGTCCAGTAGCACCTTTTTCCTTCAATCCTATCCACATCATTACAGATAGGGGAAATTTTGATGTTTCAT
Organism: Brachionus manjavacas; assembly: GCA_019054805.1. Classification (NCBI taxonomy): domain Eukaryota; kingdom Metazoa; phylum Rotifera; class Eurotatoria; order Ploima; family Brachionidae; genus Brachionus; species Brachionus manjavacas. The sequence continues at coordinate 2,588,553 of JAHQIY010000004.1, forward strand.
TTAGTCCTTAAAAAAAATTCTTGAATTTAACATCATAAAAACAAAATAAAAAGATCTTTTTACCTCGTTTTCGTCAGCTTCCTCGACTGCATAAACTCGGTGATGTGGTTTATTTAGACCATCGTCTACCGTGAACATCTTTTCATCAGAAAACATTATCCGAAAATTTTTCAAAAGTTTGTTTCTATTTTTTCTCCAAAATTGACAAAATTTTAGGCACTTTGATACATGGCTTTCCTTTTATGTTAGCCTTATTTTTTAAATAAAAAATCAAATTATTTTTCAAAAGTAAGCAAACTTTCAAATTCAAGTCCTTTAAATATTTTAAACCGAACCTATAGAAATATTTAATTTAGCAGCGATCTGTCTACCTGAACATTGCTTAGCCAATATCTTTACTCTGATTTTGTTCAGATGATTTGATACAGAATTTAGGCGACCAGGTGAAGTTTTCGAAAAAAAAATTCCCATTTTCTCCGAAACCTTTTATCCAACGAGAAATCGTTCTTTTGGAAACTTTTGAAGCCATTATCGAGAATATCTCGGAATTTGATTTTTTGAGTGTTCAAACACCAATTCACGCAAAGATTGAGGTTTTGGACGTCCTATTTTTTTTAAATAATTTTTTTTTTCCAAATTTATTTTAAAAAATTTTAAAATTCAAACTAGAAAACAATATAAAAAGCCAAATAGTTTTAAAAATTATAAGTCAAATAGGATAACAAGGAAAGAAATTAAAATGACATTATCAGTTCCATTTTGCGCAAATAAGAATTTATTTGAATAACTGAAACCAAAACCAAAATTTAAAAAAATTAAACAAATTTTGACTTAATTTTTAGTTTACGAAATTTTGGCTTACCAGATATTAGCTAATAACCAACATTCCTGGTTGGAAGCAGATTGAGGAAACCGGTAATTTGATTAAAGACCAGAAGACTATACCTTTAAAGTTTACTTATTTCCATGCGATGGTGTAAGGTCCAGCGCCTTTCCAATGGTAGATGAATAGAGTTTTGAAAGGCTTAACATGGAAATGGTGCATGTAGTAATGGTTTTAAAAAATTTCAACTGAGAAAATGTCATTTATGCAAAGATGCTTTAGTTTCTTTGAGGTCTTTTTTTTGCCAAGTAACATACTCTGTGAATTAAACATAATTGATAATGCACGAACATTCTGCAAATTCTGGACAATAAAATTCTTAAATTATAATTATGAAATATTTATGGGAACAATTTCCTTACCTTCACTAATATATTTCCATCTTCACTAATATATTTCCATCGTCACTAATAAAATAAAGCTCCCTTAATAATATATAGCTCCACTATATAATTTGGTAATCATCTAATCAATTTTAAATTTAAATCGATAGTTTATAGTAATGATCAATTATTTATTTTTTTAAGCAAACGACAAACAAACAAAAAATAAGAAACAAATAATGAGAAATTATAAGAAATAATAAGAAAAATAAGCGACCAACAAGCTTTTACATCCTAACAAGAGCCTTGGTAGCTTTTTTAGGAGCCCCACGCTTTCGTTTTTCTCCCATAGGCAAGTTCTTGATCTCGAGTGTAATGGTGTATAGCTTGAAATAACTATGATGTGCTTCCATATGTTCCTTTGTCATGGTTGGGACAACTACACTTGTTGCGGCGGTAGTCTTGATTGTTGAGTGTGACGACTCGGCACATGTTGATTCCACGGATGAAATTTCCGATCAGACCATTTCCCAATGCCATTAAAAGCAACTAAAAGACCGAAGTTTTTTCCTCGTAATTCTCAGAATTGGTTTGATGATGACGAATTTATTTAGATAAGGTTTAATTAATTAGAGTAGACTTCAAAATATTTTAGGTTCCACTTAATTTATTAGTGTAGATATATATAATTATACTCAAAAGGAAATTTATTAGATGAAGAATAGATATTAATTAGATGACGAATTGGAAATATATTATTCAAGGTAGGAAATGATAGCCAATTTTGATCCGGTATCCGGTATAAAAGATTGAACGAATTGAATTTTAGCCCAACTCTGACAAAATGGGTATCAGATTTCCTTACAGACAGATTCTTCCAGGTAAGTATTGATAATCACCTTTCAAGCACCAAACCAATCAAGTGTGGAGTACCTCAAGGTAGCTGCATCTCCCCCACGCTTTTTATTATATATTTTAGCAACGTTGTAAATAGTCTGCCGTAACAAATCAAAGTCGCCATTTTTGCAGATGATCTCTGTATTTGGATTACATGTAAAACAACTAGTCTGATCTGAATCTGATACTTCAACCAGCAATCGATAAAATAATTGACTTTTGCAAAACATGGGGTTTAACGCCATTAACGTCTCCAAAACGTGCTACACGACATTCACAACCGCTGGTCAACGCAAAAACTACCACAAAAACTACAAACTTAAGCTCGCAGTACTTAACTCAGAGATTCCCTTAGACGCAAATCCAACCTTTCTTGGTATCAAGCTTGACCCCAAATTATCGTTTTAACCACATCTACAAGATCTTGAAAACAAACTAACGTCTAAAACTAACTTACTCCGTCGTACCAAAAATGTCAAATGGTCAAACTCACTATCAATCAGTCTTGTGCTGTACAAATCTCTCATCCGATCCTTATTCGATTACTGCTTCGTGATACTAAACAGTGGGACCGAAAAAATAAGTTCTTCTCTCCAAAAAACTCAAAACAAATTCATGCGTATTATTAAGTATTTTCCTCTCAAAACACCGATTCGTTCCAGGCACAAAATACTTAAGCTAGAAACCATTGAAGAAAGAGCCAACAACTTATTTCTTAAGTTTTTGTCTAACAAATCAAAGCAAGTGCTGATCGCAAAACAGATCGAACAATTCTTGCTGTCAGAACGCCGTAATTTGATAAGATTTTCAACTCCATTCGATAAACTTAGCTCTAATTAAATCACTTTTTATCTGATTTTACTTTTTAATGCGGGCTCAAACGAAGGTCTTGAACCATTCGGACGTTCCCTGGGGTCACCCCCTAAATTATTTTTTAAATAAATAAATAATTTATCTCCCAAAAATTTTTTGTGATTTGTTTAAAAAAGCTTATTTTACTTTTCAAAGTCCCATTTCAATCATCATTAATCCGGGTTCCACATCTGAAGCAATAATGGTCATAAATATCCATTCAATCTTTTGACGCATTATTACATGTTTATTTAATCTAAAACAAAATATGTTTTGTGTTTTTATCTTTTCTAACCAAACTTTCATGTGATTTTTTTATGTGCTGTTTTTTATTATTCAATTTTTTTATATTTATCTAATCTTCGCCCTTGAGTTGTGATATATAAAAAATTAAATTGATATCAGTTTTGTGGATTTCAGACATTTTGAATTTTGGAAAAAAAAACAATTATTTAAATTGGAGTAAATTTTTTTTGCTCAGGCCTTAAACTCGTTCTTCTCGGTAAAAAAATCTTTTAAAAAAAATTTTCTTGTGGCAGTTTGTAGAAATGTCAAAAAATCAAAATGAAGCTTATTTATTTCTCTTGAATGATTTGATTAAAATTTAAAATAAAACCAAAAAATATGGAAATAAATTCTATGATAAATCTTATAAGTTACATTTATCTCTTTCGTTTTCTCTACAATAGAGGTTTTGCAAAATTTTGATAATGATCGAAATTTAATAGCTTTAGCTAGCATCTAACACAATAATCATCAATTAAAAAAATTTTAAATGAAATTTATAAAATTTGAAAACAATTAATTTTAATTTTATTTTGAAATATTGAAATTGGCATGTGTTTTATGTATAAATAAAATAAAAAAAATTTTAAATTTAAATGAATCAAAATAATGAATTTTTGTATTGCAATTTTTTTTACTTTTATTTTAAAAAGCCACTTCTTTTCTTTCGAATTAATCAATAATGATAGAAAAAAGTGTGATTATTTCGAAAACTTTTATGAACTCAAATCAAATTTATTTTTCAATTCTCTTTATATAAAAAAGTTTTCATCGTTCGATCAAATAAAATTTGAGTGCATCAGTGAAAAAAAAATTGACGTACACGATCTAAAAATATATCCAGTTTATTTTATCACTCTTGATAATAGACTCAATATAGCTCCAATTTTCCCTAAATATCATTATTTATCCATAAAGTTTGCCTACATATCTAATTTCGATGCTACACTTTCAATTTTTCAGAATAATAGCATAAATATCTATTTGAGTTTTTTATTTTCAACCGTAGCACTAAAGTTTAATCATAGTTACAATAAACCAATTTCAATTTTTAATAAAATAAATCAGCTTTCATTTTACAGCAACTGCAAGTACCAAATTGATACGAATGCTCTGATTTTCAACAATAGTAAAATAGAAGAACTTATTTTTTTTGGTTTAAGTGATGTTTTTATTAAGCGCAATATGCTCGGATTTAGCTCAGCACAAACAAACACCTTTGCCAACATAAAATCATTGGAACTATATTTCTACAAAGGTTATCTTGATGGTCGTTTGTTGAATAAACATTTATTTACAAATTTGGAAAAAATTTTCCTCTACGATTACATTAAGTACTCTAGAAATAATATATTTGAAGGGTTTTTAAATTTAGAGACAATAATATTCGAAATTAGATTTTTGAATTCTCTAATGAATCAAATCAAATTTTTTCAAAGTTTGAATTCGAATTTTGATAAGGATGCTTCAAAAAATTTTAAAATCAGTGTAAAATTTAAGGATTATTTTTATCCTGATGAAGATTTCTGCTATTTTCTAACATTATCCAACAATGCATTATCTCTTTTTATTGATTTGGACATTGGAAGATTTCATGGCTTATTTAACTGTACTTGCTTAATATTCTGGCTTTTTAATAGAATCAATTATGGAGAAAACGAAATAAAGTTGAATTGTAAAAATTACGATAATTTTTTTTGCAATTTTTCAATATTGGAAAATTCATGTGAACATAGATCTCGATTACATGTTACAACCAGCCTGACCGAAATTCTATACGAAACAGAAATTTTTAGCTTTTTCACAGGAATTTTAACCCCATTCATCAGTGTTCTAAGCATTTTTTTAAATTTGTTAATTTTATTTGTATTGAAAAACATTTCAGCAAGAAAAAATAGAATAAAGTTGGCAACTCAAAATTCATTAATTAATTTGATGTTTTTCAATTCAATTTTCTATATTTTTTACTCAATTATTTATTTTTTTCATATATTCGACATTTGTGTTTTTCAAAATGGACTGTTTTGTCCTTTTGTAAGTCGCAGCTATTTTGTTCAGTATTATGAAATTTTTTTCGTTGAGTATTTAGGGAATGTGATTAAAACGTCATCAAATTCTATTGCCCTTTTGGTTTCAATCGAAAGATATGTCAATTTTAAGTCAAAAACAAAATTCAAAATTAATTTATTTAAAAAAAAACAAATTTTTGTCATAATTGTTATTGCGTTTTTAATAAATTTTGACAAATTTTTAACATCCAAAATTAATAAAGATCTTTTTGGCAGCATTGATTCAAATTCGTATCCCGAATTTCCTGTAAAAAACACCTTTGAAGGAATATTTGATAAGAAGTCTCCAAATCAAGATGGAGTCTATTATTTAGGAATAAAAAAACCGATTTATTTCGCAGTTTTCACGATCAATTTTCTAATTAATGATATTCTTTTACTGATATTTCTATTCATAGCTGACATTTTGTTGCTTATAGATTTTAAAAAAGACATAAATTTCAAAAATAAAATAATATTGTTGGGAATTGTAAATAAAGCCAAAGAAAAACTCTACAAAAATAGAAATAAAACTCTAAAAATTACCATCGTAATTGTTTTGAATTCGTTTTTGATCTTTTTTTGTAGAGGTGTCGAATTAATATTAAATTTTTTGGTTATCAAATTCAATATTGAAAGTATTATATGTATTAGTCAAAATAAAATTTGCTCAAATTTTATTCAAACTGGTAACTTTTTTTATTTGTTTTCCTCATGTTTTTCATTTTTTATTTATTTTTTTTTGAATAATTATTTTAGAAAAGGCTTAAAGAAATTATTTTAATAAAATAGATTTTTTAAAGGGTGTTTTTTTTTAAATAAAAGAATTATTTTAAGCTTCTAAGGTTCGCCCGGTGCTAAACTTCCACTTAATCGAATAAAATAGACCTCATTTTTGGATTCTCCAAAAAAAAAATTTTTGAACTAGGGATTCTGAAGTTAATCGATTCACTCAAAAATTAATCTCATTTAATCTACAAGTAATCGAAAAACATATAAAGTAGTGTATTGTATTTATAAAAAAATTAAAAAATTTTTTTTAAACAATTTTTCAAAAGCAAATATCAATTTAAGTGGCCAACCTACAAAAATTTGATCGTTGGCGGTCCAAAAAATAGACCGCCTGGCTGACCGGACAAATGACCGCCCGCCAAAAAGTTAATGGTACGCTTGTACCGATGCCAACACTAAAATAAAGCTTCAAAATGCGACATACCATCTTATAGAGAAATGAATTTTCTAGAATTTGATGTGAATAGAAATTCTATTTTATTTTATGATTTAAAATGAAATAAGTTAGTTTTTTAATTATCTAAATCAGTCAGTCGTACATTTTTGAAAAATATATTAAATTAAAAACATTTAGACTTTTATTAACAAATATCAAAACAAAGAAGTGTTTAACAATGTGATCCTTTTAGATTAATTAAAATACCAAACGATTTTTACCAATCGAGTTTGACATGTGAGTTCAATACATAAACAAAAATCAACCTTTATTTTCAATTTCCCATTTAAGGTTAGTTTTTATTAAAAAATTTAAAAAAATAAATTTTTTTTTTATAGTTTTATTTATAATCTCGTTATTTATAAATTAAAATCCAAAATTTTTTTATTATCAGAATTTTTAAATATGATAAATTTAGATGAAACTATTTGTCAATTGATTCAAAGGAAGAAATTCTACGTTCTTCAAAAAATTTATTTTCCGAGAACCATAATCAGTCTCAAGTAATTCTAAAAGGTTTCCTCTAATAAATGAATGGTTTATTCGATCAATAAAATCTTCAATAGAAGATTGTATCATTCTTATAAAAAAACTTGTTCCTGATTTTAAAAATTCCTGCTTCTATTGATAAAATAATAGATATTTTGGCAAATGAAGAAAAATCAAAAATTAATTATTAAAAAATTTGAATTTTGCAATCGCTGCATCAAAAGTTTTAAAACAAGTATAAAATTTCTAAATAAGTGTAGTGAATATTGGAAATGTCTATCAAAATTCTATCATCTTAATATATTAGGACAAATACGGTAAATTTTGGATTCAAAGCCTACCTTTTCCGATTTTAAAGAACCAACAATCTATGAAAGAGTTAAATTAAAGGAAAATTTCAGATTCTTTACTTTTACTTTGAACCCAGAGGGAATAAGTCCATACAAATCCTCTAAAACCAGCATTTGGCCAATCGTTTTTGTAATGAAAGAATTGAGTTTAAAAGATAGATTTAGTTTAATTAAATATGTTCGTTTAATTTAATATGTTTATCAAATAAACCATTGTAATAATCTTCTTTTTTAATTTAATTTAATATCGGTCGGCACACGACATCGGCGTTCGACCGAAGGCCGGCGAGTTCTTTTTCGTCGTTGTTGCTGCTCCGACACAAATTGAAGAACGACACGTTGCGTGTCGTCAAAATGTGGTTGTGCCGGTACACACTCACCATGCTGCCTTTCCGCTCCGTGATGACGTACGGCTCTGGGTCCCAATCAGGCGTTGTCTTGCATACTCGCTTAAGCTTCAGGAGTACAAGATCGCCCACCTTCAACTCGGACTGCTGCACACGCATGCTAGCGTTGCACTTGCGCGTCATCACCTCCTTGCTGGCGTCAAAAATGACTTCCGTGAGCCATGTCTTGTCGAAGTAGGCCATGCACTTCGAGCTAATCGAGGCCTTGAGCCTCTCGAAAGCCAGCTGCTCGACGGCTGTCCACCTCAACGCTGCGCCCTTCTTGGTGAGCTGCCACAGAGGGTCGGTGACGGTGTTCAGATCCGGAATGAATCTGGCGCTGAACTGCACCACGCCCAAGAAGCTCCGCAGGGCCTTGACGTCCTCGTGTGCTGTGGCTACGCGAAGCGCGCGGCATCAGTCCTCGGTCGGAGCTATGCCTTTGCTCGAGATGAGAAGTTCAAAGAACGTGAGCTCCAACTTGAAAACTTTCACTTACCCGGATGGGCCGTGAGTCCAGTCTCCTGAAGACGCCTGAGCACTCGCATGAGGCTCCGGTCGTGTTCGGCCTGGTCTTTCCAGTAGACCAGAATGTCGTCGGTCATGTAAAACTGACCTTCGCATCCGAGCAGGATGTTGCGAAGGCCCTCCGTGAACAACTCGGACGCGCACGAAAAGCCCATGTTCAGGCGCTTGTAACGATACAGCCCTCGATGTGTTTGTCGTGTAGTTCCGACTCTCTGGTCCAACGCTAACTGATGAAACGCCTTGATGAGATCTATCTTCGAGAAAACCGTGGCGCCGTTGACCTGCGTGATGAGTTCCTCAATCGTTTTACCCGGAAATCTGGTCCGTCGAATCGCTTTGTTGCGCCTTGGAGTCACACGTGAGCCGAATCTCTAACGTGTACTCTGTACGCTTGTTCCTCCAGTTGGCGTGCGCCGTCTTGTCCTTGGGCACCACAACTAGGTTTGAGACCCATGGTTCGCTGCTGCTGTCGACGGGCTCGATAATGCCCTGCTCGACCTGCTTGTCCAGCTCTCTTCCTACTGCCTCGCGCAGGTGGAACGCAACCGGGCGTTGCGGTTGTCCATTCCACGGTGTGCTGCTCGATGGTGGAGGATTTGGCCTCCAGTGAACGTCAACAGTGAACTAGCTGGCATTCTTGTACCGGAGGAATTCGGAAAACTCCTCGTACTCCATATTTGACTGCGGAGCTTGCGCACTCACACGCGCATCCAGACTCGCATACCCTGCCGAGTGTGCGCTCGGATGCTGGACAACGCCGTCGACCTGGCGGATGACGCGGTCCGTACCGGCTGTTGCCCTGGGGAGCGTTGCTGCCGCTCGACCTGTACCCGGATTCACGTGGTATGCACCGGGTGGCCCAGGATCTCGCGGTCTACGTCCTTGGTGTCGCCGAACTTGCAGTTAAACACTTATCTGTCGATACCTGCTTAAAAGCCATTTACTGTCACTGAGTTGAAAAAAGACTATTTTTTACGAAAGCTGATATGCTTTGTTAGATTTTATTACTATTTTCGAAGCTATTTTGTAATTTTTTAAATCATAAATAAAATATCCAAAAAAAAGCTATTTTTTATCAAAATTTTATTGCTAAAATAGGCTTAATACAATTTAATTAAATTTGGTACATTAAATTTAGTACAAAAATTAATTTTGTGTTTTTTTATTAAAATTATATATTTCTTATTATTTTTATCTATGTTTTATTAGATTAAGATTTTTTATTATAAAAGAATAAAAAATGAATAAAAGATAATTGGTTTAAAAAAAAAGATGTTGTTTTTATTAAATTAGATGTTGTTTTTATTAAAAAAGAGTGGGCTATTATTAACGTCCGTACAAAACTTTTTAATTACCTAACAATTAATGTAACATATAGTTACATTTTAAAAAAATTAAGGAAGAAAAATTTTTATCTATTAGGCTAGCTGGGTTTGGCCTAAGGATGTTTTCCCCTATGCTAAAAGTTCTCTCAACTGAAGCTGAAGTGGCAGGGGTCGTGAATATTTTTTTCAATGAATCCGAGGATGTTGCGTTGGTAAAGAATGTTGAGAGGGTTTTGTTTTTCTCTGAACACCACGACCGATTATCATCTAAAATAGACAAAGAGAGAGTTAATTTGAATTTTAGATTTGATTTTTTGAATTGGGACAATAATCAAGAAACGATGAGACTTATAATAAAAGTTTCTTTTGTTTTTAAAAAAAAGCGCTGAGAGAATTTTTTTATAGCGGTTAAATTTTAAAGCACTGTGTTTTTGATTTAATACAACAAGTTAAACGCAGAAGAGTCTTCTTCAAGCTTTATTGTTCTCTATTTAACAAATAAGTAATACTGCATAAAAAAATTATGTTTAATATATGTGTGAAATAAATTTTTTTTATTTGCAGTCATAAACAAATGAAAAAAAAATCTGAAATCATGAATGTTAGTCAATAAGTTAAGTATTTTTAAATACTTTAGTAAATTCGGTCTTACTTAAGTACTTTAAAAAAATTCGAATTTTTCAGAATTTTTACTTAAGTTTTTACCTAATTTTAATTTTTTAAGTACTTAATACTTAATGCACATCCCTGGTTTCGATGTAGCTTGTTTGCAATTTCTTTCTCTAGCTTCATGCTATGTTTTCTTCTCAGGTTCAGATTCAAACTTTGTTCACGTTCACACTTTTTCATGATGGTTGACTATTTTGAACATTTGTTTTAGATATACGGTCTTCTTAGCCCATTAAGTCCAAAGCCATTATTCTTTCTTGGTACGACTTTTCTTTCGAACATTAAACTAGCTTCGTCGCTCTTCCTTGGACTTTCCTTCGACAATGTTTATGCTTGCTTTCGTTAAAGGGTTTCAGATACCTACAGCATTCAAAATGCGGTCTGAAAAGTCCTATGTATAAAAGCTTAAAATTTTTTTATTTAAACATACGAACGCATTCCTGATCTGACCTTAAACTATGTTGGCTTTAGATACCGCAGACGAACATTGTTTATTCCATTCAAGGTCATTAGAGCTTGAGATTGAGCATATGTTCTTGCTCATATGCGCTTGAGCACATGCTCTAGCGCTGCGCTAGAACAAAATAAATGTTCAAGAACACGCTCTAGAGCACTCACATGAGCAAAAAAAATATTGCATAAATTATGTTAACTTGATTTACTTTACCTAGAGGTGCTCTAGTATTAATAATCGACGATTCATTAATGATAAAATCGAGTATGTTTCCATTGGGTCCATCTCCCCTGGTAATTTTTTTGGGTAATCCTCTGTTTAACATTCAGGTCTGGGTTTATGTAGACGCCAGTCAAATTCGGTGAATTTCTGAGTCTTTTTGCTTTAGAAAAAAATATTTTTTCATCGCTCTATCTACACAAGGTAACGATTACAGGCGGGTGTTTGTCATTGTCAGTTTTAGGTCTAACGCGTTTATTTTTAATCCTCGATCTAATTCTAGACCATCAAACACATTTACTTCTCTCTCAAAATCTTCACGTTGTCTTTCACCACCAGCTTCTTTTTCAGACCTAGATAACCCAAAAATCAAAATGTTTTGGCCAACTCTTTTAAGTCGCTTAACAGTTCATTTTATAATTCAACTTCCATCTCAAGATCTAAGACTCGACTTCGAATTCGTAGAAGTTTAGTTGGTGTTGTGACAGGTGTATGGATATTATTCTGAAATGCGGGGACATTCTCTTGAACATCCATTTTCATAATTAATTGAAAAATCGTATAGTATCTATTTTTGTATCTAATTTAGTTTCTTTAAGAAAATTATAAAGATTTCCGACGGGGTGTCAAAGAGAAGATGGTAAATAGACTTGATTGAGATATTTTAAAGAACTTGTAACCTTTGAATATTTGTTTTTGACACTAGATTTATAATTAAAAATTTATAATCTATATTTAATCTAAATTTAATCAACTGGACAGTGCTCTTATCATAATAAACTGATTAACGCTTCATTTATCTAATTTATAAAATAAAAATAAAGTTGAAAAAATTTGAAATTTAAAATTTTATAAAACGATTAGCATTTAAGCAATTTTGATAAAAATTAATAATAATCTGTTTCTTAAACATTATTTATTATGTCAAATTTTAGAAATTTTTCACATATTCAATTTAAATTGAATCGATATTGTTGAAAGATGAAAGTTGGAATGTTGAATATTTCCATAAAGAACTCTTGATCTCAACGCTATTTATCAAACTAATATCCTTTTTAATATCTTAATACTTCGATGTTAGTTCATATTCAGCAAATTCTTAAAAAAACTGTTTGATTTCAAAAACATTTAATAAAAGACTTAAATTGATGTAAGTTTTATTCAAAAATTGTTTTTAAAAAATTTTTAAAAAAAAATATTAACAAAATTTTTATATGAATAAGTTAATTTAAAAAATTTATTAAATAAATAACTTACACAAAAAGGACAAAAGAATTCAGAAAAATAAAAATTTTAAAGCACTCTTAGTCGTTTTGAGTCGAGTAAAATGTATAAAAGAAGCTCTTTTTAAAAAATAAAATTTTTGTAAAAAATTTTTTCTTTTGTTTAAACTATATACAAATTTTCGATGCTTGTGAACATAATTTGAAAAAAATTTCTCTTCATAGAATTTTCCTCAAAAATTTCCGAATAGTCGGTGAATTATTTTTGTATGTTGCCTTGTTGGGACACTGAGGCGGCAACGAGCTTATTCGATTATGCGACGCATAAGAATTAGTCGAATTATTTGACGACGGTATACTTGAAAGTCTGCGCTTTCGCAGAACCAACTGCATATCCTCTGTATTCCTTAGTGCATAATAAACATTCGAGTTATCACCTATTGGTATTTCGTTTGGCGCATCCAAAACTTGTACCAGCACAAATTCATCATACAATTCTGGATTCATGAAAAATTTGTTCAAAATTCTGGTCTTGACTTCCTTGGTTCTGTCTTGGTTGCTGATGGACATTTTTTTGTACAATATCTCTGAATCAGGTCTCTTGTCCGGCTCATTTTGCTCGATTTTCACCTTGACCGTGTATTGATTATTGATTGGAGAACACTCTATACTATTACTGGTATTGCAGCTGTCGTTCTGGGACGAGTTGGACATGCTGTTTTTAAGGATAGACTTTGGCGATTCGGATGAATCGGCGAGGTCAGAGCTACCGATGGAGCTGCATCGGGAATGATTTGACTTGTTTTTGAAAATGCTTTTTTGTTTGATACCAGGTGTTTTTAAGCCATTGAATGACATTTGGTTGAGTGATTCATTCGACTCGGAGCGATATGAAATGTTCGATTTTACTCGGCTATTTCGAGTTGATTCGTTTGCCGATTCTATCTGATTGGAGTAGTTGGAAAAGTCATTTCGGTCGAGCAGTTTGTGCGAATGGAGCCACTTGTCAAATGAAGGGTCGGGTTTTATGCTGTACAGGTGGGAGGCTTGTTGAAGGAGCTTTATCTGGGCTATTATTTCGAACTCTTTGCGCTTTTGCTGAACATTGATCATGTTCTTATCCATTCTTTTCGATTGGGCATTCAAGTATTCCAAATCTCGCAGAAACATGCCCAAAAATGGAATAGTACCAACAGGTTCCTTTAAAAAATTGTTAAATTTTTTGTTTTTTATTTTGAACAATTTTAAGGTACTAAAAATTCATCAACAAAAAATTTAAAAATCAGACTTTCCACGTAAAAATCTAGAACTAGTGATTGTAAAATCAAATATTAACATCTATAAATGTTTTGAGTTTTAAATTTTTTTTTAGATAAATTTTCTAATGAAGATTTTTTTTATTTTTTTTAAAATAAAATCAAAAAATATCTGTGGTGTTATGTTTTAGACTTTTCTTGGTAATTTTCTTTGGCAAAAATAAATTTTTTTTTTAAAATTTATATAATAATTTACAGTACAATCCAAAACAAAGTTAACGCTCCGTTTAAGCATTGCTTGATCGGAGTATGCACAAAACGAATCAGAACACAAAACATTTTAAAACATACACATGAACATTTTGAAACATGTTTCAAAACACGGTTCAAAAAATGTTTCAAAACATGTTTCGAAATGATTTTCAACTAGTTTTAGATGTTTTGATTGTTTTTTATTGTTTAACAAATAAACATCAAATAATTTATCCAAATAAAATTATAAAATTACATTGAAAAATTGAAAAGTTCAAACAAATTTTTTTACTTCATTTTTTAAAATGAGAGTACCTGAATGTTATAGGCATCGAATTATATTTTTGAGGAATGAAGGCTTAAGCTTTCGGAAAATTTCCAAACAAATGGATATTGAAGGATTATCTATTCCCCAAGTTGCCATTTATAAAATTTGCAAAAAATTCAAAGAAACACGAATAGTTGCTGATTTTAAGAGGACCGGTAGAAAAACAATTTTTCAGGAGCCGCATTACAACTATCTTAGCGAATTAATAACTTATAATCGTGACATTACACTTGAATAAGAGAGTTTGGGTTTTACATACTTTTTATAAGACTTAAAATTTTTAAAAAGACTTCAAAATGCAAAAATAAAATTAAAAGTCTCGTGTTAATAATTTCTTTTTTGATGCACAAATCAAAACTATCTTCTAATTTTTTGTTTTGTATAGTGTGTTATGTTTTGTATGTCATTACAATATGTAAACATTGAGCAAGTTTTCGTTAACTCTGTTTTGGATAGTACTGTATATGAAATTGATTCGATTAAAAAGGCTATTTGTATTTCAAATTTTACGCAAAAATACGAGTTTTTACAGTAAATAAAAGTAAAAAATAGAAAAATTATACAAAAAAAAATATTCTAGTATATTTGGTATAATTTTTTGCGTTTGAATTACAAAATGTATCCAATTTTGAAATAACATTTAAAAGTGCGATGTTTCAAATATTTTTTTCAGTCTCATATAAAAAAATAATTTCAAGTTAATATTGCAAATATTTTCATATTTGAAATTAAACTTGTGAGTGAGATAGAACAAGCTTAGGTTTCATTTAAAAACTAAAAAAAATTACCTAGATTTTTTTTGAGTTTACTGGTTCATCTTAAACACTTTAATTGTGGTTCGTTTACTGTATTTTAACAAAAACTCATATGATAAAAAAATGAAAAAATTGAACGTAGAAATAGGTCTAGAAATAGGAAATAGGTAACTTCATTTAAAAATTTGAAAAAAGGATTTTTAATGATTTTTTTAATTTTCTGTATTCTGAATTTAAATTCAGAATTAAATTTCATTGCATTTTTAATAATTACAATCCTTTTTTGATAAATTAAAATTTACCAAAATATAACATAATAAAAACTAACGATTCGGATGAATAAAAAAAATACTGCAACGTAGTGCAAAAAACTTTTTTTTACCTAAAATAATTTTTCTGATGTAAATAAAAGACAAAAATAAAATATCAATTAGAATTTAATTGATTATTGATTTTGTTAACCCAAAAAAAATAAAGTTTCTATTTTAGGTTAAAAAGATGCAAGTATTTTGCAGTAATTTTTTAAACATACTGTAAATTTTGATTTATCAAAAAAGGAAGAAATTTATTTTTGTTTTTTTGAAATTCACAATACCTTCAATTATTCAAATAAAAACTAAACTTGTTCTATCTCACTAACAAGTTTAATTTTAAATATGAAAATGCTTGCAAAATTAACTTGAAATTATTTATATATATGAGGCTGAAAAAAATATTTTAAACATCGCACTTTTAAATGTTATTTCAACATTGGATACATTTTGTAATTCAAACGCAAAAAATTATACCAAATATTTTTTTAATTATTTTCTATTTTCAAGATCATTATTCTGATGCTATTTGAAAAAAAAGATTTAAATAAAAAAAATTGAATTTAATTTTTCCCATATGAGAATTTAGTTTTAGAGCTGTTTAAGCACTAGCATAAATCTAGAACTTGTGATTAAACATTGTAAAAATCATACTGTTCTACTAATTTTTTCATCAAAAAGGTTTTCTTGAAAATAAACATATAAAAGGCGAATTTATTGAGTTTAATGAAAAGACATCAAAGTTAATTTCATAAAATTAAAAGATGTAAAATAAAGAAATTTTTGATTTAAATTAAATAAAAAAACGAAAATCATAAATGATTTTTATTTAGAAAACTCTAAAAGAAATTATAATTATAAAAAATTTATTTTTTTTTAAGTGTTTACTTTTATTTCTAACTAATTTACATTTTTTTTTTTTGTTAAAACTCGTTTTTTTCCGTAAAATTTCGTTAAAATATTTATCAAATTTAACAAAAAAATTCAAAAGGTAAGAATACGCATTCGTACGAAAAATTACCAAGATAAGTCACATGATAGCTGCTGTATATTCTTTAAAACATAAAAGAAAATTAATACAATTATGTCATTGAGATTGTTTAAAAAAAATGAGCATCAAACATAAATTGGTTAAGTGTAAAATTTTTGATGATTTAAAAAATAAAGAATAAAAGTTAATTATAATCAACTCTAAGGTTAAATAATTCTGCTACAATTAAATGCTAAACTAGTTTAAAAAACCTTAGGATTAAAAATTCAAATTCATTTTAATAACTTACAGTTTGTTTGACCATTTTTTTGTTTTGTTTTAGCAAATTTTCTTTCATTTTGCGTCCCAAAGTCGCATTAATTCCCAAATTGATTTCAGCATATTTTGACGTACCTTCCTTAAAGGAAAAAAATTAAAATTTTGACTTAAACCAAGTGAAATCTAAAGCATTATCTAGTGCATTCTAATTCGAAATTAAAAGCAAAAAAAAAAGCACAACAGAGCTATTACCAAACTTAACAAGTCTTTAAAACTGCTTGACTTAGATAGTCCTGTTGGTTTGGATAGTGGTTCAGCCGAGTCGATTAGAAATCGATAGTTGTTCAATTCCTTAAAATCAAGTAGTAAAAAATAGATCTCAAAAAACCCGGAACATTTCATAGCATTTTTGATTTCAAGATATAGATCAGTTTAAAATATAATCTGATTTTGATAATGAACAATATATTATTAAAATATTTTGAATGAATTTTCTCATTTACAGAGTGAAGATGTTTAATAGACTAAAAATCTTAGGAAACTTTGTGTATCAAAAAAATCTAGACCTACCGGAGATTTCGGTCACTTTATCGAAAGTATAAAATGGAGTAACCAAAGATGGATCAATCAATCTAACACTTTAACTTTTGGACTAATGTACCAAAAACCTAGAAATAGATGTCAGCAAAACCTCTGCAAATCTATGCTTATAAAAAAATTAAATGTCAATTTTTTTTGCCCCTTTAGTCTAAGAAAATGAATACTTTAACTTTGCTTTAATTGCGAAAATTTTTTCCAAAAATTAAATTAAAAGCTGAATTCATTTTTTTAGTTGAATTTTCAATTTATTACGTCTTTCTAATGGAGAATTGATTAATTATTCTAATATCCTTATGCCGATTAAAATTTTTAAATAGAAAAATAACTAATTTTTTAAATAAATATTGTTAAAGTTTTTTTTTGTTTTATTAATTATTTTTTCCATTTTTTTTTCTTTAAAATTTATATTTGACCAGAGTTGTTTTTAAGTCACAAGTCTTAAGTCAAGTCAAGTCATTGACTTGACTTGAATTTTTTTTTTTTTTAAGTCAAGTCAATGACTTAAAAAATTTTTAATTTTTAAGTTTAAAAAATCGGTAAAAAAAAGCGGCAAGTCAAAGTTACGGTCAACATTGTGGCGGGCGGTCATTTAGCCGTTCAGCTTGGCGGCCAGAATTTGGGACTGCGGCGCTGAAAAAAAAGATGCCAAAATATCATAAAAAATTAAAAAGTTAAGAAAATTAAATATGTTTATTAATTAAAAAAAAACCATAATTTTATTAAAAAAAAAAAAAAAAAATTTTAAGTCATTACTTTGACTTAAAACTGTGACTTAAAAACAAGTCTGTATTTGACAAAAAAAAATTTCAGTAAAATAATTTTTATGAATCAATTTTTGAAATAACTTTTTATCTTAGGTTCAGAACATAACTTAACGAAAAACAATAACATAACTTAACGAAAAACAATAAACTATTTATATTCTTGAAAATTATTTTAAACAATAAAGTAAAAAGAGAAATTTCGATCGAATACCACAAAATTTAAATAGAATACCTCAATTTTTCATTTTTAAAATATTTCTCAACTATTAAGATTATAAAAAAAATAAATTAACATCAGATTTTATTGAAATCCGCTTTTTTTAAATTTATTGACACTAAAAAAATTAATACAAAGAACATCAATTTTTTATTTTGATTAATTTTTGTGAATTGAGAAGAAAAATTTAATTTTTTATAAATAAAATTTTTTTTAATATGAAAGAGCTATTGCTCGCTTTAGATAAAAATAAAAAGTTTAAATTACCTGTTTTGTTTGAAACTAATTTTTGAAAATGTGTTCAGACTAAAAAAGAATAATCCAGAATAGATTCAACTAAAAATCTATAAATATTTCCTTAAATTTTATAATTTTGACAGCGTTTTGAAATCTATGATCAATTTTTGATGCTCAAGATGATCAAACCAAGTTTTAATTAAGAAATAAATTGCTACAATTTGAAATAATTAGTGCAGACGTACATTTTATTATAGAGCATACTTTGTTAAATCTAAAGGTAAACTCTGCAATATCAAAATGAACAATGCAGAATGCAACCATCTAACTGATACAATTTTAAGTGAGTTATTTATTTTATGCAGAATTTTGCAGATTTCACCTTTGGATTTAACAAAGGAGGTTAAATCCAAAAATGTACCTCTATACTAATTCTATAAGAAATAACAATTTATTTTTTAATTAAAACTTGGTTTGATCATTTTAAGCATCAAAAATTGATCATATACTTCAAAATATCGTCTTCAAAATTTTTTATCTGCCCTAAAAATAAAAGATAATTTACAATCAAATTTAATTAATAAATTTATTTTTCTATAGGTTATCTAAAGCAATGTAATGCTAGAAAAAAACTAAAATTTTTAAAAAATTCTTTTTTTCAATTCACAAAAATTTATCAAAATATTAAAATCTGATGCACTTTGTTTAATTTTGATATAAGATTAATAAATTAAATCAATGTCAAAAAATTAAAAAAAGCGAATTTCTATTAAATATGATTCTAATTTATTATTTTCATGTGATATCTAAATATTCGGGAAAAAAAAGGGAAAATTGGGGTATTCTATTTAAATTTTGTGGTGTCCAAACTGAAAAAAGACAAAATAATAAAAAGGTAAATTAAAAAGCCGTCATTTCAATAATTAAATCGTGATGTAAAAAAAATTGATTGTCATTTGAAATTAAACGGGGTCCGGAGCAGAGCCTCGGTTTATGTATTCGGGTATGTTGGAGAAAAGAGAACTATTAGTTTTAAACAAACTTTTAATAAATAAAAATTTTTTATTTAATTATCCATATTAATATTTTATTTATTTTCATACTAACAATTTAATTATTGATATGATGGATTAATCTGCATCCTAGTAAAAAACCGCCTTTAAGAATGCTATGAAATGTGCGTATTTTTCCCGCAAAGGTGAGCAAAAAAACACAGTTAGCTTAAAAATAAAAAAAATAAGCAAAAAACTCCAACAAACCTTTATCAGTATGTCCCTAAGCATTTGCTGGTTTTTATCTTGTGAAAAAATTTCACTCAATTTATCAAATTCCCGTTTTTCTTCCCTTGAAAAAAAAAAATTTCATTTTTTAAAATTTTAATTAAAAAAAAATAAAATTACGCCGGCACTTCAGCCCAACACTTCTCCAGCCTGCTCACATAGGGTCCATTTAAGCTGAGCACAATGGCATTGAGAGAATTAAAATTTTTCAGCTTGCGGCAATGGCGCGCAATCTCGATCCATTTGCGAATTATTTTCGCCCTTTGCACCGGCCTCAGCTCGACATCCTGCAAAACAGAGCTCTGAATGTAGTCTGTGACCAAGTTGAACTGTTTGATGGACAGAGCCGAATCGGCAAATTTGTCCGACAACGGCATGGCAAGCAAATTGTCCGAATTGTTCGACAGTGTCATTTTGCTGCTCTTTTGGTACCTGGTGCCCCACACCGAGCCAAGACAGTGGTGTGCGCACAACTTCTGAAAATAAATCTTGTCCAAATAGGTCAATTGCTCTGCAAAATACTTTGAATCAACACCTAAAAAGTGTTCATCTAGATTTAGTCTGATCTGAGGCAGGTCCGAGCTTGAATCGGCCACGCTGCGTCCATCCATGGTACCAAGCGAATTACTCGAGCTCTCTAGTGAATCAGACGACTGGTCATTGGCTTTGAATTGCTCAAATTTACCGCGGATTAGGGCGATGAGGCCCGAGTCGGCAAAATAATTCTGTCCGATGCGATACAGTTCGTTCAGATTTGAATAGTCGGGGGGCTCGTTGAAGTCTTCGGTGTAATTCTTCAGCCATAGCTTGAAAATGAGACGCAGACTCTTCAGGTACTGTTGTCTGACGTCCTCGGTCATTTCAAGCGAGGCGGGCATAACTTTGGCGTATTGTTCACGCAGCTTGGACAATACTGTTCTGGTGTCGCTGAAGGTTCGGTATGTGGCCAAAAATGTGTGCACCAAATTTGAATCGACCTCGCCAGTGTCCGAGTTGACCAGGTGCTCGATGAATTTAGAAAGGCTGGCATAGCGCAACTGCTTTAGCTTGACCCTGGTGTAGACTAGACCTGAATTGGCACCGGAATTTATTTGATTGTTGTTCGAGTCGGTCAGCTGAGTATTGTAGACTTTTTTGAACGAAACTTGGTATATACAGTCGTCGCCTTGTTCCTCGAAGTCGTAAGAATCGCTTTCCAAAGAGGTTATCTGTGACTTTGGTCTGAACTTTTCGGCGCTCTTGAACTCACTGTTCGACGACCGCAAATTGGTCAGCGACGAGTTCAGGTCGGCTTTGTCGCGCGTAAATTTCGGCTCATTGTTGACAAAAAAATTGTTCAAATTGGTAAAAGAAGTCGAGTTTCGTTTACTAAAATTTTTAGACATTTTGAGAAAATTTTTAATTTTTTGTTGTTGACGCTTTATCTATCGTATTTGATATGATCTCATCTAGAATAAACGATGAAAATTTTTAGGCCAACTTTTAATTTTTAAAGAGATGCCTATCTTGGAACCGGATCAAATTAGGTTGTCTTGAATTTTATGAGAAACAATGTGGCTTCGATATTTATCTCGGACTTGCTTCAATGCTTTTTTTAGGAATTTTTTTTTTCTATTTTTTCCCAAAGAATGCACTCAAAATGAGAACTTTTTTTTATTGAAATTATGAAATAAATTTTTTTTAGGACTGGAATTATTTTGCCAAGGCTTTGAATGAAATTACCTATTTTTGTCACCATTTTGCAGTTTAGTTATCTGGTTTTTATATTTTTTAAGTTAAAAAAGTTGAAAATGAAATTGGGAAAATTTATTCGAAAAAATTGTCAAAATTTTTTATTTAAAATGCAAAAATTTGAATTTTCAAAATATTTTAAGGAGATGCTTAACTTTTTGTACTTTTAATTTTCTATTATTTTTTTTTTAATTTAACTTTTGAAATAAAAACTTAAATGATAATTCACAGGTATTTTTTATTTTTTTCAAAAAAATTTAACAAAAAATGCTGCATATAATGCACGAGTCTCTTAATTCTAATAACTCCTATTTTGGTCTGAAAAATTAAATAATTAGCTGAACAATTAAAAAGTGACAAAAAAAAGAGTGAGGCTTCGAGATAATGTTTTTAATAGAGAAAATTTAACAAACTATGAATTTTTTTTATGGCATAATTTTAAAAAAATTAACAATTTAAGTTTTAGAATTAAATTTTAGAATCAAAAATTAATTATAAGAGGGATGATGAATTAGAAAAAAGGTTAAAATTTCTAAAAGTTTCAAATTCATCTTGATGTGGAAGCAAAAGAAGAATCAACAGCTTGTCATGATTCGGAGCCCACCCTCGAAAAAAAACGATTTCGTTAAAAAGATATATTGACTAATGTAATCAGCTCTCGATAATTGAGATAAAAATAGCTCTTTAATAAGGATAACTTTATTAGACTTAATAAATAAAAAGATTAGCAATAATATCTTAATTAATTTTAGTTAAGATGCTACTTAAAAAAAGAAATGCTTTTATAAAAATATTAAGAATATTTAAATACCAAAAAAATTCAATTACAAAATCAATTTCAAAGAGACAATTTGATTTCCTATTTGAATTTTTAAAATGGCCAAATTTCAGGTTCAAATGATTCGAAATTGAAATAAAAATTTAAAAATTTAATTTAAATTTAAACACAAATTTATTTTATTTTTTAATTCAATTTAGATGTCCAAATTAAAAAAAAACTTAAATAAAAGTCATTTTTTAATTTATTTTTTAGATTGAAATTGATAAGTAGGATAAAAATCCCTTAAAATTGAACGACACTCATTTTTCTGTGTTTAACAGCATAACTTTTTGAAACTTAAAAATAAAATAAACTCAATAATTTTAAATATTTATTCAGGACGCGAATTTCTCATGGGTAGTATCATCAGTCAAAATTTACTTTCTTGTTTAATAAAATTAATCAAATTACATAAATTTTTATGCAACTTCAGAGTCGACTGTAATTTAAGTCAAAATGCTTGCTAGACTTTTTTTTTAGGGTTCAAACTCCACTTATAACTCAATTATTCTTGTTGTGACTTAATGTAAATTTTTGATATTTTTTTGGATTATAAAAAAAAAAGATAAAATTTGACGCATATGCATGTTTTTTTTAACTGTTTGATAACGTAACATACTAGCTGCTAAAGTATTTGTTTATCTTTAGACTAATTTGAAAAAATTCAAGGTAAAAGGGTAACAAGCCTTACAATTGGGGCATTAAGCAAGTTTTTTGGATGCAAATTTTAATATGGACAATTAAATTAAAGATTTAAATTAATTAAGAGTCTAATTATTCATTTTAATTAAAACTAATAGTTCTCTAATCTACAACATACCCGAATACCTAAACCGAGGCTCTGATGTAGATTTCATAATTTTTTTCTGAAAATGAGAAAAAGACTGAATTAGAGAGTCTGTTTAAATAAAATTCAAAATGTTTAAAGAGAGAATTTAAAAATTTAACCAAAACTCATGAAAATCTCTTAATTTCATGATTAATCAAGATTTTTTACAATTAAAAAAATATATGCAAAAAATACGGAAATTTAGTATTTTTTTTTGCATTAAAAAATAAAAATTTAAAAATGAAGTAATAAATAATCAATAATTGAATTTAAACTTAGTCCAAATCATCCATAAACTAGTTAGGTCTATGATAACTGTTTTGTTTAATTTTTATACCCAAATTTTATCCACTATACCAAAAACTCCTTAAATCCTACTGTAAATAATTTTCTAACGCCCAACTTAAAGGTTACAAACTTGGATTTGGTGCTTCAAAAAAATATTTTTTTTACTTGTTATCAAATAAAGATTAAAAAATTTTGACATTTTGTTGCTTCCGTGATTTATATTTTCATCCTTACTATCTTAAGCTTTGAAAATGATTTTTTTCTAAAACCAAGTTCGGCTGGAATTTTAAAAATTTTAAATAAAAATTCCCTAGTAAATTTGTTTTTGGAATACTTTGAAGGATTTTGGCAAAAATTTTATTTGAGCGGTTTCTTAAAGCAGTTATTCGACCAATATCGGCTTTTTCTCAATGGCCCCCATTATCACTTTTTTTAGTTTAAAAATTAATAATGCTTTTAAATTTTTTTAAATATTTTTTAAAAAAAGAAATTGGATGAATTTTTGGCGTCAGATCAACTACAATTAAACAAAACTTATTCTCTTTATTTATCTTATGTTTTGGAATTCGTTTTAGCTACCATAGTGAGACTCTTAGTCTTGCTCTACCGGCAAATGCATGTTGTAGCTCATTTTATTATTATTATTATTATATTTTTTTTGTTTTTTCATGAATGATTTATCGAAATAAATAAAAATAAAATTAATATAAAATTTAATTCAAATGATAAAAATTCGCCATTAGGTGACACAAAAAAATAAATAAATTTAAAAAATAAATTAATTTTTTTTAATAAATTTTAAAATTTAAATAATTTTTATTGTTTAAACACAATTTTTATTTAAATAATTCTATTTTTTTTCCCTCTCAATCATATCTTGTAATCTGACACACATTTAATTTTTCTAAAATGAAGAAATGTTTTTTATAAATAAAAGATAAGTAAATTAATTGAATAGCACATGGAGACTCTTTAAAAAGGATCTAAACTAATTGATTTCTTTAATCTTTCTAAAAATAGAAAATTGCTTTAACATTTTTTGGAAATGAAATCCTTACTTCCCATCTTCAAATTCTGATGATCTAATTCCTAAATTGATTTAATTTGCTCAAGGTATTCAGATTAATTAAATAGAAAAATGAGACAAAAATCAAATTAAAATTAAAATTTTCCTAATGTGAATAAAACAAATATCTTTTCAGAAAAAATTTTAATTTTTTTTTTAATTTTCTTATTTTTTACATTGGAAAAGTCAGATTCACCATCTTTAACCAAATTTTTTTTCAAAAAAAATCGAAATTTCAAGTTGTTTTAAAAAATTCTTTATTTTTTTAGAAAAAAGAATTTGTCTTCAAACACGAAAAACAATAAAATGAATTTTGCTAGTTAAAATTTAAAAAATGAAAAAAAAGTTTTATCTCTCACTACTCGTCGGACTCAAAACGTTTTTTTTTTTAAATGTTGTCAAATTATTTTTTTTGGATCTACATCATTTCAGAACTTGGAATTGAAAAAATAAATCAAATCCATCTTGAATAGAAAATCTACCTCTTGAAAAAGGACTTAACAAAAAGCTTACTGTTGTAAAGTAATTACTAACAATCAAAATTTTATTTTTAAAAAACTTAAATTGTTTTAATTTAAAATTAAACTCAGTAATATATAATTCAAAATCTAAAATAATAAATAAGTATTTATTTGTTTTATTTTAAGATTCCTTTTTTACTTTTTAGCAGCAATTGCTTCTATTCACAGATTATTTATTTGCATACTTAGAAAAATCTG
Organism: Brachionus manjavacas; assembly: GCA_019054805.1. Lineage (NCBI taxonomy): Eukaryota > Metazoa > Rotifera > Eurotatoria > Ploima > Brachionidae > Brachionus > Brachionus manjavacas. The sequence goes on from JAHQIY010000004.1 coordinate 2,613,414, forward strand.
GTTCATTAGAAAAAATATACCTACAGAATATTCCTTAAAGTGAATTTGAGCTTAATTATAATTGAATACAAAAATCTTAAAATTTGTGGTTGATCAATGATTTATCCCATTGATACCTCAGACTAAAATAGTTAATCTAATCCATAAACTTAATTTTAAAAATTTTTAATATTCTATTTATTACAATGCTTTTTAGCGACGTTATTGAAAAGTAAAAAAATTCTCCAAGTATTGTACTGAAAATCTGTGAGCTATTTTTATTTTTATTTTTCACCAGTCAAGGATTTAACCTTTTGAAACGAGTTGATTCTTTTTAGAGCTATTTTGAAATTTAAACTTTTTAAAAACAAAACAAAACAATCTATTAGATTAGACATTTTTTATTTATCCTACTCGGTGTTTAACTTTCTAGATCGAATTAAATTGAATAATTTGCTTATTTATCTTTCGAGATAATAGGTCTAATTATTTGATCTAAAATTTTAATTAAAATTTAAATCATTAATTCTAGATGTATGAAAAGTATGAATGTCTCTAAGATTCGTCTAAACAAATATTATTTAAATAATTAAAATTCTAATTATTATGTTAATTTAAAAGGGTTGCAAATTATATAATATGAAGTTGTTTGTAAATCATTTTTTTAATTTTCTTTTTATTTCTACATGGGATTATATTTTATGTGTGAATAATATAACAACACTAAGCATATTTAAATTTAAAATTAATCAAAGGCAGTGATTACAGAAATGATACCTAAATTCTTAATTGAGAAGAAATGAAAAAATATTTAACAACATTTTTAAAGTTTGATATTTTTTTAAAACCTTTGAATAAAAACTTTAAAGCTAAAAATAATCTAAACGGACTGCTACATAAAATAGCTAAAAAATTTTAATTTTACTTAGGAAAATAATAATATAATATTCAAAGAAATATTTAAGTCTTTAATTTAAATCCTCTGAAAAATAACTCTAGATAGGTAGTTAATTTATATACATATTTAGTTCAGACTTGTTTATAAGTCACAGTTTTAAGTCTAAGTCACAAAAATTTAAGTCAAAGTCATGACTTGCGCAAAAATTTTTATCAAAACCTGCTTCATCTGGACCAGTTGAAAGAATTTTTTTCTAAATCTGGTTACATTTAATTTTGAAGCAACTTCTTTATTGGTATCAAATATGGATTTATTAAAACATTGACTTGACTTGACTTAAGACTTGTGACTTAAAAGCAAGTCTGATTTTGTACCTTAAACAATACAAGTTTTTGATAAAAGATATACATTTTTTAAAATCAAAAAGAACATGAATTAAACAAAAAAATTGACGGATCAAACATTTCGATAAATAGAGAGTAAAAAAAAGTAAACAACTTTTTCAAAAATTTGTCAGATTTGAAATTTAAACAACTTATGTATCAATAGAATAAAAAAAAAGTCAAAACAAAATAATTACAGTAAAAAAAATGAATTTGAATTTTTAAAATAAATAAAGTTTAAATTTGAGATTTTAATTTCAAATCCCTTTTGGTTCACTCAACTAAACAGGGTGCCAAAAATGACATTTGGAAAATACAAGCTTATTCTTTCAAAAAGATTAATATTAATGAATTTTATGACTAAATTCTTTTATTAATTAATTATGAAATATTTTCCAACCAAAATTAAAAATAATAATCGACTCTATCTTTGTTCCAAAGTTAAATCTGTCAATTGCCTGATTTTACTAGACTATTTATTTAAACAAACAATAGGTAATTAAAATTGCTTGGCTTCTCGGTGAAAATTTAGCAAATCTATTAAAGAAAATTTCTTAAAAATTTCTCTAATTAAAATTAATTTAAAAATTTTTAGTTGTGAATTTTATTTTGCGATTAGAAAAAAAAAAACTTGTAAAAAAAACTCTACATTAATAATTCTTAAAGAAATTCTACCTTTCAATCTGAAGCTCTTATTTTTAAAACATAAACTCAATTCAAAACAACCTTAAAACAAATATAAAAAAAGGGCATTTTCTTTTAAACATGTATTTATTCATCTAATACCTAATAACTAAATAAAAATTTTTAATTATTTTCATTTAAAAAATTTCAAACCGCTTTTACGTTTTTTTTAATTGAATTTTTTTCAAAAATTGTGATAAATATGCTTTAAATCATCAATAGAAAAAAAATTTCAAAAAAGGCTTAAAAATTTTTCATTTAAAACAGTTTTCTTTTTTCGATCATGGGGATGAAAGGGAGAACTTTGATAATTCCCACCTGCCCAGGGGTCTTTGCAAAATTATTTCAATAAAAAACAAAAATTGAAAAAAAAATTTAACAATCATTTTGCCAGCTTTAAATAATCTTATTTTTTGTAAGATTTGTTTTGTAGACCAAAATGACGGGATAAAATTAATATTAAGTGATTTTTAAGCTAGGCCTAAAATTTCATATCTGGTCAACCTTTTTGGGCTTATGTCTTCGGCTAATTTGGCTTGATTAGCGGACAGGCTTAAGCCTATGCCGGTCGAAACTTATCTATCAAGTTAATCGTCGCTAAAAGTCACAAATTTCGGCCGGCAATCAAATTTCTGCCAATTTTGGGTCAGGTGCGATTGAATATTTGAAAAAAAAGCTCTCAAAAATCTTAAGCAATAACTTAGGAGCAAACACTTAAACTCGTAATATCAAGGAGATCTTTCAAATAACTCCGAAAAGAATACCTTAAAAAAAATTGAAATACTTTTCTAGGAATTCTTAATTGACGCTTAAAGACCCTAAAATAATGGCTAGCAAAATATGTCTTTAGTAAATTTATTCTAAGGGCCAACAAAAAATAAATTAGCTTAGCCTAAATTTATCACCAAGCTAACTGTTTTGGTCAATATTTACAAGGTCTTTGGCAAAAATTTCAATTAAATTCCTAGTCATTGGGACATGAAATTAGAGCGCTGCGTCATGCTTGGGTAGGTGGCCTATCCGCACACTGGTTCCAAAGCACTTGCAGCACTGGGCTCCAGAGGACATTAAACTACTTACCGGGGCGGGCAGATCAGGTCTGGTGGCTAAATTATGCTGCCGAATGGACAAATTCAATTATTTTGCAGCCGAGTCTGATGCTAAAAAAATTGGATTAATTTAAAAAATAGGCCAAGTGAATAAACTAAAGCCACAGAAAAGCCTTGGCCGAATAAATGAACATTTAACGAATAGATAAAATTTTATCTGTATGACCTAAATTGGTTTGAAAGTGGACATTTGTTAGCCGAGGGGATTAGGCCAAGTTGGCCGGCCGGCTAATTCGTGTTTGGGCAATATGATACAATTTAGATGGGAATTAGCACAAAAGCGCGCTATTGTCAAAATGGACCAGCTATTGAATCGCACTCGGCACACAAAAACAACAAAACAAATCTTGAAAATTTAGCTCTTATCTAATTAAGTGTCGTTGGCTAAATTCTTTAAATATTTCAAGTTAATTTGTTTTGCAACAATAGATAATTGCAAGAGAGAGAGAGAGAGAGAGAGAAATTTTGTAATGGCTTGAGCTCGGCTTGGAAATAATGAAAACCTTGCAAATGAGTCATAAAAGATTGTAGTTTGGTGTTGTTGTTGTTGTTCACTTTCGCTCGATTACTTTCTTTACACGCTTACTCTTCATATTCTAATAAATTCAAATTTAAAAATGAAAAGAATAATTTATTCTTGCTTTACCTAAACAAATATTTCCACTCTATTATGCTAAGTTTATGCTACGAATGTTTGATACAGAGCCATTCTGAATTGAGCCAAAATGAAATGTCAAAATTTTGTGTATATAATTCTATCTCAAGGTAACCTTGGTTTACATGGTTGTTTGGATCTTGGAGAAATTCAAAATGAGCAATTTTAGATCATTTGTTTAATTCAAGCCTTGGTGGCTTAGTGAATTTTAGACAGAAAAAATTACAATTTAAATTTTTATTGATTAAAGTTATTTTTGTTTTTTTTTTTGAATACCAAAATTTTTCTCACTGGCCTGAGACATTGTCGAATGCTGACATATACAGAAGAACAAATTCAGAGCCATTAAGTCAATGCATTAAGAACAAAAGACTGCGATGACTCGGGCATGTACTTAGAATGAAAGAAACACGGATACCAAAAAAGAGCCTTTCAATGGACACCTCAAGGGCGAGCTCAACAATCACGAAAGAGCTCATCGAAATGGGAATGACATGGAGAGAAGCAAGGGTAAGGGCAAAAGATCGATTTGAGTAGAAATCAGATGTAATGACCCTGTGCTCCACAAAGAGTGAATAAGGAAAAAAAAAATTTCTAATTGATACCACAAATAATAATAATAATAATAATAATAATAATAATACTAATAATACTAATAATAATAATAATAATAATAATAATGATAATAATAATAATAATACACATTGCGCTATAAAAGGAAAATTACAAAAATACAAGAACTTATAAGTTTTTAGAGTCAACAGACATTATTTAAAGTCTAAAGTAAGAAAGAGCTCAGAAGGAACTGAAAGGGGTTTATTAAAGCTTGAAGACTTAGACCTTGCTGATGATCTGATGGTTATAACTAATACAGAAACACATATGTTTATGAAGACGCAATATTTGGCGATAAATGCTAAACCAACCGGACTTGAAATAAATGGGATCCAAACAAAAGTTATGTGCATCAACACAAAATTGGATACCCAGATCACCATCGATGGTACAGAAATCGAGTGATTTACATACTTAGGGAACACCATCAGTACAACAATGGGAACACACAGAGACATTAAGACTTGCTAAAGCAAAAAGTGCCTTTGCTAGACTCCGAACAGCATGGAAATCAACCAAATACCACAAAAAAACTGGTGTTAAGAAGCGAATGTTGGAGAATATGTGAATCTCACAGGAAAAGCCTTTACTCCTACCACACTGGAAGTTTGCGGAGGATCCTCGGGATACACTGGCCTGAGACATAATCAAATGTTTACCTGTACATTAGAACAAATTCAGAGCCATTAAATCAATGCATTAAGAACAAAAGACTGCGATGGCTTCAAATTGTCCGGACTTTAAAATATAAAAAAAAAAAGTGGACTTTTTTTTTTAATTTGCTAGATCAGGCTTATATCAAAAAATTTATACTCTTGGGTTGTCTAATGCTTATTGATTTGCCATATTTCAGAAATTTCTTGCAATTTTAGCATAAAAGTCTTCACAGTTCTTCTTCAGTATTCTAATTTTTTAAAGCCCGGACTTGGACTTGTAAACAACTCTGGTGCAAATCAAAAGTAATTGACCCTATGCTCCACAAGGAGTGAATAAGGAAAAAATATTAGAAAATCGCTTTTTGTTTTTAATTTAAAATATATTGATTAAAAAAAACACTAACTAATTCAAATACCTTATATTTGAATTTTTGAATTTTTTGTACAATTACTCAATAATACTCATCTTTAGTTAGACAATGAGCTATGAGACTTGTGTAATTGCTATCTTACGATTCTTCTTTTTCTCCTGAACTGTCAAATATTAAAAAATGTCTAATCTTTTGCTAATTATTTTAATTTTTGTATTTTCTTTAAATATATTTAAACTTTTTTTTTCTTTTTACTTCTTTTTAATTTTTTTAATTCATGTTTTATTTTGAAGGAGCATTAGCTCGATACAGATAAACAAATAAATTAAAAATAAGCCTTCATTTTAAGACCAGAAAATTAAAATGTTGAGTGCAATTATTTTAGAAAATAATTAAAAATTAAAAATGAAACATAATCAAGGACACAGTAAAAGATGCTGAACCTTTGGTAAAGAACAAAAGGTAGAAATTTTGAGTGCTTGTAAAATTATTAATATTTAGGTGGAAGTAAAATGATCAAGACAAGAAACTAAACTTAAAAAGATTAATTTTTTTAAAAAAATTTCTTTATCACGATAAGCTTTGTTTGCTTTGTTTTTTAGGTCTTGGAAAAAACCAATATCATCAATTTTAGATCATCTATTTAAATAATTTTTGAGTGGCTTTATGAATTTAATTATTAATTTCAAAAATTACGCAAGCTTCAGCGATGATAAAAAAAACTAAAATAAAAGTATACAATTATAAAAAAGAAGTGAAATTTTAGAAAAAAAAATGAAAATAAATAATTTTAAAATTTTTCTTGCTATAATTCATTTGGACACGAAAATAACTAATTTTATTTTTTTTAAGGTATATGATTTACTTTGCTCATTTAGACTTACAGTGTTGACATGAAGAGTTGAAATTAATTTTTTTGTATCTGAAGCACCTTTGAAAGATTTCATAACAGCCAAAAAATAAAGAATTTCTCAGTTATTTTCCTAAAAAATATATTTTTTTATTATTTAAAAAGTAAACTAGACCAAAATATTTAAACGATTAATTTTTAGCTTATAAACGTCAAATCACTAGTACCTTTAAAACATTTTATTCCGACCTAAATGTGTAACTATGATATTTTTTTAACTTCTGAATATTTGAGCTAGTGTACAATTTAAAAGATTTTGAATTTTTGTTGGTATTTTTTCAATAAAAGACTTTTGATGAAATTTTTAGCATAATTTACAGAAATTTAATAAAACTAATTAATTTTAAATACTCACAATTTTCATAAAAAGAAAGCCAATGTGGAAAAGAAGAGTAACAAACGATACTCAAGTTATGAAAAGTTTAAAAAAGAAATAAAAAAATTACTTCCTTTAGACAAAAAAATATTTACTAATAAATGAGGATTCTCAAGGTTTATTTAAATGGCTGTCAGTATTTAACACAAAAAATTTAGTAAAAATTACCACAAATTAATTTTTTTTTTGGTATTCTTACTATTTATGTTAATTTTAAATAAAAAATTTGACACAAAATTAATATTATTAGTTTTTTATATATTTATGGGTTTTTTATTATTTCTGTGGAATTTTTACATAAAATTTAGTGCACAAATATTAAGAGTGTATTTAAATTTATTTGCCCAGTGATTTATTTCAATAAAAAATAATATTGCAACTCAAGTATTAGTTTAATAAAAAATCTTTGAAAGTGAAAACAATTTTTTCTTTAAGAAGTTTAAGAGTTTTTCTAAATTTAATAGATAAAATGTCTAATTTTTCAAAAAATAAATTTCAAAAATAATTCGATATTTTCTCACTAAATCTTTCTATTTTCGTTTTTTTTATGTCTTATCGTACAAAAGTTTTTGAGTTTTTTCAAAAAATAAGATAGGAATTGTGTAAAGCTTTAGGTCTTATTTAAAAAAAAATTGAAAAAGCAAAAAAATGTATTATAGGTTTTTTAAAAGCTTACCTTAAAATTAATTAATTGATTATTAGTTAAGTGCGTTTTTATGGCAAAATATATTACTATACGAGTGCAAACAATTTTTGATTCTTTTAAACATGTATACAAGACTCATTAAGAAATTAATTAAAAACTAATTAAGCCAAAAATTTTAAATGAATAAGATTTCTTTTATGCAGATCTGAGAAAAAGTAAATAGATACTTAATTTTTTAAAGTAATTTTAGTATTTTTTTTAAAATGATTTGATCATTAGAATTCACCATATTTTACGTAGATTTTTGTAAATTAACAATAATTTTCTTTTGAATATTACTGAAATTTTCATGAATTTAAGAGCTTTAAAATTAAAAGAGCCCAAAAAAAGAACAATTATTTGTAATTTTTTTTTAAAATTTAACAATTTTTTACTAAATTTTAAATAAAAATTTAAAAAAAATTAAAAAACAATATAGAATTTTATTCAAATAAAGATGGATCTAATGCAAAAAAAATCCTTTCCTTTTCTAAATATTTCATTCAAAATTATATACAAAATTTAAAAAAAAAGCCTCCTTAACACAAATGATTTGACCAGCAACCATCTCTTTTAAATGCAATTTTAATTAAATTTTTTTAAGCTGAGTGATAATCTTTGGACATTTGACAATGATTAATGAAATTCTGAAAAGTCTTGTTTTTCTTCTGATTTACGTTTACGGTTTATTTCAATAATTCTTTTAGTTCGTTCCACAAAGTATATAATTTTTCTTCCTTGATTATATTTATTTTTATTATTCATTGAAAATATATTTCCGACGGCAGTTTGGAATAGAGCTTAGTCCTTCCTTTCAGCCAAATGTTCTTTAGTTAAAAAAAAAAATTCAATACAATACAAGATAGAATTATATGCTTTAAAAAAAAGCAAATGATTATATTTAAGTATTAATTTAAAAAATTGTTTCTTAATCGCTTATATTGCACAAATATTTTGTCAATTTTTGAATGGAATTTTATCTTCAATTAGCAATTATGCTAGAAAATCAAAAAAAAATTCAAGGTAGTCAAGACTAAAAAAACTTTAAAAAATTTTTTGTGTTCTTTTCAATATCTTTATGAAAACTAATTTATTCTCTGTATTCGAACAAAAATAATAATGTATATATTAAAATAATAGGATCTAAACTTTTTTATCGATTATAAAAATTCACCTTTAATAGTTAATCTATAACTACAAAAAATGAATTTAAATGTATATAATGTAAATGATTTAAAACGATTTAGCTTTAAAAACTAATTTGAGAATTGAAAAACTTGATCCTAGAAGAAAGTCTTAAAAATTTCAAAACTTAGTACGCGTGAACAAAAAAGAATAAGAGTAAATTTAATTGGCATTAAAAAACTTTAACAAGGTTAAATGGCCCTTGATCCAAATAGAATTATAGAACAAGAAGTTACAGTTATCTTTTGGATAAATAGCTTGCCAGAATTAGCTATAAAGGTGATATTAAATTTTAACAATTTTTTTGAAAATAAAATATAAAAACTAATTAAATTAATGGTCCGTTTAAGGATCACTGATAATCATCTTAATTAAATAACCTTATTATTTATTATCAGAATACGGATTATTAAAATTCCATTTTGTGTTATTTCAATTTTTTTTTAGATAGTTTGACGAAAATTCACTTTTTTTACGTAAATTCAGTAAAAATAAATGTAAAAAAATCGTTATTCTTTAAGGTTCTGTAATTTTACCATTTTTTCTGAAATTTAAATAAAAAATCGTAAATTACAAACCAAAATCACCACTGTAGTCATTTTTCCAACAACTTTAGAATAAAGATAATAAATCTTTAGCTTTGAAAACAATGAAGTAATTTCAATTAAATCTCTTTTTACTTTAATAGATGTACTATCAAATTATTGATTAATAATTAATTGACTTTAATTTTTTTGGTTTCAGAAATAATAAAGTTCAGTTATAGCCACAAATTTAAATTAATTACAAAGAGTTATTTTTAAACCAAGTTAAAAATAAAATTACTAGTCATTTAAAATTTTTTTCTTGTAATTTTTAAGACAAAAATTAATTTTTGAAAAAATATTACCCTAAAAAATAAAAAATAAATTCTTGTTTATGATTAAGAATTTTGCTTTTCGAACACGTTTAACATTCGAAGACAATTAAATTTAAGAAAATTTGTTTTAGATTTACATTTTGTTTAAACGATGAGAACAAAATATTCACAGCTTCTTAATAAATAAAACAAAGCGTTTGCACTTGAAATTAATAAAAAGAGATTAAAAATTCACATTACTCTAAGGTTATCCGTTCGAATTTCTATTTAATTAATAAATATTTTATATAGATCGAATGCTTAAATGCTGGATAATTGTTTAACTAATGGTAAACAATTGAAGAAGTAGAATAGATGAATAGATTTGAAATTCGATAATGCTGTTTTTAAGTAAAAAATTTTGTTTTGTAAACAATTTTTAATTAGAATAAAGGTGTATCGGAATATAATAAAACAATAATTTTATTTTTTTTCTAAATTTTAGTAAATTGCAAAATTTTATTTAGAAAAGGCCAAAAAAAATTTTTTTGAAATGATGCCTTAAAATTTAACAATTTATGAATTCAAAATGTAATAAATTGAATTAAAGTCTGTTAATTTTAATTCAAACCCGGGTATTGTATTGTACCTATTTAAATTTCCAAATAATCTAAAAGTCTAAAGATCTTTTTTTTTTAATTTGAATAAAATTATTTTTATTAAAAACATTCTTAGGAATTTTTTGTTAAATTACCTTTGTGAACATATATGAAACATAAACCTTTTCAAAGGTAAATTTTTTTTACTTATTAAAATTACATAAATTTATTGAAATTTTAAAAATTTAATTTTCAAATAAGCTAAGTTTAAAATAGCTAAATTAAATTAGCTGTTTCAATTAAATTAGCAGCTAAGTAATTTTTTAGCTTTTTCGATCAAGTCAATTTGTTAAATTAAATTAGCTAAAATCAAAATGGCTAAAATTAAAAAAAAATGTAAGAGACATAAGGAATTAGAATCTGTTAAGAGCCGTGGAAATTGTAAAAGACCAGTTCAACGGTAAAACGCAAATGGGTGTGAAGCAATCATAAGAATTAATCATGCTGAAAAACAAGATAAGTATAATATAACAAAATTAAATTTAACTCATAATCATGAAGTTTCTAAGGAATAAAAAAACTAGGTTTACCTAGACATTATTTGCTACCTGCACCTATAAGTAGGGCTACTTTTTTTGGCTACGTGCACCTATAACTAGGTTTCCGCAGTCATATCCAAAATAATATTTTAATTAATTAAAATCAACTTTATATCAAAAAATAATTAGGTAATTTAGTTTTTAAAACAAGAAGGATGGATTTTTGTTGATTTTTATAATCGTATTTCCTTGAAAATAAGTGCTCCAGTAAAAAAAAACTAGGCGACAATAGGTAAGTTTCATCTTGTTATTTTCGTATAATATTAACTTTTCTCAGACTAAGATCTTAACGAGTCAAAGTAATAATTTCTGTTGAAAAAAAATTAGGATTATTTTCAAGGAGACTGGTAGACCAGTTCAATCAAATCGATTTGAAACCAGTTTTTCCTTAGACCGGTTTTAAAATAAAAACAGTTGAAAAACCGATTTCATTCATCAAGTCGGTTCTAAAATATGTTTGTAAATCAGGTACTGTCTTCGCTATTTTGATGAAAAAAAGTCAAATAATCTTTTTTTATGTACTCTATTTTATTGAAAGCCCAGAATTTTAAATGACAAAAATATTTAGAAATATTTTTTTATATTTTCGCAAAATTGGTTCTGTAGAGTGTACCAACTGATACATTCAATGTAAAGCTTAGTTCCAGTCTCTGAAAAAAAAAAGAGAAAAAAAAATAATTGACATTTATAAATTTCTGTTCTGGTTTTTTGCTCTATAATTCACAGTGCCAAAAAATCTCACCGGCCAAAATGAATTAAGTAGCAATTCGGTATTGTGGTAAGACCAAAAATATGACCAGGAATTTTTGAGAAAATGCTTTTTGCTAGTAAAATTATTTATTTACATGAATTTCAATCGCTCATAGTCACCAACAAATAACGCGTAATTTTATGTCATTTCGACAAGATAAAAGCCAACTCTAGATTTTTTTCAACCCCTAACCCTTAACTAGAATAATTGGACCAAAAATCTGCAAATTATCAAAATAATTTTAAAAATCTCATTCCCTAATTCATTGTGGGTTTAAAGATGATCAAATTCTTTTAGCTTAAAATTCTAATTTGAACAAAAAAAGCCTTAATATCTTATTGATTATAAGCAGTAAGTGTTTATAAAAAACTTTCAAAATTTCAAACTTTGTTTTGATCCTATCGGTACATTAAGTGTTAAAAATATGTTCTCTATAAAACATAGCATTCATGTCTTAACCAGTCTAAATGTATTAAAGATTATGATATTAATTTCTATGTATTATTTTGTCTTTTTGTTTATCTATGAATTTAAATTCCCACGAGATGGTTTTAATTAAATATTTATTCAATTAATGCATTTATCTATAAAAACTGTCTTTTTTTAAAAGTCTTTTCCATGAATTTTAGGCTCGGTTTTATTTCGCCAAAGTTTTCAAATTAATTAAAAAAAAATTTAAATAAAGATAAATTTAAATTCTATTCTTAGATCTAAAACTTTTTCTACAAAATATATAAGCTAATACAAAATTCGAATCCCCCAAATTTTTTTACCAGATAATAAATTTATTTCAAATTTAAAATTTTTTTTGTTCTTTTGTTAAGAGACATCAATTTGAGTCCACAACGATGATTTGCTTATTCATCGAGACAACAAGCCCCGGATTGACACATATGGTTCCTTTATAACAATTTTTATGTTAAAAACTGTTAAGGTCCTCTAACAACAATTTGGGGTGCCAAAATTTTTTTAATGATACTGCTAGGCAGTTCATTAAAACACTGTTGCTTTTCTTTAAATCTTTTTAAAAAAAAAAACTTTTGCATCATCGAAAAAGCGAAGGAAAATAGGCGCCCTTTATTTCAGAGATACTTAATTCAATTTCTATTGAAGAGTTTTTTTTCAAAAGACCTTTCATAACACATATATATATATATATATAAGTAGATTAAATGGATGAAGCTTTAGAAAATCAAGGTGTTTGTTTTGAACATTTGAAAAAGAAAAACTCAAAATAATTAATTTTATTGACTTCAGTCAAAAATTTTGAATTTCCTTAAATAAAATTTATTTAAAATTTTGATTCATTTATTCATCATTAAAGTTTTTTTCAAAAAAAACAACCACATCCATCCTCTCCACTGGACCAGTCTAAAGTTAGATTTATATAAAGATTTGGATATTACCCTAAAATAAACATTTGGATTTTTTTATGATGTTTTTGAAAACAATAAGAAAGCTTCATTTTATCTTAATATGTTCTATTTACCACTTAAATTGAAAAATTTTATAAATATTTTGTAAAATTAAAATAAAAAAAAAAAAATTTTCCCTTTTTTTCAAATTATTCTTTTTTACCAAGACCGGTTTCGATACTTATGGATTTTCATCTGGCTAATAAACTAATTCAATTTAAATCAAAAACATGAATTAATTTTTCAATAAAGACCAAATAAAAAATTACATTAGAATAAAATAAACACTAGTTTCAAAATTTAATTTTTTATTTTTACGCCTAATAAATATCTTAATACTTATTGTTTGACCATCATAGTATGTATCTGGACAAAGTTGATGTTTAAAAATAAAAAATTGCACTTTCATTCACCGATAAAATGGGGTATAAAAATTCTTATATTTAAATTGCTCAATTTTCATTTGACCTCTTGGTCACCAAATGAGGGAAATCAAATTGGTGTTAATAGAATTGGTGAGAAGAAAAAATGTACTTTTTTAAGAAAAATAGTGATGAAATGAAAAACGAATTATACAATTTTTTCAGGGAATCCCTCCAAAACTCAAAAGCTAAATTTAAGTCTTTTCGATAAACAAATTTCATATAGTGACTGTCCAATCTTCCTTGGTATAAAATTTGACGAAAACTTATGCTTTAAACCACATATCTAGATCGATCTAGATGTCATGACAGGATAAATATAATAAAAATTCTTTCACGCAAATCTTGGAATTTAAATAAAAAAACACTATCGAGTATTTATAATGCTTTAATAGGGTCTTTAATTGATTACAGCTTCTTCGTCTTTAGTTTAGCTTCACACGCAAATTTTCATAAATTACAAGTACTCCAAAATATATCCTATAAAGCGATTTATCACCTTCCATTTGAAATACCCTCGGAAATCTTCTTATTTTTTCTTGAAAATCAAAAAATTGAGATAAACAAAATCAGGTTTAAAAAACTCTTTATAAGATATGTTGAAAACTGCTTTCTCTTCAAAAATGAGTTAATTTTATCACTCATAAAGGACTATGAAGACGTTTTTGTTGAGATACTCAAGAGATCCTGAAAAAAAGTCTCCCTTATCAATTTTTGTCCATGAATTTCCAAGTGAGTGACCTGCAAAAGTCAAATCTTTCAATTTTCTATAAGTTTCCCTTTTATAATAGTACCATATCTATCTGTATGTTTTTTAAATATTGTGAACCCAACTTTGTAATGCTATTTATCTGTTTCACTTTCTTTTAATACACGAACAATAGCTAAAGGAGTTTCAATACTCAAAGTCTATTTATATAATAAATAAAAAATTAAAAAAAAAAAGAAATGAATCGCGCAATTGACTATAAAAAATTCAAAAAAATTTTTTTTGTTAATTATAAAAATTCTAAAAAATTTTTTAACTTTATTCAGTCTAATTTTTTTTCTAAACATGCCCTTTAATTTATCACCTTGAAATAAAATGAATTGTTCAGATCCATCCGTTTACCATCATTTAATGTGGCCCTAAAATAAAGATATTTAATTTTGGCCAATCTTTTTGATACTAATAATTTAGTAGTATTACCCTTTTAAAACTTGATCGACGAAGATGACTGAAGTTTTTGGAAAATAAAGAAATAAAATGATCGACCAAGTACGCGTTTTTGTATAATCAAAATAATTTTTTTCCTATTTATGTAATATTAGACTTTTACAATTTTAATATGCCTCTCGAATTTTATTAAATTTAACAAAAAAATCGAAGAAACTTGATTATAAGTCAGGCAAAAAAAACAAAAAAATTTCTCATGTGTACAAAAATAATCTCGATTTTTATTAAAATCACTATTCCACAAGGACAATGGGAAAAAGTTTTGATAATTTGAATTTAAAATTTAGCATTAATGGTATTCGAAAAAAAAATTAAAAGAATATAAATATTTAAATGAATAAATTTAATTTGACCATAAAATTATGTAAGTTAACTTTTTCTAAAACGAACAATAAAAATCATGACCAAAGAAAAATCTAAAATCTAGTACAAGTAGAATTAATTAAAGGCTAGATTTGAATCTTGTATCATGTTGTGAACGTCAGCCAAAAAACGCCGAGAATTCTTGAATCTTTTATAATACGAAATTTATAATGAATAGAATTTTCTGAAATGTGATTCATTTTTAAAACAACAAAATAAACTAAAAATTATTTACGGCATCGAAATTTACAAATTTGTCTATTAACCTAGAGTGTTAAATGTTTTTAACCTGTTTTTGTGTTTATTATTTAAATAATTCAAAATATAAAATATCATCAAAGTAATTTTATAGTCTTCCAACATTATGTAAACTCTAGAATACAAGTTTATTTTTATTATTCCCTGAAAAAACTTCAAGCTTTACAACCATATAAAAAAGCTAATGCGTATTTTTGTGGTATTATTTTATTTTTATTTTTAGATAGAAAAAAAAACAAAACCAACTTTAAATGTGAATTTTTTTTTAACTTGAGGTAGAAATAATTTTACCAAAATCCTCTAAAAATTCTTACCTGAATCTAAAAAACACTGTTTTTGATTAAATTATAACAAAACTGAATACGCATTTATTTAATTTAAATTCTTAAAAAAATTTTTTTCGGTTTAAAAATGAAATTTAAAAACAATCTGCACCTGAAAATTTTTGATTCTATTTCTAATCTTTTACGCTTTTATATAATATAAATGCATCATTTTTTAGAATTTTTTTCATTTTTTATTAAAAATTTTAAAGCGAAAATTATTTAAACTAATATTCTTTTTAAATTTTTTGAGAGCTATTTTTTAAAAAAAACATTCTTAATATTTTCAAATAAAAATAAAATCATATTTAAAAATCAAATTCTTTTAAATTAAAAATAAATTTTATGATTTTTTTAGATTTTAATTATTTGTATTTTTAAACTTATTTTATAAAAGCTTAAAAAATAAAATAATAAACTAGTCATTTAATCATTTTTAGATTTCACAGATGCTTTTTTTCTAAATACAGCTGGTTCTGTCACTGATTCAAATGTCCGACTTTTAAATTTTTTATTCTAAATTTATCATGCATGGAATTTAATAAAGCAGTCAAAAAAAATTTCACCTGTTAACTGTCTCTTATTTTTTAATTCCTATCTCTTGATCTAGTTTTGAAAAAGACATGTGCACTCATTAAAAGGATATTTACAGAATCAAATTCTCCTATAATTTTTTTTGGTCAGAATTTTTAAGCAGGAATTTACTCGTAAATAAACTCAAAATCTAATTTCGCTTTCAGAATTTTTCATCATAATTACAATAAGTCTAATAAATAAAACCTATTTAAGTTTTTTTCGTTCTAACAAAAAAGTAAATTTTATTTAAAAAAATGGATTGAAAAGATTTTGGTTGATTACTTTTCGAAATGGAGCTTCCTGTTAGATGTTCTATCGGGTAAGCGTTTTTTAAGATAGTTTTAATTTAAGCTGAGTAATATTCAAAGACTCAAATTGTATCTCTCCATTTGTTGCAAGATTTTGACTCACCCTTTTAGTGCGATGGGTTAGAGGTTTGAAAGCTAAACGGGTTAATAAGATTAATCCAATTGCCTCATTTTTTGTCATTTATGTTCCAGAACCTTGATATCACACATTTCAGCCATAAAGCCAGGGTTTTATACTTTTTTTCGTTTAACTTTAAAAATTCGTTTTTAGAAATTTTAAAATTGATTCTATTCTTATTTCATTCTCCAACAAAATTTAAAATTTTAATTATTTTTTGATAATTTTATTGATCGAATATAATTTAAAGTAAAATTGGGTGAAGCCTAATTGAATTATTAGTAAAACCCTTTTTGACTCGAGTGAAATAAGGTATAAAAACTTAAAAAGTTGTCGATCCTTTAACACATTACGGCCAATTGAAAATCTGAATATAATTTTTGAGCATTAAAACAAAATTTTATCAATTTTCTTATTAAAACTTGCTGCTGTGAGTTTATCGGAAAGCTTTTTTGAAACAAGCTTAATTTTATTTTTCAAACATTGTTCTCTGTGAACATAAAATCTGGCGACGAGGAAGGCTACTAAAGAATGAGTGGCTTAAATAGTTTTTTTCAAATGTTTGATTGTGATCTGGAGGATACTGCTGTGGGTCCTAAGTGGAACGAATGGGTGAAAGGCCTCGACAACTATTTGAAGTGGGTAAATGTTGCAGATGATGAGCGTAAAAAGGCTGCTTTGCTTCACCATGCTGGGGTGGAAGTTATGAGGATCTATGAAGCTCTTGAGAAGAATCCGAAAGAGAAAGAAGATGACCCAGATGTCGTTGATAGTTTTGAGCAAATGAAGAAGAAGCTAAGTGATCATTTTAACCCAAGAAAAAATCAGTTCTACGAAAAGCATGCTTTCAGACAGGCAAGACAAGAAGAAGGAGAGTCGATAGCCTCTTATGCGACAAGACTTAGAAATCTTGCTAAGTACTGCGACTTTCATGACGTTGATCGTGAAATAATAGGCCAGATAGTTGAAGGAAGTAATTGCAAGGACGTGATAAGCAAAATATTACGGTCAAGTAATGATTTGAAATTAGAGGAGCTTTTAGATTGGGGTCGTACAAGAGAAGTAGCGAATCACCAAATTAAAGACATCACTAAAGGAGCAGAAAACTATCAAGTGGTAAATAGAGTGAGTAGTAGTACCGGTAAAGTTGAAGCTGGCTATGCTCACCAGGCTAGAAAGTGTTACAAATGTGGAATGAGGTACCCGCACGATGAAGATTGTCCAGCAAAGAACAAAAAATGTAATAGATGTGGTAAAAGTGGACACTTTGAAAAGCGTTGTAGAGATGCAATTGAAACAGCTAGGTCTCAAAATAACTCAGTTAACAACGTGAACAGCATTATAGATAATAGTAACGACGAGTACTTGTTTTCGATTGGAATCGGTCGTGGCTTACCCCGTACTGTAATTAATGTTGATTGTGTACAAATAAGCTTAATTGTAGATACTGGTTCTACCATGAACATAATTGATGAGATTTGTTTTGAAAAGCTGAAAAGAATGAAAACACTTAGATCATGTAATAAAAAAGTCTTTCCATACAAATCTGAGGTTCCCTTGCCAATTTTAGGCGAGTTTGAAGCTTTGGAATCATACGAACCTGGAAAGACAAAAAGGGTATTTGCAGTGGTTGAGAAGTCAGCTGAGTGTCTAATTGGTTATGGAACAGCGGTTGAACTTGGACTGGTAAAATTTGTTAATCAAATTACCGACGATAACCAGCCTCAGTCTAAGTATCCAAATTTGTTTAGTCCGAAAATTGGTAAGCTGAAAAATTATCAACTTAAGTTCCATGTGGATGAGAGTGTTAAGCCTACTAAGCAATACCATAGTATACCTTTCCATCTCCGGGAGCAGGTCAAGGAGGAACTAGAGTCTTTGTTGGAGCAAGGTGTAATTGAGCGCGCCGAAGGCCCGACAAGCTGGATTTCTCCCATTCACGTTGTTCCAAAGAAGCAAAAAGGTAAAATACGCAAAGTAGTAAATGCTAAGCAGGTAAACAAAGCCATAAAAAGAGAGCGCCACATTTGCCCGACCATTGATGATTGGGTCAATCTTATGAATGGCTCATCTTGGTTTTCTAAATTGGACTTTAATAGTGGGTATCGGCAAATTGAACTGCATCCTGAAAGTAGGCACATGACAACGTTCAGCACTCATTTAGGTCTCTTTAGGGATGCAAGATTGAATTTTGGCTACTGCTCTGCTGCTGAATTGTACTCGCTGGTTTGGAAGGTATCACTAATGTCAGTGATGATATCATTATTTTTGGCAGAACTAAAGAGGAACATGACGAGAGGCTCCGTCGCGTTCTAGAGAAGCTTGATGCAAGTGGTCTCACTGCAAATGCAGAAAAGTGTGAGTTTGGTCGACGTTTGATTGAATTTTTCGGTTTAATCTTTGGCGAAAACGGTATGTCTCCTAGTCCAGAACGAGTTAAGGCGCTAAAGAGCCTGAAAGCACCAAGAAACACCAAAGAGCTTTCAAGTTTGCTTGGTTTAGCTACATATTCAGCACGATTCATATCTAATTTTAGTACCTTAGTCGACCCACTTAGAGAGTTAGCTCGTAAAAGTGATGGGAATAAACTATGTTGGACAGAATATCATGATGACGTTTTGGAAAAACTTAAAACTTCTCTTTCAACAAATGCAATTGCGAACTTCAATCCACAATGGGATACAGAAGTAATATGTGATGCGAGTCCAGTTGGAGTGGCTGCAGTGTTGTGTCAGGTAGACCCCGTTCAATCCAAAAAACAGGAGAGTTGTGGCCTATGCGAGTAGAACCCTAAATGAGATTGAACGAAAGTATGCCCAGGTAGAGAAAGAAGCGTTATCTTGCGTCTTTGGGTGCGAAAGGTTTTATATTTATCTCTTTGGAAAGCCTTTCAAGTTGGTCACTGACAATCTTGCAATACAGTTTATTTATAATGGAAGTAGAGGTAGATCACAGGCAAGAATAGAACGCTGGGGTCTTAGACTGTCCTCGTTTGGCTTTGAGGTCGTTCATCGTCCTGGAAGGTCAAACATAGCGGATATACTCTCCAGGCATCCAGATCCCGAAGATGTCTCACCTGATGGTTGGCTCACAGATGAGTTTGTCAGCTTTGTAGCTGAGAATGCTATCCCTAAAATGATGACACGAGAACAAATTTTAAGTTAAACATTGAAAGACCCGTTATTGAGCTTTGTGAAGTCGTGTTTAAGCAAAAGGTTTCTAAATCGAGAAGAGAAAGCAAAGTTAGGTGTCTTTTACAATTTAAGGGATGAGCTTGCTGTAACAAGCGAAGGCCTGTTATTACGAGATCGTAGAATTGTGTTGCCTCACTCGCTGCACAAGGTTGCAGTTGAGATTGCGCATGAAGGGCACTTTTTAACGAACTAAAATCAAATGAAATTGTCGAAAAACGATTTGGACCAAAGGTTTCACAAGAAATAAAGTTCAAGCTTGGTGATTGTGTTTTGTAAAACAGCAAAAGATCAACAAGCTAACTTCCAAGTATGAGTAGATTCCGTATAAAGTGGTAGAAATTAAGGGGGCTATGATAACTGCAAAGAATGATGTCAAAGAAGTTACGAGAAATTATTCTTTTTTTAAAAAAGTAGTCGTAGGAAACAATGGTTTTGAGTCCCAAATTGTTAAATCTGAGATTTGCGAAGATTTGCCTCCTTTAGCTTTAATTGAAGAATCGGATATGATATACGATAAGTTTACGGTGGGAGATTTAGAGGAAGCTAAGTCTAATGTTACTCTAGATGATGGTGCCGTAAACGATGGGACGCTTGGTGACAAGTTTCATTCGTTAGCGGAGGGAGATGTGAATAAATCGGACAGCAAATCAGGTAACCAATTAATTGATGATACCATGGTAACAACTGATGGTAGAGCAAATTTGCAAAGAAGATGTAAAAAGCAGACAAGTTACAGCGAAGCAAGACAGTACGTGAAAAAATAAATTTTATTATTTGTTATCATTTAAGCTTTAAACTTTTTTTGGTTAATCGATATGTCTATTATAATTTTATTTAGTTTTTCAATATTTATTGCAGAAATTAAATAAGAAGGGGTGGATGTTGTGTCTTAGCAAGTCAGCTGACGCTCATGCGTTCTTTGCGTGCGTGCTAATTCATGTTGTTAGAAGTCTTGTGAAAAGTTCTAACAACTTTCAAGGATTAGTTCTAGTTTATATTTAAAACAATTTAGTTCTTAATCTTGGAGATGTTTTTTTAATAAAAATTATTTAGGAAACAAGCTTAATTTTATTTTTCAAACATTGTTCTCTGTGAACAAAAACGTCATGTCAACCACGCAACCTTCGCTTGAACGAACGTTTCTCTTTCCAAACAAGAAAAGCAAACAAGGCTGCTTATCGCAACAGATTTTTACAGAAGTTCCTTCGTAAAACTTCGCAACGATTCCAACAGCCAAAACGCGAGAGCTAGTCTCTATCTTGTTTAATCATATAACTAGTTTATAATTTATAATTTTTGCTTTCTTCCATAAGTCCAAAAACGCCATCTCAATATTATAAATATTTATTTATTAAGAATGATGTATTGTTTCTTGATTCTGTTTTTGATTTTCTACAATAGACGTATATTGCCGTACGTCTAACAATATTTTAATCATTTGCTTTTGTAAAGATTGTTAGAAAAAAATTGACATTAATTTAAAATCCAAAAATACTTTGAGAATGGACTTCACTAAAACCTAGTTGACAACTTAAAGAAAATCTTAAGATTAATCTGATTTCTAATGATGGTATATCTGATTCAATTTGGTTATGTCTTTGCAATTTAAAATTAAAACATTACAGAACTCTCCTAAATGAGCTAATTCAAAATAAAAGATATTCATGAATTTTGGTCCGAATTATCTTGCTTTCTAACTTTCATCCCTTTTTCTATTTTCGAACTAATGTTCCTTTTTTATTTTTGTAATTTTATTTCTAGATAATAATTTTTCATTTTTTAAAAAAACACAAAATCTCTCTTATGAGAAGTCATAGATCTCATAAGAGAGGTCATACCGCTCTTACAAACGATATTACGTAGGTTAAGACATGTGGGACATTTTCACCCACATGTCTTAAAAGAATGTGCTTTAAGCTTAGCTCTGCCACTATCGTTAATATTTCAAAAATCAATGAATTCTGGTGAGCCACCTTGCCTTTGGAAAGTGGCTAACATTACGCAAATCTTTAAAAGCGGAAGCAAAATGCAAGCTGAAAATTACAGACCTGTAGCATTGACATCAGTTGTCTGCAAAGTTATGGAGAAGTTAGTAAAAGACAAGATTTTTTCTTACCTGCAATCGAACGAGCTCATATGCGAAGATCAGCATGGATTTGTGGAGAGAAAATGTTGCACAACGAACCTATTAGAAACAATCGACTTTATAACGGATGTATTGAGCCATAACTTGCTCATAATAATTATTTTCCTTGACTTTGCTAATGCGTTCGACAAGGTCCCGCACAAGAGACTTCTGCGGAAACTGGAGTCTTACGGTTTCGAAGAAAGCCATTAAATGGACCGATAACTTTCTAACGGGAAGAAAACAAAGAGTTGTATTGGGGAGCGCAGCATCAGAGTGGTCAGAAGTAGTAAGTGGTGTACCACAGGGCTCAGTTCTTGGACCACTCCTCTTTGTATTATTCATTAATGACATGCCAGAAGGAATAAAGAATCAATGCAAAATGTACGCCGATGACACAAAAGTCATTTCAAAAATTGCAGACACTGACGCAATTGCATCCATTCAATGTGATCTCGACAGACTGTCAAAATGGACGGAATTGTGGTGCACAAAATTCAATGCCAAAAAATGCAAATACATGGTCTTAAACGATAAAAAACAATACATGCCCATTAATTTTAGCATGCTGGACACATCAAACCCACATTCTGGAGCGAACAGAATAAGAGAGGGACCTAGGAATCATCATATCATCAGACCTAAAATGGAAAAATCAAGTCATGAAAGCAGCCAGCAAAGCTAACTCCGTATTCTCCAAATAGTCTTTAAAGATACTTTAAAATTTAGTTGACGGGTTAGTTACAAAGAAAATAATTATTTCAATTTCAGAATCTTATTTTTATTAAAATAAAAAATCTTTCTATTATCTCGAATAATCTATCAAATTTAATTGTAACAATAATGCTTTTTTATATTCTAATTCTTGTCAATTAATGAAATAAAAGATCTTAATGTTTATAAAAAAATTTGACACCAAATTTGACTGATGCCTGTTCTTTTGAGTCCAATTTGCCTTCAGTTTTGACATAGTCATTTTCAATTTTAGCATTGTCTGAAACAATTTGAAGTTCGAATCTGTCTCCAAAATTTTCACTAAATTCATAGAAAACTTTTCTTTGCTTTCGGTTCTTGATCGTGACACTAACTTCATACTGACTGGTGTCTTTATTGTGGACAATGGTTTTGACTTCTCTTTCATACGAAATCTCTGGATCTGAGCCTACGTTCAAGTCTACAAATTCGTCAGCGCTCAAATCACCAATCATAGATTGTCCAACTACTCTTCCATCTTCGCGAACTGTGACTGTACCAGCTGGCAAAAACTCACTACTCTTTATCTTATACACTCTTTCTGATTGACCTTTGCTATTTTTATTATTAAAATAGCTTCTCATCAATGCAACTTTTTTCATCTCAATGGTTGGTGCCGCAAACGGTAAGCTAAAGGTACTTCTCGGAGCTAATGAATACGCGTTTTTGATCGAGTACATGTATAAGCCAGCCACTTCACCTTCTGACTCAACAGCAACATCATAGTTGTACGCACGAGAGCTTTTTTTACAAAGCATCATAGCCTCAGCTCGAAAATGTCGCGGTTGTTGAATTGAAACATCACCACCGAACAACTCGGTCTTGTCAATCGAGTACTCTTTCATGGTGTCATTTCTTATGTCCGCCCAGCCCTGAAACGCATTGTTGTCGCCTTCTACATTAAATGAATACCTTGGCTTCCAACTAATGCCAGACATCAAATAGCTGAGCACTCCTGGACCCTCTTTGTCAAAAATAAAAGTTACCTCTGTACCTGTTTCCTCTGGTATTTCTGAATATTCAATCTGGCTTCTATCGACATTGTAGAATCGATTTGTGTTCAAATCTTGTACTAATGAATCCCTAGATCGTATCATTTTAACTTTTCTTAATTCTTTGTTTTTGAATGCGTGAATTTCTTTTCCTTCAACATTATTTTCTCTCAGAACAGATTCCATTGATTTTAAGTCCACTCCCTCTAGGTTCAAACTGCCTTCAATTATGTTGTGGTAAAGATCCTGTGGGATGTAAATCTGATGAGGCGATTTGGCATCGATATCTTGCCTAATTTCGGTAAAAGATGGGTAAATGCGAATCATTGTGTTCGAAGGTTTAGCTTCCGACTCGGTCATTTTGCTTGGGCTCAATATTCAAAAATATAATTTTCTAAATTTAAAAAATTAAATTAATTGAAAGCCATTTTATAAACAAAATTAGTAACACAATTTTATTTCGAAATTACCTGTTTTTCATAAATAAAAGATAATTTTAGTTTAAAAAAAAATTTAAAAATAAAAAAAATCAAAAGAATTTAAAAATAGAAAATTATGACTAAATTTAGACAATTTGGTCTTATTTGTTTAGGATTAATTACATTATTTAAATGTTTTCTTACATTTAACATAGTTTATTATGATATTTTTTGAATTTACCATAATTTATTTGGCATTTTGTCTAATGGGTGAATTTTGTTTTGAAGTTTTTTGTTAAATTTTTTGAATATTTTCTTTCAGAAAAAAATATTTTTTTCATCTAAAGTTAAATTGAATTTAATTTAATTAAAATTGGAATGTTTTGAAAATTTTTTATTTTTTTTTACTCTTTATATATGAGTTTTAATTGTCGTTAATAGCAATTGCAGAGGCACTTTCTCTAATATTGCATAATTTTACCTTGAGATAAAATTTAGTTTAGAAAAAGTTAAGGAGTAAGTAATTTTGTTTCGAATTTCAATTAAAAAACTCGTACATTGATTTATAATATTTTACTTAGTAATCGTCAACATTAAAAATTCTTGAATTCAATCATAATAAATCATTAAGCTTAAAAGAATGATTAATGACATACAAATTATAATTTTTCGTTTAAGGCAAATACAGTCAATCCTCGATATAACGAGCAAGTTGGGCGAAAATTTCGTTGCTCGTTATATCGAAATTGCATTGAAAAAGATGGGCAAAAAAATTTTATTTTTCAAAATGTTTATTGGTAAAAAAAAAAAAAAAAAGAAGAAAATACAAAATTATTGTTTTTTTACAAAATCTTTAATAGATGTTTGTTTGGTATTACATTTTTCAATCACAACATTTTCAATATTAAACAAAAAATCAACTATTTTTGAGAAATCTTGGTTTTTATTCAAAAAAAAATCTTTTAAATCATTAATTTTATCGATAGCTTCTTTTGAGCTTATAACAGGTTTTTTAGGTTTTTCGATTTCTTCGACATCAGAATCACTGTCATCATTTTGTGCTGTATTGTTAACTGAACTGATGATCTCAACATCTGATAATAAGCCGCGTGCAGGAAAATTTGAGTCGATTGAAACATAAGCATATTTGTCAAGTTTAACTTTTTTTCAAACGAAGATATATCATTAAATTCGTCGTTTTCTTCACATCCACTCAATTAATCACCAAATAAAAAATCGCCCTTGAAACCAGCTTTTCGAAAACATTTTTGGATTGTTAATGCCGAAACACCATCCCATGCACGTTTGATTTTATAAATTGCCGAGAGAATATCTATTTTGGGCATTTCTGAAACATACTCGATTGCATTTAGTTTTTCTCTCGCAATATCTGTGCGATACTTGACTTTGAACGACTGAATAACCCCCTGGTCCAATGGCTGTAAAACCGATGTACAGTTCGATGTTCAAGCTCGTTATAGGCAGTTTTTATTCTTAAGAAAATGATTAAGCGGTATTTTATTATAAGCTCGTTATATCAAGTTTTCGTTATATCGAAACTCGTTATATCGAATTAATTTTTATATCTTTTTCTATAGCTCGTAATCGGTTCTAGCCAAGTTGCTCGTTATAAAGGGTTTCTCGTTATATAGGGTCTCGTTATACGGAGGATTGACTGTAGGAGTAGCAGTATTAGTAGTAATAAGAACTGCAGTATAGCCTATACTAACACCTAAAAAATAAATCATACACTAACACCTAAAAAATTTTATATACAGTTATCTCTTATTAATTTGAAAATTTTTGGATCCAAAAATAATATTCCGGAATAAAATCAAAAAATAAAAATAAAAATATGAATAAAGTTTGTAAGAGTTAATAACCTGGAATAAAAAATAGATATATGATAAAGAGAGTTTTTGGTCATTCAGGTTTACATAGTTTAGGTTTCAGGAAAAAAAGAGGAAATTGTAAGGTAGCAATTACACAATGGAGTCGGGTATTCGATATTTCTTGATTCGAAACCCGCTTTGTATTCATCCACCAGTCTGAGAACCAATGGAATGGAATTACTCAGTCCTGTCCCAACATATCTCTCACTCAACCCAAGAAGTCGATTCGAGACTGTCAGTAATTTAAGTTTATTAAAAGCCTCCTGATGCATGATGCTGGAGGGAGTATCATATTTTAATCTGAGGATAGATCTGACTGCTGTACTCTGAATTGCTTGTAACTTTTTGATATTAAAACCAACTAAAGATTTATAAAGATTCATAAAGATTTCCCAACGTTTTTTGATTAAGACCCCATTTTTTGTTTGACAGAATCTTAATTAGATTTAGCCTTGTATTGCAACGTTCTTTTATTTCGTCAACCAGTGTATTAAAATTTAATTTAGAATCAAATTTAATACCTAGAAACTTAATTTCTTTTTGGCTTTTTATTCTATTTCCATAAATTTTTAAGTTAAGATTATCACTTTCTTTCTTGTACTTAGAGAATACTACTGAACACGACTTTTCAACTGACATCTTCATTTTCCACTTAATTAGCCATTGTTCTAGCTCGTTGGTGTATTTATTTATCTTATTTTCAAGATGCCCCTTTTTGTTGTAAATAAAAAAAGTAACTAGATCATCTGCAAAAAGAAGAGAGTATTCAATATTTGTTTTGTTTCTTTTAGGGATATCATTAATATAAATGCTAAATAAAAGAGGACTAATAACTGAGCTTTGAGGAACACCTGCAGTTATCTGATATTCGTCGCTCAAGTAGTCATTCACATTCAGCCTAAATGTCCTTGAGTCTAAGAAGGATCTAATCCATTTAGTCAAGTAATGAGGTGGATTCATTTTAATCAATTTAAAAAGTAGACCTTCATGCCAAACCCTATCATAGGCTTTAGAAATATCAAAGAAAAGGGAACAAACTCTTTTCTTTCTATTAAATGACTCTACAATTTTTTGAATCAAAAAGTAAAGATTATCGGACAGTCTCCGATATTTCCTAAATCCTGATTGTTCCTGGATAAGTAATAATAAATTTTTTTCTAAAAAATTATAGAGTCTTGTGTAGATTATACGCTCAAGTAACTTTCCAAGGCAACTTGTTATACTGATTGGTCTATAGTTTGAAGGATCTTGTGGAGAGGATGCATTTTTTTGAATCAAAGTTATGTTCGCAGTTTTCCATGATTTTGGAATAAAACCATGTCGCAGAGATAAGTTAAAAAGTTTTGAGATTTCTATTAAGGAATTTCTTGGTAAATTATAAGCATTAGATTATGTAATTGGCAAGGTCCTGAGGCCGCTTCAGTCTTCAGTCTTTTTAAAGCCAGTGTAAGTTCGCTTGGGCAAATTGGATCATTGAAATTACACTGATTGTAATTTTTGAGGTATTCAAAATTAAAGCTAATTATTTCATTATCTTTTTCAGTATCTATTAGATCAGAGTGAGGACCAAATGTTGAAGATAATATATCTCCGAAGCATTTTCCTTTTTCCTTATCAGTTTTTAATTCCTTGTTATTTGAGATCAAATTTGGAATTAATTTTGATCCTATTATTAAAAATATTATATGTAGGACATTTGTCGTTAATCACTGAAAAATCTAATTTATTTATTATTTTTTCTAACAATGAGCCGTTTTCATTTTCTCCTAAACAGCCTATTTGCTTCGTCCTGGCGTTAAGGTCCCCACACAAAATGTAGTTTCTACAGTTACTTTTTATTGTTTTAAATAGCTCATAATTTAGTAATTTGTTGGGTGGATTGTATAGACTAAACACAGATATTTCATTACTCTTTCTTAGATTTAGTTTAATACAAAGCAGTTCACAATTAAAGAACTCAAGAGAAAAGTCTTGTAAAAAATCAATTCCTTCTTTAGTCAAAATAGCTACTCCTCCTCCATATCTATTGCGTGGTTTAGTTATTGAGTGATAGTTTTTAAAGTCTAAATAAATATTTGATTCACTCAAATCAATTTTTATTACATTGAGAAAAACAATGTCGGGACAGTTCTGGAGCAAAAAATTTTCCAAAAGTTTAGTCTTACTGGGAAGATAAAAACAATTCTAGTGCGTAACTTCTAACGTGTTTTTTTCATAAGAGAGTTGTTTTTTGAAACGATCATTCTAAATTTTCTTCTATATTGTTTGAACCAGTTGGTTGTTCAATTACTGTGTTCGTTCTAAACTTTTTAGATTGTTCAGTTCCTTGTAGAAAGCTTCTCGTTGAACTCATTGCTTCTGACTCGAAAGGATTATCGTCATCATTTTCTGTGTCCGATTTTTCTTCATTTGAATCATCTTTATTGGGCTTTAAATTATTGTTAAAAAATTAAATGGCTTTATGCAAGTGAAATAGCCAAGAACATAATTGAATCTATTAAAGCTAAGGGCGGACATTTTAAATGATAAAAAATATTATGTTGAACGAACAGTCAAATTTTAGCAGCAAAGCGCACTCAAAGCTAGGCTCTCTCTCTCTAAAAGAGCATTTAAAACCTGGAATGTTGAATCGTTCAAGAATCTCTACTGTACATTCGTTAGGTCTCATCTTGAATGCGCCTCTTCGGTCTGGAACCCTCGCAATAAAGCAGACATTAAAATACTCGAACGAGTTCAAAAAAGAGCCACAATCCTTCTCATTTAATTTTGATTTTTAACTTACGTTAAAAAATTAGATAAACTCAACTTAACGACATTAGAAGAGAGAAGATTGAGAGGAGATACTGTACAGTTTTTCAAATAGAAAACGGTCTTTACATTGTAAACTGGTACAAGCCTAACGCTCTAGCGAATTCCTTCTCTAAAATTGGTCCAGCGAGTGAAATAAAATGATACATACATAGAAAATCGAGACAATCAACAACTAACTGAAGTCAAAAAGAATTTTTCATTACTAACCGTATCGTCACCGTTTGGAATCAATTTCAGCAAACAGTAATTCAATCCAGCAACAAGAACGACTTCATAGCGAATTACGACAAACATAAAAAGGATATAAAAAGAAGGCTGTCATAGTGAGGTAAACACTCACTCGCAGGATTACTCCTATTACAGCCTAAATTATTATTATTAGTATTATGTTCTAAATTTTGTAAACATTTTTTTGGATAAAAAATAAACTCTCTTTTTTTTGTGATTTTTTCATTTCGATTTTTTTTCTATCATAGTTTTTCTACTTTTTCGATAACAAAATTTTTTTCTGAATAAAATTCAAACAAGAAAAATTTTTGTTAAGCCGCACGGCTTCATAGGCCACCTTAATTTTCTAAAATTTTTAACATAACTTTTTACAAAATGGTAGCAGCATAAAACGAAATTAATTAATTTTAAACTGTCTTTATAATCATCAGGTACAGGACGTTTCTAAAATAATTATGCAGTTTTCTTAAGCAAATGATTTAAGGCTACGATATGCACTAAAGCTGCTCTGGAGCATGTGCTCTAGCTGCTCTCAGTAGGTGAATGGCTTTCATAATGCATAAAGCCATTTTTTATAAAAAAATTAAAAAATTATTTAGATTCTTTTAAAATGAACAGAATAGATTTTAAATTAAAATCGAAATCTTATAATAGCTTTTTTACTGATTGATTGATTGGAATTTCTTTTTAAAGATTATTGTTTAGCTAGAGTGAAAATAAAAGTTTTGATACTGACAATGTTTCACTCTTTTTCACAAAAATAATTAAATCCAAAAGATCTACAATAAAAAATTAATAAGTAATTAGATAGCTATATTGAAAAAATGTCTATTTAAAAAGAAGAATATTTAAACTATTGACTTGAATTATTTATAAAACTTTTTCATGGTTTGATTTTTATTAAAAAAAATTAATTTATATGATTTTCAAGTTTCAATAAATTCCTTTTTAGGATAATTAAGAGTTTTCTTTTTAATCCCGAAACACATTTTTATGTTTTTTAATCTCTCTTTATTTGTTTCTAGTCCTCAACGGCAAATCACGTCGTCAGACATCTTGAGCTTCCATTCTGGATCTTTCATTCTCCCATTCTTTTTCAATGAACTCGTAGACAATTACTAAAAAGTTTGTGTCTTTTAAATTTTAGATCAAATTTTCAAATTTTATATTAAATTTCAAATGGTTAATAAATTGAAAAGATCGATCTTTCGAAAAATATTTTTGAAATAAAAAATTTTGGATTAGATTCCTTTTAATTCTCATCCTTGATTTGAAATTAATCAAAAAAGTAAATTTAAATTTTTCTCATCAATTGATTTTACTTGATTAAATATTTCTTGTTCATTTACTTAGTATCATAATAAATATTTACTTTTAAAAAATTGAGTAACATAAACTTAAAATTTTTATTGTTAAAGTTTTTTCGAAAAATTATATTAAAAAAATTGATTTTATTTTTCGAAATTCAAATAAAAAAAACTTTTATTTTTAGATTGTTTTTTTTCGATTTTACAAAATAAATAAAGTTAAAAAATTAGTGATTTTTTAAATGACAAATTTAAACATATTTTAAAATTCAATTCTATGATTAATTGTTCATCAAATTATGTAATTTGATTTATACGTTTACTCTTAATTATTTATCTTAAACAGTCTAAGAAATAAATCTACTCGTGATTTTATTTGTCTATTTAAATCCATTGAGAACATATTTTTCTTAAATGAACATTTAGATAAGAGATTTATGACTAGAGTTTTTTAGATAAAGAAGAAGTTTTACTTCAAACGGCCTAGAACAATTAATCACCCAACAAAGGCCCAAGCGATAAGCCAAATCTTTTGATCAAACAATTTACAAGATTACATACAATTAAAATTAAAATTTGAGAAGATTTTACTCAAATTTTAGCTTAGCAACCAAAAGGGTAATAAATTTGAGAAAATGTCACACGATTTCCAAATTATCTGAGATCTCTTTTTATTAAACAATTCGTAAAATAAACTAATAACTTAATCAAAATTTCTTGCTGTGATTTAAATTATCTTGGATACGTGTTCATTCTGGTAGAATAAACTCATTAGGTAATAATTATCTCAAATTAGTTTTTGATAAACGTATCTAAGAGTATAAACATAAAGATTTGATTTTAAATTTTTATTCTGTCCCAAATTTTCCTCTTTTAATTAATAAAAATTGTAGCCAAAAGGAAGCCAAATGTCAACTGGTACTCTAAATGGTCGCTATCTGCCTGACGGTAGCCTAAACATTGCCGCTCGATGGAAGTCGCCAGGTCCAGCAAGGTATCTTCTACCTTCCTGTACTGGCTTCATAAACCACGACATTACAATCGAGAAGCGTCCAGCCTACACCATTGGACAGCGCAGCAAGGATCAAAGTGCCAAATTAAAAAAAAAATTTTATTAAGAAATTAAAATTTTTTTTTTATTACAGACAAAGATGACAAATCCCCGGGTCCAATTTATTTGCCGCGAGCTGATGCTTCAAATCGAGGTATAGTTAGATCATCGACTAGTTTCATAACAAGTAGACCAAAGACCTTTGATTCTCATAAAATGCCCGGACCCATGGACTATTGTCCAGAAAAATACAAACATGCCAGTCCGGCCTATTCCATTGGCACTAAACATAAGCATCTTGAAGTGCCTCCGCATCCGGTTGGACCCAATCAATATAGCCTACCATGCACCATCGGACATAAGAATTTTCAAACTTCGATCAAAAGCTCGCCCCAGTATAGTCTGTCAGGCAGAAGTAAATTTATGAGCATTACTTATGGAATGGACGACTCGCAAGCAAAACTGTACTTTCCGTCTTTGAACTTTGTTAAAGCAAACTCGCCTAGATGGACCTTGGTAGGAAAACATTACCTACCGGAAGTGGCTAAAAAAATACCGGGTCCTAATGCTTATAATTCGGAAAATTTCAATTCGAATCTTAGATCAATGCCTAAATTTAGCATGGGTGTTAAACACTCGGAGTTTTGTTCAACCGGGTTTGCCACCAAAGACGACGAGTAATGATAAAAAGCAATTTTTTTTGACAAAGCTACTTATCAAAAAACTAAATCATTTTTTCATTTATTCACAAATATATTTAAAAAATGCTTTTTTATTCAATGGTTTTAATGGAGAAAAAATCTTCGCCATGTTAAAAGATTTATATTTAAGGTTGAGCGGAGTTTTAGTTTTGTTTTAGTTTTGCCTCTGAAATAAATTTAGTAGACATAATTAGTGTATTTTTTAGTCGAATTATTCAAATTAATCTATTGATTAATAATAGTTAATTAATTTAAAAAAGTGCGAATTTAATTTGATTAATTTTATGAAAATTTTTTATTTAAAAGCGCAAAATATTAAGGTTAGTATAAATTAAACTGATATTTTAGAAGTTGAGTCAACTAAGACAAATGTTAATTGAACAAATCCAATATTTTTTTTCCACCTCTCAAATATTCAATTGCTTACTAAATAAATTTTCGAAGCTATTAACGAAAAATACAAATAACTTGCCTACTCCGAATAGTACCCTTCAAAGTGCTCCAATATTAAATAATTGTCTATATTTTATCAACAATTAAAATAAAGCCAAAATACTCCATTAGTAACCACAAACTTATTCCTATTATGATTTTAACTGTTTTGATTTTTTTAAATAAAAAAAAAAAAAGAGTTTTTAAAAAATCTAAATAAAAAACCAACAAAAGGAAGAAGATCAATAAATGAAATCCTCAAAACAATTTTGGAAGTAGATCTTATAAAAGTCATTAGTGAAGTAAACAAGTTAAGTTAATTAATTTTTTTGATTAAAGTTTAAAGTTTAAAAAAAATTTTAATAATTTTTTCAAGGGAGGTATTTAATCGCTCACCTAACAAGTTAATTGCATGCTAAAATAAATGTGCTTCTAAAGATATTTAAACCTTTCTCTTTTTTATAATGAAAATACCTACATAAAATAATTAAAGTTACTCTTAAAAAAATGAAAGGTTATCTTTTTTCACTAAAAAATTATTAATAAAAAAATTGTATTTTGCATGAAAATGAATGAAAAAGAAAAGATTTAAAAAAATGAAAAATACAATTGAACGAATTATTTAGGGTTTATTTTTTTACCTTTTTGGTCTACCAACACGACGTTTTCGTGTTGACGCTTGAGTTCGAGCTTGTGTTGTTGCTTGAGAAGATGTGCATGCTGCTGGATCAAAGCTTGCATTTGTGGAGCAGAATCTTTTTGTTGATTGAGCTATCGGTACTTCATCGTCATCTTCGCTTTCTTAAACGGGTCTTTTTTGAGTTGAAGTTGATTGAAATTTTAAAGCTTTCTGAGTCTTCATCGGTCTTCCTCTCTATCTTTTCTTACCAATTGGTATGGTTTTAGCTTCAATTGGTGTACTTGTAATTTTTTTCATAGGAGGGATACCAACAATATGTTTGAAAATGTGTTTCTTAAAAAATCGGGGACAAGTACATGTTGCTTTTTTCCAGTTTAATTCTGTTGTATTTTCTGGAAACTGAATGCACCAAATTGAGATGCAAATATAATGATCGAATGACGTGAAAGTGTTTCCATCGACTGCTTGTGTGTACTTTTATATAACACTGAATTCATGCAGATTATTGTCCAAAGAAGTAGCATTTAAATACAAACATTTTAAAGATTCGAGATTATCCACACGTGATGACGCTTTTGATGAACGATTATTGCTTCTTGAATTTGACGATCTGATTTACACGGATGCCATATCGAAAGGGAGAGTCTTGTGAAAAGCCATTATTTGCTTCGTTTCTTTGTTTTCTCAACTCATAGTCTATAGCTCTTTCGGTTTCAGTCAAATCTGGACTAAGATAAATTGATTTGAAAGTATTTGAATCTCGCATTTTTTTGGCTGCTAGGAATAGTGGATTTCTGTTTGCTATTTCTTTGAGTTCTACTAGAATTGGCCCTGGTTTACTTTGGTCTTTAAATCTCAAGCGTCTTGAATACGCTGGCTTGACACACCTTTTCCAATAGTGGTCAAAATTTGTTTGATTTTTTCTTCATCTTCTGCCCTCCTGTCTGTTAGAATTTCTTTCTTTGATTCTGGCACACCATAAATGATCACATTTTTTTTCTTTTGATTCTTTCATTCATTTCGCTGATGGTTGCATTTCCTACAGCATTCTGGTCGGCTTGTTTTTTTGCATTTTTTGTCCCTTGTTTTACCATTTGAACCCACTGACTACTGATGTTAGATGAGTTTGCTGTTTTATTTGCTGTAGCCAATTCATATTTCAGTTTGTTTATTTCAATGTCTTTCTCAATTTCTCTTTCCTCTCGATGTTTCACATGATTTGAAAGCTCAAGGACGAAGGACGAATTTTACTCCACCATGCATGCAAAGTTTTTGAATGCCCAGATACGGTACTTTGTCCAAACGCTTGCCAGTTTGTTTCAAGCAAAAAATTTGAGTCCATTTGACAAAAACTGCGTGTTTTTTATTTTATTTTGGCTTACTTGTGTTTTTCTTATCCTGACTTTTGGCTAACGTGTGGTTTATTATTGTTTAAAAATCTTTATTTATAAAATTCATAAAAAATAAAAATTAAATTAAGATGAATTTTTTACTAAATTAGATTGTTATGATTTTTAATTTTTTAGACTCTGAGAAAGGCTTCATATAGCCGAAACCGGTCAGTTTATAATATAATTAAAAACTTGAAATAAAATTTTCATTAAACAAAAAAATTATTTTTATTGTCTATTTTTTATAAAAAATTATTATCACCAGTCGTTTTGTAAATAAACTTTAAATGATCGAACTTCTGTTTATTTATAGCTTAAATTTATTTTCCTAAAAAAAGCTAAATTCAAAAAATATAATTAAATAAAATAAACTCAATTTTAGGTATGATAATAAAATTATTAAAAATCAGACAAAATCTTCAATTAAAATTAAAAAATTCACTTTTTATAAATCTTTTATGTAGAGAAATAATGACAACTTGAAGTTGATGATCATGATCACATGAGCAAAATTCAGAAGATTAAAATCATAATAAAAATGATAAAAAAAGCTTTTCTAAAATATTTTTTAATTAAAAATAAAATATTTAATATCTTAATTAAATAAAAAAAACCTTTTTTTTTCCAATTGATCTTTAATTGATTTTTATAAAATATTTATTTGAAAATTTTAAAGAGAAATTTACATTAAAGCATCCAAATTATGGCTTTATTTGGCAAATGATATTTTAATATCAGACTTGTTTAAGTCACATTTTTAAGTCTAAGTCACAAAAATTTAAGTGAAAGTCATGACTTAAATTATTTTTTTTTAACTGCTAGTATATCGCGAACTAGAAATATCACTGTTGGTGCTGTACAAAATCTGGTTGTAAACGTTTCATTTGAAAACGATGAAATACTTTTTATTTCGATTAAATAAAACCAAAAATTCGGTGAATTTATCAACACTATTAAAAATAAAATGAATAAAAGAGTTAAAAAAATTTTTTTTCTATTTATTTTGTATTTGTTTGGAAAAAGTATATAAAAAAATCGATCAGCAACAATTGTCACATTTAAAAAAAAAACAAATTTAAGTCATTGACTTGACTTGACTTAAGTTAAAAACAAGTCTGTGACTTAAAAACAAGTCTGTTTAATATTAATTAAATATTAATGATTAAAATATATTACAGCGAAACAAAGTAAAATTTTCTATTTAAAAATTTCAAAATATTGTTTTAGATTTTATTTTTCTTCAAATAAAAATTCATATAATTTTCTACCTAATTTAAAGATTAAACAAAATATGTTAAATAAAATTTAAAAATTTAATATTTTAAAACTTGATAAAAAATACCTTTTTTTTAAATCAAAAACTAAAAGTTTTGGTTTTAAATTTACATTTTATCATAAACTTCAATTAGGCATAAATAATGACTTCTAACACGTGATTTATTTTTTCGCGAAAAATAAAAATTTTTCCAATTTTTTCACCAGAGCGTAGAAAATGTAATGATCTTTCAGAATATATATAATTGTTAATAAAATTTTAATTTTATTTTTTGAAAGATCTAGGTCTGGAAGAACTATAATTTTTTAAAGGGTTATCTAAAAAAAGATTTTTTTTCGTTGAGCAAAAAAAAAATCAAAGGTTTTAAAAGACGTTAATTTATCAAACTTTAGTAATTTCAAACAAAATTTGATATCAATAATAAACAAGGATTGAAGCTGCAAATAAAAAAAAAGAATAATCTCTTTAATGTACGAAATAAATGATCATATTTATTTATTCATTTTTCATTATATTAATTTAATTTTAAAAAACCAAAGTTGAAAAAAATTATTAAAAATAAATTGAACTTAATTTAGTAAAAAATTCAAGAAAATCTATTCAATGATTCTCTTAAAATTTTCTGCCAAAAGTTCAATATATTCCTGTAGCATCACAAAAAAAATAATGCCACTTTTATTATTATTATTATTATAAAAAAGCTACAGCAAGACTAGCTTGCGGAGGCGTCCTACATGAGAGGTCGCCTATGGTAGCTCGTTGCACATGAGATAAAACACTGATAGAAATAAACAATAAAAATTTTAGGGTTAAAAAAAAAGTTAAATAATTTTTGCAAGAACAAAAAATTGAACGAATAAATAATAAAATTGTTTTTGGTGCCTATGGAACGGTAGTTTGGGTACAAGACCGGATATTGTTTTAAAATAAAAAAAAGTTATCTAAATTTTTAAAAAAGAATTAATTTTATAAAAAACGATATTTTGAATCTTATTTTCTTGTTTAAAAATAAAACCAGTTCTTTATTGTTTTTTTAACTAAAGTTTAATTTAAAAATTAAAAATCTTGCCAACTCTACTTCATCTAATAAATTAAAAAATCAAATTACTTAAAACAGTGAATTAAACTTGCCATAAATTGTTTTGAAAGTCTAGTTAGATTTGAACTAAATTAATTTCTGTAAGTTGAAATATAAAAATATTTTTTTAAGAAATAATTTGAAATATTTTCCAAATAAACCGATCATACATAATTTGAAATTAGAAATAATGTATAAAGAACGAAAATATTTTTCATTATTTTTAATAAAAATTCATATTAATAATAAAAAAAGAGCTTTATTTTTTTTGTTTTCTGTAAAAGGTTACATAATTTCAAAATGTCGATATCAATCGAGAGCAAGCGCCAACTAATCGAGGATCACATGACCAAAATATTCCAAGAAAAGAATAAATCAGAGCTTTTGGCACTTGATTTCGAAATAAATTTGTTAATTTGCTCGGCACAAAGCTACAAGCATGAATCAGTGCTAAAACCATTTCCATCGACTTTTCTTTCGGATTCGACCAATTCAAAAAATTACGATCAATTGATCAAAGCACTGCTCTCATTGCCGCCGCTGCTAGAATGGCCAACTAGAATGAAAAAATTCAACCACGATCAACTGTGTGTTGTGTACTGGATCCTGATGCACAAAAACTACCATCTTAGTTTGTGTACAAGTATTAGCAAAGAAAAGATTAAAGAGTCGGCAAAGTATGTGCACGATTTTGCCTCACCGAGTCACATCTTTGAAATAAAATATTCGGAAGAAAAAAATAAAAAATTCGATCTCCTAAAGCAAAACACAATTAATGATCTGGCTTTGGAAGGTGCTGCCACATCGATATGTTTTCATGGTACTAGAATGGACAATCTTTACTCAATAATGCACATGGGCCTTCTTTCACATCTTAATAAAGTAATATTATCTTTTTTTTATTGTTTTATTATTAAAATAAATTAATTATTTGAGAATGGCATATTTGGTGATGGAACATATTTGAGCCAAGAGCCGTCACTTTCACTCCATTATAGTCCTTCATGTAAAACATGGTCAAGTAGCCTGATAGGCCAACGAATGTCTTGTTTACTGGTCTGCGAGACTATAAATCATCCGAGACATGTCAAGATTGGAATTAATGGTAATTTAAAAACTTTAATTATTTTTCAATTTAGTCGAGACTCTAAAGTCCGATGCTTTGGAAAAATTAAGTACACAAAAAAAAACAGGACAAAATTAAAATAATCAAAAAAATTTGTGATACACTTTACATAGTATTTAAGTGATTTTATTGAAGGAAAATGTAATGACCAAATAAAAAATTTACCTGAAAAATGAGAATAATTTTATGATTATAGATTGGCGGTGAGGATTAAAATATCATATAAAAATGAATCAAAAAAATGTGAAAAAAAATTTGTAATGAAAGAGGTTTAAACATTCGCCCCGTATTGCAGAGATATTTTGAAGATTTTCTCACCCTCAGCGGGTTTTGAGTCCTCTATCCTCTGCTTGCATGACTAACATTCAAACCAAAACGGGCTCTAGAGATAAATATACTGTTCAATTAAACCAGAGTTTGTGAAATGACAAAGTCAGATTTTGACTTAGAAATTGTAGATTTAATTTTCATTCAAGACTTTAAGTTTGAAATAAATAAATAATATTAAAAAAATTGTTTTTATCGATTATGAACATAATTTAAATTGAAATCAATCAATTTTTCTTACAAAAAGAAAAAAAATCAAAAAATAAAAAATAAAAAGTCTAGAGTTGACTTTGACCAACTTTGAATTAAATCTAGAATGTCTCTGTCCTGATTTTTCTAACTGGAGTTGCTGCCACTTTTTAGATACTGCTTATTGTACACATTTGAGTGCTTGTTTTAAAGCTGAGTCAATTAATTTTCCAGGTCTCAAATTGTGGATTTTTACAAGTAAAACCAAATCAAAAATTAGACTTAATTGTTTTTATTTAAAGTAAAATTTATGAGTTAAATAAATTTAATTTACGTAAAATAAGGTAAGATTTAATGTTTTGCGTAAATTGTTGTAAAAAAAATGTCAAAAATTAAGTTAACCATTACGAACTTCTCGGAACCCTCCCTTGGTTATTATTTAAAAAAAATAATATTAAATATATTTTTCATGCATTCCTTCTTTAAATGAATTTTTGACATTTAAGTGATTTAAACAGCTGTTTAAACCATTATTAAACATTTTGAAAGCAATTTTTCGAAACATTGTTAACTTTTTTAATTGCTATCTGATTTTGATTTAAGAAGCGGTTTTGTGAAATTCAGTAAAAAGAAACACCATAAAATCTATTCAAAATGCATCACGATCGAATGGCAAAAGTCTTCGTTAGAACCCTTCATTTTGAAAAAGAACTTCAAAAAGTTTTTTAAAAAGTTTCGCTCTTTTCTTTTGTACCGAAATTAACATATTAAAAAAAACAATTTAAAAATGAGTTGTTACCTCTAATGATATCTCTCTGCAAGATTATACGATAATTTTTTGAGAAGTGAGATGGATAATTTCAGACCAGATAGAAGTTTCTTTTAGTTCCTAAAAATGAATTTGACAGTCTAATTCTAAAGAAAAAATTTAGACCCTTTTTCTTAATTTTTATTTTTTACAATTTTTCCCATTATTAACTCAAAAAACAGAATATTACTAAAATTTATGCAAATTTCTATAAAATTTTTTCGATTAATTTCTTATCTAAAAAACTGTAATAAAATCTTAGTTTTTTTACATTTAACTAAATTTTGTGACTACTAAAACTTTAAATTTACGAATAATAAAAGCTTCTATTCTCAAAAAAAAACAAATAAAATCTTTAAATATTAGGTTAAAATGTTTAATATCAATTTTTTAAATTTTTTAGTATGAAAAAAAACATCAAAGAGTCTCCATTTTACTATTCCTTGTAATATTTTGAGTAAATGAATTTTTATGTAAAATAACACATTTTTTCAAATCTAAAATTGTATATAAGCGAAGAAAATGAAAATGTTCTATTTTTAAAAAATAAAAAATTTCTCTTTCGATTTCAAATTTTAAGTTTGAAATTTTTTGTCAAAATTTGTCGATTAAATGATTGTGATAAACAGTGAAAACTAAAAGATTTTGACTAAAGATTCTTTTCCGTGATTACAATTAAAAAAACAGCAAAAAAATTTTTTTAAAGGCTTACCACTTTTACTAGTTTTTTTACATTAGTACATTTTACAAAATGTTAAAAACTTAATTTTAGATGGTTTTCAATTTTTAAATTAATAAAAATTAATAAAAAATCCTGATTTATTTTTGACTAAATTTAAGGCCGACTTTGACTCGGAAATAACTGCAGCGTAGATGATCATTAACTTCATTTCGCCAAAAAAATCATAAGCTTATCGACTCATCCAGTTTAATTTTTTTCACTATTTCTTTTTAAGATCACATAAAGCATGGAAAAAAGTCAAAAATCTTAATTATTACCAAATATTACAAGATTCCTATAAGATCAGATACCAAACTTGAATTTCTACTATTCCCAAAATCGATCTAATAGAAGAAACTTTACGACAAGTTGCCTCTGATCTTACCAATTTATTACTCAAGATCTCAATCCAATTTATCTCTTGGGGCCACTGGAAATACCAAACATAAAATTAAACTTTTGTATAAGTCTAATTTAGGAACAATTTTTTTGTTAATTTTGGATATTTGAATTTTACACCAGTCATTCTAGTGTGGAACAGATTACTTCTATCATAGAATATTTAATTTTTATGATATTTAGCCTAAGCATAATTTAACCATGGAGCTGTTCCGAACTGATAGGAATTTTTTTAATTTTTAAATTTGATAAAAAAATAGAAAGCGCGAATGTTATCCAAAACCGTTTGGTTCTTGACCAACGAGGCAATCCTTGAAAGTTTTGATCGAGCACCAACATTAATGACTTTTTCTAATTAGAAGTCGAAATTGATAACAATCTTGGCGGTCATTACAATTCTTCACAATAAATCCTGCCAAACAAGTGCAAAATCTCTGTTAAACATAGCAATTACATTTCGCTCTTGTAACTAAAGAAGAAACTTCACTTTTCTATTTTTCTAATTTATCTGATAAAGGTTTAGAAATATGTTTGTATTTATAAAAAATTTGAATTTTTTAAAAATTTCATTTTTTGTTAGAGAATGCTTTAGTCGAGGATAAAAATGGAAATAGCAAAACTGTGCCTGAAAAGTATTTACTGGTGAAGAACAATGAGTATGTTAGAGTTCGATATGTTCTTTTGTACGCAGAAAAAGCGAATAAAACAGTCAAAAACAGCCGACTCGTTAAATTTATATCTGAAAATAAATTCCTATTACTGCTGATTTCGTATTCAATCTTGTTAATGTTTATCGGACTGCTGAATTCAAGAACATTTAACAAATATTTCAAGCTAAGTTATAGAAGATTCTATAATTATTTAATTGGTGATGCTGCAACGTCATATGAATAGTTGATTGAAAATTATGTAAAATTTAAACCAAAATTTGGTCAATTATGATGCTTTAACTGATAACTAAAGTTTAACAGTGCTTGACCATCGAATATTTAATATCCAAATTGTAAATTAGTTAATTTAGAGTTTTTTTTAAATAATCTTTTTTGAATTGTTTACCGATTTTTTCATTTAATAAAAATTTTATTAAATTTTTTTTTTGAAATAAAACTCTTTCAAATATTCATTCTTGAAATAATCTGAATGAATATTTGAAATAATAAATTATATTATTTTTTACAAAATATAATTTTTACTATTTATTTAAGAATTAATCTAAATTATTTTTTAAATTATATCCACTAGTTGTTGAATAAAATAAAAAATATTCAGAGTTGTTTAAGTCACATGTCTAAAGTTGAGTCCAAATCATTTTTTTTTTAATTTTTTTCTTAAATAAATTTTTTTTTTTTTAGTGAAGTTTAGTCAAGTGAACTAATTATCTGATTTTTAAACTAAAAAATAAATATGATTTTTTATTTTAATCCAAAAAAAAGTTTAGTTTTAAAATCAGAAAATTAGTTTACTCGACTAAACTTCACTAAAAAAATGAAAAAAATTTTTAAGACATTGGCTTTGACTTAAATTTTTCAGACTTAGACTTAAAACTGTGACTTAAAAACAAGTCTGGTCCAAATTTAAATTAAAAATAATTTCTAAGTCCCGATCAAGACATTAATTTAATTGGACTTTAACTCGGCCGCCACAATAACTGCAAAGAATTCATGTGGCCGTGACAATGACTCCATGGAATGGTAAAAATTCAAATATTAATTTTGACTTAAGAATGACTTGCTTAAATTTAAAACTTGTAAAACAATTGTGAAAAAATTCTATAAAAAAACTTTTAGCTTTTTTGGAGAGTTCGCTGCAGCATAAGTCTTAACTCTTTTATCCTTCCGATACTTTTACATATAATGGTATTTTCCTTTAGGTGATCTAATAGAACGTTAAATTATGAAAATTAACAAAAATCTATTTTTTTTTTCGCGAAAAAAAGCTTAATTAAAAAATCCAAAAATACCAAAATGTTCTAAATTTCTTCTTCTACCAGAGTTTCTGATCTGTTTGGGCCCTTTAGGTATAACCTGCCAACTTATATCCGTTTTAAGACCAACATTTGAAAAATTGATTACCCTAGAAATGTCAAAACAGGCCCCAGAAACGTATTTCATCCGAATCCACCAAAACCGTCACCCAGGAGACCCCTCATCTAATTCTTTTGGGCAAATTTTTTGTCAATGAGATATCACGCTAGAACGAAAGTTAAGGGTCAAAAAAATAAGTTAAAAGTATTGGAAGGATGAAGAATTAATCAAAAAGAATAACAAGCCGTAAACTGCGACAAAAGAGAAGTGCCCATCTATCTGCTGTAGAACGCCATAATCAGCAAGTTGAATTATACAATAAGATTTTTGTCTCATATAATCTCAAATAAACAAACTCATATTAACAAAATTCAAAAGCAATATCAAAGTTATCCTGACCCATTGAAACAGTCAAAAGTAATTTTTACATCACTACAGAGGCTGCATCAAATACCATTTTCAACATTACCTTTTCGGAAATGTGAATCCGACTTTTAGTTTCTATCCATGCCACAGGTATCATCATCACCATCTTTCAGTCCGATTGACACTATAATTAAGTTAAGTTTCTATTATAAACACAAAAAAACAGACACAATCTTTGGCTCATTCGGCTCTCCAAAATGAATGGAGAGAGCTAACGTATCCGTTATCTTCGAAAAAGACAGATGAATGAATGTGGCTAGCAATCGTTCTCTCTTCATTAGCTCTATTCCTTTATTCAAGAGCATTTCAATCATAAAAATCTACTTTCAAATGACCATTAAAACCATGTACACAACTTCTTAGTATTGGGTATTCAATATATCTTGATTCGAAACCTTCTATTGAATACCCAACTCCATTGTGTAATTGCTACCTTACTATTTCTTCTTTTTTTCCTGAAACCTAAACTATGTAAACCTGAATGACCTAAAACTCTCTTTATCATATATCTATTTTTTATTCCAGGTTATTAACTCTTACAAACTTTATTAATATTTTTTTTTTCTTTTTTTTTGATTTTATTTTACTTAACTTGATTTTTTATTTTATTTTTATTCTGAAGGAGCTTTAGCTC
The DNA here is from genome assembly GCA_019054805.1 of Brachionus manjavacas. Taxonomy (NCBI): domain Eukaryota; kingdom Metazoa; phylum Rotifera; class Eurotatoria; order Ploima; family Brachionidae; genus Brachionus; species Brachionus manjavacas. The sequence continues at coordinate 2,656,650 of JAHQIY010000004.1, forward strand.
GGCACAGTTAACAAATAAATAAATAAAATTCTTATTCGTAATTAAATTAAAATTTAAGATCACAAAAAGTTAGCTCATAGCACGTGATCTGAAGATCACATAATTTTTTACAAGTGAGCTGAGATCACGAAACCAAAAAAATTAATCTAGTTGACACATTTTCGTGAACTCAGCTCACATAACACGGTAAGGCCTAAAAAAACTCGTTTTTCAATTTCACTTCTAATTTATTAGAATAGCCACAAATATTAATAATTCCAGCGAAGAGCTACAAAGCTTATTCCGAAATTAAGAAATGTAGGATACACTCAAAGACTTGAAAAACTTAATCTACAAACGCTCGAAGTAAGAAGAACCAGAGGCGACCTAATTCAAATGTTTAAAATTGTCAAGGGTCTTGATAAGATCAACTGGTACAATCCTATTATATTCAAAAACGATTCTTCGAATGGACTAAGACAAGGGCCGAGATTTCATGATTTTATTATAGAAAGACAGCTGGTGAAAAACTGCGAACAACGTCACAATTTTTTTGTTAACAGAGTGTTAAGTGTTTGGAATCGTCTACCTAATGAGATAATTGACTCAAATACTATTAATCAATTTAAAAATAAACTAGATAAATTAGATTTAGAAAGCTATTACAATGGATCTTAAAAACCCATTTCGTGTGGTTTTCCACATCATGGCTTTATTTATTATTATTATTTATATTATTATTTATAAAAAATTTAAATTGGAATTATTACACAATTTTTTTATAAACAATAAAATTTAAAATAAAAATAAAATTCGACCAAAAACTATATAATAATAATAATAAGAGTTAAGGCTGTAACAGGAGTAATCCTGCGAGTGAGGATTTACCTCACTATGACAGCCTTCTTTTTATATCCTTTTTATGTTTGTCGTAATTCGCTTTGAAGTCGTTCTTGTTGCTGGATTGAATTACTGTTTGCTGAAATTGATTCCAAACGGTGACGATACGGTAAGTAATGAAAAATTCTCTTTGACTTCAGTTAGTTGTTGATTTTCTCGATTTTCTATGTATTTATCATTTTATTTCACTCGCTAAAACCGCAATTAAAATGACAATTATTGTGGCTCTTTTTTGAACTCGTTCGAGTATTTTAATTATTGCTTTATTGTGAAGGTTCCAGACTGAAGATGCGTATTCAAGATAAGGCCTAACGAATGTACAATAGAGATTCTTACAATATTCAAAAGTCTACTTAATTTTCAATTTAATTTAAATATTCAAGAAACAAACAATCAGAATGAAAATGACACTAATTTAGCAGTAGTAGGAGTAGTTTTGACTGTAGATGGCTAGCCAGCGAGTGTGCTGATAAGGCACAATAAGACAGCTGATGTGATTGATTGCTGCTCATTCAGCAATCAATGCCTGCTTTTAAGCTGTTGACATTTGGGACTTCAACTAATTGATTTGGCAGTGAGTTCAGAAAATAACATTTGTACATTTCATGAATTTAAATTCTCAAATAAGTGAACCCAATCAATATTTGATAAAAATTAAGAAATTTTTCACAGTCAGTTTTATACATTTAAAAAATAAAGCATAATTCAAAAAATAAAGTTCAAGATATTCAAAAATTACGTGCTATTTGAATTTCAAATTTTTGAATTGAAATTCGTAAACTACGTCCTTTGAAACCATAAGTTTAATTTTTTATAGGAGGCTCAAAAAAAATAAACTTATACCTAGGGTAGGGATCTAAAAATAAAAAATAGCTATCCCTTTAAAAAGTTGTAATTCTTCCAGAAACCAAGTATTCAATAATAAAATTGAAATTTTTTTAAAATCATATAAATGTAATAGTAAATTTTGATGAAACGTAAGTATCAAAATAAACTGATCTTTTAGTAAAACTTGAAAAAAATATTCAGTTTTTCTTATTAACAAATTTTACTAAGGAAGTTTTGATATTTACTGATGCAGCCGTAAATATAAAAAAACTTGCTATAGTTAACAAATAAATTAACTTTTCAGTAAATTTTGATATAAATATTTCTAAATAAAAATTATGCAAAAAAAACTAGACAAAATAATTCAATGAAATGTCAATTAATGGTGGTCAAGGAATGGTAAGATGCAATTGTTCATCTCAATGTAATACAGATCGATGCGGTTGTAGAAAATCGAACCTCTTGTGTAATTCCAGATGTTATGGATCAAATACAATTTGCTCCAATAAAATTTTTATCAATATTTACGCTTTATTTCAGATTATTACTAAATTTATCTTTTTAATTTCAGTTAATTACGAGAAAAAAAGAAAAAACAGAAAAATTGATAATTTTATTTATTTCAAAATTAACGTCTAGTAACGTTATTATTGATATTTACGCATTATCAAAAAAAAACGATAGCATTTATCCTGAAAGATCATAAAATTTTCTACAGTCCGGTGTATATTTTTATTTAAAAAAAGAAATGTAAATTTTTTTTTATTGAAAAAAGCCAAAAAAACATTTTTTCACTTAAGACCAAATGTTCTTTTTTTATATTTTATTTACTAGACCAAAATCTGAATAAATGCATGGTTTTACTTTTTTGAATTTTAACTTTATTTTATATAAATACTCTCAAAAAATTTGATTTTAATTTTAATGATAATTTTTGTAGCTTGTCTTTATGGACGTCCATAATAGTGTCAATTCATGGTTGTCATTGATTGATGGAGACATGCGCTTGTAAGCAGAGTTGTATAAAAGTTTCAAGTCAAGTTCAGGTCCGGACTTTTAAATATTTTTTTTTCAAAAGTTCGAGCTAAAGACTTTTATTTTTATTTTTAAAAAAAAAACGAAATTTTTTTAAATTAAACTGAGTCAAATAAATAGCGTCAGAAATCCATCAGTCAGAATCACGAATAAATGAAATTTCTTCCGTTCCAGTTAGTTAGTTAGCAAGTGTCAATGCCCTGACTAGGACTTTTTTTTGATGACTTGCACTTAAATTTGGGACTTTTAAACAACTCGGCTTGGAATGCGCGTTTGCCGTATTATCTCCAGGAGCACCAACGAGACGGTTATTTGGAACACCGTTCGCATCTAGTTTAGCATCATAATGAGCAGCATGAAGCGATGCATATTTGCTGCCCATGCACTTTAAAACTTGCTCCATTGCACTCTCACTCTTTTCCAGAGATACTTGATAAAAAATCAATGTCATATTTATTTTAAAATGATTCATTTATTAAGAGACAAAAAAAAATCCGGAATTTCTCTTCAAATAATTAAAAAAAATAATTGATATCATAGATCGAAAAAAATATTGAATAGTGAAAACATTAATAAAAATTGATAAGTTTTAGTGAAATTAAGCTAATAAGTCTGTTTTCTAAATAAGACAGTACGATAATGTAAAAATAGAGTCCTAATCAATATTTTTGCACCTATATTTTTTTATTTTACTTATTTATCATTAGCTTTTTATTAGAAATTTAATAAAATTCTTGATTTATTTTTATAATGATAGTCTATGCTTTATCGCTATTTTTTCGAATTTTTAAATCATGAATTTCACAGGAAACATTAATACTGCATTTAAATGACTAAATACAATGTTAGAGTTTACAATCAAAAATTTTATGCATCAGCCTAGGTCCTAAGAGACAAGATGATTTCAATTTCTTTAAAGATAATCGAAGATTTAGTTGTATTGGGATCAATTAACTTGGAATATGCCACCCTCATCTCGCATTTATTTTTGATTCGTAAGCTTCTTTTACCATATTATGCAAATTACTTCAAGATATGGCAGTGGAAAATTAAATTCACAAAGGGCAGGTGTTTTTCATTATAATATCTAATTAAAACATTTAAATTAAAAAAATAATTTTCCAAAAGCAATCAAAGAATAAAATAGTAGAATATTTAATGTTTTTTATTTAAATACTGACGAACTAATTAAGTAGGGCTTTCTAGATTAGCGAGAGTCTAAAGGTTAAAGAAAAACTTTGGCCAAGATTATTTTAACAATTGCTCATTTAAATCATAAAAATACGTTATAAAATAAAAAATTAATAAATTAGTAAAAATTGTGTATTTTTTTTATTAAACTTTTGTAAACTGAAGTTATTTTTAATGTCTAAATAGAATAACGAAACTTTTTTTTGTAATAGAGCATTTTTTACAAACAAAAAATTTTATAAATATCTGATTTTATCTAAAAAAAATTAAATTTAGATCTAACAAAATTTAATAAAAATTTTTGTTTTTTGTGATTTTTATTCTATTTTTAATAGAATCAAGATACAAATTTTCAGAATTAAGGGTCACGCTGAATTTGCAATCATATGTTCACTAAATCTGTGATCATTCAAATCATGGCGGGTTGGTGAACATCGAATTTTTCCACAGCATGTGCACTTCCAATTTAAATGAGTGTTTTTCGAATCCTTATACCTTTAAAGGTTAGCTAAAACCATTGACTGAAGATGCTGTGAAAAGGTTCATTTTTTAATCAAAAATTGTTGAAAATATTTACAATATCACGTATTTTCTCAAAAAGTTTAAAATCTTCATCAGTTTTCATTTTCATTAAATCATTCAAATTAAGCTATTTGTTTAAAATACACTTTTTATTTAGATTAAAAATTTGCTACTAGTTTAATAGACTACTTAAAAAGAAATTAAAAAGGACCGACAATATTTTAGAAAATTCTCAATATAAATATTAAAGAAAAAAAGATTTTAGCAAAATAAGTTTCAAGAAAATTACTTGTAAGTGATATTTTAATTTTTTTGTGACCAGACCCCGCATGATTTAACCGATCAGAGATTAAGTGAGCCTAAATTGGACATGACCCAGAATTAATTCCAAAACAATTCTAGCATATTCTTGGCTCAAAATGTTTAAAAGAATAATTCAGTTTTTTTCGTTTTGATTACAATTTTTTTTAAAATAATCATCATAAGTCACCTGGTTAGACTAGTTATCAATATGTATGTTTTCATTTTTTTAAAAGACTGAATAAAAAAGTACATAAGGTCGATCTATTAATTAATTTATTTAAAAGAAGAGGAATTTTAGTCTAAGAGTTGGTTCTCTATTATAAATTAAAAAATTAAAATAATCGTTTATTTAATATTTTTTTGTGAGTTTAACATCAGAAAAAGTGAAAAAAAGGTATAAAATTCTTTTTTCCTAAACTTGCACCTTTTAAATAGCTGAAAGATCCGTGAAAATAAATGTCACTTTTAGTTAATCTGTATGTGTAAATTTGGAATAAGGTCGAGTTTTGTTTTCTAAAATATTAAAGACATAATCAATTTATGGAAAAAAATACAACATTTCGAAATTGAATCAAAAATATTAATTTTAATACATAAAAAAAATCAGTTTCTTCAATTTTTCAAATACTTGGGAGTTTATTAAATAGGACGAATTCTTGAATAATTATTTATAAAAATCAGTTCTTACTTCTTTAGAGCCCCTAGCTTAAATTTGTAAAAATAAAACAAAACAATTCTATTTAAATTAAGAAATTCACTTTTCATAAATTTTGTACAAAAAATAGGGCTAGCAGGTGAGGGCTAAATTTTAGCAAATATAAAAATGGCCAAAAAAAACTGAAAAAATGGCGATTTTTAGGAATTTTTCTTTTCTTTTAGAAAATGAAAATGAAAATTAGAAAAAAAAACGAAATCTTACGGAATTTTACGTAAATTTTTATAATAAAAAACGGGAAGAGTGTTAAATTTTAGTAAAAAAACGATAAAAAATATATCTTTTACATTTAAATGGCGTATTTGTTTTTTCAAAATCTTTAATAGCTGTAATTGGATCACAATCGGATAAGACCATTTTTTTCTTACGATAACTTTTAGCTCATTCCATATCAATTCAATTGGGTTAAAATCTGAAAAAGTTTGATAATGAGTTCAATTTACATCAGGGCAATGACCCAAAACATAACTCATTGTTATGTTCATCCTTTTTAAAAATAAATAACACAAATTGTGCACTTTATTTACCAAAATTCATCAAATAAATAAAAAATCCAACAATTTTTTCGTTTACGGTCATTTTGAAAGGCCCAAGCTCCTTTTTCAAAACAAATGAAAGCACTTTTTGTGGCTTAAAAAAAGAGCTTTAGGAGTCTTTATTATTATAATAATTAAATTTATACACAAATTCATGTGATTTTTAGATCTTAATGATACAACTAATAATTTTTAAGCTAATTTTAGAAAGTGGGCAGCCAAGAAAATTGTTTTTTTGATCCCCCTAAAAATTTGTCTTTTCTAGGATAAGAATTTGTGGTCGAAAAAGTCAAATTCATATAGTGCTGTAGCTTTGACCTGCGCGAACCCTACATAAATAAGAATTATTAAGGTTTTGAAAAACAAGTTAACTGTAAATGTCGCAGATATGGTTCTCCGAAAGTAGATTTGTCTTAAAACCTTAATGCAATGATATATCAGGATGATATAGAAGAACGCGTTTTCTTTAAATGGAAAACCTTTTAGAAACTTATTCAGTTGTGAATAACTTATACAGTCAGGGTCAAATCACTAAAGTGACTTGATGGCCAGTCGATTTATAGAGCTATTTATTTGCCACTTATTCGAAGCTTAAGAAAACTACTTCCCGCAGAAGTAACTTCTAGATGCGATCTTATCCAGATATGAAAAGAACTTTTTCAGTTTTTATGATTTAACTCGAATGACTTAATTCGAATCTCTCGGGTTTTAATTCGAAAAAACTTTATTTCAGAATAAAATTTTAACTTTTCTTTCCTCACTTTTCCTCGAATAAAAAGCAAAAAAATTAAATCAAAATAAGCTTTAATGAGAATTAAAATATTATATTAAATAAATTAAAAATTTTATTTTCAAAAAAATGAAAATAAAGCACAGGAATAGTGGGTCCATTAGGTGAACAGTTTGTTCACCTAATTATTTTTACCCTTATATGAAAATTCAAAGAAATTTTTGTTTAAAAAATTTAGATGAACAAATTTATAAATAGGTGAACATTTGAAAAAAAAATATAATGTAAAAAAAAATTTATTTGAGTTTTCGAATAAAGTGTATAAGTGTCTTCTTAAATTAGTAGTAGTAGTAGTAAGGGGTAGGCTACAAGTCGCGATTTGCATGCAGAATGATGCATAACGCGATGGGTGACGACACCCTGTGTGGTAGCCACTTGCCGTAATTAAGTTGCTGTTTTGTCAAGCTTGCTTTTGAAGTCGTTGGTACTTTTGGCGATGATGATGGAGTCGTTAAGATCGTTCCAGTCATTGACAATTCGGTTGCAGAAAAAGTTATGTCGTTGATTTCAGTTCTTCACCAATTCTCGTCTCAATCTCGCCCTCCTATTGCCTCTTGGCGCAGAAATGGAAGTCGGTGCGGCAAATTCAACATGCTCAATTCCTTTTGCAATTTTAAGCTGCTGTATCAAATCGCCCTTCAATCGCCTCGCCTTTAGATTGGTCAAACCCAGCTTTTTGCAACGTTCAACATAGTTTAGGTCTCGAAGACGACCAGGAACCTTTGTCGTCCTTCGCATTACGCGTTCGACCACGTTGATATCCCCGTGTTGGTATGGATTCCAGACTGAAATTGCGAATTTGACATGTGGTCTTACATACGTAGTGATTAGCTTCTTCCACACCGATTGGTTTCTTGTTCTCAAGGACTTCTTTAGAATACCAAGCACCTGACTTGCTTTGCTAGCTGAACTAGTTCATGCCATTTCATGTTTGAGGTAAGAATGATACCAAGGTCACGTTCTCTCGTTGTTACCTCGATAGGATAAGAAGGGCCGTTAATTTCATTTAAGCTGTACCTGAAATTACTATTGCGTTTACCAAAGTGCATGATTCGGCATTTACTGAAGTTAAGATTCATCGACCAATCGATACACCATTTCTGCACGGCCTCCAGATCGCGTTGAAGCCTTAAACAGTCATCGACATTACGAGCTGTTTTCAAGATCTTGCAGTCGTCGGCAAAAATCAGAATAGTATCTGGTAAGTCGTTGATGAATTTAATAAATAGGGCAGGTCCGAGAACGCTGCCTTGAGGAACTCCAGAGCGCACGTTACACCACTGTGATACCGATTTGCCAAGTATTAAATAAAAATCCGAGCTTTATGGCTTTTTATACCACGCTTACCTTCAAATAAATATTCTTCAGATTCAAAAAATTTTTTCTATTAAATTTTGAAAAAAATTTTGAATTTCAAAAAAAGAAAATACAAATTTAAATTTAAATTTGCAACATCATTCTTACAAATTTGTATAAAAATTTTTTTTCCCATTTTAATATAAATTTTATAGTGAATAGTTAAAAATTGTTTTTTGACAAATTATAAAGATAGGTGAACATTGTTAAATTTAGGTGGACTTTTGTTCACCCATCAGGGTAAAAATAATTAGGTGATCAATTTGTTTACTTAAACCATGCACATGAATTGTTCATCTAATGGACTAGGCCCCCAAAAATTTTAAAAATTAATAAGATTTTTAAATTCAATCTAGGGCTCATTCTATTTAAAAACAATTAAAATAAAATTTCGCTGACTTGTCTTATTCAATTTAACAAAAATTTTGTTTGATTTGATTTTGATTTATATTTTTTTTTGAAATTGAGGTAAAGACAATGAGAATATTAAAAAGTTAAAATCCTTTCTATACTTTCTGTACTTTTTACTCTTTTAATAAAAAAAGGTTTTAATTAATCAATATTTTAAATATCAATTTTAAATTTAACAAATGTTTTTTTTACCTCCAGCATACCCGAATCCCTAAACCAAGGCTCCGCCCCGGACCCCGTTTAAGTTTTAATATAATGATTAAAATTACCATTAATTACAAAAAGGAAGAGGGCCAAATAAATTAATATTATGAAAAAGTACAAAAATTACAGAAAGAAAAATGTTTTTTTAAAAGTTTGATCTCATTGTCTATCCATGTTGAAATTTAGATTTTGTTTAGTCATGGTTCATGACATTTTTCATTTTAAATATTTGGGTTAGAGTTTCTAAAAGTAAAATTGATCTATTAAATGCTATTTTTTGTGAAATTTAATTAAGTTTTCAAATTATATTTGATCAAATAATGTGTGTGAATTGGTTTAAATTAAGTTTTTAAGGAAATATCAAGTAAAGCCTAAAAAAATCATTCTTTAAAATTTTATTGAATTTAATTTTGCATAAAGGGTTAGATCAGGATCTCTTTTTTCAATAGATTTTGAATTTGCTTGCTCAAAGTTTATTTTTTGTCTTTTCATTTTCGCGCAATTTAATTTAATTTATTTTTATTTTTTCATTTATTTATAAGTTCAAAAATAAAACAAATAAAATAAATGAAAAAAAAGTTGAAGAAAAGATAATAAATACATTCAAAAAAGGCAGATCTGCTTTATTTTAAGTGAATAAATCAAACTTTTTCTTTTGTTATTTAATAAATGCCTTGGTAAAATTTTTCCACTAAATATGGACGTCAGAAAATTTACCACACATTTTATGAAAAATATCACAAATTCCCTTTTTTAATTATTTTCTTATTTAAACAATAAAAAGCATCGCTGAAGTCATTTAAATAGAAATAATTAAATTTGTTAACTATTTCTATTATCTTATAAACATTTTATTTATTTTATAAGAGCTAATATTGAAAGAACTATTAAAAGAATTAAGCCATTAAAAAATAATGTGAGTAAAGTAGCACAAAAATGCTTAATAAATAAAAAAGGATTTTTTTTCCAAATGTAAGGACAATAAATTACCCTATTTTTTTTAAATGGATTTTTTTATTATGATCGATCAACGAATAAAATTTAAAAAAATATAATTTATTTGAATTAGTGTTTCTTTTTCTTTTTTGGTTCCCATAAAAGAACCAGATCTGATCGATCTGTGGATCTTTCAAAATATTTTGATATTTTTCTTAAATTAATAAAAATCAATAAGATATATTCTTTGCTTTTTGATGACGATCCTGACACATTTTTTTATCAATAATAAGGAAATCTTTAGAAAAAAATTAAATGAGCTAGAACAATGGCTTTGCACGGAAAATTAAGTTATATATTATGATATAATAATTTCATTTTTTAGCACTAAATTATGCCAGGCTAGATGAAATGAGTCTTATCCACCTTAGGGTCAAAATCCATAAAAATACTCGAATTATGAGACAGTCCTTAAAATTAGATGAAAAAAAATTGGATTTTTATAAGTAAAAAATGTAAAAATTTTTTAAATTAAATTGATATTTTTTTATCAAACAAACACAGAACATTAAATTTTACGGTAATTTACGTGAATCAGCGTAATTGCTTCAAATCACCAATTTTCTAACTTCTAAAATTAAAAAAAAATTAATAATTAAAATTGTCTGTGCACAACTTTTCAAAAATTTAATCTGGTTGGCAAGGCCTCCATTTTTTTAAACAAAAGCAATTTCAATTGTGTCTTTTGAGGCATAGATTACTTGAATTAGGTTTTATAATTGGGTGGTTTGTACCCATTTTAAATATCAGGGCAATTAAAAAAGTAAATTTTATGTAACTGTTTAGTTAGCAGAATAGCAATTGTAAACCTAAACCAAGAACTTTAGATTAAAATTCATAATGACTTGAAACTGTATTTTTTCGGTTCTTTTAAACTGAATTACATAAAAATATTTTTTGATTGCTTCTTCAAACTAATGATAATTATGATTTACTACATTGAAAACTCCTCTTCAATTTTTAACCTAATTCAATTATTCTAAAAATTCCTAGTTTTTGCGGAGTAATTTAATAACCTTGAATTATCATATTACGAGATGATTCATTCCTCGTCGTAATTCAATATGAAAGTGCATTTTCTTGGTAATAAAACAAATTCACAAAAAAATTAAATTTTTAAAAAGTAAAATTTCAGCAAACCAAGTTCAAAAAGTAAATAAATTTGAATTTGAATTTATCAATTTCTCTTACAAGATCTTACAAGATTAATTCAAGAACTTCGAGTTTAACAAAAGTATTTCAATCATTGAATAGGGTGGTAACACCAAATGAGCTAAGACGAGTGCGTCGCTTAAATGGAAATATTAAAATTTATTTTGAGGCAATTTTTTTTTAATTAACAGATAGTTTTTTGCTATTTTTAAATATCTTTCCTCTATTTTACTTTAATTATCTTAAGTGAATTCAATTAGTTTTTAAAAAGAGTAAAGTGATTTAATTTTAAAAAGATTGCTAAAAAAAATTAATTATTAAAATACTACATTGATAAAATAAGATAATCTTTTAAAAAAAGTCGAATTCCAAAAATCTACATCAAAATTGAATTATTCTGCATTTTTTAGAGTTTGAGTTTAGATGATAAAAATTCTACTTTTTGATTAAAAAGATAGTTGAAGAAAAATTTTAAATTTTAATGAATTAAAAAAATCTAATTAAATAATTTAAATTCTACGAGATTGTAGTTAAAAAAAGCAATTGGCATTATTTTAATTCGATTGTTTGCTATGTAGCCCTAAATGTTTGAAGCATTCTAATGATAATAGCATACGTAAAAATACTTTTCATTTGAGTAAAAATAAAGCTATTGAAAACTATTTAAAAGCTCTTGAGATCATTTTCTTAATGCTAGATTTTTGAGATAAATAATTCACAAATAAGTTAAACCAGGAACTATTAGCTTTTTTAGAAGGCTAAATATTTTTTTAAATTATTAGAGAAATTTATAACGCTTTTGATTTACAAATGGATCAAAAAGTGATGCTATCAATTTTGATGAGAAATTCTAATCTAGATTTTAGATTTTGCTATCTATTAAAATGTTCTGTATTTAGTTTATTACCTTATTTTAAAGAATTGATGAATGAAAAAAATAAGTCTAAAATCTTCAACTTTTTAAATTTCTAAAAGGTTTCACAAAATAAATCAATAAATGACAATCAAATTCTATGAATTCTTATCTTAATAATTTAAATCTTTAAAATTTTTTTGTTCAATTTTTTCTATCAATTAAGTTCAAATGTGTCAGCCATGGCCATATGATCCATTTTATTTTTATTTTTATCTTTTTAAAGAAAAAATATTTAATTCTTAAGTTAAAATTCTGAAATAGATTTAAAGTTTGAAAAAAAAGGATATTTTTTTTTGAATTTTTCAAAGCCCAAAACTAGATTTTGCAGATATTAGTTATCCTTTTTACTTCATTTTCTAAGTTCAAAATTTGACTCAGTTAGTTTTTTTTTTTCAAATAAACAAATAATTAATTAAAAAAATATTGACACATAAAATTTTATTTTTTAAATTTTTGCAAATTTTTCATATTTTTCATGTTATAATTAGTTTTTGCATTTTATGAGGACCAGGATGAAACTCTTTGAGAAGAAAAATTAAGGTTCGAATGGTAAAATATTTCTTGCATTCAATTTCAAACAAAATCAAAACTGGCAGCCTTTTCGAGTTTAAATTGACTAGAAATTCAGTTTCTTATGTTATTAAGAGCACTATGGTTGACTATGAGAGCAAATTGGTAAAGGAATCGAAACACAATCAAAAGCTTCTATACTCAAACATAAATACTAGAAAGATTTAAAAGATCATACTTGTCAGGTGAGAAGATGATAACTGTTAGATTATTTATGGCTCACAAGTTAAACAATTCAGTCCGTCTTTTTAGTCTACGATTATGAAACTTCCAATTTTGAATTAATTTCAAAACTACAAGATGCGGAGGTGTTCATGAGGACTTGCCGTGTCCGCTTACTGTAGAAAAATATTATTGCTTGAACTTGATTTTAAGGAATCAATGGGTCCGGATGGAATTCATCCCTTAATACTCAAAGACTATGCTTCAGTGCTTTCAAATATTTTTTTTCCTTTTTTACTCCTTTTGATTTCCTCTAAAGTCGATCTTTTGCCTTTACCCTTGCTTCTTTTCATGTCATTCCCATTTCGATGAGCTCTTTCGTAATTGTTAACCTCCATGTTACTGCTGGTCGTCTTGTCGCCCATGAAGTGTCCTTTAGTAGTAGCATAAGAAAATTTTTTAAATTTCCTAGCATCAAACAAAGAGTTTTCAATTTTATCTCAGTAATTTGTCAATTCTTTTTTTAAAATGTTCGTATTAGTCACGCTCTTTGTCACCGCATCCAGAGTATTCCAATTTTACTTCTATACCCAAATAAATGGAGTGTCTTTACTCTCCAATTTTCCACTATCCGGTTTGTAAAAAAAGTTGTGTCTCACTTCACAATTGCAGATCAGCTGTTATAGGTATAGGTGTTTCAGATGACCTATTTCTGTTAATAAAGATTATAACAACTAGATTTATTATTATGTTTTAATTATTAGATGATGCTAAATAAAAGTGCAAAATTTGGTTAAATTTATTCTATGGCAACATATATTTTAAAAATCGGTTAGTTTTAGCCAGACTTGTTTTTAAGCCACAGTTTTAAGTCAAAGTTATGACTTGACTTAAATTTTTTTTTTTTTTACTCAAGTTTAGTCAAATCAACTAATTTTCTGATTTTAAAACTAAAAAATAGATATGATTCTTGATTTAATCCAAAATTTAAAACTTAATATTTAAATAATTTATAAACTTGACTTGACTTAAATTTCTGTGACTTTCAAACAAGTCTGCTTTTGCTTTAGATAAAAATTTAAATTAATGTAAATACTTAATGTTTTATGAGAGGTTTCATCATATTTCAGTTTAAGTATTAACGCGACTGCTCAATTTTGAAATTAGAAAAAAAATGCAGAGAATTGTAGAGGTTTTTGAGATAAATGTAATCACAACCATCTAAAGAGTTAAAAAAAATTTCATATCCACCAAACCTCATAAAAAAAGAAAAATAAAAGCTTTAAAATACGAGACTACTAGTCTTGGATTTATTTCACAATACCGAATACTGTATTGAAATTGAATTGGTTTAATAAAAAAATTAATAATTTAAAAATTATCTAAAATTGTCTCCTTTTAGAATGTCTACAGATTCAGTGTTTCTCGTCTGAGAATTCATTTTATTTAAGCCCTACATTACGTTCTTGAATGAGGTTGAAAAAAACATAAATTTATTGAACGTCACATTATTTTTCCCTTGATATCAAAATACTTCTTATCTAATATATCTTATTCTGATCAGTTTTTTTCTTAATTTTTAAGCAATTTTTAAAATTTTCGTAAAAATAATTTTTTTTTTTTAAATTAGAAAACAAATTTTCCCATCTGGAAAAAAAATATTTTTTCTCACTTTTTTCATGTTTTAAATGTATTTTAAATGAGTGGAACAAATTCACAATCTTAAAAGAAACAATTAAATGCTCAAAATGTTGTTTTTCAAGAAATCAAGAAAAAATTTTTTTTAGTTAACTAAATAATTAAAAATCTACAATTTTCTTCAAAAGCACTTAATAGTCAAAATAAATATTTTTTTTACGTTTGACTTAAATACAACACAATAATTAAGTGACTTTACTTTTAAATGGAGATCAAATCTAAATATTTTTATTTTAGACAAAATGAATAATGAATAGGAATTTTTTTAGCGACAACTCAAATCAAAATGTGTTGTTTTTTCATTATTTCATTTTAATTTAATTTAAAAAATATTGATGATCTAATCCAATATTATCATCAGTAAGACTAAATTTGATTTGAAATAAGACTGGCAGCCATTACTGATTTTAATAGCATTTCAGAAAAGTTTTTTGACAGTACTACTCTAAGACTTTAGAAATTTCAAAAGAATAAAATTTTTATGGGTTAAACTTAATCAGTTTTCGACTTTATATTTAAATTTTAGCAAATTTGACTATTTATTTTTAATTATTTTTATTTAGAAACGAAAAAAAATTAAAAAAATTAGATTTGAAATATTAAGACTTTTAAAGAATCATTTGTGATTCTCATTTGTTTAGCTGGTTTTCAAACAACTTCATTTGGTATTTCGTTTCGCAGCAAGACCATTAATCAAACGAATAATTTATCTAAAGCATCATTGAATCCGCGAGGGTTAAATTTTGGGTTAAACAAAGTAAAACACCAAGTCTTAGTATCTCATTCATTTCATTGATCTCATCATTACCTTTCCAGCATCCTTCTGATCCATATTAACTTATTTATTTTGTATACCTAAGTGTTCATTTCACCACCTAATGCTATATGACGCATTTAAATCACAAAATTAAATTGAAAAAATAATTATAGTGAAAGATGTTTTTTATCCTAAAAATGTCATTCCCGTCAATTGGCTTCCCATAACCAAAAAATGAAAGTCTCAAGATTTTATAATGGAATATTCCTATTATTTTAAAAATTTCTCTTGCCTATTTTGAGAGTGCTTTAAATGCTTTAGAGTCATCCAAAGCTAATTTTTTTTAAATTTTTTCTTTTAAACTTATTTATGCATGTTAGAATTATTTCAGTAGAATTAGATTTTTAAACGGTAGGCATCACATTTCATAATATTTTTTCTTGAATATCGTCTGATTTTTAACAACTTTAATTAAGAGATTCAATTTCTTTTTTTAGTCTATTTTTATAATTTAGATCAAATTCTTTCGAACTGAATTTTTGAGAATCTTTATTTCAAATAAAATTTTCCACTTTAATCTAAACGCAAAAAGTATGTTCATTTTTTTTGAAGTCTTTTATTTTTTTTTAAATTAGTAATACCATACAAGCATACTTTTTATCAGTGTTTATTGAATCTTTTAAAAATTAAAATTTTCCAAAACTTTTGATTGATATCTCTAATTATTTTAGCTTTTAAATCTGAACTAAAATACATAACCACGGGTAATGTATTCTTATTAATTCGTCAAATAAAAAATAACAATACATTTTTGTAACTTTTAATTTTTTTAAAGTGTATTTGTATAATTTAGTTAATAATTGGAAAATTGAAATATTCGATTAAAAATATTAGATTAATTTAATAAAAGCTCATTGACCAATTTTTATTTTATGAAAAAATTCAGATTATTAATTCAGATTGTTCTCCTTGCAAAGTTGAATATAGAGGCAATATAAAATGTAAAAAATTTAAAATATAAAATGAATAATAATTATTGAAATTAAAAAAGCAGAAAGAAAAAAAAAACAAAATTAACATTTAAATTAAATATTTTATTCAATTTTTATTTAAATTTTTTAGAAAACACTTAAACTTTGTCTTATTTATTACATTTTATTTTCTAAATTTTTATTAACATCGCCTTTAAGGCGTTCATTGAAATAAATAATAATAATAATAATAATAATTAAGGAATATCCATTAAATAAATGACTGATTAATGAATATCATTTTTTAAGAACTTTTTTATATAAAAAACAAACATTTTTATCCTTTCTCTACTTATTTCGTATTTAAGTAGAAATTCTGCAAAAATTTTTAGTCATTTTCTAAGACAATAATTGTAAAAATTTCTAAGCAAAAATTTATCTCTGAGTTTAGGCTTTTTTTATTTTTAAAAGATTTTTAGATTCCAAAATAAGAATTTTAATATCTTGGGTTATTATTTTTGAAAATAATGCTTAAAATTCATTAAATTTTTTTAATAATATTTTAAATTACTAATTTTAAAATTCTCAGAAGAATGAGAATTTTCAAAATTATTGTACAGTTATTTTTTTTCTTTAGATTTAACAAAGTATCTTAGATCCAAAAAAGTATCTCTGCTCTAATTATTTTAAATAAAAACAAATTAAGAGCAATTGATAATTTAAAGTTGATTTGATCATTTTGAGAATCAAAAATTGATCGTAAAAGTTAAGTTTTTAGAAATCATTTTCCATCAAGTTTTCAAAATAATCAAAATTTCTTATTAGTTGAAGCACTCAATCATTTATTGCCTTTTACTATTTTGTTTGTAATTCTGTTGGCTTTTTTCCTCAATGCCTTATATTTTATTAATAGAAAAATTTTATTTTTTTATTAATTTTATCTATATTTTATGAATTTAAATAATTTTCAGGTATAAAAACTAGCCATAAATAAAAATTGATGAAAATTTTGATTAATATCGAAATAGAATATTACGGACTGAATAGAATTAATTAATGAAAGCTTTTGTTAAAATTTCCAGTATTTGAAAATAAAATCCTTGATTGAATAAAAGGAGATTTTAACTGTAAATTAACAGTAATCGTGATGTCTGTGCATTTTCAATTTTTTTCTCTTTAACGAGTTACCATAAATCCTTGCAAACTACCTCATGGATTCTGGTGTAAAATGGTTGGGTTGATTATTAAAAAAAAAATTTTTTCGAGTTCTTTTAAATTTTAAATAAAATATTTTATTTTGTGGGCTTAATAAAAATCGGAAATTTAAAAAATGGAAAATAAATTATTTAACAAAATCAATCTCTTCTTATTTCTTGTTGAATCGGAGTTTTCATTTTGATCAAATTCAAAGTTATAAGTCAATAGTATCTCAGGGTAATTTGCAAAGATTTACGATGTATTAAAAGTTGAAATTTAAAATTTTTAGTTAAAAAATCGTGTTTTTTTTAATATATATTCATTTTTTATCAATTGCAATTTTTGAGCTAAAGTCTGATTATTTTGGTTTTATAACATTTTTTTCAATAAGAAAATTGATATTTCTAATAAATTATTTTATCAACATTTTTTTGTTATTCTTAATAAAAATTTTTCGAGAAATTCAAATTTTTAATTAGGCAATTTTAGATATACTTTAAAAATTGTAATCGTTAAGAAAAAAAAATCGAATATTTTGAAAAAGTTTCTTAGATTCTTCTCTCCTTTTTAGAAAATATATTTAAAAGAAATATAAATAATAAGGTATTTATAAAAATCCGATATAATGCGTCTAAACCAAGTCATTATACTGTAAGCTAAATAATGAGAATAATGATTTGGGAATAGATTAAAATTAAAGTTTATTTTTTAATTAAACACCGTTGTTGTAAAATTCAGAACTCATCTAAACTCTTCGTATGAATTTGTTTATTTTTTCGAAGAGATTGAAAAAGACTTTTCTAATTCTTTCAATTTAGTTAATTTTTTTATTTTCAATTCATGGCTGATCAATTTATTATTCAATTTTATTTTATTTATTTATATGATGCTTCAAATTAAAAAAAAATTGTGCCGATTCATTTTTATAAATGGGTCCAATTTGTCGCACTTAACTATACGACTTTTTAAACCAGCTAAAATCGATCGTTTTAATTTTTTAATCTACCAAGAGTAAATTTCAAGTGTTCACCATTATTTCTAGTTCTTATTGATCAAAATAAAATAGAATAAAATTTCATATTTTCTTAACAAGCTATTAATTAAAGAGAAATTTCAAACAACCTAATTACTCTGTATTTATTCGACATACATTTTAATTAAAAATATTCGTAGATCATTTTTTTGCCCTAGGAATAATTAAAAAATTCAAGTAATTGATGCTTTTTATTCCAATTGTAAGCAATTCTGAAAAAAATTATATCAACAGTTTATAAGAATTAAAAACTCTGTTTATACAATAAACACTAAACAAGAAATGGAAAAGATAGTTTTTGACATCATTGTAATTGACTTAATCCAACAGTGTCTCGAAATTGTCCTATTCAGCAAAATTAATAAAGAATGCTTGGGTGTTTAAGACCCTGAAAAAATTCAAGGATAAGCCGAATAATCAAAATTGATCTTATTTGAATAAAAAAATATACAATTAATTAAAAATTAGATTTTTTCTTTAATATTTTAATTTAAAACAGCACTCAGTTCTAAAATATCGTTCAAATCGATGGTTACATTAGTTAAGTATTGGGTTAAGGTGCTAAATTAAAGACCGAAGTTATGGCATTGAATTTATGAATTATGACATTGATCAAGGTAATAGAATAAAGATTGATTCAATTAACTTTGTTTTTGGGTGTTTAAAAATAAAAATTTTCAAGAAAACTTAAAAGTTTAATCAAACTTATTAAATATTAAATATTAAATTATTATTTTTTTTTATTTATTTAATCTTATTTTCAATTGTAAATATTTTTAATCTTAATTTTTTTTTTACATTTAATGCCTATGAGGCCATCTTTTGAATTAATAAAGAAACAGACACATTTTTTTAAACTATTCTGTTATAATTGAGATTTTTGGATAATTTTAAACATTATTTATCTTTTTTCAGCTTTGTTTGTCTACCTCGTTGTACTTAATATATAATTAACAACATATTCATTCTATTTAAAATATCTCTCTTAAAAAAAAGAAATCGGGAATTTTTAACTTTATCCAGTCTCTTTAAAGGCTTTTGTATAAAAGAGCATTTAGAAACCCTTAAAAAAGTTTCTGAAAGATCATAATAAAGAAGTTATCGTGTCATACCAAGAAGTTGTGGAAGAAAATTTTTTTAAATTTTTTTTAAAAGCTTCAAATTAGAAGGCACGCTTAATGTATTAGCTGATCCAATTTTTGAACCTTTCTAAAAGAATTCGAGTTTATTTATTCAAATTTTTTTTATCTAATATTCAAAAAAAACATTAGGAAAAAAAATTTTTAATTTTTTTATGTGTATAAATTTTCGTTAATAATTCATGAAAAAAAATAGAAGCTTTCGTCATCACAATTTTCTCCAAAAATAAAGGGTCTAACAACACCCTTAAGCTTTATTTTTTCAATAAAACCATTTCTAAATCTAATACCAAATATTTGATGGAAGTCTTTGCTTTGAACAACAATTAAAAAAAGTAAAGAGCAAATGCATGAAATTACTAAATATAATAAAAAAATTGGTCTTCAAAAAGTTGGAAGTTAATAATACACTGGCTAGTCTTTACAATTAGCCAGTATCAAATCTCATTCTCTGAATCAGGTTTACATGGGTTGTGAGTTATTCCAAATAAAGCTGTATGATTCATTCCTTTCAAAACTTCCTCTAAATCATTATTCTATGAAGCAGAAATAAATTTAAAAAAGTCAAGCCTCGGTAATCCTTAATTTTCGGAATTCCGACCAAACTCAAACTTCCCCTTACTTCATTATAAATTAACATGATAAATCATCTCTAATGTCCGGCATAAAATTTCGGATAATTTCTGTATTCCGTTATCTCAATTGAATTATTTATTAAAATTTAATGAGAAATTATTTCAATTATCCGATATTAGTTTTTGAAAAATTAAATTAAAATTTTTGCTGATCAAAAATTTTGATTCATGAAAATTTTTGCAGAGTAATCCAGTTTACTGTGCAATCAAGAAATTCGTTTATATTTAATGAAATTCTTTTGCTTGACATAACAATCAAATAGATTACGTTCACTGTTTGTCATAATAGAGTTGTAAAAATGAAAAAAGCGATATTGATATAAGGGGCTTTGGTTATCAAATAAGAAAAATTCACACAGATTAACAATAAGATCATGGAATAATCTTATTTAAAAAAATTTAATTAAAGAAAGCATAAAAGAGACATTTATAAAAAATAAACTTAAAAAAAAAGTGATCAATTGTTTCAGAATAAATTTTAAAAATTTTAATTTTTTTTAATTTTGAATTTATTTTTGGTTAATTGCATTGAAAAACAAAAGTTACTTTAATAAATCAACTTTGTATAATTTTCTTAAATCAGACATTTTTTTATTTTTTATTTTTTGGATATTTTTTCTTAATTCCGGATTTTCAAGTTTCCTACATTAAATTTTAAAACAAAATAGGTCGGATTATCGAAGATTGACTGTATTAGTAAAATTGATCACAGATTTAGCAATCTCTAATTATTTATTTCGAATCTTTGTAGCTGCTTTCTAATTGTATGATAATTCCCTGACACAAATTAATAAATAATAAATTAAATTGTGACAGTCAAGCGGAAAAAACAGTTTTAAGTAATTATTTAAAAATTGTCAGAAAAACAATGTTCCAAAAGTATTTTTGTGATGTTGAAAAATTTAATCTGTTTAAGATTTATTTGTTAATTAATTTTGCACTAGTATAATTAATTGCTAATTATTATTTTCATTCGAACCGAATGATTCTCACGAGACGAAACAATTCTTATAGTAATTAAATTCTAAAATTAAAATTTTGTTTTTTATTAACAAAATAAAAATTAAAAATATTTAGTTTATTAAAAATAATCACACAAGACATAAAAAAATTTAAAAATTTCAATTACTTGATGATTTATCTTGTAAAAAATTAAAATATCTTTTATGCAGTTAAAAATATTAAATATAACAAAATTTTTTGTTAAATTTTAAAATATGGATTTTTTCTTAAATATTAATCAATAAATTTCACCACGTTTTGGTTCATTATTTATTCTTCTTTTTTTCATATTTGCAACATCTATTTTAGAAAAATTTAGCCTGACTTTGAAGACAACTATCTTGAATGATTTTAAATGAAAATAGATTAATTTTTTTATCATGCTTTTTTTTGGTTACTGTCTCTTGAAGAAAAAATCTTTTTTGTTTTTGGTGATAAAATTAACAAATTAAAAAATCTAAAACAATATTAATATTTTTTACAGTATGTATACAAAATTTAGAACATTTAAATATTTTTTATGCAAGGTTTGTTTCTTGAAAGCCGGGCGGCTAAATAAATAAATAAAAAGATATTTTTTTTTTGAAATTTATTTTAAAAAAAAATTTTTATCGGAAAAGTACAAAAACTAGGATAGAAAAAAAATCGAAGTAAAAATACCGCAAAAAAAAAGGAGTGAAATTTTTTAACAAAAAAAATTGTCTACAAAATTTAGAACATTTATTTTTTAACATTTAAAATTCCCACCCTTAGCTTTAATAGACTCAGCGACACGTTATGGCATAGATTCAACCATGTTTTTTACTACTTCACTAGGAACTTTCGACCATTCATCAAAAAGAACGCTTTTTAAATGCTCTACTGACGTAATTTTTGTATTGACCATTTTGTGGTCAATATATGACCATAAATTTTCAATTAGATTGAGATCAGGTGATCTTGGGCACCAGAGGAGAACTGTTATTTGTTTTTCTTGAAACCAATCTCGAACGGAATGAGCAGTATGTGCACTAGCGCCATCCTGCTGAAAAATCCAGTCTTGAATCTGATCAAAAAATATCTCGGCTGATGGTAATAAGTTATTTTCCAGAGTGTCCATGTACACAAATTGATTAATTCTGCCTGTATAAATGGAGCAGCATCCAGTACCTTTATAATTAATACATCCCCAAATACCAACCGAACCTTCACCATTTTGTAACTTTGGTAAGCAAAACTTGGGGTGATACTTTTCGTTTGCAAAACGTTTTACAAACACTCTAGATTTTCTGTTTAATACCTCGAAATTAGACTTGTCACTAAAAACAACTTTTGACAAGTCATTAACAGTCCATCTTTGTTGTTCTTTGCACCATTTGTGCCTTTTCGATCGATCTAATACAGTCAAAAGAGGTTTTTTATTGCAGTATACGACTGTATTTTTTTGTTTAAAAGAACTTTTCTTACAGTGTCTTTACTAACAGTAACATTTGGAAATTTAGAACTAAAATCAGAGGCTAGCTGTGTATAGCTTGTTGAAGGATTGATTCTGACCTTTCTAAAAAATGTACGACTCATCTCGACTGGTAAGCTTTCGGGGTCAACCAGACCTTGGTAATTCTTTGACCACTGATGTCTTCTCACAATTGCGCTTAGTTGTAATCGCACATTTTCTCGAAACTGCTACTAGATCAGCTATTTCTTGTTGATATTTAGTCTTATCTTTCAACAGACCAATTATTTGCCACCTTTGAGCCTCAGATTTTTTTTGCCCATTTTTATGGAAAAAACGCCAAAATGGTACATCTCAATAAAATTAAATGGGTTCTAAATTAAATGGGTTCTGGAGTGTTCAGAAATTTTTTTTTGAACAATCTATATATCAAAAGAAAGCTAATAAAATTATCTTTAAGATGGTATAGTTAACATTATATGTAAATCGTTTTTAATTTTAGATTTTTACACATTAAAATATATTTTTTTAATTTTTTAGTAATGTTCTAAACTTTCTAGACATACTGTATTATATAACCAAAAAATATAATAACTCTTTTTAAAATACATGTTGTCAACCAATTTCAGCTAAATTAACTTTTGAATGGTGTAGCAATTTTTTAAGCTTTTTTATCGAATCTTCGAAGAAATAGATAAAAGCTTTTTTTCCAGATAAGACAAAAAATAAATTAGTAAAGATGAAAAATTATTTTTCAAATGTTTATAGTTGCCTAAAATTAGATAATCATCTCTGGAGCTGTCATTTTTTTAATAATTGTTTTGAAAAGTTTAATTAAGTTTATATTAATCAACTTTAACGTCAATGGTAGTGGTAATGTCGGTCTTCCAAATCCAAATTTTAATGATATTTTTTTATTTAATTATTTATTTTTTTATTTCAAATATAGTTTTGGTAATACCCAGGCAGGTTGGAATGGAGCTTAGTTCTTCCTTTCAGCCAAATATTAATTAGGTTTTGTTTTTTTTTCATGTTGGTTTAAAATTAGGAGAGTAAATGTTAAATAAATAAATCTAAAAGGAAAATAAATAAGACAGTAATGATATGAAAAACCCATGAAAACAAATGAATAGAATTTTTTTAGAATTTAAAAATTTTAGTTTTTAATGATTTATCAAATGCTCGTTTCTGATGTCACAAACTAGCAGAATACCCAAAGATTTAAACAAAATTAGTCCAAATTGTGAATCAAAATTTTAGAATGCTAAAACGATTGATTTCTGAAACATTTGTACTTAAGGATTTTTAATCAGAAAATTTGAGTTCACGTTTTTCAGTCATATTCTTCAGGTAGCAATTGAATGAGGAAAAGTCATAAAATTTAGAACTAAGACAACCATCTAAATAATTTAATCTAGAAATACTTGAAATATCAAGACTAGATTAGTTGCAGATAAATTACATTATTCAGTTTTAAAAAAATTAGTTAAAAGAATGATCACCGAGTTAATTTTCAAATTGGGTTTATTTTTAGCAACAAAATAAGATAATCTATAAATAGATGTTTCGATTCTGATTTTCTGATTCTTTTTAATTTTGTAAATATTATTAATCAAGTGTTTCTTTTGGCGTTTAAATCTATTGCCACTTACGCCTCTTAAAATTAGCTTAAAGGAACAATTAATAAAATTAATATTTAGGAATCAGTCTATTGAAATTTAAATTAGATGCGTCTCTTCTTTGATTGATATGATAAAATACATTTTTTTAAGTCAACATACCAGTTTTATATGAATATATAGCGTTTCTTAATTTTCATCAGAATAGCAGAAAATTAATTCATCAAAAAAAAAAACTAAAAAAATTTTAAAGTATTAATTTCAAATTCTGTTTTTGGATTTAAATTACGAATGCTAAATTTAGCTAAATATCTAATTTAGACTATCTTTAATACTTTTTTTATTTAAATTAACTTTTTTATTTTATTTTAAATTAGTTGTTTGTAAACGATCCAAATTTGATGACAAACTTTTATTTTTTATTATTATTAAATGTGAACAAAAGTTAAATAAGACAATCATTTATCTGGTATTTGTTTACCAGTTAACTTTTTAAGTTAATGGCTCCATAATAATTTTATCATGGAACCCACTATTTAAAAATATAAAAACACAATTACAAAAAATAAATAATACAAAAGTAAGAAAAATACATAATATAACAAAATTTTAAAAATAAAAAAATTTAATTATGATTCTAAATTTTACATTAATTGATTAAATTTTAATTATCATTGTATTCAAATTTTCAATTAAAAACGTTTTAAAAGGGGAAAAATTTATTTTGTATTAAATTATTAAAAAAAATTCTTGATAAATTAATTAAAAAAATATCCAAATGTTGATTCACCAAATTTTCGCTGTGAAGCTAGTTCAATAAGATGATTCTTGTTCCTTAATTCGTATGGTAAATTTCTCACTGCGTTTTATTTTAGTTGCTCTGCTAAAATTGGTGGATTTTGAGATGAGAAAACCTTGAATGAAAAAACAGCTTCAATAAACAAAGATAATAACAATTAGCTAGTCTTTGTATACTAGATTTGTGAAAGTTAATAATTAAAGAAAGATAATAATCAAAATAAGGAAGGATAAAGGATTATGTTACCATAGATGTGATCCTACTGCTTCCCATCTTCGCAAGTCTAGCTTGCTAGCTTGTTGTAACTTATATTATTATTATTATAAAAGTTTTAAAAATTGAACTTTTACCGAGAAAGACAAATAAAAAAATTTTTTAATAGAAAAGAGTTAATAAATAATAAGCTTCTGAAGAATTAATTTCAAATTCTATTTTAGGATCTAAATTACGAAAGCTAAATTTAGCTAAATATTTAAGCCAGACTATCTCCAATACTTTTTTATTTAAATTAACTTTTTTATTTTTTTTTAAATTAGTTGTTTGTAAACGATCCAAATTCAACCGGCAAACTGTATTTTTAAAGGCCAAAAATCAATATTAATTAAATAATTTTTAATATTCAAAATTTATCAGTTAGGATAGAAAAAAGAGGATAAGATTAAAAAATTTTTTTTCTAAATATAGTTAAAAAAATAAATAAAAGGTAATCAAAAATAATTTTTGTAATATAATAAAAAATTGCGTTCAATTTTTACGTCATCAAAACCCTAGTATCAAAAATCGAAAAATTTAAATTAAATAAGTTATCTTGAAAAAATTTATATTTAAAGAACTAACAATCATAATTAGTCAATAGAATCCGAAATAAATATAAAAATAATAAACTCTTGGGAATTTAATATTTTATAAGCCATAAACCTTCAAATATTTACTGTTCTATTTCGATGCATACTCACTGTGCACAGTTTAAGTCTCGAACAAAAATCACTTGATTAATAATCAGGATAAATCTTTGGTTTTTATTATTTAATTAAATTTTGGTATAAATTTTTTTTTAAACCAAAATTTAAAAATAAATTAAAAAATTATTTATTAATTATTATTTAAGCTAAATTTGAAAAGTGGCTCTAGTTATAGAAAGTGTTTGAATGATAATTAATCAAAAAGTAGTAAAAGAAAATAAGAAACGGGAAAAGCTGGGATTAGACCACAGAATGATTAACTAGTTTTTAATTCGTATTAGATTTATGATTTTGATTGATCATGTTATTTCTGGAATCAACTGTCTTCACAAGTTGAATAGTAAAAATTTATTTAGAATTTAAATTATGTCGAGATAAAAAATTATCTATTTTCTTAACAAAAAAAAAACAACACATTCTTCAGGCAGTTTCTACATTCGTGAACAAAGTTGTTCTAAATAAACCTTTTCTAGCTTTTTGTTCCATAAATATCAACTGTCAATGTCAAATTTTTGTTTCTGGTGAATCCGCAGACACCTCGATTAGCTAATATGTAAAAGCATATACTTTTATTTTTTTAAATAGGAAAAAGCGGAATTTAAAAAATCTTTTTATAAGCTTTTCAGAACTAAAATTTTGTTATTTAAAAGCAAGCTTTGTTTCTCGAATTAAGCATGGATTTCCGGGAATTTTTGATTATTCAGGAGTAATTTTTTTTAAGTAACAAATGATTAAATAGAAATTAAGGCATTTTTTGGTTTCGAACTTCTATTTTAAAAAAATTAATTTTTTTATGCAATTTAATTGATGAATTATATCAACAATATAAGTTAAAATGTAGGCATTTATAAGAAAAAATACAATTCCTAATGGCGGAAGAACCACAAGAATCAGATTTGAGCTCATTCCTATTTTTTTAATTAATAAACCTTCCAGATTTTCAAAAAAAATAAAATTAGAAGCTCTTTGCTGTTGATCTAGTTACCTTCTTTAAATTCAAACAAGACTGTCAGCTTTGGCACCGGAATTAATAAATATTTGAAAAACAGGTAGAGTTATACAAGAAATGCTTTAGCAAATTTTAAAAATAGAATTAAATAGAAAATTTAGGCTTTAGCTGAAAACCCTAGGATCTGTATAAATCACAAATGGAAAAAAAATTAGAGAATAATTTATAATTTAAAAAAATCCCAGTTTGAAAACATTGAAGAAGCTTTTCAAAAATTTAATGAGGATCTTGGAAGTTTAAAATTAAAATTTAAATCAAAAAAAACTCCTTTTTACAATTTCCATCTTGATATCTCTTCTTTTTCTCTTGGACTTCCAAATCGCATCCAAATTCAAAACAAACAGGAAAGATTAAAAAAAAACTTTATTCGATATGTCTACCTGCGTTCTCTAAAACTAAGTTACATCTTTTCGTCATACTTTCAAAAGCTTCACCCGAAAATATTGAATTAAAAGAATTTATTTCTCTTTTAATCAGAGCCTTAAGTTGATCCATTGACTGAGGCATTTTTACGTAAAGTCCTTTAGATATCCTCAAAGAAAAATATCACATGGGTCATTTGGGTGGTAACATATCTTTTGGTGGTTTTAAAGGCTATTGAATCACAATATTATAATCTGAATCACTACAAACTCGACAAATAAATTTTTTTCGTTTACCATAACATAGGGGCTTTAGTTCGTGCAAGAATTTTATTTAAGGATATTGGTTACCAATAACTCAACCCTACCAATTGATATGTTTAAAACATCAGCTGTTCATCTAATAGACATTCCAAGGCTATTCATCAGATCACAAATTTTTTTAATTTAATTTGTAATTTTTACTTTGTAGAAGATGATTATTTTCGAACGCTTTCAGATAAGTCCTTAAGGGCTAAATTTCTTTAGTCAGCTTTTTTTTTATTGCAAAATTTTTTATCAGAAAATTTAAAATAATAATTAAGAAAATTTAAATTTTTTTTCGTAACGTTTTTAAACTTCTTAATAATGTTTTTTACTATTTTTTCTATCAAGGCCTTACGGTCTTAAGACCCCAAAACTGTTAAAAACCTTCCAGTTTTTGATAGTATAAGTTTTTTCTTCCTTCTAGAGTAAGCCGCATAATGGAAAATTATCAAATTTTCCACTTTTTAGTTTATAAACCAAAAAAAAATAATTTGAACTTATTAAAGTTTCTTATAAAATAGTTACTTTTTGAACACCCTGCATTTAATTTTTTTTTTGTATTTAAAATAAAACAAGTCATTTAGATTTTACATGGTTTAATTCAAGATTGTCGAATAACATTTTTAAAAAAGTGAAAAATTAAGGAAAATGCTCTGTAAAAAATTTTGCAGATTAATGAATTTGTGATAAAAGAAAAATTAAAAATTTAATTTAATTTTTTTGTGTCCCAAATCATATACCGTAGTATCGAAAATAATAAATTATTAATATTAGCAAGTTGAGCGACGATTAAAATTTATTAATAATAGTTTTCGTTCCTAGAATCGCAAAGAAATTCGTCATCCTTAATTTAAAAAAAATTAATAAATTTAAAGAATAATGAAGTCATATGGAATTTTTTACCTTAAATAAGTATTCTAAGTATCTTAGCATAATAGCTATCATTCAACTTTCTATTTCTTTTTTGATCATCATCATCATTTATAAAATTTTTCATAATTTTAGGAGACTTAATAATCTTGAATTGATGAGTCTAGAACAACGACAATTAAGAGAGCATTTAATAAAAATTAAATTTAATTTAATTAAATTTTAATTTAAAAACATATTTTTTAAAAGCAAAAAATTATGCAGATAGCTTGTGGTTGAATTTAATAAGAGAAATTTTTATTTTATTTGTCTCCAAGGCTCTTAAGAAACACAGGCAAATAATCTCGATTGGGAATTTTACTATTATACTTTTGTGAAGTTAATTAAATATTTATGAGGTATTTTTAGAAAATTCTTCACTTTAAAACAAAAATTCGATTTTCTAGGCTTTTCGCCTTGGGCTCCGATTATAAAATAAAATTTGATCCTAAAAGAACATTTGATCCAAAAATCTTTTTAAGAAATTTTTTTAAAATATATGATGAATTGGTGTATGTATAAAAAAGGATGCTTGCAAAGTATCTTGTTTAGTGTATGAAACGAACCAGACTAGATTCAATTTTAAATTAGAAATTATTTTTTTTTTTTGTCGTGAGTGTCGGTTTCACTCAAAAATAATTGTTTACTGCTATAGCTTGTAAAAGCTTAACCCATTTTGGGTCGCAGTATATTTTACTACTACTACTAGTAAAAAAAGATTATTAAAAAAAAAATTACCATCATAAAAATTACATTTTGACCATTTTTTACAAAAATTTTTTTTTTATTCAATTTATCCAAAGCAAAAATTTAATCAATTTATTCTTAAAAGTAGATTAATATTTTTTTTTTTGTACATTGGTGAGAAAAAAAAATTGCATTTTGCAATCATGAGAGTTGAATTGTAGGCCTAAGCCATTCGGAGCTGCCATTGAGAAAGCCGCAAAATTATATTTTAAATAAATAAAAAAAAATATAGAATATCTTAAAATTAAATTGCATATTCTTAAACAAGAACAAAGCTTTCTCTTAGAAATACAAATGAACATAATTACAAATGAACAATTTTGGCATTTTTTAATTTAAACTACTTAATGACTTGTTTCTATTCAAGATAATGGGTTATTAAGATCTTATAAGTTCAGTTTATGACCTTAAATTTTAGACAAAAAGGCTAATAGATCAAAATTAAATCTTAAATCTTTATAAGTCAAGTCAAGTATTCATTGTACATTCAGCAACATTTGCTTTATTCCCTTAAATACAAACACAAACCGGCTTAAATGCAGAAAAATCAATGGAAAAAAAGGTTAAATTTAAAAGTAATATTTTTTTTTCATGTGAGAAAAGCTCAAAATAAATGTATCAATACAGCAAAAATTGAAATTTATTTTAATTTATATTATCAAATGAATCGCTTTATTAAAGTGAATTAAAAAAAAGAAACTTTAAATTAAATTATTTTCGGATGCCGATTTTTAGGTTTCAAGCTTTATCAAATTTTTATAAAATGAAAAGTCGTAGGAAGCAACCGATGTTTTCATAATGATTTGATTTAGTCATTTTTAAGAAAAGCTTCTTAACTCAAAAGTTGAATCAACATAACATTAGAACAAAATATTTTTTTATATAACGAGAAAAATTAAATTAATTTTCAAATTAAATTAATTACCAAAAACGAAATGAATTTATTTTTGTAATTTAAGATTTTCAAAATTTTTTTGTCAATTTGAATTTTCTCAGAATTACTCTAAAAAGCGCAGTATAAGAAATCTTATAAAGAAAAAAATTATTCTGTTTTAAAAAATCTTAATATCACAATTTTTCGGCTTCTTGCTAATCAATACAAATCCTCACGTAATCCTCAAATAACTTAAAAAAAATCTTATAAGATATATCAAACATTTCTTTTAGCATAGAGTAGTCAGGAATCCATAAAATCTTTGCATATCTTGACCAAATTCGAGTCTGAGATCAAATTCGAAAATCATTAACTAATTAGATATATGATTTAAAAGATTTTTTAATTTAAGATTTAGATCACTTTTAAAATTTAATTGTTTGATCTTAAAATTTTGTTAAATATTGAAGTTTTAATGATTTTAGACCTAAGATCACATGATCAGGATTCATTTTAAGCTCTGATTCATGGTAATAGATTGTCAATAAAAGTTTTTTATAACATATATTAATTAACAGTAAAATAGATTGAATTTGTTCAATTTATTGGGTCTAAGTAATTATGCGATTATGTGGTAACAACTTTCGTGACCAAAGCTTTTTCTTGAAATATGTGACCAAGTCTGATTAAAAAATTCGTAAAATGGAACAATGTGACAATTTGTTTTTATGATCAAATTAAGATTTTTGATTTCTTTAATTAAAGGCATTGTTTTTTCAATTTTTTTTTTTAAAGTTAATCTCGAATTTTATAATTCTGAATTGTTTGTTAATAATTGCTAAAATTTTAATTAATTCTAAATAAGCAAACAATTTGATTTAAAATAATCAATTTAGAATTTTATTTAAAATTTTTTCTTTAGACTGGACTGTT
This sequence comes from Brachionus manjavacas, assembly GCA_019054805.1. Lineage (NCBI taxonomy): Eukaryota > Metazoa > Rotifera > Eurotatoria > Ploima > Brachionidae > Brachionus > Brachionus manjavacas. Next base: position 2,687,600 of record JAHQIY010000004.1, read on the forward strand.
AAATGAAATATATAATATAATTTACATTTTAAAACTTACCGAAAAATCTGTAGTACAAAAACCATTTCTTTATTAAGAATTTAAGTTTTTTATGAAATTTCACAATGCCTTAATCAAAATTGACTCGTACCCGATTAGGGTAGATTACTCAAAATTTTTGTTTAAATATTTCTACTTAAAAAAGAACAAGAAGGAAAAAAGTAAAAATTAATAATGGACATGGTATAAAAAGTAAAGAAAAAGTCGGTTAGTGTGAAGACTTAGTTCGTCTTTTGCTCTGGTACTCGTTGAAGTGAGGAGTGGCACACTGTAGATGAAGTGGATGAGGCCGAAGCTGTGGAATACATTTGCAAGCAGTTCGGTAAAAGATCATGTAACTAAAAAAAGTCAAGTATTTAAGTTAGAAGCCTTAAAGCAATAGTGTTTTCTAGAATTTAAAGTTTAAATAAAATTTAACCTTTATTATTCTATCATAAATATTTTTAAATTTAATAAATTTTCTTGATCTTTATTTTTTCTTTTTTTTGGTCACAAAATTATTTGTTTATGTTACAAAAAAATATGGTCAAATTTTTCCATTTCAATAATTTTATGATCAGTCTTGGTCACATAATTTAAGAAAAAGTTTTGGTCACGAAAATTTTAATCAAATCTTTGAATAAAAAAAGTTTGAAAAATTTATTAATTTTTTCTTTTTTCTAAAATTATCTGAATATATTCATTACCGTTCGCAAAAAAAATTGGTCGTATTTTTATGCGGTCAAAAATGCTAATCGGCCAAATGATCACTCACTGACTCGGTCACGGTAACTAACCTTTGTACAGATCTGAACTTAAAAATTAATTAATAAAATAAATGCTTATTTTGTTTTATTAAATAATTTTAATCTAAATTAGACGTCTCAAGAATAATTAGATAGAGTCATAAGACATTTCAGTAAAACTAGAATTTTACACTAATAAATATTAAAGTTTATTGATAAAATTTTTTCCATTGAAAAATGAAATTATTTATTTTACGGTGCAAATTTTGTTTTAAAATATTATTTTTAAATAAATAATTGATAAAAGTAAATATCTTCATTTCTTTTAGTTGTAAATTAATTTTAAAGGTAAAAAATTACTGAAAATATTTTTTCTCTTTATAAAAACCGAAACAAATTATTTAATCAATTTGTCGCCATTTATTTTACTCGTATATAAAATAAAAAATTTGGTTTAAGTCAGATACTTCATTAATAAAGTAATGGTAATTATTTTCGAAAGTCAAATTTCGTATTTTCCTAATTATGCTATTTATTTGTAGATATATCTCGAAAAAGCTTTAGTTGTAAGAATTTAAGCAACAAGCTGAACAAAATTAGCACTAATAAAGCATAAAAACCAAACAAAAAATTATTTTTAAAGGGTCCTGTTTGGCACTTTATCAAATGTTCTGACACAATAATTGAAAATTACAACTCCAAGTTAATCCATGGTTCATAGCTTCTGTAAATGCATCAAAATTTCCCACAAGTTGTTCACGCGTGATCTATTTCTAACCAAACCATGTTGTTCTTTGGCAATTATTTAAGTTTTTAATTTTTCCGTGAGACTAAAAACTAGTAAATAATAATTAAAATTAAGTAAATTTAATGAGCAAAAATTAACTGATGAATAAAATAGGCCAAATTTAAACCGGTATATTTTTAGCTATGTTTTTCGGTGCACTCAAATTCAAATTTTAAATAATCCCAACATTAGTTACTTTTTGATAATTTAAATGTCAGGTTGACACAAAATCGACGTTAAGTTCTGAAAATTGGATGGTAAACAAATCCCATTTTCCTGATGTGTTTTTACGAGGGTAAATAAAATTCAAGTAATTTTTTTTTTAACTTTCACACCAAATTTTAAATAATAAGATCCTTTTTCCAAATGTTTAAGTTAAAAGAAAATTATTTTTTAAAAATTAATTTGTTTTGCTAATTGAATTACCGCAACAAAATGATAGGCAATTAAAAATTCTATTTATTTATCAGCAAAAATAAGCAGCACTAAATCGAATTTCTGGGGAGGAATTATTTAAATTGAAATAAATTTTCCAGACGCATCTTTTATCGCTTGGATATTTTTCTCAAATTACTGTGCAAAAAATCCAATTAATCATATTCAAAAATGCTTAGACAGTTTTCCAAAAAAAATGTTCTTCAAAAAAAAGGCGCTTTCGCAGATCGCCAGGTTTTTTAAAATCAATTTTTTTAATGAAAACATCAAAAAAACAAATTAAATTTCTATTTGATTCCATTGAAATTTGATGAGTTTATTTCTTTATTTATGCCAATATGACACGCTCAAAGCATGTCTAAATTACACTGAACCCGTTAGCTAATATCGAGTTTATTGTTGGCTGCACATCAACCACAATTCCACTTGCAAAGAACTTGCCTCTCTTATCACGTATTTAGAAATTCTAATTTAGCTAAAACAAAGCTTGACGATGATGTTTGGCAACACAATTATTTTTCAATAAGATTTATCTTGAAATGTGACTTGAACAAATTTTAACCAAATGGATACAGGAAATTGATTTTCTATCAAAAAAAAGTTTTTCAATCAGAATTTTACATTAAGGATTCAATTAGAGCATCAAGCTGGGCCAAATCAAGTCTACCTTTTTTTTTCTATTTGGTTTTTATTCGTGATTTCTATTAGATTATTAGATTTTAAAGATTAATAAAAATTTTGAAAATTTGTTCTGGCGCTTAGCTTTTTAATTAAGTTTTACTAAAAGATAAATAAATTTTAAAGATTCAGTTAAACAGAGATACCCAGAATATTTTTATCAATTTTTTTCGACCTTTAAGCTTCACTAATTGAGGTTTTTTGTTTTTAAAAGAAATTGCGATGCCATGGTTCAAAAATTTTGATCAATCAAGTTTTTGAAATCAATCAGCAAAGCAAATTAAAATGATGATTAGGCGTGGCATATGTAATCTGATCTTGCCACATAGTTTTCTTAATAAGGGTCTCTGAAAATCTGAAATTTAAGTAGTGCAGTTTTGTATACCATTGGAAAGGAAATTGTATGAGGATTAACATAAGCTATAGATCTCAATTTTAAGATGATGCAGTCAAGAGTTATCAACAAATAATTTCAGCAATTTAAATTAATTATCAAAAAATTCAACAGATTGGAAATGACATTAATGTTTTATCTAAAATTTGATATAAAATTTAATTCTTTATAATTTTTTATTTGATAATAGAAAGTTTTGAGCAATCATTTTTCCCAAAGAGAAGCTATTTTGACAGTGTTGAAGGTTTTAAAGCTATCAGAATTGCAGAAAAGGAGTGTTAGACAAATTGGCTAAAGTCATTAATAAAAACAAAAATAAAATAAAAAAATACTCTTTTTTATTCTGTTATTCTCTCGTGATGTTTAAATTAGAGTTGTTAATGGAAAATTGATTGTAAATCTTTATTAAACTCAAACTTTTTTAAAAAATTAATAATTAATTTTACTAAAAAAAATAAAAATGGCATTAAATGAAAACAATTTAATGAGATAAAGAGGCTTTTGTTAATTTCTTTAAAAAATAATTTCACCTTAAGCTCTCTTAAAAATGTCGTAAAATAATTTAGTAAATTTTTCTTCTTATTTTTAATTGAGATTCTGAAAAAGACATGTTCATAATCTTGTTTGTCTAAATAAGATAAAGAATTAGAGATTGCATGTAAAATCGTTATTTATTTTTTTTCCAAAAATTTTAAGTAAATAAGCAAGCTAGTTTCTTTTTTTGGATGATTAAAATTTAGAAAATCATGAAAATAAAATTCTAAAACTCTATCATGATTCTGCTAGTTTGTAATTTTAGCTGATCAAGTGTAATAGTCAATTTTGTTATTCATAAAAGACATTTAAAAAATTTAGTATTTTAAGAATAATATTTTCAATTTAATTTATTAGGTCTAAAAAAAGTTCCTTTTAAAAAAAAATTGGGTAGAAAAAATTTCGAATTATCTAATTTAAGCCTAAACTGTAATACGAACACGTAGGACATTCAATAAGCGTATCAAAGAAAATAACTCAACATAAATTCCGGTTCCGATTGTTGACACTTCGATTTTCAAAAAAAATTTAAAAACTATTTGACTGCACAGTTGTAAATTACTTGTTTCTTAACAAAAAAGAAAAATAGCTTAATAGTTCTTTATGGTTAAATAAATTGTAGAAGGGAATGTATCACTTGCATCACTAGATTAAAATGGCTTATATTTTTTGGGGGGTGACAAATTTAATTTTTTTTAGATGACAAAAATAACTAAAAGTGGTGGCTAATTTAATCTATTTTAGCTGACTATAAAAAACTATTGAAATTACGATTAAAACTGACTCTATATTTTTAAAATAGAAATTCTGAAGATGTGTGATCAAGTTTTATCTTCTTAAATGTTAAGGAAATTTAATAATGAAAATACATAAAGAATGACGATTAAAAATAAATTTATTTGCAAATTTGAAAAATCCAATCTTCTAAAGTTAAATTTCATTAAAAAATAATTAATTAATTTAATTTATGACAGTTGAAAATGTCTTTAAAATGCTGATTTTTAATTAATTTTTTAATTTAATCCAGTAAATTTTAATAAGTGATAAAACCGAGTTCACTTTCAAAATAAATTTTAAAATAAAATCTTTACTTTTATTCGAAATCAAGAAAAAAAAAGGAGGACAATGGGTTAATTATTTTATGTGTTAAAAAGGTGACAACTTTTGAAATTGATATTTTTTGTTACTTAAAAAAATTTTATTTAAATAAATCTTGTGACCAGCTTCAAGAGTTTGAGACATAGAATTTATCTTTGATATTTCCCGGAATAAAAAAATAAAAAAAAATTAAGTTGAAGCAACGCCTATATGGCGTGAAATCTGCTGGTCGCAGACAACATGCTTAAAAAGTATATAAACTATACATTATATACAAAAAACAAAAATAGATGATTTTATAAATTTTTGACTTAAAACAGTTTAAAGTTGTCGAATCTGTTGTATCCTCAGGTGGCTTGTTTCAATTATTGACTTTGCGGTTAGTTGGATCAAAAAAAGTTGAATCGTTGAGCACTATATTTTTAATTTTTCTTTATTTTACAATAAATTTTGATATTCATATTGTTTATTTATTTATTTAATTGAATAAATAAATAAATTCATAATTGTAATAAATATAAATTATTTAGTCAAATTTACCAACATATTTAGTTATTTATTGGGGAAAAAAAAAGTAGAAACTGACCGAAAATATAAAATAATTGAATAAAAAATTGATAATTAATTGAAATAAATTAAAAAAGTTTTCAACAGGCAAAGAATTCTTAGATATTCTTAGATAAGTCCAAAAATTAGGGAGAGAAATCATAATTATAGGATATTTAACAAAAAAAATAATTCCAAATTTAAATCAATTGATATAAAGTGATATCAGTACAAAAATTTATAATTCTGATTTTAAAATATGAATTTCTACAAAGAATATTTAAAAAATCGGTTCTTTCAATCAGTGAAAAAAATAACAGAGTTTTTTTTTTATTTTCGTTCAATAAATAAGTATTTCTCGATTTCTTATTGATAAATATTCAAAATTTTTAATATTTAATTTTGAAAAAATTCTTTAAAAGAACATTTTTTTTAAATATCCTAAGTTAAAAAAAATCACATTTTGGAATGAATTTAATGGATAAAAGATGATACCAGCTAAAAGTTGATTCCCGACTCTGTATCATTCTTTTTTTTTAGTTTAAATTTTTAAACCAAATTTTTTGAATTCAATTATGACTTTATTATTATTTTTTTAATTTTTAGTTTTTTGATTCGAATTTAATCAAAGATCACACATTTTATGTAATTTATATTTTTATAAAAAGGTTATTAAAAAGAGAAATAATCTACCAAGACTAGAAATTGAAAAAAACTTCAATTTTTAATTAAACCCCTAGTTTTAGGAAATATAAGATTCTTTTTATTGCTTTTAAATATTTTGCTCTAGTTTCTGTTTTATGGAATTCCGAAATTGTTTTTCTAGTTATTAGATATAAATTCTTTTAAAGCAACAAGGTGCAACAAACACTGTTACATCATTAATCAAAATTGAATTTCTTTGTTTTTAGGTTTTTCTTTTTGCAGGAAAACCCTTTAGTTGAGTTGAAATGTAAATTTTTTTGCTTCTATTACAAACAAAATTTATTAATTAAATATTTTTTAAGATTTTTCTCGGCTTTTTAAACTTGTTTAAATAACTCCAAACTATTATCTGGAAATCTTAAATTTATTCAACTAAATTAAATTTTTCTTTTGTCTTATTTTTATTTTTAAAGAAATAAGAAAATCAAAAGAATTTTTAAAAATGTGCAGACTTTTTAAAACTAAATTATTTTTTATCTTAATTTAAACAATATACAAAATAGATTATTTTGTTTATTGAATAAATTCATTTTCCTTGCTTTTTCGATTTTTTTCCATAATTTAATTAAATCTCGAGATGTGTTTGATCTAAATTTTTCAGTCAAGTTAGCTGACAATATAAATTTAGCAGATCGTTCTCAAGCCTGTGTATAATAAATCAAGAGATTAAGAAACGATTTGTTAAAACAAAAAGAATAAAAACCTTAGTCAAAAAATGAAGCCTGAAAAAAATTTAAAATTTATTTTTAGAATTCTATTCATTTAATTTTTTTTAGTTGCGGAATTTAGCTGAATTGTATTTAGTTGATCAAAAATAAATAAAATGCATAATTTTAATTAAAGCTTCTCTTTGTTAAAATTTATAAGCACGTGTGCATCCTGATGTCTAAGCAATTAACCGGGAATTAAATTTGAGGTACCGGTTAATGCATTTAAAAGCTAAAATAGATTAGTTCAAATTTAAACAAGCTTTTAAAATAATTAATAATTATCTATGCTAAAGTGACAAGTAGCACTTAATGATATAAATTAATCATCAATAAAATTTTTTTACATAAGATTTATAATTTTTAAGTAGATCAGTTTTTTTACCAAAGAAACATGACGAAAATTATCAAGTCAATACTTTTTCTAAAAAACATCTTTATTTATTTAAACCCTGATTTATTTTTAAGAGATGAGAATTTATATCGAAAGACTTTTGAAAATATTTTTTTGAATCAAATCTTATTTAAAAAGAAAGAAAGAAATTAAATTTTCTTATTGTAAAAATTGTCCTGGAAATCTAAACTTTTAAATTATTTAAATTAATATTTATTTTGTGCTCGGAGTCATTTTTCAATTAAATTTAATTTAATTTTAATTTGCTTGAATCTTAAATTTCAAATTAAATTTTTGTAAAAAAAATATTTTCTCTAGTATTTAATTAGACACGTAAGTATTTTGAAATGATATTAGATTTTAAGTGAGATATCTTTTTTTTTTAAACCAGGAAAATAATTAATTACTCCAGATAAAAAATTACCATCATCTAAGGTTAATGAATTGAACCTTCGTTATTTGAAAAACAAATTTAAATATTTTTATCTGATCAAAAATTAACTTTATTTATTTATTGAATTGAATTAACCTCCTAATAAATTAAACAAAAAAAGACCTCAAGTTTTAATGTTTTTAAAAGAAATTAAATGATCAATCACTAAATTAATCAGTGAAAAAATTTATATTTTTAAAAATATTTGTTAATCAATAGAAATAGCATAATTTTTAATCAAGTCTATTACAAAATCTGGAAAACTGGATTAGATGACATAATATTTGATTTAATTAATTTATTTCCTTTGATTTTTTTATTAGCTAACGCTTTATATTAATCTGAGATATAACAAAAATTACTGAAATTTGAGTAATGATTGAAAAAGTCTAAAATTTTTGCAAAACCAGTTTTTCTTTTTTTTTCTTCATTTTTGTTTATTTAGAAAGAAGAAATTCAAATTTCAAATTTCAAATTTAGATTCATTTGAACCTTTTTTTTAGAGTAGAGCATTTTTGAAATTTTTAATTCTAGAAAAAACCAGAAGGTTAAACAATTACGAGCAAATCTTGTTTAGTTTAAGTCTTTGTTGCTCAGATAAATCGGAAAATTTATTTCAGAAAAAAAATTTCAAAATTTCCACACCCTTTGCATTTATAGGTTCTGGATAAATTGAATAAAAATTAGTGAACATTAAATTAAAGATAAATAGAATAAATTATTTTTTGTAAAACTCGGAATTAAAAATTAGCTCATCTCATGTTTACAATTTTTTGAAAAATGAGCTAATTTGTTATAAATGTCATGTACAAAAACATGAACCGTAGTCGCTTTACAATTGATATATTTGTATTAGTTTTTAGACAGAAAATAAATTTTATTTTTTAGAAAAATAAATAAAAATCTATTAATTAAATTTAAAAAATTTATACTCACATTAAATAGGTTAAAATGCACCTTTTTATTCTTTTGAGGATAATGGAGCGTGCAACCGAGAATCTTAGTTGAAATATTATTTAGTTTCTGCGTGTAAAATGCCAAATTAGACTAAAAATAGTCGATTTAAAAATATTGATTTAAACTATTATGTCATGATCAGTGTCAGCAAAGAGACTCATAATTCAAGCTTAAAGGCACGTAATACATTTCTGTTGTTACAGCTCAATAAGCAACAAGAACAGCAAAGTTTTAGATTAAAAAAGATAAGATTGTTTTTTTTTGTTCCTAAGCAAAGATTGATTGATTTGGTCTAGTATTGACTTACAACCATTTAAATGGACGGGGACCGGCATCATATAAGCTGGGCTAGCCAAAAAAATTTTATTCAATTAAAAAAAATTAAATATTTATTAGAAATTAGAACTTTAATAATTAATTAGCAATCATAAATTTTCTATTGTGAATTTATCTTCATTCTCGTGAATAAACGAAGAACAGGCAAAGATACAATGGGACCTAGCACTAATTTAGTCACAAAGGTAATAAATTTAAAAAAATAAATTTTTTACACAAGTTTCTATTTTATAATTATCAAAAGAAGTTTAGATAAATGTCCATATTGCAAAAAACACCTGGTTCAAGTTTTAGCTAGAATTTTTTTCCTTATTTATTTTGATCTAATTTGTACTCAGCCATCGTTTAAACTGGTTTTAAAGTACATCAAAATTGATTTAATTTACTTGCAGTTGAAAAATATTTAAATCACAAAGATTTAACTAAATCACTTTATTTTTATTGAAAAAATGAAAATAAGGGCACTAATTAATGGAATAAATTTATTTAATTCAAAGGAAAAGAACATTTTTTCGTGTTTAATGCTAATCGGGTTATTTTTATTTTGTTTCTTTTTTTTTATAGAAAATGGCATATTTTTGGGATACCATCACTTCAATCTTTCTGATTTACCGTATACCCCTGCAACCAGATAAACACATTTAAATCCTAGTACCAGACTTAATTTTCAAAATTCAAAACTTTTAGTATTGAGCACAAAGTAGCTAAAAAAACAAGGAATTTATCGCAGTCGTTGCGAGGAATAAAACTTAGAATTTGGATTAAAATACACGTGTATCATTGCAAGGTACACGGTACTTAAAGTCTAAATCCGAATGTTAAAAATTATTTTGTTTAAAAAATGACCCAAAAAAAGAATTTGAATTTTATTAAAATAAATGAAAATATGGTTTAATTGTTTGTGTTTGAATTACAAAATGTATCCAATGTTGAAATAACATTGAAAAAGTGCAATGTTTCAAATAATTTTTTCAGTCTCAAATAAAAAAAATAAAAAAAATTTTAAGTATTTCATATTTTAAATTAAACTTGATAGTGAAGTAGAAAGAGTTTAATTTTTATTTGAAAATTTGAAAAAAATATTGAAATTTCTTTTTCTAAACTTTAAATTAATTTATTTATTTGTATACCAAATTCTGCAAATTTAGCTATTTAATAGAATGCCTTATGTTAGAAGCGGTTTAAAAATAAACAATTGAAGTTAATAATTTTTTTGTTTTTTTAATTTGAAAGAGCTCTAGAAATAGCATTCGCTCTGATCTGTTTGACCTGGTATTGCCCTTTCAACAATCTCATTTACCCAAATGCGCTCTCTACTTAGATCTTTGCCTTTAAACAAAAATTATAAAAATTACGAATAACTAAAATTAATTTTTCACCCTTCAAGTGTTTGTTTTTTTTGTAAATTTTTTTTCTATCTTATTTTTGAATATTCCATTTAGCTCTTTTCTAAATAGATGAAAAAATTTTAAGGTAAATAATTTTTAGATTTGGTGGACTAATAGTTCATAAAACCTGAGAACAAGAACTGTTCCAGTAACAGGTGAACCATAGTTCACCTAACCGACTAGACCCGAAAAACTTTATTTTTTCTTTATAAATTTTGAATTGAGTGATAATTGACGTTCATTTGATGCATTTTAACAAAAACTCAATTTATAAAATATCCAAAACAGAGCGTAGATAGTTTTTAAACAATTATAAATAATATACGAAATAATTTTTTTAAAAAGATTTTCTTTAGCTTGTTTTTAGGAAAAAAAAATTTAATTTCATATTGTGATTTTTATCATTTTTGCTTTAAATTTGTCATCACTTCAGCAAATTTAAGGATTAAATTTAAATTAATTTACTAAATTGTGGTAGTTAGAATTTTTCACACTAGAATAATTGATGATTAAAAAAACAAAATTGAAAAAACGCTTAGTTACTTTTTTGTCTGGGATTGATTCATTTTAAGTGATGGATTTTTGTTTATTCTTTAGAAATTTTTTTATTACATTTGGTTCCTCTGAGAAAATTAATTTCTTAACTTTTAGATATTTTTAAGTTCTATAAATACGGGTTAGAATTTATTTTATTTTTTAATTGTATTTATTTTTATGAGTATCACTCTTTAATCAAACACCCATTTCACAATAAAAGTTTAATTTTTGTCAATTAAAATTTAATATCTAGACGGGCCTTTTGAACAGTTCCAAAGATATCCAATTTAAAAAAGACTGCTGCTAAATTGGTTAAATTATTTCAATTCAAAATTTGGAACTAAATGTAACCGTTTTAAAACTAAAAATATTTTATATTTTTAAAAAATATGTTTGTGAATAAATCAAAATCCAAATAAGAATTAAAAAAAATTCTTTATTTAAAATTGCTTAAACATTTTAAAATAAATTACTTCTGTGCTCATCTAATTTAATTAACTTATGGAAAAAACCATAGCTGTATAGGAATGTTTAAAAAATTATTTCTATTATTATTTGGGATGAAAGTTTAATCTTGAAAATAGATAAATTTTTCATGTAGAATTAAAAATTATCTTTTAAATATTAAAATAATTAAAAGAGTTTAATACAAAAAATTAGATGAAAATTTAAACCAGAATTTATCTAAATAATTTTATTTTTCGAACTAAGAATGAAGTAGAAAGTTGGACATCAAAGTAATATAAAATCTAAATCAAGTTGATTTTTACAATAGAATAAAAAAATGGTATAAACTTAAGTTTATTAAAGATTTATTGTTTTAGTTTTATTATTATTAAAAAAAAATCTTTTACAATTCAATTTTTTTAAATTTAACTTGTAACACCGATAACCCAGTTTATAGATTTTTCGAAATATAAAATTCCCGCTGTTAATTTACTTCTAATTTACATTCAAGTTGATCTTAGATAAACAACTAAAAAAACTCTCTTTGGATTTAAAATACTTTTTCAAATATCTCACCAATTTTATTTGTAAATATTTTTTTTTATTAAGATTGAAAGCCGACAATTTGAATTGATAGTGTCAATTTTTTTTTATTTTTTTTATATTTTGCTTTACCTTCGATTTAACTAATTCTTTTCTGCTCGATACACTTGTACCAAGAATGATAAAATTTAATGAAAATCATTCTGCAAATAACCCTTAGAAAAAAAACAAATAAACTTCGTCATTTCACAGTTCCATTTTGATTTTAGATAAGATAATGTAAAAAATGCCGCTTTAAAAATATAAAAAAGAGAAAAATTTAAATAATTAAAAACAAAAATGAATAATTCACTGGAAAATTCATCATACACAGACAGCAGCCAAACACCAACACTGTTTTACATAATTTCAATGCTATGCGTCCTAACATCAATAGTGCTGACCACGTTGATAGGCAACTTTTTGGTCATAGCGGCCATCCTGACCACCAAGTCGCTTAAGACAGTGACGAACAGTTTTATCTTGTCGCTGGCAGTCGCAGACACCCTCGTTGCCATATTCGTGCTGCCTCTGTCCATCTACATGGTCATATTCAATCACTGGATATTCGGCAACCTTTTGTGCGACCTTTGGATCAGCTGCGATGTCGGTCTATGCACGGCCTCGATCCTGAACCTGTGCTGCATCAGTCTTGACCGCTACTTTGCCATCACTCGACCGCTCAAGTACTCGCGCCAACGAAGTCCCAAACTGGCCAAAATAATGATCGCTGTCGTGTGGATCGGCAGCTTTTTGATCACCTGTCCGCCCATATTCGGCTGGAAAGACACTAACCGAAAGCCGCTCACCTGCACCCTCAACCTGTTGCTTAGCTATAGAATCTATTCGTCTTTAGGCTCGTTTTTTTTGCCCTGTTTCATAATGGTTTTTGTCTACTTGAGAATTTTCAAAGTGATACACGACCGCGAAAAGTACCTTAAAAAATCGGCCACTTCGGCCACCACGTTCTCGTTTCCGAACAAGGAAAAGTCAAAAAAGTCGGCAGAGTCTGAGGTGTCCGACGAGAAGCGCTCGTTTGCCGAGGTGATGAAGAAATTGAGACGAAAGTCGGACATGGACATGGTCAGAGGCTACACTTTGGCCAAAAAAAGCTCAAACGCGTCCATTGTCAACTACAGAGCCAAAAACTCGCTCACCAAGCTCTCAACTCCGAGCAGTTTGGTTGGCGAAAAACTGGCCGGAACGCCCAGTGTCCGATACAAGACTTCGTCCATCGGCTCGTTCAAGTACCAAGAAAACAGACTTAGGGGCGGCAATCAAGAGCAAATGAGGCTTCTCAAGGAAAGCAAGGCTGCCAAGACCTTGGCCATTGTTGTTGGCGGTTTTATTCTGTCATGGCTGCCATTTTTTATTATGTATGTGCTGGAAGCCGTTTTGCCGCCTGGAAGTGTGACCAAAGCTCTGTGTGATTGGATCACATGGCTTGGCTATGTCAATTCCGCTATCAATCCGTTCATTTATGCCTTTTGCTCTAAGCAGTTTCGCTCGGCTTTTTACCGAATATCCTTCGGCAGTCTCAAGTCAACCTCTCAAGCGAGTTCCTTTAAGTATCAGAACAACTTGTATTTTTTGCCGAACAATTTCTATAAAATAAATCAATCGAACTTTAGTAATTCGAATCAAAGTTTTCCAATGATTGTGTCCGTGGGTCAAAAAAATCGAAATAGTCGAATTGAAAATTTTTAATAGCAATTTTATTTATATCTTTGTTTGATTTTATTTTTAATTTAAACAACTATTTTGTACCATTTATCAAATAAAAATAATGTATTTTTTTAACTTCTTTAATTTTATAATTAGGTTAATCAAGTTGAATCAGCAGGCTAGTGGTCGTGTCCAAAAAAGACCGATCAAATGCCCATTTGATCATTTTAAAAATTGTTTTTTTTTATAAAAAATATTCAACAAATTTTAATGTTAAAGTTACAATTTTTCAAATTTTGTTCAAACCGGTAACAATTAAAATGATATAAAAATATGACAAAAATTTTTGAATTTTTTTTAAACTACTAAAATTAGGCAAAAATATTCCGGGCAAATAATATATTAACTGAATATAAAAATTAATGTCTTTGGTTAATTTTGTTTTGATTTAAAAAAACCGTTTCTTTTTTAAAGTAAAAATTTGAAATTATTCTTAAAAAATTTTGACATAAGAACAAGAAAAAAATATTTTCTGAAAATTTTCTCCTTGTTCTTAACAATTTTTTCAGATTCAATTAAAAATCTTCTCTCCTACACAAGGAACACCTGTAAATTGTTTACATTGATCACAAGTAAAGCTTTGTTTTTGAGAGAAACATTTGGGCATAAAACACCTCTTGCATAAATGATACCGGTAAAAGATGATATTAAATTTTTGCATGAAAAAAAGATATAAAACAAAACGCCAGTTATATTTTTTATTTTTTTAAATTCCTTAGATAATCTAATTTTTTTTATTTTCCTTAACCCTTATTCTTCCAAGGTCGGGTCAAAAATGACCCAATATTCTGTTACGAGATGGGTCAAAAATGACCCAAGCAAATTTTTCATAATTTTATTTTTTTTTGATTGAATAAAAAAATATTGAAAATCCCTTAAAATTGATTTTTTGTTCTGTTTTTCTTTAAAGTTTTTTCTAAACCAAAAACAGAAATTATTGTTTTAAAAAGTTTATTGTCCAAAAAAAATATCGTTTTGATCTTTTCGGTTTTTTAAAGCTTAATTAAAATTGAAAATTTATTCATTATTTATTTATTTGTTTTCTCTGTGCCGAGCTAAAACTCCTTCAGATTAAAAAAAAATATATAAAAAAAATAAAAATTATGACAAAATAAAATAAAAATGTAAAGAAAAATTATAAGAAAAATTAAAATAAGTTAAAAAAGACAATTAAATTGATAAATTGTAAGAGTTGACATGTGCAAATTATTTAAGTATTGAACAGTTCAGAAAAAAAAGAAGAAATAGTAAGATAGCAATTACACAATGGAGTTGGGTATTCAACATACCTTTATTCAAAACCCGCTTTATATTCATCAATTAGCTTGACAAGCAATGGAACAGAATGACGCAGTCCTCCCGCTACATATCTTTCGCTCAATTCAAAAAGTCGATCCGAGACAGTTAAGAATTTAAGTTTATTAAGGGCCCCATGATGCAAAATATTGGAAGGAGTATCATATTTTAGTTTAAGTATAAAACCAACTTTATCTTATTATCTAGATTTCTTTTTTTCTAAAAAATATAAAATGTGACCAAGTCATCAGCAAAAGGAAAAGAGTATTCACTATTTATTTTATTTCTTTTAGGAATATCATTGATAAAAATACTAAAAGTAATGGACTAATTACCGAGCGGTTCGTCGATTTTTTCTAAAACCTCATTGCTCCTGAATTAGTGATGATTTTTGTTCTAAATAACTATATAATCTTGAGTAGACGATACGTTCTAAAAGTTTTCCTAGACAGCTTGTCATACAGATTGGTCGGTAGTTAGCTGGGTCTTGTGTTAAAATTGACTTTTTAGGTATCTTAGTAATGTTAGCAGATTTCCATGCATTCGGTATTTTACTTTCTCTTAGACTTAAAATAAAAAGATACATAATTTCTTTTAGAATATTTTGAGGGACATTTTTTAATATAAGGTTATGAATTTGATCTGGTCCCGAAGCTGCTTCCTCTTTTAACCTTTTTATCGCTGATGTAATCTCTTAAGTGCTAACAGGCTTATAATCAATTATAATCAATTATTTCTCTATCTTTTTGGGGGATTAATTAAATCATTATTCGGACTAAAAGTTTTTTGAAGAAATTCACCAAAAAAGGTAGCCTTTTCTTTGTCAGTTTTACAATCATTATTATTAGAGATCACACGGAATAAAAACCAATTTGCTTTTTTATAGTTAAGCTTCTTTGGCTGTGTTTTACGGTTAATGGAAAATGATCTCTGGTCATATCTTGATTATTTAGAACCCTAAAATCAGTGATTTTATCAATCAATAAAGATGAGACTAAGAATTAATCAAGAATTTCAAAATATTCCCTATTGAATATGTTAAAGGTTGGACACTTATTATTGATTACTGTGAGATTAAGCTCGTTAATAATGCTTTCTAAAATGATTCCATTTTTGTTTTCTCCTTTGCATTCTATTTGTTTTGTTTTGGCGTTTAAGTCAACCCCGAGAACATAATTTTTACAGTTTCTTTTTATCTTTTCGAATATATTAAAATTTAGAGGTTTATTAGGTAGATTATAGTAGTAGTAGTAGTATAAATGCTGTGGGAGACTTGGGTCTCCAAGTAGTGGCGCACGTAGACGCCCCACTTTAACAGCCAATTGCCTCTTTTTTTTATTTTTACAAATTATATTAATTAATTTTGTTTTTACAAATTTTCTAATATCCTATTTTTAGTTTGTCAATTTTTATTTTTTTTTTTTTTTTTTTATAAATGTTTGTGTTAGTTTCACACTTAGTCTCCACGTCCAGAGTAATTCGGCCAGGTTTTGTAAAATTATTTTCATGTGCTTATAATGTGTGTAAAGTGATTTTGGTGGATGTTGTCTTATCTAGTGGAAACCCAGTTGTTTATCAATTCTGTTTTTAAATTTGTTGGTGTTAGTTACGCATCTGGTCGCTGCATCGAGGGCATTCCAGTCACCTGCAGTCCTGTTCGTGAAGAAGTTGGTGCGTGCCTCGCAGTTGCGAACCAACTGTGCACGATGACAAGTTCTGGTATTCCCTGCTGGACAATCAAGGCCATCAGACGCCAGCCTTTGAACGCCGTTGATGAAGCATACGTGGTCGTAGCCGTGCTGAATCTTATGGAGCTGGATGAGGTCACCTCGACTACGCCGGTCTTCTAGAGAGGTCCAACCGAGAGCTTCTCTTCTTTCAACGTAGGGTTTCGTTTTGAGTTCAGGGACTAGCTTTGAGAATCTCCTTTGCACCTGTTCAAGCAGTTTAATGTCACCCCGCCGAAAAGGATTCCAGGCACCGACTGCAAATTCTAAGTGAGGCCGTATGAACGACTTGTAGAGCAAGTTCACCAGGTCCAATGAGAAATACAAGTAGGTAAGCTTGATTCGGCACGCTATTATCGTCGCCCTAGACGCGGCTCTCTTGGACTGCTCAGTCCACTTAAGGTCATTTGTGATAATGATTCCGAGGTCTCGCTCTTTTGTGGTCTTTTCAAGCGTATGATCGCCTAGTATGTACTCGTAGCAACCGTTATTGTTCCCAACATGCATGACTACACACTTCTTTTTGTTGAATTTCGTTCGCCAGGTGTCCGACCATTCTGCAAGACGGTTGAGGTCAGACTGCAGCCTCCTAGAGTTCTCCACACGTAGTACCGAGCTCATTAGCTTGCTGTCATCAGCATACAGCTTACAAACAGATCCACACACGTCCGGCATATCATTGATGTAAATAATGAAGAGAAGCGGGCCAATGACCGAACCCTGAGAAACGCCAATTGTAACTGGTACCCAATCCGATTTTGCTTCGCCCATGACTACTCTCTGCCTTCGGCCGCTCAGGAAGTTACGAATCCAGCTAACAATGAGATCGGGAATGCCGTATGCTGCTAGCTTTACTAGGAGCAGTTCGTGTGATACTTTGTCGAACGCCTTCTCGAAGTCTAGGTATATTATGTCTACATGTCTACACTAGAAGCGCTGGCGATGTCATTTCGACATATTTCGAGTTTTGATTCATCAAAAGATCAAAACATCATTTTTAGGACTTAAAATTTGAAAATAAGGTTTGTTTGTTGTTAATTACCAAAATTAAATCCTACATTTTTTTCAGGTATTTTATTTCAAGATAAATTGACCAATATACTGAAAAGCATCAGTAGATGACATTTTGACATCTTTTAAAAATGTAAAGAAATGTTATGTGTATTTTAAAAATTCTGCCTAAATTTTAAAAAAGAAAGCTTTTTTGTATTTTTTAGACCATTTCATTAACAATTAATTATTCATTACTTAAATACATTTAAGTATATATGTTTAATATTGAATTTTTCCTCCAATTTTTAAGATAACTAAGAATGAGTTCAAAAATTCGATTTGAAAGCAAAATTCTCTGAAAAAGTTCATTTTAACTTAAAATTTTTAAATTTCAAATTTATTCTAAAAAATTTAGATGAAACAACTCGCAATTTAATAAAAAGCATTCAAAATGACATAGCTGATGTTTTCATGAATAAAAAAATTCAGTGCTTCTAGTGGTAACCAAAGCTTATGTGTCCCTGTTCAACAGCAAAAAAAAGAAAAATATTCAAATTTTTGAATTTTCAATTAAATAATTTATCTACTTATTTTAAGGTGTGCTTTAGAGAATTTATTTGAATGTAAAAAGATTGAATCTTTTCTTTTAAAAGCAAAGCATAAAATACTAACTAGAGACCATGTCCAACAAAACAATGGTATCCGATATAATCTTTTTGACAAATTCTACAAGGCCTTAAGTTGATCGGTATAATGAAAATCATGATTTCTTTACAAAACCAAAATTCTGAATTTAGCAAATATTGCAAAAATCTTTATTTTTTTGACTATTGTCTCTTCAGAGTATATAAAATATGAAGGACTGGGCTAAAAGACGTGATTAAAAAAAGCACAAAGCTTTAAATTTTGGCACAAAAATAACTCGGTCAAAAAAAATTGATAGCAATAAAATATTTCCCTTCCTCTTATCTAATGCCTGTTCAAAAAAATATGTTTCCATAAATTATATTTAACCAAATTATTCACTTTTATTTACTATCATCTAATAATTAACAAAAATAATAATAATAATAATAATAATAATAATAATAAAAATAATAATAATAATAATAATAATAATAATAATTTAAGCTACAACAGGAGACCTGCGAAGCAAGGCTAGACGTTACCTCGCTATGGTAGCTGTCTGGTTTTTACATACCATATAATAAAGTTATCTTCTAGTTTTTCAATAAAAAAGTTAATAAAATATAGGTAACGTAATAAAAGCTAAAGTATTTATTGTTATTTCATTTTTAAATAATTATCCAGCTGGTTTTTAAAGCATATGTTTAGGTTATTCATAGGTTTTTAAATATATAAATCTAGTATTTTAAATGTTTATTAACAGAAAAAGGCCATCATGAACAACTTTACCTAAAAAAGATTTAAGTGAGTTCTTGATCATTTTAAAAGAACGATAGACTTTTAATTTTTTTCAAAAATACTAGGTATCCAAATACTTTTTCTCTTATCCTGTTAAACTAGAGTTCAAATGTTTAAAAATTTTAAACTAATATTAAACTAAGAATAAGCTCTAGATTAAGCATGACTTTAATATATTTTTTGATTTTTTTTGATCTTTTAAAAATTCTAATAAACTAATAAATAGTATTACATTTTTTGGTGACAAGTCTTAGACTGCAGAAAAAAAGTTTTATATACTCGCTACTTTGACTCACGAGTCCTTTCACGTTCCAATAGAAAGATAATCCCTGTTCTAATGCCAGGTTCTGTTTTTCAGATGAATGGTAATACCCATCCAGAGTAATGCTTTGACAATGATCTGAAAATCAGGTGGCAAAAAGAACCTCAACACTGAAAAAACAAGCTCAAATCCATGATTTATTTTTTAAAGTTTTATTTTGACTTAACTTGTATTCGAATCCATACCCTCAGGTGCAAAAAGCTGTTGTTTTACCTACTACACCACCTGATTAGTTATACAAGCTCTTTTTTTTTAAAAATAATTGTATTTTTGCATTTTTTTTATTTATTTATCTGTGACTAGCCAAAGCTGCTTATGTCTAAAACATACACCTATCAGGATTAAAAAACAAAACCGGGGGTAAATCATCAAACCTTTTTAAAGTTTAAATTTTTTTTGACACATTTATTCCTAATTATTTGTATTTTCATATAGACCCATTTTCATTTATTAAAAATTATCGTAAGCTTTAAATTTTGAATGAAAAAAAAACAACATAAAATACCCAAAAACACCCTAATTTTTGAAAAAAACATAAAAATATTTACCAAAAAATGTAGTTTTAATAAATCAAATAATTAAAAAAAGTTAGAAGTATGCCATCATTTTTTATTACAATTTTTGTAACTAATTACCCAACGACTTTTTTGACCAAGTTATTTTTGTGCCAAAATTTAAAGCTTTGTGCTTTTTTTAATCACGTCTCTTAGCCCGGTCAGATAAGCTTAGTGCTTCATATTTTATATATTCTGAAGAGACAATAGTCAAAAAAATAAAGATTTTTATTGCTTTATTTGCTAAATTTAAAATTCCGGTTTTGTAAAGAAATCATTAAGAAATCAATTCAAGATGACCTTTTTCTGTTAATAAACATTTAAAATACTAGATTTATATATTTAAAAACCTATGAATAACCTAAACATATGCTTTAAAAACCAGCTGGATAATTATTTGAAAATGAAATAACAATAAATACTTTAGAATTTATTACGTTACCTATATTTTATTAACTTTTTTATTGAAAAACTAGAAGATAACTTTATTATATGGTATGTAAAAACCAGACAGCTACCATAGCGAGGTTACGTCTAGCTTTGCTTCGCAGGTCTCCTGTTGTAGCTTAAATTATTATTATTATTATTATTATTATTATTAGTATAATTATTATTTTTATTATTTTTATTATTTTTATTATTATTATTATTTTTATTAATTATTAGATGATAGTAAATAAAAGTGAATAATTTGGTTAAATATAATTTATGGAAGCATATTTTTTTGACCGAGTTATTTTTGTGCCAAAATTTAAAACTTTGTGCTTTTTTTATCACGTCTCTTAGCCCGGTCAGATAAGCTTAGTGTTTCATATTTTATTCATTCTGAAGAGACAATAGTCAAAAAAATAAAGATTTTTGCAATATTTGCTAAATTCAGAATTTTGGTTTTGTAAAGAAATCATGATTTTCATTATACCGATCAACTTAAGGCCTTGTAGAATTTGTCAAAAAGATTATATCGGATACCATTGTTTTGTTGGACATGGTCTCTAGTTAGTATTTTATGCTTTGCTTTTAAAAGAAAAGATTCAATCTTTTTACATTCAAATAAATTCTCTAAAGCACACCTTAAAATAAGTAGATAAATTATTTAATTGAAAATTCAAAAATTTGAATATTTTTCTTTTTTTTGCTGTTTAACATAAAAGAATTAAATTCAAAATTGATCATATTTATTTGTTTGCATCTCTTTTTTTCAAGGGAAATTAAAAAAATTACATTATCCAAAGAATTTCAAAAAATTAAAAAATGTTATTGACGTTTTGTTTTAAATTTTAAAGATTTGAGTGCATTATTTATATATAGTAATAAGTTTTTGGATCTTTAGTGTTCGGATTTAGCTTTTCTCTTAAAATTGTATCGATTTTATCTTGAACCTCAGCCTTCGAAATAACTTTTCTTGAATTAGGAAATTGTTTTTTAATCAATTCGTAAAAGACCTCTTTGTGATTATATTCGGACATTTTTCAAAAAGAAAATAAAAGAATAATTTTTAAATTTGCAAGTT
Organism: Brachionus manjavacas; assembly: GCA_019054805.1. NCBI lineage: Eukaryota > Metazoa > Rotifera > Eurotatoria > Ploima > Brachionidae > Brachionus > Brachionus manjavacas. Next base: position 2,708,874 of record JAHQIY010000004.1, read on the forward strand.
TTATTTGTTTCATTTCGATTTAAGTTAAGTACATAAAATTATTTTAAACTAAGTTAAACTCATCTTTGATTAAAGTTAAAAATAATCAGTTTTCCTATTCTAGTAAAATTGCTTTTTTTATTTAATCTTAGCTAAATAATTAATTTTGCTTATTATATACGACATATATAATATGTTAACTACATTAATAGAGCTTGTAGTTAATTTTTGACTTTAAAGAATAAAAATTTCTAAATAAATTTGAACAGTTTATAGAAACAGAATGCCTTTTAAATTACTCCATATATTAAACATAATTCTGGTTAAATGAATTTAAAAAAAAATGAATAGTTATCACAAATAGAAAAACATTCTATAAAATTTAGATTTTGTACTTTTCATTTTTTATTATGTAATTTCTCTTTTATTTTGTTCACTCCAATTTATAAAAATATTCCTTTATTTATTTATTTTCTTCTTACTTTCTTTCATTTTCTAATTAATTTACTTAAGTATTGCGTTTTTAATGTAGAAAAAATTAAAATTTTTTACAAATTTTTAAAATTCAAAGAAACATGAAGCTGTTTTCATGCCTATATGACTGAGCAATAGAGAGAACGAGAATTTCAAGGTTTTTTTTTGAAAAAAATCTAAATTAAACTATTGAAAAAAAATCTTAAGAATTATTATATTAAAGATTTTTTTTTTATTTCAAATTCTTCGATGTAAACAGAAACAAAATTTTCAGAGAATGCAAAATAAATAAAATTTAATGAACGAACAAAAAAAAAGGTAAATTATTTTGTAAAAAATTTGTCCACAGTCATCAAACTAAAAATTATTCACGTTTAAAATCAGAACCTGAATAAATTTAGTTATTCTTAAAAATCATAATTTTATTTCAGGTGTTTATTTTTTTAAATCCAAAAACTGTAATTTTTTATTTTTAGTTTAGATTAGATAAATAAAAGTTTTTTTAAAATTGTCCACCAGAAACTGAAGAAAAAATGCTTAGGAAAATTTTCAAAATAAAACTCAAACTAAGTAAATTAACTTTGATTTTAATTAAAAAATTAAACAATTTATTTCCAAATTTTTATTTTTAATTTTTCAGTTATTTGTGGAATTTTTTGCCTAGTCATTTTGTCAAATTATAAAATAATAGGAAGCAAAAGAGCCAAAAAACACTCACCGAATTCAAAAAATCCAGAAATCTGTAAAATACCTGAATTAAATTACGATTTACCATTGGAAAGTTTTAGACCAAATCCTACATGCATCGTCGGAAATAATTGGGGATATTTTGACTCTTTAGAATACAAGTGGACTCTAAATAACGATATTCAATCAAAAATAGATTCAATCGAATGTAACTATCGTAAAATTGAGCGAGTAGATGATTTTAGGATAAAATTGGGAAAATTTTCCAAGCTTGAAAATGGTCATATTATTCTGGACGATGTTGTTGAAGTAGAGTGTATGGGCCATAATAAAACTGGCAATACAACTGCCACATTTAGTAACTTGTATGTTCAAGTGGTCGACAAAGAACCAGAAAGGACATTTGAAATAAAAAAGGACAAAAATGGATGCTTTCCCTACAACGTAATGCTTCTAAGCTATGATTCAGTCTCAAGAGTATCTTTTATAAGAAGATTAAAACGAACATACGATCTTATTAAAAAAACAGAAAATTTTTTTGTTTTGTCAGGCTATAACATTGTTGGTGATGGCACACCTCAAGGTTTATCATTTAAAATTTTTTTTTAAATTTTTATATCAATTTATTTAAATAGCATTAATTCCGATATTTACTGGAAAAACAGAAGAAGAATTACCAAGTGTGCTGAAAAATGATCCAAAAGGAAAATATGTAGATGAAGTGTATCCATTTATTTGGAAAGAACTGCATCAAAAAAGTAAATATAAAAGTTACCTTTCCAAAAATGCACAAAAAATAAGATTATCCTAGAAGGATAGAAGTAAAAAATATGACATTTTTCCCAACTCATGCATTCAAAAGTTATCTCGTAAAAACTAAAAATTATTATTGCTGCATTTAATCTAATAAAAAATCAATTTATATTCATCATTTATAATTATGAATATAAATTGATTTTTTATTAGATTAAATGCAGCTCTTTTCTTAAATTCTCTTTTAAAAAAAAATTTGCGTCATGCGTATAAAATTTGGGACAAAATGTGGTTAGACAATTTTTATTTTCAAAGTAATTTTCAAAAATGGTGTCTCCGTTATAGTAGAACCCAAAGCAGAAATGAAAGAAGAATAAAAGCGAAAAAAAATAATCAAAAAATTTACCTTTAAATTTTATTTATTAAAATACCTTAATTTACTAAAACAAGAAACTAGAAGTTGAATGCAAAATTTTATTAAGTTTAGCTAAAGGTGGTTCTGTATCAAAAAAACATTATCAATTTGTTTAAACGAGGATCCATTTTAATCACGGTCATTCACCACAGACAGATCTATTTCGTCAGGAGTTAACTTCCACCAGCATGCTTGACAGCTCGATTATATGAGCATGAGCAGAGGATTGAGCATTGTTTGACTTTTTTAAGTTTTCTCTGAATTTATTAGCTTTTATTACAAAAATCATGGTTTCAAAAAAAAAAATTTTAAAGCTTTCAAAGATCCAAGATTCATTTGATGGCTGTAAAAAATGTCATGTTTTTCATAATGAAGTTATAAATTTATTAAATTTAGAAATGCTTTTTACTGTAAACTTTTTTTAGAAACGTAATGCTTTATTTAGTGGGTTTCACCTCAAAACTTTTGGGTTGTTTGCAAAGTTCTATGGTTTCTGTTTTATTTAATTTGAATAAAAATAAAGTAAATTTTAAAAAATTTTGTAAAAATATATATATTTATTTGATTATTTTGATTACTATTTATCTTTTCTTTAAAAAAACTAAATTTTTTTAAATTTTGGCCAAAAAAAAGTCAATCAAGTTTAAGCTTTTTTTCTCTCAGGCGAAAAAATATGTTAAAATGATAGCTCTCTGTATTTTTTCACGTCATAAAAAGTCTTCTAATCAAATGAATAATTACTTTGTAATAAATTTATATTTTTAGTAACTAAAAAGTTATTGAAGAATAATAAAGCAACTGATAAAAAACTAAATAGAAACCAGTTTTTCTATTTTTCTGATGTGCTCTTTTGGTGAATCTTCAATTCGTAGATTTTTTTTTAAATTGATTCATAGAATCAAAGCAGACTTGCTTTTTAGTCACAAGTCTTAAGTCAAGTCAAGTCAATTACTTAATTTTTTTTTTTTTAAGTCAAGTCAGTGATTTAATAAATCCATATTTGATACCAATAAAGTAGTTGCTTCCAAATTCCTGGCTGTTAATCTTGACCTATGTGCTCTGTAAATGTAACCAGATTTAGAAAAAAATTCTTTAAACTGGTCCAAATGAAGCAGGTATTGATAAAAATTTTTGTGCAAGTCATAACTTTGACTTAAAAAAAAAATTAAGTCATTGAGTTGACTTGAAAAAAATTTTAAGTCAAGTTATAAATATGACCTAAAAAGAAAAAAATTTAAGACTTAAAACTTTGACTTATAAACAAGTCTGAATCAAAGAATCTGTAAAAATTTTTATAGAAAAAAAATGGAAAAATATTAAATTAAATTTTTACAAAATCTACTATAAATTTATTTTGTTGATTTTTTTTTGTAAATTTTGTCAGGAATTATCTGAATAATCTGAAAATTATGTCGTTCGGTGTGGCCATCTTAGAATTTATTGACAGTGTTTGAAGAAAAACCGCGGAACAGGTAAAATTACATGAATATACGTAATTTTAAATCAAATTTTAAGAAAATTTTCTTAAACAGTAGTTGTTGATCGTATTCACTAAAACCAAATTTACTGAAATTTTAATCACAAAAAATTACCTTTTTTCAGTGTACACCATTTTTGTGTAAAATTACGTAATAAAATTTTAATAAAAAATTGAAATTTCATGTTGAGGATAAATTTTCATGAAATTGAAAAAAAATATTAAAATCAAAATAAGACTTATTTGACCGTCAGGGTTTTTGATGAGTCTTACACTATTTTACGGAATCTTCAATTTTTTTACATTCTAAATTTGATTTAAAATTACGTATATTCATGTAATTTTACCTGTTCCGCGGTTTTTCTTCAAACACTGTCAAAAAATTCTAAGATGGCCACACCGAACGACATAATTTTCAGATTATTCAGATAATTCCTGAAAAAATTTACAAAAAAAAAAACAAAATCAATTTATTTAATATAAGATTTTTCGAAATGAAGGTTCATCAAGGGAGCACATCAGAAAAATACAAAAACTTAAAGTTATAATAACAGAATTTTCTGCTATAATAACAGAATCATATTCTTATTTGAGAGATTTTTTATTATCATAGCCTTGAATTACAATAAATTTTGAATATCGAAATTTTTAAAATTCCGACATTAGTGTGAATTTTTAAATTTCAAAATTATTTGGTAATAAAAGAAAAAATTTTTAAAAAGAGTTTTTTTAGCATATATATACAAATAAAAGTGGACAGAAAGTAAAACCATAAATATTAAACTAATACAAAAATTATGATTTAATTGAAATACTTGCTCTCTGAGCATAAGCTTCTTAAGGTTGTGTTGAATATTGACTCTGTGAGAGCTAAATTTCGGAGTCGCAAAAAATCTTAAAAATAAAATTAATAAAAATTAAAACTTTAGGAAAAAGTACTTTTTCCTCATAATTTAAAATTTATTTCCTATCTTTTTGAAAATAAAAAAAAGTAGCCAAATTATCTCCAAAAAGAAGTGAATATTGGATATTTTTATTTCTTTTTGGTCATTTATTAATATTCTAAAAAGAAGTGGACTAATTATTGACCCTAGTGGAACTCCTGCTTTAATAGGGTATTGATCACTTAGATGACCATTTACATTTTCTCTAAAATATCTCAAATACAAAAACGATCTTATCCAATAAATAAGATCAGTAAGAAATTGATGTGATAATTATTTAAATAGTCTCCCTAACCACCACAAAATTGAGTCTGACTAACCCACATTTGCTTTTGATGAGCACATAGATTATCATTTATTCTTTATTAATTTGTTTATCTGTGCGAAGCTAAGGCTCCTTCAGATTTAAAAAAAATAATAATCAAGCAAAAATAAAATAATATAAAAGTAAAATAAGTTAAAATAAGAAATAAACGAAAATTAAGAAAAAGAAGAAACAATAAGGTATCAATTACACAATGGAGTAGGGTATTTGACACATCTTGATTTAAAACCTTTTCTATATTCTTCGACCAGTCTGAAACCAATGAAATAGAATGACTCAGTCCTGTCCTTAAATACCTATCACTCAGCTCAAAAAAACGATTCGAGACTGATAGTAATTTAAGTTTATTTAAGACCTCGTGATGTAAAATGTTGGAGGGTTTGTCGTAGATTAAAGAATTATAGAGGCTTCTTAAAGTTTTTTAATTTAGACCCCATGTTTTATTCGATTAAATCTTTATTAAATTGAGTCTTGAATTACAAAGTTTTTTAGTTTCATCTATCATTGAATTAAAATCTAATTTAGAATCGAATTTATACCAAGAAACTTTGTCTTTTTTGTCTAATGGTTTTATTCGCATAGATTCTTAAGTAAAGATCAGACTTTTCCTTGTTATATCTTGAAGAGACCATCGAACAAGACTATTCAACTAATATTTTCATTTTCCACTTTTAAAGCCACTGTTCAGGTTCATTTGAAAACTTATTGATCTAAATTGCCCTGTTTCTTATAAATAAAAAAGTGACAAGGTTCTCAGCAAAAAGTAGGGAGTATTCATTAGGTGTTTTATTTCTTTTAGGGATATCTTAAATAAATATACTGAATAATAATGGACTTGCAACTGAGCCTTTAAGCAGACCTGCGGTTATTGAAAATTCTTCAGTAATATGACGGTTGTCCCTAAAATGCGGAAGAGGAATGTAAAAAACTAAAATGCGGAATCGGAAAAATATAATTTTATTTATTAAATCACTGAGCCAACATCTGTTTATAAAGTAAACAAATGCATTTGTTACAATTTGATAAAAAATTGTTTCCGAATCAATCAAGCTCTTTGAGTTTAGATAAAACTTACCAAATTCTCAGTAATTTTTATCCGTCTAAACTCAACTTAACTAATAGCTAGGAAAAAGCAATAAATGATGATATATACCTCTGTTATTGCCAAAAAATTCAAGTAGATTCCTTGAAAAATTCAAAAATTCAAAAATGCATAAACTTTTTAAAATTTAATAGATGACTGGAAGAGAGATTTATAGATGGAGACATAATGGCAAACATGAAGTATTAAATGGGTTGTTGACTAAAATTTATTATGAAATAGATGTTACCCTGAATAATCACTTATTCATCAGCTTGTCAACTGATGCACAAAAATAATTAAGACGCTTCGAATAAATAAAGCTTATAAAGATTAAACATAGATTTTGGTGGAAAAAAATTTAGTGACGAATTTGTAAAATTTGTGTTCAGTCTACCTGAATCTTTATGCCCAGTACCTGTGCAATATATTGGTAATCCTGATGTTTACAAGCAAACTGCTCATGGGAATGTGCACAATAAAAATTCTAAAATATGACCATTTACGTTTACTTTGATTTTTGTGGTTTTGTGAAATTCAGTACAAAATGAAAAAAAGAACAGAAAAAATGTGAAAAAAATTGAATAACTTTTTTTCTAAAGGTTCAAACTCAGTTCTGTAAATGCAACATAGTGCAACTTTCAAAGTTGCATCAAATATCAAAGCCTACTAAATTTGCAGAGTTATGCAGAAATTAAATTTCAATATAATCGAGCGTGGTGCATTTTGCAGAGATTCTGCACACCATTAGCAGACTTTTACAGTTGATGCAACTTTGAATGTTGCAACATGCTGGATTTACAGAATTTATTTTAAACTTTTAGATAAAAAGTTATTAAATTTTTAATACTTTCTTCTGTTCTTTTGTACTGAACTTCACAAAACCGATTTTTGTTGATTCAAGAAAAGACTTTATCCAGTGAATTGGGTATTGTGAAAAGCTCATTTTTATAAGCTTGTATATTAATTCGTGATGCCAGAGCCTGTCAAAGGCCTTCGAAATGTCATAAAGTCAAGTTGAATTTTTTCTTTCTATTTTAAAATTCAACAATTTTTTGGAATTCGTCTGTGTTTCCTAAAACCCGACTGTTCTTGAATCAGCAAAGACTGAAGCTCTAAAAAATAAAAAATCTAAGCTAGATTATGCGTTCAAGCACCTTTCAAGCACGTTTAAGCATCTTGTAATTTAGATGATTTTTTAGGAATCATTGTTAAATTTCAAAATTATATATTGCACCATGTTCAAGAGATTTAAGATTAAAAAGATAAATTATTTATTTTAAAGTATTTTCAGGTAAATTTTTAACATTAAATTATGGATTTGATATGTTCCTGATGCTGCATCATCCCTCAGTTTTTTAGGAACAAAATCAATTCATTCATGGTAATTGGTTCGTTAAGAGAGTGCTGTTAATTTACTTCGAAAAAATTTAGATTAAAACAGATATTTTCAGATCTTTTTAGGACTAAATATTGTTGATAAAAAATTTCCAAAAATATTTCCGTTTTATTGATTGATAAAACAATTCAATAAAGTTAAATTCAAAAAATATTTATTAAGTAAGTGAGACATAGTTTAAAAAATCTGAAAAACACACACCTTGACCATTTTTTGAATTTAACCCTATTGAATTGTTTTATCAGTCAATAAATCGCGATTTTACAAAAAGAAGAAAGCTAGAAATTAGATGTCTTACGAGATCTGGTCAAATACTGTTCAATAAATCTGAACGAATTTAGTTTTTTTCCAACTGTAACTACAGTTATGTCAAAATTGGCTAAAAATGATTTTAAAGAGTTGATCTTAAATTGTATAATCATGGTAACAAATATTTTGTGAACATGAACAACCAATCTTGCTAATATTGTAAATGATATTTAAAATGGAAAATTTTTTCACATATTTTGGCATTAAAAATGATAAAATTAATTTTTTTTAAAGCTAATAGGAGACGTGTCTCATTTGCAACCAAAGCCTATAATAAATAAAAACATTTCTAATTTTTCTTTAAATTTAAAATAAAAATTTTTTTGCTTCGATTGAAAAATTAATTTTAAATAATAACTTAACCAACACACACTTTATTATTTGTTTTTTTAAATTATGTGCTCATCAGAAATTGAATGTGTGGTGGCACAATATTCCCATTATTTAATTAAAATAATAATGAGTTTTTTTTATCATTTGAAATTTTCTTAATAGCAGAAAATTAATTATTTAGGCCTTAAAAAACACTCCCTTTTTTAAAGATTTTTTATTAAAGATTATACTTCAATTTATTTGGACGATTGGCCCCATGTCGGAGCTTTCACATATCGAATGAGAGGGTTTAAAAACCATACACCAAAACATTATCCCAAACACTACCAACTTTATTTGCGAAGGAGAGAAAAAAACTCAAGAAAAATTGACGACTTTTGTAGCGGAGATACCAAAAAACACAAAATAATGATGAATCTTTTGACCACTTTCAAACAAATCTACTTTAATAGGCAGTCAAATTTGGCTATTATGCACTTTGTCGAAAATTCACATGATTCAAATAATCATTTACATTGGCTTGATGACGAAATAGCCGAATTTTTGAGCTATGGTTTTAGAGAGCATCTTTTTGATGACACGATCATTTTTTTGTATTCAGATCATGGTGCCAGATTCAATAAATTCAGATCATCTCAACGCTATCTGGAAGAAAGACTGCCATTTGTCTCAATCTATCTTCCTGATGGCTTTGTTAGCAATAATGAGCAAAAAGTTGCCAATTTGAGAAACAATCTTGCCAAATTGACATCACCTTTTGACATTCATGCGACAGTGCGCGATTTAACTTGTTTGGAAAGAGAAGACCAAAGTGATCGTCAAAGATCCATTAGTTTGTTTGACAAAATTTCAATTTACAGATCATGTGAAGACATTGGGATAGCTGAACATTTTTGTACATGTGTTAGAGACTGGAAATCTGAGAATATTAGTTCTGAAGACATAAAAAAAGTAGCTGAATTCGCTATTGAGTCAATTAACAGTATTACTATGCTAAAGAGAGATATATGCCAGAATTTGAAACTTAAACAAATTATTTCTGGTGAGAGACTCGATCTTGATGATAAAATATTGTACCGTGTGTCGGTGATATCTTCGCCAAATAATGGAGTTTATGAGACAATTGTATACCGAGGTCAATACAAAACATTTGAGTTTTTTTCCAGCAGTTTTAGTATCAAGTCTAAGAATGACCTTAGTAGAATTGATTCTTATGGAGAACAACCATGGTGTGTGTCCAAATTTGGCTCTAATCCTGGACTTATGCTAGACCTTAGAAAATTTTGTTTTTGTTTTCCTAAAAAAATTGAAGATAAAAATTAAAAGTTATTTTCTTTTCTTAAACTGTTCGGAATATTTTCCAACACAAATAAAATGAATCTTTATGATTCTTATATATTTGTAGATATTAAAGAAATCTATTTTTTTTAAATAAAAAAAAATTTTAAAATCTGTATCAAAAATTTAATAAATCTATCACTGGCCGAACATTTGAAGACCAGGGTACGTAAGATTGAATAGCCAGATAAATTAATTATCGATCATGAATAAAATGTGATATTTAAATGCGAAATGTGATATTTATTTGAATAATATCTGATAACCCAGTCACAAAAAAAGCGATGATTAATCGATGACCATCAATGAGTTAGGGACCATTTCACCTAAATTCTTAAGTGAAAATAAGTAAATTTCATTGAAAATAATCAATGAAAATTTTTTTTAAATCCATCATAATTTATTTAATTATAAAATAGTATTTTTTAATTTTTCAAATAATTTTAAAGACTTTAATTTTTGATTCTCTAAGTTACATATTAATTTGAAAATAACTTAAAAGTCAACTAGACAAAAAGCAGATTAAGTAAATCAGGAATCTAAGAACTTAAAGGCGTAAAAATGCTGAAATTGATGGATTGACTAACGTAATAAACGACTTTAAGTCGAATTTGAAAGGTCGATATTAAAAGATAAGAATTTAAGGTCCCTTATTAATCTTAATAATAAAATGCTCAGATACGTCTGGAGGCTTACAAAAAAGATCATGTTAAAAACATTAAAATGAGTAAGTTAAAAGACAGAAGCTGTAGCATGTTTTGGAGGAGGATAAGCAGATTTAGTAATTTACGAAATCTTTTAAAAATAATAATAATTATATAAAATTTAATAATAGGCTACAAATTATTTTAGTATCTAATTTATTTTAATCCATATCTAATAAAAATAAAAAAAAATATCTAATAAAATTTCATAGTATCTAATAAAATAATATTTGTATCAAATAAAAAATAAAATATCACACTCAAGTAAAAAAAAAAATAAAAATGTGAGAAAAAAATTTCTTAATTAAGTTTCTCAATTTTGCTTTTAAAAATATTAATATCTTTTGAATTTACAGCATCTCTTGGTAGACGTCTTCAAAAGGTTTACACTCTATTTATGAAAAAGTTGTGACGTTGATCGCAATTTTTTAACCATTTGTCTTTCTACTTAAAACACATGTGATCTTAATTTTTGTGCTATTGAGTCTGACTCCATATTTTTAAATAAAACTTTATCATTCACTTCATCAAAACCTTTGACAATTTTGAACATTTTAATTAGACCGCCACGTAATCTTACAGTTTCTAATGTTATTAAGTTTATCTTTTTTTATCTATCTGTGTATTTTAACCGATTAATAATTGGTATTAGCTCTGTAGCTCGTCTTTGTACTGATTCGATCGCATTTATATCTTTCTTCAAGTCAAGTCTCCAAGGTACTACATAATCCTCAAGATGAGGACGTACAAAATCTTTAAATAACTTACAAATAGAGTCTTTATTTGAAAATTTAAAAGTTCTTTTAATCAAGCTCAAAACTTGACTTGGTTGGCATTTAGCTGAATTGATTTGAACAAACTATTTTTAATCATTAATTAAAATACACCTAAATCCTTTTCCAAATTTGTTTTTCCTATAGGTTTTCCAGTTAAAGTTAATTCGTTTAAAGGGTTTGTATCACGTAATACAAACATTTGAAATGCTGAACTTCAATTCATCTTCATCTTTTAATATTTCACCATTAAAAGATTTGTAAGGATAAAATCACTGTTGCAAACTTTGAACTTAGAGATGGTAGATGAGCTAAACATGAAACACAAGATAATATTTTGGAACCAGGTAAAGAAAAGCTCGGTGTGCTGGAATATCTAGGCATTCATACTTGATAAAGAGTTTGATCAGAAAAACACCTTTTTTTGCAAACAACTAAATTTATTTAATTTATTTAAAAGATAATTTAGGAAAGGGTAATTTCCATAGCAGCTCCGAATGGCATAGCCTTTTCAGCCCTCTTGTTAGAAATTTTAATTTTACAAAATTTAGATTCTAAAAAAAAAATAAAAAATAAATTAGGAATGTGTTGTTTTTTTTATAATTTGTATTTACATTGTTAAGTAGATTCAGCTATGTACTTGGCAGGGAAGGTATAGTATAGAATGAAGTTTTTTATTTTGAGTTGTTTCTGTTAGTGTTATGAACCAATTAGTCCTTTAATCCTCAGCTATTAATTCATGGTTCTGTTTTGTAGCAACAAATTTCAAAAATAGTTTGTTTGCTCTGTCATCGATCAGATCAACTTTTAATTCTTTTTATGAATTGTTTTGATACTTGTCTTTAGCGGGAAAAATTTGATGATTTTCATAATCTGATTTTGCATTTTCTGAATTTCGGATTTAATCTTCTTGGTACGCGATTGAAGTATTATAAAGCAGTAGTCGAAAAGTGATCTTATGAGAGACATATAAAGCATTCTATTGATTTTTATTGAGGATCCCACTTAAAGCTTTAACTTTCCTGACTAGATTAATTTTGGAGATTTGTTTTGAGTTGACTATCTTTAGATGTTCTTTGTAGTCAATCTTAGGATCTAATTTTATACCAAGGAATGTCGGATTGGGTTCAATTGGGATTTGACTGTTTCCGATTTTTATTTTCATTCCATACGTTTTCTCATAGTTCTTTCGATATCCGGCTCTGGTAAATGTTGTATAGCAGGTCTTCTTTTCATTAATTTTAAAATCCCATTTTTTGCAGTACTCAATAATTTTGTCAACTGCCTTTAGAAGAATTTTTCGGATATCCTTTTTAGAAGCATTTGATACCCAAATGCAGAGGTCATCTGCAAACAAGGCTATTTTAACATCAGGTGAAATTATTTTTGCTATATCGCTAAAGAACAAAATGAAAATAGTTGGTGATAAACAAATGCCTTGTGGTACTCCACAGGTACTCCACTGCTGATGTATGACCGTTGTAGCTGACTCTAAAAGATCGGTAACTGAGGAAGTTATCAATCCATCGCAGGAATGTTGCCTGGATATTGTGTTCTTTCAGTTTTTCAATAATTGTTTGTAATGTTTTGTAAAACGCTTTTTCTAGATCAAAAAAGATATCTCCAGTTAGCTCTTTGCGGTTAAACCCGTCTGCTATTGTTTGGTTAATTCTCAGTATGTGATCTTGGGTGCTTTTTGATTTTCTAAACCCTGACTGACAGGCTAGTAAAATTTCTGAGTTCTCTGCCCAGACTTGAACTTTCTGGTTTATAATTTTTTCTAGAAGTATTTCGGATTTCGGAATTATATTTTCTATTTTTTCTCTTTTTTCTATTTTCTCTTTTTTCTTTTCTAGCCATTCCGCTAGGCAGCTAAGGAGGGATATAGGTCTATATGAATCAAGACTATCTTGGGGCTTATCTCTTTTTATAATCATTATTATTTTGGATTGTTCCAGGTTTCAGGTATTTGACCAGTCTTAAGTGAGCCGCTCACTTGAGTTTTTGGTATGGGAGGCTTTTACATACTTTATTGGATATTAGGTCAAGGCCTGCTGATGCTCTCGAATTGGTTGTTGTGATTGATTTGATCATCTCTTTTCTACTTATGTGGATTTTGTTTAAGTTTGGTACAAGAAACGAGTTATTTCTCGTTGTCGGATGATTTTCAGTAAAGATTTTCTCTAGATTGCAAGAAAAAAGTTCATTAATTTCGGCTGTGTCGTTGGTAGAGTGGTTATCAGCTTTGATAATAATATCTTTTTGACATTATTATCAAAGCCTATTCACTTCATCCAAACCTTTGACTAATAATCTTTTGATAACTTACAATGATTTAATCTTCTGGGTACGCGATTGTCAACTGCCTTGTGGTACTCCACAGTTTTCTAAAATCTAAAACTTTTCAAGTGTTTTAGATTTTCCTCAAAAGTATTTTTTTATATTTAGTTAGTTTAGATTTTAAAGTACGTTCTAAGTAGTTAAAAAATTTTTTGTAAGCTGGATTGTAGTGGTTTGAAACATCCTCCTTACTTTTCTTTTAAATTTAATAAGTTTTAAAATGTGCTGTGGAATCGATAGGACATTATTTTTAACATTTTTGATTTGGAAACGACTAGTTGCTGTTTTTAATGCTTCTTGTATTTCATTTGTTAGAGATTATTCCGCCATATCCAGATCTTTTGCATTGAGAAGGGAGTTTTTCCCGGCTGGTTTAGATCTAAGAGTTTCTCTAAATTTTTGCCAATTAATATTTTCAAAATATTTTGGGTCAGTTGTTATTTTTTTGAAAGATGCTGCTATTGGGCAGTGATCACTGATCGAGTGAGAGAGAACATCGAATTTTTCGTTTAGTTCTGAAGTGCACTTGAGTAGTGCGAAAATAATGATAGTTCATTGCCATTTTTTAATTTAATTTTATAGCCTACTGTTTCGGGAATGTTATCTATTTTAATATGGGTACCATTAAAAGATTTTTTGATGCAGTGAGCTGTCCCACCGCCTTTTTTCTCAGTTCTATCTGATCGCATAGTAACATAGCCATCAAGATATAGATTGTGTTGTTTGTTAAGAAAAGTCTCGTTTAGGCTGAGAACATCGCAATTAGTTTCATTTATTGGATTAGATATTTGAATTTTTTTTGAGTCACTTATAATTGATTGACAGTTGAGATGCAGAATTTTAAAATAATTAAACTTGTTGATTCTCATCTTCCATTGAATTATTCATGTTAGGATCTTGATCGTCTGATTTTGACAAGAGCATATGTTCGATTTCAGAGCTAAAGGATGAACCAAGGTTGTCATTTATTAGCTGAAGAAGAGGTTGTGGGTCTTGGTGTAGAGAGGCGCTAATAGTTCTAAAATTTCTAAATAGCTCAATTATAAATTTTAAGATGCTTAAAGTAGTGGTAGAGTTAAATTGGATGTGTTTTGCACTTTTGTCGAAGGTAGAGTCAATTATTTTGAATAGAGAGTTCTTGTTATTAGACTTTACTGCTTGCTTTTCACTTAATTTACTAATAGCTTCAGTGATTTTTGGGCATGGTTTTGAGCAAGCTGCATGGTTCCCAAGACAATTGAGGCATTTAAAATTTTTGGGAAGTTTTGTATGTATGGTCGTTTCTTTTAGCTCATCTCATGCACATTTTTTCTTTTTTGCAGGACTCCGATTTGTGTCCGAGTGCTTGACAATTGAAGCACTGAATGGGCATTGCGTCAAATTTCCACTCATTTGCTCTAATTTGCGAGTGTCCGATTCTGATAAATCCATTCTGGATAATTTGGTTGAATTTTTCTTGATTTGAAGTGACTGCCTTGACTATAGAGAGTTTTAGGCCCGTTGATTTCTTGATCATTCGGAGGACATCATCAATATCATATGTCTCTTTTAGAAATTTTTTAAATTTTTCCTACTCAACATCGAATTTAATTTCCACATTGTGCAATGCTAAGTAGTATTTTTTGTTATTTAATTTTTCTGTGATTCCATACGTGAAAGCGTCACTTGGCCATTTTCTCAGGTATTCAAGTTTTGATTCATCTTTTGTCTTGAGGATTAGTTCTCCTTTTGATTTTATGAATGCCGCTGAAAGATTATTGTTTGGCTTCAATCTATCAAGATAGTCTTGGAGCTCAAAATAGTCCATGAATTGATCTGGAAATTTTTGGTTGTTTTTAAACTTGATTGTGTAGGCTTTTTGTTCTTGTTCAACATTTTTGTAATGATTAGTATTGTTTGATTTGTGATATTCATACTTTGGTTAGACATGGTGTTGTTCATGTAGAATGGAGCTTTATCTTGATTTAGTTGAATCGGCGGCTTATTGAATATTTCAATTTTAATTTCAAATAATTTTTTTTTTTCAAACAACTAAAGATTGTAAAGAAAAAGAATCATAAAGATGTTACTGATTAGAGTGCCAAAACTTCAAAAAAATCGAAATAATTAATCATTCATTTATTCAGCTATTTTTGAGTCTTTTGTCTCCAAAATAAAATTAATTGTGGAATTCAATTTTGAAAACTCAAATTTTATTATTTAATTAATGACCTCCTAAATATACAATGCTTTTATAAAAGGTCCAGAATCGGCTAAATAACTTAGTTTTACGTAATATTACATTATTTTAAGTAAGCTGACGTAAGCTTTTGAAATCTTACGTGTATATTAGTTGGGAGGAGCAAGTAATTTTACGTAAAATTACGCTAGAGTACATTAAAGAAGTTTTTCGAAAAAATAAAAATAATCTCAATATTGCGTATCGTTTAAAACAAAAAAAAATTTTCAAAATTTTGGAAAAGCAGTCAAAAAATTTTCAAACCTTTTCAAACCTAATTTTTTTTGCCGTGAGCATTTTCGAATAGTTCTACTGAAAGCTAGGTTTTTTAATGTACTCTAGCGTAATTTTACGTAAAATTACATGCTCCTAAAAACTAGTATACACGTAAGATTTCGAAAGCTTACGTCAGCTTACCAAAAATAATGTAATATTACGTAAAACCAGAGTTGATCAAAAGTCAAAGTCAAGTCTGGATTTTGACATTAAATTTTATTTTTTTGAAGTCAAGTTAAAATTAAAATTTACAATTAAAAACATTTATTTTAAATAAAAGTTAGTTCTCGAATTTCAATGTTTTCAAATTACATTTTATCATTGTTAATTTTTCCAAGTTATTTGGTGTTAATATTGAACGATGAGGTCTAATGATATAGCCTGATGAAGAAAACAATCGTTCGACTGGACCAGATGTAGCCGGAATACTTAGAAATTTAATTGCCAATCGATACATTCCAGGAATAACAGATTTTATTTTTCTCCAAAAATCGTTTACATCTAGATCAGCATCGTACTCAATGTCTTCATAATATTAATATTCCTTCGCAAAATATTTATTTTGGCATGGATCTTTTAATTTTGCTTTTGGATAGCTAAAAAACTTTTTTCTCTTTGTTGGTGAGTTAAGAAGAGAAAAGGATATAACAGAATTTACACTAATTGTACTAGCTGAAGTTGGGATGTCTGTTTGCATTGTTTGATCATTTTCATTGTTTTGACTTGGTGCATTTAAATTTTGATTAATTAGTTGCCATTCGTTTTTGATTTTAAACATGAACGAAAAATGTCTGAATCAGTTTTAATCAAATTTGTAGATTCAAGCCAATAAAACTTAAAACTTGGATCAAGGAAGGTTGCAATAAACCAGCAACAATCATTAAAAATTCCATTTACAGGCAGATCATAAATGAGAATATTCCAGCAAAACGATCATTTTTCTCTTTTTTTAAATCTTTAATAAAGGTTTTTGAACATTTGTTTTTAATTTTAGCATCTTCAAGATGGTTTAAAAGTTGTAAAAGACTAGAAATTGCTAAACTAAGTGATGAATAAAATTCACCTAAAATTGTAAATTTATGAAATTTAGCAAGTTTAAAAAATAATAGGAATAAAAAATTAGAGTTTTTAAATATTCTTAAAATTTAATAAATTTAAGTCAAATTGAGACGCTTTATTTGAATTTTTTAGCGTTCTATGAACTAATTTTTCTGGCGATTGATTTTCAAAATCTTTTAAATGACTTTAAAATAAAATTAAAAACAAGTCAACAGAATTATTAAATTTAAAAAAAAGTGAGGAATTTGACTTGATTCAGATAATTTAAAGTCATAATTTTTATTTTTATTAAAACAAGCATAATTTTTTTTATATTTTGAATTTTTTATATTTTTTAATTTTTTTTCTGCTTAATTCATTTCTAAATTATTTAAGGCACACATTTTTTTGTTTTTATATATAAATACACTAAAAAAGAATATGACAATTATGTTAATTTTTAAAAAATATTGTTTCAATATAATTGATAAAGAAATTTAAACAAATAATTTTATTTTTTCCTGAAAATAAATTCAAGACTTATAATTTTTTTATATATTTTAATTCTACTTTAAAAATTAATAAAATTTTTGATTTGATTATATTCTAATTTTTGAAACAAGTTAAAGTACTGACTTACACTTGACTTATTTCAATAAAGTGTCACTATTAAAAACTTTTATGTAAAAACTTGTTCAAATAAAAAATTTATTTGAAAAAATAGTGACCTTTTAATATTAAATTTTACTTGCTTTTATCTAGTGTTTTTTTTAAAAATGACTACAGTCTTACATTTTTTTTCAATATTTGTAAACCCAAATTTAATTATAAGTGGAATCGTTTTTTTTTTTGGCTTGGTTAACAGCATCGAATTGGTTTCCTCAATCTGCTGCACAACTTGAGTAACTTCGCTTGTTTGAGATATAGAAAAATGCAGGGAGTTAGGAGGTGCTGAGTTTTCCATCTAATAGTTAAATAAATAAAATGATATTTTGAAATAAATTGAAGAATAATTAGATAGAAAATTATGTAAATATTGAAATTAAAAGATAAATAAATCATTATCAGTTCCCATTTCAAATCGAAAATATAAAGGTTGAAAAGCAATTTAAATCAAGCTAGAAAATTATTTTCATTTTTTTCTTAAAAACGCTAATGAAACGCTATTTAATTTTAATATTTATATTAAAATTAAATAGCGTTTCATCAATTCTAATGAAACTGTCTAACATTCTCTAAAGCTTGAAATATATTTTTTTTTCATAAAGCAAGGAATGAAAAGTATATTTGATATTAACAAAAATTAAATGTTGCAATATCAAAAGTTTTGATACATACATTAGCAACATATATAAATATTCATTTTCTTTGACTTTGAAATTATTTTAGACCCAAGTCAAAGTCAGACTTTGACTTTGACTTTTGACCAACTCTGCGTAATACTTAGTTATTTAGCTGGACCATTTTATAAAAGCACTGTAGATTTTTTTACATTTTATTTTATTCTCTACTTTCTATTTTCAAGAATTAATATTTTGCCGATGGGGCTTTAAATCAATTAGAAAAAATAAATTTTACTAATCAAGACATTCTCTAATTGTTTACAAAAAATATTTGATGACAACTTACCATTTTTTTTATTTTAATCTCTGTTTGAAAAACTGAATTTTCTCATAATCTATTTGAAACGAAAAGTCGAAATCGAAACATCTATTTAGCAAACTAAAAAGCAAAGAATATTCTTATTTTAGTTAAAAAAAATTTTTAATGCATAAAAAATGAGATGATTCATAGATGAAGCATCCAAGAATGCATCGATTTTAGCTTGACTGGGAAATCACCATCGTGGTTACAGTTTTGGCTCATTTTTAATTTTAAACTGAAAGTTATTTTACCTTGCAAAATATTACTTTAAACATTCTACCTAAGTTCTAAATTTTGTGGTGATTTACTAAATCTCTACTACTTATTACACCCTTATTACATGCTTTGTCTTTATCAAATAATTTTATAAAACTTTATAATTTTAACTTAATAAAAATTGGCAAAGTGTTAAACATCCAAAAAAAATTGTCATCCAAACTTAATAGGACAAAAAAAATGAAAAAAAAACAGAAATTTTATTTATTAATTTGATAAAATTAACTAATTTTAATCACTCAATTTTATTATTTTAATTAACTGAATTTTAATAATATTACCAATTGGCTAATCAATTAGGACTTGAGTCAATCATGCGACAAAATTACAATTCGATACAAAAGTTTTAACATTAGATAAAAATTAATTGTGTACAGTGAAAAAAAAAATAATATAAAATCTAATTGAACCATAAATGAAACAATTACACATTAATCAAATTAATTCTCTTCGAAACTATCTTCCCAAATTTTAGGCATCAAACTTTCCAAACACTCGATATCCATGGACTTTAGCTCAGCTTTTTTCTCCATTTTTTTCAGTGATTTTTTCACTCTTTTCAATTCCATTTCAAACAAATCATTCTCATCAACGTCAATATTTATCTTTTCTTCCATGTCCTCTTGGTGGAAATGGCCTCTTTGATTCAAATTGGCGTTGAATACAGCATTGGATGGAGCTAGGAAAAATTCAGACAAACGGCCATCATTGAAAAGATCATCAAAATTGTCGAATTTGGAGCCTATAAACCTCTCAACAGGCGGGTACTCTTCTTCATGAGCCTCTGTTTTTGCGCAGGTGCTTTGTTGGGTTTCATTAAGTTTTAATTTGGAAAAGCTTTTGGTTACTTTGGTCCCAGATGGTGTACTATCGATCCCTAATGTCTGTCCAGGTTTGGATTTGTGACGATTCGATGTAGTATTCAGCACATCACCAAGAGCCCTACGCGGTTTACCCACTGTATTCGTCAGCTCTTTGACATTGTTTATTAAGGCTTTTTTTTCCAACGAAAGCACCGGAGTGGAACTGAGTCTTTCGTTCTTAATTTGGCCGTTCACAAATGATTTTGTGTTACTCAAACCGAAGGCTTTTGTTCCCGAGAGACCAGTGAAAGTGGCCGAGTTTTCTTTATCGATGGCTTTTGAAGTCATTTATGTTATAAATATCAAAGCTTAAGTTCTAATTTAAACAAGTGATGATCTTAACTTTTTAAATTTGATTCAAGACATTTATACACTTGAATATAATTGTTTTATTTTTAAAAAATAATCTTTTCAATGGCTGAA
This sequence comes from Brachionus manjavacas, assembly GCA_019054805.1. Taxonomy (NCBI): domain Eukaryota; kingdom Metazoa; phylum Rotifera; class Eurotatoria; order Ploima; family Brachionidae; genus Brachionus; species Brachionus manjavacas. The sequence continues at coordinate 2,728,943 of JAHQIY010000004.1, forward strand.
CTAATAGGAGATTTAATTGTGCTAGTTTTGAAATGTAATGTTTTTTTTGTTGAGTTTAGATTAATCTTTCAAAAACCCTCTTTCAAATTGACCATTTTAAGTTTGAAATTTGGATAGATTTATTGTATTAGTTAAAAATTTCAACGAGGCTTATTTCGTTCCGTATCAGTTGGCAAGGCTTTTTGAAATTCCTTTTTCTATTTTTCCAAAATATTGGACAAAGTTAAAAGGAAATATTTTAAAAATTCTTCGACGTTGATCTTTAAATTAGACTTTTGTTAAATTTTTATCTAAAAGGGCTAAAATTTTTCAAGAACAAAAATTATAATTTAAATAAAATTTATGATAAAATTTTTTGATCTCAAAAAATATTCATCTGAAAGATTTTTTTTTTTTTTTTGATATTTGAATTAATGCAATTAATAGCTTCAGCTGTAAAAAAATTGGAATCTTGGAATTGGAATCTAAATGTAAGTAATTTTTTTTAGATTTAGTAACTTAAAAGCTTATTTTTTTACAGACCAGTCGGTTCTCTGTATAAAAAAATTTTCTTTTTAATATTGAATTTAATATTCTATTTTTTTTTAAATAACTAAAATTTGAAAATATATTTTCTATTGAAGTCAGGACTCTAAAGCGTTTTGGTATTTTCTTTTGCCAAATTTAAGATGGTTGATTTTATTCAGAATTAAGTCAAATGATGGCCTAAAAAAAATTACAAACAAAGTTATTTTATTTTATTTTAATTTAAAATATCATGTTATCAATAAAATTGGCTTTAATCTAAAAAAAAATTTTTTAATGGTTTTTACTGAATAACAAACTAGGGCTTGTGGTTAAGATATCCAAATTTTTAATTAATGATTCTTCGGAATTTTACCTACTACTGTTCAGTCAGCAATCGATGCTGCTTTTATTTTAAGTATAAAATTCAGCTTCTCTAATAAAGATTCAGTTTACTTAAGGCATGCATTTATCGTTGGATTTTTTTTTCATTAAAAATCACCATTAAATTTTTAAAAATAAACACTATTCAATTTATAATCTTCTCTTTTTAATATTTTAATCTGAAAAATCAAATGACCATCAAAATAAGTAAATACTTACAATACAATTACATTTTGGTTAAAAAGATATTTAATTTAAAGTTAAACAAATTATATTAAAAAATGCAGGATTTAATTATTAAATAAAGATTGCTTTTTTTACCTCTGCAAAATGCTCTCAGATTCTTTTTTTTATAAATATATTGGTAAGGTTGAGTTTTCTCCTTCATTGGCAAATTTTGAAGCTTGAACTTTTGTTCGATTATTTAATTTCTGGTTAATTTTGAGGATTCGAAATTTAAGAGATGTGTTAAAAATTTTTCCTAATAAATGTACAATACCCTTTCAAAAATTAAATTTTAGTTAAATTTGCGCAGATTAATATTAATTATATTTATTGATTTTTTTTTATATCATGTTGTATTTTAATTAATTAATTTATTTATTTAAATGGATGTCTTAAAGGCGATGTAAAAAAAAATATTAAAATTAAAAATAAAATAATTAAGTTTAAGACAAAAGAAGAGCAAATAATTTAATAATCTAATAATTTTAATTTTAAATATTAATATTTTTTACTTTCTTTTAATTTCAATAATTATTTTTAATTAAAGAAAAAAAAAGAATATTTTTTATGCATTTGGGCACCAAGAATTAACAAAATAAAATATCAGAAAAATTAATTTTTATGATTTCGATTAAAATTGATTTTTTTCTTAAATTAAAGTCTTGATGACGCATTAAATTTTGAATTTGAGAGTTTGATGCGGCCCTAAACCCGTGATAATACTATTAGACCATGCGTTCTTAAAAAAAATGTTTTAGCATGGGCGAGATTTACTTTGGTGAATGGTTCAAAAGCGTGTCTTAGTTTGTTCTGCAGCATAATCGAACGAGAGAATACGGTAACAAGTATTATTACCAATTTTCTTTGGAAAAAGTAGCTGCTTATAGATAAGCCTAGACTAAAAGACCAAACAAAAGTCTATTTAAAAGTTTTTGACTTGAATATTTGAAGATGAGAATCATTAAATCAAATATTTGATTTTTAAAAAAGTAGGCATATAAATAAAGTTTCTAAGCTCGATCACAAATTAATCTTTAATGCCATATCTGTATCCAAGAAATTTTTTTTGAATTTATGATGATTTACATTTTTGTGTTCTTTTTTTTCACTTTTTTTTAAAGCCTTTAGATTAAAAAGAGTCAAGTCGAATAAATCAAAATATCAAATAACTTGACTGTGATTCTAGGACTTTAAACAACACTGATAAGAATAACATTTTATTTTTGAGCAAATTATCTATTATTTATTACAATTTAATAAAAAAAATTAATAATATTTAATTAAATATAATTTACAATTAATTACAAACAAAAATAATCAAAAATATAATGAATTCAGATTCTTATCAGCTGTATATGATAAAATTGTAATGCATCCATATTTTTATAGCGAAAAACTATCAAAAAAAATCTAATTTAATTACAATCTGCAATTTCCCAGTCAACCAAATTTTAGAGGATATTTAAAGAAATTTTGAAGAAATTTGAAGAGATTTTTTAGAAGTTATCGTATATTTTTTGTTCCAAATTCAATATTTTAGTTTTTTTTGGATAAATTAAACCCAGGTAATAATTACAAGCCATTGAAAAAGCAATAAAAAACAGATTTTTTTATTTAATTAATATTTAAAGTAAATTTTTTAATTTTTTAAAGTTATCTTTAGTAAATTTTAAAAAAATTCAATTAATTACGCTTTTCTTAAAATTTTAAGGCAATTATACCCGAAATTTTTAGAATTTAATGAAATAGATGATCAAAGGGATTTTATCGACGAAATCCTTATCAATTTTTTGATGTTATATTCAAAAAAATAAGATTTATTTGATAAAATTAAGATTTAAATTCTCAAACAAATTTGTTTGGTGACCCATTTTTTTTTATTACTATAAACAAGTTCAAAATTAATTTTTATTTTTTTTGGTCGAATTACTACTATATGTCGAAAAACTAAATGTCGAATTTAGACAAGTCAAGTTTTTCATATCGAAATTATTTTGTCGAAATTAACTTGTTAAGTCACAACCATAAGAATCTTAATATTTAAAACCCAAATATGTGAAAAAAATTAAAATTTTCATGCATTTGTTATCGTAAAAATGTAAAACACACAAATCTATAGAATTACGTTCTTATACGTAAATTTGTAAAAAATGAATAAAAAGAAATCTCAAAATTTACTGATATTTTATTTTTTCTCGTAATTTACTCGAAATGTTTTAGTAATTTACGAGAATAACTGTAAAGTTTAAGTAAATTTGTAAAGTAAAGTAAAATAAAATAAAATTTAAAAAAAATAAATTTTTTATTTATTTTTGCATTCCGGATTTGAGGCATGACAACGGGAATTGCAAAGTAAATTTGATTTTCGACATGAGCATCGATTAGTTGAACAAGCGGATGTACAGTTACATTTAACCATCCCTTGCCCTCCGCCTATTGAGAGCTCATTTACTGCCGCTCTTATGCCTTTAACTGATTTGCTAGTATTGACATTTAATGTCAGATTTGAGTCTTTTAACAAATCGAAGCAATTTCTGGCGAACATATCAGTAAAAACGCCTGCTTCACAAGCCAGTTCATACAATTGAAATTTAAAATCAATGTCTATGACTCGACATATTAGGTTTGGAGCTTCAGTAAGCCCTTTGTCAACATCGGGGATTGGCAATAATACATAATCTCCAATATTGGCATCAGGCAAGTACTTTTTACTCCTAGTCCTCATTGTATCAGCTTTCGACGCGTTCGATAGCCAATCGTTCAAGCGATTCATAAAATTTTTCTTTATGAATGCGGTTATTTTCAGCCGCGACAAGTGCGCTGTCATAATTTTCGACGTTGGTCACCATTGAAAATAAAATAATGACCAAAATGGTTTTTAGTTTTTATAAATTAATTTTCATTTTTATGCTTTTTAGATTTTTTGATTTATTATAATTTTTAAGCAAAATTTAAGCAAAATTGTTGTCAAAATTTACGCATAAATTATCTAGGAATTTACGAGAAGAAATAAAAAATTCTATAGAATTCCGTTAGCATAAGTAAATTTTGAGAATCAAATGTTTTTATATTTTTTTACAATTTTACGCATTGACACGTAATTCTATAAATTTACCATCTCACATATACTTACGATAACTAACCTTAATATAGTGCTTTTATAATTGTCTTAATTCATTTTTTTAGATTACATAATATATATTAATTTTTTTACAGCTTAAAAATAAATTTTAATTAAAAAATTAAGAAAAGTAAAAAAACATTCAAATTCATTGAAATTCATTTATTTAAGTTTTTCTTACAAGAAATGTCGTTTGTACATTATGTCACAAAAAGTCAACTGATCAACACAGCTGGCAAATTGCATGTTATTTGAAAAATCAGACAAAGACTGAAAGAGAAATAGCCGAGTTAACGAAATAATGAACAAAAAAACAATCAAATAGAAAAAAAAAGTTTGATTCTTGTTTTTTGTGACATACTATACAGAAATATTCATTGAATCATTTAATCAACACTTATGAAAAAAAATTTTTAAAATCAATTTTTAATAAGAATTTTTCAATCTAATAAATAAAATAAATCAGTCAGTTAAATAATCCATACTAATTTCTTTTCTTTTATTTTTATTATTCTGGCAGCGGAGCAACAGGTAAAACCTTGTTATTTTTATTTCTTAAAATAGATGATATAAAATTAATTTACATTTATCAGTATTATTAAATCTTTAAAAAAAAATAACCGACAGAATATCTCTTCTAATATCTCTGTATTCGCTAAAGATTTGTTAAAGATTCTGAATAGAAACTACAAAAAATCTCTAAAAACTTTTTGATTGGTATACAAATTAATAATATTACAGAGAATTTGGAGAAAATAAAAACACTTTTTTATTTACATAAATAGATTTTTTTAATCTCTAAAATTTCCCTTTTTTTTCTTCAAAATATACCAAGTTTTAGAGATTTCTTAGAGAATCTTTAAAGATACTGCGAAAAATCTCTATAAAATGTTTGACTGGGCTGAGTTTTAATTTTTTTAAATGATTGAATCTGATTCTTATAGTGGTTTTAATCACTGACTGCTTTCACAAGTTCGATGATGTACTTAAAATTCACCAGATTAATATTTTTTAAAAACTTAAGATATATAATTAAATCAAATAAAAAAAGATAAAAAAATATAAATAAACATTAATCTAATATAATTGCTGTTTGACTATTGATTTTAAATTAGTTCAGTAAAACTTTATATAGTTAAAAAATGGTCACCAAAATTTTTTTCTGATATCAAAAATAGAAATTATTATTATAATTTATTAAGAAGGTATTAAAAATTTATTTGACATTAAATCTAACGCTGGTTACTAAAAAAATTTCGAATTGCTTTTCTAATTATAGATTAAAAAAAATGGTTAAAATACAAAATAAAACATAAAGTTGTCTAAGATAAGATAAATTATGCCGAACAAAAATTATTCAATTTTCTATTTTCAACGAGGTGTCAGAGCAAAATTGAACAAAATTAAAAAAAAAAATTTTTTTTATATTTTGATTTTAGAAAAGAACTTTTTTGCAAAGGAGTCAAATAAAATAGAAAAATTAATTTTTTTTATCACGATATTTAATTTATCATGAATTAAAAAATAAAGTTTAGCATTCAAAATAAAGATTACATCAATAAAACCGATGTTTTATAATTTTAAATTTTTTAAGACAAAATAAATTTTTCTCTGTTCATCAAATTCACTATATTCCACATTTAGACAAAATTAAATTTAGCTAAATTTTTAATTTTGAAATTTTAACACTGTTTGGCATCCAATTTTAGACTTGCATAGACTGTTCTTTTTATTTTTTGATAGAATAAAATTTTTAAAAATAAAATTCTAAAATTCAAGAATATTTCAAAAAAAAGAATTGAATAAAATAGAAAGAAAAATAATCAATTTAGTTGTTATCAATTTTTGATCTTGGTCAGCAAATATTCAACTAAATGATGATCAATTCACAAAACTCCCACTTTGCCATCGAGATAAATTCTTTAAAAATTCTACTAAAAAAATATTTATTTCGAATTTAAATTAAAATAAAAGAAAACACTAAAGCTTAAATTAATCGGCTATCCTGGATACTGCTAGAAATAAGCTGCTTCAAGCAATCATTTAAATCACGGCATCTTGTTCAACATTATGCAACCAAAAATGGCTTTGTATACACTGCGCATGGGACGAGATTGGCTGAGTCATCATCTTTTCTAATTTCTAAACAGTTTGCCGAATGGCCTGGTTCACTTGATCACTTCTTTATTTTCCAAGCGAAGCGTTTTTTCTCTAAAAAAGCTTCTTCTCAACAAAATAATTTAACATTACATAAAATTATATTTTTTCAAGCAAAAAAAAAAGAAAAAGATTTAAGGTCTAATTTCGTCGTAATTGTTGAACATTCAATTCTATACCAAGTTAAGTTTGAAATTAGCTTGATTTTAAAAATAGGTGATTTTGAATAATATTAAAATAATTTAGTAATTTTTGCTTATCTAAAAGTAAGCAAAAAAATTTGATTAGACACTTAAACTAAACGAAGCCTAGACCAACTTCTAAGTTAGTTGCTTGCTATCAAGAAATAATGAGCCAGGTTATGTAACCAAATTTCACATTCGATATATTTAATTTTGTATTTAATGAAGCAATTTTTTTGTTTTTATCTCATTCTTAACGCCAAATAAATGCCACACAATGGTAAAACATTTTAGGCGTGTTAAAATTTGGCTCAAAAAACAATAACCAAAAATTTGGTCTAATTTTTTCTAAAATGATTTTTTAGAAAAATGCTGCCAAACATTCTAAGGCTGACAAAGAATGAAAAAATTTTAAGACTAGTTTCCAAGCGGTTTGTTTCGGTTGTGTCCGAATCCCAGAACAGCTTGGCTTATCGAGAAGACTTTTCTACTCGACACATCGGTGTCAATCCAAAGGATGAGACCGAAATGCTCAAACTACTCAACCTGAAATCTCTGGACGAACTGGTTGACAAGACTGTACCGAAGAACATCCGCCTAAACCGAGATTTGAACCTTAGCGAGCCTTTGAGTAACCAAAATTTAAAAAAATAAACGAAGATTGGTTTTGTAATTTTTCTAATTAAGCTGAACAAGAGATGCTGGAATATGCCAAGCAGATAGCCTCTGAAAACCAGGTGTACAGGTCCTTTATTGGTCTAGGTTACCACAATTGTCACATGCCTCCTGTAATACTGCGCAACATCTTCGAAAACCCCGGATGGGTGACACAGTATACTCCGTACCAGGCAGAGTTGTCACAGGGTCGTCTTGAATCACTGCTAAACTTTCAAACAATGGTTTGTGACTTAACTGGACTGGAAATAGCCAATGCATCATTGCTAGATGAAGCCACTGCTGCAGCTGAAGCAATGACCCTATGTGCTAGGTAAATAATTTAAAAAAAAAAAAATTTTAAATTTTTATTTAAAAAAAAATTGAAGAAACAATAAGAGAAAAAAATTTTTGGTTTCTGACCGTGTTCATCCACAGACTGTTGATTTGGTAAAAACTAGAGCTGAACCGCTCGGAATTGAAGTGCGAGTTGAAAATGTGTCCCAAATGAAATTCGATTCCAAGGATGTGACTGGATTTTTGTTCCAATATCCGGATACGGATGGGTCGCTGTTGGACTTGGAATCTGTGATCAAAACCGCCAAAGATAATGGTACAGTGCCGGTGGCTGCGACCGACTTGCTATCTCTGTGCTTGTTAAAGAGCCCGAAAGAAGTGGGCGCCGAAATAGCTTTGGGCAACGCACAACGATTTGGTGTTCCGCTAGGCTTCGGGGGTCCGCACGCAGCTTTTTTTGCATGCACTGATAAATTCAAGCGGGACATGCCAGGCAGGATTATTGGCGTTTCGCGAGACTCTAACGGAAAGCCAGCCATGCGATTAACTCTACAAACGAGAGAGCAGCACATCAGACAGGACAAGGCAACTAGCAACATTTGCACGGCTCAGGCCCTTTTGGCCAACATTTCCGCGTTCTATGCTGTCTATCATGGACCCGAAGGGTTGCGAAAAAAAGCCAACCATGCTCACTTGCACACATTGGTTCTGGCTGAAGGCTTGAAAAATTCAAATAATCAAATTTTGAATGAGAATTTTTTTGATACTATCAAAATTAAGCCCGGTTTGTCCGTGCTCGAAATTAAGAAGCGAGCAGAATACAAGAAAATTAATCTCAGATACTTTGAAGATGGTCAACATGTAAATTTTTGAATTTTTTATTTCCTTAAAATCTTGTCCAATATTAAATTTATTGTGAAAAATTTACAAGTTTAACAAAGCGATTTTAAAATTGTGGTTTTGATGAGTTGGAATTTTTTATTTTTATGATCAATGTTAGGTTAATTTAGAGAAAAAATTACTTCATTTTTGTATGTTATTTTACAGTAAAATTGGACCAAAAGGAAACCTGGGTTTGAGAAGAAATATTAAAAATTTAATTTTAAAACATTTGTAGATAAATTGATTGAGGATGCATCGATTTGATCAATAAATTTGAAAAGCGAATTTAATAGAAAAGAAAAGAGAGTAAAATATTAAAAACAAATTGAATGAAATTTTCTTCTCTTAAGTTTTGTTTATTAAGTTATAATTGAAAAAGTTGATTAATAAAAATTCAATTTCAATAAACGCCTTAAGGCTATGTAAAGTAAAAAGGAAAACAGAACTGTAAGGTAAAATATTTATTTTATTTGAAAATCCTAGAGGGTTGAGATACATTTTAATGTGATTTCTTGAGAAATTTCATTGACAAATTCCGAGAATACATATGTGGATACATACCGAGTTACACATTAATTTAAAACTTAAACTTTTTTTATTATATAAAATTTTTTAATCTAATTATGATTTAAAAAAATATTTCAAAATGTTTAAACAAAAATCTAAATGCAACAGACAAACGACTAAATCAATAAAAATGAATACAAAGAATATCCTAGAATAAAAAATTAAAGTATTTTTTAAAATAATTTTTAGAAGAATTAGGCCTAATCCATGATATTTAATATGATTTTCAAGAATTAAGTTTATTTTTTATAAATTTTCGTATTTAACACTCAAAAACACACTTTTTGAAAAATTTGAAAATTTTGATAAGAATAATTTTTAGTGGTGTTAAATTTATTGCATAGCATCTCAGAAATTTTTTTAAGATAAAAAAAAAGTTTCAAATTATTACATTTATGACTACTAGTTTATTAAATTTTTTAGGCAAACAAACATCATAATACAACATCAGAATTAGTTCTGCAAAGACTTCTTTCAAAAGTTCTGAAAATGCATCAACAAAAACTTGTTTTTAGCATTTTTATTGAAAATTTTATTTTTATAATTTTTTCAAAAATATAACAAAACCTGAAGGGACAAAAGCTTTGAGGTTAAAAATAAAAAAAAACTGACATTATATTTTTTAAAAATTACATTGCCATTATTTAGGGTATTTGTAGATAATGAGTTTAAAAGATGGTTTATGCGTCCGCTGATGTTAACAATTAACAAAACCAATTTTGGTTATTTCAGGAAAATTCTATTGAGCTTTTTCATTTTTGTTTTATCTATTAAAAAAGTTACTTAGCTTAATTGAAACCAGTTAGGTAGCGAGAGGGTACACAAGCACCCCTATCATAAAAAAGTGAAGCTTCTGTTTTTTTAAATTAACTTAATAAAATGATTTGTAAATTTTTCAAATTTGGCTTCACCCTTGATTGAAAAAATCAAATTGATGGAAAATTTTTCTTTTGAACTCAAAATTTTATATCAAACGCTGATAGTTCGATTAAATTTAAGGTTGGAGTTTCCTTAGATGACACAGTCACATCCCAAGACCTTAATGATTTACTCGAAATATTTGGCTCAGACGAAAACTTCGACCAAGTTGTTCGACGAACCAATTTGGCTAAATTAAAGAGCAACTTGAACTCAGACGAGAACCAATTTAAGCGTGAATCAAAATATTTACAGCATCCTGTATTCAATTCGTATCATTCAGAGGCGCTTCTGGTCAGATACATGAAAATATTGGAAAACAAAGATGTCTCATTAGTCCATTCAATGATTCCATTGGGCTCATGTACAATGAAGCTTAACAGCACCACTGAACTAATTGTAAATATTTTTTTTTATATTAAAGACAATTTAAGTGTTCTTTGTAAAAAATTAAAAATTTAAATTAAACAAAAAAAAAATTCTTACAAAAATTTTAATAGTTTAAAAAAAAAAAAAATCATTTTTGTAATTTTTTTGTTCAAAGCCATGTTCTTGGAAAGAATTTGGTTCGATTCATCCATTTGTTCCGAACAGTCAAGTCAAAGGCTACTACAAAATGTTTGATGAGTTGGCCAAGGATTTGTGTGAAATAACTGGCTATGACAAAATATCATTCCAGCCAAATAGCGGAGCCCAGGGAGAATACGCTGGTCTGAGAGCTATCATGCAATATTTGAAAGCGAGTGGCAAGGGCGACAGACGCGTGTGTCTAATTCCAACTTCAGCACATGGAACCAATCCAGCTAGTGCTGCCATGGCCGGAATGAAAATCCACAAAGTAAATGTGCTCAAAAGTGGAGCTATTGACATGAACCATTTGAGTGAGTTGATAAAAAAATACCAAAATAATTTAGCTTGTGCAATGGTCACTTATCCATCAACATTTGGTGTTTTCGAATCCAGAATTGTCGAAGTATGCCAATTAATCCATGAACACGGTGGTCAGGTTTATTTAGATGGTGCTAATTTAAATGCCCAAGTTGGTTTGTGTAGACCCGGAGACTACGGCTCTGACGTGTCTCATTTGAACCTTCACAAAACTTTCTGCATTGTAGGATCTTAATTTTTTCGGACTAAATTTTATTTAATTTTTAACCAAGCCTCATGGTGGCGGCGGTCCTGGTATGGGTCCAATCGGAGTCAAAGCTCATCTTGCTCCATATCTCCCATCTCATCCTTTGGTCGATATCGAAGGTGTTCGAAGAAGTGATTCGTTTGGCTCGTGTTCTGCAGCTCCATTCGGCTCTTCCTCAATTTTGCCAATTTCCTGGGCTTATATTAAAATGATGGGAAACCGTGGTCTACAAAAAGCTACTAAAGTGGCCATCTTGAACTCCAATTACATGATGAAGAGGCTCGAAAAGCACTACAGCATTAATTATGTTGGTGAAGAGGGCTTTAGTGCTCATGAGTTCATCATGATAGCGGACTTCAAGGCATCTGCTAATGTTGAGGCTACAGACATTGCCAAACGCTTGCAGGACTATGGCTTTCATTCGCCAACAGTGAGCTGGCCAGTTCATGGGGCGCTGATGGTCGAGCCGACTGAGTCCGAGAGCAAAGAAGAATTGGATCGGATGTGCGATGCCCTGATAAGTATCAGAGAAGAGATAAGAAAGATTGAAAGAGGTGAATGGGACAGAGTTAACAACCCGCTCAAAAATGCTCCACACACACAAGAGATTTGTGTAAGCTCAAATTGGGACAGACCATATTCAAGAGAAACAGCTGCCTATCCGATTGTAATTTTTATTTATTTATTTGGATAATAATGGTATTTGATTATTTATTTACAGGGTTATATCAAACCGGAATCAAAGATGTGGCCGACTTGTGGACGAGTTGATGATTCATATGGTGATAAAAATTTGATTGTAAAAAGAACATGAATAAGTTAAAATATTGGGCGATCAATTAATTTTTAGTTTTTAAATTTAATTTTAAACTTTTTTTCTATCACTTAGACAACTTGACATCCGGATTTTTGCTTCAATTCAAGAATTAAATTATTATTTAAAATTTTTTATTCACAATTATTCCAAATTTTTATTCTTAACTAAAACACATTTATTTAATTTTAATTTTATTCTAAATAATATTTACATTAAATTTTGATATATATTCTTATTAACTTTTTGAGTCGATAGAAATTTTCTTGCCTAAAAATACTTCTCTACAGCGTTTTTTACTTCCAAAAGAATAGGACTCATCTGTATGTTACTAGAAGAATAACAAGGATAGTTTTTTAATAGTTTTTTGATAGTTTATTGCAGTAATACAATATCAAGTCTTTTATAAGGGTTGACATCTGTATCTCGTTAGAAATGATGAATCTTCTAGAATAGAATTCCATTCTGATTCTAGAAGTATTGCGAGGCGTGTTAATTAATAACATATTAATAACATTAATAACATAGTCACGTATTCTATATATATGATTTAAACATGAGTTGATCATCAAGTAAGTGAGTGCTTAAAGTGTGGGTAACATGTATCTTGCTACAATACAATTTCTTTTTGGGCATTTTCTAGTAGATCTCGATGAGCTGATTCGAAATACTTAATTTATTTAAATGACTTGTTCAGGAAATATGACGTCTTAAGGTTTCAAAGAGTCAAATTCTTTGAAATGGCATATCTTGGTCACTTTTCAAGTTAGACACTTAGAATTTTTACTCGAATACACAAAATTAAGTGACGAATTTAAAAATTTATTTTTATTCTAATATTTAATGATTTTTCTATAGAAAATTATAGAATTCAAAAATTTAAAAATCATTTTGTCTTTTAGATATTAGGAGGTGAAAGCGCATTAGGTAAAAAAAATTAAATTAGATTAAAATTAATTTGATTTGATTTTCGATTAATTTTTTTATTAAGAATTAACAAAAAATTTCATTTTTTGGATTTTTGTCCAAAATTCTCCATATTCTTTAATTAAAAAATCCTAAATTTATCAGATTTTAAGTATAAATAAAAATGTCCCAAAAAGCTAAGAGCTTTGGCGTCTTTTTTGTTGGTTTAGAAACTTAATGTTTTTTTCAGAGAATTTTTTATTATTTTAAAAAATTTTAATTATATAATAAATCAGAGTTGGTCAAAAGTCAAACTTTAAAGTCAGAATCGTTGAAAGTCAAACTTTAAAGTCAGAATCGTTGAAAGTCAAAGTCGAAGTTTGAAATTATTTTTGGGTCAAATTCAAAGTCGAATTTGACTTGAGTCCACTCAAGTCAACTTAATTATTTTCAGGCTATACCATTTGAACTCATCGTTCTAGATTAACACCAAATAACTTAGAAAAATTAACAATGATAAAATGTAATTTAAAAACATTGAAATTCGAGAACTAAATTTTATTTAAAATAAAAAAATTTTTAAGATAGAATTTTAGTTGTAACTTAACTTCAAAAAAATAAAATTAAAAGTCAAAGTTCAGACTTGACTTTGACTTTTGACCAACTCTGTAATAATTCAAAACGAATCCATAAAATTTTAATTTTTTAATTAACTCACTCAAAAGAAGGCAAAGATCATAAATTTTTTGAAAATTTTTGTTAATCTTAATCTTGAATTTCGAAATTATTTTAATACTAAAAAGCCAATACTGAGACTTTTAAAAAAATCTTAGAAAAAATCAAAGTCAATTCAATCTAGTAAAATATTTTTTGCAACAAATTTTGCTTCAAAACTAACTACTGCTTTAATTCTCAAAAAATAACTAGAAATTAAAATTCATTTTGATTAATTTGATTAAAAAATAGGAATAAAAAAAGACAAAACTAGGCAAAAAAATTTTCTCATATTAAAAATAAATTTTTTAATCGACCAAAGAGACGAAAAATAAAACATTTTAAACATATTTAGTTTTTTATAGTCATTTTAGCTACCATAGACCCTAATGTCTTGCTCTACAGGATAAAGCCTGTCGTGGTCTTTTATTTTTACTATTCTTAATTGATTTGATCGATTGAACTAATAGATTAAAAATTTATTTTTAAGTAAAGTTTCTTGAATTTCTAAAATAAAAATTTGCCTTTTAAAATAAAATCAAAAATTTAACAAATAAAAGGAAAACAACTTAAGTTAACGTCTCATTTAAGTTTATATTTTTATTTTTACATGGTTAAAAATTTAAGACAAAGACTTTATTTTTTTATTAAATTAATTGTTATTAAAATGAATTGTAACTTTTATTAATAAATTATAAAAAATATCAAATATTACAATTATAAATTGAATTTTTCTCAATTATTATGAAATAATTTGAAATTCTCGAAAACTAAACATCCTGGAGAAAAACTAGGCACATTTTTAGAAAGCTCGTTAAATTTTCTTCAAGAAAAATGGGAGTCAGTTGGGGGTCAGTCGTATAAAATTGGGGGTCAGTATTTTAGTAGGACCCTTCTGTTTACATTAAAAAATTTTGTTTAAAGTTTAAAAATTAATCTTTTAATGAAAATGAAAGAAAAAATGTCTTCTAATTTATTTTAAATAATTTTAAATCTAAAAATAAGATTTATTTTTTAAAATCGAAACTTATTTTTGGTTTATTTTATCTATTTTTAAGATTATAACAAGCAATCAAAGTCTCATAAAAGTTTAAAAAAGTAACACATTTAGGTTGTTTACTTAATCATTGATAAAAAAAGCCATAGAAAAATTTCACAAAAAAAATTCAAAAAAAAGAAAACTTAAGAAAACTGTTTCTTTATTTTTGAATTTTATTTTTTACTTTCTAATTTTATCAATTAAACTTAATTTAAGAAATAAAATCATAAGTATTTAATAAATTAGTAGTCTTAAGAATCAAGCTTAAAATTAACCATAGTTTAACTAAACGAGAGACGTCACATGACGTCTTGAGCTTTATACTGATTTTAGCTACCATAGACCCAAATGTCTTGCTCTACAGGATAAAGCCTGTCGTGGCCTTTTATTTTTATTATTCTTAATTGATTTGACCGATTGAACTAATAGATTAAAAATTTATTTTTTAAATTTATTTTTGTAAAGTTTCTTGAATTTCTAAAATAAAAATTTGCCTTTTAAAATAAAATCAAAAATTTAACTAATAAAATGAAAACAGCTTAAAAATGGCGAGCATAAAAGTAAAATTAAGTGATAAAAATAAACATTTTCCATCACTAAATAAAAACGCGTGCCAATTTTTTCCATTTGTGAAATAAATTTTTGCAAAATTTGAAAATGTACACATTTATTATTCAATTTTGTTAATTAGCCTTTCTTGGGTTTCATATTTGTTTTTCAGTCAATTGTTATTTAGTAATAAAATTTTCTTATTAAAATAATTCAATTAATTTTGAAATGTTTAACTTGTCTTACTATGTTGACTAAATGTACCTTTAATTGAAGGACCAGAAGAAGTGAACTATTTTTAATTGGTTTAACTAATTGAGAATATTTTGACAAGATTTGAATCTTAAGTAATTTAAAAAAGCTCTATAAGATCTCCTCTTTAATAATTAAATAAGAAGCCTTTCTTTTTCTATTTATTTGATTATAAGCATTTATTCGATAATAATGAATAATGAATTTTCAGTGAAACTAAATTTTTATTTTACGAATTTAATTAATGAGAATAAAAATACATGTTATAGAAGCAAATCAAAAAAAATAAACATCAATTAAATTTTATTTGTTTAAAAAAAATTTTTTGCTTGGTTTCAATGACTCTATTATTTTTTTCAAACTGACTAGCTATTGAATTTTTTTTCCTCTATTGTTCCCACAATTTCCTTCGTTTAATGATACTTTAAACAAATTATTTATTTTTGTAAAAATTTTTTGAACATATAAATCATAAGTTCTGATTAAATCCGGCGGAAATATTCCTTCTTTATTTTTTTTGATTAAATGTGCCACAAAAGGTCACAAAATGAACAATAGAGTATTATTTGCTTAATTTTCCATTTCAAAATTTCAAATTAAATTTATTTTTTTGAAAAAAAACAATTGAAAAGGGCGCTTTGTAAACGAATAAGCTTTTTTATATAAAAAACATCGGATCCTACAAAAATAAGCTTAAAAAAGAAATCATAATTATCTTATAATTTTAACTTGACACAAAGCCTATATTTCCATGACAACAACTTTAATTATTTTTCAAAAATTATTTAAAATTCAAACTAAATAATATTTATGCTCAGCACACAGAGTCTTCTCTACACGAAATAAAACTCAACAAAAAAAGATTTATTTATTATATTTTGCTAAAATAATGAACAAAGAAGCCCGGGCTCAAAATGGAGAATCGGCTGAAGGTAAAGTTGAGCTACCTTTTTTTTAAGTGCTAAATAATTTCTGTGTAAAGACAGCGACTCGGACTTAATCAACGAGCAACTCACTGGCAACATCCACAAAATTGCCATTGTTCCGCCCAATTTTTGCGGCAAACCAAAAAAAGGACATCTCATTTTTGACGCGTGCTTCGAATGCGGCAATCTAGGCCGAGTGGACTACATATCAGACTTGGAATATGATCTTTTCATTCGACCAGACACCTGTAACGCTAGATTTCGCATTTGGTTCAATTTTACTGTCGAGAATGTCAAACAGGAACAAGTAGCTAAATATTTTAATTTAATAAAATTTAAAAATTTTTTTTTTAGAGAGTTATTTTTAATATTGTTAACTTTAGTAAATCAAAATCTTTATATCGTGAGGGTATGTCCCCACTTGTCAAGTCTACCAGTCGTCCAAAATGGCAGCGCATCCCCGCCAAAAATGTCTTCTACTACAGATGTCCAGAACACAAACGGAACTATGTGATGTCATTCGTGTTTTGTTTCGATGTGGAAGATGACGTCTACCAATTTTCCTATTCCTTTCCATATTCTTACACCAAACTACAAAACTACTTGCAAATACTGGACAATAGAGGCCTTGACTATTACGAACGTGAGCTGCTGGCGCTCAGCGTGCAACAACGAAGACTTGATTTGATCACAATCAGCGACTCTGAGCTGAAGCAGAACATACAAAAAAAGCGAAAGTTAGTTATTATAACAGCACGAGTTCATCCTGGTGAAACGCCATCTAGTTATGTGTGCCAAGGCCTGATCGAATTTTTGGTCAGTCCTCATCCAATAGCCAAAGTTCTAAGGGAGCACATCATCTTCAAAATAATACCTATGCTAAATCCGGATGGAGTTTACTTGGGAAATTACAGGTATTTTTTGTAAATTCTTGTTTGCAGTGGCTCAATAATGAGTTTGTATGAATAATTAAAATTAAGGCCTGAATACCAGCTATTAATATGAATTAGTATGAAAAGAGCTATCATTTTTATACTTTGAGTTAAAGTTTTAATCATTTTCTTTATTTAACTAATTTATTCAATTTTCCCATTTTAATTAATATTATAAATCTTTTATTAATTTGATTAAAAGATAAAAAAAGATTTTTTTAATTTTGCATAAAAAAATAATTAGGAGAAAATTTTAGCATCTGATTAGATTGTTTAAAAAAATTAAATAATAAAATTTTAAGATCCAAAATTCTATTAAATTGATGCAATTTTTTTGACAATTATTAAACAAATCAATGATTAAATTAAAACAACATCAATACAAGTAAACTAACTATCTACCTTTTAAAAAAATATCGTTTAGTGAAAAGGCAATTATTCTAATAAATTATTAAAACTTTTCATTAAATAAAAATTAAGTTTTAAAATATAAAAATATAAATTTTAAAAATTAAACGCAAAAAACTCATTCCTAAACCGAGGCCTATACTCCCAATTAAAACAAAAACAATCAAAAAAATATTCTATTAATCTGGCACGAATTCTGGACCTTCAATTAAAAGTACATTTAGTCAACATAGTAAGACAAGTTAAACATTTCAAAATTAATTGAATTATTTTAATAAGAAAATTTTATTACTAAAAAACAATTGACTGCAAAACAAATATGAAACCCAAGAAAGGCTAATTAACAAAATTGAATAATAAATGTGTACATTTTCAAATTTTGCGAAAATTTATTTCACAAATGGAAAAAATTGGCATGCGTTTTTACTTAGTGATGGAAAATGTTTATTTTTATCACTTAATTTTACTTTTATGCTCGCCATTTTTAAGCTGTTTTCATTTTATTAGTTAAATTTTTGATTTATTTTAAAAGGCAAATTTTTATTTTAGAAATTCAAGAAACTTTACAAAAATAAATTTAAAAAATAAATTTTTAATCTATTAGTTCAATCGGTCAAATCAATTAAGAATAATAAAAATAAAAGGCCACGACAGGCTTTATCCTGTAGAGCAAGACATTTGGGTCTATGGTAGCTAAAATCAGTATAAAGCTCAAGACGTCATGTGACGTCTCTCGTTTAGTTAAACTATGGTTAATTTTAAGCTTGATTCTTAAGACTACTAATTTATTAAATACTTATGATTTTATTTCTTAAATTAAGTTTAATTGATAAAATTAGAAAGTAAAAAATAAAATTCAAAAATAAAGAAACAGTCAAAACGAAATAAGAAATAAGAAATTTAAATTGATATCGTCAATACATTTTCAATAATAATGTTATAAACATCAACTCAAATTAGCAAAATCATGGAAATCAATTAAAAGATATTTTAATATTTTGAAATTGGCAAAGCGTCTTTTGCACAATAATTATAAGTTTTCTTTTTTTTGAATTTTTTTTGTAAAATTTTTCTATGGCTTTTTTTATCCATGATTAAGTAAACAACCTAAATGTGTTACTATATTAAACTTTTATGAGACTTTGATTGCTTGTTATAATCTTAAAAATAGATAAAATAAACCATAAATAAGTTTCGATTTTAAAAAATAAATCTTATTTTTAAATTAAAAATTATTTAAAAGGGGTTGTGAAGTTCGTTTCAATTCGATCATTTCAATTCAGAAAAACTTGAATAACTTTTTTACTAAAAGAGATAATTCAGTTCTTTAAAATGCTTAATTATAAGCAAATTTGCTTAATGCAGTAGAATAAGTCTGCAAAATACTCTGCAATTTTCTGCATTTTGCAGCCCATTAAAAAGTATTCCAATCAAGTGTGCAATTACATTGCAGAGTTTTTGCAGACATATATTTTTGGATTAAGAAAAGTTGCTTAACCATTAAGCATTTTACAGAACTGAATTATCTCTTTTAGTAAAAAAGTTATTCAAGTTTTTCTGAATTGAAACGATCGAATTGAAATGAACTTCACAACCCCTATTTAAAATAAATTAGAAGACATTTTTTCTTTCATTTTCATTAAAAGTAAAATAGAAAAATTTAATTAATTACTATGCATCACAGAAAAATTGTTTCCTAAAAAAAAAAAAAAAAAATTGTAAAGACATTTTTAAGCCTGTCAGAAATGCGGCGATGAAGTTTTTAGCAAAATTCTTAACAAAATATATTTTATTATATTTAATACCAGTTTTGTTTTAATTATTAACCATTATTTTAAAAATTAATTTTTTTCTTGAATAGAAGATTGACTTCTGTTAATCAACATTGAGAAATTTTTAGTTGTTTACTGTATTCAGTCAGGTTGTTTAAAATAAAAATATTAAATGGAAATATTAAATCATCAATGTAAAAATCAAAGCAGATCAAATGTAAGATCGCTATTTCTAGCTGACTAAATATTACCTTATTGAAGAAATAATTACTTTTTTATTAAAACTTTGTTAAAAATAATTATCAAAATGATTTTTAATGTAAATAATTAGAAAATTATTTTGCAATTAAATTTTTATTTATCTCAAATAAAATTATAAATTAAAAGAATTTATTTTTAAAAAATATTGTATAAAATTACTCCTGCTTCTATAACATTTATTGGCTTTTATCTTTTATCTTGAGTGACATTTCAACTAACTAAAAATTGTTCAAAAATTAGTAATAAGTGCACCAGATATTTACCTAATGTTGTTATTAAATTGAGTCCTTTTAATGTTTCCTAATTGTTTTTTAATTGTATTTAAAATCTTGATCAGTCTAATTCGAAAGATCATTTTAAATCATTAAATAACTATTAAAATGCCAAGAGACTTAATTTCCTTGTAAATAACTCGAAACTAATTTAACAGATAGTTTTTTTTTTTTTATTCATGTTAATAAAATGCTTAATTTAAATAAAATAATTGTTTCAAATAATATCCTAACGATGTTTCAGATAATTTCTCTAGGAAATTAGAAATTAAAAAAATTGAGTTTCATAAAATACCCCATAGGATATTAACACGTGTTTTCTTTAGTTTTCAGGGGACATTAACTGAGAAAATAGTAGTAGTAGTTAGTTTTTTTTTATACATAGTAATTTTAGGTAGTTTTTTTATAACTTAAAATGACATTCCGTCTAAAATCACACCTATTCTAAATTAGCTGTTTTAACATCAGACGAATGTAATCTTTAGCAGGTTATACAATTTCTAAGTAGATTGCTTGATTTCGTTTGATCCAAAAAAATTGGATTTTCTAATCTAAAAAAAAAAAACAAAATGAAAAAAAAGTGACATTTTTTTAGCAAAAAAGTGACATTTTTTTAGCAAAAAAATGATCAAGTTTAGATTCTTTAAAGTCTTATTGTGGCACGAGGTACCGAATATACATAACCAAAAATTTAAAATTAACTAGTTAGCCAAAAAAAATATCCTACAAAAACTGTAAAATTACACATGACACATGATTGATTTTGATTTTTACAATTAAAATTCAAAATTATCCTACTCTTTTAATTTAGGAAGAGCGCCAAGAAAAATGTGAATCTTATTTTTTATCTAAAAAATTTAAAAGTATTATTTAAAAATTAAATAAATTCATTTTTTATTGATTAATCAAAGTCATGTGTAATTTTACAGTTAAGGATATTTTTTTTGGCTAACTAGTTGATTTTAAATCTTTGGTTTTGTACATTTATGCTTTTATTTAAAATTAAAAAAATCTAGAATAAAAAAATAAATTAGGACAATGAGTGAAATCATTGAGGGGGTTTTGTGAAGTTCAGTACAAAAGAACAGAACAAAGTATTAAAAAATTTAATATTTTTTTATCTAAAAGTTTAAAATAAATTCTGTAAATGCAGAATGGTGCAACATTCTAAGTTGCATCAACTGTAAAAGTCTGCTAATGGTGTGCAGAATCTCTGCAAAATGCACAACGCTCGATTATATTGAAATTTAATTTCTGCATAACTCTGCAAATTTAGCAGGCTTTGATATTTGATGCAACTTTGAAAATTGCACTATGTTGCATTTACAGAACTAAGTTTAAAACTTTAGAAAAAAAGTTATTCAATTTTTTTACATTTTTTCTGTTTTTTTTTCATTTTGTACTGAATTTCATAAAACCATTGAGGGGAGCTTGTTTTAATTTTAAAAATAATTTTTCAACCAAAAATCTTTATAGCTAAATATAATTTAGAAAAGAAAAAACAAATTTAAATATATCATATTGACAATGAACTTCTAATTTTATAATAATTAAAGATGAACAAATTTAGATTGATTTGAACTCATTATCGACTTGTCCCTATTTTTTTCTGAAATTAAATTAAATTTTTACTAAGATGTTCGTTAATGGGCTTCGATCTTAACCGAGTTTGGCAAGACCCGTCACCTTGGGCCCATCCTGAACTCTTTGCCACCAAATCTCAGGTCCTAAATCTAGACAAAGACCCAGTAAGATTTAAAAAAGATTAAGTTCTAATTTAACAGCCTTTTTTAGACTTTTGATCTCGATTTTTACATAGACATACATGCTCATTCGACCATGATGAATGGTTTTATGTATGGAAATATCTACGAAGATTCGAATCGCTATGAACGCCAGGCCATTTTTCCAAAACTTCTTTGTTCAAATGCGGATGATTTTTCCATGAGTAGCACTTCATTTAATCGTGATGCAGTTAAGGCAGGAACTGGCAGACGAACTTTGGGAGGAAGTTTGGACGAAAAGTGTCATTGTTACACTCTCGAGGTTTCTTTCTTTTCCTACCAACCATCTGGCTTTAATCATCCAATACCCTATACCGAGGAAGAATGTATTTTTATGACTAGAGTGAACAAAATATTTTTCTAAATTTTTTTTAGACATGAAATTGGGCAGAAATTTGGCAAGGACATTTTTGGATTATTACAAGCTACAGAATTACATTGTCTTCAATCCAACTGCCGCAATTATGCCCAAACTGAATAATTCAGCAGGCTTTTCCAGCTACAGATCTTCAAGTATTTTAACAAATGCAAGTGCTAATGGTGGATTGTTGGGAGGGTGGGCAGTAATCCATAATTTAAGAATTTTAATTTATAAATTTTAATTTTAGAAATAATCTGAACGGAAAAGGTAAGCGGTCTTCATCAAATATGGGACAGCATTTAAAACCAATTTGCTCGTCTAGTATGAGCATCAACAATGGTCATTCTAGTTCATCCATGTCGAATGGCTCGCAAAGCAATAATATGCCTAATTCGGCTAATGAAACTAAGCCAAAATTTTTTGTTGATAATGGACTGGAGTGAAGATTTGAGATAATAATTTATTTGAAGGAATGTTTTATGATAGTATGATGTATAAAAATTATGTAAAAAAAGAATGTTAGCCTGGAGCCGTTTTTATTTAAAGCCTTGTTTTTGCTTTTTTTTATTTTAAAATATAATTTTTATTAATAAACTTGAATTTCGATACGAAAATCTGTTTACATTTTAGAAAAATATATAATTACTCTATTATCAAAGTCGAAAAAAAACAGCTCCGGTTAATTCATTTCGATTGAAGCCATCAACGATCAATTTATTAATTCTAAGAATGTGGTCTAGGGTACTTTTGTTTCTCCTGAATCCAGATTGGCGGAAGAATCTTTTCATTTTCTGTCCAAGTTTGTATTTAAGTATTGATTATTTTTTCGAGCCATTTCATCAGGCAGTTTAAAAGCGTCAGTAATTTATTGTTATTAATTGCATATTTTTCAATAAGCCTGACAAATGTTGATCTCTAAATTTTAAAATGCGTGATTTATTAATGAAGATGTAGATAAGAAATTAATGAAAATATTAAATAATTATAGGAAGCAGTTATTAGTTTAAATTAATTGCATTTTTCACGTTAAGTCCATGCGTATGTTAAGAATATTTTAACATACTGTAGATGGTGCCAAAGTCGCGTTCTAATTTATGAGGCTGCAAAATTGAACACGGGAATTCGATGACAGTTAAGAGTATAATGTAATATGCAATTTTTATTTAAATGACAGCGAACTCTAAGTGTGGTCTGACAAACATGGTGTATAACTTTTTCCATAGCGCTGCATATTTTTTAAAAGGCCTAGAATTCTGTTGGCTTTTGAAACTGCTCTATTCACTTGATAACTAGGTTTATGATCGTCAGTGATTAAAATACCCAAGTTTCGTTCATAAGTGGTTTTTAATATTCCGATTCTATCTGTTTGTGATCTGTGCATTGAGTAATTGAATTTCGGATTATGAATAAATAAAATCAATGGATTAACATTTGGTTTAATTTTTTGTATTTAAATTACAAAATGTATCCAATGTCGAAATAACATTGAAAAAGCGCGATGTTTTATATATTTTTTTCAGTTTCAAAAAAAATTAATTCTAAGTTAGAATTGCAAACATGAAAAACTTTGTTTTTTTTTTTAAAATTTTGACTTGGGTTTGTGATTTGATGATCCTTAAAGATAATATTTGAAGCTTAAAAAACTATCTTCGCTCTGTTCTTCGTATTTCATTAATTAACTATTTGTTAAAATGCACCAAATGAAAGTAAATTATCACTAAAGTCAAAATTTATAGGGATAAAAACAAAGTTTTTCGGGTCTATTCGCTTAGGTAATCTATGGTTCACCTATTACTGGAACAATTCTTGTTCTCATGTTTTATGAACTATTAATTGATCATAAAATTATTTAAAAATTGATTTAAAACTATTTTGAAATTTTTTATCTATTTAGAAAAAAGCTAATGTAATGATAAAAAATAAGATAGAAAAAATAATTACATGGAAAATTTGAAGTTTGGCGGAGTAGGTAAATAAATAAGGTAGGTAAATTTTGCGAAATAGATGAATCTATGTTTCCCAAAGTCAAGCACTTAAAGGGTGAAAAATTAATTTTAATTTTCTTTAATTTTTATTATTTATGCTGAAAGCCAAAGATTTCAGCATAAGTAGAGAGCGCATTTGGGTATTTGGGATTGTTGAAAGAGTAATACCATGTCAATCAGATCAGAGCAAATGCTTTTTCTAAAGTTCCTTCAAATTAACTAATTTTTATATTAGTTTCGAGAAATAAGATTCTATTAAAAAGCTTTATTCAATTTGTTCACATAATCTAAAAATTGCTCGTCTTATTCTATTTTGGTTCACCTTAATTCAATTTTGAACAAAAAAATTGGGTGAACTAATTGTTCACAAAACCTAAAAACAAGAATTTTTTGGATAATAAGTGAACTATGGTTTACCGAACCGACTAGACCCAGTTTTTCAACAATTGAATAAAAACTTTATTCTATATTATTCCATTATTCATTCTTTATTAAGTGAATTATTTATCTCTTTTTTTTAATTCATTTTTTATTTTATTTTATATTATTTAACTTTATTTTTAGTTTTTTCATATGTCTTTATTCTGAAGGAGCTTTGCTCGGTAAAAAATAAATAAATGAATTGTTTGAAATTTAAAAAAGAATTTTCAAAAATATTTTTCAAATTTCCAAACAAAAATTAAACTCATTCTATTTCACCAAAGAGTTTAATTCCAAATATGAAAATGCTTGCAATTTTAACTTAATTTTTTTTTTTTTGAAACTGAAAATAATATTTGAAACATTGCACTTTTTCAATGTTATTTCAACATTGGATACATTTTGTAATTCAAACACATAAAAATAAACCATTTTTATTTCCAAATTTTATAATCAATTAAACAATGCCGACTGGTGTGTTTGAGGTCGTACAAAGATCAAAAAGTTAGATTATACTTTATCTTGTGTAGCTATTTCTCTAAAAAATATAATTTGATAAATTTTGAAATTAATAAAATGACTCAATGCTAATTTAACACTAATTCAAGATAAGGAATTTTCTTACTCTAACCAAAAGAATTTTGGAAATAATGAATGATAGCTTACTAATTAACTGCAATAACAAAAAAAACATTTTAATCTTAACAAAAATGATTTATAAAAAATCAACGATATAGTATCGATTAGAAAAGATAATTAATGGAAAAAAAAAATTAACGATGCCTAGCAAAAAATTTGCGAGAATTAAGAATCTTATCGATTATCCTCGTTTTCGTATTGTTAATAGGATTACTAATCCTATTACCTGTGCTATCTCAAGTGACTTGAGATAGCACAGAGCCATTAATTTTCAAGGAGTCTATTGGTAAAGCTAATTTCAAGACACAACTTTTGACACCATTCAAACTAAAACTCTTGTTTAAAAAAATATTTATTTGCATCGAGTATATGTATAGTAAATTTTGTTTGAATCGAAAAAAAATTTTCAAGTCAATAGCTATTTAATTAACTGGCAAAATCCACTGACGGCTTACCATGACTTTGTTTATTTAGATGAATGAATCAGAAGCCCAGGCCGTGTCAAAAGAAGCACCGACGATGGACCCCAACAACCTGACGGCACCAACCAGCACTGCCCAGCCCTCCATCGGTCTAAAGCTAATCCTCAAGCGCCAACATGGCGACAAGTACGAAATCAGGAACCCCAATTCGGCCTCTTCCAACTGCTCCTCGAGCTCGTCTCGGCCGAAAAGAGAGGCAGCTCGCAGGGTCAAATTCGATTTTGAATCGGACGAGTCTCCGGTGAAAAAAAAACCCAGAAGTTATGCCAACCCTGCTGTCAAAGTGCCAAAATTCCTCCTAAACTACACTGAGACCTGCATTCCTTTCGACCGGTCCGAACTCGTCGAAAAGACCGACACCCTGCTCAACCAAATATCAGAGCATCAGGTCAAAATATGCGTCAATCACTCGGTGCCATTTCCCATTGCTCTGGTCGAAGACAAGACAAACATTGTGCACACCAAAGCTCTGCTCATGATCCATCTGTACCAGTCCTATTCCAGTCCGTGCATCATCTGTGTTCTTTGCAAGCAGTTTTTCAGCATTCCCTCCTTCTCGAAGCATTTTCACATCGGCGAGGACGAGATGGACACCGAGAGCAGTGACGAGGACCTTGACCAGGGCTCGTTTCACACGTTCCTCAGCGAACTGGAGCAAAAAAAAGAGAAAAAGCTGAACAAACTGCGAAAAAAGTCCTACAAAATTTTGCCTTATTTTCTGAACCAAAACAACGAGCTGAACGAGCATCAGCTGAAAACGTGGAAAATGTTTTCCAGCAAGTTTTCAGCGTTCAAGTTGTCCAGACAGAGGAAAAGCGACGAGCAGAAAGAGCTCGAGATGGGCAAACTGAAGAGAAAGCGAGCCAGGATGGCCAGACCAAAGTCGAAGCGCCAACCGGACCCCGAGCTGTCCAATTGGGACTTTATTAGTGACGAAAAAGAGGACAAGTATTTTTTTGTGCACAGAAACCGCTTGGAGTGCGAGAAAATCGTGTATTTGGAAAAAAATGGTCGCCACTTGTCTGACATGGACACGGACTCAGACCACGATGCCACAGCTCTCACAAAACAAGCCAAACCTGAGCAGAAAAAAATGCCAAAGACCAACGAGCCCGATTTGTCGTTGTCAGAAGATGACGATGACGGTGGTGGTGATGGCGATGAAATGCTCACTGGCAAAAGTCCGCTGAAAAAATCTCCTCTTTATTTTTATGACAATCCACCAAGTAAACTACAGAGACAGTTTAATTACTACGAAAATTTGGCGCCCAATGTATTCAACTACATCAATAAAGGAGCTATTCTACTTCCCAGTCTCAGTTTGGTGATGTTCAATTTGTTTAGTAGGTTTAATCAGAGGAAAGAACTGCTGCTGGTCAAAACGGATGAGAGTAGACTTAAGTGGCTGAGTGTAGTGCTTGATTTGGAACTGGGCGCCAAATAGCACAGGCCGCTAGTGTTGCTCTTTTTTTTAGACAGTAGTTTTAGTGTACATTGTTCGAGAATGCTTTTTGTTGGATAAAATTGGGTGGTATGGTGCACAAATTCATATTAGATGATTTTATTCAATCAGTTTAAGAATAATTGTAAATGAATAAGGTCCGGTGATCTTATAAATTAGTATTTAAATGTAAGTTTTCATAAGTCGAGTCCATTTCTCTATTGTAAATACCTGAAACTTGAATTTTTTTCCCTTTTTTTTCTTTGGTGCATGAATAAAAATAATTTTTGTTGCTGTGCTCAGATTCGTTTTTGTGATGTGAAATTGTCGAACCAAAAAATGTGTGAATCGTTGTTAATTCTGAAATTAGAAATAAAAAATTTTCTTAAATAGGCTTTTTTTTCTTATTTGGCCATTAATCTTATAAATTTAATAAAATTTTCATAATTTTCATTTTTAAAATAAAAAAAAGTCCAAATTTCATTTTCACTTTTAGCTTTTTTTGGCTTGTCAAAAAAAATTATTTATTCGTTTATCTGCACAAAACAAAAGCTACTTCAGTTTAAAAATGATACAAAAAATTTAAGTAAATTGTTACTAAATAAAGATAAGTTAAAATAAAACAAAGAAGAAAATTAAAACGATAAATTCAAATAAGGAAGCAAATAATCGCAAATCGATACCCCAAAAATTGAACAAAAATTATTACTTTTGTTGAAATTAAAAATAGTAGTAGTGCTCATACATTTTCACACTTTTTTTTTTAATTTTGAGTGTGAGTGACTCACTCAAAATTTTGAGTGAATAAAAGAAATCGACTGAGTCATGCATTATTGAATATCCACAATCAGGAAAGAAGATTTAAAATGAAAAACCTAAAAACATTGTCTCTTTATGTTCAAAAGATACTGATGAATCAACTGAGGTCGAAAAAGATGTTGAGAGTCAATTAAATCAAGTGAAGAAGAAATAAATCCTAATTTAGAAAAGTCAAGGAAATTTTTCAAGAATCGAAAAATAAAAACTAAGAAAAAAGTCAGGAAATAAAAATTCATTTATCTGGAGATACAGATGTTGAAAATGATTATAGTGTTGAGAAGATGATTGAATTGTCAAAAGAGAAGGTTCAGTCTTTAGGTTTAATCCAGTCTATGAATAATTAAATAATTAGAAAGTAAAAACAATCGAATTTGGGTCTGAAAATTTGAAGGACCTCATGCTCGGTACAGAAAACAAAAAAAAAAAAAAAGATAACTTT
The DNA here is from genome assembly GCA_019054805.1 of Brachionus manjavacas. Classification (NCBI taxonomy): domain Eukaryota; kingdom Metazoa; phylum Rotifera; class Eurotatoria; order Ploima; family Brachionidae; genus Brachionus; species Brachionus manjavacas. The sequence continues at coordinate 2,757,184 of JAHQIY010000004.1, forward strand.
TTTCTTTCTTTTTCTTTATGGGAATTTATCTATTGTAGAGATGCATTGATTATTGATGAATTGATTTTTTAGTATCATATTTAATTCCTTTAAAAAATTCTAACTAGATTAGGTTTCGAACTTTGATCTTTTTTTTTTAATTTTTATTCAACGACTTTCCCAACTTGACTATTTAACTTTTAATTTTTGGACATATTTTATACTAAAAATTTTAGAAAAACCACTTTTAAGAATAAAAATAAAAAGTATTTTAGAAATTATTTATTTAATCAGTTATTTTTTTGGTGATTTTTTTTGAGTTTGAGTGATTCACGGGTAAGGATTAAAATACCATAAAAAGAGTGAATCAAAAAATAGAACACATAAAAATAAAAAATGCTAATCAAAATTCCAAAAAGATTAACCAACACATACATTTTTTGTATAACAATTGACAAGATTAAAAACCATAAAAACTAAATTTAATTTTTTTTTTTCTGTTACCAACACATAATTTTTAAATCAATTCTAAAAAATTAAATTTTTTTTTATCTGTTAAAAACGGGGAACGGACATAATATCGAAAAAAAAATATCGAAAAGTCACCTAAATTTTTTTATCGAAAAATAAAATATCGAAAAGAAGAATATCGAAAAAAAAAATTATCGAATTAATTATTTTTTTACTTTATTATCGAAACTAAATTTTAAGAAAAAAATATCGAAACCGATAAAAAACTTAAATTTGTTGTTCTAATTTTATCAATTACTTTTCAAATTTTCACCCATACCGTCCAAAAACATCCCAATTTTATTCTGAGCATACTGTTCAACCATCAATTTTATCTTTTGATTTTTTTTCTTTTGTTTCGTTCTTGTACTACTCAAAATCTCTCCGGTCGACAGTAGAGCATAATCCGACATAATCAATAAAGAGGAGGTTCAAGTCCATCACTTATACCGCGACCAGTACATTTCATACTCTTCCACTTGTCACACCTCCAATAAATCACTTCAGCAGTGTCAACTTGATCTAGATTTGGTTTTTCAACCAGATACCCATAACCCAAACTAAACAATTTGTAACCTCCCAGTTGGGATTTTTGTAAGTCCCAGGTGAGCTCAGTTGTTGCAGTTAGAGCCAGATTATTAATTTTATCCATAACATTATCGACTAAATTCTCGTTAGCTACGTCTTTAACCTCATCCTCTTCTAACTCAAAAGAGATGTTGGATAAAAAATTCTCATCTTCTTGAACTTCAATATTAACATTAACATTTGAACAACAAGCTTTGTCTATTAACAGTTCGAAATCAATATAATCTCGTTTTTCAGATCTCACCTTCTTCTTTGAAATTCGAGGGTCAGTGGGTTTGTAATTCTTGTTAGATCTCAACTTGTTTACGAATGGAGAATTATAATTCATTTTAGTTTTTGTTTGTTTTATATTTTAATTAATGAAAAGAAATTACTAAAAGAACGTGGTAATTTAAAGGCTAAAATTAGAAAAGATTTCAACATGATTATGTAATTACGATTTAAAACATTAGATTAAGTTAAGTTTTTTTTCTGCAAGAACTAATTGAAGTGTTTAAACAAAACTCGGCGATATTTTTACCCATCGATAATTTTTTGATTCGATGTTTACCTATTCGATAATATTTTTTTCGATATTTTTACTTTTCGATATTTTTTTTTCGATAATTCTTGTTTCGATATTTTTAGGTGTCGATAATTTTCCCTTTCGATAATTTTTAATATCGATCTTATGTCATACCTCCGTTAAAAACACATATAATTTAGAGCAAAATAAGAAAAAAAATTGAATGAATTTTTATGAACCAGCTTAAGTCCGAAGTCGAACTCGAATTTTTCTTAAAACAATTCCCATCTGCGCCTACAAAAAAGTCAAATAAGAACAATTGTACATTATGCTCAGATAATACAGACTAAGATAAAATGAGAGTTTCGTATCAGTTTTCTTAATGTTCAGCTAAGTGCCAAACTCGTTATTTAACATCTAAATGTCAAAATTCCGACGCAATAACACTCAAGGGTATTAACATGCATCAGCCTTTGGAAAATATTCCGAATGAACCAGCTAAAAAGCAAAATGGTGTTTCACCGATTATTTTTTCTATAGTTTGTCTGGTAGTGCTATAGAATGCTGAAGGGATAATATCCCGATCAGGAGACGATTTGAAGCCAATAACTGTTTTCCTAAAATAAACTCTACTCAACTCGATCATGTCCGTGTTGAATGAAATCTCCAGCGTTTATTTTCAAGTGTGCTCCAGGATGGGGAAAAAATATTTAAAAAAAACACTACACAAAAAGGTAACATACTTTGTTGCACCTTTTTATCCAAAATAAAATCTTTATTTTTTTAGTAAATCAAATCAATAATCAATTAAAATTTTATTGATGTTTACTTTTTGTCTCATTTTAATTTTTTTGAAACCGATTTTTATTTCAAACCGGTTTTTTGTAAATTAAACCGGATTGTTAACACTTATTATATTATTTTACAGAATCAATATTAAATCTTTAGATTCAATAAAAAGCATCTAAAGATTAAAAAAAATCATTCTTTAAAGAAAACATCAAAACATTGGGTCTCCCCCAATAGGTGACCAAGCGGTCACGAAATATGTGAGCAATTCAATTTCTCTCATTTGGTGACCAACAGTGGTCACGTATATTTGACCATGGAAATAGGTGACCAATATTTTGAAGACAACGGTCACGAAATGAGTACATAGGTCACCAAATGAATATCAATGGTCACCAAATGAATGACAATGGTCACATGAATTTAATAAAATATTATTACAAAATTTAAGTTAATTTTATAAAATGAATTTTATTTACTTATTAGTATTAATTTCAAATTTTTATTATAATGATTTTTTTGATGAAACAGCAAATTTTATTAAAACTATTCTAAAAATTAAAAATCAAAAATGAATGAACAATTTAAAGATTCCGAAGAATATAATATTTTTAATATGTTACGCGAAATTGGTGCAGTGCATGTTTCACAAGTCTGTTCAAATCAGAAATTTATGAAAAATTGTCAAACACTGTACCAACATGTTCAAAAGTAACAGAGGATTAAGTTAAAAGGAACTTAAACGGTAAAAAAATCCTATAAAATGTGACTTATGTGGTGAATACATGAATGGAGAGTAAGGTCTAAAGATTCATTAGAGTAGAAAACATAAAAATTAATTTTTTTTATTTTATTTATTAATAAAAATGTATTTTTAAACATTGAAAATACATTTTTATAAACATTGATTTGCTTCGATTTTCATAATAAACTAAATTAAAAAAAATTTTTTTCTTTTTTTTTTAATTTAAGTGGTCACGAAATGACGTCGATGGTCACATAATGAGTTTAAGTGGTCACATAAACTACATGTTGGTCACCAAAATAATTTAATTTTAAAATTTATTTAAATATTGGTCACCTATTTCCATGGTCAAATATACGTGACCACTGTTGGTCACCAAATGAGAGAAATTGAATTGCTCACATATTTCGTGACCGCTTGGTCACCTATTGGGGGAGACCCAAAACATTCCCTTGTATAGCTAAAATGGCAAGAGATTATTTGTCTTTAATGCCTACAAGTGTTCCTCAGAAAAAATATTTTCTATCGGTTATTTGACGGTCGATGAAAATCGAACAAAATTATATTCGAATACAGTAAAAGAACTATTTTGTTTAAAATCTTGGCTACATTAAATTAAGTTTTTTTTTTTTAATAAAAAAAAACAGTTAAATGTACATATACCGGTTTGAAAAATCCGAACCGGTCGACCAACCGAATGCTCATTCAAACTCTTAAAAGTTGACCTTTTTTTAAAAGGACAGAATAAGAGCCATTACACAAATAGGAAATGTCCAAAATAGGTCCAAATCATATTATATTAATTCATATTATATATTGATTGATTTATAAAAACAAATTCAAAGTAAAATCGTCCGAGATCAGGATTTCAACTAGAAAAGATTATCGTTAATCAGCCATTTGGTAAAAGAACTATACTTCACCATCAAACATCCTAGCACATAACTGGAAATTGTCAAATGGCCAAAAAGCATGTGATTCTCTGGTAAGACAAAGATTATTAGAAAGAAAATATATTTCATTCGAACCAGTGTCTCGAAAACCAAGGTAAAAAATTCAAAAAGATAAGTTTCTGTCTGGATGTTAAATAATGAAGCAAACTTAAATGGAGACATTTAACGTTAAGTGATTAAATAAACATTTAAGGATACAGCAGAAAAACTGAATTCAAATAAGAAAGATTGTATCATTGAACTTTCATTTTCTTTGGGTTGACTGGGTCTAAAAACATTGTCAAATTTCCTGAATGATTAAAAAAAATAAAAACCATACTTTTTGCAAGACCAATGTTTACTTTAAAGAACAAAAACTCAAGCAACAATTTATCTAAACTAAACATCTGATTTAAAAACCTTTAAAAAAAATCTTTGAATCAAAATTGATTTCATTCAAAAGATGGGAAAAAACCTTCACTCAAGTAGGCTTTTTTGGAAAAATTTAAAAAAATTTAGAAAAAAAAATATAAAATTTAATTCGAATTAAAAATAAATGAAGAAAAGGGAAAATGCTTCGGTAAATTATTATCTTCAACATTTAGTCATAATTCTGATTTAATTGTTACTTAGCAAGATGCCTAAATAACTAATCCTAACTCTGAATTCTTTTAAAGTTATAATCAGTGTAATTTTATTGATCCAATTTGCCCAAATGAAATAATTATGACTTTAAAAGATTGAAAAATGAAGCAGCATCAAGTCCAGACCAAATACCTAACTAAATGTTAAAAAATATACCTAAAATAACTGTTTAAAAAAAAAATAAAAATTCAATTTTAGTGACATGTAACAAAAAGTGAAATAATGTAACTATGTTTTTTAACTATGTGGCATAGTTAAAAAACATAGTCAATTATAAGTTATAATCGGATGTTTTCTTTTTAACATGGGTCAAAATTATTCATTTTTTAAGACATGTCATTAAAATTGAACATTACTTTTTTTAAAACAAGTGCTAATTTTTTAGTGACATGTAATTATTTGATTTAGTAACATATCACTAAATTTGGATAATTACGTTATTTTGAATTTTATCTTGTTTGATTTTTCATTTATAAAAAAACAATTTTTTTACTTTCAGGCTTATTGAAAAAATGTTAAACAGATTAAAAAATTTTGGCAATTATATAGCAAAAATCAATTAACTAATAGAATCTTAACACTTAATTCTTTATTTAAAAATATACTTGACAGACTTAAAGAATAGTGTAATTTATTAAATTAAAATTTTAAAAAATTTTATATATTTGCGAATAAGGATAATGCAGCTGTTTTAATGCAAATAATAATACTATAAATATCTAAAAGAGAATTTGATCATTAAGTTTATTATATAAATAATCATTTGATTTAAAAAAATAAATTTATACCAATCCCTCACCTAAAAGATTGATATACTCAATTGAGGAATCATGTCCGAAAGACAAAACGCTAATAAAATTAAACCCCGGACATTTCATACTGGTAAAACGTCCAGAATGCATTACAACTCGACTCACTTTCGATTCTATCTTTCTCAACAGATACGCATTCAACCACTTGGTTCCAATTACCTTGGCTTTTGTTACTTGCACTGGTTTTCCTTCATTTCCAACTTGATCGATCGCATTTACTCGTTTATACTCAGCTTTATTCGAAAATTGATAGCCATTTGCTTCAAAAAGTGCTTCATAATATTCACCAGCTCCTTCTACTAAAAATTTCAGCTTCCCAGACTCTACTAATTCCAATCTGATGCTAACAATTTCATCTGGATACCAATAATAGCTTTTATTTGCAGGAGCATTTTGGTACAAAGCAGGTTGATTAGTTTTAGAATGACCTGATCTTCTCATAAACGGTCTAAATGCAAGTCTATCACTGCTCACTGTCCCATTCTCATAACGAATAATTTCCCAAATAAGGCCAATGTCAGTTTCTTGCGAATCAGAATTACCTCCGAGGTAAACTGAAGCATTGTCTAAATATTTACCCAGCTTTGTTATGTTCAAACGCTCGGGGTCAGGATAAAATTGTGGCAGAACAACTGTACCCTCTATACCGATCCAATAGTCTGCACTTGAGACTGCTTTTCTGTAATATGCTCCGGCAAAACAGTGATAATGTTGTGTTGGTTTTATTTCATCATTTAAAAGTCCAATTATTTTTTTACTTGACCTGATGTAAGAGGCTAATTTAAAAATTTATAAAAATTTTAATTAAATTTTGATTTATTTCTTTTTTTTTCAATATACCCTTATATAATATCAAAAATACAAAGGCTGTATATTTTGAAAAAATCATTAGAAAAAAATTGAATTTTATAAAAAAAAATTTTTCTTGGGAATAAAAACAATTTATAAATATTTAAAATTAAAACATCTGTTTTTATTCTTTAAATTTTAAATACATTAAAGCAAATTTATAAATTTTTAAAATAACAACAGGCTCATTTCTATTTTTTCAAAATGTTTTTGTTGAAACGAAAACGACTAAAAAAATTTCATAAGCCTAAAAAGTCTAAAAATTTTCAAAAATAAAATCTTAATTTTAGAATATTAACATTTGAAAGTCAGATAAAATTTTACCAGTTGAATCAAATTTTTAATATTTATTTGGCTCTAATTGGTAATAATGTTTTAAATAATTGTTTAATCAACTAAATCAATTATTAATTTAATTAGTAAATCAAATCAATAATTTTGAGAAATGATCTTAATAAAATGCATAATGATTTTTTTTTACATTTTAATAATAATAATAGCTACGGCAAGCAGGCTTGCGAAGACGTCTTACTAGGAATACATCTATGGTAGCTAGATGCATAGAATTTGAAGATTGAATGAAGTCGCCTCTTACACTTCGATTTTTAAGGGTTGGTAGGCACAGGACTGCAAGTCGATCTTCGTAGCTCCAATTTCTGAATCTTGGGACTAATTTTAAGGCTCTTCTCTGGACTTTCTCGAGAGCATATAAATCTTTCTTGCTAGAGATTGCCCAGACAACTGATGCGTATTCAAGATGTGGTCTTAGATATGCACAATAAAGTGTCCTGAAAGTCTCGATGGACCAGTACCTGAACGCTCTTCTCAACTGGCCGAGAACCGCGGTTACTTTGTTAGTCTGGAGTCTCCCAGAACCTTCTCTTCATCTACGAGGCTCAGCCGGCTTCTGTCAGTAGATTCGCCCATTAAAAGCTCAGTTCTATTGTATAGACTTTTACCGGATCTTGTGAACTCCATCACTTTGCATTTGTCAACATTGAAAAGTATGCGCCAAGTGTTGGTCCATTCCGTGAGTGCATCGAGGTCTTGTTGCTAAGTTAGTACAGTGCTGCTACGATACCTTGAATTCATCATATTTTACGCAAATTATGGTAATTCACGATATTTTACAATATTTTCCGTAAAAAAGGGTATTTTTCGTAAAATAACGATAATTATAGTAAAATTCAGTGAAAAAAAAATTCAATTTTTGAAAAAGGAAAAAAATTAAAATTTGATTGAATTTTTTGACGGAAATTTACGTAAATTTCGGTAAATCTAAAAAAGGCGATAAATGGTAAAAAATCAACAAAAAAGGAAAAATGGATTTTTCATTATTAAACTCAATTTTTTTTAAACAAACTATGACAATTAATATTTAAATATTATTTACAAAATAAACTTTATATTCTAGATTTTTTTGCTTTTAAGTTGCTGGCTGCCTTGTCCCAAGCTTTTTTGAAAGTGGATCCTTTTGGAATAAATTTTACAATTATTTGTTTTCCCACTTAATATTTTTTTGAAAAAAATAAAAATAATATCAGAATTTAATGATCTGACCAGTCACAATTTCTTTCAATTACAATCATAACAACCTAGAAATTTTTCACTAAAAAATTGTTATTATAAAATTTTTAATATTTAAACATAAATTCTGAACTTTATAGAGAGATTTTAGGGGATTTTTTACTTCCGTTGAATCATGAATGAATTTTCAATGTTAAAAAATAAATGTTGTAAATTTAGAAGACATTTTTGTTAAAAAATTTCACTCATTTTTTTTTTGCGGTTTTTTTACTTCCATTTTTCGATTTTCTATCCTAGTTTTTGTATTTTTCCGATAAAAAATATTTTTTTTTTTTATTTTTTTATTTAGCCGCACGGCTATCAAAAAACAAACCTTGCAAAAAAAAATTTAAATGTTCTAAATTTTCTATACAAACTGAATAATTTAAATCTTAAATTGAGATTTTGTTTCTTTTAAATTTTTTGAATTTTTATTTCTGGAAGTTTCAAAAAAAATTTTATTCAATACACAAATGACTTAAAAAAAAACTTAATTGTAAAAACTAATGTTAATCTTTTCTTTAATCAAAAAATAATAATTATAATTTTTCTCATTCTATCCAATTCAGGATGATAGAGGAAGGCGGTCAACTCCAATCTGAAACAGAGTTAAGTGCATTAGGTTTCATTTTTAAACTTTCAAATTAATTAATTAAAAAGGAAATTTTTTTTATTTTTAAATAGAGTTTTCTTTTAAAAATTGAGTAAAAAACTTTTTTTCCTAATAAGTTTATTCCTAATTAAGTTCAACAAAAAAACTAAAAAAACCTCAAACCTCTAAATTTTTTTGATGATTTAGCAATTCAAATAAATTGCTTTTTTTGGTTAAAGGTTTTTAATAACGGTTTAATCTTAAAATATCCTTTCAAAAATTCCACTCATGATGCTTCGAGGGAAAGACTGATGTTTACATATCAAATTTTGAAGAGAGCAACTTGCCTTTAGAAAAAATAAATAAGAATTTTGTTTAAAATTGAATCTGGCTGCTAGTCACATAATTCCCTTCAAAATTGAGGGTCATTAAAAATAAGTTTTTAAACTTTTTGAAATAAGTTTAATGAACTCTATATCATAGATTTAAAAAGGACCCAAAAACCAAATTTCAAGTTTCATGATTTCTTTCTTTTGAAAAGTACCACGCAAAGTTAGGAACTTTTATATTTTGGTTGTATTTACATGATTATATTACTAAATTAGATTAAGACATAAACCAAACTATAGATGGCAGCTTTTTTCTTGATTTATGTAAAAATTTTTTCATTGACTTTTTAGTAATTTAGACAACTTTTTTATTCTAAATTTTTTTAGTTGAGCTGGCTAATTATTATATTTTTCTGGCCAAAGTTAAAACTATTAAAATATTGGGTAAATAAATCAAGTTAAGATTGATTTGCAATTTAAAAAAAATAAACTTAATCAAATTTTAAAAAAAAATGTTAAAACTCGTTTCCCAACAATTATCATTTAAATGAAATTAACGATTTTGTTGAGTTTTTTGTACAAAATTTTTCGGCTTATAACAATTTAAAAACTACAAAAATGTGTCTCTACATTAGTTTTTTTGAAAATTCAAATCTTTGCTAAAAAAATATTTTGACAATTTTTTTTAAATAAATTTTAATTTTTATTTTATGAAGGTTTGTTTTCCCTAATAGCCTACAATTTCAATGGTTTTAATTTTGAACCAAATTTTATTCAAGGGTTAGGAAAAATTATTTCAAAATGATTTAAATGAAGAAAAAAAAAGTTGTCAAATAACTAAAGATTTAGTTTTTTATAAAAATAAGTTTTTTGGAAAAAAATTTGACAAAAACTTAACCCAGCTGAATTTTATAAATTAAAGAATTGTGTTAAATCGCTGGATGGTAAAGGTAGTGTAATGTTTACATTATTACCCTTGGGCCCGTCTATCCGATCTCTTTCGTAAGACGTATTGGAGCAGCTATTTAAGCTCCTTGTTAACTTAAACGCTCATGGTTAAGTTAATCAACTTTCCAGTGATATCGACAAAGATGTTGCTATATCACAGGTTGAAATAAAAAATTTTTAAAGTTAGATAAAAAATTAAAAAACAAATTGAAATCATTAAATTATTTCAAAATTACTAAAAGCCATCTTTAAAGTGAGATAACTTTTGCAAGTTTTGATGAAAACGGTTGAAATTTTGGCATATCTTGTATATTTTGACCAGCTTTTAGAATTTGGTGTTTTTTCTATATTGTTTAATTTTTGGATCATACTCAAAACTATTTTTAAATATGTTTTTTGTGATTTTTAATTTGGATGAGCTTTTAAATATTGGAAAAAGGTAGACTGACTGATGCGTGACATCTTTCACCGCTTTAGCTATCTATAAATTGGTAAACGACTTTGTCAAGTTATTCTAATCCTTATTCTAATCCGATTCAAAGCTATTCGAATACAACTAACATTTAAAAGTACCTGACTTTTCTCCGAAAAGAAGCTAATTTTCAAAAATCCTGAAATTTTCTAGTTCTTTTTTAATTACATGATATAGATTTCATAAGAACCCATTTAAAAAAATTAATTTTAGAGGTGGTTCGCGCCCTTTTATGAGCGAAAAATAAGTTGTTTAGCTTCTTGGCATTTAAATTTGATAATAAAATTTTGTGACTTATTAGCCAAAGATCCATTTATTAATAAATAAATTTTAATTACTGTTGAAACAAGTTCTTCAACACTTCTATTTTCATCATATTCAATTACATCTCCCACGTAAGTTCTTGGATTAAATATTTTAAGTTAAATTACTTGATTTATTCTAAAATTACTTTAATTTTACTGGAAACCAACCAAATGGAAAACGAAAGCCTTGTTTTGAGAATGTATATAAGAAAAATAATTTTATGAATAAAATTACCCATTCCTATTGATAAAAATCCAAATACTTCCCTAGTATTTTTTGTAAATACTGGAATTACAGGCTATTTTTGCAAAAGTTGAGAAAAAAATCATCAGCAAAAATTTGTGTCCGCTTACGACTTTGGCCAGTTGACCAACTTTAGCAAAGCCGGCGTTTTTTTTCCATTGAAAACTATAGCTGAGGGACGATAAGCCCTCTTTCATTCCACCAGGATAAATAAGAAGAATTTCGCCATTTTTCAACAATGAAACACACGATTCCACTGTGCCTGCTGTTTGCTCTAATCCGCTAAGGTACGTTCGAAAGCCTTAAAGTGAGGAAAAATAAAAATTTGAGTTTGAGTTATTAAAAGTCTCAGCCCTAAATTTTTTTACAACTTATTTTTTTTATCAATTAGATAAGTTAGATAACTCATGGTGAAAGAGAATGATTATTTGTTGAATTAAAATTTTGTTTTTATCATTTAAAGGTTTTTGTCACCTGGAATTTTAAAATTCATTCTGTCAACAATGGCAATTATTTTTCTTTTAGTTTTTAGAAAAATTGTCGAAATTATGAAAAATGCATCCAAAGGACCCGGAGGATGATAGAGGACCAAAATAGCAGGACCATCTTTTGGCAATTTGTCCAATCCAACAATTTCATATCCTTTCAAATGAAAAATTATAAACAATATAAGTAAAAATCTTAAATTTCTTCTGATTGATTGACGTTACCATGGAAAATTTTTCCAAGTTGTAGCCAAAATTTCGCCAAATATGTACAAGGTGTGTTCCAAAATTCTCTATGATTCATTTGTGAATACTAAAGGAAACGTATTACTAAATTCTTTTTAAAAATTAAAACATACTTTTTTTGAATTCTTTAGTTTATAAAGATAGAATAGAAAAGATGAAATGATGATAATAGTTAAGAAAAAAAAAGGCGCCAAAAGAAAACTTCCGATGATCAAAAATGCTAAGCCATACATTCTTTGCTTTATTAAAATAAAAATATTCAAATAAACAATATTTTAAATTAATTTTTAATTTATTTTTTATAAAATTAACATAAAATTTTTTGTTAACAGGCGTTAAGCACTCTTTTTTTCAAAAGTTAATTATTTAAAATAATTAATGTGTTATAATTTAATTTTACAAATTTTCTTTTTTTGCTACGATTAAAATCTGCTATTTTTGTTTAGGAAACAAAGGTAAGATGGTTTAATTAGTGATGTTTGATTCAACAAATTCAAAATATAACAAAGGATCCAAAAACTGGTACTCTAATTGAAACTTATCTTAGAAAAGAGATTTAAAAAAAAAAAAGAATAAAAAGACACTAAAATAAATTTAATATTCTGGCTAAATAGTAAAATGTATTTTTATTTTTCTTCTTTATCAAAAAGATTTCTACCCATTTCTTCAGGTCTTCTTCAACAACAGCTATCTAAAAAATAAATTTTAAAATTATAATTTCTTCTCCCGAATAAAAGCTAAATGAATAAATAAAATAAAAATTAACTTTTTTTAACAAAATAAAATTTTAATTTAAATATTTTTTATAAAATTGATATTTGCAACAACAAATAATAATCTTAATAGCATTATTTACGAGTTCCTCGAGTGCTTCCACCAAGAATGGGTAAGAATTAATTCAGGTTGGTATGAAGGCTTTGTCGGAGGGCATGCCTGTAGCACAAATGATGGTGTTATCAAATAGAAAAACACAATTTGCAAACGTTTATCAATTCCAGTTTTCATCGAGTAAGCCTTCGACATCGTTAGAAAATAGTCTCATCGACTTGATCCAACAAATGTTAACTTTATACAATGTACAAAACTCAGTTTGATTTTGAGAGATGGCTTCGAGCGTGCCTATAACTTCAACAGAGAGAATAGACAGATGAAATTAACCCGCAACGATTTCACCCACTACTTCTTCAAAAGTATTCATTTTGATTAAGACAAAAGAGAATCAGCTTAGAAGCTACTGAATCAGGAATACACTGGTTTCAAAGAGTGAGGATTCGATATGAGTCTGCACAAATTGTTTCAAGAGTCATAAGCGCAAACATGTCATTGGTGTATTGGCAAGGAAGGATCTCAACCCAAACAGCGAAGTGACGATTCCTCAAGAACCAAAAAACATTACTATCAGAAAACAAGCCGCTGTAGGTCAGTATTAGCAAAGCATGCACTGATAAGACAGTCAGCATGAGTAATAGTAGTACCAGAATCAGTCCAATCTCAAATAGTTCCAATTCCATGAATGGTTATTACGAAATAGAAGTTAACAAACATACGGATACATATATTTTATTAAATTAGGCTATTGTAGTCACCAGTTAGCCCTAAATAAGTTACTGGAAAACGACGGATTTGTTAATAAACCTAAAAAGGGTCTTCCATTGACGGATGGCTCTATAAAGAAAAGTATCTCAAAAACTTGGATAAAAGACGATCCCAAGATCTTAATTAGAAATAAAAAAAATCTTAGATACGGGAACTGTTCACTTAACTGGAAGGATCTGAATCTTTATAATGATTACAAACGTATCTGTAAATTAGTTTCTTCGGAAATAAAAAATGCCAGACTAACTTATGAACAATATTTAGTGGAAAAAGCTAAGAAGAATCCAAAATTATTATACAAATACCTAAATGATCAACAAGTAATCAGAGAATCAATCAAACCATTAAAGAAGTCAAACAATGAATTAACACAAGAACCTAAAGAGATATCAAATCTACTAAATAAATTTTTTCAAGATGTTTTCGTTATTAAACAAGATGGGGAGCTTCCACCTTTTGTAGTTGAATTTAATGAAAACTGTTCAGAATATAAACCAAATGATTGTGCCTGTTTGGTCTCCATTTCTATGAAAGCAGATTGAAGGCTTTGAACATTACAAATATGGTGGAAAGAAGAATAAGAGGTGATCTAATTCAATTATACAAGTTCAAGGACAGGAATTTTAATGTCTAAAAAATCCAAGGAAAAGGTTACTGCTTCAAATATCACAAAAAATTCAAAAAAAATTTCTGTTAACCAGTTATTTGATTAAATAAATATAAATATTTTTTTTAATTCTGCACAAGAATTGTGTTATAAAGATTTTGAAAAAATTTTTTGATTTGTGGTGGAAAATTTTTAGTTTGTGGGGAACCATTTATCTCAAAAATATAAATTTGTTAAAATATGCATTCATTATAATCTGAATATGAGATCTCTTAATTAATAATTTTCTTAATATTTTGACCCATTTATATATTATCTTATCTTTTTATGAGATCATTAAAATTAAATATGAGACCGGTTAGTCACTAACCTTTTGTTTAAGAAATTTGGAAGAGAAAAAGAGAATTTTTTTCTATCTTTGAATAATGAATTTTAAATTGTCTATCAGCAATTTGAAATAAGATTATAATCATTTCACACTAGTTGTCAGAAAAAAAAGTCAGTCTAAAGCCTATTCAAAGTCAAGTTTTCAAAGTAAAGCTAAAAATGAATAAATAAATATACTTCTGCTTCCAGATTTCATTGACTCATTGCTTCGGAAAAAAAGATTAAAAACAAAAAAGAAAAAAAAGTATTTTTACTTGAAATTTTTTTTTTTTAAAGCTTTTTAGACTATTTTAAACATTTGTATTAAATCACCTATGAGCCTTCTGATTTCAAGTGTCGTCAAATTTAATTCTTGCAGTCTTTTTTCATAGGATATTCTCCTGAATTCCGGCACTAATCTTGTTGCCCGTCTTTGAACAGCTTCGATGCCGTTTATGCCTTTCTTCAAGTTAGGTCTCCAAATTGTAACTCCATACTCAAAATGAGGTCTGACAAAAGCTTTGTAGAGTCTTGATACTGAATCCTTATTGTGAAATTAAAATTTTCGATCATTCCAAGAACATTATTTGCTTTTTTGATTGACGAGTTCATTTGAGTTGTCCACTTCAAATCTTTAGATATTGTTTTGTGAAATTTTTATTTTTAATTTAATAAATTTTTTTATATTTTCTTAAATATTATACACAAAATATTATAAAAAACAAGAAGAACAAAACATAAAAGAAGATAAAAAGAACAAAAATCAGATTTTTTAAAGTTTTTTAAAATTTTTAGTATAAAAACTTTTAGTCATTTGAAAAAAAATTTAAAAAAAAATAATGAATCATTATTAATTTTGTAATTTTATTCCATGAAGAACCAACTTTTCGCTTTCGAACTGCTTTCGATTTACAAACAAAATATTTTTTAATAAGTAATGTTTACGTAAAATTAATTTTCTTTTTGAATAAATACGAATTAAATGTAAACGAATTCTTTAATTCATAAAATAACTATATGAGCAGAAGAAATAAATATCTTTAGATCAATTTGATTACTGAATTCTAGAATTTAGATTCAGTCTAAATTTCGGCTCATTTAAATTATTTAAATATTTTATAATTAATTATGTATTTCTCTGTTTTTAAATGTTTTTTATTCCACACCCATTAGAAAATATAAAATGCTAAAATGTAAAATTATTTACATTTTGCCACTTTTAGTGTGTGTTTTTCAAGTTGTGTGCTCATAAGGAATACCATATGTGTTGGTAATACTCAAGTGAGTGATGTCTGTCATAAATTATTATTTAATTTTTACTATTTGTCAAGTTTTTTTTTCCATTTAACATTTTTTAAATTTTGAAATTACGTTGCCTAATTAAAACTGAATAAGCATGTTAAAATTTGAAATATAATTACGCAATTATTTTACAAAAAGGTAAAATAGAAAAAAAACTTGCCATATATTTAATACATTAAAAAATTTTTTTAATTCGAGAAAAAGAGTCATGAATAATGGTGTCAGGATAGAGCTTGGTATGCTGTTGACTTGGAGTCGAATTTATGACTTTGCCTATCATATTTCGGATGATTCAAGATTTAAAAATTATTGATTAATATTTTATGGGAAAAAGTTGTCCATTAACAATTAAAAAAGGTTAATTTAGAAAAAATCAATCAATAATTTTTAAATCTTGAATCATCATAGATAAAGAAAAAATTATTTATTTTTTTATGTTACTTTCATTCTGTTGCCGAAATACTTAAAAATCTACCCAGACTGACTTGAAAAAAATTCTTGAAATTAAATTAACAAAAATTTAGGGCATAAAAAATCTATAGCTATAAATTTCACGTACAAATAAAATTATTTAAAATTTTATTTTGAAAATAAATACTTAAAATGACTTCTAGTTTAGCCGAGCAAGGTTCAATCGAAGTTCCGTCTTCATCAAAATTGGAAAACCCCTGTGAATTATGCCACAAAATCAAATCAAAATACAAGTGTCCAGCATGTGGTATTAAAACATGTTCTTTGGTATGCTGCCGGGCTCACAAGGAAAACACGGGATGTACGGGTCAACGAGATAAAACAAAATTTGTTTCCAAAGAGGAATTCAGCGAAAATACTTTAATAAATGATTACAGATTTTTGGAAGAGCAATCTAGAATTATAGACGCATATCAACGCGCTTCTGAGCTCGGCGAGGAGCACATTCTTAGCGGTAAAACTCTCAGTTCTCCCAGCCTTGAAAATGACCCAAGCAAAAATCTCCAGTTTTACGGAACGTATGAAAATTTAAGAAAATTTGTGCACAAACAATCAAATATTTGCCTAAAGCTAATGCCACCTCAATCAACCAGACACGTTAATAACAAAACTAGATTTAACCGGGTCAGGAACATGGTCAGTTGGTCAATTGAGTTTGTTTTTCACTTAAGCAATCTAGAAGAAAAATATTTTCGTTTTGATACAAAAAAAGTTCTTTTTTCATCCAAGGAGACTTTGGAAAGTTGTTTAAAATTTTTTTATGAAAAATTTCAAATGGATTTGTTTGATTTATCGGCACTCAAATACGAAAAGAATCAAACTAAAGCAAATACAATTAATTTACTGATAGAAGAATATAGAAATATATTTCAAAATCAAGACTTTGACAAATTAAATGTTCTCTTTGAAATCAAAGATCTTAAAGAACAAAAAAAATATTATTTAAAATTTAATTTGAATCAAACGCTGGAAGATTGTCTAAAGAACCAAACTTTAATTGAATATCCAAGTTTTTTTTTGGTCAAAAGTGAAAATTTAGCCGATTACGAAATTTTTGAGCAAAAAATACAAAATAATCACATTAATTATTTGGATGTTCGTGACAATCAAATAAAAGAAGATAATGAAGAAGAAGGTGAGGTTGAGGCATCGGATAATTCAGAATCCGACGATGAAAATGAGCATTGTTCCAAAAAAATTCGGCTAGATGATACAAACGAAGCTAATTTAGATCAAAATGATGATCAATCAAACAATGACCACAGTAGTGAGTCTAGTGAATTAGAGGAAGGTGAAGAACGGGATTAAAACTCATTGTGTATTAAAATTTGTTATAAATGAATAAAATTTAAAATATGTCAACTCCTCAAAATTTTACAGTATAGAAACAGTGGTAATCCGCTCTTTTTTTTTTAAAAAAAAATTGCATAAAATTAAATAATTTATGAAGAAAGAAATAAAAAAATATTGAAGAAAGTTAGACCAAATTAAAAAATGTATTCCTTTTGTTAATACCATTTCAACTGAAGTCTGCGAATCAAAAATATCACGAATTAATCCTTTAAAATTTTTTTTAAATTCGATAAAAAATAATGAATTAGTGGTTTTAAAATCAAATAAATTATGAATCAATTTGCTTAGTTTAAATTGAACATTTATACTTAATTATAAGATATCACTAATTATTAAAAATAAAAAAAATTCTTGAATTCATATTTTTTGAGTAAACTATATTTATTTAATGTTTAAGATTTTATTAATATTAATATTTTTTTATTTAATTTAGATGAAATTCTTAATTCAATTTAACAATTCAATCTTTTTTCTCAAACAAAATATATTAATTTAATTAAATTACAGTCTTTTTTTAGACTCAAGTAAGTATCATTAGGAGAAAAATTTATTTTTTAGACTAAATTTAAATTATTTTTTAGACTCAACTAATAATTTTTAGGAGAAAAATTAAATTTTCCTAAATAAAAAAATAATTAAAAATTTAATTTCAGATTATTATTATTATTATTATTTATTTCAGTGAACGCCTTTAAAGCGATGTTAAAAAATATTAAAAAAGAATAAATGAGATAAACAGTTTTAAAGAGGTTAAAGAAAAATATTTAGATAATTTAAATAATTATTGTAAAAAAAGGTTTAATTTCAGATTATTAAAGAAATTTAACTTTTGAATTTAAAAAAAAAACAGAGTTTGCATAAGAAAAATTAAAATTTAATCAAACCTTTCAAATTACCCCGGGGTACTGGTGTATAAATAACTATAAGTCTACTACCTAAGACTCTGTTTTTTTTTTCTTTATCATTTTAACTTTATCCTCTGGGCAAATATTGAAAATAAAAAAAAATCATAAAATTATCAAATTTAATTTCCGCCATAACCACAATGTGTTTTTTTTATTTATCATATAATCTCAACGGATCAAATAAATTTTGAGTTTTTAGCTCATTTTAAACTTGAATATACTCAATTAACAATTATATTATTTTTTTCTTCAAAAAATAGTTGCATCTATTAGTTTTTGCAAAACTAGTAAAACTATTTGAGATTATTAATTACTACGATTAATAAAATTCAAGTAATTTATTTTTAATTTAATTTTATTAACAAAAAAAGGCAAATATTTTTTTGGTACCGCTATTTTAATAAATACACCGAAATTTAAAAATTAGTCATCTAAAATAGAAGCGGGTACAGCTAGTCGCGGTCCGAGACAGAGCCCGGCTTTAGGTTTAGAAGAAGCTTTGAGTCTTTTTATTTAATTAGTCTTAACTTTAATTTAGGGGTTTATTTTTATTAAAAGAGCGGATTTTTTTTTGAAATTAGCGAAAAGTTTTTTAACATTAGTGGTGAGAAAAATTATGGACCATGAAAAAATTTAAAATTATGGACCACATGTGCTAACTTTCTGTTTAATTTTTTTTAACAACTATACATCCGTCTCAAAATTAAAAAATAAAAAAAATTTTAATTTTTTAATTCTACGGTTAAGTTAATAATGATTTATCACACAATTTCTTAAAAGAAAAATAATTTGTATATAAAAGTAAATGAGAAATTATTTCACGAAGAATATTTTAAAACAAAAAAATAAAAAATTAGGTAAAGTACCAGGATAAAAAAATGCCTAAGCATGATGGGTACACATTTTGGCGCGAAAAGCTTAATGGATGTAGATACATTCTAGCACCCATGGTCGACGCATCGGAACTTCCATGGAGAATGTTGTCTAGAAAATATTCATCCCAATTGTGCTATACACCCATGATGAATGCGGGTGTATTTGTTAGAGATCCAACATATCGAGCAGAAAATTTTGTCACATGTCCAGAAGATCGTCCTCTAATAGCCCAGTTTTGTTCCGATGATCCTGAGATTTTTACTAAAGCAGCCGAAATGATTCAAGATAAATGCGATGCAGTTGATTTAAATCTTGGATGTCCACAAAACATCGCTCGACGAGGCCATTATGGCTCTTTTTTACAGGATGAATGGGAACTAATCCATAAAATTTGTAATAATTGAAAAAAAGACATATATTTCATTAACTTTAATTGGCAATTAATTTTTAAGTGTCTAATGCTGTTGAAAATTTAAAAATACCAGTAACTGCTAAAATAAGAGTTTTTGATGATATTGGCAAGACAGTTGAATATGCCAAAATGGTTGAAAGCACCGGAATAGCTGTAAGTTTTATTTTAAAATTGGGAAAATTTGAAATTTTATTTTTTTAAAGATCTTAACTGTGCATGGCAGAACACGGGAACAAAAAGGGCCCAATACTGGTCTGGCAAGTTGGGAGCACATAAAAGCAGTAAAGTTAGTTGTTTTTACTCTTTATTTTTCTAAATTTACATTTATTTTCTTTTTGATAAAAATAAAAATATTTCCAAAATATAATTTGGGATTGTTTAAAAAAATGAAACCAACTGCTTAAAAATATGAGGTTGCTGTTTTTATGATTTTGGTTTGGTAAACAAGACTGAACACACGATGTCTGATCAAAAACTTAGAAAAAAGGAATATAAATTTTGATCAATTTTGTATTTTTTTGATCTAAGATTTTAATTTTTTTTACTCATCACTCAATTTATATCCTCAATTAAGATACCAAAATATATGATACAGTGAAAATTATTGTAAAAGATTTATTTAAATGTCATAATAGAATCAGAGTTGTTTAAAAGTCCCAAATTAAAGTTCAAGTCCGATTTTTTTTTTAAATTAAAGTCCGGGCTTGACCATTAAAAAAAAAAGACTAATGACTAATGACTTTTAATCAACTCTGACTAGAATGACAGCGTCACGAAATAATGGCATCCCGGGCATTGGTGAGTCTTTTTACCAAGTTTTTAAAAATCAACCCTAGTGTATATCTGTTTGTTTTTGATTAAGCCGATTTGAATTATCAAAAAAGTTTGAGATGGCTTTAAAGTTTATTTTTTAATTTCTGAATCAAGAAAAAGAAACATTTTTTGAGTTGTATGTGTTTCAATATTTAAGTTTAGATACTAAAGAATTTTTTTAAGTAAATCTAAAGTTTTGTTAATTAAATTTTAATAAAAGCTAAAAATATCAACATGACAACATTTCATCAATGAATGATTTTTTAGTAGTAGAAGTGAGACCGCAGTATAATAATCTATCCTAACGCCTTTCGGAATTTGTAGCTGTTGAAGCTGTGACCTTTCTTAGTCCCATGCTGTACACTTTTCTATCAATGCCTGCCTTAAAGCGATTGACAGTTTTTGCATCAACAACACACTTTGGCAAAACATTCCACTTTTAAACCACCCTGTTCGTATTAAAGTTAAATCTAAAAGAGCCACGTTTGCTTATATCTCTTACTAGCTTTGCGTTATACTCTCTTCTTAAGTTCACTAATTGACTATTTTAAACTTCTAGATAAGGTTGCCTCTCTTTCTACGCTCTTCCAAACGTATCATGTCTAAATCCCTAATCCTCACCTGAGATGACCTTTTAAATATTAAACTAGCTACGTCGCTCTTCGTTGAACTCTCTCAATAATGTTTATCAAGGGTTCCACACACCTACAGCGTATTAAAGATGTGGTCTAACAAGTCCAGTTTACAAAAGTTTAAATGTTTCTTAAAAAAAACCTAGACACCAACTGGCTTTGGAAGCTGAAGATGAGCATTGTTTGTTCCGTTTTTTAAGAGTTTCTTTGTACCTTCACTGTTTGTGATTGGAATTGTAAAGTTTATCTCGATATTTATTTCATCTAATTCTGAAAAAAACTGAGTTTATCGGTACTATTATTTTAGTGATGAATATTGAAATCCATGTGGCGATCAATTTGGTGATCATTCTTGTTCTAGAATTTTTCTCATAAAATAATGATTTCATAGAAGATTTTTGATAAAAAAAATAAAAAAAAATAATTGATAGAAAATTTTTCATAAACAACAAATTGACAAGATATTTAAATATTTTACAAAAATCTTCAAAAAATGAAAAAAATTAGTAATTGGAATTATTAATCTCTCAAAAAAATTTAAAATTTGTTGTAAAAAAAAATTTTACATTAATTTAATTTAATCTAATGTGTTTCTTATAAATTTTTTTCAATAAAGTTGTTAATTTAAATGAAAATAAATTAAAAATGCTTCATTTACAATCTCTGAATCACTTTCCAAGGTTTGTCTCTAAAATGCGGAAGCGTAAAATTTTTTTTATTTTATTAATTTAAAAAAAACAAGTAAATCTAATTGACAGAAAATTTTTAATTTAAAAAAAATATTTTATCCACAAGTCCGAACAAAACCATTTACCAAGTTGACTATCAATTTTTTTACATTTTGGCTTAAGGCATTAAATATGTGAAACATCTTCAAATTTCAAGCATTTAATTGATTTTAAACGACAGCTCATTACAAAATAAGCAGTTATTGCCATTTTGC